>CAWUFW010005177.1:0-1385215 GCA_963921515.1 Calotriton arnoldi
CACCCATGATGCCCACCACAGAGTCAGGGAAACAGATGCTGTCTCCCACCTTGAGTCAAGCAAACTGCAAGGACACAGTCCTAAGTGACAGAATTCCCTGCATGTAAGGGCCACACCTGGGTATCAGATGAGGAGTGGGCAGTGCACAATAGAGGGACATGGCTCCTGGACAACATGACTGCTGTACTGTGGCAGTTCAACCTGGCCCGAGGAGGGCACATAGCATGTTAGACAGAGTACACAGTGCAGTCTTTGACTCACCCCCTCCTTGCTGCTCTCTGGCCTTCAGCTGCCCATCCAGGTCTGGAAAGACCACCGCCAGGATCCTGAGCATGTGGGGGTCAGGGTCCGTGTTCCGCCCCTCCTGCGAGGAGGCGACAGCTTCAGCTGGACCCGTGCAATCCTCCGGGTCCAGCCCCGAAGGTCCTGCCACCTCTTTTGGCAGTTGCGGATCCGGCGCTTGTAGACCCCCACGGACCGGACAGCCCGGACGATGTCCTTCCAGATCTCATGCTTCCGATGGGCAGAAGCCTGTCAGGATGACAAAGTGATAAGGCCATTACTACACATGCAACATATCCGTGCATGACACAGTTGCATATACATGTCGCAATCACAGGGGCACATGGTGTACCCAGGCAGTGCACGGCTGCCCATGGACAGTTTTCCAGAAGTCACTACATGGTATCATTGCATGGGGAGTAAAACCCTGTTCAGAAGCACTGTCACTGCACCATACCTGTCCAGTGCAAGTCACTACACACTATGGGGGTGACAACTACTCAGTGAGCCTGCTAGCCAGTGGTGTGCTGACTCTCAGCCTTGCTAGTCAGACAAAATGCACATTCAGAAAGGCAGTGCACAGAACACTCACCTGCTCCCCTGGTGTCCCATACAGCTTGCTGTACTGTGGAAGTAGGCTGTCCAGCAGGGCCTGGTTCTCTTCAAGGCTGAAGGCTGGGGCTCTCTCCACAGTACGTGCCATTGCAGGGTCCAGAGGGGCAGAGACAGCAGCAGTGCAGTGGCAGATGTCGTCCTGGAGCATGTAGTGCAGGCAAGTGGGCTCTCAGGGGAACATGCAGCAATATATATGTGCTGGAGAGGCAGATACTGTCCCTTGTGTCCAAAGTGATAGGTCCAAGTCGTTTGCATCTTCTGAATCTGGCCAATCCATGGAATAGCAGCACCAAAACACGCCCACAGCATCCTTCAAAATTTCAACTTCATGACATACATGATTTTGCAACATTGTTGTGGGTGACCAACTGATTTTCCAGCAACCGACTCGTTCGAATATTCGAAAACGCGTCCGTTGCCAGGCAAGCCCATTGTCAATGGGTGCGCACCGATCGGTCCATTGAGGTACAACGCGCACAGGGGTACAACGCGTACTCGCGCATATTGAATGCAATGGGCCGGCCGGAGGCACCGATCGGTCCATTGCTGTTCAACGCGCACAGGGGTACAACGCGTACCCGCACACATTGAATGCAATGGGCCGGCCGGAGGCACCGATCGGTCCATTGCTGTTCAACGCGCACAGGGGTACAACGGCGTACCCGCACACATTGAATGCAATGGGCCGGCCGGAGGCACCGATCGGTCCATTGCAGTACAACGCGCACAGGGGTACAACGGCGTACCCGCACACATTGAATGCAATGGGCCGGCCGGAGGCACCGATCGGTCCATTGCTGTTCAACGCGACAGGGGTACAACGCGTACCCGCACACATTGAATGCAATGGGCCGGCCGGAGGCACCGATCGGTCCATTGCAGTACAACGCGCACAGGGGTACAACGCGTGCACCCGCACATTGAATGCAATGGGCCGGCCGGAGGCACCGATCGGTCCATTGCAGTACAACGCGCACAGGGGTACAACGCGTACCCGCACACATTGAAAGCAATGGGCCGGCCGGAGGCACCGATCGGTCCATTGCAGTACAACGCGCACAGGGGTACAACGCGTGCCCGCACACATTGAATGCAATGGGCCGGCCGGAGGCACCGATCGGTCCATTGCAGTACAACGCGCACAGGGGTACAACGCGTACCCGCACACATTGAAAGCAATGGGCCGGCCGGAGGCACCGATCGGTCCATTGCTGTTCAACGCATCACTGTACATGTGACTGGCATATGTCAGCATGCCTGTCTCAGATGGACATATGCCAGCCACAGATAGCTCCCAGGGAGTGAGGGGCACACCTACATCACGACAGCCTGTCCAAACCTTATCATAAGGCATGTAAGGCTGCATTTCCTATTGTGTGTATGTTGGTGTACATGTTGTCCTGTGGGTGTCACCTGTGGGCAGCCACCCCCAGGCTGTGCACGTGTTCATGGGGACAGGATCCTGGGTGTTACGTGTACGTGACCACTGTGATGTGCAACTGTTCATATCTGTGCATGTGCCATGGTCACATTTCACAGTGGTGTTTGTGTATGTCATGTCACATACCCCGTGAGTCCCATGTGGGACGGTATGTTTGAGCCAGGGTGTCCCAGTGGCACAATAGTGATGGCCCTCCACAGTCTTTGTGCATGTAGTGTTTACAATGTCTCTGATTTCATGTGCACAATGGGAGACAGTCTCCACATCCACGTTGTGTGTGCATGGACTCTGATGTTGTGCGTGTGTGTCACAGACGTCCATGGCTCTCCTGCCATGGCAAGTGTGGCCACTACCTGTGGGGGTCATGTTTGTTTTGTTGTGGTGTACACATGATACTCCAGGTGATGCCAGTGTCCATGTGGCATTACAGGGTCCCTGGGAATGTGCCTGTCGTTGAGCTGTGGTGCCTGGGGCACATCTGTCCTCACATGTCACTGGGGGTGACTGTGACACAGCATCATGATATCCAATGGGCCAACCTGGGACAAATTGATGCCACCTTTAGGACCGTGTTGACAGATGTTGGCCATGTATGTACCATACATGTCGTTCCGGTACTGCACACTTCATGTAGTTGTGCCTCATGATGATGTATGTTGGGATCTTGAGTGTGTTCAATGCCGCATATGTGGGGTGACTGACGATCTTGCTTACTTCTCCTCTGCACTGCAGGGCTCCTGCTGTCCATCGGCCATTCCCAGACCTGGCAACGATGGTGGAACGGGACAGCATCCGACGGTACCGCTTCACCAGGCAGCTGATTGAGGATTTGGCAGTGCAGTTGTCCCCACATTTGCAGCCTGGCCGGCCGTATCCTACAGCGCTGACCCCCAAGGTGAAGGTGATGGCAGCCCTACACTTCTTTGCCACCGGTACCTTCCAACATACTGTGGCGTCTGCTGGTGGGATGTCACAGACCATGTTCAGCCGTGTGCTCCGCGATGTTTTGGCGGCAATGTTGCTCTTCCTGAACCGGTACATCTATTTCCCTAGACTGCGACTGACTCACTGACGTGAAGAGTGACTTTTATGCCCTGGGGAGGATGCCGCATGTCATTGGCTCCATTGATGGGACACATGTGGCTTTGGTACCACCACAGGCCCAGGAGCAGGCCTACAGGAACCGCAAGCACTACCACTCGGTCAATGCACTGGTGGTGTGTCTTGCAGACATGACCATCACACACGTGTGTGCCCGTTTCCCTGGTTCAGCACACGATGCCTTTGTGATGAGGAGTAGTCGCATCCCCAGGTTGATGGCACAGATGCAGAACCAGCGTGCCTGGCTTGTCGGTGTGTACTGACTTTGTGCCATTGTGTGTGATCTGATCTGTAGTATTCCGCCCACTTTTCCAAGTCAGCTGATGTGCACTTGTCTGTCCGTAGGTGACTCGGGATACCCCAACATGCCGTGGTTGCTGACACCCCTCAGGAACCCTGTGACACCTGCCCAGATGCGCTACAATGAGGCACATGGTCGGACCAGGAGAGTGATTGAGCGGACCTTTGGTCTCCTGAAGAGCCGCTTCCGCTGCCTGGACAAGACCGGAGGGTCCCTCCCATATGCCCCTGCGAAAGTGTGCAAGATTATCATCGTCTGCTGCATGCTCCACAACCTGGCAGTGCGGAAGGAGTTGCCTCTCATCCAGGATGACGATGACCAACATCCGCCACCTGTGGAGGATCCTGGCCTGGACCACGATGCCAGTGACGATGATGATGATGATGGTGATGGTGATGTCCGCACACAGCTCATCACCAACTTCTTTAGCTGAATGTGAGTATCCTGAGGTGTCATGTGAATGATGTGAGTTGGCATGATGTGTGGGTGGTGCTCTGGTGCTGTTGGAGTGTGTCCATGGGCTACTTGACAGGATGTGTGTTGCGATGTGTGGTGACAGGTGGGCTGTACTCCCCAACAGTGTTGACATGCTAACTTGGTTCTGGGTGGGTATCTTGTAACATGTATTGTGCATGAGTTTTGCTGTTCTGTCCTGTACTGCATTGCTTTTGACTGTGTGTCATTTCTGTCCTTCACAGGGTACTTTCAGATTCGTTTGGTCAACTGTGTCCACCGACGACGTGATTGCACATCCAGGCTGGTAGCTGTTGTGTCCCTACAGGTGATGTGCGCCACACCCATGGACTTCCTTCTGTCTACAGTTGTTGACTGTGTGCCCGCTACCAGGTGGGGTTACCTTGCATCTGTAGTGGTTACGGCATGTTGCTACTGTGTAATAAACCTGTGCTTCACTTAGTGATGTGCGTTGTCTGTGGTCACACATTTGACTGCCATTTGCTTACTGCACCTGTGGGCTACTTGACTACAACTGGGAATGGGTGTGGTGTCTGTGCATTGCACCGTCTTCCCTGGCAACATCAGTGTAGGCAATGAGTCAGATGGCCTAGGTGTGTATGTGTTGTGTAGCCCTGGTGGTGTGTCTCCCTCATATGTGTCACGTTGCCTGTACTCACATGCCTGTGTTGTCCTTGCTGTTGCAGTTCGCATACACAGTGTAATTTTGCTGTTCATCAACCCCATAACAGCACCCACGTTGGAATCACGACAGAGGCAAGTATGGTGTATTATTGTGTTTATTGTGATACATCTGTGATAATAGTGCATAGGATGGATTGTGCTGTACATGAATCTTGCAATCCCAAGTTCCTAGATGAATAGAAAGTCCAGGTAGACAGGATCCCCAGTATCGGGGCCACAGTTGTCTGACACATTGTTCCAACTTGTACTCCCCATGCAATGTGTGGGAGTAGTGTTGCCATCAACAGGGTGAACAGTCTGTGCACAAAGGCGAAAATCCAGAACAGGTTCAGGCTTCCTGGGAGTTGCGCTTGGCCATCAGCCTCTCACTTTCCCCTCCTCGGACGACCCCTCTTCTTGGGGGGGCCCTCAAGTGCAGGCTGCTGCGGTGCAGGGGACTCTCCGCCAGAGTCCTCCTCCCTCCCTGTGGCAGTTGCAGTTTGTTCGGTGCCAGATGTTGTTGGCACACAGGGAGGTGTGGACTGGTTGCTGTTCATCTGGCGGAGGCATTGTAAAATGTCCCTGTGCACCGCCGTCATCTCATGTAGTACATCCCACTTGGACTCCACGCGGGTCATGTGGGAGTCCACACGTGACATGTGGGAGTCCACACGTGACATGTGTGACTCCACGTGGGACATGTGGGAGTCCAAGCGGGCATGATGGGCAGCCTGCTGCTGTTTGATGTCTCTGAGGAGCCCCACTACCTGGCTGAGCTCTCCGGTGCTGGACTGGTACGCATCAGCTATGCGTACCAGTTGTGGGTCTTCATGCACACCAGCAACGTCTGCAAGCAGCGACCTCTGTCTCCCACCCCTCCCACCACCCCTGCTGACATGTGCAGTGTGTGCAGTTGCACGCACAGATAACCCTGGTCCACCTTGGGGGTTGGTGGTGGTGGTGGTGTCCATGGCCCCAGGTTGGTCCAGGGTCACTGCGCTGGTGTTGTTCCTTATTCTGTCCATGTCGGCAGGGATGGTATTCGTGGTGACAGTCGTTGGAGGGGTGGGTGCAGGGGTGCAGCTGGTGGACCTGCTGGTGCTGCAGCTGGTGGTCCTGCTGGTGCAGCATGTTGACTTGCACCGGATGTGCCAGGTTGTTCTTCATCGTCCGAGGAGGACAGAGGCTGTACGACGCCAGTGAGCTCGGCATCCTCTTGAGCCTGGGACTGGGACTCCTCAGCGTCTGCTGCTGTGTCCCTATCATCACCTGTTTTTGGGAGACACAAACAATGTATGTCATGTTTCTGCAGGCATCAGTGGTTGACACACCTGACAGTTGTGACTGTGCCTCGGGGTGCGGGCCTGTACATTGTATTGTCCTAAGTCGTCACAGTCAGGGGTTGATATTGGTGTGGCACATTGTCCTGCATTATTTGGGCATTTCTATGTATTCTCTGGGGTGTGAACATGGTCTGCATTGATTGTGTTTGGTTGACAGCCAGACCTCCTTCCCACCCACCCACCCAGTCAGTTATCCCACCATGGAACGTGCTTGCATTGCAGGGAGTGTAAGTTGTCTCTCAGGATGTCAGTCAGTGGTGTCCTGCTGTTTGTTGGTGCACAGTTGCCAGCAGGGCCTTGTGCTCCCCACAGCAGTAGCCAGTGTCAGCCATCTTGTGAGTCCTTCTCCACTCCCTGTGATGTGAGCATGGTTCAGGGTGGTGTTGATGGGCCAGTTGTGAGGCTGAGCAATGTCTGTGACTACGACTCCCATCATGCTATTGCCTCCACCCCCTTCCCAGCATGCCCATGCTTCCTTCCTTTTGACTCTGCTTCCCTGTGGGGTGGGCTGGCTGTGCTGACAGGATGGCTGGGAGTGTTGTCCTGGCAGTTGTTTGGCTAAGAGTCCCAAGAGTGTCCCTGTGCTTCACACAACATAACCCAGGGTGGTGGTGCTTTGTGGGATCTTGTGTTAGGATGGAGGGCATTGCATTCTACCAGGTGGGTACTGTGGAGTTTGTGTTGGGGGGTGTGAGGGGAGGTGCTGGTGACTATGGTCAGTGCTGCAAGTCCCCCTTCCCACCCACCCAGCCAGCCAGATATCCCACCATGGAACGTGCTTGCATTGCAGGGAGTGTAAGTTGTCTCTCAGGATGTCAGTCAGTGGTGTCCTGCTGTTTGTTGGTGCACAGTTGCCAGCAGGGCCTTGTGCTCCCCACAGCAGTAGCCAGTGTCAGCCATCTTGTGAGTCCTTCTCCACTCCCTGTGATGTGAGCATGGTTCAGGGTGGTGTTGATGGGCCAGTTGTGAGGCTGAGCAATGTCTGTGACTACGACTCCCATCATGCTATTGCCTCCACCCCCTTCCCAGCATGCCCATGCTTCCTTCCTTTGACTCTGCTTCCCTGTGGGGTGGGCTGGCTGTGCTGACAGGATGGCTGGGAGTGTTGTCCTGGCAGTTGTTTGGCTAAGAGTCCCAAGAGTGTCCCTGTGCTTCACACAACATAACCCAGGGTGGTGGTGCTTTGTGGGATCTTGTGTTAGGATGGAGGGCATTGCATTCTACCAGGTGGGTACTGTGGAGTTTGTGTTGGGGGGGTGTGAGGGGAGGTGCTGGTGACTATGGTCAGTGCTGCAAGTCCCCTTCCCACCCAGCCAGCCAGATATCCCACCATGGAACGTGCTTGCATTGCAGGGAGTGTAAGTTGTCTCTCAGGATGTCAGTCAGTGGTGTCCTGCTGTTTGTTGGTGCACAGTTGCCAGCAGGGCCTTGTGCTCCTCACAGCAGTAGCCAGTGTCAGCCATCTTGTGAGTCCTTCTCCACTCCCTGTGATGTGCGCATGGTTCATGGTGGTGTTGATGGGACAGTTGTGGGGGGCAATATGTGTGACTGCGACTCCCATGATGCTATTGGCTACACTGACTTGGCCAGCATACACAGAATTCCTTCCTTTGAGTGGTCTTCACTGTGTGTTGGTGTTGTTGTGGTGGCTACATGTGTGGATGTGTTTGTTGGTTCTATTTGTGCCACTGCCTAGCTGTAGTTGTGGTTGTGTTTGTACATGTGTTGGCACAGTTGGATGTGACTTTTTTGATGGCATGTGTTGTGTTTCTCTGACTGACATACACATTTTGGGATGATTCTGTTCTGGTTGCTGTGTGATTGCTATGAGTGCATGGTTTGACTTTCCCCTTGACAGTGATGTGTGTGTGTTTTGTGGCAGTATATTGTGTACATTTGTTGTGTACTCACCAGGCTCTGGGATGTCCTCTAGTCCATATATGCTCACTGGCGGTAGGATGGCCCGCACCTTCTCCTCCCAGGGCCTGAGGTATATTGGCTTGGCAGGAGGGCCACTGCCGGTGTGTTGGCTGTTGATGTAGTCTTGCTTCAGCAGTTTCCGTACCCTCCTGCGCACGTCATACCACCTGTTCTGGATGTCGGTCTTTGTGCGCCGACATGGTGATTGGGCGTTCACCCTGTTGATGATCCTCTCCCACATCTTGGTTTTCTGCGACATGGGGGTCTGTTGGACCAATGTGCCAAACAGCTGTGGCTCTACCCTGAGGATCTCGTCTACCAGGACTTCCAATTCACAATCTAGGAACTTGTGATTCTTCTTGGGGGGCATGGTGATGGGTGGTGATGGTGGGTGATGTGTGTGTTGGTGTGCAGGTGAGGGTGTGTGGGTGTGTGTTGTGCTGGGTGTATGTGAGGTAGGTATTTGTTGGTGTGCTGCTGGTGTGTGGCTTGTGTGAGGGATGAGCTGTGGGTGTGTGGTTGCTTTCTCTTGGGTGCTGGCAGTGGAATGGCATTTGCAAAGGCTCATGGTAGTGATTTGTGTCCTTTATATAGGTGGAGTTGTGGGTGTGTCTTTGTTCTCTGTCCCCACCCCCAGTATTTATTGGCTTGGTAATTGCTTGTTTGGCCTTTTTTGGTTGATTTTTCCTTTGTGCTGTTTGTGTATGTTGGAAACGTTCTTGTGACCGAGTCGGACCCTGCATTGGTCTCGTACGGTGTTTTCCGTTTCGTTCACGCTGTGTTTGTGCAGTTTTGTATGCTGCGTACGCGTCGGTCGCGGTGTATTGTGTTGCTTCGGCTCGGTTTTGTATGCGTGTCGGTCGTATGGCTTGTCCTCCGTCCGACTCGGTCGTGTTTTCGCGCCTTGCATCGTACTTTGCGGGTTGGAGTTGGCGGGTACGATTCGGTCGGATTTGTTCCGGGTGCGTGTCGGTCGGTTGAATTCGCGTGTTTTCCGGCCGGATTGCTATTTTCCGAGCGGCTCGGTCGGTCGGCTTGGTTTCCTGACGTGTCGGTCGGATTTATCGCGGCTTGCATCGTACTTGGCGTGTCGGGCGCCACTGGTACGTGTCGGTCGGTAATTTTCCGGCTCCGAGTCGGTCGGTGCTTTTTCCGGCCCGAATCGGAATCGACCCCAAGTGTTGAAATCTGTTTTGCATAGGATAGCTGATGGGGGTTGAAATTGCGTAAAGAAAAATGTTTATTCTTGACAGAGCAAATAGAATACTTGGGGTATACTATTTCAGCTATGGGTATTAAATCTAAGAAAAGCTTACTTAGTGCTTTTGAGTTTGCACCTGCCCCTACCAATAAGGATCAGTTGAGATCCTTCATGGGGCTAATTGAGTATTACTTAAACTTTGTGAACATTTTTTCTGACAAGACTGTATGTTGAGGTGTTTGTTAAAAAAGGTGTGACTTTTGAGTGGGGCGCACAACTGGAGGAGAGTTTTAGTAACATAAAGAAGTAGATTTGCACAGCAAATGTGTTAGCCCCGTTTAATGTAAAATTAAGATCAATCATTACAGTAGATGCTAGTGCCACAGGTTTGGGAGCTATTCCCTCCCAGAACCATCGGGGAGGAGAAAGGACTGTGGCGTTTGCATCTAGAACAGTTACAACAGCTGAACAGAACTATTCAGTAATAGAGAGGGAGGCTTTGGCTGCAGCATGGGGTGTGGAGTACACTTGTGTGTATGTGTGGGCTACCAAGTTTTTACTTAGGATGGATCACAAACCCTTGGTGAAGATATTGTCTCCTGGCGAGGCTGGAAAGGGGTCTGCTAGATTGACAAGACTAGCTGCCCAAATCCATGAGTATCAATGCGAAATTGTGCACATCCAAGGGTGGAGAAATGCGCAGGCTGACTGCTTGTCCAGATTATCGCTAGATTGGAAACTTTTTGATGGACCCCCGGTGTGTGAGTCAGAGGATCCACTGTTGCATCAGTGGATGATGTAGTCATGGTTGGAGAAGGAGCTTTTACTGCTGATGAATGGCAACAAGAAATGGAGAGGGATGAAGTGCTTAAGGAGGTGGTGGGCATGATTAATCTAGGAGGTAGAAGGGAAAGTTGTCTTGCTGTATCTGTGCGCCCTTTTGTCAAGGTGTTGGATGAGTTATCGCTTTGTGGTGAGAATGTGATTATGAGGGGAAATAGGTTTATTCCCCCTTTTGGACTGAGAAGGAAGGTGTTGACTATGGTGCACAAAGGTCATTTGAGGCAGATGTTGACCCAACGTGGCCTCAAAGCCCATTTTTGATGGCCCAGCATGGATGAGCAAGTGGTGTCATGGGGGAGGAGTGCTTGGTGTGTAAGGAGGGTGAGAAGAGGTTAAAAATAGGATCTAGTAAGGACATGGGGCACAGTAATAATCCAGGTAAGCCATGGCATAGTATTTGCCTAGATTTTAAGGGTCCTATGTACGAATTGCCTTTGAATAGCAGGTTCGCGGTTGTGGTGGTGGTGGTGGATGTATTTTCAAAGTGGCTGTGTGTGAAGTTCTTGAAGGAAATCACCACTGAAAGCACCATCAGGATTTAGGGGGGACTGTTTCAGGAAGAAGGTATTCCATCCATTATCACCACAGACAATGGGACACAATTAGTCTCCAGAGATATGCAAATATTTTTGAAGGGGTGTGGCATTCTTCATCATTGCACCACTTTGTACAATCCACAAGATAATGGTCTTTGTGAGAGAGCGAACAGATTGGTTAAGGGGGTGATACAAATGGTGTGTGCCAATGATCTTGTGGTGTGCAAGTTGGCAGATGAAATGGTTTGGGTGTACAGCAAGGTCCGAGTTTGAAGTCTCCTTTTGAACTGATGTGTGGCAGGCCTCCGGGATCCAAGTTAGTCGGCATGGATGAAAGAGTGGGTGTCAAGTGGTGGTAGGAGTGGAGAGTTTCATGTTGCCCCGTGTGTTGCAAGCCACGTCTGTAATGGAGATTTGGTGAAAGTCAAGACAGGGAGAGTTGGTAGGGGTCTTTCCAAATGTTTGGGGCCAAACAGCGCTATATAAAACCTCTAAATAAATAAATAGTCATGGTGTGATGCTGGAGAATGGTGAGAGATGGAATTTTAGGCACATGGCACTATATCAGAGAGGTGGAGTGACTCGTGAGGAAGAGGCACCACAAAGCAATGGTTGTGTGTTGGCCCAGGACATCGGGTAAACATGCATGAATACCAGTGGCGAAGTTAGTCAAGGAGAGAGGTGTAGTTCTGGGACTTTGTCATCGGGATGTACAAGCGTTTCCCAAGGTATTGGGGGCGGGGGGGAGCCTTAAATAAAGAAAATGTCTTACCTGAATATAGAGGTCCTCGTCTTACTTTACTACATATATCTTTTTTATACTTACCTAAATTGGTCTGGATTCTGTCTCTGAGTATGTGTATCAGTCCTTGATTGAGTGAATACAATAAATGCTTAACACACCCTCTGGATAAGAGTAACTGCTCGCCCACACTACCACAAAGAGAGCAGTTAGCACTTACCTAATTTAGCCTCTGCTATACCTCTGGGGACCTAGACTCTGTGCACACTATACCTCATTTTGGTATAGTATATACAGAGCCAGCCTCCTACATCTGTGAATTGAAGAACATCTGTTATCTTGACTGGTAAAATATCTTTCTTGTCTTTAAGATTAGTGTATATCTACAGTACAAAGCATGGAAGTCCTTTTGGGATTAGCTGGGTTACCTATGGCCATCCCTTTTGCTTAAACCTTCACACCTACTCATCTGTTAGACTTATTTACTTCATCCTTTTGGTTCAACTCCTTTACCAATTCTTAATCTTGCTTTCTTTGCTTTAGCTCTTCTAATGAATCCGGCCTGCTGCCAACTAAATGAGGACACCTCTAACCAGTTCTTCACTCAAAGCACGTCACCAAAATCTAGCATTGTGAGATGTCTATGATTGGGCAGTGAAATACCACCCTCGAGCACAGACCTGAATAGGGTCAGCAAAGTGAACATGGGTGCTTTGCTTTATGTCCCAGAATAGTTACCAGTGATGAGTCAATGACTTTGAAAATAAGCCTAAATTATATAATTTTAAATGAAGCAGCCCACCCTAAAAGTGACAAGATGAAGCTCTCTTCAGTGTCAGACATCATTACCAAATCTATGTAAAAGTACCAACAAATTCTTTTCACTGAATTGCTCTCTAGTCCTGGTTCTATCAGTGCCCCGCTATCTGACTCTCACCTACATACACAAAGTAGATATCTCTTGAGGAACCAACAGACCACCTCTGGATGTGTAATCATTACTTTTTGCACCTTTAGAGAATCCTTTGTAAAGCCCAGGTATCTCATCTCTGTTATACTTCCACAATCACCAAGGTAGGAGATATGAACATTTTCATACAGTTCTCAATAGCATAAATGTTATACAATTTTGGTAATGAAACAAATCTTTTAGTGGCATGTTGTTACATGTTTGCGGTCTATTCTCTGTATGTCTTCCTTCCTGATAATACATTTAGTAATAGGCTTTTGGCTGTAACTGTGATCTAGACCTCACCCTCACTACAATTCCTTTTGGCACTATGAAATTGTCCATACAGAATGTCCAACAGTGCGGAGACCATGTCAGCTTTTAGGATGGTCACATAAAATACATCTACATATGATGAATCTAAGGGTTTCCTGTAAATTTGCTCCAGCCCTCCCGGACCTACGCTGGAGACCCCTCTCTGCTCTAGAAGGTGAACAAAAATAAAGTTCATGTTCAGTAGAGCCCAAAGCGTTTATGGTCACGTAAAACCCGGGTAGTTGGTTAAGTGCGTCGCAGCATGCACTCCTGACAAACTGTGTCGTGGTAAAAGGTCCTAATTGGTGTGAGTAGCAGTAGCAACATTGCTAGATGTGTTGCAGGGATTATAAATAGAGCACGAGACGCATGTTGGCCTGCCACCAGATTTGTGTCGACATTCAGCTTTCAAAACCTGGTCAGTTCGCTTTTAATTCTTTTGCAATTTACCTTTTGTAGGTCTCTCGGTTTAATTTTGCAAGGGGTGCCTTGTTTGACATTAAAAAGGAGCGCATGTATTCCCCTCGTATTTTGGAGCGCCGTGGACTGTGCTTTGAGGAGACTGCTGCTTGGAAGGTGGGAAGTTCTGCCCGGCCATGCGTGACGGAGGAAGGCAGCAGGGTTTCTTATTTTAGCTCCAGTGTGATGCAGAGCGAGAATTAATGGCCACACATTGTTTGAAGTGCAATTTGTCAGGAATCACACGCCCATGGGGCTTCATTCACTACACTTCCTGCTGCCGTTCATTAGCCATCCCGCTGAGCCATTATTGCGCATTAAGCCTGCCTCGTGGTGCACCCCGGCTTCATAATGTGTTGATTGATTCCCTCTTGGACTCCCTCCTTTAATGGCTGGCGTAGACTGGGGAGTATTATGTGTCTCTGCTCCGAATCCATGACCTGCAGCTCCTGTCGCAAGACCGGCCCTTTCCGTGAGAATCTCCACTAAATCCCGATGCGTTCATCTCACTGGAAGGACTTCCTGTATATTCTGTTTATCAAAGCGCTTGTGGTGGTGCAGGGGAGTGCTTTTGTTACTGTAGCTATGTAAAGAAAGTTGTATTGCATTCAAATGTGTTCTATGATGACACTGAATGCATTAATGTACAACAAGCTTTACATGATTGTACTAAATATCCGCATTAATGAATATGCACTATTATTATTGTTAATTTAGGAATGGGGTAACCAACTTTACCTTAGTATATAGGAATTCACCCAATAGAATTAATATTTACTTATCAGCAATCTTCTTTGGTCCAAGTTCTCATCGTGACAGTCACTCACTCACTGAGGTAACGTCACCCCTAACTCCCCACCAGTTGGATTGTGTAAGAAATTGGGTAATTGGTTGAGATGAGAACAAGCCCCAGTCAGGCAAGAACCACAGTCCTTGTCAGGGTGAACCACAAAAGTCACTAAATTAATCTGCACTTAACTCGCTGGTAGCTTGGCACAAAAGCAGTCAGGCGTAACTTAAAGCAATGTGTAAAGTATTTATGCAGCACAAAACAGTAAATAAGTGAAGATCACAAAAAAATAAAAATCCCAAACCCATTTAGAAAAAAAAACCATTGATACTAGAACGACAAAAATACAGTCAGTAGAATCGTAGATAATAATACAAAATTCTTAAATGAAAAAAGGACCAAGAAGCAGAAAGTGCCAACTGCGGTTATCTGATTGCGCTGGACCAGGATAAAGTCACTAGGGGTGGGCGGGTTACTCCACCCGTGGGCGGAGTTTGCAGAATTTTACGACTTCGCGCTCAGCTGAGAGCGCGGAGCTGAGCAAAAAACTCTGATTCCGCCATGTGGTGGAGTTTGCCTCCCACGCCTACCCTTATGCTGCTGCTAAGTCCGCTTCTATGCCTAATATAAACATCGGGGGATTGCCCATCTCTGTTCCTCCTTTTCTTGCGAGAGGTCCCCAGAGCTATGTGAATTCTCTGAGTGGAAGTTCTGGCGGCGAATCTCAGAGGATGAAGATAAGCAGCCTACCCTGGCAGCTTAGACATGCCCCGAACTGGGAAATGTTGCAGTCAGCGGGCTGAGTTGGTCTTTGGGCTGATAACCGAGGGCCTTCGGGGACTTACAGCGGTCCGTTGAAGTAGATGGAGATGGAGCAAGAAAAGCCAGGCTCCCCCTCTAAGATGGCGCCTCTCGCTATCTGAGGCACGGGCTGCAGACAGATTCCATTGCAGGAGCAGAAAGCTCAAAAGGCAGCCTCTGTACTGCAGCAGGGGGCAGTAGATCTAGGGGGGCTATAGATCGTGCGCTTAATGCAGCAAGCTGCACTGGTATCCTGCATTGTATGCATTTACCTGTAGGCAAAGTTTGTCGTAGACCCGATCTGTCGCGGTGACAACAGTGTGTCATCCTGCATTTTAAGTAGACGTCCTGCTCTTAGAACAGGTACTTGTCCGGCTTGGAACCTTAGCTTGTGACTTTGTTGTCCCTATTATACGGGAAACATCCTTTACCACGAAACCATTACAACGCGGTATGGTTACATCGTGGTTTTGACAACGCAAGTCATTACATCGACTTGCACTGGAGGGCGCTCTAGACTAAGGAATAGTGTGAATTACTATTCCAACACCTTCCCTACTGTACGTAGACTGGAGTTGGAATAGTAATTCACACTATTCCTAAGTCCAGCGCCCTCCAGCGCAAGTCGATGTAACGACTTGCGTTGTCAAGACCGCAATGTAACATACTGCGTTGTGATGGTACGCGTTGTATCATCATACATTCCTAATATACGTGCCATATTATTCTGTGTTGCCTGTTTCTTAAACTCAGGTATTTTTGTATTTTACAAGTCTGCATTGTAACTATTTGAAATCGGCTCTGACTAGGCGGGTGCAGGGGCAGAGGGAGCACCAGTACTTATAAATCGCATGGTTGCAGTGTGCTTACATGCTCAATAATAGGGCGGAGCGGAGCTCCACGGAAATCCACAGAGTTTTTACACAACTCAGCGGAATTCCGTGTAGTGCAACTCTGTGAACTCCGCCCATCCCTGAAAGTCACAAGTTCAGGCCTGACTGCAGGCAGCACACAGGACAGAGTTGGGCTTGCTGGGAGTTGTACCTTTTTGTCATGGAGTTTGAGGTACAAGGTCCTGCTTCGGTCTGCGCTGCATTGCGTCGGTTCTGGTAAAGCCACTGGTTAGGAGCTGTGAGGTGCTGCGAAGAGATGTCCTATATCGGGTTGTGTTGTGCTGCGTCGGTTCCGATGAAGCCGCTGATCAGGAGCTGTGAGGTGCTGCGATGCGCAGTCCTGCAGCAAGTTACATCGTGCTGCATTGGTTCGGATGGAGCCGCCGATCTTGGGCTGTGAGGTACTGCTATGCGAGGTCTGCATCGGGTTGCATCGCTTTGAGTCGGTTCCAATGAAGTCTTCAGTTAGGCCAAGAGGAGTTCGCGCTACTGCCAGCCAGTGGTCCAGGACCTGGGAGACACCTCTTCGGGATCAGGATTTACTCCAGCAGAGACCAGCAGCAGGGCTCAGGCAGGTCCAGTTGTAGCAGGTGAGTAGGTCAGCTTGGCACTTGCAGGTAGGCCCCTGAAGCTTGTGTGTCTATGTAGCTCACACAGGAGATTAGCCAAGTGACCCTTAGAGTCACTCTGGGTAGCCTGAGATGAAAGCAAGAAGGTCCAATCTTCCACTCAGACAGCAAGGCAGTCCTTCCAGCAACAGGGAAGTCCTCTGGCAGCAGAGCAGTCTTTCTTCTGTAACTTCAACAGGTCCAGGAGTGTTCAGAAGAGTGGCTCTGGAGATCAAATGTTTATACCTGGGGCCAGCCTTTATGTGAGGGGACTCCCTGTCCTACCCCCACATGGTTCTGGAAAGTTCTACAACTGTCAGAAAGACCAGATCGGGAGGCCGCTCCTTCTCCTTCCTCGCGGCCAAAGCAAGGAACGCCCAACCGCTCCACCTCAGACAGACAACATCGCTCCCCATCTTCGCAAGAAACCTCAAAACCTGGCTCTTCGACAGACCCCCTCCTTGATGGAATGGAACCTGCACCCCCCCCCCACCCCATGCGCCTTGAGGCCCTTACGGGTGAGTAGTCGCGCTTTAACAAACCCCTGATTGATTGATTGATTGAAACTGTCTCAGGGCGACAAAAGTCAGGGCAGGCTTGTTGACAGATTCCTTTTTGTGTGCAGGAGGCAAAACACTTTGAAGTCATTCTGCCTGGATGGCCCATCCTGTCACCACCTATGCGCCCTTTGTGTCACTGTCTGGAAGGAATACACAAACCCCAGCTAAAGGGTCATTCATAGTCATGTGGCCCAGGACACTGGCAGAAGGCAAAGATAGCTAGGACAAGAAAATGCCAACTTTCTATAAGTTATTAACAACAATAGGGGTTAAGCCCAAAGGACCGGGGCCAGGTAGGGCTATTCAAAATTCAAAACACAACATGAACATCTGGCTCCGTACTAACCTACACTCCTACTATTTATGGAGTAACAGGCAGACTATTCTTTTATCTGTCCAAGTAAAATTTTTATTAAATAGTCTTTAAATTGATTCAAAACAATTTTTTCAAAAGACTGAAAAAGAAACACATATTTCTCAAATTGACACAGAAACCTTCACATTTAAATAACACAATGCACAATCAAAAACAATTTGAACATACACCAAAGTGAGAATTATTTGCAACAAATTACAACAAGCGACAAGATCACTAAATGAAAACAAACATAAATCAATTGAGAGGCATTTAGTTAAATCTAAATGTGTTGAGTGTCGGATGTATTAAAGATTAATTCATTATTTCCAACACTTTAGTGATATTCTTGCTGAAACAATAAGTTTAGTCCATGAAATTGGACATTTTTCGCAATCACCGTTGTGTTTTTTCACAGATGATGCAAGCTTTAAATGTTTTTTGCAATTGATTTATGTTTGTTTTCATTTAGTGATCTTGTCGCTTGTTGTAATTTGTTTCAAATAATTCTCACTTTGGTGTATGTCCAAATTGTTTTTGATTGTGCATTGTGTTATTTATATGTGAAGGTTTCTGTGTCAATTTGAGAAATATGTGTTTCTTTTTCAGTCTTTTGAAAAATTGTTTTGAATCAATTTAAAGACTATTTAATAAAAATTTTACTTGGACAGATAAAAGAATAGTCTGCTTGTTACTCCATAAATAGTAGGAGTGTAGGTTAGTACGGAGCCAGATGTTCATGTTGTGTTTTGAACTTTCTATAAGTGGCATTATCAGAATTGTGACTTAAAATATGATTTTAGCATTAAAGAGTATTTTAAATTACAATTAATTTAAGTGTAAACATCATATCTTTATTTGCTCCGAATCCAAAGTCAGCACTTATAAAATGTAATAAGATTACATAGTGTTAATCAATGGGAGAGACAGACCTTGCAACAGTGAAAAATGACTTTAGGGGTTTGTCACTGCCAGCACACGTAAAACATAAGTAAACATGTCCTAATATTTAAATACAATGCACCCTGCCCTATGAGCCTTTAAGGCCTATGTTGGTGGTGACTTCTAAGTATTAACAAGCATTTGCAATGCAATCGGTCTCGCCTTTGGGACCTTATATGTATTTAGCTATTTAGCACATTAGCCTGGGTGCTGAAACATCTACTGTTCTTTAACATGGAGGCAAAGTAAGCACCAAACTGCGTGACACGCCAGGTATGGGAACACATGGAGAGAAATATTGCCTTTCAGCAGGAAATTGTATAGTCCAAAGCTCTGTTTTTAATATAAAATCAGGGCCTTCGGTGGTCATATCACTGAAAATACAAGATTTGAAAAAAATATTATTGTCTACGGGTGCTCATGGAAGACCATTTCTATGGACTGGAATCTAGAGAATGCTAAAGTGATTCTGGTATTTTACTGACCTCTGCTGGTCGTTTTCTATCAAGAAAGTTAAATAGAGGCAGCTGCCAGAAAAAGAAAAAAAAGAAAGTCCCTCAGCAGAAAGCAATTCTGGTATTTTACTGACCTCTACTGGTCGTTTTATATCAAGACAGTTAAATAGAGGCAGTTGAACAGAAAAAAAGTCCCTAAGCGGATGGAGACAAGTCCTAATGCTGATCTCCAGAGCCCTCAAAGTACATACACATATTAGTATATACTAAAGTATATACAAGAGGTCTCGAATGCTCGACCTAAAAAGGAAGGTTTAGCCCTGGCAAAAGGGTTATTTTGCCAGGTCGAAATGGCAGTTTAAAACTGCACTACAGGCTGCAGTGGCAGGCCTGAGACAAAGGGGCATATTTACTAGGAAGTGGCGGACGGGCGTTAGCCTCCTTAGCTTAACGCAGCGCTCCGCCACTTCCAAAACGCAGGGCTGCGCCGTATTTACAAGGATACAGTGCAGCCCTGCATCTCCCCCTGCACTGGCGCTAATTTTAGCTGCCTAGTGCTGATGCAGACACCCTTGCACCATAGTGCAAGGGTGCCTGCGTTGTAGGGGAAGATTTTTTATGTGCAGGAAGGTGTCCCTTCCTGCACTTAAACAATCTTTAAATGGTGTTTTGTAACTTCTCTGTGTGCTGCTTAATGCAACACACATAGAAGTTGCAAAACTTAATTTTTTTTAAATTGATTGTTTATGTGCAGGAAGAGACACCTTCCTGGACATAAACAATCAATGGACTTTTGCTGTTTCTATGTGTGCTGCACAATGCAGCACACTTAGAAACAGCAAAAACTCGGAGAAATGAAACATTTCTCCTTGTTGCGCCTTTTTAAGACCAGGTTTTCCCTGGTCTTAATTTTGGTGCTGCCCCATTTTTACGCTGCCCTTGTAAATATGGGGCAGCGTCAAAATCAATGGGTGATGTGGTGGAATGCAAAAAATACACATTGCCCGCCCCTTTCACGCTAAGTATAGCGTGAAAGGGGGCCTTGTTTACAAGGCAGCGTTAAGCCACATTAAGTGGCTTAACGCTGCATTGCAAATAAGGCAAAGCCCATATCACCACAGAAACGTCACTAAAAGTGACGTTCCTGTGGCGTATGGCCAGGTACTACCTACGCCCCCTCCTCCCAACAAGGTACCCCGATTAACTGACATGAGAAGGGTTTGGATGTGGGGGTCGTAAACCCCCGGCCGTATTTATTAAAACAAATTAAAACATAATTAATATATACAATATTTACAATTTACGCAGAAAATTATGCATTACACTGATTACAATTGATAAGTACATATGTCGTTTGGCTAACCTTAACATGACTCTAATACAAAGGTTTTCCTATCCGAATCTAACATATCTTTAATACTCATCACAGCATTTTACTTTTCTGCGTATCCTATTTGGGCCTACGGCAAGGTCACTAACTGGTGTCAGATCCTTATCAACTTTTAACCACGCCCTCCAGCCGGAGTGCGCATGCGCAGAGGGCCCGTTTACCGTGAGGGTACTCCCCCGGTTACCCCCGTACGCTCTGTATATCATCTCCATAAAGGGGCCCTTGCAGTTCTGCGCCGTTTACTGGCGACCTTGTGCACGTGCGGGGTGGCCAACCAGCCTAGGGAAAGCGTGACTCCCCCTCCCCCGCACCCATCCAGCCAACCGGCTGTAAACTGCCCCTGGAGTTCTAGGAGAGACCACTTGTCCCTCCCACTTGGGCGACCCCATTCAAGAATGGCGCCGCCCTCTAAGGACCTTAAATTTACTGCTCACCAATCATGACCTTACCGCCTGACCTAGGAATAGTATTAAAATACGACGATTGAAGACCTGTAAACTGAAAACGTTAGTGGGAAAAACACGAATTTGATACTTATACTTGAATACTTAAAACCAGCTTGTTGCTTAGCTACCCCAATACATTTGCTTTAGGGGACGGTGGGTGGGCAAATTGATATTACAGCCCCTAGCGAGGCTGGTGTGGTGGGCTGGGGAGCGAGGAGCAAAGAGACCTACTCCCGCGCTCACCAGCCTTTTTATTGCTTAGCGTGCCCCGGAAGTGATTCCAATCACTTCCGGGGCCCGCCCCCTGTCATGTGACTGACCACCAAGACTTGGCGAGGCACGCCCGTCGTGTCACCAGCGCGCGCGACAGGCCTGCCCCTGTGGTCTCCGGAGGGGGGCCGGCACGACCGCCATACTTTTGGCGTGGCCGATGCCGGCCCCGCCGTTCTTATAGGGGCTTGTAAATATGCCCCAAAGTTTTAAAGCATTACTTTAGTGGGTGACACAATGAATGCTGCAGGCCCACTGGTAGCATTTCATTTACAGTCCCTGAGTACATGTTGTACTATTTACCAAGAACTTACAAGTAAATTAAATGAAGCCAATTAGGTGTAAGCCAATGTTGCCATTTTTGAAAGAGAAAGCACAAGCACTTTAGCACTGGTTTAGCAGTGGTAACGTGTGCAGAGTACTAAGAGACAACAAAGAAGGGTTCAGAACCCAGGAGGAAATAAGCAAAAAGTTTGGGGATGACCCTGCAGAAAGGGCCAAGCCCAACACAAACCCTTTGCACACAGTGGTTACCGTGATAACCCGGCTTGATGCTACCTTTTCTGACAAGTACTGGATAACGCAGAAGGTAATACTCCTATAAAACTGTGAACTGTGAACTTATTCTGGTGGCTGATGAACTTTAGTAACGACTACAAGCGGGTCGCAGTTCATTGTTATCAGCCAGTGGCTTGTCATTCTCAACTCCTGAATTGATCTACTGATTGGATTTAAATGGCTATGTAACTTTCTTACAGTACAGTACATTGAAATAAATTTTATTGAAAATTCTCTCTTGGTTAACTGGGAAAATCTTGCATCACTGATGCTCTTGTGGTCCAATGCTGGGCACCTACGATCGATACTAGACTTCCTTGAATTGTCAGGAGACACTAAAAGACCATCAATAATAGAAACATGGACATCTCCCCAGCTTAACAAAGGAAGAACATCAAGCTACAGAATGTCACAAATGTGAAACTCCCTCCGCCAGTGACTCACAAGTACAGCACTGTTAAACGCAAAGGTTGAATGAGGATGACTGGGGATATGTTATTTGAGATGATAAACACAGTGCTATGTTTCAAACCCACACTATAAGAATAATCCTAGGTATCCAGTATTTCTGTCCCTTCCTCTGGATTTACTTAATCCCCTTAAGTGGACTCCCAACATTAGTAATAGTGCACAACCACAAATCAAAACTCAAGATTCACAATGCATTCGACTGATAAAGGGCCTCATTGCGATGTCGGTCGGAAAACATTCCGACCGACTCCTTGTCGGAATGGTTTCCGACCGACTCTGGTTCGGGGAGTCCGACCGACCGTTTACGATGGTTACGAACACCATTCGGTCGGACTCCTATTGACTTCAATGGGAGCCTGTTTTCTGACCGACAACACAGGCTCCCATTGAAAAAAAGGGGGGTGGGGTGCGGAAAACCTTGCACCCTGTGGCAGGCACCCCATGGTGCCTGCCACACTGTGCATGGTTGGAAAGAGGGGACCCATGGGTACCCCCATGGGCCCCAAACCGGACGCCTCCAGGTGAAGGGGGCCTGCTACTGGTCCCCAAAGTCGGTTTCCGATAGCTGACCCGTGTCTGACAGACCGAGTTGAACGGCTGTCGGAATCCGACATTGTAATCGGTCAGTCGGAAACGCGGCTTGTAGAGCTCTACGATTCGGCTCTGACTGACTCGGACTCTCCGTATGCTGGTCGGAACTGATTTGGAATAACCGACCAACTACCTTGTATCGTAATTGGTCGGTCGGAAATGTTTCCGAGCTGGTCGAAAACTTGACTTCCAACATGGGTTCAGTCAAACCGAATGCCATTCGGAGCCTTTCCGACCAACACCGTAATGAGGCCCAAAGTTGTTTCCACTGTAGTGAGGTTGTACATAAAGTGAGAGTTGAAATATTGCATGCCCCAACTGTTCCAATGACGCACTTACTTCCGACTTGTGTCCTACTCTATGCGATAATTCCAATCAAGCTTTTTAATAAATATTATATGTAAGAAATTGGGTTATTAGTTGAGGGAGTGAACGTACTACTCAAAAAATAAACACAATCCTTGTCAGGGTGAACCACAAAAAGTCACTAAATTAAGCTGTGCTCAACTCTGTTAACTTGGCACAAAGCAGTCAGGCTTAAGGTAGGGGCAATGTGCAAAGTATTTATGCAGCACATGAACAGTAATAAAGTGAAAAAATAACCCAATAAAATCCCAAACCAATTAAGGAAAATAGAGTACATTTTGATAAATAAAATGACACCAAAATGATCAAATCCAAACAGTAGTACCGGAAATATACATTTTCAATGTTTTAGGTGAAAATAGCAGTGACAGATGGTGCAGGTAAGAGTGGTGAGGCAGGGAGCGGAGTCAACAGACGACAATGAGGGAAAATAAAATGTAAAAAAACAAAAACACTTACCTTGCACTCGCCGCATCGCCGAGGTAAGTGGCTTTCTTTTTTAAAAATTTCATTTTCCCTCCTCGTTGTCTGTCGAATTGCCCCCCACCGCTCTTACCTGCACTGGCTGTCACTGGAAAATAGTGCCAAGAAGCACAAAGTGCCACTCACAGTTATCTGATCGTACTAGACATGGGGAAGTCATAAGTTCAAGCTGACTGTGATGGAGCTCCGGTCGGATACAGGAAACAGGTTGGTCCCACTGAAAAGTTACCTTTGCTAAGTCTGCACTGCTGTTCTGAGGTTCCTCCCTGCGTCTTCTGTATGAGGTGGGTACCTCACTCAGTAGAGTCAGGTTGTATTCTTGTGACAGTTCTCTTAATCAAAATTTCAGTTCTTTGCTCTTCACTTGAGATAGTTTGAAGGGAATGGTGAGCAGAAAAGCAAAAGTCAAGGTGTCCCTTTAACAGCTGCATTCCCTATTGCTTTTTTCTTTTGAATAATTAGAATATAACACTCTGGGACTTGTAGTTTCTGGGTTAACATTATAAATATGTGCTTAAATCCTGCAGCAAGCAAAGCCGTGCTGGCTAAAAGTCAGGACTGGCTGAAGGAGTTACCTATGAAATGGGGACACTTGGCAGCTAAGCCTCATGTCTTGAAAACAATCCAGAGAGCGTCCTGGAACTGATGGGAGCTGCTGATTCCAAAATCACGCTTTAAAAACGTTGTTAATGTTACCAAATTTGTAATTGTCCAATTGTGCTCTGCAGACATATCTCGTACTTAACAGCTCACAACAACCATGGGAGGCAGTGTAAGTAGGAGAGGCATGGTCGTGATTGACCAGTGGGCAATGGGCACACTTTTGCACAGAATAACTGATAGGCTGGGATTCTGTGAGTAATCGACTGTTGGAGCACCCGTTATTTTATAAGCGAATCATGCCTTCTTTCAACATTTTGTGATACTCGCAGACCTTCCCTACTCATGTGGGTGTTTACTTTGCAGAGACTTCAATAATATCATTGACTTACAAGGCAGATGTTCACAAGGCGCTGCAGTGATGGTGGTGAGTTAGTCATACATATCTG
Organism: Calotriton arnoldi; assembly: GCA_963921515.1. Classification (NCBI taxonomy): domain Eukaryota; kingdom Metazoa; phylum Chordata; class Amphibia; order Caudata; family Salamandridae; genus Calotriton; species Calotriton arnoldi. The sequence continues at coordinate 24,214 of CAWUFW010005177.1, forward strand.
TCCCAGGATGCTTTAAATTGCACTATTTGCCCCATCATTTCATATGAGTTCATTGGGTGTCACTTAACTCTTTTACTTTAATTCATATCCAGGTTAGACATACATACCTGGCTCCATATGCTTTAAAATGCACCATCCGTCTCACCTCTTCTTGAAGGTTCCCTGTGAAAGACTCTCCACACCTTTCTGTAAACTGACCTTTAATTTGTATCCAGTCTTAACTCCTGCTGCCAGACTAATGTGCCTTTATATGCACCATTTGCCTCAACGGTTCCTAGAATTGTTGAGGGCTAAAACCAGGCTGCTGGTCCAAAGTGCATTAGAAGGTAGTGCTCACCCGAACACCTCTGAAAATTACTTTCTGTAGACTTCTCAACATGTCTGGTACAATAATCTTTAAATCATATCCAGTTCTAACCGATGGTATTGTGCAGATGTGCTCTACTATGCCACAATGTGCCACGTAAATGCTTGCATGGAACCTCCAATTCACCATGTAAAGATGCTCGTCAGCCCAACCACTTTCTATCCCAGCCCAGTCAGTGCAAGTTCCAAGGTTATGCCCCTTACTTTTCCTCTATCCTGTTGCTCTTCAATCTCCTCTTTCTTGTCTTGTCTTTCTTGCCCTGAAGTGGCTCCTTATCCCAACTATTCTTCTGTCCCGTTCCTACATCCTGACAGTCACAGCGCTGCCTGTGCTTCTACTCACCAGCAGAGAGCAGTATCCAGGGAGATGGATGAAGTGAGTGGACTTCACAGGACCACCCTGGCACAGCCATTTGCACCCCTGGTCTGTTTGCCTGTGAGAGACTTTATTGGGAAATAACACACACAGAACAGGGGTTCAGTGGGGCGAAGAGATCAATGTAAACAACAATAAATGATTATATAATATATACATTATGTATCAATGAAGAAGGCAAAGAGGCAAGCTTTGCAAAAGTTAAACATTTACTGCTTCAAAAAGTGCTCGGTGCTCATGTGATCACACAGTGAAAGGTTGAAAGATATATATAGTGTGTATGTTAAAAAAGGCAATGGAACAAAGGCAATTTGTTAATTAATTGCACTGCATACACACAGTTAAAAAGAGGGTGAACAGAAGACAATTCAGGAAGGTTCCAATTGCTGTGTTCATCGATGGCGTTTCAACCCTTTTTGGTTAGTAGGCCATCTTCAGGACTATAAGTATTTGTGGCAGCAGGGATCCATGTATGAATCAATGTGGACAGAATACATTTCCAGAAGAATTGCAGAGCCTAGACGTTGGGTCAAATATGAGATCTGTCACTAGAAGAGCCACTCAGAGGCACAGTGCACGCTTCCCGTGTGTGACCACAGATTGACAGAGAATACGGCCAACAAGTTGTTTCGTGTCCCAGGGTGAGAACATCAATGTGTTCCACCGTTGCAGGAAATCAGGCGCTTTAGGTGCAGTGGAAAATGTATTAATTCCATCTATCTACTTTTTTTCACCTCGAAAATGTACCCTTTTGTTGCTTAATGCTCATTTATCTAGGACAATGCATTTCAATGGAAAATATAAGCTGGACCAGCATTTTATTATCAAGAAACTTCATTGATTACCGATACTTTAGTAACTTTTAAAGGCTCAAAAAGTCATAATTTTAAAATGTTCACGTTTCAAGTTAAAAACGTTATCATGATGCATTTGACAAAATAGGGTTAAAACGTACACAATTTAAAACGAGAAAACAATCACTCAGATAAGACATAAGCATGACATAAACATAAACATACCGGCCGGTGCTATTGAAAAAAAAATACATTGTGATCACTAATTTAATAAACCTACAGTAAGTTGGGCAAAGTGTTTACTCTCAGGTGAATGGCCCCTCAACCCACTGGGATGCTGGCAGTACCATAAGAGCTGCTGCATCACTCCTGTGCTCACAATGGCAGGTCTGGGGGCATGGCCCGGGGGAGGAGGAGGAAGGCTGCACTCTCCCGCTCTGCTCACGCTACGTGTGGAAGTTGTAAATAACTTCCAGCTGCAGAAAGAAAGTTGTTGACAGTGTATAATTTCCTGTCACATTCAACCCAAAGAGGTCTATAATTTGTGGTAATGTTATTGCTAATCCGACCCCTTTCCCATGAGTCATACGCGACGGAAATGGCAGCCGCTGCCAGGCTTCTGCGTTAGAAGCCCAGAAACCTCATGAAAGGAATGCGAGGGAGAACCTGGAACTTTCCATAACCCTGTCTTTTGACTTTTGTGTTCTTTGCAGCTGCCAAATTGCGGTAGCAAGGCGGTGTCTATTTTACAACAGTCAAGAGATTTTAATGAAAGACAATGCTAGTGGGTTTTGCTCAAAACTGTAATAAACGCAAGTAATTGGCACAGCAGCAGAGGTAAACAAATAGAAAAAGAGAACATTTCTGAAGGCAAGTATTACCTTGGTGGAAATCCAGTTGGCCAGTTGTGCCCGGTTCATTGAGCATTCAGTTGGTAGTCTTTGGTGTTTCAAAGTCATAGCGAACGCAATGATGAGCATTCCAGTTGACTCCTTCCAGATCAGCCTCCCTCTTCATTGCACACACCCTACGCATCCATCCAGCCTACAGCGGAGGACGCTCCTTCTCATACCTGGCAGCCAAGGCCTGGAACAACCTCCCCCTGCACCTCAGGACCGCACCGGCACTCTAACAATTCAGAGGAGACCTACAGACCTGGCTGTTCGAGTAATCACCTCCACACAGCAGCAAACATCCCCAGCGCAAATCCCCCTCACGGGTGATTTGCCGCTCTCGCCAAATGATTGATTGACTCCTGTTGCATTTTCAAACTGGTTAATATGGCCATTGGTGATTACTGGTTTAAGATAAAATTCTATTTAACTGTTAGTACCTCCATATTAGGCCAGGCAATAGCCAGCACAATTTTGTCATGAAAAGGGGCTATGGGGCATCCATCAAAAGCGATTGCTTATTTGAAATGTCTTCCACATTTTCTATGAGCCCAGGTTTACGTTTTGCAGTGGTGTTTGGTGATAAAGGAGTCCGCTTCTGACATCACAGCTTCCCTGTGCTGATGTAAGCTCCTCATCAGTCTGTCCCTTCCAAATGTCAACAGTTTCACTTTCAGAGGGTGGAGAAAATGCACTGCTTCCCAATCACACCCAAGAAGTTCAGCCAGCGTTGAGACAGGTTCTTGTGCAACCCACGGGCTGGCCCCTGCATCTCCTGTGGCGCAGGAGTGCCCCCAACACTTCAGAGGACCCCCATTTAGCCCAAGGTCAATGAATATCTGTGACATACGGGAAACTGAAGGATCCCTCATTACATTCTGCAGGGGCCCCATTATTTTGCTTTATGCCACTGGTGCAACCCTCTTCGATATAGATCAGGGACACCAAAATGTAAAATAATTTGAGGGTGTGTTGGCACCAGAGCTACTGAAACCCTGGGTCTTGTTTTCGTATGCAGCAGGAGGCATGTTTCTCATGCCCGTTCTGCTGCCCACTGTGCTGTCACCTGTTTTTGTATGATGCTTCCCGCCAGCTTTCCCAGGAACTTGGCTACTGAGCCAACCCGACTTACTGACACCAAAGACAGGCCACATGAGACGCATGATAGCAACCTCTTCTTAAGAAAACACACTTTATTAACAATAGCATTGACACTTTTTCCTTGAGAAAGCACATACTTTATTAGCTAAAGAGGGAAACGTGTTGACAATGTAAACCACCTAAGGATGTACTACATGAAACATGATATTACCAAAAAAAATACAATTAAATAAAGAAGTGCAGTTTGAGAGTTGTCTACTTTACTATACACAGGAGACCTAACTCAAAAAGTTTCTGTGATGCTCTTTACTTCATATTTGTTAGAAATGGGGGTCTCTAGTTGGCAGGTTGTTACCCTGTCCAAGTAGGGACCCTTCTTCCTGTTCAGGATAAGGGGGATACACTCCTCAAATATCCCATGCTCACCCCCTTGGTAGCTTGGCATGAGCAGTCAGGTTTATCTCAGAGGCAGTGTGTAAAGCATTTGCACATAACATACAGTAATACAGTGAAAGCACTACAAAAGGACACCACACCAGTTTAGAGAAATATCCAATATTTATCTGTGTAAAACAAAACCAAAACGATAAAAATGCAACTTACAATAATCAAAATATGCACTTTGCAAGAATAACCTTAAAAATGCAGTTCCATGAAGTCGGTAGTTCCGGCTGGTGCTACTGCGGTGCTGAAAACAACCAAATCCAACAGTTTCAGTCGACCGCGTCAGTGCGGACCGGCATCGATGTCAGAAGACTTGTAAACAGTACCTTTTGCGGTGTGGGCCGGCGGCAGCGGTCGTCGAAGTTGCGGTGTGAAGCGGAGCAGTGCGGTGCCCTCATGTCGCGGTGCAGGCAACGGCTCGGTGGCAGTCGTACAGTGGCGTCAGTGAGAACAGGGCTGCGAAGCGGTGCTCGTCGTGGTGCTGACGGTCACGGTGCAAACTTCAGTGGCCGTCGAAGATCGGCGGTCGATGGGGCTGGCGTCGGTGGGCTGCGGCTGTGGTGTGGGATGGGGAGATGCTTCGTGTAGCTTACAAGCGGTGCCCCCAGACCACGGTAGCGATGTCAGCTGGCCACGGCGTCATCTGTGAGACCAGTGCGGTGGAGTAAAGCGAGGCTGTGTGGACTGCGGGGCCTTCAGGTCACGGAACCGCCGGCGGTCTTTGTGATGGCGTTGGGTTGCAGTTTCCCTCTGTGGCAACTGAGACATGCAGTCGTAGAGGCCGTACCCAGAGGAAGGTGAAGTGTTTGCTGTTCCTGAGACTTCTTGAACAGGGGGCAAGCTCTACCACAAGTCCTTGGAGAAACTCAAACAAAGAAGTTGCAGAAAAGTCAGTCCAGTCCTTTCTCTTCCTAAGACAGAGCAGCTACTGCAGGCCAACACAGCAAAGCACACAGCAAAGTGGTAGTTCCTCCTCACAGCTTCTCCAGCTCTTCTTCTTGGCAGGTTTCTGAGGCCAAAAGAGTTCTAAAATCCTGGGGTCTGGGCTCCAATATTTATACCTCATTTCCCGTTGTTCTCTTGTGGCAGAGAGTGTCTGTGCTTAATCCAAACCAGTTCTGTCCTCTCTGGCCCAGTTTCCTGGCAGGTGGTGGAGACGGCATTGTCCAAGGCAGACCAGGCCTATTCAGGTGCAAGGAAATCTCCTCCCACTGCTCTAAATGCAGCCCAGGTCTATTCAGTCCATCCCTGACTCATCCAGGAAAGGCAGGACACACCTCAACCCCCCAGTGGCTGTCTGAAGAGAATGCACATCCCCAGCCCCTGTCACTCCAAAGCCAGACAGTCAATCCACTACTCATCAGAGGCACATAGGATGGCTAAGCAAGAAAATACCCACTTTTTAAAAGTGGTATTTTCAAACACACAACATAAAAATCATCTTTACGAAAAGATGCATTTTTACATTCTGAGTTCAGGCATACTAAACTCAATTTCTCTATCTTGTCCCTTGGGAAGTTATACTTGTAAGATGTTACAACGTATCTCCCATTTTATCCTATTGTACAGATAGCCTTTCAATAGTGAAAAACGAAATACACTGTATTTCACTATCAGGAAATGTCACACACACACCAGTACATGTCCTACCTTTCACCTACACTGCACCCTACCCACAGGGGTACCTTGGGCCACTGGCGTAGCAAGGGGGGGGCGGAGGGGGCGGTGCGCCCCGGGCGGCACGAGTTTCGGGGGCGGCGGCGGCCGTAAAAATCATCGCCAGCCCCCCCGCCCCCCTCCCCCAGCGCGGCGGCAAAAGGCAGGAAGGCAGGGACCGCCACGGGCGGCAGAGTGCCTAGCTACGCCACTGCCTTGGGCCGACCTTATGGGTGACTGACATGTAATAAAAGGGAAGGTTAGGGCTTGGCAAGTGGGTGCACTTGCCAAGTCGACATGGCAGTAAGAAATGGCACGCAGACACTGCAGTGGCAGATCTGAGATACTTTTACAGGGCTACTTCTGTGGGTGGCACAACCAGTGCTTCAGGTCCACTAGTAGCAATTGATTTACAGGCCCTGGCACTCTCAGTGCACCTTACTAGGGACTTACCAGTAAATCAAATATGCCAATCATGGAAACACCAATCCATAACCTAATTTACAGTTGGAGCACTTGTACTTTAACACTGAACAGCAGTGAGTAAGTGTGCAGAGACACTAAACCAGCAAAAACAGAGTCAAAACCAGGAGGTCAGAAAGCAAAACGACAGGGGAAACACGCCAAAAGATGCCAGGTCTAACAATATTCAACTACTGACTTTTCTTTGGTGCATTACTTGTCTCCAGTGACCACCTTAGATAACACCCTTTTAAAGATTGTTTCTGGGAGTGGACACTTTGGTCCTGATTACAAACTGGGGGTTGAATTCTGATCCCTTTGAAAACAGGAGTTTGCACATGCATTAGATTTCCGAGGTGTTCATGAACTATTGCACTCCCACTGGTTTCTTTTGACAGGTTACATCTGTCTGAATTTGTTGAGGGAAAGGGGCATAAAAAAGCATAAGTTGCAGAATTTATTGTAAAAAACCTCAAATGTGCTTGTTTTGCTTCATTCCCGGGGCTAAGTTTGGAATAGGCAGTATCTACCCTTGGTGGCTCTCAACACATCCGCAGACCGTACACCTCAGTATGGAGACCAGGAAATCCAAAAAAACAAGAAATAAGGCAACAGGCCTCCATTTATGCACCCATGAACTGGAACAGCATCCCTGTGTCCATCAGAACTGCCCTAACCCGGCTCCAATTATGGCAACAGCTAAAGACACGCCTCTCTAAAGAGCACTAAATTACCACAAAGTAACAGTCCACCTCCACTCTTAGGATCCAGAATCAACTCCAATGACTGATTATTTGCATTGTGCTTATTTATGACCCTGTACATCACTAGGCTGCCTTTTGGCTACATTTGTGCTATGAAAATACCACATAAATGCATACATGCATGCACACAGTAGTATTTACTGGTTGCGGAAAAGACCGTACCCTTTTCTGACCTACCTGGAATTGGGACCATTCTGTGTACATCAGCTCCTTTCAATAACTTTCACCCTCATTCTGTTACATTGGATTTTAGCCTCAGTCGTTTCTGGTAGTTTTTGGACATGATCCCCTAGGATTCTTTTCATTATGATGTTTTAATAATTCGGTGCTTTTTCTTTTTGCTAAATTGCAATTTTACGGTACTGTTTTTTTTACTTTAATGCTATTTTGGTGCTGCAAAAATACTTTACTTGAGTATTGGCGTCAGAGTCAGACTAGCCTATAGGGCAATCAGACAGTGCTTGACAGATTGGTCTAAAAGGTCAGTGTGTGAGCCAGATTTTTGGCTGTTTGTGGGCCTGTTTTATGGTCTACTGGGCAATTTTTTAGGTCTCAGCTCTAGACAGTTCATGCGATGTCTTGAAGAGACATGTTGTATATACTTTGTGGGCCTCAGCTCGCCCATAGGCTTCCCATTTGCTGGCTCCATCATCGCTCTCATATCCTTTTTCCCCATTTGTCCAAGGCATGCATGCATCATGCCTCTTCCTATCCCCAGTTTCCATTTAAGCAAATGTTTTCAGAGCTACGTTGGCTTTGATTTGGAGCACTTTACATAAGCGCTTGTATTTTCTCTCGTTCCGAGCTCCATTACTCCGTTTCTGTAAACAGGGCTGTAAAACGTGTTGTTATCTTGTCACAAACACTGCTGCTCCAAAGATGAATATTTACATTTTCTAGGTCACGCTAAATAATTGATGTGTCCGTGTATTTTTGTGTAACTCGTGTTGTCATTGTGTCGCACTAAATAATCGATGTGTCTGTGTATTTTTGTATAACTCTTGTTGTCGTTGTGTGTAATAGTGCTTGTTTTGGTTCTTTTTTTGCCAGGATTTGAACTTGTTTTGAGCTTCTTTCCCAGCGTTCTGAGCTTCGTTTCCCCGCACCCTCCCTCATCACTGTTTGATTTGTGCATGAGCGCCCATGCAGATTCTCCAAACACCATAGTGTTTACACCGTGATACTTCCCATGGCTTAGGTGTTGTTGGGGGCTCCTCTTTCCGTACCATGTTCAATCTCTGAGAAGATACACAACCTGCTTCAAATAACTCAGAAAATACTGATCGCGGTGATATGGCGTTGGACTGCATCATGGTGAGTTCACCCATACCCAGCCTCTTAGCACGGCTGCCACACTAAGGCAGGTCATTTCTACTTCGAATAAAACCTCCCTTGAGGACAAAACAAGCCTTTTAACTTCCGAAACCTCATCAAGGTATGAAAAATAACAAGAATTGTAATATCTAGTACTTATGGCCTGCCAAGTCTATGGATGTTTTTGATATAACGCAGACATGCACAGTTTGTCAAAGGTTTAAATAATTTTAGTTAGAATGGAACGGTAATTATTAAAATTATTACGTACATTAAATGATGAGTGGAATATGAGGTTCCCAGTTCGATGAAAACTGTTCTGGCAGACCTGCTGTTTCAAAAACTGTTGCGCTCTAAGATGGCGACCAGGATAAGGAATGTTTGGTATATGGTTCACTTGGACTATCACGCCCCCCACAGTGCATTTTGGGAAGCTTAAAAAGGCCATGACATATCACTTCTTGTGTTGATACACGACCAGTGTTCTGCTGGTATGATAATTTTTATGAAAACATGATAAGTTGCTACACAAATTACTGGGCAATTTGGTGGCTATAGAGCTTCTTACAACTTACTGGCCTATAGCAAAGTGCACATCCCCTAAAACCACAATTTTTTAAAAATTCTATTAATACTGTCTTTTATGTCAATGGTATGAGCCGACCTATTCTTTGTTCTATGTCAGATATTACAATCATTTCAATCCATCTTTTGTATCATGGGCTGAAGCCTAAGAACTAACTCAGAGTAAGTTAGTTGTTTAACCTATTAAGTTGTAGAAAATCAAGATGGCCGTTCTGTTTACAGTGAACAACTAGGGCTTCTGTGCTCATGCTTCAGTTTGTAAAGGGATGTGTAAGTGGATGTCACGTGGCGGTGTCTTGCATACTTTGCCTGTCAGCATGCAGGGTTGTAGTGTTGACTAGCATGGGAATTAAGGTTCTTTTCTTGCACCCTGATCTAGGTATCGGTGGTGCTGAGAGGTTTGTGGTGGACGTTGCCTTGGCCCTGCAGGCACGGGGCTGTTTTGTGGAGTTCTGGGTGTTGGATTATGATCTCCATCACTGTTTCCCGGATTTCCTTAATCTACACAGCTCTCACGTTGGAGACTGGTTGCCGTGGAGTATCTGGGGCTACTGCACCACACCCTGTGCCTTTCTGCGCATGATGTACCTTGCGCTTTCTGTTATTTTCCTTGGCAGAGTCGAAAGTGGCGTGTTCTTCTGTGACCAGGTGTGTAAGAGGACATGGTAACATCGCCGAGTGAGCCGGTCTTCGACCCAGACACTACTTTTTGTTTTTGATTGATTAAAAGTGACTTCTAACCTGAAAGCATTGTCCAACACCCATTTTTTATTTATTTTTTATTTCATCACAGCAAGTGAAATTTTTCTTTGTCAATACAGTACAAAAGTAACAAAAACTGCTTCCAAACCACCCTTCTCAGCCCACCCCCCACCCTTGAATTGGATCCAAATTTTTAATGCAAAAAGGGAGAGAAGAAAAAAAAAAGCCAACCACAGGAGCACATCAGGAGAGAACAGAAAAATAATAAATCAAGTATCGTATTCCGCTGCCCTTTCAATCCATTGTTTAACTGGTGCCCAGATTTCCCTGCCCTTTTCATAGGCTTGCCTCCCCTACGTTCGTAGACTGCTATTTCAGAGCAATATATTGCTAAGAGTCTCCCCAGCCAGTGTTGCCCAGATGGAGGTTCGGGATCCAGCCAGGCGGTGGCCAGACAAAGTCTGAGGACAGTCATAGTTATAAACAAAAAGATCTGCTGTCGCCAAGAGATTCTCATATCACTCACCCCTAGAACCATTACGCTAGGAGAAAGGGGGACATGGAAACCTAGCTGAGCTTCAAGTAATTTGCCAACCTGTTCTTTCAAGTTTTCAAGTTTGGGGCACTTTGCAAACAGGTGGGTGAGATCTGCAGCAAAACTGCCACACCGTGGACAGCAAGTGCCAGTAGATCCTCCCCACTTGACAATTTTCGCCGGGGTGATGTAGAGATTGAACCAGGTTTTGTAGCATTGTATCTGTAAGTTAGCAGCAATGAATGATATCTGAGCAAGATACAAGGTGTCCTCATATTCTCCCGTCCCAATGTGCAAAAGCTCAGACCAACGAGCCGTGTGTTTCATAAGGTCATCCCCCATTTCCTTGTTTAATAATTTATACAAAGTAGCTAAAGAGGGTGGAGACTTTAACAATAGATCAACAAGTGCCACTCGAGTAAAACCCGCTCTTCCTCCAGCTTTTTTGGCCAAAAAATCCCTAACTTGCAAGTACTTAAAGAAGTGGGTATTACTAATGCCTGATTTATCCTTAATTGTTTCAAAGGAGAGAATCCCTCCTTCATCTACCAAATCGCTGATCACCCTCAGCCCCTTCTGATCCCACTGTTTCATGTATCCATCTTTAAAGATATCAAGGAGTAAAACATTATCGTATATAGGAGTGTAACTATTTACCATACCTAGACCAAATTTCTTCCGGACAGTTATCCATACCTTAAATGCGCCCATCAAAACCTTAAACCTGACCCTTTTGAAGTAGCTATCTTCAATCTGTCGCAGAAGACAGCCTCTAGCCTCAATACCCATTACTAATTCATAGATAGACACCGAATCCACCTCCTCTGAGCCAGTTCCCGCAGATGTTAAGAGTATTGCCATTTGCTGTAACATCGATGCCCAGTAATACAACTGAAAATTGGGGACGGCCCACCCCCCTCGATCTCTTGGAAGAGTCAAAAATTTTAAGGCCCTTCGGGGGAGTTGCCCGGCCCATAAAAACCAAGACGTCATCTGATTTAAAGATTTAAACCAAAGGCTTTCTACCTCCAGTGGGATAGCCCTAAAAAAGTACAAGATTCGGGGAAGAAATATCTTTTAATCGCATTGCTTCTGCCTATTAGTGAAAGTTTAAAATTATTCATATGAGAAAAATCAGCTTTAAACTTCCGTAATAAAGGACCCAGATTTAAATCGACGATGCTCCCCACTTCCGCTGTTATATCTACCCCAAGATATTTCGCCTTAGGAGCTACCCGAAAGTCATCAAACTGGACAGAACTATTTATCACAGCTTGTGTATTACTTTGATTAAGTAAATATCCGGACAACCGTCCAAAACGTGCAGCTTCCCTTTCAATTTCTTCCAGGGCATCCGCAGGGTTGGGGGTGGTAATAGCCAAATCATCTGCGTATGCAAGAATCTTAGTTTCCCCCCCTTTGTTATGCATAGCTGCGATGTTGTTATTCTGTTCGATCTTTCTAATGAGGGGGTCGATATACAACGCAAATATGGCAGGGGGCCTTTTGATGTGCCGGGACACTCGACTGAGTAGCTGTGCGCTATACAAATGCCTTAATATTCATTCATATTCATATTCAAATAGTAAGGGCGAACAAGGACACCCTTGACGGGTTCCGCGGCATATCCTAATCGGTTCGGACATATCTCCCATTACGACCACCCGGGCAACTGGGTTTCAGTACATTGTCTGGATAGCCTTAATGAAACCGCTTCCTAAGCCATTTCTATCGAATATAGTCCATAAGAAAGGCCAGGAGACCCTATCAAAGGCTTTCTCTGCATCTAACAGGATTAAAGCCATAGGGTCTCCTGCATTCTTTGAGGCGTCGAACAGAGCGATTGTCCGCCGAATATGATCAGTCGTGCTACGGCCCGGAACAAAACCATGCAGAACAGGAGAAACCAGCATCTTAATCACTTTAGCTAGGCGATTAGCCAGTATTTTAGCATAGATTTTTATATCGCTATTAATCAACGTAATGGGTCGATAAGAGCCTAACTCATTAATAGGTTTATCCCTTTTTGGAAATACCGCTATGTTGGCTGATCTCCAGGAATCCGGGGCCTCCCCACCTAATTGAGCACTCGAAAAAATATCTCTCAAGATCTCATTTAGGCACGGGAAAAAGATTTTATAAAATTCCCCCGGGATTGAGTCAGTTCCTGTCGCTTTCCCTGTCGGTAAAGAATTCACCGCCCCGCTTACTTCATCCTCTGAAATTTGAGCCTGAAGAAGCTCTAGCTCCTCCGGAGTTGGCCCTCCAAAAGAAAAATCCATAAGATATTCCGCCAATTCTCTCTCCTCAAAGCTGGTGTCTTCCATATATAGATGTTGATAAAACCTCTGGAATGACGAGCGGATCGCTAAGGGATCAGATATTGAGCCAAGGATAGGATCCTTTATTTCTGAGATATCCCCCTGAACAATCCTCTCCCTTGTGCGCCGAGCTAATAGCTGTCCCACCCTTTCGTTATTCTCGTATAATTTACTACGCCAGGCCATGAATTTTCCAGCTGCCTTTTTGGCCGAATGATCGATTATTGCGGATTTCCCCACTGCGACTCTAGCCTGTGCTTTATCGAGCTCCCCTCCCATCAAAATAGTTGTAATTAATTGACCTTCAGCTTCTGTTAATTCCCTATATAAATCCTGTTCTAGTTTCTTGTTTTTTCTCTGCTCATTCCAACCATAACTAGAAGTCTCCCCCCTTATCCCTGCCTTGAGAGAGTCCCACACGATATCTGGTCGAGCACTCCCTCAGTTTTCCATAATAAATCTGGGAATCCAGGTCTTCATGTGCTGAATATATCCACTATCCGAGAGCAGTGCCCTATCAAAAGTCCAACGTGAGAGAGGTGGAGAATTAGCCTGTGTGGTTATTTCAAGAACAAGTGGATTTTGGTCGGACATAACTCTAGGGTACTTATAAATCTGTCCTTTCTGTGCAATCGCTGGAGATACAAAAAAATTATCTAATCTAACATGAACTTGGTGAGGGGCAGAAAAGAAAGTATAACCGGGATCTCCGACTTTGTGTATAGCCCAAATATCCAGGAGACCATGAAGCGAGCATAAATGTGCTACGGACTTGAATACCTTAGGCTTGTGACCTTGGTATGGCCTTTCCCCAAGATGACCTCCTTGAGGTTTTATATTTACATTAAAATCTCCACAAATTACTAGAGGTAACGGCCATCCTACTAGCTCGGTATTTAACCAATCAAGCAAAGCAGGGTCATCTAATACTGAGCCATAAACGGAACATAAAGTAAAGGAACATGCATTCATACAACATTGGGCAATGGCCCATCCCCCCATTTTGTCCAAGCTTAGGCATGGGAACTTGGCCCTCCCTCTCTGGGCCATAATGGCTACCCCCCGTGTTCGTGTCCCTTGGGAGGTACTGACAATTAATTGATAACCGGCCAGTTCCGCGACCTTCTGACGGCTCGCTTCTATGTGCGTCTCCTGAAGACACACAATGTCTGCCTTTAGATATTGGATATCCTCATTAATTCTGCGTTTCGTCTGGGGGTTATTTAAACCGCAGATATTAACAGAGGCAATCCTTACCTTACCCATACCCATTTATCCCCATGCAGTGCTAATGCTCCCGTTCTCTGTGTCAAAAAATACCATCCCTTTGTAAACTAAGAAAGTAATTATGGATCCAACCCTTCCTTCCCCCCCTCCTCCCCCTGAACCCGGCAAAATAGGTCCGAAGACCCTTGTGATGCCTCCTGCATCCTGCTGTCGCCCATTGTCGCCCCCCACCCCTTAGAGAAAAACAGAAAAAAAATTACTAAAAAATACATGAAATCCTAGCAGTTGGGAATCTGACAGATGCTATCTATTTCCCTTCACCCGCTATTTCCTGCAAATACTCTTGAGCTTGGATCTCCGAGATGAACACTCTAATCACCCCCTTGTGTATAACCTTCAGGCATGCAGGGCTCATTAAGAATACTTCGCAGCCTAATTTCTGAAAGGGATTGATTAGTTCCCTAAGCCGCCACCTCCTCTCCACTGTTGTATGGCAAAAGTCTGGCCTGACAAAGAACGTGTCAGCTGAGCGTCTGGATTCAGGTCGGGCCAAATCAAAGACTGTCTGTCTCAACAGAAAATTGCCCAAAAAAATCAAGATGGCCCTGGGTTTGTCATTTTGGTCGCACTGCCCCCTTCTTTTCTTCAGCATAAGAGGGAATCAGTGCACTCTCTGCACTTCCGAGTCCCAGTCCCAATGTTTTAGTTCCAGGAAAGCCCCCTTCAGTAGCCGCCGGACGAACCCTCGAATGTCCCCTCCTTCCGCATTTTCTGCTATGCTAAGCAGCCTCAGATTGTTTCGCCGCTGGCGATTCTCGAAATCCTCGAGCTTCCACATGACATCAGTCATTCTGGCCTCATTTGCAATTACTTGCTGCCCACTGGTTTCGGCGCCCACCTCCAGTACGACTACCCGTTCTTCCAGCACTGTGGTTCGTTCCGTGATCTCGGAACAAACTTTATTGACTTTTCTTATGGCCCCCTGTCATTTCTTTGTCGCCATATGTGCTCTTTTATGTTCTTATCGGGCTTCGGTTTGCATTTGTTTAAGGGTAGAGTAGATCAATCCCATTGAAGGAGAAGACTCAGGAGCGGCATTTGATCCGGGGAATAACTTAGCTGCTTCCAGCTGAATACCGTCTTCTCCTAGCTCTTTAGCCTCAGATTCCAACAGAATCCCTGAAGAGTCCCATTTCATCTGAGCTGATTGACCAAAATCTGATTCGTACCCCTTAGCTTGAGGAGCCTTTCTGCTAGTGCTTCTCCGCTTTTTTAATGCGGAAGCTCGTTTCTGAGTAACGGGTTCAGTCTTAGAGCTATCTGAGTCCTCTCTAGAATTATCCAGATCCATCTCACCCAACTCGCTGTCATTAGAGATTTCAGAATCGTCAGTAAGGGAATAAAACTTGTCCCCTTCAGGAGATCCCCCTGTTTTTAAATCGGTTGTACCAGTTTTAGATTCCGTAAATGTAATGGGTCCCCCCAGGTCCAGCTCCCCTTGTTGCCTCCCAGGAGAAGCATGTTGTAAAACTGAATTATCAGCTCCCCCGGCCATGGAAGCACTCAGTAGCAAGCTAGATGTACTCATCCCATCCTCAGCGTGTTCAGAGTTAGTCAGAGCCAAAGTTTCATTACTCACGCTTTGGAGCCGATCATGCTCATCTGTCTGTGCCTTAATGTTAATCCCTTCTTTGGCAGATACTTTCCTGCCGCCGGGTGGTCCGCGACCCGAAAACATCCCTGGAACTGTCGGCTGCCTGGATTTCCCTGCTGTCTCCATGGGACGCTGCTCCCGCGTATGGCGTCTCACACTGGTCTCCGCCTCCTTCTCGCTGCTCACCGGGGGAGTAGCGTCTTCGCCTTTGCGGCCGGCCGGCGTCTTCCGGGATGAAGGCAGACCTCGCGGGCCCCCAGTCACAGCCGTCGCACAGCCTTCCGTTTGGTCCTTGGGAAGTTTGGCGGTTTTCGGAGGCATCCTGCACCAGGACGAGTAGGCACCCACGCGGATAAAGAGCTTGCGGAGAGTGTCCGTCACCAGGTATGAAAGGCGTCTAGTGAACTGCCCGATTCCAATTCCGATGATGCGCTTCATATTAGCAAAATCCTTACATCTTTAGCCTGCGGGGGGGGGCGACCCACACAGCAGTCACACAGCTGCCATCTTGCCCCCCAACATCCATTTTCTAATGCGTTGTAGAGGGCTGCATTTATCTCTTCAAGTTTCACTGTAGGAAACAGTCTGGTTCCGGCTCCTCCAACGAGTAGCTCGTGAGCTTCTGTTAACTCTCCAGCTGACTTGAGTAGCTCTCCTGTATGCAGTCCAGTCTACTAGATTAGCAGCTTTTGTTTGGTTCAATTACTATATGTATACCAAAATTGAAAAGTTTGTATTTAATATGAAAATGTGTGTATACATGGCTAAAAGACATTGACAACGGCAATAACTCTCTAATTGCCAAGACATATTGGCTTTACCAATGCTTGTTTACCATTAATTTCCCTGATATTAAAAACAAACATTGACTGCAGCAAGCTCAAATCAATGCAGTCTCCCATGCCTTGCAAAATACTTATACAGTGTGTCTTTACAAGTACAAAACTGCCCGAATTTGCAAAGATGGGCCACTTTTTTTTAGCTATCTGGTGCACTAATGGGGACTACTTGTTTTTGTGCCCAGGCCTATTTTCTGTTCCTGTTCAGTCCTGATTGGCTTTGTGAAGCCTGTTACTTGAGCTGTAACTATCAAGGGTAAGCACAGTATTCCTCATAGAAGCCTACATTGGTGTTTTAGGTACTAGACTGCTTAAATTTGTGGGAGCACCGCCACAGCTTTTATCAAGACATACGCTCCTCTCCATCATAATGAATATTCTGACTTTCTACATTCATACACAGAGAACACAGGCAACATAGACAATCACACAATTGCACAAACAGCACAAACTGGTACACAATCAGCATGCATACATTCACAACACAATCCGTGCATACATGCGTGTAGGTCTGTGAAAGAATGGGCACATTTATAAGCTGCCTGTGTGGAATGTATGTCGATACTTCGCATACCATTACTTCGCATGATTTTAGTGCGATGTTTTTACTTAGCATAAACCATTACTTCGCATGTTTTTACTTAGCATGCATTTATAACGCAAATGGTTATAAATGTACTATGGTTTATGCTAATTAAAAACATCGCACTAAAATCATGCCTTACACTGCCTTACACTACTTAAACATCACTACACTACCCAAAACCCTAATACACTACCCCCTACACGACCTTCCCCCTTCCCCCTGCCTGGACCCTACACTCTAACACTACACTTCGCCACACCCCGACACTACCCTAAACCCTATGACACTACACTACACTACACAAACACCACACCACTACCCTAAACCCTAAAACACTACTCCCTGCACGACCCTCACCCTTCCCCCAGTCCGCTCCCTACACTACAACACTACCCTGCACGACACCCCAACACTACCCTAAACCCTAAAACACTACCCTACACTACACAAACACCACAACACTACCCTAAACCCTAAAACACTACCCCATGCACAACCCTCCCCCGACCCCCAGTCCTGTTCCTACACCCAAACACTACCCTGCACTACACCCCGACACTACTCTAAACCCTAATACATTACCCTACACTACACTAACACCACAACACTACCCTAAACCCTAAAACACTACACCCAGCACGACCCTGCCCCTACCCCCAGTCCCTTCCCTACACTGAAACACTACCCTGCACGACCCCCCAACACTACCCTAAACCCTAAAACACTACCCTACACTACACATACACCACATCACTACCCTAAACCCTAAAACACTAGCCCCAGCACGACCCTACACTACTCAAACACAACCCTACAACCTAAAAGACTACCCCTGCACGACACAAAAAAACTACACTTACCTCTCTCTCCTCCGTGGTTCTTCTCTTCTCCGGCTTCCAGCGGCTTCCAGCGACGTCAGATCTGCACGCCGTTGTTTGGAAACGGAAGCTTCCAAACAACGATGTGGATAGCGCATACCATTACCACGCATGCGTTGTATCAACGCTTGCGATGTAACAACTTGCGTACTAATGGTACGCGTTGTAACATCGCAAGCGTAGTAACGGTGGCGAAGTAATGGTATGCGCACTAGCAGCCGCACACTAAAGGCTGTTTACCGCCTGTGTGGTGCATATCTGCAGGCTTTCTTTGTGTGACTGTGACCAATTTATGGTTTGTATGTGCATGAGTTAGTGTACCTATTTCATGTGTGTGTGTCCTCACAAAAGTCACATATGTGCTCTTTCGGCAGAGTAATGCACATGCCGATGCCAATCCTTTGGGGGTTCGGAGGCAGAGTCCACAATGTCCTGAGCCTGAATTATTGGTTTACCTTGTCTGAGATTCAAAAGGTCCTGTAACTTGAGCGGTGGGACTGATGCATGAGCATGTATGATCTGTTTACTGTTCAATCTTTCCAGTCTGCTCCTTACAAGTAGATTCTTAATCATAAGACCAATTAAGTTGTAAGTAGAAGGACAGATAAACAAAACAATTGGAAGCAGAAATAAAGAACAAAGATATATATAGTTTGAAAATGATAGGCTATGAGATATTGCATTCCCAGGTTGTTTGAACTGTGGCTGAAGTACAGCTTTTTAGCCAATTTTTGTCATGCAGTTATAGGCGACTGAACAAGGGAAGCCTCACCATTTCATCTTCTCTACAGGTAATGTTCTCACTGTCATTTCCAGCCTGCCATTTTCTTTGTAACCTCTGCATTGTCATTGAGTGAAGGACTAATAGACACACAACCCTCACCCCTCAAGAAATGTTCTCAGTAGGGGTGTTAAGGAGAAAGCCAGTAAATAATATATTTAAGGAAAATAGGCATCGGATAGACTTAAAATGTGGGACTTCTCCAAATGTTTTTAACATTGAGTTGGATTTTTCCAGGTCAGAATCCTAAAAATCCACAAAGAGTGCCAAAGAAGAGAATTATTCTGTGTTTAACCATTCGTTATTCTTTATTCAAATATGTGACAAATATATTATCTACTGGCGGTCGCCAGTAGATAGTTATAGTTAGAACCTATTTTCCATAGGAAATCCGCGACATTCTATTTGAAATAACTCTCTTGCCGGTTGACGTATCTTCGCAAAATTTTCAAACTTTGTGGGGCGCTCCGGTCCGCTCCTACCCTGAAAGTCTCGGGGTGATTCGTCAAGCGGGGGCCGAGAAAAAAGGGGGGTCCCAAAACGCGTTTTCCCCATTCATTTTTCCATAGGAAACTTTAGACACGGCTACAGCCCGAACTGCTGAACGGAATTACACCAAATTTGGCAAAGAGGTAGTTCTTGGTTCAGAAAGAACCCTTTTTGTTAAATGGTGTAAATCCGTTCAGTAGTTGCTCTGAAAATCAAAAGTAAAAGTACATATATATCTATGGCCGCGTCGGATTCGCGCACCCTCCCGATCACGAGCTGCATGCTAATTGGCTGTCAACACTCCAAATCAGGAAGTGTTGGCAGCCATTTTGTCACTCGGTAGAACCGAGGGACAGAAACAAGTGCGCAAAACGCACAAAGGGGGCAGGGTAGAAACACCCTGACCCCCTAGGTCTGCTCAGGGGGTCCCACAAGGACCCCCTGGTCAAAAACAATTTTTTTTTTTTTTTTTTAAATCGGCAGGATGCGCTCAAGGAGCGCGGATCCTGCCGAAAAAAATCGAAGCGCGGTCTCCCGCGCTTCGATGTTAATTGGCCCTCGGGTGGCCCAAGTCCCGGGGGCATGGTGGGGGGTTTTAATTTATGTAGGGGGCCTCTAAGGCCCCCAAGCCCCGGGGACCGCCACCCCCGGGGCTTTATTTAAAATGATGGCGGGAGGGCTCTGAGCCCTCCCGCAGCCTCCGGGGACCGCCACCTCCCCGGGCTTCTTTTTTTAAAACCTGTGTGGGGGCTCCAGCCTCCCACATGCCCCGGGGACCGCCACCTCCCGGGGCACTAAACATTTAAATATGGGGGTCCGTTACGGACCTCAAGCCCCGGGGACCACCACCTCCCCGGGGCTGTGCACTGAATGGGAGGGGGCCGCGCGGCCCCTCTCCTGGAGCCCTTGATGGCCCTGGGGACCACCACCCCCAGGGCCGGCTCCTGCAGTGTCCCGGGGTGCCTACCCCGGGACACTGCTGTTTGCTATGACAGGACAGGAGCCTCGCGGCTCCCGTCCTGTCATAGTAAACTTGGTTTGCATTTTGAAAGAGAGGCAGGAAACCTGCTCTCTCTTTCAAAATGCAAACCACTGCTTTCCACATGGGGAGCAGCATGTTAGCTGCTCCCATGTGGAAAAGCAATGCCGGCTTCCGCAGGAGGCGGGGAGCTGGCTGGGACTGTGGGGGATTGGGACCCCCACAGTCTCCAACGTGAGGCCAGGCCCCGGGGATGGGGTCCCCGGGCCTTAATGGCCTGAGGAGGGGAGGCACGCAGCCCCTCCAAATAAAAAATAAAAATCGAGGCCATGCCCCGGGGATGGGGTCCCCGGGCCAATACAGGCCCAGGGAAGGGGGCCACGCAGCCCCCTCCCATTAAAAAAAAACACAAAAAACGACCGGCATCGTGCCGGAGGCCCCGCCCCTCCCTGCAGTAGCTTCTGCAAACGCGCCCCTGGCGCGTTTGCAGAGGGGGAACGCACCCCTTGAATACTGGGGGTCCCTGGGGCCAACTAGCCCACCAGGAACCTCCAGTATGCGCCAGGGGCTGCCTTGCAGAGACGTGTACATAGGTCACGCAACTTTTACACCTCTCTGCAACGCAGCTCTGTGGCGCTTTTGGAGGTATATGGTGGGCTAGTTGGACTCCAGGGACCCTCAGGATTCAAGGGGACTTAATCCTCAACTTAAAACGCGCCACAGGGCGCTGCCACAGTGGTGAGGGGAGGGGGCGGGCTTCATGTGACATGTGTGTAAACAGGCCCGTGGCGCGTTTTAAGATGGGGATTAAATCCTCTTCAATCCTGAGGGTCTCTGGGGGCCAACTAGCCCAACAGGTACATCCAGAAAGCGCCACAGAGCTGCATTGCAGAGAGGTGTAAAGGGGTGTGGCCTCTCTACACGTCTCTGCAACGCAGCCCCTGGCGCATACTGGAGGTTCATGGTGGGCTAGTTGGCCCCTAGGGAACCTCATGATTCAAGGGGACTTAATCCCCCAACTTAAAACGCGCCACGGGGCGCGTTTGCACAGATGTCACCTCAGGCCCCGCCCCTACCTTCACCATTGTGCAAATATTCCTCTAAAATCTGCCTTACTACGAATTCCGATTTACTCACCTGTTATCAGGAGAGACCTCAGTGCTGCATCTTTCAGCCCAGTACTGGTCCTGAAAAGTAATTTTAACCGTACTTACCGGTAACTTGAATTTCCTTCATAGGCTAACATTGACTGGTTTCACTTGGAAATTCTTCTAAGTGTGGAGTTTTGGAACTTTAAAATATTCCTCTAAAATCAGCCGAAATACGAATTCCGATTTACTCACCTGTTATCAGGAGAGACCTCAGTGCTGTATCTTTTAGCCCAGTACTGGTCCTGAAAAGTAATTTTAACCGTACTTACCAGTAACTTGAATTTCCTTCCATAGGCTAACATTGACTGGTTTCACTTGGAAATT
This sequence comes from Calotriton arnoldi, assembly GCA_963921515.1. Classification (NCBI taxonomy): domain Eukaryota; kingdom Metazoa; phylum Chordata; class Amphibia; order Caudata; family Salamandridae; genus Calotriton; species Calotriton arnoldi. The sequence goes on from CAWUFW010005177.1 coordinate 45,435, forward strand.
CTTCTAAGTGTGGAGTTTTGGAACTTTAAAATATTCCTCTAAAATCAGCCGAAATACGAATTCCGATTTACTCACCTGTTATCAGGAGAGACCTCAGTGCTGCATCTTTCAGCCCAGTACTGATCCTCAAAAGTAATTTTAACCGTACTTACCAGTAACTTGAATTTCCTTCCATAGGATATCATTGCCTGCTTTTTGCTGAAAAAGTTTCTAAGTGTTGATTTTTGAAACATACAAATATTCCTCTAAAATCAGCCGAAATCCGAATTCTGATTTACTCACCTGTTATCAGGAGAGACCTCAGTGCTGCATCTTTCAGCCCAGTACTGGTCCTGAAAAGTAATTTTAACCGTACTTACCGGTAACTTGAATTTCCTTCATAGGCTAACATTGACTGGTTTCACTTGGAAATTCTTCTAAGTGTGGAGTTTTGGAACTTTATAATATTCCTCTAAAATCAACCAAAGTACGAATTCCAATTTACTCACCTGTTATCAGGAGAGAACCCAGTGCTGCATCTTTTAGCCCAGCACTGACCCTGAAAAGTAATTTTAACCGTACTTACCAGTAACTTATATTTTCTTCCATAGGAATCCATTGTCTGGTTTTCAGCAGAAAAGTTTCAAAGTGTCGATTTTCACAAACTACAAATATTCCTTAAAAATCGCCTGTATGACTTAAACGCATTCTTTTAACTGTTTACAGGAGATGCACCAGTGCTGGATCCAGGATCCAACACTGAGTAAGAAAAAGTAACGATAACAGTTTTTACCTGCTAAGTGAATTTCCTTCCATAGGATAACATTGGTGATTCTATGAGAAAAAGTTTCTAAGTGTCAACTTTTAAAATACAATAATATTCCTTAAAAATCACGACTGTAACCAAAACGCTTTTACTCAACTGTTTACAGGAGATGTACCAGGACTGAATCTAGGATCCAGTCCTGTGGTTAGAAAAGTAATCCATAAAGTAACTAATTGCATTTAACTAGAAATTCACATTGAGCTGAATGTTGCATTGTGTTTGAAAATGTGTTGCCCATTGCAACAACTGTAACTACTGTACTTAAAAGTCTATTGCCTATGTGCAAAGTATTTAAACTAAAGTAATTCATTCTGAGAAAGTATTTTTTGTAATGTAATGTATAATGTAATTACAATGTAATTAAAAAATAAAATATGTAAAAAAAAATTGTTTCTAAAAATGTAGTAAATCAGTATGAAAAAAATTAATATAACAATTAATACATTTAAAAATTGTCATTTACAAAACCTTTGAAATTCACTGAAAAACCGTAGGTTTCAGACATGTTATAGTTAGGAATTAGCATTTAAAAAACCTTTGAAATTCACTGAAAAACCATAGGTTTCAGATATGTTATAGTTAGAAATTAGCATTTAAAAAACCTTTGAAATTCACTGAAAAAACATAGGTTTTAGGGACAGTTATAGTTAGTTGGACATTTTACTCGTACAAAACCCGTGAAATTCCCCCGTTATAGTTAGTTCAGCTAACTATAACTCGCGCCCGCAATGCACTGCTGATGACGTCACATATTACATCACTCATGACATGGTCAGTGACATCACTGATGACATCACTGATGACATCTCAAATGACATCACTGATGACATCATCCACGTGATAATCTGATGCAGCTCTTCACACCCTAATATAACCTTTGATACACCCAATCTAAATTACAGACTGCCATTCGCAAAACCATAGACACTCCAACACCAATAACTACATACCCACTCACTGATTCTTAGGTCTACACACACACATCCACTCACTCACCCGTACAGTCACTCATACTTATGGTCACTCAGTACAGGACTATCATATGCACTCTTACTCCTATATAGACACTCAAACACCGCCACTCATCCATAGAGGTACTCACACACCTAGTCAGTCATGCAAATAATTAAACACACTGCCATTTACTCACCTATACAGTTATACACACACCAGCTCACTTAATCATACAAATACTAGCACATTGTTACGCTCTTATATAATCACTGATACAAGCACACACTCATCCATACAGCCACTATCACAATCACTCACTCTCGCTTATAGCTATTTATATACTCCAACACACATATATACTGCCTTTCACATATGTAGTTACTCACACATGTACCACTGGGACATACATTCACTCACTAACACACTCTTACACACACTTACCCACCCATACAGTCTATCACAGATGCACTCTTGAAACCATCCACCCAGTGAATCACCCACTCACACATCTATGCACAGTCGCACACACCCCATCCACACAAACACTCAGGCACCCATACAGATACTCAAACAACAAATCAATAACTCTTATAGACACTCATGTAGCTATTCACAAACCCATGCAGCCACTTACACAGCAACAGACAGACGGATACAGACATTCACCCAGTTTAGTCACTAACCCATGCATTCAGTAAGATACGTTAAATCACTCACTTATAGAGTCAGTCACGCACCTACTAAATCATCCATACAGACACTTACACACCCACTCATTCTTCAATACGTCTTTTCCTATATATATTAAAAATATTTAAACTTTACAGAAACACACAGTCACTGGATGATGTCATCAGTGATGTCATTTGAGATGTCATCAGTGATGTCATCAGTGATGTCACTGACCATGTCATGAGTGATGTAATATGTGACGTCATCAGCAGTGCATTGCGGAGGCGCGAGTTATAGTTAGCTGAACTAACTATAACGGGGAATTTCACGGGTTTTGTACGAGTAAAATGTCCAACTAACTATAACTGTCCCTAAAACCTATGGTTTTTTCAGTGAATATATATATATATATATATATATATATATATATATATATATGTAGTTATCATTCTATGCCAGTTGGTGTTATACATAGAGTACCACTCATCTGTAGTGTACAATCCCCCACAATGTGAAGTTAACTATTGGATTTACAATCATAGAAGGTGGAAATGCAGGTATCCAAGATCCAGTGTAATTTAACTGCATGTTTCAGGAAAGAAGGAATGAAAAGCAAAAAGGACATGAAACAGTAGAAAACATAAACAGCGAGCTTCTAGCATTCCCTTTCTGACCCACCAACAGAATGCGACCTATGCATCCAAAAATCGAGTCTCATATATACCCCTGTACATTTTCTCTAACCAAAGTTGCTAAGAAATGAAACCACCCCACACTACTGCAAACTTTCCCAGTAAATCATTAGTTTGATATATTATCTTATATTTTGCTATGTTAAATATATCTCGCAGCCATACATCAATAGAGGATATGCTGTTTGTTTTACACAGTTGTAAAATCCCTAGTATGGCTACCACCAGTGAAGTTGCAAGCCTCCTCTTATGTGGATGTGCAGTTTCCGGCATCTATTGTTTGATTAGGCAGTGGAACCAGAACCTAAAGTTTCTCTTTATCCCAAAATACATGTTTAGCTGCCTCTCAGGTTCTGGTATTCCCACAGTAAGTGTACAATTATCAGCTTTACCTACACCACACCTCCGCCATCTGTCTGTAGGGCTGGGGCCGGCCTTCTGCAACCTCTGTGGACTCTGGTGCCATTAGTGAATGATTTTAAAATATCCAAACTTTATTCTAGGTTCTTGTAAATATTTAGCTTGTGAGAGTAAAGTCTTTGAATCATCAGCTGCATGGTCAGTTTGTAAACATTGAAACCAGACTTCCTGAAGATAACTAGATAGATAGCCTGGAAAAATTGCTATCAATATCTTATACAGTCCAGTTATTACTTTTTTATATTGACCCCATTTTTAGGTCTTGCCTGAGATAGAGCAAGCCCTGTTGCTTGCAACACATTTTATTTTGTACTTACATGGGGCTTAAAGCTAGCCCATGACTTGCCATTGGTTGGCTTCATGGTCACTCTCTTTTCCTTGCTTCTCTTTGGCCACCATGTGCCGGCTTTACTTCTTCTTCATGTGTTTGTCCCTCCCCTTCGTAACAAAAAAAAGGGTTGTAATGCGGGAATAATTACATGCAAAGCAGTTTCAACAGTGATTACCTTAATTAGTCACTGGCATTCAAATACATGATTTATACAAATTGATTTTCTATGCAATCATTGAAGTTATATTCATCTTTATTCACATACAATATTGTCTAAATTCTGCATGGTGTCACACTATACACCATAGAAAAATAGGACATAACAAACAACATTATTCTCAGAAGTCAAGTCACATAAACATTTAACTTATACATAAAACATTCACATTGATGCAGTAACCCATAACGGGCTACTTAAAAGGGGTTTCTCTCCTTTCAGTCTTTCTGTAATTCTAATAATATTGACTGTGCTGGTAGTTTTACACAATCCTGTCTAGAGATAGTCTTTAGTATAAACACATTTGAGGAAATGTGCTGTGTGCAATTATACTTCAGACACCAAGCCTGTTACAATAAATGACAAAATATACAAGCAATTGCGTTTTCTAACTGCAATACAAATAATGCTGTTTATTGCATACAATGCCCGTGCAATCAGGCTCACATTGGACAGACTATGCAGCCAGTCAAAACTAGGATTATTCAACACATGTCTAGAATAAGATGTAGAGTAGCAGGTGCCCCATTGGTTGACCACTGAAAGGAATTGAACCACAATGCAGAAGAGATATGGTGGTTGGTTCTTTACGTGGTACAAGCCACACAAAGTCCTATTGTGTCAACTCTTAAAAGAGTTGAGGCACAATTGATTCATCGATTCGGTACAGCTAGGAGAGGACTTAATGATTTGGATGAAATGTGGTCCCAGGTTGGATAATAAATATATAGACATATCCTTTGGCAGCCACAAATATACTGTTTGGCAGCTCTTTGAATATAGGTTCTACTGTTTCTTTTAAAAATGAAGATTATTTAAAGTTATTCTTTAATTCATGGGCAATGGGTTACTATTTACCATTAGTTGGTTCATCTATGTACAATATGTAAATATACACAAGATTGGAGTCATAATTATGTTTATGCAAATGTATATAAATGCACCTCGTTTCTCTGATGTGTTTGTGCTCCCTCTGACGCATTATACGATATATAAATATTAATTATATATTTGATACCTGTTAGTCCCAGATATTTATCGATATGCTATTTTATTCTAAGATTTTCCATGATTTATAAATTGGTCTTTGGAAATGAGTTGTTAAGCTTGACTGATTACTTGTTATGGGTATATTTCATTAGCCAATTTCCATTCCAAGATGGCGACTGGGCTCCATCTGTATACCGGCGTTTATTTCTAGTGACCCTCCATTCAATGTGGTTCCGATGCGATGTTCCTAATTTATTCCTTTCCTTTGGTTTGTGCCACATGACCTTACGCCATGCTTCTACATGGCGGGTAAGCTGTTCCCCGCTTTTGAAACGTGAGGCTCAATATGTAGAGCCGATGTCCAGATTACACTACGGTGAAATATCCAAGTCTGGGCGGGCGGTTTAGCGGAGGATTTGGCTCCCGCTTCTGCGGGGTGAGGCTTGAATTGTATAGCCCGCCTTAACATTGTACTACGTTGTGGTAAGTCCCAATGTTGTTTTTTGAGCAGAGGTCTTAGTTGCAATAGTTCATTAATTTATGGCGGAACATTAGTTGTAAATGGACTATTACATACAGGACTTATTTAGAGGTTAAATTGTGGCATGAGATATTTTGGCCCCAGTTTGTTTTGATTAATATTTTCTTTTTTCGGGCATATTTTGAGTATAAGTGCTCATGTCGTTAGTCAGTTTCTTTTTATAGAGTCCTTACTAGTTCTTACTCATGGGCCTACAATTGAGGTGAATATAGGGAGAAAGGTGGTTCCATATTTTTTGTTTATTTTTCTTTGTTTACATATAGGATTCGCACAGAATAATTTTTTCGGGGATTTGTTTCCTGAATAATGTATGCTGTATCAGATAAACCATAGGTTGATCGGCTGCTCAGCCCGTTAAAATGACCTTAACCCCTTCCGTGCGCGCAGAATTTCCGCGCTGTGCGGGCGTTTCTATTAGTGGGCGGGGATACGGATGGCCGGGGGCCATCCTGCGCACACGCCCACCGTGACGCGTGACGGCTCCCGGCCGTCACGAGCATGGAAGAGGTTAAGTAAGTTCCTCCACTTACCCCCATACCTAAATTATGTGAATAGGTTTAAGTCTCTAATACCTGTCTCTTTTTACACTATGGTGTTAGTTATTATTTGACTAGCCTTTGGCATCTTTGGTTGGACACTCCAGGCGCAGAGAATAAACTATATCCAACATACCCAGCTTGTTGCCTGGGCATGGTTTTTGCCAAACTTTTTTAAGTTCATGGCACAGATTCTTCTTTTACATGGAATGTGAATGGGAGAGCACATTGCAGCACAACAGAACGTGACCAGGGGAACACAATGGTGGTTATTATGCATTTTAAGTTTATTACAGTGGGTCACCCTGTTTGGTGCAGCACTATTTATGAAGTAACGAATGGCCGGAACACCTCTGTCTGTTGCCATATGTGTTGTTTTCTTTTGCTGATAATTGGATACATTTGGTGTATATATTTTTATGCAGGTACTCCGTCTTTCGCCTGTCCTGAAGAGGCCAAAATATGTTAGGCCAAAACGCGTCAACACCCCTTTTTTGAGAAGTCTTTACAAATCTAATGACATTCTATCAAGGACAATTGGTATACACATCTAAATGAATAAAGAGGACAATTAAGTTCCTCAAATGTGTTTATACTAAAGACTATCTCTAGACAGAATTGTGCTAAAACTACCAGCACAGCCAATATTATTAGAATTACAGAAAGACTGAGAGGAGAGAAACCCCTTTAAAATAGCCCGTTAAGGGTTAATGCATTAATGTATATGATTTATGTATAAGTTAAAAGTTTGTTACTTGACTTCTGAGAGTAATGTTGTTTGTTATATCCTATTTTTCTATGTTGTATAGTGTGAACCATACAGAATTTAGACAATATTTTATGTGAGAAAAGATTAATATAACTTCAATGATTGTATAAATAAAAAATGTGTATGAATCATGTATTTGAATGCCAGTGACTAATTAAGGTAAACACTGTTGCAACCACTTTGCATGTATTTATTCCCGCATTACAACCTTTTTTTTTTAACATTTGGTTATAGCACGTGTGATGCGGGGTGACTAGGGCAAACCCCCTATATATATTTTGCTTTGTCCCTCCCCTTCAGCATGGCCCAAGTTCCTCTTCCTTGCCCTTTGTCTTTCCACTGCTTGCGCTTTCAGAGCTAGTTTTTTTTCTCTTAGTCGCAGCACTTTGTAAGAGTGCATGTTTGCAAGCCACAGACAATGGTGTTGGTTCTGAAGGGCTGCTGATTTTGAAAACATGGTGAGATTTGATGGGTTTGGGAGCCAGTAACAGGCCCTGCCCAGATGGCAAACACATTTCAAGACCACTGGCCTCTTCCTATTGGGGAAGATGTGGAGGCGCAGCGATTGCTGGCGCCTTTCCTCCTCCAGTGCCATATCTCCAAACACTACAGTGCTCTTCGCTGCCACGAGGGAGTTTGAGTGATAGTAATCAGGTAGTGTGTGCAGCGATCTTGCCCGGACTGCAGCGACAATATGTGGGCAAATATGAGTTTTCTCTTCCTCACTCTGCTTCCCAGAGGGATGGGCTGCATCACAAGGCTTAGTGCCTCCTCTGTGCCCTACCGCTGTGTCCCTGAATACCTATATGCTCTCCGACAGGAGTGAAGGGCCACAAATGGTTTTGTGCCGCTTTTCCGGCTCTCCACCACCTCATCGCAATACACCTAATTAGCGCCTCTCCTTCACCACCCCCAAATCTGCTAACTCTGGTTGTTCTCATTAACTAGGAGCATGAATATTGGGATCCTAGAGAATTTGTGATAGCCTGGCAGGGCGCTGGCTCGGAAGAGTTAGCATGGCTGTTGTAGGGTCAATTTTTGGCCTTGCGATCAAGTACCGCAGTCCCACTTTACAGTCACACACTTATGATTGTAAACACTGAGCAGCACACAGAGGCTGTGGTTGCTTTCTTTGCTGTTACACACATGGGGGCATATTTACAAGGAGTTAACGCTACCAGAACGTCACTTTTTCAAACTTTCTGGTGGAGTTAAGTCCTTCGCCTTATTTATAAGGCGGCGTTAAACCACCTAACGTGGCTTCTCGCCGCCTTGTAAATAATGCCCCTATTCACGCAGCACTTAGCGTGAAAGGGGCGTGCAATGGGTATTGCAGTGGGTGTTCTGCCACAACACCCATTGCTTTTTGACGCTGCCCCATATTTACAAAGTATGGGTGCAGCGCCAAAAATATCGCCAGGGAATACCTGGTCTTAAGCAGGCGATACGTTTCATTTCTCCTCGTATTTTGCTCTTTCCATGTGTGCTGCATTATGCAGCACCCATAGAAAGAACAAATCGCCTGTAAATATTGTTTTTGTGCAGGAAGGTGTTCCTTTCCTGCACATAAACAATCACCCCTGCAGTGCAGGCACTCTGGCAACATGGCGCAAGGGTACCTGCGCCGGTGCTAGGCAGCTTCTTTAGCACTAGCGCTGGGAAAATGCAGGGGTGCGCTACTATTATTTATTTATTTATTTGAAAAGCTTTATAAAGCGCGAACAAGACCCAACCGGGTATCAGAGCGCTGTACAAAGAGGAAAGCTGACGTATACGTACAGAGACAATATAAAAACACTTACAAAAAAAGGAAACATGAGAGGAACCGGAAGCAAAAAGTAAATGAGGGTGCTAGGGGAAGAGTAGGTAGCAAGTGAACAAACAGGAAACAGCCCACCTAGATGAGGCCGAGCAGTTTCATCATTGACTTACTTCAAAGACAAACGAAATAAGTTTTAAACCCCCAGTAGAAATGATTGTCAAGCACAAGTTTCAAACATAAAGTGAAAGTAAATTGTTAAGCATACAATAAAACACCCAAGCACTCCCCATAAGGCAACATGAGAGGAACCTGAGGCATAAAATAAATGAGGACGCTAGGGGAAGAGTAGGTAGAAAATGAACAAACAGTAAACAGCCCACCCAGATGAGGCCGAACAGTTTCATTATCGCCTTACTTTAAAGACAGATGAGATACGTTTTAAACCCCAAGTAGAAATGATTGTCAAGCACGAGTTACAAACATAAAGTGAAAGTAAATTGTCAAGCATACATTTCAACACAACAAAGTAAAAATGCTTGTCGAGAGTGCATGGTAATTGACTAGCAAACGAAATGGAGGCTATTGTTGATGCAGTTCTTCCAATAGTAGCCATTTGACCTGTTTTTTGAATGAGGCAGTCGAAGGGTTGGCTCTGATCTCTATTGGTAGGGCATTCCAAATTCTTGGAGCCAGCCCTGAGAAGGTACGATTGTAAGTTCTTTTTTTATTGAATTTCGGTGGTTGCAGTAGTAGGGTATTGGAGCTTCTTAAGTTTCTTCTGGATCCGGAGAGCTCAAGTTTTTTTGCCAGGTAAATGGGGCTATTGAAATGTATAGCTTTATGTGTCAGGCAGGCTATCTTGAAGCGGATCCTAGCTTCAATGGGGAGCCAGTTAAGCTGGATTAAATCAGGTGTGATATGATCATGCTTTCTTGAACCTGTGATTAGTCTGACAGAGGCATTCAGAGTAGCTCTTAGCGGCGCTAACCTAGATTTAGGAAGACCAGCTAGGGTCACCAATCCATATTCTACTCGTGATATAACTAAGGATTGGACTGCTGATTGCATGTCTTCGGGAGGTAGGAACGGTTTGATTTTCCTAAGAGTGTTGAGCTGATGGTTGGCACTCTTAATGGTTGCACTGATGTGACCTTGCATGTTTAGAAATTTGTCTAGGGTGACCCCTAAAGAGCAGGCGGAGTCCACCAAATGCGGGGTGCAGTTGAGTGCTGAGATTTTTTGATCCAGTTTTGCGTGGGAGCCTCGTGATTGCGTGGGGAAATCAGGAGAAATTCAGTTTTGAGAGAGTTAAGTAATAGGTGGTTATGTGTTAGCCATTGTTGAGTTTTTTGAAGCGCTCCATTAAGAGTTTTAATGTCATCTGGAGAGGAGATCTTCAAATACAGTTGAGTGTCATCCGCGTACATGTGGTACTGAATGTTTGAGTCATTTAGAATGGCAGTTAGAGGTTCCATGCATAGGTTGAAGAGCGTGGGCGAAAGTGCAGAACCTTGAGGCACCCCAATAGAGACTGAAGTGCTGGCCGCCAAAGATTGGTTGACTTTGATTCTTTGTGTTCGGTTATGCAGGAAAGAGGAGAACCAATTTAGGACAGGGCCCGATAGCCCCATCCTGTATTGAAGAAGGTTAATCAGGTTATCATGTTTGATAGTGTCAAAAACAGAGGACAAGTCCAGAAGGATTAGAAGACAGGGTGTATCTTGGTCCAGAGCTCTCAATGCGTCATCGACAATGTGAGTTAGCGCTGTTTCTGTGCTATGACCTGATCTAAAGCCTGATTGATGTTGGTCTAGGAGCTGAAATTTCTCAATGTGGTCGCAAAGCTGTGTGTGAACACATTTCTCGAGCAATTTCGCTAAGGACATGATGTTGGTGATCGGACGGAAGATACTGGGATCAGTTAGGTCTGCATTGGGCTTCTTGGGGATGGGTGTGACTTGCCCCATTTTAAGGCAGTCGGGAATCCTCCCCTGTAAGAGAGATTGTTGGATGATCCTGGACCAGAGAGGCAGAACTGCCAAGTTGAGGTCTTTGAGCAGCTTGGCGGGGAGTGGGTCCTTGAAATGGTTGGAAGGTTTCAGAGAAGCCAGGGAAAGTGACAGCTCCTCCAAGTCTGGAGGTCGGAAGGGATTCCAGCAGGCATTGTTTTTGGGTGTGTACAGGCATTGTTTTTGTGTGTCTACTGCCGTGTGACCAGGCAAACCCTCGGAACTCATAGACAACAAATTCTCAGCGGCCCGTTGCAGTTCCCGCTCAATACTTCTAGACTTTTCAGTGAAGTGCTCTGAGAAGTCCTCCTCACTGGGTCCAGCGATTTTGATTGCTGGAATAGGATTAGCATGTTGTTTGATGATATCAAACAGTTTCCTGGGACGGTTTTTAGCGCTGTCAAGCTGATCTCTGAAATGTTCTGATTTAGCGATGCGAATGAGTTTGTTGTAAGAGCTTCTCATCTTTCTTAACTGTTCGAGGCTAGAAGTGGAGGGGGCATTTCTCCAACGTCTCTCAGAGAGCCTCAGCTTGCGACGTTCGTCATTAAGGGTACCATTGAACCAAGGTTTGGATTGTTTGCAGGGAATCCTTTTAAGTAGCTTCAGGGCTGCAGAGTCGAGAATATTAGACATTGTGTTGAAGTAATGATCCGTCAACTCTTCCAAATTATTCATGGTAGTTGGAGGTTCAAGTAGATTCTTGCTCAAGATGGAAAGGTTAGAGATGTTAATATCTCTCAGATTACGAGACAATTGCTTGTTTTTGAGTGGTTGCCCTTGTCTAAGCAATACCTTCTCCTGAATGCGAAAGGAGATTTGGAGATGATCCGACCAATCACATGGTACTATGTCATCTAGCTGAATAATGTGCTCTCTAGCTATGATGAAGTCAAGGGTAGCGCCCATGCAGTGGGTAGGACCGTTGCAGGCCTGTATATAGTTGAGGTCGGAGAGGAAAGTCTTAAGAGAGCAGACTACTGGATCATTAGAGTCATTCCAGTGAAGGTTGAAGTCACCGAGGAAGATGTGATTAGGATGGAGGGCTGAGCTGGCAGCGATGGATTCCATTAATTGTTCTACGAAGAGTAAGTTGTTGTCCCCAGGAGGATGGTAGATCGAGTGAAGCACACAGACAATCTTGCCCTTGTTCCAAATTTCAGCGACTAGTAGATCACAGGAGGACATCGAGTCCTTATGAGTCTGCTTCAAAACGAGGCTGGACCGATGGATGCAGGCAATCCCACCCCCCAGTTTTAATAGCCCTATCACATCTGACAATGTCATAGCCAGGAGGAATTAAAATGTCAAGTATTGGGGAGGAAGAGTCATTGAGCCTTGTTTCCGTAAGAATCAGGAGGTCTAATTCTTGTGATAAGATGAGTTCGGAGATATCTGCTGCGTGCTTCACTGCTGATCTGCAGTTGAGAAGCATCGATTTGATATGAGAATCTGTAGTTGCTTCCACTAGGTGCGAAGTGACTACCTGAAGTAAGTTATCCTTATTCAAGGATCTCAAGTTAACACTCGGTTCTCTATCAGGATCAGAGGAGATAGTGGGTATGGAGCTAGGCGAGACTGCGTAGTCCTCATAAGATACATTCTTGTAAATACGGTGCATCCCTCCGTTTTGAAACTGACGGAGCACGGCGTTACCAATTTTGGCGTAACACCGTGCTCCGCCAGTTTCTAGTAAATATGCCCTTCGTTATCCCGGTGCAGCGGCATGTGCACAATCTTCTCATATCACACACAATATGCATGTCACTTCTGCTGATAGCTAGGTGGACGTGACACAAAGGATCGACATTTCAATTTGCTGTTCACATGGGACTAGTGCAGTGGTTTTTAACCTGTGGGCGGAGCACTCCTAGGGCCCATGAGGCCTGCTCAGTGAGTCTGAAACTGTGTTACAAGATTAAATAATATTAAAATTAATACAATGAAAAGGTTATAAAGTATATAAAAATAAAGAAGCAAAATTGAAACTGTCAAGTATTGGGGAGGAAGAGTCATTGAGCCTTGTTTCCGTAAGAATCAGGAGGTCTAATTCTTGTGATAAGATGAGTTCGGAGATATCTGCTGCGTGCTTCACTGCTGATCTGCAGTTGAGAAGCATCGATTTGATATGAGAATCTGTAGTTGCTTCCACTAGGTGCGAAGTGACTACCTGAAGTAAGTTATCCTTATTCAAGGATCTCAAGTTAACACTCGGTTCTCTATCAGGATCAGAGGAGATAGTGGGTATGGAGCTAGGCGAGACTGCGTAGTCCTCATAAGATACATTCTTGTAAATACGGTGCATCCCTCCGTTTTGAAACTGACGGAGCACGGCGTTACCAATTTTGGCGTAACACCGTGCTCCGCCAGTTTCTAGTAAATATGCCCTTCGTTATCCCGGTGCAGCGGCATGTGCACAATCTTCTCATATCACACACAATATGCATGTCACTTCTGCTGATAGCTAGGTGGACGTGACACAAAGGATCGACATTTCAATTTGCTGTTCACATGGGACTAGTGCAGTGGTTTTTAACCTGTGGGCGGAGCACTCCTAGGGCCCATGAGGCCTGCTCAGTGAGTCTGAAACTGTGTTACAAGATTAAATAATATTAAAATTAATACAATGAAAAGGTTATAAAGTATATAAAAATAAAGAAGCAAAATTGAAACTGTCAAAACCTTTTATGTATTTGATTGTAAATTCAACAAAATATCTTCAATATGTGAGCATTTGTTTAGTGTATACCTGTTTTTTGTATTTTTGTGTATTGTTTCGAGGTTCAAATCATAGAAGTTGTTGAGACTGAGGGTCCCCAGCTTCGAATAACGACAGTGGCAGCTGGTGAAATTTGAAAGTGGTCGGACCTAAAAGGTGGGGATGAATGTTGCACAGTAAGCGAGCGAGCCTGACCATCATAAGGAGGGTTCGGGAGGGGTTCTCCCCGGGGAAAAATTTGAGAAAAGAGTGAGCAAATGATGCATTTTAAATCAAATTTGAGAAACCAAAAAGGTTCATGTAGCATTGTAAAAGTGTGGACTTTAAATATTTAAACATGTTGCACTTAACTATGTAACTAATACATAAGTATTACATGGTCTTTATAAGAACCTGTCTGACATTTTCTTCATACAGTTTAGTTATGACATCAGTAAAGACATCTAATATGATAATGACGTAGCTGCTCTGTAACAGCAGTGTATTTAGAATCAAATACTGAAAACTGAACAGGTCTTTTCTTTTTTAAAGAAGGTTGAAAAATTTAAAGTTTAAGTGGGTAAACATGCGAAAAGGAATTATTATAACACAGATGGCGTTTGTAGCATTAAGAAGGAGAGGGTACTATCAATGCTGGATCATTCACACTTGTCGCTACTAGCAATTACACATTTTTTTAGCACTGTAACACCCTGACAGAACAGAACACATGGCTCTGCGGGCCGTGGAAAAGAGAAAAACTGTGTAGTGGACGGTATTAGGCGCAGAATAAATCGAAGCATGACAGAAACAGCGAAACACAGCCTATCTCCATTTTTTGGATACAGAAACAACATTTTTCAACCATTCTCTGAGCCGACAGTGAAGGCAGTGTGCCCGTGATGACAATTTGCATCCCAGTGTTCTGGCGCAGAATTACCGAAATTACTCTGATTACTCTGACGTAATTGAAACTGAGCACAGGCCTAGTGGCCACCCATGCTGGGTGTTGTCATATCATAATTCTAACTATAGCTCTTTTAGGAAATGCAATCGTTTTAAAGAGTATAAGGGCGTTTTACTGAAACTACTGGTGAGACGATGTGGCATTACCGCCAGAGCTGCCGACTTTGAAATTGGGGAACCAGGTTCGAGTCTTGCGCCCTGATTTATCATTTGTTCACGCAACGCAATGCAGCAATACACCTTGCTGTGCTGCACTGTGTGAAATGGAGAGGGCAGGAAATGCACCCTATCTATCAAGATATGGTGCATTCCTCCACTCTTTCTGCACTCGCACACAATTTGCTGCCTATCACCAACACAGGCAACCTTGCGCCATGGTGCAAGGGAGCCTGCGTTGCAGGCAGGATTGTTTTTGCAGGAAGGGACACCTTCCATCACAAAAACAATCCTCTGAGGCAGAATACAGTACACTTAAAAAGGGGAAACAGCGAGGAGAAATAAAGATATTTCTCCTCGTTGCACCTCCCTTGGGAAGGTGTAGCATTCTGATGCATACCCAGGTCTACTAGTATTGGTAAACCTGGGAATGCTTCAGAATCCATGGGTGGACGCGTCGGAACACCCACTCTGCACCCATGGAACACCTTCCCAGGGCAGAGTAATACACGGCAGCAACTTGCGCTACACAAGATGGGCTTGCGTGGCTTGGCAAATCTGGCTAATGGATTACGTTGCCCTTGCGGCATCTTCCGTGACGCAGGGCAATGCAGTCCATTCATAAATCTGGCCCTCAGCGTCAGCTCAATATTCTATGATTCTGGGCAAATCACTTAATCTCCTCGAGCCTAAAAAAAAAATTAATATGACCTTATGTAATGTAACTGGTGCTTATGTAAAGTGCCCAAATACCTTCACATCGAGTTCGCGCTATAAAAAAACACAACTTCAGTTAGGAGAAAGAATTAAAATAGCTGGCACATGCGAGCTTTTTAACATTTTCGCTTTGTTGGGCTTCTCGTGGGAATGTAATAGGATCTCCAGTGCAGCTCATTGCCAAATAAATAGCAAATCTATAGTGAAGTGTCGTGCCCCTGTAGATACCCTCAGGCCGGGTATGCCTTTAAGATTCCTAGCGCTACGAAGCCCTCAGCAGCTTGCAGGCGCCGGGCTATCCTTTGTTCTACTTCTCATCGCAGGGTAAGAAACCCCCTTAACAAGCTAAATTATAATAATAATAATAAGCAGGCAGCAGACAAAGACCTGTTCTGTAGGACATCATTTTGAAACGTTTCCTCCTGTTTCTGCAAATGGTGCCAACTAAAATGACCACATTACTTTTTGTGTCTTTGCTCAAACAACGTCCTTTTAACGCAAGGCTCAGCTACGTTGATTCGCTAATGCGTCACTTGTATTTATTTTCCTGCTTCTCAGAATGTGTGCTAAAGGCTGGGTGTTAGTGTCATTTTGTGGCTGAGTCAAACTTCTTCTTTCCACTAAGATGTGCTTATTTACTTATTAGTTGCTATTTGAGGTTACATTTGCTTTTTGATTGTGAAATAGTCTCGATGTATCCGATATACTTGTTGTTTACTTAGTGTTGCTTCGTTTGGTGGTCTAAGATTCTCCCAATGGGCCTGGATGAAACTGGCTTTACAAATGCAGAGAGGGATGTTTCTCGAATGCCAACAGTGAGTGGTTTAAGGATTGACTAAGATCTCAGACTTTCATTCAATGGGGGCGAGGGGTATCCAGCTCCGCTGTCACCTTGCTCTGCTGTCACCTTGGTCCTGCATAGGCGCCAACCGAGAACTCGGGCACACCGCAACTATGGCAGTGGTGCCGGTCCCCTGATGTGTTGTGTGGGGCGGGGCTAGTTACGGGCAGTGACGAGGCCGGCGCCCGCCCCAGAGGTCGACTCCCTGATTGGTTAGCAGCGCGACGCCCCGGCGGGGCTTGGGAGGCAGGGCAGGTCCGGATCCTGCTGGTTCTGGATCTAACAGGTTGGGAGGGCGACCTCCCTTTAAAAGGAGCCACGGAACGGCGGGACGGTCTCTTTCCTCGCCGCTCCACAACCCACAGGCAACTCCGTCCACGCGACGGAGTTTTTCTCATTTTCTGTTTTTTCTCCCTTGCAGGTCGGCATCCAGCCATCATCGGGCGATCATAGGAGGATCGGAAAGGGACACGGTTTATTTCTTGGCAGAGCAGCCGGGAGCCACGCGGGTTAGAGTGTATACTCACCTGCCCCGCATGATCGGATTTGCGGGAGTGGCTGCGGCTGTTTGGTGCTGTCTGTGGCCTGCATTACCTAGTCTTAGGGCAACGGAGGGAGATGGATTTTGTTGTCTGGTGGTTCTGGCAGTGAGGTAAGGGGCAGAAATATTGGCCTTTAGGCCTGCAGTTATCGTTTTTAGGGCCCCGATTTAGCGATTGGATTAAGGTTTATCTGTCTGCATTTGTGGGGTGTGCTTACATTTAGGGCAGCATTTTGGGTTGCTTGGCCAACAGCTGTTAGTTTCTTGGGCCCCAACTTTATTAGTGTATTATAGGTGGAGTAGCTAGGTGCTTTGTGCCATTGGTTTGCTGTGGGTTAGGTGTACTCTACATTGGTAGTGGTCATGGCACCTAAGGTGAAGAGGGGTCAGAAGCCCTCACGGATGGAGGAATGGATGGAGGCGATGATGCGTAGGATGGAAGATATGGGGCAGTCCTTGACAGACTTGCGAAACAGAGTTGAAGGGCAGGAGGGAGCAGAAGAAAGGCCTAGGCGAGCGGGGGTGGCCCCCAAGGCAGCATTTCCTTTGGTACCTAGGAGGTCTAAATCCAAGCAGGGTGGATGTGGGGGGCCCTTACCCCCAAGGTTGCCGGAGGTAGTGAGCCCGGGGCCTTCAGCCCCGGAGGGGGATCCCCACCCGAGGAGGGGAACAGGGCAGCTCCAGCAGGGGTTACACCGGGAGGTGCAGGGGGCCCCAGTCAACGGGTCACGGTAGTGCCAGTGGGGAATCCCAGTTCAGGGGGGGCCCGAGTCAGCCAGTTTTGCTTCCCTGTGAGGCCCCGGCCAGTAGTGTGCCTGGGCAACCAGACTTGGTGACCAGTTTAGCGCAGTGCTGCAGTGGTTAGCTAAGGCAGGAACATGGACCCCTTCTACAGGCAGTGGTGTTTTGTTAGATGAAGGGGGGGCATTGGAGAGGGCCAGGAGACTGGTGGCACAGGTGGAGGGGGAAAAGCAGGTGGGGTTGCAGGCAGTAGTGGCGGGCCAACAGCGACAGGTATTGGGGCTACCAGCAGCGCAGGACAAGGCAGAGCAGTGAAAGACAAGGGTGGACACGACCTTCAAAAAGCGAACACATCAATGGAGGCCAAGCACACCAAGAAACAGGACGATACAGCAGCAGGTATGGCGCAAGTTTTACCGAGTTTAGGCTTGGGAGAGTTGCGGTTCTCCAGAGAGCGTCTGGGTAGTCATATCTCATGGAAGGTAAAAGAAAAAATCTGGAAAGGGGAATATGTGAACATGTTTTCTTTATTAATTCATAAGGATGAAAAGGAAGAGGCAAAAAAGCTTAGGGAGTGGGCTCATCCCAGGGATTGGGGCAATTGGCCTCAGAAGAAGAAGATTGAGGAAACTCTGGTGAATTGGATAAAAGCGTTCTCCAATTAGCATGCAATACTGGTAGAGCACTTCCCTGGGTTAGGCGCGCAGATGGCGTGCTATCAAAATAGGATCGCCTGTGCGCATGATGAATAGGGGGGAGTTGGATGGGAGGAATATGACAAGGAGTTCAGGAGGGGAAAAGCAACTGATCCGGGCTTAACCTGGGATCAGATTGACGTCATCATGTGGTTGCATCACATGAAAACTGTAAGTCAGGATAATTCACGAGCGCAGTCCTTTCGATTAGGCACACCGCTTAGCGCGGGGAGTGGGGGGAAAAAAGGGGCGTGTTGGGATTTCAACTGGCGGGCTTACACCAGGCCCATGGGCTCATGTAGGTTCAGGCACTTATGTGCCTTCTGTGGCCTCTCTTCCCATCCAGAATCCAAGTGCTTTAAAAAGTCAAGGGAAAAAGGAGGTAAAAAGCAGGAATGAGGACTTATTTCTCACCAAGGCTCACTCCCCGATAAAGACAATGGCATTGATACCCTGGCTGAATAAATACTGTTGCCCAAGTACAGCCCAGATCCTTTTAGAAGGTTTCAGGGATGGTTTTAGGATTCCTGCACCTGGCTACCTGGGGGTCTCTTACTGCCGCAATCAGCAATTGGTTAGGGATAATAAGTCGGTGGCGGTAGCCAAAGTTCTGAAGGAGCTGCGGTTGGGGAGGTTAGCTGGCCCATTCGACACTGTACCGGTTGCAGATTTTGTTTGCTCACCGCTGGGGGTGGTACCCAAAAAAGAACCGGGGGAGTTCCGCTTAATCCATAACTTGTCCGTTCCCAGGGGCCAATCACTGAATGATGCTATTGATGGGGCCCTGTGCACCGTGAGATACGCATCTCTGGACCAGGCGATTGCAATGCTGCGGGGGCTGGGACCAGGCACACTGCTAGCGAAGTCTGACATAGAATCTGCCTTCCGTTTACTGCCAGTTCATCCACAGGATTTCCATCTGTTGGGTTTTCAACTAGAGGGGAAGTACTACATGGACAAATGCATGCCCATGGGGTGCTCTGTCTCTTGCTCCTATTTTGAGAAATTTAGCTCTTTTCTTGAATGGGTTTTCAGGCAGGTGACGGGGCACCAGTGGGTGCTGCATTACTTAGACGATTTCCTGTTTGTGGGGGCACCAGGTTCTCAGGAGTGTGGCAGAGCTCTGGACGCTTTTTGCACGCTCATGCACGAATTTGGGGTCTCTCTGGCACCAGGAAAGACAGCAGGGCCAGCCACAAAAATCGAGTTTCTGGGCATAGAACTGGATTCAGTGAATGGGTTATTGCGACTCTCACAAGGGAAAGTGAGGGCTTTCACCCTAGCATTACAGGAATGCCTGAGCAAAGAAAAGGTCACTTTACACCAGCTACAGAAGGCAGAAGGACAGCTCAACTTTGTGCTAAAAATCATACCCATGGCCCACCCATTCTCGCGTTCCACTGCACAGGCAATGGCAGGTTTAAAAGAGAAACACCACCACACTCGGTTGTCCAGTGAGGTTAAGCAGGATATGCGGATTTGGATGCATTCCTGCGTGATTTCAATGGCGCTGTGGTGTGGCCCAGTCCCGCTAGGTCCAGCCCAGAGCTTTGCCTGAGGAAAGATGCTGCAGGAAGTGAGGGTTTTGGTGCCATTCTGGGCCCTGAGTGGGCAGCACAACGTTGACCAGTTTGGTGGGTGGAGGCTGGCCTGACGGGTAACATTGGATTCTTAGAATTGTTTCCCATTTTGGTGGCCTTAACCATCTGGCCACAGCAGTTCGGCAATCAATCTGTGGTTTTTTGGTCTGATAACATGTCGGTAGTGGAGTGCATTAATCAGCAGTCAGCTAATTGTAAAATGATGCTTTGCCTGTTAATAAAGGAAATAGTACTCCGATGCATGAGATTAAACGTACTGTTTAGGGCCAAACATGTCGCAGGAGTGCTGAATCACACTGCTGATGCTCTGTCTCATTTTAAGATGCAGGTTTTCAGGTCATAGCACCCAGGAGCAGGGGAAAGCCCAACCCATTTTCCAGAGCAGCTATGGCAACTTGGTGCCACTACTTATCGGACCTCATGGCAGCTAGCCTAGCACCCACCACCAGGCGGGCATATGAGGGGGCTTTTAGCGCCTACTGCAATTTTCTTGGGGACGGCTGGGAGGGGGCACAGCATGAGTCATCTGCTGTCATATCTTTCGTGAGGGACTTGAGAGACGGGGGGAGTTCTGTGGCGTGCGCCAGATGCCACATGGCGGCGATCGCCTTTTTCACAAAAATGCGGGGTCATAAGGATCCCACAAGCGCTTTCATAGTGCAAAGGGCACTGAAAGGGTGGCAGCATCTGCAAGGTTCCAAGCCTGATGTCTGGCGCCCGATTAGCATTGAGACATTGTCAGCTGTCCTGAAGGCATTGGGGAATGTATGTAGGTCCACCGGGGAGGTTCACCTTTTCAGGGCTGCTTTTTCCCTCACCTTCTATGGCGCCTTCAGGGTTGGAGAATTAATGGTGCGTAACAAACAAGACTGGCATGGTGGGCTCCAATTTGGGCATGTTCAAATACAGGGGGGCTCTCTATCCTTATCAATTCCTAGATCCAAAACAGACCAGAACGGGAGGGGCGATCATGTTATTCTGCACAAAGCCCAAGGAAGCTCATGCTGTCCAGTAGGCAACTTAGAGGCTTTTCTGGCCTACAGGCCGTGAGGCACGGGAGATCCACTCTTCATTCATGAGGATGGGACACCACTTACGAAATTTCAGTTTGGCAGGATTCTGGCCTTTGCGCTTAGGGCAGCAGTTTTGGATCCATCAACATTCGGTACCCATTCCTTCAGGACTGGGGCAGCCACCGAGGCCATGGCTAGGGGCCTGCCGGGGCGTGAGGTACAGAGGATCGGTCGTTGGTCTACTGATTGTTACAAATGATATGTGCATTTACCCATGCTTTTAGGTATGTTATGGCTAATGACTGTTCCTTTGTTTTCGATTTTCTCGTAGTTTCCACGTCCTGTGCCGCAGGAAGGAAGCTCGCCGTCGGGCGCCGGTCATTGGAGCCTCGCCCAATCCAGGTCCCCGTCTGGGGGCCGGGTCGACCAGAAGCTTGGATTGTAGGTCATTCATATGTGAACAGGTTGAAACAGTATTTTTTCACAGGCAACTACATGGACAGGGCCCGTCAGGCAGGTTTCAATGTGTCACTGCATGGGCAAGGAGGTTTGCGACTGGGGCAGTTGCAGAACTTTTTGGGTGTCCTGTTAGCTAGGACTCCCACGCCCCCGCTGTGGTAATGGTGCACCTGGGGGGTAACCACCTGGTACACTTGGGCAGGAAGTGATTGGTCGAGGCGCTGATCACGGAAATGGGGTGGTTGGCTAAGAAGTGCCCGCAGGCAGTTTTGGTGTGGTCACATATGATCCCTAGGTATCAATGGCGGGGGGCAAGTCGGTATGGGCTTTGAACCACTCAGTTAAAAGAATCAATAACAGGATTGATAAGTTGTTTCGGTCCCCAAGACTTCAAACAATTGCGCCTGGGTTCATCCGGGGGGAGAGGTTTTTTCTGCAAAGATGGGGTTCACCTCTCAAAACTAGGCAACGAGATTTTCATGGAGAACTTGCTAGCCTGGTTGATAGGGGCAAGGGACAGGGCATGACCTTTGGCCTTTTTTCTAAGGGCAGACGGGGGGCCAGATATTCGGTCAACTATCCTGGCCTGTGGCGTTAAGGTCATGATTGTTCGGGCATTTTAACATCTTTTAGTATGCATCACCATTATTAATGGGGACGCCTGGGGGGGGACAGTGGTCTCTCATCAAACTCCAGGGGGCGTTTACGGCCGGTAGGTTGGAGGGTGCGGGGGTAGGAAGTTCCGCTTCCGGCCGGCCTTTGGGCCAATCCCCGCAGAGGCGCATGGGCACCAAGTTGGCATAACAGTCAGTCCCTTGGAGGTAGTATTGGAGGGCGTAGGGGGTGCCCGAGGGAAGTAATCTGATGGGAAACCGGGCCTCCTGCGCAAGGTTGCTCTGGTAAGAGGGGGGACCTAGCACGTAGATGGACCAGTCATGACCTTGCACGTAGGCTCATTCGGGATACGCAGAAAACAAGATTGTACATATTTCAGTGTTAGGTTAGGTATGGCTATGTATTAGATACATGTTAAGGTTACCCATCAAAATAATTGTAAATACGTTGTATAAAGAAAATTGATTGATGTATGAATATGTGTGGGTTTTTTGCGTATTGAAAATATTGAATTTTAAATATGATTTTGCACTTTTAATAAAATACGGCCGGGGATATACAACCCCTATTCCAAGACATGTGTGTTGAATTTTTATCTATGCCTCTGGGGAAAAGGGGGAGATGGGTAGGGTACCTGGGGGTCCCTTGATGGGGAAGAGACGTCAGCCTAAGGGAGGGGGACTCTGCAATACCGAGCCATATACGTAGGCACCAACCGGGAACTCGGGCATGCCGCAACTATGGCGATGATGCCGGTCCCCTGACGCGCTGTGTGGGGTGGGGCTAGTTGCGGCCAGTGTCCGCCCCAGAGGTCGACTCCCTGATTGGTCAGCAGCGGGACGCCCCGGAAGCACTCAAGTGCTTCCGGGGCTTGGGAGGCAGGGTAGGTCCGGATCCTGCCGGTTCTGGAACTAACAGGTTGGGAGGGCGACCTCCCTTTAAAAGGAGCCACAGAGCATTGGGACGGTTTCTTTCCTCGCCACTCCACACCCCACAGGCAACTCCGACCACGCAACGGAGATTTTCTCATTTTCTGTTTTTCCCACCCACCATCCCCTGAGGCAACAGATTTATTGAGTGTTTATTTGCAGGACTGTCTGACTGTTTCTCTTCCAGGTGGTGTCTGACTGTTTCTCTTCCAGGTGGTGCTATGTTTTGCCAAGCATTTTTAAGGCTGTTTATATAACGAACGTTCTCTTGAAGGTCAGCGTCACTTTGTTGTATTTTATGTGTTAGTATCCTTGGTCTGCGGTAAGGTCATGATTGGTCACGCATTTTACCATCTTTTAGTAGGCATCACCATCATTAATGGGGATGCCTGGGAGGGACTGTGGTCTCTCATCGAACTCCAGGGGGCGTTTACGGCCGGTAGGCTAGAGCGTGCGGGGGTTAGGAAGTTCCGCGTCTGGCAGGCCTTTGGGCCAATCCCCGCAAAGGCGCATGGGCGCCAAGTTGGTATAACAGTCAGTCCCTTGGAGGTAGTATTGGAGGGCGTAGGGGGTGCCCGAGGGAAGTAATCTGATGGGCAACCGTGCCTCCTGCGCAAGGTCACTCCGGTAAGAGGGGGGGACCTAGCACGTAGATGGACCAGTCATGACCTTGCACGTAGACTCATTCAGGATACGCAGAAAACAAGATTCTACATATTTCAGTTTTAGGTCAGGTATGGCTATGTATTAGATGCATGTTAAGGTTAGCCATCAAACTAATTGTAAATACGTTGTATAAAGAAAATTGATTGATGCATGAATATGTGTGGGTTTTCTGCGTATTGAAAATATTGAATTTTAAATATGATTTTGCAATTTTAATAAAATACGGCCTGGGTTATACGACCCCTATTCCAAGACATGTGTGTTGAATTTGTATCTATGCCTCAGGGGAAAAGGGGCAGATGGGTAGGGTACCTGGGGGTACTGATCCAGCGGGTTACTAGCAACAAGCATTCATACACTAGATACTCACCTTGGCCCATTCATTCACACTAATTAGTAATCACCGCTGGTGGGAGTCAGTTGTACTCTTTATCAAATCCCTGCTACCAATTACCTTTCCTGATTGAAGAGTAATGACTTACCAATGGACCTTTGATAACTGGGGTTGAAATGAGATCATACAAAACATAAATTTGGTTAACCACCTGAAATAACCACTGACTCAGGAAGTTTTAAAATGTTTATCTAAATTCTTTAGCAGAGTATAATACAAGCCACATGGCACTTAATCGCATATCAAGGAGGAAGCACACTATATAATCACCTACTAATCACAAATGACGGTTCCTCAGAAAGGAGAAGATAGAGACAGCAGTACAACTAAAGATTACGCATTTATAGTTACCTAAAGGTGTGAAAACCAAACCCCTTAGCCAAGGAGTTGGAAAGATGGGTCCCAAGAAGGATGAAGACCAAGACCTCCGGACCAGGTTCAAGACAAGATAGGTGACCTCTCTACCAACGACGCCTGCGTCGTTCCCCTCTCTGACACTTCGTTCCTCCTCGGTTCTTCTGCGTCTTCCTCTAATAGAGTCCGCCGCCCCCACCTCAGGACCTCTTTGGACAGCGGTCAGTCTGCTCTGTTCTGCAATAGCATCGGTTCTCTGCTACCGCATCTGTTCATCTGTTCTCTGAGCTGAGCTGTGCTCCCCTGTGCTAACTAATTAGCTAATTCTATATCTATTATACCCTTCTATGCCCATGTACCGCCCATTAATGTCTCAAAATTATGGGCCCACTAATTCTGATTGGACAGGGACAGGGGGTTGATCCTCACACCATGTCAATTTAGTTCAATTTTCTTAAGCCCATTGTTTTAAAATACCGCCCCTCTCAATTAATACATTTGCTTTATTTCCCACCCGTCTCACAACAATTTTAATACAAAGTGTATACAAAATGTATCAATTTGTAGGACATTTCGGATGAACTGTGAAGGTGATCAGCGGGTCATGTCCTTGGACATCTTCCAAGTTGACTTCATCGCTTTCCTTTGTTAGTTTTCAGGGCGCATGCGCAAGTCACATGGTTTCTTGAGCTGCCGTTTAATCAACCCAGGCCCACTTTACGAACTAATAGAAAATCAAAGAAGAAACATATTAAAATCAAAAATAAATGTTTTCACTGTATACCCCCTACTTCTACTCTACTCCCATTTAATTATAAATGTCTATCCCGCATTAGTAGCGTTAGAATACCACATTATTAATTGAAGCAATGCGAAAGCTTTAGCATGTAAGAACATTAAGCGGCCATTTTAGCATACACTGCGCAGAAGCAAAAGATTCCCTCCAAGCAAAGAAAGACGTCATACCACGTGACATGGTTGACACATGCGCAGTAGAGTTCCCGCATTTTAGCGGCCATTTTGGATTAGACAAGGATTACTTATTAGCGGAAAACACATAGGCAAGCATCTTCTAGATAAATATGTTTGTGTTGCACGTTATTAATAAGACATTACATGGTTTTAATACAAATTAATTAACACTATGAGAGGATTGCTTCCGAGCAAGTCTCATTGTGAGTCCTTGCTCCATCAATCCCCTCTCTGATGGCGTTTCTGAGCCATCAATACTACCTATAACCAGATGCCAACTTCTAGCATTTTTCTGTCACATTTTCATTTTTACTCTGTCTATTCTTATCCTTTCCTTTCAGTTTCTTGTAAATTTCATTTCTCAGGTCTTCTAACTCTAACTCTTCGATTTTCCTTTTCTTGCCTCTTCCTGTTACCCTATATGTTCCCTTCTTTCTACAACATTTGCACCATATCATTATTGACAATATTGTTATTGCTATCCCTACTAAGGGTACTATTATTTGACCTATAAGTCCTTTCCCTACATTAGTAAACCAGGTACCAATTGACGCAATGCTATTTGTCAATCTTTCCCATACACTATCAACTTCCAGTGGTTTCAGTTCCTTCTCAAGTATAGTAATATTCTTTATATATGTTCCGATTTCTGCACTTTTGTCCGGAATATATGTGCAACAATGTTTCGTTTTCAACAATTTACAGACTCCGCCCTCTTTTGCTAATATTATATCAAGAGCAAGTCGATTTTGCATAACCATAGATCTAATCGCAACCATCTCCGCATTAATCATTAGAAATCCTGCAGCAGTATCCGTTGATAAACGATCAACCACTGTAGACAATTTACATATTCTCCTTGAGTTCAGAATTACTCCCACTGAAGGTATCAATGCACCAAATATATCACCTACAATTTCTGAAAAACTAGCTCTTTTACTACGTGTTAGTTCACCATTATTTTCATTGCTCCCAGTGTTTCTTTTTACCTGGTATACCTTTGGAAAAACTATTCCAAAATAACAACTTCCATACCACCGTGCAGAAAGCCTAAAATAAGCCTTATTTCCACACACATAATAGATTCCAGAAAAAACTGAATCTGTTCCTCCTTTTAGTCCCCAACCTCCAAGAATTAAGAAATTATGTTCACATTCACTGGTACCAATAAAAACATTGTTATATTCAGTTTTTAACCTATGAAGACAAATTTTCCCTGTCTTTACAAAATCTAGAGCCATAGCAGCTTGAGCCTTGCCAGGTGTATAAATATCCTCTTTCTCAGCCCAAGGTGGAAGATGAGCCTTATGCTCAGATGCCTTCTTATGAAAATTCTGTCTTCTACTTTCAACTAAGTTTAAAAATATCTTTTCTTCACGTAATGAACATGTTAGATTGCTTCTATGCGCATGTGTTATGTCTATCGACTTCATGGTTAAGAAAAATTCTCCCATAAACTGTGCATCTTGACTACTAAGCACTGGATTCATATTCTTTCGAATCGGAACCTCAGAAAATATCACATCTATATTTGAATAATAATACTGAAGTCGCCCTGTTCTATAAAATAAACTGGCCAATACACTACATGATATGCCATAGGTTAATGGCAAGTGATGATATGTTAACCCTTCTGCTACTGATTCAGGTAATTTCATACAGACATAACAATTACTAACTTCCATGGTATCTACATATTGAAACAATAATTTTGTGAAAACATTCAAACTAGTGTCGTTATCTGTTATTTCATGATGAAATTCTAGTTCATCTTCTGCCTTTAGTTCTACTCTATTACCTTTCAAGTTATCTGTCCTTTCCTTCGTTTCGTTGTTAATCTTTTTATCCATTATCATAAGGTAAGGAATTGCTACGATCACAACTAACCATACTATAAGCACCACTACCAGACTACATATGCATATAGCACAGCATCTTTTACAACATTTCTGTTTTGGTCTCCCAGAAACTCTATCGTCAGGCATTTTTGACAAGGAAGATTTCTCTTCTTAAAGTTATTTCAAAGTCTCTTTACGTTATCAAGGTGGTTTTATTTCTTTCTCATAAGTCAGTTCCGCACTTGTTCCTTCGTCACCACTTTCACTTGACTCTGAGCTCTCGTAGTCTTCAAGGATGATATAAGTCCAATCGGGACCTTTAAATTTGTTGTTCACAAGTTTCAGTCTTTTGCTTTTTCGTTTTTCGATTCCACTTGTTTGTCCCGTTAGGCTTGTCACTTAATTTACTTGTTCTGGATCTTCACTTCTGGTTGTTATGTGGTATTTTACTCTTTTAATAACACTAGGCCAACGATCACCTTTTCTGACCTTCTTTGTTTGCACTGTCTCTTCACTTCTTATTTCTTCTTCAGAAATTCTTTTATTTTCAAGTTGTGGCACAATTTGGTTTTCTTCGATTTCAGTTTCTTCTACTTGTTCTTTTTCAGGTCTTATTGGTTTCTTTTCAGCTGTTCCACTGTGAGTTTCCAATAACTGACCTTGTTCAGGATCTACGTCTTCCTGCTCGATATTCTCGAGATCTTCTGTTTGAATGTATTTTCCTAGATCTAACTGGTTCTGATCAGGGCTTATTGCACTTTGTACTTCTGCAGCCTGACCGAGTTCTTCTAGACCTGTCTGTCCCTGCTCAAATTTTGTTGGTTCGTTGTTGATTTGAGCCCAAATTCCTCTCCCTATCTGATCCTGCTCAGGTTCTCTTATTGTTTCTTCTTCCTTTTCCTGAGCTGCTTCTTCTTCACCTATCTGATCTTCTTCAATTTCTTCTAAATTTGCTTGACTTCTTGTTCTGTTATAGACTTCAGATATTTCCACCACCGGTATCCAGTCCTGACTTGTGCTCGGTTGTTCTTCTTCAGCTTCCCTCGAATCTTGAACCTGAGATTCTTCAGCTGGGCAACCTTCAGCTTCCTCAGTTATCGATGCTGTCTGAGGATTTTCTTCTTCAGGGTCTGGTACCCTTTTGGTGTGGCTTACATGAATCCAATTAGGAAATCCTGCACATTTCACTGCTGTGTTCGTAACTAGTATGACCTGACAAGGTTCGCCCCACCTGGGTGATAGACACGTTTCTCTGGTGTGATGCTTCACAACCACCCAGTCACCGGGATTCAGATCATGCTCTTGTTCTGGCTGCCTGGAAACTCCGTCTTCCCCAACCTGGTGAGAGACAGAACGCACTAGGTCAGCCAATCCTTTGCAATAATCCAGAACCATATCATCAGTTATATTCAGCAGTTTATTTGTAGGAACATGTGCTTGTCTCATTGCTCTTCCCATGATTATTTCGTGTGGACTCAATCCGGTATTTCTATCAGGAATGCTTCTGAGTCCCATCAAAACAAGTGGCAATGCATCCGGCCAATCTAACGATGTTGATGCACACATTTTTGCCAGTCTGGATTTTATTGTGCCATTCATTTGTTCAACCACTCCAGAAGCCTCGGGACGATATGCACAGTGCAATTTTTGCTCAATTTGGAATGCTTCACAGATTATTCTAAACACATCATTGTTGAAGTGCCCTCCTCTATCTGATTCCAAAGTTACTGGGAAACCAAATCTAGGAATGAGTTCTCGTAGCAACAACTTTGCGACTGTAATACTGTCATTCCTCCTGGTAGGGTAAGCCTCCACCCACTTTGAAAACAAACACACACTGACAAGTACATACTTCAGTCCTCTACATGGTGGTAACTGGATGAAATCAAGCTGCAATCTCACAAATGGACCCTCTGCTTTTCCGATTTTTCCAAAACCAATTACTGTTTTTCTTCCTGGATTATGCATTTGGCAAGTAAGACATCTCTGGCAAAGACTCTCTGCTACAGCCCTAAACCTTGGATTGTACCAATTTTGTCTGAAGAGCCTAATCATTGCATCTCTCCCTACATGTGTGTCTTCATGATACATTCTGGCCATTTGTGAAATCAGACAGTCGGGCATGACTGGTCTGCCATCGGCATAAATCCATACATGGTCGTCTGACCTTTGAGAACATCCCATTTTAATCCATGCATTTCTTTCACTCTCATCAGCATCATCTTGTAGTCTTTTCACATCATTCCATGTTTCAGGAGGTGCATACAGCATAAGTTGGCAGCTGATTCCCATTCTTTCAACC
The DNA here is from genome assembly GCA_963921515.1 of Calotriton arnoldi. Lineage (NCBI taxonomy): Eukaryota > Metazoa > Chordata > Amphibia > Caudata > Salamandridae > Calotriton > Calotriton arnoldi. Next base: position 74,631 of record CAWUFW010005177.1, read on the forward strand.
CTTTTATTAACTGACAACCTGTTTTTGGCACAGTGTTGCGCCACCAAATCTGCATATCTGTTACCGACTACCACCCAGTCATCTCCTGACTGGTGTGCGGCACATTTCACCACAGCCAATTCTTTTGGTGATTGTATTGCTTCCAATAGTTCTTTTACGAACTGTCCATTTTTAATGGGGGATCCTGAAGAAGTCATGAAATCCCTCTGCATCCATAATTGGCCAAAATCATGCACAACCCCGTAACCATATTGGCTATCTGTAAATATAGTTACTTTCTGGTTCTTCCCAATTTTGCAGGCTTTTATCAAAGAAATTAATTCAGCTACTTGTGCAGATTTTACTCCTGGTAAATAGGATGCTTCGACTATTCCAGTTAATTCACATACTGCATATGCTGCAGTTAGTTTACCATCTTCATGCCTTTGGCACGAACCATCAACAAACAGCTCCCTGTCTGGCTCCCTGAGGGGTAGTTCCTGTCTGTCAGGACGTGGTTTTGTGCACAATTCTGTGACTTGTAAACAATCATGTTCCTCTTCATCATCTTTAACTTCCTCATGATATGGGTCTGGTAGTAAGGTAGCAGGATTTACTATTGTGCACCTTACAATAGTCACATTTTCAACACCTAGTATTATTCTTTCATATTTAGTCAGCCGACTAGGAGTAAGATGCTGAGTTTGGGTTCTTGTCAACAGAATCACAACTGAATGTGGAACAAACACTTTGACAGGATGTCCCATTACAATTGATTCACTTTGTTCAATGCTCAAACATGTAGCCGCTACTGCTTTTAAGCAGCCTGGCAATGCGGCTGCCACTGGGTCCAATGTAGCAGAAAAATATGCTATAGGACGTCTGTCCAAACCATGTCTCTGGGTTAGGACTGAAAGTGCACAATTTTCTCTTTCATGGCAGAATAATGCGAATTTCCTTTTATAATCAGGCATGCCTAGGGCAGGTGCTGCACACAAAGCATTTCTCAATTTTACAAAAGCTCCTATGCTCTCATCATCCCACTCAACTGGGTCCTTTGCCTTCTTTTTCGTCATTTGAATTAATGGCTTTGCTAGCAGAGAAAACCCTAGTATCCATTGTCGACAATAACCCACTATTCCAAGGAACATTCTCACTTCTCGTTGGGAGACAGGCATTTGCATTTTCTTGATTAGTTTTACTCTTTCAGAGGTTATCCTTCTTTTTCCCCTCTCAATTTGGTGTCCTAGATACTTAACTGCTGTTGTACAAAACTGCAACTTTTCAGGTGAAACTTTATGCCCTTCTTCAGCTAAATGATTTAATAATGCAATGGAGTCAACAACACAGTCCTCTCTGGTGTTATATGCCACCAGTAAATCATCTATATATTGTACTAAGACTGAGCTTCCTGGCATCACTAGTCTCTCTAGGCACTTTTTCAATATCTGATTAAAGATGGAAGGACTTTCCGTGTACCCCTGAGGAACACGATTCCATACATAGACTTTGTTCTCAAATTTAAATGAAAAAGATACTGACTATCTGGGTGCAATGGTATTGAAAAGAATGCTTGACATAAATCAATCACGGTAAACCATCCTGCACTCCAAGGAATTTGGTATTGAATTACTGCAGGATTTGGCACTATAGGACAACAAGAATCCACAATTTTATTTATTTTTCGCAGATCTTGAACAATCCTATACTTTCCACTAGGTTTCTTTAAACCCATTATTGGTGAGTTACAAGGGCTACTCATTACTTCTTTTAGTATGCCTTGTTTTACCATTCTGTTAATTTCTTCAATAACTCCTGCCTTTACTTCTGCACTCATGTTGTACTGTCTGGTATTTGGGAAAATTGCACCTTCCTTTACAGTAATTTTAACTGGGTCTATTTTGGCCATAAATCCTACTTCTTTTCCCTTGAAATCCCATACTATGGAATTTACTGTAGCTTTTAATTCTTCTGGCAACTCGTCTTTTGTTATCAAAGAGAACATCTCATCTACTTCTGTACCTTGCTTTGCAATCATAAATTTATATACATGGTCTTCATCCGGGGTCTGAACTGCCACACCATCCGGTGTGCAGAAAATTGTGCAGTTCATTTTACACAACAAATCTCGACCCAATAAATTTACTGGACTGGAATCACACACTACAAATTGATGCATTTCTCTAAAATTTCCAATTTTTACTTCCATTGGTTCGGTAAGAGGTGTTCTAATCTTTCGATTAGCTACACCCACAACTTGGATAGCTTCTCCAGAGAGAGGACGGTCTGGGATGTCTGCTGTTCTCACAGTAGACCTGGTAGCACCAGTGTCCAAAAGGAAAGTAATATCATTACCTTTCACATTCCCTTCAACATATGGACCTGACTGATCTACCGGTAAGGATGCACCAAGTACGCACTCCTTCTCCCCCTCTCCTAGGCACCGTCATTGACTATATGGACAAAAGTCGTCCTGTAAAAGAAATTGTGAGGTTACATACTCATTCTTACCACTTCCTCCTTGATATCCGACGTCTGTACCGTGCTTTGCTTTGCTTACATTACCCTGTATAGGTGCAGGTGGCAACTGACTCTGAGGATTTACACCCTGCTGTGAGTCATTCTGCGTCTGTGGATTTAAATTTTGATTTGGGCCATTATTATTCCGCATCTTTTTACATTCATCCATCCAATGCCCCAATTTTCCGCACCCATGACATGGAAACTTCTTTTTAGCCTCTTCTCTGCTCATTCGTCCTCTCACTTTTCCTCCATTCGTTCCAGAATCTTTTCCCTGATTATCACTTGGATTATCCAAATTAATTCCCTGTCGCTCAGCCATTTTTACCTGAGCCCACATCACTTTCTCTTGCAGTTTCTTGTGCCTATCCTCAATGTCATCTCCACAATATTTCGCATATTTCAAAATCTCATCAATCGGTTTCCCTTGCCAGCACAACATGTGCTGCTTAATCATCTGACAAATCTCTGGTTTTAATCCATAAACAAATCGGTAAACAAATTGACTCATGTTTTTATCTCCAATATCCTCAAATCCACTATACTGTTTGAATACCTGCAATAAACGTTCATAATAGGCATGTACCGATTCGCTGGCTTCTTGGGTAGTTCTGTCTATTTTCACCCAATCTGTTTCTTTTGGTGGTATTTTCCCTTTTAGGTAAGTTATTATCTGCTGATACTTTTTCATTACATCACTCGACGGGGCACCTGTCTTTGGATCTCTAGGATACTCTTCACTTGGCCAATCAACTGTGATTTTACAATCTGTCCATAAATCGGCAGGTACCACTATGTCGAACAATCCATCTAAGTCCTTCAACAATACCTTTGACACTTTCACAAACCTCTCAACTTGCTTGTACCATTCAATTGGTTTTTCTCTCAACTTTGGGAAATCATTCGTAAATGACAAAATATCCTGTCTGCTCCATGGGACATGTACATATCCTCCTCCTGGAACTTCTCGCATCGGGTACATTTGATCTGCTTTCCCTGTTTCCTTCATTAAATATTCAGAAGTGGTTCTACTATATCGTGCCTCTTCCTTTTTCTTTGTCCATCTGATTTTCCATTTATCTAGGTCTCCCCATTTCTGTAAAACTGTCATTAATTCCTTTACTTGTAATTTTCGACCAGAGGCATTCATGTTTTCTAAATCTTTGTCAGAAAAATCTGCTCTATAGGGTTTCTGTAACACCTTTGACTTCCCTATTTCAATTCCCATCTGTAAAGCCAAATCTGATATTTCTCATGAAATATTTTTACATTTCTAGTGATGCTTCTGCATACAAATAATAGCTCTTCTTCATCGTAAGTATTTAGACGATCTACTCCTACATTTCCTGCTATCATTTCTTCTAACTCAACCTTTAATTTGTAAATGTCCATGATCTTTGGAGGTGAACTCTGTTTGTCTGATCCTTGTGCCCACCTTTCTAAGTCTTCTGGTGTAACTACTGTGGCACTTTTGGTTCCTGATGAGGTTACTATGTTTACATCTTTGGAACAACCAGGTGTTATTCTTCTAGGAGTACTATTTATAGATCCTCGAATAGGCAAATCCATTAAGGCTACCATAGATTCACAATCACTAAATTGATCATTAATTATTACAGGATCTGGTTTTGGGATTTCTACAGATGTGGGCATTGCTAAGGTTTTCGGGTAACTTACTTTGTCACCATATAAGGGAACCACTGGACCAATTGTTACAGGTATGGTCAGCGAATCAGGATGGACACTCAATTGTGTTACTTTCTGTATTAATTCTGCTCTGTTTTTATCTATTGCTTCCTTTTCTTTATCATGAAGTACCCTACTAACTGGGGGATTATGCAATACTTGTGGTACCAATGGTGTCTTTAACAGTGGTGCACTTGGGGTGCATCCACTTGTCCCTTCCTGATATGGTGGCGGGTTCTTTAATATTTCTTCCATAAATTCATCTTCAGAATCTCCAAATCTAGTCAAGTGCTTTGTCTTTTCAGTGCATTTATTCCCTGACGATTCTTCTGCCATTAATATTGGATATAAACCCTCTGTAAGCATCGCTCTTCTCCACTGTTTCATCTGACCGTCCCTTGACTCATTTTGGTATCTAGGGAAGAATCCCCTATAACCCCTATTACTCCTGGACCGGTCGCGTTCAAATGCCTCGGTTTCCCACTCTTCTAAGGCTTCGTATTGAGTTAATCTAGGTCTGGGTTCTAAATCATTCATCCTCGATCTTAAATTTTGAAGAATTCTCCCATTGAAAGTACCATTCTCTGGGAATGCTAATATTCCATCATTTTTGGTATATTCTATCCAATTTTCTAACCATACGCAAGTATGATAACCTCTCTCCATCATCATGAATGAAGCGGGCGTTTTAGCTGGTGGAATGATAATTCCTTCTCTAGTTTTGATTGTTTTATCCTTTTTAAAATAATTCTTAATCTTTTGTAGGAATGACATTTTCCTCTTCTCTCCGTACATTTTGGATAAATCTCGGTGTATAAAATTATATTCTGCAAAACCTAGGAATCTCCTATCCGGACGAGTTCCTATTAAAGTTGGATCACGTTTTAACATACGATCTCCACTATCCACTAGGATTTCGACTTCTATGGTAACAACCAATCAAATTCCAGCTAACTTTTTTGTCTCTGAACCAATCCTAGCGCGGCCTTTCAGTGACGTCTTTTCTGACGACCCCTCCTTTACAATCTGCGCTTCTCTGTCCCTCGCTGTTTCGACCAATCCCAGCGCGGCGTTTTATGACGTCAATACTACTCCTGACTACTGACCCCTCCTTTACAAGAGTCGTTCTACGCCCGCGGTTTCAACCAATCCCAGCGCGGCGTTTTGTGACGTCAGCCTCCTCTCCGGTAGCTGACCCTCCCTTTACAAAATCGTACGCAAAACTTTATTTTCTGTATACTTCTTATTAAAATTCAGTAACAACATAAAACATTCGCTATCGTGCCAGTTTCTCTAAAATTGAAAGGATAGTTTCTCTCACACTTAGTAAAACCTTTCCGTTTACTAAACATACACTACGAGTAAAACCCTTCCGTTTACTCTTCACGTAAGCTTCAGAAATACCTGCTGCTTCTTCAATGTTACCCTTTCTAGGTGATATAACATCCAATCTTTACCAGCATATTCCTTTTGCTATTACTCACACGCATAGAGTCCCTAACAAGTACTGATAGCCCTACTTAACTTTTCAGTACTATTTCTGCCTGACAGATAACCTCACTGCAGTATGGCTTCCACTTACCATCCGCTATTCTTTCCCCCGGGGATTTTCTAGACAACATAAAACAAACTTTAAACACACGGATGTTAGTTTATAAAAATTCTCATTACCCAATTAACAAAGTGCAACCATCCTCTGATAACCAGAAAACTGATCCAGCGGGTTACTAGCAACAAGCATTCATACACCAAATACTCACTTGGGCCCATACATTCATACTACGCTAGCAATTTCCGCTGGTGGGTCAGTTGTACTCTTTATCAAAATCCCTGCTACCAATTACTTTTCTGATTGAAGAGTAATGACTTACCAATGGACCCCTTATTAATTGGGAAGTTTAAAATGAGTGACATTCCTTGCAAATCATAATCCTGAAATAATCACTGAGTCAGGAAGTTTTAAAATGTTTATCTAAAGATTTAGCAGAGTAAATTACAAACAACACGATACTTAATCGTATATCAAGGATGAAGCATAATAATCAATTATTAATCAATGACAGTCCCTCAGAAAAGAGAAGATAGAGACAGCAGCGCAACTAAGGTTTGCATTTATATTTACCTAAAAGTGCGAGAACCAAACCCCTTGGCCAAGGAGTTGGAAAGATAGGTCTCAGGAAGGATGAAGAGCAATATCCTCCGGACCAAGTTCAGGACGGGACAGGTGACCTCTCTATCGACGCCGCCTGCGTCGTTCCCCTCTCTGGTACTTCGATTCTCCTCGATTTCTCCTGTGTCTTCCTTCTAGGGTACTCCACCGCCCCCCACCTCAGGACCTCTCTGGACAGTGGTTCAGTCTGCAATCATCAGCTCGTTCTGTGGTTCTCCCAGCTGACAGCCTCAATGCTCTCTCTCGTGCTCTGTGCTAGCATCTCTTTCGTCTAATTAGCTAATTCTATATCTACTATACCCTTCTACGCCCATGTACCTCCCATTAATGTTGCAAAAATATGGGTCCACTACTTCTGATTGGACGGGGACAGGGGGTTGATCCTCACACCATATTGATTTAATGCAATTTCTTTAGGCCCATTGTTTTAAAATTCCGCCCATCACAATTAATACATTTGCTTTATTTCCCACCCGTCTCATGACAAAGTTTATTACAATGTTTATATAAATTGTTTCTTTCGGTAGGGACATCGTGGGTACAATAATGTTGGCCATCAGGTCATGGCCTTGGACGACGTCCAGGTTGAGTTTTCAGTTCAACCAACCCCGGGCCCATTTACGAACTAATAAAAGTCAAAGAAGAAAGTATTAAACTCACAAATAAATTGTTTCACTGTATACCCACTCTTTCTACTCTATTCCCATTTAATTATAAATTCTATCCCGCATTAATAGCGTTAGGATACCACAGTTTAATTGCAACATGTGAGCAAGCTGTAGCACGTGAAAACATTAAGCAGCCATTTTAATACACACTGCGCAGAAGCAAGGATTTCCCTCCAAGCAAAGAAAGACGTCACACCACGTGATATGGTTGACACATGCGCAATAGGTTTCCCGCGTTTTAGCGGCCATTTTAGATTAGACAAGCGTTATTTGTTAGTTTAAACACATAGGCAAGCTTCCTTCTACTTGTATTCGTGTGTGTGTTTGTTAGTACGAACATTACAAAGATTAATAAATTAGTACTGTGAGAAGATTGCTTCCGATCAAGTCTCATTTGTGAGTTCTTGCTCCATCAACACTAGGCCAATGATCACCTTTTCTGGCTTTCTTGGTTTGCACTGTATCTTCACCTTCCGAGTCTTTTCCAAAAACTCCTTTATTATCAAGGTGTGGCACAAATTGTTTGTCCTCGATTTCAGTTTCCCACTCTATTTGCTCTTGTTCAGGTCTTATTGATGTTTCTTCAGTTGCCTGAATGTGATTCTCTTGCTAACTGGCCCTGTTCAGGATTGACGTTTTCATGCTTGATATTTTCTTGTTCGATGTTTTCTTGGTTTTCTTCTTCCTGAACGTGATTTTCTTGTCCTAACTGGTTCTGATCATGGCTTATTGCACTCTGTACTTCTGCAGCCTGACCGCGTTCTTCTAAACCTGTCTGTCCCTGCTCAAATTTTGTTGTTTCGTTGTCAATTTGAGCCCAATTTCCTTTCCCTAACTGGGCCTGCTCAGGTTCTCTTATGGTTTCAACCTCCCTATCCTGAGCTTGTTCTTCTTCACCTATCTGGTCCTCACTAATTTCTTCTAATCTAGCTCTGCTCCTTGTTTTGATAAAGACTTCAGGTATATCAACCACTGGTATCCAGTCCTGACTTGTGCTCGGTTGTTCTTCTTCAGCTACTCCCGAATCTATCACTTGGGATTCTTCAGCTGTCCAACCTTCAGCTTCCTCAGCTATTGATGCTGACTGAGGAGCTCTTTCTTCAGGAGCTGGCACCCTTTTGGTATGGCTTACGTGAATCCAATTAGGTAAACCTGCACATTTCACTGCTGTGTTTGTAACCAATATAACCTGACAAGGTTCGCCCCACCTGGGTGATAAACATGTTTCTCTGGTGTGATGCTTCACTACCACCCAGTCTCCGGGGTTCAGATCATGCTCTTGTTCAGGCTGCCTGGATACTGCGTCTTCTCCAACCTGGTGAGAGACAGAACGCACTAGGGCAGCCAATGCTTTGCAGTAATCTAGATCCATATCATCAGTTATGTTCAGCAGTTTATTTCCAGGTACATGGGCTTGTCTCATTGCTCTTCCCATGATGATTTCATGTGGACTCAATCCTGTATTTCTATCAGGAATGCTTCTGAGTCCCATTAAGACAAGAGGCAATGCATCTGGCCAATCTAATGATGTAGATGCACACATTTTCGACAATCTTGATTTTATTGTGCCATTCATTTGTTCAACCACTCCAGAAGCCTCTGGGCGGTACGCACAGTGCAATTTTTGTTCAATTTTAAATGCTTCACAGATTATTCGAATTACATCGTTATTAAAGTGACTTCCTCTATCTGATTCCAAAGTTACTGGGAAACCGAACCGTGGAATGAGTTCTCGTAATAATAGTTTTGCAACTGTTATGTTGTCATTCCTCCTGGTAGGGTAAGCCTCCACCCACCTTGAAAACAGACACACTATGACAAGTACATATTTCAGTCCTTTACATGGTGGTAACTGAATGAAATCTAACTGTAATCTCACAAATGGGCCTTCTGCTTTTCCAATTTTTCCCAAACCAATTACTGTTTTTCTTCCTGGATTATACATTTGACAAGTTAAACACCTCTGGCAAAGACTCACTGCTGCAGCCCTAAACTTTGGATTGTACCAATTTTGTCTGAAAAGTCTAATCATGGCATCTCTCCCTACATGTGTGTCTCCATGATACATTCTGGCCATTTGTGAAATCAGGCAATAAGGCATGACTGGTCTGCCATCTGAATATACCCATACATCATCATCTGTTCTTCGGGTACACCCTATTTTCATTCAAACATCCTTTTCACTCTCCTCAGCACCATCTTGCAATCGTCTCACATCATTCCATGTTTCAGGTGTTGAACATAGCATAAGTTGGCAGCTGATTCCCATTCTTTCGACTTTTCTGTTTACTGCCAGTCTGTTTCTGGCACAGTGTTGAGCGATTAGGTCTGCATATCTGTTACCGGCTACCACCCAGTCATCTCCTGACTGGTGTGCGGCACATTTCACCACTGCCAAATCTTTTGGTGATTGTATTGCCTCCAATAATGCCTTTACAAACTGCCCATTTTTGATTGGGGATCCTGAAGAAGTCATGAAATCCCTCTGCATCCACAGTTGGCCAAAATCATGCACAACCCCGTACCCATATTGACTGTCCGTAAATATGGTTACTTTTAGATTTTTCCCAATTTTGGAGGCTTTGATTAAAGCAATTAATTCAGCTACTTGTGCAGATTTGACTCCTGGTAAATAGGATGCTTCGACTATTCCAGAAAGTTCACATACAGCATAGGCTGCACTCAATTTGCCATCCTCGTGCCTTAGGCATGAGCCACCCACAAACAGCTCCCTGTCTGGGTTCTTAAGAGGCATGTCCTGTATGTCAGGGCGTGGTTTGGTACACAACTCTGTGACTTGCAAACAGACATGTTCTGGGTCGTCCCTAACTTCTTCGCAATATGGATCTGGTAACAGTGTAGCAGGATTTACAACTGTGCACCTAGCTATGGTCACATTTTCAGCTCCTAGAATTATTCGCTCATATCTTGTCATCTGACTAGGTGTGAGATGCTGAGTTCTAGTTCTTGTCAACAAAATTACAACTGCATGTGGGACGAATACCTTGACAGGATGTCCCATTACTATTGACTCACTTTGTTCAATGCTCATACAAGTAGCAGCTACTGCTTTTAAACAGCCTGGCTATGCTGCGGCCACTGGGTCTAATGTAGCCGAAAAATATGCTATAGGACGTCTGCCCAGTCCATGTCTTTGTGTTAAGACTGAAAGTGCACAACTTTCTCTTTCATAGCAAAATAATGAGAATTCTTCTGTATAGTCAGGCATGCCCGGGGCAGGTGCCTCACACAAAGCATTTCTTAATTTTACAAATGCACTGGCACTTTCATCATCCCATTCAACTGGATCTTTTGCTTTCTTTTTGGTTAACTGAATTAAAGGTTTTGCTAGTAGTGAAAACCCTACGATCCATTGTCGACAGTATCCTACTATTCCAAGAAACATTCTCACCTCTCTTTGTGTTACTGGCATTTTCATTTGCTTAATTATTTTTATTCTCTCAGAGGTTATTCTTCTCTTTCCTCTTTCAATTTGGTGTCCCAAGTATTTAACTGCTGTTGTACAAAATTGTAACTTTTCAGGTGACACCTTGTGACCTTCCTCAGCCAAATGATTGAGAGTACAATCGAGTCTGCGACACAATCGTCATAGGTTCTAGATGCGATTAGCAAATCGTCTATGTACTGCACCAAGACTGAGTTCCTAGGCATTACTACTTTCTCTAGGCACTTTTTCAGTCTCTGATTAAAGATGGAGGTACTTTCTGTGTACCCTTGAGGAACACGATTCCACACATAAACGTGATTTTCAAATTTGAACGAAAACAAATACTGACTATCTGGGTGCAATGGAATTGAGAAAAATGCTTGGCACAAATCAATTACTGTAAACCATTCTGCATTCCATGGTATTTGGTATAGGATCACTGCAGGATTTGGTACTATAGGACAACAAGGTACCACAATTTTATTAATTTTCCGCAATTCCTGAACGATCCTATATTTTCCACTAGGCTTTTTCAACCCCATGATTGGCGAATTACAAGGGCTACTTATAACTTCTTTTAATATGCCTTGTTTCACCATTCTGCCAACTTCCTCAGTAACTCCTGCTTTCACTTCAGCACTCATTTTATACTGTCTTGTATTTGGGAAAATTGCGCCTTCTTTTACAGTGATCTTCACGGGGTCTATATTTGCCATCAGACGTACTTCTTTTCCAGTAAAATCCCATACCTTTGAGTTCACTGTAGTTCTTAACTCTTCTGGTAATTCATCTTTTGTTATCAAGGAGAACATTTCATCTACCTCTGTACCTTGCTTGGCTATCATGAATTTGTAAACATGATCTTCATCCGGGGTCTGTATTGCAACACCATCCGGTGTTCAGAAAATAGTGCAATTCATTTTGCACAGTAAGTCTCTGCCCAGTAAATTTACTGAACTGGAATCACACACCACAAATTGGTGCATTTCTCAGAAGTTTCCAATTCTTACTTCCATGGGTTCTGTAAGGGGTGTTCTAATCTTCCGATTGGCTACACCTACCACTTGGATAGCTTCTCCAGAGAGAGGGAGGTCTGGGATGTCTGCTGTTCTTACAGTAGAACGGGTAGCACCAGTGTCCAAAAGAAAGGTGATATCATTACCTTTTACTTTCCCTTCAACATATGGACCTGACTGATCTACCGGCAAGGATGCGCCAAGTACGCACTCCTTCTCCCCTCTCTTAGGCACCGTCATTGATAATCATATGGATTAAAATCATCATGTAAAAGAAACTGTGAAGTTACATATTCATTCTTACCACTTCCTCCTTGATATCCGACGTCTGTACCGTGCTTTGCTCTGCTTACATTACCCTGTATAGGGGCAGGTGGCAACTGACTCTGAGGATTTACACCCTGCTGTTAGTCGTTCTGCGTCTGTGGATTTAAATTATGATTTGGGCCATTATTATTTTGAATCGTTTTACATTCGTTCTTCCAATGTCCCAACTTTCCGCATCCATGACAAGGAAATTTCTTTTTAGCCTCTTCTCTACTCATTTGTCCTCTTACCTTTCCACCATTTCCTGTGTCACCATTCGATCCAGATTCTTTTCCCTGACTTTCTGTTGGATTATCTAAATTAATCCCCTGTCGCTCAGCCATTTTCACTTGAGCCCACATCACTTTTTCTTGTAGTTTCTTGTGCCTATCTTCAATGTCATCCCCACAATATTTAGCATATTTCAAAATCTCATCAATAGGTTTTCCTTGCCAACATAACATATGTTGCTTAATCATTTGACAAATCTCTGGTTTTAGACCATAAACAAATCGATAGACAAACTAACTCATATTTTTGTCTCCAATATCTTCAAAACGGCTATACTGTTTGAACACCTGTAATAGACGTTCATAGTATGCATGTACCGATTCATTTGCTTCTTGGGTTGTTCTGTCTATTTTCACCCAATCTGTTTCTTTTGGTGGTATTTTCCCTTTCAAATAAGTTATTACCTGGTGATACTTCTCCATCACATCATTTGATGGAGCACCTGTCTTTGGATCCCTAGGATATTCTTCACTAGGCCAGTCGATTGTAATTTTACAGTCTGTCCATAAATCGGCAGGTACCACTATGTCAAATAAACCATCTAGATCCTTCAACAAAACCCTTGAAACCTTCACAAACCTCTCAACCTGCTTGTACCATTCAATTGGTTTTTCTCTCAACTTTGGAAAATCATTTGTAAATGACAAAATGTCTTGCCTACTCCATGGGGCATGGACGTAGCTTTCTCCTGGAACCTCTCGCATTGGATACATTTGTTCTACCTTTCCTGTTTCCTTCAATAAAAACTCAGATGTCATTCGATTTGAACGTGCTTCTTCCTTTTTCTTTGACCATCTAGTTTTCCATCTATCCAATTCTCCCCATTTCTGTAAGACTGTCATTAATTCTTTAATTTGTAATTTTCTACCAGATGTATTCATATTTTCTAAGTCTTTGTCAGTAAATTCTGCTCTATATGGTCTCTGCAACACTTTTGACTTCCTTATTTCAATTCCCATCTCTGAAGCTAAGTCCGTTAATTTTTCATGAAATATTTTTACATTTCTGGTTATGCTCCTACATACGAACAATAGTTCTTCTTCACTGTAGGTATTTAGACGATCTACTCCTACGTTGCCTGCTATCATTTCTTCTAACTCAACTTTTAATTTATAAATGTCCAAGATCTTTGGGGGTGAACTCTGTCTGTCTATTCCCTGTGCCCATCTTTCTAAGTCTTCCGGAGTTACTACGGTTGCACTTTTAGTTCCCGAAGATGTTATTATATTTACATCCTTTGAGCAACCAGGTGTGGTTCTTCTGGGGGTGCTATTTGCAGATTCTCGAATAGGCAAATCCATTAGTGAAATCATAGATTCACAATCACTGATGTGATCATCAATTATTACAGCTTCATTTTTAGGAATATCCACAGGTGTAGTCATAGCTAGAGGTTTCGGGCAATTTACTTTGTCGCCATATAATGGGACCACAGGACCAATGTTTACAGGTATAGTCAGGGAATCAGGATGTACATTTAACTGTGTTATTTTCTGTATTAACTCTGCTCTATTTCTGTCTAAAGCCTCTTTTTCCTTATCCTGAAGTACTCTATTAACTGGTGGATTATACAGTACTCGAGGTACTAACGGTGTTCTCAAAACAGGTGCGCTTGGGGAACATCTACCCAACTCTTCCTGGTATGGTGGAGGGTTCTTTAATATTTCTTCCATGAATTCATCTTCGGACTCTCCAAACCCTGTCATATGTTTAGTCTTTTCTTTGCACTTGCTCCCTAGCTGCTCATCAGCCATGAATACTGGGTACAAACCTTCACTAATCATCGCTCGTCTCCACTGTTTCATCTGACTTTCTTTTGTCCCATTCTGGTATCTAGGGAAAAATCCCCTCTAGCCCCTATTGCTCCTGGGTCTATCTCGTTCAAATGCTTCTGTCTCGCATTCCTCTAGGGCTTTGTACTGCGTTAATCTTGGTCTGGGTTCTAATTCATTCATTCTCATTCTTAAATTTTGAAGAATTCTCCCATTGAAAGTACCATTCTCTGGGAAAGCTAATACTCCGTCATCTTTTGTATATTCTATCCAATTTTCTAACCATACGCAAGTATGATAACCCCTCTCCATCATCATGAATGAGGCGGGCGTTTTTGCTGGTGGAATGATAATTCCTTCCCTAGTTTTGATTGGCTTATCCTTCTTACAATAATTCTTAATCTTTTGTAAAAATGACAATTTTCTCTTTTCTCCGTACATTTTTGGTAAATATCTATGTATTGAATTATATTCTGCAAAACCTAAATATCTTCTGTCTGGACGTGTTCCTATCAAAGTCGGATCGTGTTTCCACATACAATTTCCACTATCCACTAATATTTCGACTTTTATTCTGACAACCAATCAAATTCCAGCTAACAATTGTCTCAGAACCAATCCTAGCGCGGTTTTTCTGTGACGTCTATTCACTCTATCTGACAACCCCTCCTTTACAATCTGCGCTTCTCTGTCCCTCGCTGTGCCGACCAATCCCAGCGCGGCACCTGTGACGTCAGTATTACTCCTGATTACTGACCCCTCCTTTACAAGGCTCGTTCCACGCCCGCTGTTTCAGCCAATCTCAGCGCGACACTTGTGACGTCAGCTTCTACTCCGGCTGCTGACCCTCCCTTTACAAAAATCGTACGCAAACTTTAATTCTTCAACACTTTTCATTAAATTTCAGTAACAACATAAAACATTCGCTATCTTGTCAGTTTCTCTAAATTAAAGGATAGATTTTCTCATACTTAGTAAAACCCTTCCGTTTACTAGACATACACTACTTAGTAAAACCCTTCCGTTTACTCTTCACGTAAGCTTCAGAAATACCTGCTACTCCTTCAATGTTACCCTTTCTAGGTGATATAACATCAAATTTTCACCAGTGGATTCCTTTGCTGTCACTCACACACACACAGAGTCCCTAACAAGTACTGATAGTCCTGCTTAACTTTTCAGTACTAATTCTGCCTGACAGATAACCTCACTGCAGTATGGTTTCCACGTACCATCCGCTATTCAATTTCCCCGGGGATTTCTAGACAACATAAAACAAAACTTTTTAAAAACGGATGTTAGGTCATAAAATTAAAATTCTCATTACCCAATTAACAAAGTATAATCATCCTCTGATAGCCAGAAAACTGATCAAGCGGGTTACTAGCAACAAGCATTCATACACTAGATACTCACCTGGGCCCATTCATTCACACTAACTAGTAATCACCGCTGGTGGGAGTCAGTTGTACTCTTTATCAAATCCCTGCTACCAATTACCTTTCCTGATTGAAGAGTAATGACTTACCAATGGACCTTTGATAACTGGGGTTGAAATGAGATCATACAAAACATAAATTTTGTTAACCACCTGAAATAACCACTTACTCAGGAAGTTTTAAAATGTTTATCTAAATTCTTTAGCAGAGTATAATACAAGCCACATGGCACTTAATCGCATATCAAGGAGGAAGCACACTATATAATCACCTACTAATCACAAATGATGGTTCCTCAGAAAGGAGAAGATAGAGACAGCAGTACAACTAAAGATTACGCATTTATAGTTACCTAAAGGTGTGAAAACCAAACCCCTTAGCCAAGGAGTTGGAAAGATTGGTCCCAAGAAGGATGAAGACCAAGGCCTCCGGACCAGGTTCAAGACAAGATAGGTGACCTCTCTACCAACGACGCCTGCGTCGTTCCCCTCTCTGACACTTTGTTCCTCCTCGGTTCTTCCGCGTCTTCCTCTAATAGAGTCCGCCGCCCCCACCTCAGGAACTCTTTGGACAGCGGTCAGTCTGCTCTGTTCTGCAATAGCATCGGTTCTCTGCTACCGCATCTGTTCATCTGTTCTCTGAGCTGAGCTGTGCTCCCCTGTGCTAACTAATTAGCTAATTCTATAGCTATTATACCCTTCTATGCCCATGAAATTAATGTTTCAAAATTATGGGCCCACTAATTCTGATTGGACAGGGACAGGGGGTTGATCCTCACATCATGTCAATTTAGTTCAATTTTCTTAAGCTCATTGTTTTAAAATACCGCCCCTCTCAATTAATACATTTGCTTTATTTCCCACCCGTCTCACAACAATTTTAATACAAAGTGTATACAAAATGTATCAATTTGTAGGACATTTCGGATGAACTGTGAAGGTGATCAGCGGGTCATGTCCTTGGACATCTTCCAAGTTGACTTCATCGCTTTCCTTTGTTAGTTTTCAGGGCGCATGCGCAAGTCACATGGTTTCTTGAGCTGCCGTTTAATCAACCCAGGCCCACTTTACGAACTAATAGAAAAGCAAAGAAGAAACATATTAAAATCAAAAGTAAATGTTTTCACTGTATACCCCCTACTTCTACTCTACTCCCATTTAATTATAAATGTCTATCCCGCATTAGTAGCGTTAGAATACCACATTATTAATTGCAGCAATGCGAAAGCTTTAGCATGTAAGAACATTAAGCGGCCATTTTAGCATACACTGCGCAGAAGCAAAAGATTCCCTCCAAGCAAAGAAAGACGTCATACCACGTGACATGGTTGACACATGCGCAGTAGAGTTCCCGCGTTTTAGCGGCCATTTTGGATTAGACAAGGATTACTTATTAGCGGAAAACACATAGGCAAGCATCTTCTAGATAAATATGTTTGTGTTGCACGTTATTAACAAGACATTACATGGTTTTAATACAAATTAATTAATACTATGAGAGGATTGCTTCCGAGCAAGTCTCATTGTGAGTCCTTGCTCCATCAGTACCTTGATGGGGAAGAGACGTCAGCCTGATGGAGGGGGACTCGGCAATACCTGGTCATATGCCTCTGCTCACTGGCTAGTTAGATCGCAAGGTATTGCAGGGATTTTGGGGAGGGGGGAGTTTTATATAGCGCGAACTCGACCTGAAGGTATTGGAGCGATTTACGTGAGCACCAGTTGCGTTACAGATGGATGCATTCATTTTTGTTAGGCACGAGGACATTAAGTGATTTTCCCAGAATCACAAGATGTTGAGCGTCCCTGCGGAGACTCGAACCTGGTTCCCCAGCATCAAGGTCGACCTATCTAGCCGTTAGGAGCATCAATATGAGGGGATGGTCCCTCTGTCTCCCATCTCGGGATACCGATTATCATTTTGGCAGAGGCTGCTTGCAGCAGCATAAGACCCAGTGCTTAATTTGTAAAAACATAAGAGCCAGGTCCCTCCTCAGGAGGACACTTCATCTTGCACCAGCCATTGCCCCTGTCAGGCTGCCAGTACAAACACAACTATTAACCACAGCACTTCCACAAGTGTGACAATTCACACTATTCCAGGCCCCCAAAGCTATAAGAATGGTTTGAGTGGCAGGTATTAATCATTTTTAATCTAGAGTGAATTAACAAACAACTGTTGTTGTGCTCACTTTTAAATTACACAAACAGCACCACCATGTGGCAGACTGTCACAAGTGCCGGTTTTGACAATTATGTGCCATGCCAAACACTGTACACATCCGGCTCAAATAGAGCACTGATAAGAGGAATGTCATGTCCCTGCTGTGAATTTGTTTTGAAGGTAGTGAGTTTGGAAATATGAACTTCCCTTTACAGGGCAATGTACAGTGTTCCTGACCACGTCTTTCGCCTTTCAAGTGTAAAGGATTTCTATTTCTGTTCAGTTTTTCCAGACAGGGTACTTTGAAAGATTATTGTTCTTGTTACATGTCCGACTATTTAGTCTCAGAGCCGCTTTTCAGATGCTGCTATATGTCCTACAATGTGTTGACCAGCTGCAGTTGCTCCATGGGCTATGGTTAGAAAACTATGGGCATATGTACAAGCCCCTATCGCCACGGAAACATCACTTTTAGTGACGTTTCTGTGGTGATAGGGGCTTCGCCTTATTTACAAGGCAGCGTTAAGCCACTTAATGTGGCTTAACGCTTCCTTGTAAATAAGGCCCTCTTTCACGCTACACTTAGCGTGAAAGGGGTGGGCAGTGGGTGTTGTGGTGGGCGTTCCACCGCAACACACATTGATTTTGACGCTGCCCCCTATTTACAAGGGCAGCGTAAATAGGAGGCAGCGCCAAAATTAAGACCAGGGAAAACCTGGTCTTAACTTGGCGAAACGAGGAGAAATGCTTTATTTCTCCTCGTTTTTGCTTTTTCCATGTGTGCTGCCTTGTGCAGCACACAAGGAAAAAGCAAAACGCCTTGGATTGTTTATGTTCAGGAAGGTGACCCTTCCTGCAAATAAACAATCTTTAAAAAAAAAATGACATTTTGTAACTTCCATGTGTGCTGCATTAAGCAGCACGCATAGAAGTGACAAAATGGCATTTCAAGATTGTTTATATGGAGGAAGGGGGACCTTCCTGAACATAAACAATCTTCCCCTGCACGCAGACACCATTACACTATGGTGAAAGGGTGCCTGCGTTGGCACTACACTGCTAAGTGTAGCGCCAGCGCAGGGGGAAACGCAAGGCTGCACCATATTTTTGTAAATATGGCGCAGCCTTGTGTTTCTGAAGTGGCGGAGTGAGGCGTTAAGCCATGACGGCTAACGCCTCACTCCGCCACTTCTTTGTAAATATCCCCCTATGTTCACTGCATTCTGCCCTTTCAAACGCCACATGACCAGTAGCGTCCGGTTTTGTGGACGCGGGGCGGGCAGGTGGGCCGAGCGAGGTGGGAGCATAGGGGTTGCGGTGAGTAAAATAAAAAATAATAATAATTAAAAAGAAAACTTACCTGCAGCCAGCCGTGTCACGCTCTGCTGCTCCTCTTCTTGCAGGCCCAAGCTCCCAGTCTGGCCTGCGGCCAATTCTGTAGCTGCTCTCATGCATGAGAGCAGCTTCAGGATTGGCATGAGCGCCCTTGATTTGCGCTCACAGACAGACTGGGAGTCTTTGCCTGCTCTCTCCAACCCAGCAACGCAGCTGGGTTGGAGAGAGCTTCAATGCGTATGACGGTTTGGCAGGCCTGAGACGGCCGGCCAAACTGTCATGCACACTGAAGGCAGTGCACTACCACTCCTCCTGTCATCCCCCTGGCCCCGCCCCCATGACTTGGCAGGAAAGGAAAAATAAAACGAGTGTTTACTATCGTTTTATTTTTCCTTTCCTGCCGTTTTTGGGGGGTGATGCTCCTCCGCCATAGCGGAGCAGCTGCCGCTGCACATGATTATTGTCTTTGAATCAAATTCCAGGTTAGTGGGTCAATAAATGATTGCATTCTTTATTTTGGGAGGAACACAATTCACTTTAATCTCTTTTTTCCACCAGTTACAGTCAACACTATCTTGTATTTCGTCCAGAATGCATCAGTCATGCATATTGGTTTTCTAAACCTCATGTGTTCATTTTCCTGCGCTGTTTCTTCTCATATTTAAAACCAGCAATCCACTTTTTCTGGACGGCTGGAACAGGCAATCTTTAGGTGCACAAAGTCAGATACTTTGGGGCTAGTCGTATACCTCTACCATGAGATGATTACCTATAACTGTATCATTTTACATTTCAATCGGTAGTCGCAGTGTTAATTCATTTTGCTGTTTGTTCATCCAACATTTTGGACAGCTAATATAGGGGAAACAATCTGGTGAATTAAATGGCAGGCTAAATGTCATGGGTTGGCAAAAAAGATAAAGCTGAGACCAGTACAACAGCATTTATTAAACCAAGCAGCATACACTCAGTCTATGACTGAAGGCAGCTAAATAAATACAACAATTTACGTACAATACAATAACGTTGTAGCATAAACTCATGGATTTTCTGTCCATTTCTGAGCTCCATACTGCCGTCTTGCACAGAAATGGGCTTGTAGTTACAATAAGTTATAATGACAATCACTCAAAAGGATCACAATTGTCATTTGATTTTGCTTGTGCTTCAGCACCCAATGATTTACATGGTTCACATTTATTTTGCAACAAAGCAAGACATTTTTGTTTACTTACAGGGGGCTTAGTGCGCGGACATTGCTTACCATTGGTTGGCTTCATCATCACACTCATCTTCTTGCTTCTCTTTGGTCAGCGCGTACCATTATCACTTCATCTTTGTGTGTTTGTCCCTCCACTGGAGCATGTCCCAAATACTGCTTCCTTGCCAAGTGTCCTTCCACTGCTACCACTTTTGGAGCTACTTTTTCCTTTCAGTTGTAGAACTCCATAAGAGTGCATGTGATGGCTGCATGCACCCGCCACTTTCTGCGTTTCTGTTGCTGCCCGTTTGTCATTGCTTGCCTCGTCCCTTGTACCCCTCTTGCATTGTCTTGTTTGTCCCCGCCTCACGCCCCTTCCCGCATTGCATTGCTTGCCCTGTCCCCTGCTCCTCTCCCACACTGTGTTGCTTGCTGCCCTCCCGCGTTGTGTTGCTTGCTGCCCTCCCGCGTTATGTTGCTTGCCTTGTCCTCCACACATCCTCTGGCATTGTGTTGCATGCCCCATCCCCCACTTAGCCACCTCTCGGGTTGTGTTGCTTACTCCAACCCCACACCCCCCTCCCGTGTTGTTTGGCCCAAGCCTCCCGCCAGAAAATAGAAATCGATATTACACAGCCAGCTCTGGCCACATTAAAACTCTTTTTTCCCCTAACTTTCAACCACGCTGCTGTACGACATGGCTAAAAGACATTGACAAAGCCAATCACTCTCACATAGTCAGGAACTATTGTCTTTGCCAATGCTTATTGGATATATGTAAGGATAGGAGGGGTGCCTGAGTCTGCAATTTGGTACCCAATAGACCCTGTTAAGCAATTGTATTGCCCTTATTTTCCCATTCTGCCCAGGCGATTTCTATTCAGTCCATTTGAAAATCACTGTTATTCCAAAGTGGAGCATCCTTGTGTATTCTGCTATTGATTCCACAATTGAAGTACATGAAAAAAGTATGGGAACTGTGATCCTGAGTGCAGTGGAAGTGGGATCAGTGAGCGAGGGGGCAAGGTGAGGGGGAAGGAGGCAAGGTTAAGGTCGTGGCTAGAAGAACAAAATAGTCTGTAACTATTTTGTTGGTCTTTCACCTTAAGCCGGTAACGCCATATAAAATAACACTGCTGAAAAATATATGCAAGCTAAACAAATCCTCAGGAAATGCAATCTTTTAGGTCATGAAACCTCAGTTGGTTATTGTGATGTCTGTGTGTAACCAGAGAATCAATCGATCAATAAAAATCTTTATTTGGCTTTTCAAACCATAAAAGAGAACAGTACATCAATATATTCATCATGATAATAAGAAATACCTTCCATAAAATAAAATATAACCTTACAATCCATTCATTGGATCCTATAGAAAAGCGGAAGTACATCAATAATAATATATATGGTTCAGTGGAATTACAATACAATACCAGATAGATAGAGGGTCCAAGGGAAAATTTATAGACCTGCGCGGATAAATCCCCTCACCATATATGACAACAACAAAAAATCCGCGGGTCTCAAGGAAAGATATATATAAAGAGACGGGCGTTACAGCAGTACACACAACAGGAGAACATGAAAAAAACGGGGGGATCTCAATTACGAGGACAGATTCCCATCACCCACCGAAGTGGCATGCTTCATCATTTGGGGATCTCCTCTCGGCCACACAGTAGTGCAACCGAGGAGCTACAACTCCATACTAGTATACAGGAGGAGCTCGCGGATGTTTTCAAATATGATCCAGAACTAGATCACCTAAGATCACTGAAGCATAAGGCGGTGTGGTGAGTATGCGGTGCAGTGTAAAAGAAAAGGTGAAGTAAAATTGACTACCACGAAAAAACAAATTTATTAAGATCACGTGGTGTCAATGGTTAAAAAGCAGTAAGCGCGCAATCTGACTGCGTGTACGAGCGCGCTAGTGAAGAGGTCTACATGTTTCAGCCACTACCGATCTGACTGTGATCAAGGCTTTCTTCAGGACCTAATTGTAACTACTGCACGTGAAACAAAATTATACAAAACACTGTGAAGAACGATACAACCATATACCTGGGTACGTAAATATGTTGGCACTCTAGGCATAGGTGTAGTACTCCTGTTGACAATTACACCCATAATAATATAGACAGTACTAGAGGTAATTAAAAAAATCATTATTCAGTCTAAGATTCTACAGAGTAAAAGAGATTCCAGCTGAGCAGATATCAATAGATTGCAGTTGTAATAATAGCAAAGCCGGTCCACATTGTCTGAAAAGATGTTTCTTGAGCAGTGATCTGACAGCACAGCCTTGACCCCCGGTTGAATTTATAGAAAGATAGAAAACTGACAAGATAGTGGTTCAGCACCCAATTTCAAAGTTTGATAATGAAGCGTATTAAGACATATGTCTATTGTGCATTATTTTCAATTTCAAACAATATTCATAACTATTATCGTAAAGTCACAACAAACGCATATGAAGATAGGTGCTGAACCACTATCTTGTCAGTTTATCTTGGACATTAATTTCCATTCAGGAGTGTAGAAGTGTTCCACTCCTGAATGGAAATTGATTTCGTTGCACCATTGAGATTAATATTACCGCTTAACATTATGTTGGCAAGTGCGGGACGTCAGTGCCTTGACCGTTCATATATTTTTTTGTAAGAAAAGGAAGGGTACTGTGGGTGAAACAACCATCACACGGGCAGCGAGGAAGCTACCTCGACCACTCACCCATCCTAGAAAAGCAGCCAGAAAATGACCTGTATTTAAACGAAAACATGTCAATATAAACCCATGTTCAGGGTTAGTCACAGCTCCCAAATAACATTGCATTGCCTCAGTAGTTAACATCAGTGTGGGTGCAAAGTTAGTTACTTTAATCATCTCATTCAGTGCCCTATTCTCCTTGCAAAAATTAGCAAAGATAGTTTTGGTAGAATCTTTAGAAAGGTTATAGAGGGACTCAGGATTCTCAAATAAATCTGGTTTGCCCAACCTCACACACAGTTTTTGAATATGACTTAACCAGGGTGTGCGAGTAGCATGGTCTAAAGATAGACAATCATGCAAAACCAGTCTGTTAAAGGTTGTCTTAGGTTTAGGCCACACCGCAAACCACAGTAGGCGAGATCGGAGTTTAATAAAGTCATCCAGATAACGCAAACCCAACTCCATGTGGCAGATATTATTGGAGAACCTGGGCGGGACCATCAGTAATCTCAAGAAAACATTTTATGATTTTTGAAGGTTTCCGCTATCAATGTAACCCCACAGGCCCGATCCATAACTGGCCACGGGAACACATTTATATATAAATAGAGAGTATACATCTCTTTTAGGACTTCTGTCCTGGCTTGCTTGCCAATCTAAAAACAGCCTCTCCAGTCCTATCAAATTGTTCCTTTCTAATATTTCTCAAATTGTTCCAATTCCCCATCGCATCTATTTAGATCCCCAAATAAGAGAATGTACAGACTTTTCCAAGTTTGGTGTCATAAACAGGGGGGGGGGTGGGGCTGTTCCTTGTGGCCCAGGGCCGCAGATCATCATAAAAGTTTCACTTAGATTGATTTTGAAATCAAGATGATCCATAAAAGATGGAAAAGCATCAAGCACTTTTTGAAGACCATTCACAGTCCTCTGAAGGAGCACTGCATCATCTGCATAAAGTGGTCCCCTAATTGAGACATGTCCTGACCTTTATCAACCAAGTATCTTTCCAGGTCATTAACATATCAATTAAGCAGAAAAGGTGCTAGCACACACCCTTTTCTCACTCCTCTCCCTATCCCAGATGGCTTAGTGCACTACTCATTCTGGCCAAAATATACCCTGGCTGATACATCCATGTACAATTGTCTCAGAAACTGAACTAAACTTTGATCCACCCCCATGAGTAACGTGATGGGCCATAGCTTTGAAAGGTTCATCTGCTGAGATCTATGAAAGCCAGGTGCACCAACGCTTGTTTAGCCATGGTATGTTTGCCTATTAATAGTTGTAAGTTTATACACTGTTCCTCAGTGCCCCTGTATGGTATCTTCTGCATAACCCCCCGTTCCCTTTGAAATTGGAACCATCCACCCCCAATGTTCTAGAACCAACATCTATTGCTCAAGTTAGGACGGTTTGTGAGGAGAGATTATTACCCGAGGTGTGACTGAGGGGGCTTCAATAAAGAGCTTCTCTTAATTAACTTGGATTCATTATATTCTTCATACCAATGTTACACTGGCGATGAGGTTAATCGGGCAGAAGACACCTCAGCATGCCATTTCCATTGACAAAGGTGAGATGCTCCACGCTGCCTTTCCTAAAGCCATAGTGGTTGTCCGTCAGGACAGAGTTCTTATCAACCCAACCTCCAATCTTGATAGTAAAATTCGTCCTACAACCTCAACCAATCAGTCTAAGAGTGAGATTGAGCTGTAGCATTTCAGGTTTCCCCTGTCTCCTTTTTTAACAAGCATTTGCAATGCAATAGGTCTCACATTACTGATAGTTTGAGGTATTGGTGTTGCAAATAATAATGCAACGCCAATAGCTCATACTTTCAGTAATGCGAGACCTAGTGCATTGCAAATGGTTGCATAGTGAGCCAGGAACCAGCATTGTATGTCGCAGTGCAGTACCGCAAGCTGCTCCTAGAGCTCCCTAGTGAGCAAGGCACCAGCACTGCATATCTAGGTGCAGTACCGCAAGCTGTTCCTAGAGGTCCCTAGTGAGCAAGGCACCAGCACTGCTTGTCTAGGTGCAGCACCGCAAGCTACTCCTAGAGGTCCCTAGTGAGCATCTTAAACTTTGAAGATATGGTAAATCCACCCTACCCATAATGCATTGAATGCAAGACAGTACCACAAGTACATTCAAATAGCTATGTCCATATATACAATTAGTAGCTTTGAAATGTGACAAAAGAATTATATTAATTCGGATTAGGTTAGGTTGTACTCTTGGTGGAGCTGATGAAGGGTAATTTATAGAAGGTCTAATATAAATGTGAGATGTAGTAGGTGCTGTACCGCAAGCTGCTCCTAGAGGTCCCTAGTGAGCAAGGCACCAGCACTGCCAGTACAGCAAGCTGCTCCTAGAGGTCCCTAGTAAGCAAGGCATCAGCACTGCCAGTACCGCAAGCTGCTCCTAGAGGTCCCTAGTGAGCATCACAAACTTTTGGTCATATATGGGACTCCCATAATGCATTGCATGCAAGACAGTTCCACGAGTACATTCAAATAGCTATGTCCATATATACAATTAGTAGCTTTGAAATGTGACAAAACAATTATTATATTAATTTCGGATTAGGTTGTAGTCTATGTGGAGCTGATGAAGGGAAATTTATAGAAGGTCTAATATAAATATGAGAAGTGTAGGTGCAGTACCGCAAGCTGCGCCTAGATGTCCCTAGTGAGCATGATAAACTTTGAAGATATGGTAACGTGGTGACCACAATGCTTAGAGACATCTCCAGCATGGCGTTGGTAAATGGCTGGAGAACCGATCTCTTCCTTGTCCTGTCGAAGGTGGGGCAGGGCTGCCCGCTTTCCCCCCTCCTGTTCATCTGCGTGATTGAGCTCCTCACCGAACGCATCCGGCAGAAAAAGAACATCAGAGGAGTGAAGGCAACAGGAAGCAGGGGACAAGGCGAAGTGAAGTGCTCCCTCTACATGGACAACGTCTGAGTCTTCTGAGCGGACGGACCATCTGTGAAAGAGTTGGAGAGGACCTGTATCGAGTTTGGGAAAGCGTCAGGAGCAAAGATCAACAGCGCCAAGTCGGAAACCCTACTCTTCGGACACTGGACCCCCACCCGAGACCCTCTGCCATTCCCCATCAAGCAGGACTTCCTGAAGATCCTTGGAGTCTGGTTCGGTGGAGAAGGTGCAGCGGAGAAGACAAGGGAAGAGAGACTGGCTAAGACCAGGCCGAAGCTGACGATCGAAGGAAAGTCTTTGGTCCTGCAGAACAAGACCCTGCCAGTGCTCCAGTACGTCGCTCAAATGTGGCCTGTGCAGACCCAAATGGCCAAGGCCATCACGAGAATGATCTTCTACTTCATCTGGAGCTCGAAGATGGATAGAGTGAAAAGGGCGGTGATGTTCAAGACCCATGACAAGGGAGGCAAGGGAGTGCCAGACGTCGCCACCATCCTGAGGGGAATCTTTGTGTGCCACTGCGTGAGGAACACCCTGAGGACCGAAAATGAGAGCCATGTTGGCTTTCTGATGGCCCGCTTCTTCCTGTTGCCAACGTGGAGGCGCCTCGGATGGGCAGAGTGGGTGAGCGCTGTCCCGTACAACTGGGAGACCCCATGGTTTTACAAAGAAGTGGAGAAGTTTGTGAAGGAGTTCGGGTTGGAGGCTGCCGCCCCCGCCACATAGACCCTGAAGTTTGTCCAACGCCAGATATGAGCAAAGGACATCAGTGCCCTCCCTTCTGCCACAGCGGACCACGTGTGGGGAAACGTCGCATCCAAGCGCCTGACGAACCAGCACAAAGACATCGCCTGGATGGCCATCCAAGGAGGACTTCCCGTGAGAGCCTTCATGCACGCAAGAGGACTCAACCAATACAGGTCCTGCCCGAGAGGGTGCACCGTGGACGAGACGACATACCAGCTCTTCTGGAAGTGCACGTACGCACAGGACCTGCTGAAGGCCCTAGGCACGGAGCTTAGGGCCTGGATACCTACTTCATGCATCACCACATACTCTGTGATGTATGTTTTTTTCCCAGGGACACATGCACTAGGTGACCTCCAGGCCTGCTGGAGGCTCCTGTGCTATTTTAAAGATGCTCTTCTGTTTTCCAGAAACCGCCTGGTAGTAGGGAAGAAGGAGACATCAATCCTGGTGTGCCGTAAGATGATCCACAGCCTCCTGCATGACTGTGCTGCACTGGACGGATCAGATGAAGACAACGACTGAGGACCCAAACGGGTCCCCTTGTACCCTTGCACGGGGTGGGGCCCTGGAGGGGCCACTAACCTATTTTTGTCCTTTTTTCTGTAACCCAGGAACCAGTTGGTGACAGGGGAGAGGAGAAGGCAGATGAAGACAGGTGGAGTAAATGTAGTTATTTACTATATGTATTTGACTAACGTGGCCTTTTCCCTTCACAGGAAAAAGGTCAATGGGATAGCTTGTGCACTTGTTGCCAAGTTTGTTACCAACGACTGACGAACAAATAGGGTGTTGTGGAAGATGACGATTGATGTATCTGAACCAGAAACGACGCCCAGACAAGGACAGACAAAAAAAATCCACCCTACCCATAATGCCTTGCATGCAAGACCGTACCACAGTACATTCAATATATACAATTAGTAGCTTTGAAATGTGACAAAAGCATTATTATATTAATTCCGGATTAGGTTGTACTTTATGTGGAGCTGATGAAGGGAAATTTATAGAAGGTCTAATATAGATGTGTAGGTGCAGTACTGCAAGCTGCGCCTAGAGATCCCTAGCGAGCATCAATCTTTTGGTCACACATGGTACTCCCCTAATGCATTGAATGCAAGACAGTACCACGAGTACATTCAAATAGCTATGTCCATATATACAATTAATAACTATGAAATGTGACAAAGCAATTATTATATTAATTCTGATTAAGTTGTACTCTATGTGGAGCTGATGAAGGGAAATTTATAGAAGGTCTAATATAAATGTGAGATGTGTAGGTGCAGTACGGCAAGCTGCGCCTAGATGTCCCCAGTGAGCATCATAAATTTTGAAGATATGGTAAATCCACCCTACCCATAATGCATTACTTGAAAGACAGTACCACAGTACATTCAATATATACAATTAGTAGCTTTGAAATGTGACAACATAATTATTTTATTAATTCCGAATTAGGTTGTACTCTATGTGGAGCTGATGAAGGGAAATTTATAGAAGGTCTAATATAGATGTGTTGGTGCAGTACCGCAAGCTGCACCTAGAGGTCCCTAGTGAGCATCAAACTTTTGGTCATATATGGTACTCCCCTAATGCATTGCATGCAAGACAGTACCACGAGTAAATTCAAATAGCTATGTCCATATATACAATTAATAGCTTTGAAATGTGACAAAACAATTATTATATTAATTCCGGATTAGGTTGTACTACATGTGGAGCTGATGAAGGGAAATTTGAAGAAGGTCTAATATAAATGTGAGATGTGTAGGTGCAGTACCGCAAGCTGCGCCTAGATGTCCCTAGTGAGCATCATAAACTTTGAAGATATGGTAAATCCACCCTACCCATAATGCATTGCATGGAAGACAGTACCCTAGTACATTCAATATATACAATTAGTAGCTTTGAAATGTTACAAAAGAATTATTATATTAATTCCGGATTAGGTTGTACTCTATGTGGTGCTGATGAAGGGAAATTTATAGAAGGTCTAACATAGATGTGTAGGTGCAGTACCGCAAGCTGCGCCTAGATGTCCCTAGTGAGCATCAACCTTTTGGTCACATATGGTACTCCCCTAATGCATTGCATGCAAGAGAGTACCACAAGTACATTCAATTTCAATTCAATTTCAGCTTTATTCGATTGTAAAATAGTGCAATAATAAAAGCAATTCATACACATTATAATCATCTTAATAGTATTTATAATCAAATATCAACTTTTAAAATTAATTCATGTAAAATTGTGACCAGAGCTAAGATCAAAGTATCACACTTATTAACATCAAATAAAATTTTTAACAATCCACAGCAATTCAATAAGTCTTAAAACGGTAAACTTAAAAATTCCTCAGAATATTATGCTCTTCCTATAAATGACCACTTTTTTAGAAACATGACAATTTTCCAGATCATATTAACGTTATCCATGGTTTGTAATGCAATATACGCTGGTCGGCATCTTCTTATCCCCATAGATTTCAACATTGGAAGAATCCACACTTTCCTAATGTGAGTATAGAATCCACAAAAGAAAATAACATGGATAGTGGATACGCTTGAGCAATTATCACAAGGACAAGATATCATAGTTCGGCTCCAATCATTCATAACGGGGAAACTAATGATTCTGTGGACCATTCCAAACCTAAATCTTGTTAATAAGAATCTGTCATATCCTTCTGATACTATCTCTAAATAAGGCTGAATTTTAAAAACACTTAAAATCATTTGATTTTCTAGTACCGTAGGCTTTAATATTTCGGTCGTCAGCCGTGACATTTCCAACATCGCATGGCCTTCCTTTTTTAAATCTTTCCTGCGTACCGCTTGCATAGAATCAGGATCAATAAAATATTCCAAATGACCCAGATTCAATAAAAATTTGCGAACATAGTTGACCCAAGGTATCGTTAAAACTTTTTCCATATTTAGAATATCCTTTAAAATATCCCTATTTAACTTTGTCGCTTCTTTTGTCCACACTCGGTGCCATAAGAGAACCGGTTCCAGTTTAATAAAATCAGACAAGTACGTTAAACCCAGTTCAGCATGGCACACATAGGATGATGTTGTTCTAGGTACTGACTGTAGTGACTGGGTATTTACAAAGCCCCCCACCCCTGAACCATAGGTAACAGTTGGAATACTTTTTGCCTGATAGTTCCGTAAAAGCTCCACCGGGGGTCTTCTCCCTAGCTTTTTTGAGAACTGGGCAAGTGCCGAAACAGTTCTAATAAAGGTTAATTTTTGGATCTAACTGCCTGAGCCCATAAGTCATCTTGGTGGAATGGTATTCCGAGATATGAAAAAAGTTTTGTTACCTCAATTTTTTGGTCACCTATGAACATATCCCGACATTTTTACTACCCCTGCCACACCTCATAATGTATGTCTTAGAAGTATTCACCATGAGTCCTAGATCATTCATATAGTCATTAAAACCATTTAAAACCTTTTGTAGACCTACTTGTGTTCGTGACAGTAAAACCGCATCATCAGCGTATAAAAGGGCGGGAATAGAACGACCATTTATCTTGGGGTAGTCAACTTGTTCCTTAACCAGTACTTCCTCTAAGTCATTTATGTACAAATTTAAAAGGAATGGGGCCAGGACACATCCTTGCCTGACTCCCCTACGTATTGGAATTGGAGTTGTACACCCGCCCTTAATATCAAAACGAACTCTTGTCTGTGCATTACAATAAAAACGTCTTAAAAAATAAATAATTTGTTGTTCAACGCCTATCTTTTCTAAAATCTCCCAGAGTTCAGCATGTCCTACGGAGTCAAAAGTAGCAGTAAGGTCTACAAAAGCTAAAAACAATCTTCCCTTTTTCACGCGTACATACTTTCCTACCAATAGGGCTAAATTTAGACTCTGTTCAATAGTGCCCCCTCCTTCACGGAAGCCGTATTGAAGGTCGGAAAGCACATTATTGTCTAGTGCCCAATCCTTAAGTCTTGCTAAGATTATACGACCCACAATTTTGGTCATTGAATCTAACAACGAGATGGCCTATAACATCTAGGATCCTGGCGATTTCCCTTTTTAAAGATGGGGACAATGGTTGACTCAACCCATGTTACCGGAAAAGGCGCTAAACAACTTGCGTTTATTACTTGCGTTACTATTGGCCCCCATAAAATTAAATCTGATTTAAACAAATCACATGGGACGCCATCGGGTCCTGGGGCCTTTCCACCTCGAGTAACCGAAATTGCCCTTAACACTTCCTCCAGGGTAAATTGGAGGTCAATATTTTCTGTATTATTAATTGATGGTAGTTCACCTATATTATTATCAGTATAACCTACCTCCTTAAAGACCTCTGTAAAATGTTGGACCCATTGTTCCTCTGTAATGGCAATTTCAATGGCAGGACCCCCATCTTGCTTCAGGTATGGTGCTTTAACCGCCTTCCAAAAGGCACTGCTGTCCCTACTTAAGGCAGCTAGGTGGAGGGACTCCCAAGCTTCCTTTTTCAAAATATCTTTTCTCTGTTTAATGGCTAGATTATAAATTCTCCTAGCCTCCCTTATGGCATCCTGATTTCTAGGATTAGTATGGAGTGCCTTTTTTAAATTCAGGTGTGCTTTGGCACAATTTGAATTAAACCAACCTGTTGGTTTCACTTTCCTATGTTTTTGTACAAAAAGAGCTTCCCTCACAGCACTAGAGATTGATGCAAAGGACTCAAGTATACTACTCGGGGTTGCTAACTCACTCAAACATGTGTCAAATGCAATTTTACATTTATTCACCACGTATTTTATAGCGCGTTCAGGATCAATCATAGACCATTTCAAGGCAAAACCGTTAGTTCTATCAAGTACTATTGACTCTAAAGGCTGAGGACAGTTATTACCTTTACTGGAGTTACTCGTCCACCCTTTAATTGTAATACACAATGGGAAGTGATCACTCAGAGATATATCACCAATATGAAACGATCTTATTCTTGGACCATAATTATTTGACGCAAGAAACAAATCTATGGTCGAGGATAAGCCCCGCCCATTAAAAGTGGAGCCCATTGGTACAGGCTTTGGGCACATTTCATTTACAAAACCTAAATCCAAAGTGCACAACATCTCATTGTACAGCTCCCCCAATTTAGTATGGCAGAAATGCGTACAGTAAAACCCTTCGTTAACATCGTGGCCACACGTATTAATATCTGCATTTTGACATAAAACGCAATTAAAATCCTCTCCTAAAAGTGCCATAGTATCTTGAGCAGATTTATGCCATAATGATTGTACATCACTACCTAACTTTTTCATCACTGTTTCTACATCAGGCGGGGGGATATTATTATAGAAATTAATCAAGATGACAGATTGTTTACTATCAATTTTGATATTAACTAACTGATAGTAAATATCTAAATAAAGTTCTGCCTTTTTAAATTGCATAGTGTTCGATATGTAAGTACAGAGGCTACCTTTGGGCCTACCTCCTTTGCTTTCAATTGCCCTGGTATGCAGAGTTTTAAACCCATTAATATGCAGCGGGTCTCTTGCCCACGTCTCCTGCAAACAAAGGATATCTTGACTTAGTGTAAATTCACACCAGATGGAATTGGTCAACTTTGGGCGTAAACCTGCTACATTCCAGGACACCAATTTACAATAAACTTCCTCCGTATTATTGGACAGGTTATTATACGGCAATTTTGTTGGAGTAAGGTTAGTGACAGACTCCAATGACTGTGAGCGGGAAACTCCCTGCATGTTATTTATCTGGCTAGAGCAAGGCGTATTTATCAATTTATGGTTGGAGTCAAACTCCAATGGCTGGGGACCTTCCAGAGTCGATGTTACATCATTTATATTCAGGTGTTCACTATTAGTGGTAAATACATCCCCACACTCATTTATTAATATTGGCACATTAGTTGTTAATTCGTTTTCAGAACTTGGCAGAATCTCTAAGTAGGACGTGGTTGACTCTCGAACGGGGAGTCAATCAATATCCTCCACAGAGTCAAAAACTTCGTAGCCTTTTACTAGTTGGTACCGAATAAAGATGACAACTATTCCCTGGATATAAATCCCCCTGCCAATAACGCTGACCACCACTCAGGGGTTGATAGAAAAACCCCAAGGGGAGAATGTTAATGCCATTTACATTAATCTGCCCACTTCCTGCTCTGTCCAGAATGAACTGAACGAGATTTGGAGACCCAAAGGATAAAATCACACAATCACCTGATAACCGTTTAATGGTCTTACCAATCCATGATACCCATCTGCCATTTTAAATTCAGTAAAAAGAGCATTTTTAATCCCCGTTCTTGTACTTAGTAGTTGACATGCTTTGTTACGTAGCGATGACCAATGTTCAAATTCATTTAAAGACAATTGTGGAACGTTTGCTAGGACCACAGTGTAGGGGGTCGCTTCTGGTGGAAGGTTTAAAATCACATTCGGGGAAGTACCACTAGCCCTCCTCTGGTTAGGAACCAAACTACATGGTTCACTTAGATTCCTATCCAGATCCCCCACCCTAAGAGTTGGGGCAGCTCTTTTGGAGCCCTATTCTGACTTTGGTCAATCTGGTTATGTGCATGGGGCAATGGTCTATCATTTACATGGGAAGACCTGGATTTTGTTAAATCATGATTAGTAACCGGGCCTGGTTTGGGGTTAAAACATTGTGTACATTGTATGCTAGCATTAGTGCCCTTCTCCATATCATCTCCTCCCCTCGAGGACATCAAGCCAGCGCCCCTTCTATTGCCTAAGTCAGTATTAGATGGTTGCGTAAAATCACCAGGCTGTTCTAGCACATTTAGCCTTGCTTCAATTTGACATAACTTCTGCAATAAAGGAGCAAGAAGGTTAGATACCAATTGTTCTAAACGATTACAAAAATTATCCTCGCTTGACCATACAGGGGGACTATTTACAGTAGTGGCAAATGACAATGGTGATGAACAGGCTTTATCCTTCTCCGCCGAAGAGCTAAGTCGGCAAACTGTATTGCGGGTCACTCGTTGCTTTTGCTTCTGGGCCACACCTTTTTTCTTCCTTGTAATAGGATCATGCCCCTTATTTAAGCCTTTATTTATACTTGCTTGCTGCCCTCTGGTACTAACGCCAAAAATACGTGACCCAGACAACTGCTCAGTCAGAGGACTCACTTCCGAGTTATTAGAACTTGGGGCACCATGTATATCCATAACATTATCAGCAGGCAGGTGAACAGGAGAAGTTTCCAGGCCATTGCTAGTGCCAGTAACAGCTTGACAGAACAAAAGAGATTGAGGATCCAAAGACAACCGCCGCTCGGTTAACGCAATCTCATGAATAAGTGCAGATTCAGCACGAACAAGAAAAGCATCTAGGGTCCCCACCAACCCACTGCCCACCCCTGACTTACATCTACTCATGATTACAAATAATTAACAGCTGGCTTCAAATAGTCGTTATCCAACCGGGCTAGGGTTTAGTCCACACAGCGAATAACCATACAACTTACTATCAGTACATAGATGTTAATAGTGTGGCCCAGCCCAGCCTCTCTCGGACTCTGACGGGCGCGGACCGGCCCGCCCTTGGCCCGGGCTTGGCCCGGGCAAGCCCACGCGCGTCCTGCGCTGCGGGGGCCCTGACCTCCTTTTCAGCGCCTCCTGGCGCGCCTGATGACGTCCGCGGTGCGCGCGGCGCACTGAACACTGGGGCTTAAAGTTCCTCACCCCAGTGGCAAGACTGCAGGTACGGCTGGCGGCAAATCTGTGAATACGGGCTCCCGCGCTGTGGGGGCCCTGACCTCCTTTTCAGCGCCTCCTGGCGCGTCTGATGACGTCCGCGGTGCGCGCGGCGCACTGAACACTGGGGCTTAAAGTTCCTCACCCCGGTGGCAAAACTGCAGGTATGGCTGGCGGCAAATCTGTGAATACGGGCTCCCATACATTCATTCAAATAGCTATGTCCATATATACAATTAATAGCTTTGAAATGTGACAAAACAATTATTATATTAATTCTGATTAAGTTGTACTCTATGTGGAGCTGATGAAGTGAAATTTATAGAAGGTCTAATATAAATGTGAGATGTGTAGGTGCAGTACGGCAAGCTACGCCTAGATGTCCCTAGTGAGCATCATAAACTTTGAAGATATGGTAAACCCACCCTACCCATAATGCATTGCATGGAAGACAGTACCACAGTACATTCAATATATACAATTAGTAGCTTTGAAATGTGACAAAAGAATTATTTTATTAATTCCAGATTAAGTTGTACTCTATGTGGAGCTGATGAAGGGAAATTTATAGAAGGTCTAATATAGATGTGTAGGTGCAGTACCGCAAGCTGCGCCTAGAGGTCCCTAGTGAGCTTCAAACTTTTGGTCACATATGGTACTCCCCTAATGCATTGCATGCAAGACAGTACCACGAGTACATTCAGATAGCTATGTCCATATATACAATTAATAGCTATGAAATGTGACAAAACAATTAATATATTAATTCTGATTAAGTTGTACTCTATGTGGAGCTGATGAAGGGAAATTTATAGAAGGTCTAATATAAATGTGAGATATGAAGGTGCAGTACCGCAAGCTGCACTTAGATATCCCCAGTGAGCATCATAAACTTTGAAGATATGGTAAATCCACCCTACCCATAATGCATTGCATGGAAGACAGTACCCTAGTACTTTCAATATATACAATTAGTAGCTTTGAAATGTGACAAAATAATTATTATATTAATTCCGGACTAGGTTGCACTGTATGTGGAGCTGATGAAGGGAAATTTATAGAAGGTCTAATATAGATGTGTAGGTGCAGTACTGCAAGCTGCGCCTAGAGGTCCCTAGTGAGCATCAAACTTTTGGTCACATATGGTACTCCCCTAATGAATTGCATGCAAGACAGTACCACGAGTACATTCAGATAGCTATGTCCATATATACAATTAATAGCTATGAAATGTGACAAAACAATTAATATATTAATTCTGATTAAGTTGTACTCTATGTGGAGCTGATGAAGGGAAATTTATAGAAGGTCTAATATAATTGTGAGATGTGTAGGTGCAGTAGGCAAGCTGCGCCTAGATGTCCCTAGTGAGCATCATAAACTTTGACGATATGGTAAATCCACCCTACCCATAATGCATTGCATGGAAGATAGTACCACAGTACATTCAATATATACAATTAGTAGCTTTGAAATGTGACAAAAGAATTATTATTAGATTAATTATTAATAGAAGGTCTAATATAAATGTGAGATGTGCTAGCAAGTAGAGTAACCACTGCCAAGCTTGTTTAGGACCAAGTGAGTGTCCTGTCTGAAGGCCTTTAAGAAAATAGTGCCTTGAGGTTGTAATTAAAACCTAGGGCATAACAACACATGTAATAGGGGGTGTTCTCATGCGAGGTTACAAAAAGAGACGGGGAGGTACTAAGAAGGGACTACAAAGACTAATAACCAATGAAACGCCACCATTTACAAAGGACAGAGAGAGGAGCCAATTAAAAAGATGGGCGGGAAGTAGGCTTTATGCACATATCCTGAATAAAGCAGGTCTCGAAGAGACAGCGCTGCCTAGGAGAGACCTAAAAATGGTGACAATAATAGATTCAGACCACACTTGGGCACAGACCTTAAAACGTTTGGCAAGACAAGCGCCCAGAAGTCAGTGTTAGACTTAAACACATCAAAAGAACACTATCGGGACAGGGGAGCTGGCACTTCAGCTCATATTGACCACTAGCGGTACCTTGGCATAACCAAATAGTAACAGATTCCTCATTGTTGGATCAGTGATAAGATTATTGTCAATAGGGATCATATCAGATGGAGGCTGGGCATAGATGTCCCCCAAATAGGCTACCCAATTATTCTCAGTGATGTAAGCATCCATAAATGGTGCTGAAGCCCCCATAAAGAAATGCTGCAAAACCTTCCAAAAAGCGGTGATGTCTTTACTATCACTAGCAGCTAATAAGAAAGACAAGGCATCTTCTCTAACCGTGGTTCTCCAGATTTGAATGGTATTTTATATTTACGTCTACATCTTCGAACCTCATTTTTGTCTCTGGAGACTTAGCAAGGGCCATCCAGAGGTTTCTGTGCTTGTTTGTACATGCTCGGTCCAACCAGCCTGGGTGGTTATCCCTCAGAGGGCATTGCCGGCCTGTCAACAACTTCTTGACAGGGCTAGAGATCCCATGAAAGGCACACTTAATATTGTTATCTTCTGCCCTATCCTGTAGACAAACCATAAACTCATGGAAATTCTGGCAAATGAGGTCCTCGAGTAACTGATCAGTGTTCACATTACACCATTTAATCATGGGTCCGTTTGTCCTGACCACTTCAATATCCTCTAGTGCGACATGTTTTATATCCACCTGAGAGCTCAATTTGAACTTAACTAATAGAGGGTTAAGATTGCTGATACAGTTTGGAAGGATGTTAAAATCAAAAGCATTAAGACACAAATTATCAGGAAATAAAATCAAATCTATAGTAGTAGTCATACCCTGCTGTGAAACATCAGTACAGATTAAACTAAACGGGACCTAGGACAAAATACATGAGCAAAACTAAGGTTATATTTAACAACCAATAATTCAAACCCTTCCTATACGGGTCGTGATCAAAGTGACATAGGTCCTCCCCTAGGAAGTCAAGCATCCCACACACCTGCTTAGGCGGCTAGCTTGGTTGCCCCTTTATAAATGACACATATAAACACTTGGATTGAAGTAGAAAACATTGTTTCATGACCTTCATGAACATTTTAAGCACATTTATAATTAACAAGTCTGGAGCCAACTCTGGTGGTCATATGTATGCCCCAAACTGGCATCGGTTGTGCCTTTTCTTTTTTTTTCTAACCCCATACATTCAAACCTCCAGCTGGGAATTGCGGGCATATGAAAGGTTGATTAGCCATCTACATAGAAACAGTGTGCAGCCCAAATCTCTTAAAAACTGAGAATGTTAAAGTTCCGAGGAGAAAAATCTAGTCAGGATTATCCAATCTGGCAGTAATACTCGCCACATTCCATGACAACATTTTAACCTGGTTTTAGACTGGAGTCAGAAGCATTTCCCTTCTCCTTATGGCTAGAAATCGGGGAAAAGTAAAATAGCCCGGGAAAAGGAAGGGTGAGTTCTGAAGATGGCTCTAGGGAGCTAAAAATAGGATCACTATGTGCCCGAGTAAGTCAATCAATTTAGTTAACAGTGGGTCAAGAAGGGCTAAACTGTTTGAAGTCACAATATTTCAAGGCTTGCCCACTGCCCCGTAAGTCCTTGCTTGCACATGACTTTGTGGAGGTTTCTTGAGATTGGCCAGTCTATAAAAGTAACCTAGTGGAAGTACTTCAATCTTACACTGTACTAATGAAGCGGATTTAAGCTACCCAAGAAGACAGGCACAGTGATACAAGATCCACAATTCACCACAACACAGTTCCCTGGACAAGACTTAGGGCTAAGGTCAACCCAGGCAACTCTTCTCACCATGATGCTATCATTACTCAGGGGGCAGATATTACCCACCCGTTTGGCCAACCAATGCATTACCTTATTCCTAAACTCAGGCCAGACCCCAGATTGTCCGTGCCAAAATGGGGGAAGATTTTAAGAATAACAGCATAAGGTGTCACCTCAGAAGGTTAGTGCAGGAAGGCAGGTGGTCTCAATAAGAAATTGTCAGCCGACTGTCAGAAATCCTGCTCAGTGCGACACCAAAACGCGCTCAAATGCACCAAGCTACTCTTTGTAGGAAGCTGGCTCTTTATATAGTGAACCAAAATGAGGTAAACTGTGTAAAGAGTCCAGGCAAACCCCAATTGGGATTGCCTGGACCCAATTGGTTTACAGAGGCACAAATGATAACCCATATGCTCTCTTTTGTGGTAGTGTGGGCGAGCAGTTAGGCTTATCAGAGGGTAGTGCCAAGCATTTATTGCACACACAAAGGCAGTAAGTGAGACACACACTCAGTAAAGAAATCTGACACCAACTTATAAAAATAACACAGATGTTTATATGAATTTAGACACCAAGATTATCGGATTCAGGTAAGTACTTTTAGAGTTATACATTTTTACATGTTTCAAAAGTTCACACAGTGCAATTTCTGGAGCGGTAATGTTATACTATGGGGGGAAACATATACTGTATTCAGGCACTTATCAACAACTTACGGGACCCTTCTCCTAGACTTACGGTGAGTATGGGCCAAGGCAACACCAACAGGTCACCTCAGGTGGCACTGGGGTAGCCGGGTGCAGAGGTGTATGGGGAACAGTGTTTGCCAAGTATTTTAAAGACCTCGTGATTGAGTGCAGAATGAGTCGTGATGAATGAGAGTCTTTGCCCTTGTCAATGTCCTTCGTCTTGCTCACAAGTGTGTCCTTTCTCTTTATGGTCCTGGCCCTATTCTCAGCCACTTTGAGTACACGTTGTTCGTAGCCCCTTCTTTCCAGTCTTCCTGTAGCTAACTTGGCTTGTGTGTTGAAGTTGGCCTCCTCGCTGCAGTTTCTGCGGATACGCAGCAGCTCTCCATAGGGGATAGCCTTTTTGGTTGAGGGTGGATGCGAGGTGGTGTAATGCAATATGCTGTTCACTGCAGTTTCCTTCCTGTGTAATGTGCTTTGAATTGTGTTGTTCGGAGCGTACAGTTCAAGATCCAAGAAGTGTATTCTGGACTGTGACATCTCAAGAGTAAAGGAGACATTGAGGGTGCTGTTGTTGAGGAAGTTGAAATACTCCTTAAGTTCAGGTCCAGTGCCTGTCCATAGGATGATAATGTCATCTATGTATAGGCCCCAGAACTGGATGTGCCTGGTCCAGTCTGAGGCCGCTCTTGACCAAGCATGTGTGTGTTCCACCCACCCCATGAAGAGGTTGGCGTATGACGGAGCACACTGGCACCTGGGTATTTTCTAACGTAGGGTTTCAACTATAAGCCTCTTCTAAATGGCTTGGATACTTCCCCTTTTTCCTTCTTCCCCCTCACCCTCACTTCCATCCGCGCTCTCTCTTTCCACCACGTATTCACTTAAGTAGGTTTTCCTTCGCGATCCTTCTCTTCTTGGACCATGAATATCCAATTCCTAAACCCTCTCTTTTTTCCATTCCTCTTTTTGCTCTCTCTCCCACTCTATCTCTCCAATCGCACACTAAATACTGTTGTCTTTGCACCATGGATGTCTAAAATACCCGTCTATTGTATGCCATTACAGCCCTGAAGAAGCCCATGTTTGGGCGAAACGCGTTGGCTGTCTATACAGATGCAAATCAAGCGCATTTGAAATAAAGACACACAAAGACTGCAACCAACGACTATTGATTGTTTTTCTACCTGTATACTTTACATCATTCTGCTTGCTAATATTGCCTCGCATCCTCCCTCCTTGCATGTTTCTATTTGTGGTCAAGTGGCAGCTGACCATTTGAGGTGGGCAATATCTACACTTCACGTGACTAACCTAGGTAGTGCAGTTCTCTATAATCCGGCTGCTTTCTCATCTATTGAATGATGCAAGGGTGTATTCGTTGGCGCTAGACAGCCAAAACGGCACTAGCACAGGGACAAAGGCAGGAATGCACCGTATTCTTTTAAATGAGGCGCATTCCTGCCCTTTCCCTGTCACGCAGCACAGCAAGGTGACTTGCTGCGCTGTGTGACTTTCTCATAAATATGTCCCTAAGTGCTTAAGATGGAACAAGTACTTTGAAAATATATATTTTAGTAATACACCATCAGACTGTACATAGTGCAAATAATTTTTATAAGTGCACATTAAAAGGCCCGCTCCAGAACTCGGCAGGTAAGGCATATCACCTTTCAGAATACATCTTTGTCTCCATTAAGCCTCAAGTGACCCCATCAATTAAAGCCTATACTGGCTTCCAACCATCCTTTACATTTGCAGGTTAACCAATTGAACAAATTTGCATTTCTTTCAGGTAGCAGGCACTCTCATGAGAAGACTTGCTTCTTGTTTAGCTATCTGTCCCTTCCCCTCGGCTTCACAGGAGACCCGCTCCTGCAGCAGCTCAATATTGGTTTTAACCTTGCAGGGATGCAATCATTTATTTATTTATTTAAATGTTTGCAGTTTTATAGAGGGCGAATTTAGCGCATTACGGGCCAGATTACATTGCATAAGGTACAGCTTTTTCTTTTTTTAACAAAAAGTATGGGAACCTTTTGTAACAAAGCATGGGCATAGTCACGCCCACACAAACCCCCTCTTGCATATCAAGGTTAATACGTACGGTATCACGGTGGTCATGATGTTGTTACGAGGGTATACGGTAATCCGCAAGAGAGATTGTTCACAAAAGGCATGACAACTATGCGATGGTTTAGCACGACAAATCAGAAATTTTGTACGCGTTCTAGTCTGAATGTTATTGTATGGGCACCAGGGAGCAGACTGCTGCAGCGCCTCGTTAGGGGGAAAAGCGCTATATAAGTGCCAATACAATAAAATATTAAATATTCATTTAAGCCACGGATAGTCCCTCCCCAGGACCAGCAGCCATATTGTGAGGTGCTGCCTCACTATTGAGCCACAGTCAGCTATGGTCACTCCCCACTCCCCTCCCCCCAGCAGCCAGGCTGCGCCACTGCTTCTCACTAGTGAACAATCGATTGGCTTCAGAGAACAGGAAGCACATCCCGTGAGATACACGTCAGCAGTCTATAGTATGGCCAGTCGCAGTCAACGTACCCAAGGGGGTATAGCTCAGTGGTAGAGCATTTGACTGCAGATCAAGAGGTCCCCGGTTCAAATTTTTAGTAAAAATATATATATTTCCAAATTTGCAGTGTACAATTTATAGGATTGATAGGATTTATTGCAACAATTACTCAAGTGTGATTAACTAGAAAAACGACAGTAACACAAGCGTCAGTCCTATTGAAATTGTATATGCAGCACTGAGACATCTGAAAAGAAACGATGTGTTTGCAATTACGCCCAGTCTGTGTCCCCTGGCTCAATTACAATAAAACGGGTGTTTATAAAGTAGCACACGTAGGCATACTGAAACTTGTGTATTCAGTAAGGTAGTGCGTACTTTAACACGCGTTTTTGCTTAATGTGCAGCGCCTGGAGACTGTATTACGGCGTAGAGAGCTTTACAAGGATTGCTGCTGATAATTATGCATGCAGTAAGAATTGCATGTGCGGATAAACGTATCCCATGTTTCTAAGCCCCAATGTATGCACCCTAACACAGTGGATTTTTTTTTTTTTTTAAAGCAACATAGTGTGTGTCTACTGTTGCAAATCTGTAAGTGTGTATACAGTGGATGTACAGTAACACTTTCCCACACGTGCATATACAGTTACACACACCTGTGTACTGTTACAAGTGTGTTTCTACAGTAGCATTGTCACATGGCTAGGTTAGGCCTCGGAAAGAACACTGACATTTTACATGTACAAGTTTGTTAAGTTGCCTTCTTTTCTGCACAATGACTTTTGACACATTTGCTTGCGTAACAGTGCAGGATTCGTTTCTCTGAAACTACATTTGCTTACAATTCCACTTCGTAAGAACACTATCACAACACCTTGACCATTTAGTCAAAGGCCTAGACACACATTGGGCAAATGTTGTTGTTTGTTATTCGTCCATGAGGCGTGAAGGAAGTGACCCAAATAGGGCCACCCGGGTCACTCTCGACCTCCACTAGCCTTCCAAGAAATGAAGAGTCGATAACCCAGTAGAGAATGCAATCAAACTGATTTATTAATAAAATACACTGCAGCGGAGTCCAGTCTGACCAGCCCTATGGGATG
The DNA here is from genome assembly GCA_963921515.1 of Calotriton arnoldi. NCBI lineage: Eukaryota > Metazoa > Chordata > Amphibia > Caudata > Salamandridae > Calotriton > Calotriton arnoldi. Next base: position 116,833 of record CAWUFW010005177.1, read on the forward strand.
GCTGTCGAGGGACTAACTTCAGAACACTTGGTAACACAGAATAAGCTTCTCCAACACCCCCCAAGTCCCGCCCCTGATGGAAAAATACAGCTTGGGCAAACACTGAACAAAGGGAGGCACAGAAGGATGAGCTAAGAGTCTGAGACCGGGCACACACTATCTCTCTGGCAAGGTCATACAGTCTGTGCTTGCAGCTGGAATAGTGGGAGCAACCTCTATCACAGGGAAAGGTATGCGTTAACAAGCGACTTTCTCATGCTTCAGTGAGGCCTAACCTTGGAGATGCAAATGCATCCAAGCAGCTTTCTGCTGAGACATGCAACATGAGACAAAAGCTTAGTTTCAATCATAAAGCGAAATGGTGGCTGCATGAGAGAAAATGGCGGCACAGATGCTAACTTTAACCCACAGAGTATTTGCAGGGATTGACAATAAAGATTATTATGAAATAGCTACATAAATGCTAACATAATACAATGTAAAGCATGAGTGATGTGACCGTAACACATTTCAATTCCAACAGACCCTCCTTTTAGCATTTATTAGCTAACGCCTTTATTAGCGCTATCAGGTAAGGGTCTTCACAATTCTAAAAGTAGAAAAAACTGTTCAATCACAAGCTACTGTTGCTAACTTATGAACCATCCGTCAGGACTAAATACTCTATGAGGCTAAACACGCGTGGTGTCAGCATTGATACACAGCAGGCACAACAGGCTGGGAGACATTGTATACAGGGACATATTCTTCGTGTCAGCAACCCTTTTGGCTCAGGGGAGAAACATACTTTCACGTTGTAACTGATAGAATGTATGATACATAGACGAGGCAACAAGTATTAGGGAAAAAGAAAAGAGAGGCAACATCTGCCAAACCATTCCCTCATAGGCAAAACATGAGTGTGCGATCCATAAGTGAAGTAAACATTATGAAATAAGATCCAAAGCAGACTTGTTGTCAAGCAATCTATAAGTGAAGTCACATGTGCTCTTACCCACCTTAGTCTCCCTCGCCCCCTGGATACAAAACGAACTGCCATATTAACCACCATTACAGACATCTGCCCAATGGACACATTCATTTGCAGTGCGAAAATCAATAAATGTCATATCTGGAACAGGGGAAAAGGAATTGAATGGGCACCAATCGAAACAATTGAGTTGTCAGTGTATGTCTTCCTGTGCTCCCCTCTGTGAGGAGCCAAAGTATCAAACGTGTTCAGAGGGAACAGGCATCGCACCAAGGAGCTGTTCTTCCTCCCTATTGGAGCGACCAAATGGGTAAAAAAAAAAAATCTTAAATCAGAGGAAAGGACATGCAATGGAGCCACTGGGGATAAAGCAAGGAAATGGGACAAAGTTCCCAGCGTCCATCTGGGTCCCACTGGCGGACCCCTATTGTTCATTAGGCGTAGGTGCTGTTGAGCACCGGCGGTGGAGCTGTTCGTCTAGCTCGGATTCAGATCCCACGTTGCAGGGCAAGGTATTTCTTTCTTTAGAATCACAGCCCATTTGCCCTGTTCATTGACTGTCCAAACAATGCACCAATCTCCCTTTCCCTAAGCTATCGTTGGTACCACGGGCAGGGTACGTTCGCCCTATTCTTCAGCAATGCATCCCATCCCTACTAATCTGACTTTCCCTTTGGTGCACTGTTCCTCCGTCGGGGGCGTAGATTGTACCTTGTCACTCCAGGCACAGAGGGGTCAGACTCAAGGGGACCAAGGGGCAGGGGCTCAATGGGCTGGGACTTAATCACAGGTGGACCAACAAAATGGGGCTCCTGGATAGCCCCCTCTTTCTTTCCTTTCTTTTGGTGGTCCTGCCTCGTCTAGCACTTCTTTGCTCTGCAGCTCCGCCTCAATCTTGTTCAAGTGGATGGTCCATAATGAGCAGCCAGGCTGTGCATCGCGCCCGGGCCCCTCTGATGTGACTGCAGGGCGTCCCGGACCTATTAGTGAATAGAATGCAAACTTTCAGTTAACTGGCAAGGATAAAACTTTATATAATTTTTTTTGTTGTCTCTCAACACTAAATAGTGGGGTAAGCCTCAATCCATTTGCTAAACTCTTGAAGAACAATCAGGACATCCTTTGAATTACTATATCTGCCTATTCCTATATTATTCGTCTGAAGAACCTCAAAAGGGAAAAATGTGTGGTGCGAAATTACCGGGGGCATCTGGATACCCCTTCCAGAATTGTGCGTCATGTGCACCATACAGTACATGGGCTGAGCAATGTCTCATCATAACCACAGGAAATACATATGCATCTGGCAACATTCTTCTTTCTTCCCTGGCCTATTAATTCACCATCCATCGTCCCTTCAAATGTGCCATACTTTCAAATTAGACATCGTGACTTCCGGTACCCACCCAGCAGGGCCTGATACAAACATTCTTTCATTTCATTTTGATCATTTTCCTTAGCCGCCTGATCTGCAAACGCATTATCCCTTCCCACATCATCAGTTACTTTCCGGTGGGCACTACACTTACTTACAATTCACAACCCAGTTACTCGTACTAACTAATAAAGAACTCGTGGTGTCTCTGCGACTGTATGTAGTGTTGCAGTAACATGAGCAATAGTGGTGGTGCCACCCAGGAATTTTAACAAGAGCCACCAAAATATAGTTTCCCTTAAAGATCAGATAAGGGAACATCAGTCCAGTCTACCCGTCCTTTCATCTCCCTTTCAATTCCATCATTAGGCAGAAAGGAGGGGCAGTAACATGGCTGTCTTCAAGGTGACACGTCTTTTAATCACGATATTTTTGCAAACAATGTCGATTTGTAGCCAGTTAGACGTGCACTGGTAAGGTGCTATGTCTCTTTTTTTTTCTTTATTTATTTATTCAAGGGTGTGGTCGGGGTCACCAGATCTGTGAAATCAGTGGCCAGAATGAGTCCAATCGATTGTCCCATGGAGACGGCCACCGTCATGACCGCCCCCTTGGCAGCTCGAAAGGGCTCTTGTGGTAGCATCAAAGACAGAAAACGCAGAACAAGCCATCTTGTGTACTTACAACACAAAACGGCACGCAACACTTTATGTACCAAGCACAGGAGCCGAAGAAAGCGCAGTTTGTTAGTTGCCCAAGTGTTAGTTGCCCAAAAGACTTCGTCAGGCATTCAGGATGAAAGCTCATGCACCTCATGCACTTCTTTAATGTGTTAGATCGCCAAGGAGCTAATCTCCTAAACTAATCTCCTACCCCCCTTCGACAGCAGGTGACCTAAGCAGGTGACCTCCTGTCGACAATACTTACCTTTTCAAAAGCATTCTTCATGGCCATTAGAAGCCAAACGCAATAACTATTCAACTGCACTGACCCAACATCTGTGACCCCTGTCTGAAATCGAAATAAATAATACTACCAAAAAATGTATGTTATATTAGTGACAGGAAAACATTGAGCAGCAAGAGGAAACATAGCAATGACTAGAACAGCAGAAAGTTAGAGAACCACATTCTCATTTATTGCACACCATTCAGTCACAAAATTGTAAACACAATCAAAATAATGGGGCTATTACAATTCAACAGTCATCTCCTCAGCCACGCCTTTCTCAACCAAATCCTGCAGCATACACAACAAGGCTCGCTGCCCCGCCCATTGTATCCGATAATAAGGGATACAAGGCAATGTAACATTGCCTATTCCTTATATCCAAACCGGAGATATCTATAGCAATCCCACCACTGCATCGCCCGTTGCCCACAAAGTGAACGGCGCATCTCCAAAACTCAAGGGGGGGGGACCAAACACTATGTACTACTTACATTAAGACCCATCATCAGACATTCACCTGCCGGAAGGCAATAATAGTAAGATACCAAACCCATCACAGTCTCACCACAATTAGACATTAGCACAAACGGAAAATCCACTGTAAAGAGGACCAATAATCAGAGCAAGAGGGCGCAAAACGTGTGCTACAACTAATGCGTCTGAAACACCCCACCAAAACACTCATAACACTGTGCTATGTTAAATACGTAACAGAAAGAGGCAATGTAGACCAAATACTCTCAAATGTCTACAACCAAGTCGCTATTGCAAAAAACACAGTAAAAACGAATCTGCGAACAAACAATCAAATCCCCTTTTAAGACACAAATCCTGCCCACTAGAATCTAGAAACACCTTGACTCTCTCATCTTTCCCTTGGCGGCAGCAACTGAAATAGCTAGTTCCCTCTTTTCTGCATTTCCCACCTCAGATCACACACGTTCCTCCATTTGCATCCAGTCTCTATCCTCAAATCCACACACCTGTGTCCCAGTACTCACTAATATCAGGGGATGAAAAACCACAGTGGAAATAGCAGTAGAAATAACGGACATTATCATCACTGCTGGCCATGCCACAAGTATACGCGTTAGTGGAAAAAAAAGGACGCTGAGGCAATATGCGAGTCAGGGGTACTAACAGTTATAATGCCCACAAATGGCGGGGACAAAGGAAAGCAAAATGTGCCATAGCCTACACAGCCTGGGCAACATGGCAGGAGCAGAAACAGCAGAAATAGAAACAACAGCTCAACCATGCTCTCACAAAGCATATTGTACACAAAGTACCCCATAAAGGAAGTAAAACCTATTTTCTATGGAAAATGAGACATAAGAGGCAGTCAGGACTCTGAAAGTGCTCGTGAAATATAATGCAAGGTTGAGTGCAACATATAACTAGATCAATTTTTAATGATTGCAAAATCTCTCATGAAGAGAAATAAATGCATAGGACAAATGAAAACTTTACAAAGCTGTTAGTCAAAACATAAAACTTAGACTGCTAGCATCTAAATCTGTCCTCATTCCGCACTTCGTATCACAGCAGTCTCTCTGTGCTTGTGCTCAGACGCTGCCCAATCCCCCACCTTTTTCCCTGTCTGCAGAACTCAAAGGAAACAAGCATTGGCATAGCCAATAGGTCTCGCCTTTGGGACCTTATAAGTGTTTAGCTAGACCTACTGATTTTGCCAATTTTTGTAAGCCTTGTTGTAGAGTATTGTGGCTGCTGCACAGCATGCTTATAAGTTATAATAAAAAGTATTATAAGCATTTTTGTTACTTTATATATCACCTAGAAGACATTGTGTACAACTGAAGACCTTATTAAAAATTATTTCTCATAAATAATGTTTTCCATATTTTATGCCCTTGCAATAGTGGCAGCTTCTTTCTGCATGTTGTAATGCTTGTTTGTTATAGTTTATTTTTTTTGTTAGGGGGGGGGACATAAATAATGGAAGGATGGGGTTGGTGAAATTGTTATTAAATTATAATGCGAGCAGCGGACAGACCGTAGGGGAGAGTGAAAAGATGCCATACAACCAAGGTTAGATTGAATTGGTGGTTAGTAATGCTGTGGTGGTGCTGAGTGATGTTTAGGTGGTGCTAAGTGATGCTGAGGTGGTGCTGAGTTATGGTAAGGTGGGGGTTCTGCACTGATGCTTGGTGGTGCAGCATAAATAGAGCAGCCCTGCACATAAGTGACCATTGCTCTCTGTTGTGAAGCCAAGGATTGGATATGCATTTAGTATTAACACCTTTATCACCCACTGACCTGCTCTGTGAGAAATTCACACTCCCCGATTGCTGCATAAACAAAATTACAGAAACATCTGGAAAAAGCAAATACATTTAGGGGATGTATAATGGAACTGAATATGTGAGTTGTAAACAAGCATTGCATTACAGATATGGATTATATAAAGGGGTTTTACAGTTACTGTTGAGAAACAAAACTGCATTTTTGTCTGTATAGAGGTTTTCATATTGCACTTGAATGCCTTTAATAACGGGTACTACTACTTAGATTTCACTCTCCCAACATGGGAAGGATGAAAAGTCAAATCTGCCTCGCCAGGATTCAATTTGTCACCTGAGGTGCATTGAATATTTCACATGGTGCTTTCAAGGCGCTGTGACATCCATGAAATCACCTCCGCTACTGACTAGAATAGCTGTAAATCAAATGACTGTTTGTTCAAACATAAATACAGTTTATTAACTAATCACTATGCTGGGACAATTTGGCCCTGAAACTGTTCTGAGGGGACTCAGCCCCCTTCCAGCCCCCTTAGTGAACGTAAATGAGCTCTCCTAAATGACTGATCAGCTCATCAGCAGCAGAGTTAATGCTTTGACTTTAGAAGTGCTGCAGATATTCACTTTATTCTGACACAACTCATTTGTCTCTCCTTTGCACAGAGAAATTTCAGTTCTTAAGAGGAGAAAATGTAAAAGTGCCGGTACTTAGTAGATGTGAGTGCCGGCACCTTTAAGGCACTGTTCCCTACTGATAAGGTAAACAAAGATAGAAAAGCCATGTTAAAAATGATCTAAGACGATTTTAAAAGATACTCTGTCAATATAATTCCTGTCTTTCACAGAACCTTTAAACAAGAAATCGCATTCCAACCCTGCCACTTACCATTGATCTTACTGGCATTGGGAGGGTTGGGCAGGTCATGATAGCAGCAAGGAGGAGTTTGGCAAATAAAGGTATTTTCTCTGATAATTGGAGGCCCTGTTTCTCCTGGGTCCTGTAGAGGTGGGGGCAGGAGCAGGCGTACGCTGCAGCAGGATAGACCGGTCCGAGAGGGAAAGTTTGTTGTTCTCCGTGATGGATGACTTCTCTGCTCTTCTCTGTCTGGTGTGATGGGGGAGGGCTCCTGTCTTCCTGCAGGATTGTTGGTGCTTCAGTCCATCTGTGTCAATCAAGTCGCAGTTGTGGTGGTAAGAGAAGGAAAACCCTGAGTAAACGGTAGTTTATAAAGGGATTTCCCTTCGTAGCACACCACTGCGCCATTGATTCATTGAGCACGTCACAACGTCCGAGGTGCTTCAATTGCATCTAGATTACCACATGATGAATAAACCGGCGAGATTAACATCAAAACGCCGCATGGAGTGTGGGCAAAGGCGCCTAACCTTTAAATGGTGGCTTCCTGTTTACTGCGATGTAATAACTGCTGCTAAATGAACAAGCAATGGCCGCGCGTCCGTGAAACTGGCACGGCCGCGCGGCCGTGAAAGTGAAAGTAATCGCGAGGGAAGCCAGATGGCGAGGGAAGCCATATGGCGCCTGATCGCGCGTGCACGCTCGCGTGAACACAAGCTGGTCGCCAGCAAACTGCTGTTTGCACTTCCAAAACCCGCTTACTAAAACTCTCGCCAGAGCAGCGCATGCGCTGGCTCAGGCGAGACCTAAAAAGGCTGTATATTCTGCAAGCGTCCTGCTAAAAAAATAAGGAAAAGCCCCCACAACACAGCTAGCAACCAATATTCCAACAAAAAGTATTAATCATGCGGAAACAGAGAATACATATTATAATAATCAAGAAGAAAAATGTGTGCTTTGCAGTTTTCACTCTACGTTATGATGTGAAGTGACCTTTGTTTAAACAAACTGCAAACTGACAAAAGTTAGCCACAAACTTAATTATAAGAAAGGTCTTTTCATGAAGATGGGAGGAACAGGGAGAAATTCCATTTCTTATCTCAAGGCCAAAGGCAGCAGTAAGCCTGCCAAACCAAACTGAATCGCGAACTGTGTGTTTCAACTTTGAAAATCCTTTTTATTCAGCATAAATACGCGTTTCTGGAATGCTTGAAACACCTTTTCCAAATTAAATACACGTTCTATTGTGAGGTCAAATCCAAATTAAACACACTCACTCAAATCAATCATGAATTAATTACTTGAGCATTCCTTACACTACCCATCAGACTAAAAGCATCAGCATCTGAGCAGGGCTCATTCATTCATTTTTACTTTCATGCACCGAACTTCTGCATGCCACCTTTAAAATGGAACTTCATGTCTGTAGCTCAAAGCAGCTTATGTCATTTTGCAATGTCTAAAGCTAAATGTGAGATCTGGGCGCCATCAGCGCACCCCTGCTTTTCTCTTTTTTTAAAATTATTATTATTACATCATGCTCTTTAACTGTCTTATTTCACATTCTCCCCCATTACACATTCCTTCGTCCTTTCTCAAACCATTCATCCTATGCAAAAACAAACATATATATATATACATTATTACTATATTCCTTTTTTTTTTTTTTTACTTTGTTCAAAAAGCCCATCAGCCAATTCAACTCGGCATTGCCCCTCATATATTTGTGCCATAGTGTACTAAACATAATAGGGGGGCCAAGACCACTCTTCGCACGCATCAATATTAACAGTGCCTCCTGGAGGCGCCGGCTGATCTTCTTCCAATCAAGCATCTGCAGAGCAACAATGACAACAAGAAACTCATTCCAGGCATTTTCAAGAAGGAGCCAAATTCACTATTTTTGACTGGCAAAGCAATTGCAAGTGCCTTTTTTTTTCAAGACGGTCCTCAGACCAAACCAAATGCAACTCAAAGTGGCGCCAAGCCCACAAAGAGCCCAAACAAATTCAAGCGCTTGTTACAAAAACAGTCCTCAGACTGCACCAAAACCAAGAGTCAGTCCACAGACTGTACCAAGACAAGACCGTCCTCAGACTGTACCAAGACAAGAAGATAGGCTCTAGCCCCAGGCCTTTTCAAAAGCAAGCCAAATTCATCAGGTGGCCTGGCAGAGTGTTTGCAAACGCTCCGTAGCTCAAGGGTCCGCAGACCCACCAAGTTCCAACATGGCACCATATTTACCAAGAATCAAGATGAACTCACCTGGTGCACACAGGTCAAACAAGGTTATTCTCCACTGCCGACTCTTCGGACCAAACGATCATATCCAAGGGTTTAGCCTTTTCAGGACCCCAGCCGAGATGACCACTAGACGAGGAGCTGCCCAATCAGACAGGCGGGGCAGCCGCGAGAACCAAGCTCGGTCGTGTGGGGATCCCCGATCCACCCATCCGACCATACGCAACCCGGACCTCCACAACCCGACTACGGGCGAGATGGGTCACCTGGTGGAGTCCCTGTTCAGGCGCCAACTGAAGGAAGTGACCCAAATAGGGTCACCCGGGTCACTCTCGACCTCCACTAGCCTTCCAAGAAATGAAGAGTCGATAACCCAGTAGAGAATGCAATTAAACTGATTTATTAACAAAATACACTGCAGCGGAGTCCAGTCTTACCAGCCCTATGGGATGGCGGTCGGGGGACTGACTTCAGAACACTTTCTAACACAGAATAAGCTTCTCCAACACCTCCCAAGTCCCGCCCCTGATGGAAAAATACAGCTTAGGCAAACACTGAACAAAGGGAGGCACAGAAGGATGAGCTAAGAGTCTGAGACCGGGCACACACTATCTCTCTGGCAAGGTCATACAGTCTGTGCTTGCAGCTGGAATAGTGGGAGCAACCTCTATCACAGGGAAAGGTATGCGTTAACAAGCAACTTTCTCATGCTTTAGTGAGGCCTAACCTTGGAGATGCAAATGCATCCCAGCAGCTTTCTGCTGAGACAAGCAACATGAGACAAAAGCTTAGTTTCAATCATAAAGCGAAATGGTGGATGCATGAGAGAAAATGGCGGCACAGATGCTAACTTTAACTCACAGAGTATTTGCAGGGATTGACAATAAAGATTATTATGAAATAGCTACATAAATGCTAACATAACACAATGTAAAGCATGAGTGATGTGACCGTAACACATTTCAATTCCAACAGGCTATTACAAAGATAATACACATGGTCAGCCCGTCAGAAGCCTCGACGCAGAAGCATGGATGATGTTATTTTAAATACACACGCATTTGCGTGCTCAAATTAGAGGAGCAGTCTGTTGTCATTGCAAGGTCGTCGCTGTGTCGGAGTCTCAGCCCAGCTGATTCCTGTTTACCGTCTGCGAGGAGGGATGTCCAACTTGTGACAAAGAAGAGGTCCTACACACCTTGCCTTCAGGTAATGGGTACTTAAATCATCCAGTAGGGGATTCTTGGGAGAACACCCATCCTAGTCAACTAGGTTAGGGAGCGCATAGTAGGAGTTAAATATACCCAGTACTTATATGCCAGCATATATGCACTGTTTGAGCACGATGGTGGAATCGTTCATCCTTTTCACACTCCTTGTATTGCCAATCACTTTTATCTGCTTCTGTCTGTTAATCATTGCAGCGGATATATTTTATACAAGAATCAGAATGGTTCAATAAATATTGAAAATGCCCCTTGGTGTATTTCTTGTGTATCTTTCTGAGTAAGCGGAGTGACTGAGCGAAAATGTTCTAGATCTGTTACCACGATTCCTTGGGGAGTCAGGGTTGTCATGTTCTGAGGTTGCCCAAACCATTCATTACCTTGCCAGGTTTAGTGGTACTTATGGTGGCACTGTGAGCTAGCAGGTCTATAGACCAACATATCCTGAGGGGGTGCATGGAATCAATCTGGCACCATCCCAACGTTTATGTTATCCAACAAATGAACAGTTCCTACTGAGAAAGTGGAAACCATACGGCAGCATGTCTGTTTACTCTTACTAAGTGTACAGTAACAAAATCCTGCACACTGTTACCTTTCTGTTTCTACAGCAGAACTTCTGTTTACTGTTACTGGTGTGTACACAGGCCCCAATGTGAGTACATTATCACTAGCCTATATGCTGTTACCAGTGTTTCTACAGTAGCACGTCTGTTACTGGTGTGTACACTGGCCCCAATGTTCGTAGAGCATCACAAGCCTGTGTACTGTTACCAGTGTTTCTACAGTAGCACGTCTGGTGTGTACACTGGCCCCAATGTGTGTACACTATCACTAGCCTGTATACTGTTACCAATGATTCTATGGTAGTACGTCTGTTACGGGTGTGTACACTGGCCCCAATGTGCGTACAGCATCACTAGCCTGTGTACTGTTACCAGTGTTTCTACAGTAGCATGCCTGGTGTGTACACTGGCCTCAATGTGCGTGCAGTATCAGGAGCCAGTGTACTACTGTTACCAGTGTATCTACAGTAACACGTATGTTTACTGTTACTAGTGTGTACAGTGATATTGGCCCAGTGTGCGTACTGTATCACAAGCCTGTGTACAGTTACCATTGTGTTTCTATAGTAGCACATCTGCTTCTAGTGTGTACAGTAACACTGATCCCAATGAGCGTACAGTAGCACAATACCTCGTTGTATTACTACCAGTGCCTGCACAGTAACAAGTGTGGGTTTGTCTGAGTGTTTAATGTCAACAGTATGTCTGTCTACAGTAACATAAAAGTGCCCAAATTTGGTCCTCGAGGGTCGCAAATAGATGGAACACGAAACACAGAAATGCCAGAGTGCATCCTGGAGCATGTTTTTATTTTTTAAAAGTATACTTTATGCCTAATTAGTTAAGTATAGGAGCACTGTTCCCAACAGATCCCGCTCACTTCAACCCCTGATTGATTCCCAGCTTTCAATGTGCCTGGGAGTGTAGAAGTGGATTTTCCCTTTTCACAACTTACAAGCCTTTGCTGCAGACATGAGAGCCCTCTCCATGTGTACCCAGCTTGATGGCTCCAAGTGGTCTGGCAACAAATATTTAAGCTGCACCAGTTAGTATACCAGCCAGTAGGACTCCATATGTGAGAGTTGGAATCCTCCTGCCTCAGTGGCAGCAGGAAATTGTCAATTTTTAGTCTAGGTTTAGATCCTCCCCAAACAAATTGCTTAATAGTCATATTCCAAGTGTGGAACAGGTTGGCCAGTATTGAGAGGGGCATCATTGCAAAGAGATAGTTAATGCCAGGAGCATCATTCATTTGAACAATCTAAACCCTGTTCCTCTGTAACTTGGACCTTTTAATGAAGTCTTGTGATAGTCTAACTAATAGAGGTTCTAGGTTTTGTCTCACCATTTGTGACAGTTGCCAGGTCACCAGCACTCTGAGACACTTCAGTTGTTCATTCTTCCACCTAACGAGAGTAGGTCTGAGGAAGGCCACCTCTTCCGCCTAACGCGAGTAGGTCTGAGGGAGGCCACCTCTTCCACCTAACATGAGTAGGTCTGAGGGAGGTCACCTAACGCGAGTAGGTCTGAGGGAGGCCACCTCTTCCACCTAACATGAGTAGGTCTGAGGGAGGCCACCTAATGCGAGTAGGTCTGAGGGAGGCCACCTCTTACACCTAAAAACCAGTAGGTCTGAGAGAGGCCACCTCTTCTGCCTAACACGAGTAGTTCTGAGGGAGGCCACTGTTAGTCATCTAGTCCTAGGGAGAGCTTTACACTTCCACCAATTTATATAGTATCCCAATAGGTGTTTTGTGTTTCGCAGAGGATTTAAACAGAAACCTTCAACTAATGTCAGTTATGTTTACAGTAATACATCTTATAATTTTATAGATTTAGTGAAACTCTAAAATATCTAACTTCTTGGTGTCTTTCTCTTGTAATCTTTTTCAATTTAGACTTGCATGACTCTTCTTAGATTTTATAGCACCAGGTTTCAATTTTATTTATTTTTCATTGAAATCCGTTTTAGATTGTACTGTAAGCTCACAACCATCACACCCATCAGTGTAATGTAGTTTAATAATCATTTCCATCTACATAGTTCTGGAACTGCCACAGAATGTGTGGTAAAGTTTTGCAATGCGCAGCAGATGAGCACCTTGGGACGAACCCTACCTATGACATGGAGTGAATCATTTTGAATTAATTCAGTTTTTCACACCATGAGATAAAAGAGTGATCACATTTTAGAGGGGTTTGAGAAGTAGCCTAGCTGTAAGTGTAACCTGTTCCTGTCGGGGATCCAGTGAAATGAATCACAATCTTGACTGTCTTCCTCTAAGACTATGCATATAAGCTTGTTGCCTATTGAATGACAGGAAGGATGCTGGGTTTATGTGATACTGAAATATAAGAAAAAGAGTGAATAGGCCCAAGAACTCTAAGAGAGAGGTCGATGGACTGATTACTTAGTGTGGAAGTTCTTTTTTATCATTATCCTTTATTCGTTTTAATAATGAACACATTGATAACAATTGTTATCAAAACAGATCATAAAATGATATCATAAGCAATGCCTACTATCTGATCATACTTTAATAAACAACTAAACTCCTTCCCAGACTAATTAGGAGTTGTCATCCCTTCACAATGTGCAGTATCAATTGTAATAATCCAGATTCTCTTTTACACTGAGGAGGAACATTAAAGTAAGCATACAGTCCCCTCTGTAACTACCCCCTATCAACAGATGCAGGGTAAATAGATATCGACAGCTCAACGGGGTAATGCACTCTAGTGAGGGAGGAAGCTAGGAAATTGTGAATAACTTGGAATAAGCATATTACAACAACCAGATAGTATGTACTTAATGTATTATGGCATAGCTGAATCGACAGACCTCCTGGACCCCACCCCCCCTTCAGCGAATCCATAGCCGGCTTCATCGCATACCACGCTCTCGCCTCAATGGACTACATCCTCCTCGGCGACCTCAACTTCCACCTGGACAACCACAACACCTCATTCCTACTGGAGAACCTCGCCTCCATCGGACAGAAACAACTGGTCGCCTCCCCAACCCACTCAGCAGGACACACGCTCCACCCCATCTTTGCCACAAGCAACAACATCTCCGTCAGCCACACCTCTGAACTACATTGGACAGACCACCACTGCGTCCACAACTCCTTCACCAAACCCACTGAACACCACCACGCCCCACCGCAACCCGCGCAGAAGTTGGAACAAGGTCTCCGAAGACCAACTCGCCACCTCCCTCAGCAAAATCCCACCACCGACCACCACGAATGCCAACGCCTCAGCACACAACCTCCACCGATGAATCTCCGACTGCGCCAACACACTGGCCTGCCCCTTAGTAAACCCTCCGGCAAGCAGCCTTCTGGGAAAGCCAGCTGGTTCTACCCTGCCCTCCAAGAGTCCAGGCGCACCTGCAGACAGCTCGAGAGAAGATGTATGAGCAGCAAGACCTCGACAGACCATGCAGCCTTCAAAACTGCCATCACCACAGACAACCGCCCATCAGAACCACTAAGAAAACTACCATACAGGAACACATCAACGCCAACACACACAACAGCAAAGAACTCTTCACAGTGATCAAAGAATTCGCCAAACCCTGCATGGGCACCACAGACATCTTCCCTTCCAAGACCACTGCGACAACCTCGCCACCTTCTTCCACCACAAGATCTTAGATATCTACGACAGCTTCGCAACCCAGGACACCAGGACCCACTCACCCCAACCAAAACCGCCGCACCGAATGTTCCATATTCTAGCTTGCCCTGCTCAAATGGACCACCCTCACCGCTGATGACACCCTAAGCATCATGAAAACCATCCACTCTGGAGCCTCTTCGAACCCCTGCCACCACCACATTTTCAACCGAACTGGCGCCGCCATCACCCCCAAACTCAACTGCTCCATTGAATCCGCCACCCTCCCTGCTGAAGAAACCCTCTGCTGACCCGACAGACCTCAAGAACTACAGACCCATCTCTCTGCTCCCCTTCCTTTCCAAAGTCATTGAGAAGGCCATCAATGCCCAACTCACAGAATTCATTGAAACAAGCCACACCCTGGACCCGTCCCAATCTGGCTTCAGGAGCAAGTACAGCACAGAGACTGCACTCCTCACCGCAACTGACGAGATCCGCACTCTCATCGACTGAGGCAAAACTGCAGCCCTCCTTCTCCTGGACCTCTCTGCTGCCTTCGACACCGTCTCTCACCACACCCCCTGCACATGACTTCACAAAGCCGGTATCCGCGGCAAAGCTTTAGAGTGGATCTGCCCCTTCCTCACCGGCCGAACCCTAGAGAGTCAGGCTCCCACTGTTCTCCTCAGAACCTACAGAGATCAGCTGCAGAGTCCCCCAGGGCTCCTCTCTGAGCACCACCCTCTTCAACATCTACATGGCCCTGCTGACAGCCATTGTCAGATACCACAGACTCAACATAATCTCCTACGCCAATGACACCCAGTTGATTCTCTCCCTCACCGATGAACCCACAGCCGCTAAGAGGAACTTCCATGACGGGATGAAGGCAGTAGCCACCTGGATGAAGGAGAGCTGCCTCAAACTCAACTCCGACAAAACCGAAGTCCTCATCCTGGGCTCTGCCCCCTCTGCATGGGACGACTCCTGGTGGCCAGCAGCACTCGGAACCCCCCACACCCACTGACCACGCACGCATCCTCAGCATCATCCTTGACTCCTTGGTCTCTATGAACCACCAAATCAACGCTGTATCATCCTCCTGCTTCGGTAGATCTTCAAGTGGATTCCCACCGAGTCTAGGAGAATGATCACCCAGGCGCTTGTCAGCAGCAAGGTCGATCACGGCAATGCACTCTATGCCGGCACCACCCAAAAACTCCAAAAGAAATTGAAGCGCATTCCGAAAACCTCTGCCAGACTTATCCTAGACATCCCCCGCCGCAGCCACATCTCCGGACAACTGAGAGACCTCCACTGGTTCCTGATCAACAAAAGAATCACCTTCAAGCTCCTCATGCACGTCTACAAAATCCTCTACAACACTGGACCCGAATAACTCAACCACTGCCTCTCCTTCTACACACCAACCAGACATCTGCGCTCCGCCCATCTGGCCTTGGCCACTATCCCATGGATCCACAAGACCTTGGCTGGAGGAAGATCCTTCTACCTCGCTGCGAAGACCTGGAACTCCCTGCCTCTGCATCTCAGGCAATCACTGTCACTGCCTCTGTTCAGGAAGGCCCTATAGGCCTGGCTCTTCAACTGAACCACAGAACCCCCGCCCCGCCCCCCTCCCCCCAGTGCCTTAAGACCCTTACAGGTGATTAGTCGCGCCCTACAAGAACCCTGATTGATTGATTGAGCTGGGTGTATCATACGCCCTAAATAAAGGATTCCACAGATTTCCTCACAATTCTGCAGCTTATCATTAAGCTTGTAGATCAATCTTTCACAATACGTAATTTCATGCGTATTTTCCAACAATGACTGAAATGTCAGAATGAGGTTCATTTTCCAATGGCGCAAGATGGCCAATTTGGCCATGCTGAGTACAGTGGAGAGCTATCCATTGAAGTGTTTTGTCAGGGTAGGTAGCCCTGAGATGTCATGCAGAAGAAGCAAACACGCACCAAACTGGACTGTAACATGCAATTCAGCTTTCAAATATACACATATGGTGCCCAAAACTGTGTATTGATGTGCATCCCCACAACACATGTACTGTGTCACATTAGGGTTTGCTACACACCCAACAACATGAGTCCATGCCAAGCCTGGCTTTATGTAGTTTTGCAGGCAACCAATGCTATCGGTGAAAGATTTTGAAAAAAATATACTTCTAACAAGATTCTCTAAGCCCCTTGTTGTAGTCTGCTAAAAGGATGTCCCATTCGTCTTCCAGGAATTCTGCGTTTAATCGTGTCTCCCACCATGGGCATTGTGTAATGGCTGCGTCAAAACAAAAGTAGAGGTCTACCAGTGTAGAGTATATAGACCCAATATGACCCCTCAAAAATCTTTCCACATGCATATGTTGTGAGTAATGGGGGACATTTCTAGTGGAAGGTGGGTTTTTCCAAGCCTATTCATTAGGGCATGTGCGAGTTAAGTGTATCCCCATTCCTGCAAGACAGTTATACCGAGCTACCATTGCAGGTCTTGAAACGCTTTTAATGCATCCTGAGAAATAATGTTATCGATGCAGCGCATTTTATGAGATTTCCAAAGGGACCAACTGATCTCTTCCCCTCGTATTGTAATATCAGCATTGCGCCACAGCGGTGCCTTGGAATGTAAGCGGCTAGGGTCATGCATATGTTTGTGGGAATTTTCCCATGCAAATTGAGAGGGTCCTATGATAGGATTAGAGGAGAGTGAGGTTCGGGGTGGATTAGTATAATAGATAGCAAAGACCCCTTATGCGCCTACAATATTCTGCCCAGTAATGATATAGTATGGTGTTATCCTGTCTGTTGGTAACAAGACTGAATGAGCTAGTTGCTGCACCAGCCAATAGCTCTCTAGATGAGGCAAACAAAGACCCCCCTTTCACTGTGGATGCATTAAGTTTAGTCCCTTTCAACCTTGGTTTATGTATCTCCCATTTAAACTGAGATATGGCACGTGTGATATCCTTGAAGAATGGTTGTGGTAGAAGGAGGGGTAACTAAACTGAATTAAAATTTGGTGCTGTAATCCTTTTGATAATCTGAACTTTCACCCATAGAGAGACGTTCAGGTGTGACCACTTTTAGAAGTCGTGTTTCATTTTGTCCATGATTGGTGAGATGTTGTCACTTACCATGTCATGTAGACCCTGGTTAATGTAAATTCCTACATTTTGCAATTCCGTATGGAGCCACTTAAAGGGTATGTCACCTAAGGACACTTTTGAAGTAGAATCCTGCTGGATTCTGCAAGGAAGTGTGGATGGTGAGTAAGCGATATTGGGATCAGGAGCGAGGTCATTAGTCCTGTCTAGAAACTAGTAAAGTTGTGTTAGATTGTTACTGGGTAGAGGTGTATAATTAGAGCAGGTTGATGAACTGTTGAATGAGTAACACGGTGAGAAAGAGTGCCGTGCCAGGGGTGGGGGAATTAGTATGAAATGGGGGTCTCAGTATCAGCTCTGTAGGTGCTTTATAACTGGGGCCATGTGCCTTTGACCCGGGGTTTGAGAAGGCACTGTTACCTACGACGACAGGGCCATAGAGCCTTTACATGACTAAATACAGTCATATGCCCAGCCGTTCGCAATAGGGGTTATATACTATACTCAAGGTAAGGGGATGCAGTGAGGATCTTTACAACTATTTGAATAGTGTGAGTGTGATGGCCAAGGATACAGGATAAGGGTCTCACCTTTGATCCAACCCCATACCGATGGAACATTAAGCTCTTATATGACGGGCTGCAACCGGTGAGGGGAAAAAGGATTATTCTTACTGTTACAGCAAGTGTATATAGCACGCAGCTACCCACACAGGGTTTCCCGGAGCTTCAGCGGAGGTAGGAAACATGCAGGCTCCACTAGCTGAGGACAGCCAGGCCTTCAGCTGTCTGCAAAAGGAAGACAGCGAGGTACAACTTCTTAAAGGTTCAGGTAAGGCATTCCACAGCCTGGGGCCCTGATATGGAAAGGAGCGACCTCCTATGCGTGACCGTTTGATTCTGAGGACAGAGCACAAAGACAGTTCGTGAGAGCGCAGGGGGCGGGCCGGTGGATATGATATCACCAGCTCATGAAGGTAGCGTGGGCATTCCCCTGATCTGGCTCTGTGTACTTAGCACAAGGCTTTAAAGTGAATTTGCTTCACCACCGGGAGACAATGAAATTCTCTGAGAAGGGGTTAAGTTGATGCAGCTCTAGGGAGTCTGTATAGCATCCTAGCAGACGAGTTCTGAACCACCTGCAACTGTCTGATGGATGCCTTATATGCTCCTAGATAAAGAGCGTTGCCGTAGTCCAGTCACGACATTATGAGCGCCTCAATAACCGTCATTTGAGCTGGAAGTGGAAGCAACCAAATGATTTTCCACAACCATTTCAATATGCCAAAGCAGATGGCAGCCACTTCGTCCAGCAGGAAGCCCAAATTCTTGACCCTGGGAGCTGGATCCGGTGGAGCACCCAGAGTATCTGGCTAGTGCCCACAATGCCAGATTCTTACAGAAAACCAGTACCTCCGATTTAGCTCTGTTAAGTTTAAGCGAGTTGTTATTCATCCATATGACGATCCAACCCAGACAGGAGTTCAAGGCCTCAGAATTGTGATCTTGGCCAGATGACATGAAGAAGATGATTTGTGTGTCATTTGCATAAAAAAACAGGGTTGCCACCAAGTCAGCAAGTGAACACACATAGATGTTGAATAGTGCTGGGCTTTGGGCTGAGCCTCGGGGAACTCCTGATGTAAGGGCGTGCCGTTTGGAAGAGATACTGGTGCAGGTAACCTGGAAAGAGCGGTCCTTTAGAAAGGATGACATCCAGGCAAGGGCTGACCACTGGAGACTTAGAACAGCCAGTCGCTCCAAAAGTGTGGCATGAGACACGGTATCGAAGGCCGCGTTAAGGTCTAGTGGAATCAGCGCAGCCATCTCACCTTCATCCTGGAGCCTTCTAAGATGTTCCATGACTCCTAGAAGGGCGGATTTGGTACTGTGTCTTGTCCTAAACCCAAATTGAGATGGGTGAAGGTAGAGGGAGTGAAGGGATTATTAGTTATAGATTACGAAGGGGCGATTCCAATTAGGATTTTAGGGGCGATCTCGACTTGTCCCATGTCGAAGTAGGTCTCCAAGACGTCTGTTTGCCTCCCTGGGAACATTTCTGTGTTACTGATTCTCGTCGCTGATGTTCCTTGAGGTCTGATGGTTTATTGTGTTCTATATCCTGACGGTGTTCGAGGATGCTGCCTTGTCATACATCGTGTCCATGGAGGTGTCTCCCAGGTCAAGAAAAGACTGCAATTCACTTGGGTCATGTTATTCCGTCATTCAGTCCTGAAACATGATGGTCATGGTGGCATGTTCCAGTAAGCCATATTTAATGTCTCTTTCCCCAAGTCTAGGGTACAAAGCCAGGAATTATTTATGTTTGATGTTAGTAGGTATCGAGAAATCTGCTGTGATAATAATATGAATTATTTTCATAGTGATATGAGCCATGTTTCTTCAACTCTAAAAGACTCTGCTGAGCATCTTGCTGTCTGAGACAGCAGGCTAGAATGTGATGAGGGGGAAGACTTCGAGATAGATTATGAGAACGAACTCCATGTGCTCTTTGAAATTCAAGAGGCGGTGTGAAAGTAAGGGTCATCAGAGTTGGGATCAGGGTGCCCAAGAAGCTAAACATATCGACCTTATTTGATTGTTCTGGAAGCCCTATGATCCTAATATTATCTTTTCGACTCCAGTCTTCAACTCAATGGTTTTCTGGTGGAGATGTCACTTTTCCTGATACTAGTCTGGAAGATTGTCCAGGCATGTTTCCACTTCAGAGATTCCCCCATCTATGGTCTGTAGTTGCGTTTGAAACTTGGTAATATCTTCCTGAAGGGACTGTACTTCGGAGTTGGTCGTGTCAACAGCTGAGTTGATTATGGCAATGGAACTTTTGATGTGTGCCAGTTCTTTCATGAGTGTCGCTAAGGCTGAGATTGGAATGTCCAGTGCATCCCCATGTCTGATGGAGCAACTTTCCTGTGGTGACTGTTCGCTACTGCTTTGGACAATGAAAGTTGTCTCATGTATTTGGGGCTCGACATATGAGGTATAAGAATCACTGATGTCGGATTGGAGGTAATTGTAGAAGACGCCCACCTAGAGTGCGATCATGGAAAATCC
Source organism: Calotriton arnoldi (assembly GCA_963921515.1). Lineage (NCBI taxonomy): Eukaryota > Metazoa > Chordata > Amphibia > Caudata > Salamandridae > Calotriton > Calotriton arnoldi. The sequence continues at coordinate 137,098 of CAWUFW010005177.1, forward strand.
CAGCTTGTCTTTCCGTCGTACCGTTTATGAGTATTTAAGGGAATGAGGAGGGTATTCAAATTAAAATACTGCTGCCAAAATGAAGTAATTTGGTTTGATACTGGTCTCGTCCTATGTAGAACCCTCCGACTTTGTAGTTTTAACTGAGGGGTTGTGATACATGACTGTCAGAGTGAACCTGTTCCAAAGTGGTCGTTATGTGGACAGACCTCTTTTATATTGTCGTTCTTCAAATTAAGAGTACTCACAATGGAGATCAGTGTCCTTTTAGTGTCCCTGTCCTTTTTTTAACTCTCCGTCCGTGGTGTGACATCTCCCCTGTAAAGGGTGGAGATTTATGAGAGGCTAGAGCAGGCGGATCAATGATGGAAGAGGTGAATAGGGGGCTCAGTGAGGTGGAAATGCTGTTGTGCGTCTCCTCGATCTCTGAAGACAGGATGAGAAAAATGATTGTGGAGCAAATGTACACCTTTAGGGAAGCCCTCAGTTTGGCACACGCCCCTTCCCTGCGAGGTTTGTCAAGTCGTCATAGATTCACTTTGGAGTCATGCTGAGGATATGGGACCAATGTATGATTCAGACAACTGAGCCCGTTTCGAGATGGCTGACAAACGTTTAGTCCCCTTTCTATGGCTTTGCCCTACGTGTTGAGCGAGCCTAATACTGGCGAGCTTTCTCTCATATGAAGTCCATTAATCTGAAAGTGATGACGAGTAACTTAAAAAGTACTCTTTTGTGAATGGGTAGCCAGTGCAGTGTTTTTAAAGCTGTGGAAGCTGAGGAGCGACGTGGCAGTTTAAGCACCAGGCGAGCTGTCGCATGTTGAACAGTCTGAAGTTTTTTAAAGATTGCTTTATTGGCACCTACATAAAGGCGATTGCAGTAGTCTGATCTGGAGGTTATTAGAGCTGCTGTGACCGTTTTTCTTGCAGTAGGTGGGAGTAGGGCAAAAAAACTTTTCAAGGATTTAATCAGCTGGAAGCACTTTCCAGCCACTGATAGTGCTTGTGGACGGATAGATAGAGTTGCGTCGAATTTTACCCCAAGATTGTTGACTACTTCCACCGTTTTGGGTGGGGTGGGGGGTATTGGGCGGCCAACAGTGACTAGGGGTAAAAGTATTGGCCTTGCCTACAAGTATGATTTCTGTCTTTTCTGAGTTACACTTCAAGTGGTTCTGCTTCATCCAGTGTATGACCTCCGTAAGACAGTGCTGGAAGTTTTCTTCAGCATAGACAGAGTGTTTGTCTAATGCTAGGATCATCCGATTATCGTCGGCATATGAGCTAGTTTCGATATTAAATGATGATATCAGTTCTAAGAGGAGGGCCATGTCGTTGTTGAACAGCACTGGGCTTAATATAGAGCCCTGCGGAACACCTGCACGTAGTGGTTTCATGGCTGACTGATGGTAATCAAGCGTGGTTACTTGATGATGGCCTATCAAAAATGATTTGAGCCAGGCCAGGACCAAATTGGAGATGCCGCACACTTTGAGGCGATGTAACAAGATCTCGTGAGAGATGGTGTCAAAAGCAGCTGACAAATCTAGCAGAATCAGTACTGCGTTTTTTCCTTCATCCAGGGCAAATTTAAGGCTCTCCAAGGTCTGTAAAAGTGCCGATTCTGTGGAGTGTAGAGGCCTGAAACCCGATTGAGTAGAAAATAGCTTGTTAGTGGTTTCCAGAAAAGTTATAGGTTGACTGTTAACTATTTTTTCAGTGATTTTACTGAGACAGGGTATTAGGGAGATAGGCCGTAGGTTAGAAAGAGTGGTGGGGTCCGACAGTTGCTTTTTCTGGAGGGGCTTAACTCCAGCGATTTTCCAGTCAAGGGGTACTTCAGCTAGTGAAAGTGAGGAGTTAATTATACTGTTGATGAATGGGTTCACAGTGTCAATGATGGCATGGAGGATCTTCGGGGGGGCAGGGATCAAAGGGGGACCCTGATTTGCAGGAGAGAATAGCTTGGCGATATTGTTCCATATCAATCGTTTGAAAGGAGTGTAAGAGTGCGCCTTATTCTGGAATTCAGATGCTAATTCTGTGTTGGGGGAAGTTTTCTTCAGCATAGACAGAGTGTTTGTCTAATGCTAGGATCATCTGAGTATCGTCGGCATATGAGCTAGTTTCGATATTAAATGATGATATCAGTTCTAAGAGGAGGGCCATGTAGTTGTTGAACAGCACTGGGCTTAAAATAGAGCGCTTCGGAACACCTGTACGTAGTGGTTTTATGGCTGACTGATAGCAACCAAGCGTGGTTACTTGATGACGGCGTGTCAAAAATGATTTGAGCCAGGCCAGGACCAAATCGGAGATGCCGCACGCTTTGAGGCGATGTAACAAGATCTTGTGAGAGATGGTGTCAAACGCAGCTGAGAAATATAGCAGAATCAGTACTGCGTTTTTTCCTTCATCCAGGGCAAATTTAAGGCTCTCCGAGTTATGTAAAAGTGCCGGTTCTGTGGAGTGTAGAGGCCTGAAACCCGATTGAGCCGAAAATAGCTTGTTAGTGGTTTCCAGAAAAGTTATAAGTTGACTGTTAACTATTTTGTCAGTGATTTTACTGAGACAGGGTATTAGGGAGATAGGCCGTAGGTTAGAAAGAGTGGTGGGGTCCGATAGTTGCTTTTTCTGGAGGGGCTTAACTGCCGCGATTTTCCAGTCAAGGGGTACTTCATGAATGGATTCACAGTGTCAATGATGGCATGGAGGATCTTCGGAGGGGGTAGGGATCAAAGGGGGACCCTGATTTGCAGGAGAGAATAGCTTGGCGAGATTGTTCCATATCAATCGTTTGAAAGTAGTGTAAGAAGTGCGCCTTATTCTGGAATTCAGATGCTAATTCTGTGTTGGGTGAAGGTACCCCCTTAAAATTGGTGTGGATGTTTTGAATTTTCTGTTCGAAGAAATCAGCTATTTGATTGCAAAGAGCCTGTGAGGGTGGAATCTCTCTTTTGAGAGATTTAGGATGAGTGAAAGACTTCACTATCTTAAAAATAGTTTTTTGATCAGAGTCAGCTGAGGCGAGTACTTTGGAGTAATATGCTTTCTTTTCTAGTCTACTTTGATGATGATAGGCTTTCAAGGCCTGTTCAAACTGGGAAAGCTCTTCTGATTTTTAGTTTCTACGCCATCGGCGTTCGAGCTGCCTACATTGAAGATGTAGGTTTATCAGTTTTTGAGTGAACCAAGGAGATGAGGTTTTAATGCTGGGGCTTTTCCTTTTTAAATTGACTGGGGGGGCCAGGGTATTGCAGAGTAGGGACATCCAGGAGGTAAAATGTTGTGAATCCCTCGTGGGATCTCCTGTTAGATTGGGTCTGAGATCTAATGCTTTATTATTAAGGTCAGGGTTGGTTAACATTTTACTCCATTTCTGGACCGTTTTGGGAGTGCCACCGGTATGATTCGGTACAATGTTGGTAGGCTTGTGTTTTATCTCAAATGGGATAAACCAGTGATCCGTCCAGGGCATAGGTAGTGGGGCATTGATTTTTAGGGCATAGTCCATCCAGGGTGTGTCCGGCATTATGAGTGGGAGAGCATACCAGCTGTTCTAGACCCTGGTATGCTCTCCCACTCATAATGCCGGACACACCCTGGATGGACTATGCTCTAACTACTGCTCCCTAAAATGTACCTAGACTGCAAGATTGCACCAGGAGTTAGAAACCCCTGGTTCATTCTTGCAGTCTAGGTGTATGTTAAGGTTCCCAAGAAGGGTAAACTTGGAGTACCTAAAGATTAGCAGGCCAAGTGCGTCACCCAGAGTGTCTAGGAATTGGGAGCTAGGGCCTGGTGGACAATAGACCAGCGCTCCAGGGAAAGAAGTGGCCCGTCGATATGAAGACAGAAACCCAAGCTTTCTGCCCTTTTTAGATCAGTAATCTCGAAGGTGGAGCATTGAAACGAATTGCGGTAGAGAATTCCAAGCCCACCTCCCTGTGATTCCAGCCTGGCTTGTCTGTGTATGGTATATCCCAGGGGAAGAGCCTGAGCAATATCTGGGTCACTCACCCCACTCCCAAAGTCATGTTTCTATAACAAACAAGATATCAAGTTTCCAATCTAGGATCGGGTCATGAATGTTCTGAGAGTGCTTGGGTAGAGATTGAGCATTTATTAGTCCTCCCAGTAGTGATTTGGAGGGCCTTGCAGCTTTTCTATGCTGTTCTGGTCGGGGGTTAAGTGCAAGTTTGCATTTCCTACATGTAATGGGGCCATTCCACTTTTCCGGGTGGAGATAGTTGTCGCAGTTCTGCGAGGCATTATCAAAGCTAAGACATCTCTTGCTAATGAGATACCTGATGTGAATTGGGCAACATGGCTCGCGCTGGCAGCGGATGGGCGCAGACGGGCTCGCCTTTGGGGCGCCTTTGGTGCGCCGGCGGTGAGCCCGCTGCGCGCATCCACGGTGGCGGGCACATTTTAAGGTGAGATTGCCATCAACCATTAGACCGCAGCTGGACAGCAAGTGGCCACACTTCCGGGAGCTACCCGAACTCCACCCCCCCCTAGAGGAGAGTCCGAGCTGGGCTGCCGGCAGGCACGTAAGTGAGGCAGTCAACGAGAAGAACGGAAGAGGGAGAAAGTGCCAAGAGTAGAGAAACGTGCAAGGAGGAGAGTGCAAGTACAATTTCAAATTCAAAACAGTTTTGGGTTCTACCTAGGTCTAAAAATACGTTCTGGGTTGTCGTTCCTTACTACAATCTGTCCGGGTAGATGTATAAGAAAAAGGGTTTCACAGTACAGCCCCCCGCCCCAACTCAACAGTCTGCATATGAAGTTTTAAAACAATGTAAAAACCAGAAGAGTTTAAAAGTATAAAAAGATTTAAGAGCAATGTGCTAACAGGTAAACAGGTAAAGAGGCAGCGTGGTACCTATAAGTCTCTGGTCTGGTACAACAAAGAGCTTGCAGCCTCATGTCCCTATGGGAGAACTAGGGATGAGCCATTTTCGCCAGTGTCTAGGGACCGCCCTTCCCCACCCCTCCCTTACTGCTAAATTTATTTGCTCAGGGAGTTGTCTTCCTGGTCACACTGCTAATTTCTGGAGGGTTTGCCTCCGGCATAAAACAACGATGGATTGGGATGCAGCCCGAGCGATTTCCAGGCGCCGAGATTAATTCAAGCATTCCATCAAATCACATAGTTGTAGTTGATGCCTTAAGTGAGACGAGTATGCCCAGACGTGAGTCCCCTGCTTACTGTGCCACTGCAATCAAGCTAAACCTGGCTGATAAGCCTTTATCAGGGTTAAACTGGTCCTAGGTTGCTTGTATTCCGATTCATTGAGGACTTGGCTTGGCAGTTTGGGCTGGACTGTTCCCATGAGGAGCAGGGTCAAGGCTGATTTGCATATGGCTGTGTCCAAACTGAAGTGGCATGGTGGGCAAAAACCGATGGACTGGGATGCAGCCCGAGCAATTGCCAGTGGCTGAGATTAATTCAGGCATTCCATCCATCACCTTGTTGTTGTTATTGTAGTAGTAGTTGAAGCCACCAAACAGGCAACACAACTACATTCAATGTAGAAAGATGACATAGTCCATAGAACCAGGGGTTTGTTCTTCTTCTGTTTCCTTACTTATTCACTTAAGGCACTACCCTGCTCCTCCCATGGCCTATCCATTGAGAAGGACAGGACCCTGCAGTTGCACTTCATGCCATACCACTAGATTATAAAATTATTCACAGAAATCATCCAAAGGAAATAATTCAACAGAAAGGAGTAAGGCAGTTCTACCTGTTTTCTACAAAATATCTATTTTGACCAAAACCATCCAAGACTACGCTGCCTTAGAATGGTTTTCTCTACTTGTACAATGCTCTCCATTTCATGTTGGCATTTCTGTTAATCTACAGACTTTCACGCCATAATCCAGCATTTGCTGGATCTTTCCTGGGCTTTGGTTTAGAGATCAGCTAAAAACACCCCAATCTCTGCATACTGTGAGATGTTAACACCTGGTTTGGAAAACGTGAACTGCACAAAACAAAAGTGCAGCCTCTCTAACCCAGAGTTTATTTATTTTTTCTTGATGCCTATTTACAAAGCTGGGCATACACTGTATGCAATATCTGGCCCACAAAACATTATCACAGACATTGAGAAATCTGCTGTCACTGGGACATACCATCATGTGATCCTTTTCAATTTCTTCAACATCGTCTGGAGGATGCACCAAGACGACGTTTTCCTACCAGGCAGGTATTTTTAACCTCTAAAGAACCCCTCCAACTCCTATTCTCCATCATTTTGTGTAGACTATTCAGTGCTTCCGTGTAAATCACAGGTAGCACCATGCCCCATTCTGCAGCAGAATGGGAAGAACCCAATGATGACGCAGGCCACCAAGGGGTAACCCTGGTGGGAGAGTGTTATACACCAAAAAGCCTTGTGCTTTTTTCTGATTAGGAGAATGGGTCCCCATGTCTGAGTAGGGCTCCAGTGTTTTGATAAGCTGGTGCTGAAACAAAGCCCCTTCATGGTACTGCTTGAACACGTACAAGAGTTGGACAAATCGGTGCATAAATATACAGCCACAGCACTACTCCTCACTAAGAGGTGTCATCATCATCTGGGCAGAGGCCCGCCCCAACCATTCAAATCTGGAGTCAAGACCTGAAACACTGAAAGGAGAACAGTGAGCTATACGCTAACCTCCACACCCCCAACTTCTAATTTCAAGGACGTTTGGAACCCCCAGCACACGTTTTTGATTAGTAAAGATATAGTGCACTCCAGCAGAGCACCCTGTAGCTCCACCAGTACTGCTATTGATACAACAGCCAACTGAGGACATAACTGTGGCGTAGCTGATTAGTATGCCATGAGTGAACCAATGTTTAACACGCTGTATGTTTTTCACTCTGTAAAAAATGTCCAAGTGCCTTGCAATCCGGAGTGTACTCATCTTGCCTGTCTTTGTTAATTGATGACATGCTTTTTGTCACTTAAAAACCTATATAAAATTTTTAAATAAATTGTTTAGCTACCAAGCTTGCTCTTATTCTGTCCATTTGGACCATCAGCTAAACAGCAGTAAAATCCTTCCACTAGCTGCCAGTGGCTAGACGCGTCACCTTCAAAGCATGAGCACTGCACATCGAGCAATCAATGAGATCAGACCAATCTGTCTTCAACATAAACTTGCACCTTCCATCCAGCAACACCTCGAAACTCTAGGTCGGGGCCGCGTTTGTTACACGAAATGACAAACTCCAGGAACAACTTCTCTCTTCAGATGGCCGAGCCTTATTACTAGATTCCTGCAAGAATAAGAAGAACCAACAATCATCTAGAATTCGAAGAGCACCAAAAACCTGGTTTTTCTATCAACAGAATCACAGTACACAGAAAATAATCGGTAGGGTCTGTCATACCAACTGCGTATATTCTCACACTGCTGTGCAGCACATGCTGTTTATGTGAGGCTCCTAGTTCACTGGTCCATGTTTAAAGCACATCTTCAGACATCGAACTATATCCCACGCCTGACAACCATACACTCTCCAAAGGTTCTAGGAATCTGATGCTAACTGCAGCGCTTCGTGGTCTCTTGGGAATGAGGCACTACATAAATGGAACAGTAATTGAGTCATTATTCCTTTGCTCTTCTTCATAACAGGAAAAGGAACAGATGATGGACAGAATGCTGAACAAATCAAACATTCACCCCCAGTCAGGGATCTGGGTTAAATCTATTGTTTTTTGCTCGTCACGCCATTTCAGTTTGGACCCAACCATATGCAAATTAGTCTTGACCCTGCTCCCCATGGAAACAGTCCAGCCCAAACTGCCAGGCCAGGTCCTCCCAGGACAGGAAATAAACATCCTGGTACCAGTTTCGGGGTATCACCTCTCATCTGCCAGGCTAGCTTGAATCCGGTGGCATAGAGAGTACGGGTCACGCGTCTTGGCATACCCTTTTCACTTAGGGTGACAAAAGCAAACAGAACAAATGATGGACGTAATGCTGAACAATGCAAACATCCACCCGTTTGCATTGTTCAGCATTACGTCCATCATTTGTTCTTTTTGCTTTTGTCTTGATTTAGTCAAGAACAGAACTGTCCTACGATACCTCCAGTGTATGTGCACGTGTAAGTCATTGTGCTTGACAAAGATGTTTGTGGTGTTTCAGGATTAGGAAATCAACACACTCCTAGTGGATTTGCCAGGAAAGCTCAGTGGAATGGAAGCATGTACCAATATATTGCACATTGTGACCATGTGTCTGTTTTATCTGCCCCGGGGAGAGATAGAAAACTTCTTCCCTTTCCCAGTTAGGCAAAAAGTCACTAAGCGTAATTCTGAGAACATAAATTCTTTGGTTAAGGGACTGCAGATGCTGCTCTTCCACTTGCTTGGCACAGGATGAAATGGAAGTTTCAAATGAAACTTTAATTGCATTGTAGACTTGATGCACAGATTTGGGTGTAAAATTATTCTTGCACTGAGGAGATTCACGTGGGGGATTCAAGACGATCACAGGGCCTAAAGTACGTATTGGCTATGGGGAATTCATCGCAATGATGAACATGACTATGGCGCATAACCAGGCCAAAGATGACCCTTCCAGAAGTTCAAGCAGAGATTGTTGCTGCCTCATAAACATTGGTCTCAGTTTGGCATGAAGGATAGCACTGTCCTACAGTTAGTAAAACTACAGAGTAGCCTAGTCACCAACTCTTCTGAAATGAAACTCCGTGGCCTTCTGAATGTACAAAGAGTAGCCCTCTAACATGTAAGGGAACAATTCCAGAATTTGGACAGGAGAGTTGGACAGTAGCCCTCTCTGGCCACACTTGCAAACCAAGAGAGCTCAGATCATTTGAAAGGAGGTGTCAGGCTTCTTCAATTCATCTTCATTATCATTGTCCAAATGTTCCTTTGTCTGACGGCTGGTCAGCCTGCCAAGCAGCAAAACACGCTTTGACCAGCATTTGCTGTAGCTATTTATTAGATGGAGTGATCAGCTGTGATCTGTAATCTTTTCCCTTTAATGGTGGTATTTCTCGACAAATTTACACCCTTCCATATTGCTGAGAGTCATGCTACCAACCCTGAATCCAAGAACATGGTTCATATGAATCCTGTTTACACTCAACTCTTTCAGCCTGCTCCTGTCGGCGTGTCTGGGAGCTATCATTAACAGGGCCAGGGAAAGCAGTGTTCAGCCGAGCGCCTCAGCTGAATGACGATCCACTCATGGCTTGAGATGACGCCTGTGCCAGTTTAGGCAGTCTTTCCGTATGGTTTGCAAAGCCCAGTGGGGGAGCATGGCCTTCCCAGCTCTTGCATTGACTGGGTGCCTAAGGGTTCACCCAGTACTTGGTCCCTGTGCTTTTGGAGTCCAGGCCTACAAACAAGCATGAACAGGAATGTAACGCATGACATTTCTTACCTGGCAAGGATGCTTTGCAGCAGTGTTCTTAGTTTCTATCGGGTGGCAGAAAAGCAGGGCACAGAGATACCATAAGGTGATGGGCATAAAAGAAAAGTACAGTCCCTTAGCATTAGGAGCTACTGTGCAACCTTTGTTCACTAAAAGTGGTTGGGTTGTTTACCTAACAGACAAACCTAAACATCCCTCGCATGGTGGTGAACGTGTATCCCTGCACTGAGTGGCCCAACTGCAGTGACATTTGGATACTTGGTAATGATTTTTGGTCATGAGCGAACATGGATTATGCGTGTGAGCTATGACCTCGGCTTGTCTCATGGACTGTTGACTGCTTAGACCGGGAGGGGCACCCAAAGCTTAATCAGTAGTGTGAACAGGCCAGATTTTCCTGGGTCACTAGAGCGGTACCTCCTGGCCCACCCTAGTAAAGGTCCGCTGCTTAACTCGACCCTTGGCTTGCAATGAATTGTGTGTGCAGAATTAGGATGTACATGTGCCTGACAGATAGTAAAGTGCAGGAGAAATGGCATGAGCAGCTGCATGTGTGCATTAGGGTTTCTCTGTGATATGGCATGAGCGCACTAGAATGTATGTGCACCCAGGAAGAGGAAGAGAGGGAGAGAGGGAGAGAGGGAGAGAGGGAGAGAGAGAGAGAGATTTTCTGAAAGCTGGCGGGACAAACATTGGAGGAAGGAACTGCCAGTCACTTGCGTGCATTTCAATAGGAAGGAGGTCATTGTTCAAAGGGGCCTGGGCACAACAGAGGAAGGCGATGAGGCTGATTAGAGAATCAATGTGTAGCGCTGGGGGCCATTGGTAACATTTTGAAGCACATATCACTGAGGCTGACATCCAGGTGTGAACCTCTAGCCCTTCCTGTGGTCAGCGTTAGGGGCTATCAAGATTGGAGACTGTTGTGCTGTGATAGTCTGCTGTCTGGAGGAACATCACAACAAAGGAATGGGCACTTCAAAGTGAGCAACCCCGAAAACATGAACTTCAAATGCTCAGACACTAAATCACAAAGTATGTCTGGAAAGGGATTATAAAAGGGGAGCTTGAGACTCCCAAATTATCAAACTGAAGCAGTACATCAGCGTGGTGAAGCTTAGCACGAGTTCTGCTATTGTGACCAGGACTGGGGACTACAGGTCTACCAGACGTCCATGTCAGTGAGGGACAACCACTAGGAGGATCAAGAACACAATCCTAGAGCCTGTAGCACAAGCTTCTGCCTGACAAGACCAGCAGACCCTGTGAGGTCGAGCTCCCTTGGATGGACCAAAAGTCAGTGGGAATCCGGTTGTATGAATCCCGGGAGCAGGGTGTGAGATACAAGTTGATGGAGCAGGGTTTTGAGCAAATAAAACCTGCTCGGATTGAACCCTCAGTAACATTTATTAACAGTGTGCTGTGAAAAATATTATTAAAAACGCTGAAATAAGGGAAAATGCTTATGCGCATGCGTAAACAAATGCGTGTACTAATGCATAAAACTAGGCCGCAAAAATTGCTTTGAATAAAATAAAAAGACTAATGCTGGCTTTGAATGAGGAGAGAATGCAAAAGCATAGAAATGTCCTTCACGATGTGCTGACTGTCTGTCAAGGTTGCGGAAGAAGGAGGATACTGATAAACAAGTGGAAACGTACAACTTCCTCATGAGATGGCAGAGGCGAACAAAAGAGGCGTAGAGACTTGCAACATGAAGAATATGTAATATGATTGTGTTCAAAGCTGTTTCCTGAGAAAGATCTGTCGTCATGTTGAAAGTCTAAAACAATAAGCTAGTGAATAAAAGTGATCACGCTGAGAGTGGTGTGACAGAACACCCCCATTATTAGCCAATGAGAGACAGAGTTTGGTTGGTAAATGAAACAAATGTGGGTTGGACATTTAGGTTTTGGGGTATAATTGAAAGTCCCGGTGGGTGTGGTTGGAGTAGGTGTTTCTGCTGATGCTAGTTAGCGGGAGATCGTCGCTGTCGTCGGTATGCTGTTTCCAGATAGAGGACTACCTGATTCCTAACTCCTGACTTAATCTTTGCCACCCGACTCTACTTGAGTGGCCTTGCTGCCCTGACTGGCCAGTGGGGTAGTTTTCCCTGTTTTTTACTTGGGTTAGTATAGATATAATCTTCTAAATTTGCACATTCATTGCAAATGTATTGGTCTCTGAAACTTTTCTCTCTTCACCTATCCACTCCTTCAATGCATTGTTTATTTGACATGAGTTTGAATTTATATATTGCCAATGTTTTCTCTCTGCGATAAGCCATGATTTGCATTTTCGTGTAACTGTACTTGATGAGCATTTATTCCTACATTATTTTTACGATAAACTACATATTGAGTCTGTTATCATTTAGTAGCATAGATTTAGTACTTATTATTGTCATCAACTTTTCAACTTTAGGTTCATCGCCACATTTATTTGTAAGGAGAAATGCAGGTTCTAAAGTGTATTTAGTGAGTTAGGAATAAACTTGCATCACACTGAACCCCAGCATGAAGGGATTAAGTTGGGTAGTGTAAATGGGCCTGTATTTGTGAAAATTATCGATCCCTGATCGCTGGATCAGTTTTGGTAGCAGAGGATGGTTTAGTTATTGATTAGTTTGGTAATAATTATTGATTATTAACATGAAAAGTTAGTGTTTTTGTTTTAATGTGGTTTGGAAATACGGATACAGAGTTACCCAAGATCCTAGGATGATGGTATTTTAGCCTAAGTGGTAGAGGAATAGTGTGGAAAAGGTATCACACTGCAGAAGTACTTTGTCTGTTGTTGTAATATCGAACAGCGAAAGGTTGACGATGTTATTTAGGGACATATTCGATTGAAAGAAGATTGCATGAAATAGTGAAAGGTCCGCTTCCGAAACTCTGGCCTTACATCCCCAAAGGAGTACCAAGACCTCTTTCTGAAAGGAAGGTCCTCTTCCGAAACTTTGGCTAGTATCCCCAGAGGAGTACCAAGACCTCGTTTAACTTGATTGAGAGTAGAGTAGCGCTGGTCGTTATTTTACTAGAAGTAAAAGAAAAAACTCTTCGAGTGAATCGAACGATCTCTTTATTAGTTGAACAGACAAAGTAGCATTGTTTTGTTTCTAACAAGAAATAGTTTAGAAAACCTAGAAAATACATTGCCATATTATTTTGTAATGGGAGGGTCAGTAGCAGGAGTAATACTGACGTCACAAAAAGCTGCGCTGGTATTGGTCAGACAGCGGGTGTGTAGTGAGCCGTGATTGGTTGGTTGCTGTGAGCCGCGCTAGCATTGGTTGAGATAGCGGATACGTAGTGAGTCGTGATTGGTTGGTGTGAGCCGCGCTGATATTGGTTGGGATTTAGCGAATAGAGTGAGAGGGTTTACGGACGTTTTCTTTTGTTTGTTTGGGTTGATTTAGCGAGAAAAACAGTGTTTAAAAATGAAATTGGTAAAAAGAATAAAAATTTTATTTAAAAACACAAGCCGATAGTTACTATAGAGGGACTTCCTATTCTTCCTCCGAGAACGCCTGCTTCTTTTATGATGTTGGAACGTGGGTATCGTACGTGTACATGGTTGGAGAACTGGATGAGTTATACGGAAGATGATGGAGTTTTAGCTTTTCCAGAGCATGGTACATTTAACGTTAGGATTTTGGAGAACTTGAGAGGACAAATGAATTCATTAAAGCCAAGTCCTAGACCTACGCAGTATGAAGCGCTTGAGGAATGGGAACATGAGGCTTATAAAAGGGAGAGAGACAGGAATGGAATTAAATACAGGAATATAATAAAGAGATATTCTGAGGCTAGATGGGATGATCAAAAGAAAAGATGGAGGAGAGATGTAAGTGCAGATGGATTATATCCAGTAATAGTTGCTGAGGATCAGACTGAAGGCAAAAGTAACGAGAAAAAGAATAATTTAGAGACTTCAGAAATAGATAATGATTCAGATGAGATGGATGATGAGTTGTTGGATGAAATATTATTAAAGAGACCTCCACTATATCAGGAAAGTTCAGGGCAAACAGTTCCAAATGCACCACTAATTGAAATACAAGTTCCTCAGGTTCCACAAGCTCCACAAATTTCACAGGTTACACAAGTTCCGGTAGCTTCACACACTCAAGTGTTGCAGGAGAATGAGATTGGCATGTTGAATAAGGCAAGAGAGGAGTTAACCCAGAGAATTAGTCAGGTGAGTCTGAATGCTGAAGCATTATCGGTACCAGTAACGATTGGTCCTATAGTTCCATTGTATGGTGAGAATCAGAATATATCTAGAGTACATGCATTGACAATTCCCGTGAATAATGCCAGGAATGTTAGTGGATCAGAACAAGTTGAGATGAGTACTTCATTGATTGATCTTCCAGTGAATGAAAATGTAACTGAAACACCAAAGAGAAGTGTACAGATGGATCCTAGAAAAATAGTGCAGAATGTTAGTGGAACAACTCCAGTATCAGGGAGTTCAGTGGGTCCTTCGCCAGAGGAGTTAGATGACTGGATAAGAGGAATGGAAAGGAATAAGTCACAATCGAGTATTGATGTAGTTAGATTGAGAGTGGATCTGGAAGAAATTCTTATTGGCATAATAAGTCCAGAAAGATTGAGTAAGTACCGAGATGAAGAGTTGTTATTTTTGTGTAAGAATATTACATGGAAAGCAAGGAATTTCTTTGAGAGGTTGGCAGAAGCTGCACAAGAATATGGAGTAGACATAGAAAAGTCAAAAGTTTTGCAAAAAACGTACAGACTGGATTTTACTGATAAGGATTTGGAGCGTTTGAATACATCTGGTAAACGATTGCAAATAAAAGAACTGATGACTACCTTAAAAAAATGGGGTGATTTAGAACGATGGAAAGGTAGATGGGCGAAAAAGAAGAAAGAAATGCTTGCAAGTAAAAATGCGTCTTTATTCCCATTAAGAGAAACAGGACAGGCTGAAATGGTATGCCCAGAGAGAAGTTCCAGGTGGTGGATATGTTCACGTTCCCTGGTCAAGACAGGATATATTATCCTTTACAAATGATTTTCCTACGTTGAGAGAAAAACCTGTTGAGTGGTACAAACAGGTAGAGAGGTTTGTAAAGGTTTCAAAAGTTTTGTTAAAAGATTTAGAGGGTTTGTTTGAGATTGTAGTTCCATCTGACTTATGGACTGAGTGTAAAATTACTGTTGACTGGCCAAAAGAAGAATAACCTGGAGATGTGAAGACAGGAGCACCTTCAGAAGAAGTGATGAAAAAATATAATCAAGTAATTACTTTCTTGAAAAGTAAAATTTCTCCAAAAGAAACAGATTGGGTTAAAATTGACAGGACAACCCAGGAACCCAAAGAATCGGTACATGCTTATTATGAAAGGTTGTTACAGGTGTTCAAACAGTATAGTGATTTTGAAAGTATAGGTGATAATGATATGGAACACTTTGTGTATAGGTTTGTTTTTGGATTAAAACCTGAAATTAGTAATATGATTCAGCAACATTTGATTTGTTGGCAGAGTAAAACAGTTGATGAGATTCTGACATATGCTAAATATTGTAGTGATGATATTGAGTCAAGGCATAAAAAGCTGAAAGAGAAAATGATGTGGGCACAGGTGAAAGTGGCAGAACAGAAAGACGGAAACAATGGCACTCAAACAGATTTTCAGATGAAAGGACAAAATCAAAATGGTCAGGTACCAAATGGAGGTAGAGGTAAGATGAGTAGGGAAGAACTGAAAAAGAAATTTCCTTGTCATGCGTGCAGAAAGTTTGGACATTGGTGGAATGAGGTAGATCTTTACTGAAGAATAATGGAATTAATCAAAATTTCAATGCGCAGATGCAGAATTAAGTGGTTGTGAATCAACAACAACAACAGCAGCAGGTAGTTACACCACAGACACAACAAGTACAGGTGCCTCAAGCTCCTATGCCAAATAATGTGAATGCTCAAGCACAGAGATACAGTGCAAATTCTGGATTTCACGCGGGTGAACAAGTTGGTAAGAATCAAAATGTGCAAGTGGTTTCACAGTATTTGTTGCAATGTTCAGAGAGTGATTCAGACTCATCTCAATGACGGTGCCTGAGGGGGGAGGAAGAGTGCGTGCTTGGCGCATCTCTAGAGGTAGATCAGTCAGGTCCTTTTGTTGATGGAAAAGTGGAATGTAATGATATTACATTCCTAGTGGACACTGAGTGCTACCCGTTCTACTGTGAGAGCAGCAGAAATTCCAAACCTACTCCTCTCGGGAGAAACTATCCAAGTTGTGGGAGTTTCAAATAAATATATTAAGACTCCAATAACAAGACCAATAGAAGTTCATATTGGAAGATTCAAAGACATGCATCAGTTTGTGGTATGTGATACAAGTCCGGTGAACCTTTTAGGAAGGGACTTGCTCTGTAAGATGAACTGCACCATCTATTGTACGCCAGATGGTATTGCTTTTCAAACACCAGATGAGGATGTTGCTTTAAAATGATGTTAGCGAAGCAAGGGACATAAGTGAATGATTTATATTCATTGCTTACAAAAGAAGATTTACCTGCAGAGTTGAGAAAAGCAGTAAGACCTGATGTATGGGATTTTCAGGAAAATACATTGGTTTGATGAAGGGTGTGGATCCTATTCAGGTTACAGTGAAACCAGGTGCAATATATCCAAACACTCCTCAGTATAAGATGAGTCCTGAAATAACAGCAGGAGTAATTCCTGTAATTGATCAAATGATTGAGCAAGGTATTCTAAAGGAAATACTAAGTAGTCCTTATAACTCGCCTATTATGGGGATTAAGAAACCAAGTGGAAAATATAGAATAGTTCAGGATTTGAGAAAAATTAATAAGATCGTAGTACCTTGCTGTCCAATAGTACCAAATGCAGCAGTGATTCTTTATCAAATTCCTTGTGATGCAGAATGGTACACAGTAATTGATCTGTGTCAAGCATTTTTCTCGATACCTTTGCATCCGGATAGCCAATATCTTTTGCTTTCCGGTTCGGAAACCGTGTTTTGGCATGGTGTCGAGTTCCTCAAGGGTATACAGAGAGTCCTTCGATTTTTAATCAGATTTTGAAAAAATGTTTGGAGTCATTAATCATGCCAGAAAATTCAGTGTTAGTGTAGTATATTGATGACCTACTGGTGGCATCAAAAACACGAGAAGCCTGTGTGACAGATAAAATTGCCTTACTGAATCATTTGGCAGAAGGTGGGCATAAAGTGTCACCAGCAAAATTACAGTTTCGACAAAAAGAGGTTCAGTATTTGGGACACAAAATTGAGAAGAGTTAGAAAAGTAATGCAAGAACGAATCAATGTGATTTTGCAAATGGGTCCTCCTAAGACTCAAAAAGAAGTTCGAATGTTTTTGGGAATGGTTGGATACTGCAGACAGTGGATCAGTGGGTTTTCACTGATTGCAAAACCTCTACAGAGGTTGACTCATAAAGATGTGGTTGATCCGATTGAATTGGATGAAGAGTGTATGAAAGCTTTTATTGAATTACGAGATAGTATTTGTCGAGCACCTGCCTTGGGAATGCCAGATTACACAAAAGATTTTGCATTATTCTGTTGTGAGAGAGATGGGTGTGCACTTTCAGTCTTAACACAAAAACATGGAATGGCACGTCGTCCAGTGGCATATTTTTCTGCTACTTTAGATTCAGTGGCTGCCGAATTACCAGTTGTTTAAAAGCAGTGGCTGCTACTTGTGTGAGACTTGAGCAAAGCGAAACAATTGTTATGGGACATCCAGTGAAAGTATATGTGCCAGACTCTGTTGAGATCAGTGGCGGCTGGTGGAATTTGAAACTGGTGGGCGTAAGCAGAACTAATCAACCTATGCGAGCGAGCCCGACGGCAATAAGGGGGTTCGGGGGGGTTCTCCCCCGTGAAGAAATGTTTTAAAAATTGGCATCTTTTTGGTGCGATTTTCAGCACTATTTGTGATAAATGGACTAAAAATTCAGTTCTTCTAGGCATTCATAAAAGAAAACTCATACATTATTTCAGAGAATTTCTGGGTTGCCAAGCAAGTCTGACTTCTGAAGAGGGCTAGGGTACTAAGCAAGACTGCTTTGGCTCTACCCTTTCCAATAGAAAACACTAGTTAGCGATGTGAACAAGTTCAATGGACAAATCTGGGGTCTAGGGAGAGTCGATCTCCTGAGAAAGAAATTTAAAAAGATTGGCAAATGGTGCATTTTAAAGCAAATGAATGCAGCGATAAAGCAAGGCTTATTAAGCAGTGGGAACATATAGTCTTGAAATATTAAACACATTAAAAACTGCCCCCTATCTTCTTGCATTAATTTGTTCAACAGTTACTGTAATATGTAAATTGTTCTGCATGACAACTTTAGCCCTTTAAAATGTATGCTTGCCCAGTGTCTTGCACTGCATGCAGCATTAACTTTGGAAAAATATGCTCTAACCAGACTTCGGGAAGCACCCACAGCTGCTGGCTGTAACCAGTCATATAGAAATATGTGCAGACAGGTCTTTAAGTGAGATGAAAAAAGTGGGTGCTCCCTATAAAGAAACATGCCAAATACATTTCTGTGATTCCCATAGTGTGCCATCAGACCAGTATTTTGGTTTCTTTCTGAGATGTAATTTTATCCAGATAAGTGGCACAGCAACTGACATACGCCTAAATCCTGTCAGTATGATTGACTTTGTCACTGGGTGTTAGCTGTTTAAGATAAATGCGTAACAACAATGATTTCTTATAAATAATTAACATCGAAAATGTTTAAATTCTGAAATAGTGAGTCTGTGAATTAAATAGCATTGAGGCCTGTGGAAGGAGTTTTGGCCTTCAATTATGTGTGCTTTATGTTAGATATGTATCCTCTTTTTCTCTGCATATCTTGTCCATCTGCACATCTTCAACCCCTCTCTTTCCTCTTCAGCATCCTCTTTTCACTCTTCCCCGAATGCCCTTCCTCACATCTGTCACTTCACCGCCCCCAACATGCACTGCACTCCCTCAAATATAAGCACTTTAATTTCTCTTACTTTTGCCTTGCAAATATTTTGACATCAGTGTACCCCTTCACACACATTTCCACAGAATTTCAGTTGCAAATGGAATACACAAACATTGTTCTGTGTGCTCTGCAGAGAGGCCAACCCACTGACAGACACTTGGTTTGGCTTCAGCCTCAGCGCCTGAGAGCTCAATCAAAGCCCCTCATAAACACCTGGCATGGCTCAAGCCTCAAAGTATGCACAGAAAAAAATACAGATAAACAACATTATAAAATAGCTAACTCATGGGGAATGCAAGATCAAGTAAACATGTAAAAAAAAAAGAGAGGAACTAAATCGCTGAAATGCATTCCCTCGACGTTTTTAACATTCATTGTTTGCCATGCTATATCACCGGTAGTAAAGCGCATTTTAAAACCATGATACGGAAATAGCTCGGTGAGTTACTGCGCCTACTGCGGAGACGTGCATATCGCTAGACCAGTGATTCAGACTCCCTCGGCACTGGCTAGGAGAAGCATTCTTCAGGTTAGGGACTCTGTACCTGATTCAAATAGACTCTCGTTGCTCCGTGACAATATGCTCTGAATCGCCAGCTCACAGACTCCCTCCTGCCGCTCACCCACGCCATCACTCTGTGATACGACGTCATATGAACAAAAACCCATCCATTAAGTATTCGTTTTCACTGCTACTATTCTCCGCCATCCTTGATTTCTCCACGAACCTCTCCCCGTCTGAATGTCTCCTCCTGGGCTCAAGTGTCTATTGAGCACCGACACAACACAGCCAAAGCATAACACAGCATGCATTCTGTCTACTGTAACAGCCAACCCTTTACCTTCTTTCACACACATTGCCTAACTATGCTTTGAAACCATTCTGTTTCCTTCTCCTGACCTATACCTTCAACTTTACCGCCACCCGCGCTCCTCTTTTCCCACTTCTCCCACTTTCTGGTATACTTTTGTTATGTGTGTTTGCAAATGCATGACTCGAAATGGCGGACAGAGGTTCATGCACATACAGTTTCCATGAATGCCATAACGGGCGTCATTTATGGAAGACTGATGGAATAAAACGGCTCTGCGCTTTTTTAATATCCTCTCCTCTCCCTGCCCCTCTCAACACAGGCTGCCCTTATCTTACTCTTCCAAAAACCATCAAGCCCTCACCCCACGCTCTCAACCCTAAAGGTTATCATTTCTCTTTTTCTTCTTCTGCCCTCCTCTGTCTTATGAGATGCGCACTGAAGTTGAAAAAAGCGTAATAGTGCGCTATATCACACGCCAACCATAAATTGACTTATACACTGGGTACTTGCATGTTTGCCAGTTTGTAACCCACTAGTGCCAACCCAGATCTTTTGAAGGTGGGCCAGTGAGCAGCACTACATTGAGAAGGTCGCAGTGTGTGCTATGTAGGTGCTCCATGGCTATTGCTGTTAGAGTGGGTTGGCTGGGACCGAGTGTTTGTGTGCCCACCTTCCATCTGCGGAGTTCACATCTCCACTCCCCTTCCCCTGACCCCGTGAAATGCGAAGGAAAGCTTTCTTCATCCTGCATTCTGCCTAATTATGCCCCTGGGGCAAACTGCCTGTTGCAGTTGTAGCAGGTGGGGGAGGGACTTTCTGTGCAGGTGTGTGCTGAAAATGAGCCTTTAATGGCCAGAACTGGATGGGCCGCGCTGCCTCTAATGCTTGACTAAGTGCACTTACAGAGCGCCCACAGGCCCAGAGCACTGTAATCACCAGGCCCTTACATCCCAAACCGGGCAGTCTGCATCTAATGACAGAGCTCTAAAATCCTCGGCCTTCGATATCTGCGGCTGGAATGGCCTGTCCCTGGTAACCCTGAGTTCGGCTCTGCCCGTACTAGTAATAACCAGGACTAAACTGTACCCCATAACCTGGAGCTCTCTGGTCCTCTCACCCTGCCTACCGAGCCAGCCAGCCTGTCTCTAGTCACCAGGTGCTCGCGCTTTCCCTGTGTTTAATATCCAGGCAAGTCCCAGCCTCCACTTGTGACCCGGAGCTCAGTGCAGCCCTTCCCACGCCTTCAATGTCGACGACTGGCCCGACCTGCCTAATCCTATAGGCCTTTGTGCCGCAGCTTGAAGCACCGAGGTCTGATCCTGCATGTCCCTAGTGGCCGGAGCTCTGCACTCCTTGCTTTAACATCCAGGACTAACGCAGCAAGTTCCCTGTGACCTGGAACTCGCTGCTCCTCTTGCATTTAATATCAAAGACTGGCACAAAGGGAGCGTAGATATAACCAGTGCAGCGGGTGCAGTGGCACCGCGGTCCGGGGCTGTGGCGGGCTAACTGCACCCCAGTTATGGCTGTTTTACAGTAGCCAACTGAGGGCATGCGGGGGTTGTCCGCAGGGCTTTAAGTGGGCCGGGCTCTCCATTTCTGCCCTCACCCTTGTTAACGTAACTACGCCAGAGTTACCAACCTTTCCTTCATCATGTCACGTAACCAATCAAAATGCTGTATTTTCCTTTTTAACCAATAATAACGTACCCGTCCATTTTTCCACCCCGGTATCAAATATACAAAAAGTTACAGTGGTTATTCCTAGAAACAGTGAATTTGAATAACATCATGGTGCAGGAACCGAGCCGTACATAAAAATTCAAATACAATCGAGAAAAGGGGGCCTGCTAAAATGCCGATCTCATATCATAGAGGTTTCGATGTAAACAAAAGTAAATGCCAGCCTTTCATTCGTTCTGTCATGTAATCAATCAGAATGCAGTATTTTCCTTCTTAACCAATAATAACATACCCATCCATTTGTTACCCTGATATAGAAAATTGACAAAGTTACGGAGGATATATAAATAAATAATGAGATAATCAAATGATGATAAATAGACCATCAAATTCAAATACAATCGAAATAGGGGCATGCTGAAGAACCGATAACCTATCGTCAGGATTATGGTGTAAACAAACACAAATGCCAGCCTTTCATTCCTCATTTCCTATGACCAAAAAACATGCAGTATTTCCCTTCTTGACCAATCACAATACTCCTGTCCATTATCCTCCCTCGTAACGATACAGGATTCGAAAAGTTACTAATTTTGAAATGTAATGGACTTAGATTGCAACATGGTCCAGAGACCTGTTCACACATATAATTTGAATATATTTACTGAATGGCCTACTGTAATTCCATATTGAATATTGTCGCTGAGACATATCATTAGTGAGTCACAATTTCCTATTTCACATAAAGTCCATAGCTGAACAATGTAAACTCCAGTCGCGGCTCGTGCTCGCAATACCTCCGGGGGGGGGGGGGGAGGGGGTAGGCGCCGCCTTGGGTCCGTTGGCGCCTACAGGAACAGCCGCATCATCACTGCTGGCAAGTGGCAACCCCTCTCAGCCAATCCTGGCGCTGCTGCTGCTCCTGTAGCGCCAGGATTGGCTTAGAGCAGGGTTACTCGCCGCCCGCCTGCCCATTAGGAGACCGAGGTTTGAGCCTTTGCTCAACCCTCGCTCTTCTAATGGGCATGCGCCAGCCTGAGCAGACACTAGTGCGCATGACTGGGCACGGCGGAAAAATTCGCCGGCCTTCACAAGTCATGCGCACTTGTGCTGCTGCCTGCCCCTGGTCTGACAATGCCTATCAGTCAACATGACGCCGGACCGCCCACCCCCTTCAGACTCTGAAGGGGGTGGGCGGTCCGACGTCATGCTGACTGACATCATTGTTAGTTCTCCCTCGGCGTCTCTGAACTTAAGTAAACTGAGTTTACTTAAGTTCAGAGACGCCGAGGGAGCTGCTGGTGCTGGCGGGGGGGGCAACGCCCCCAATGGACACACCGCCACTGGTTGAGATCCTATTAACAAGGACTCGGACTCAGCATATGACCTATAGTCGGCTGACTAGGTATGAAAGAGTGATTTTGGGTGCTGAAAATGTGACAGTGACAAGATGTACAATATTGAACCCAGCAACCCTGTTGCCAAGTTTAAGTTGTGAAGAAGTGAAAGATGAAGCAGATCATGATTGTTTGGATGTGACAGAATTGTGCACGAAACCAAGACCTGACATTAAAGATACTCCACTTGAAGAGTCAGATAGTGTGATGTTTGTGGATGGATCTTGTCTGAGAGATGAAAAAGGTGCATTAAGTGCTGCTTATGCAGTATGTACAGTGTCTATGGTTCTTGAAGCATCCTGTCTAAAGGGGATACATTCTGCTCAAATTTCTGAACTGATAGCTCTGACTAGAGCATGTATAATTGGCAAAAACCTGAGAGTAACCATATTCACTGATAGTCAATACGGTTGTGCGGTGGTGCATGATTGTGGTCAGTTGTGGATGCAAAGAGGATTTCTGACTTCTTCAGGATGACCGATCCGGAACAGTAAAAATGTGAAGGATCTATTGAATGCATTACAAATGCCCAAAAAGATTGATGTGGTAAAATGTTCAGCACACAAGTCAGGCAATGACTATGTGACGAATGGAAACAGATACGCAGACCAAGTGGCGCGTTTCTGTGCACAAAATTCAATTTCAATCAACAGAGGGGTGGAGAAAAAACATACAAATTGCCACTTGATGTTTTCTTCTTTGGAAACATGGGAAGAAATTAGGCAGCTTCAGGAAGAAGCAAGTGAGGAAGAGAAAGAAATTTGGATAAAATCAGGTTGTAAAAAGAGAGCAGACGATGAAGTGTGGGTGTATGTTGATGGAAGACCAGTAATGCCAGATAGTTTACTGTCTCAGATGGCAAGGATGTACCATGGAATTGCACATTTTGGAAGAGATACTATGATTAGGCTCTTCAAGCAGTCATGGTTCAACACAAAGTTTAGGGTCATTGCAGAGAGTCTATGCCAGAGGTGTATAGTGTGCCAGCAGCAAAATCCAGGTAGAAAGACAGTTGTTAGTTGGGGTTTAATTGGAAAAGCAGCAGGACCATTTACCCGACTACAGCTAGACTTTATAGAACTTCCCCCTTGTAATAGACTAAAATATGTGTTGGTTGTTGTTTGTTTTCTCGTTGGGTAGAGGCTTATCCAACAAGAAGGAATGACAGCTTAACTGTTGCTAAATTACTTTTGAGAGAGATAGTCCCAAGATTTGGATTTCCAGACTCTTTAGAAACAGATAGGGGAACACACTTCAACAATGAGATAATTTGGATGATTTGCGCAGCATTACAAATTGAGCAAAAGCTGCATTGTGCTTATCGACCAGAAGCATCTGGACTGGTCGAACAAATTAACGGCACTATTAAATCCAGACTGTCAAAAGTGTGTGCATCTAGAACACTGAAATGGCCAGACGCTTTATCCCTGGTATTGATGAGTCTTAGAAGCATTCCTGATAAAAAGACTGGATTGAGTCCTCATGAGATTTTGATGGGGAGAGTCATGAGACAAGCAATTGTACCAGCAAACAAACTGATGAATATTACTGATGATCTAGTGTCTCATCAGGTTGGAGAAATTGCAACCACAACACAGCCGGATCAAGCACATTATTTGAGTCCAAGAGAGAGGGTTCTTGTCAAGGAACACGTGAGGAAGTCGTGTTTAGAACCCAGGTGGAATGGATCATATCAGATCATTTTGGTGACAACGACAGCAGTGAAGTGTGGTGGCTTGCCAAACTGGATTCATGCAAGTCATACAAGACCAAGTTCACTTGAAAGACAAGAAGGAGAGCAGCAACTGGTAAAGCAGAGAAAGGAACCAGAAGCTGAAGAGCATGAAGCTATAGAATCTAGTGCTACAGATTTTGAAAAAGCTGAGCTAGAGGAAGAACCAAGTACAAGTCGAATAAAGTGGGCACCAGCTACTGGGTCTCAAGAGACTGCTGTTGAGAAAGAAAAGGAGAAAGTGACTGTTGAAAATCAAGAGCATGTACAACAAAGAAAAGAACTGAATAAAAGAACTTGACAACGAAGGTGAAGAAGCAGTTCAAATTAAGAAAGCAAGAAAAGGTGATGTGTGGCCAAAAGGAGTGAAAAGACTGAAATACACTCTAGAAAAGAAAAGGCCGGATCACATAAATGAAATATCAAGTCAAACTGGACAAAGTGATTCAGAAGAAGAATTGGTACGAAAAACAAAAAGAATAAGAATTCCGAGTAAGAAATACACAGCTACAGAATGGACATATGTGGTGTTGGAAGAGATTGAGAACACAAATCAGAAAGAAGAAGAAGCTGGTACTTATCAAAGTGATCAAAGCAAACTGAAACCACCTTAAAAAAGAACTGTATTTTTTATATAGTGTCTAAAATAGCAAAGGTAACAGAGATTGGATATCAAAATCATAATTTTAAATGTAGATGTATTAATGCATGCTTATGTAGTGTCTTATTACTAACATTGGTATGGTTAACACTGATTGTTATTGTCCCTGTTTTAATGGTGACTAATCAAAAAAATAATACTAATGATGTGGGAAGTGAGAGAGTTGATTCTAATATTAAAGAAGATTTAAATACTAACATAGAAAAGATAAAAGATGATAGTGTTTATCATCATGATAAATCAATGATTTTTCGTTGAATGTTTTTACTAAATTGTTATACGAATATGTAAAACAATGAATGCGAGAGATTGTTATGTGTGCTTGCAATTACCGTCGTCTGTCTCAGAGGGGGTGACTTACAATCACCTACCTTTAACATATGGTGTGTCTTGTAGTGTTTTAACCAGTTTATTCTATGAGAGGGAAGGATTAGAATATTATTACTCTAATTTTGACTTAATATTTTCAGAAATTCCTATTAGGAGAGATTTAAAAATTGTTTATGGTCCTGTTTATGCAACTTATATGGGAGATTTTTTCATTAGTAACAAACCAATAGATACAATAGATGCACATAGAAATAACAACTTGTAAACTACGGCATGAAGAAATTGAGTTTATGAACTTGGTAGAAGATAGAAGACGAGATTTCAAAAAGAAAGCTGCTGAGCAAAAGTCTTATGTACCTCCATGGGCTTTCAGAGAGGGTGATTATAAAAAAGGGTGAGACTTACGCTGCCATGACTCTAGACTTTCAACATAGAGGAAAGCTTTGTGTGTTTAGAGAAAAGACTGAACATAATAGTTACTTCATTGGTTCTAGTGAATGTGAGCATACTTTCTTGATAAAAGGAAATTGGGGACTGAAAGGAGGGACTGATCCTGTTTTCCCGAGAATTTATTATGTGTGTGGTAAGAATGCTTATTATAGATTACCTACAGGTCGGTATGGATGTTGTTATTTAGGCATAGTATTCCCGAAGGTATATCACGTAGATAAGAATAATAGAGTTAATGAAATGAAACAAGGACTAACACGTAATAAGAGAGGAGCAAGTTATTCTGAAATAATTGAGGATATTTTTGGAGCACTGATACCTTCAGTTGGAGTTATTCTGAATTCACATAAAAATAGAAAATTGTCCACAGTGGTTGATCATTTATCAACAGATACTGCTGGTGGGTTCTTGATGATGGATACTGAAATGGTTGCAATTAGATCAATGGTTTTGCAAAATAGACTTGCCCTTGATATATTATTGGCAAAAGAGGGTGGAGTCTGTAGCATGTTGAAAATACAACAATGTTGTACTTATATTCCTGACAAAAGTAAAAATCTTGAGGGGTATATTAAAAATATTACAGAACTTCATGAAGATTTGACTGAACTGAAAGTTGACGGTGCTTGGGAGAAGCTTGGTAAGAGTTTTTCCTCAGTGGGAAATTGGTTTTCTACCTTAAGGAGCAGTTTGTTAGGAAAAATATTAATACCGGTTACTTCAGTAGTTGCAGTAATAATAATGATTATTATGATTTACAAATGTTGCAAATGCAAGTGTAGAAAGAAAGAGATATCAGATCTTAAGCGTAGAGCTAGAAAGAGAGAAGAGATAGAATTAGAGGATATGAGAGGAAATTACTATGAGATTATGAAAGACTTAGATGGAAGAATGATAAAACGAGAAAGAAGTACAGTATTTTAAATAAGTGGAAACTTGTATGTGATGGGTATTTTGATGACGGCTTAAAACGCCATCAAAGGGGATTGATGGAGCAGGGTTTTGAGAAAATAAAACCTGCTCGGATTGAACCCTCAGTAACATTTATTAACAGTGTGCTGTGAAAAATATTATTAAAAACGCTAAAATAAGGGGAAATGCTTATGCGCATGCAGAAACTAATGCGTGTACGAATGCATAAAACTAGGACGCAAAAATTGCTTTGAATAAAATAAAAAGACTAATGCTGTTTTTGTGCACGTTAATAATATTTCGCTAGGAATAACATGGGCTGTGCATGGGTTAGTGCAAATGCTGGGATGTTGTGTAAAATGAAATTACATTTCGTGAAATAATAAATGTTTGTGTTCTGTTCTCATAGAAATACAAGCATGGGCCTACACTTCTGCATGCCAGTTTGGGGTTAAAGCTTGCTGAAAGAAAAAGAATATGAAATAAATGGGCTTTGAACGAGGAGAGAATGCAAAAGCATAGAAATGTCCTTCACGATGTGCTGACTGTCTGTCAAGGTTGCGGAAGAAGGAGGATACTGATAAACAAGTGGAAACGTACAACTTCCTCATGAGATGGCAGAGGCGAACAAAAGAGGCGTAGAGACTTGCAACATGAAGAATATGTAATATGATTGTGTTCAAAGT
Organism: Calotriton arnoldi; assembly: GCA_963921515.1. Taxonomy (NCBI): domain Eukaryota; kingdom Metazoa; phylum Chordata; class Amphibia; order Caudata; family Salamandridae; genus Calotriton; species Calotriton arnoldi. The sequence continues at coordinate 164,171 of CAWUFW010005177.1, forward strand.
TGTTTCCTGAGAAAGATCTGTCGTCATGTTGAAAGTCTAAAACAATAAGCTAGTGAATAAAAGTGATCACGCTGAGAGTGGTGAGACAGAACACCCCCATTATTAGCCAATGAGAGACAGAGTTTGGTTAGTAAATAAAACAAATGTGGGTTGGACATTTAAGGTTTTGGGGTATAGTTGAAAGGTCCGGTGGGTGTGGTTGGAGTAGGTGTTTCTGCTGATTCTAGTTAGCAGGAGATTGTCGTTGTCGTCGGTTTGCTGTTTCCAGATAGAGGCCTACCTGATTCCTGACTCCTGACTTAATCTTTGCCACCCGACTCTACTTGAGTGGCCTTGCTGCCCCGACTGGCCAGTGGGGTAGTTTTCCCTGTTTTTTTACTTGGATTAGTAGAGATATAATCTTCTAAATTTGCATATTCACTGCAAATGTATTTGTCTCTGAAACTTTTCTCTCTTCACCTATCCACTCCTTCAATGCATTGTTTATTTGACATGAGTTTGAATTTATATATTGCCAATGTTTTCTCTCTGTGATAATCCATGATTTGCATTTTCGTGTAACTGTACTTGATGAGCATTTATTCCTACATTATTTTTACGATAAACAACAAACTACATATTGAGTCTGTTATTATTTAGTAGCATAGATTTAGTACTTATTATTGTCATCAACTCTTCAACTTTAGGTTCATCGCCACATTTATTTGTAAGGAGAAATGCAGGTTCTAAAGTGTATTTAGTGAGTTTGGAATAAACTTGCACCACACTGAACCCCAACGTGAAGGGATTAAGTTGGGTAGTGTAAATGGGCCTGTGTTTGTGAAAATTATCGATCGCTGGATCAAAGTCCATCTACACCACCGCACTGATTGGGCTGAAAGTCATGTGCCATACCCGTGAACCCCTTGCCAGGTGGTGTCAGCGATGGGGAATGGCGCTGCGCTGTGAGAGACGGAGGGCCGCTGGCTGATACAGCGACATGACACAAAGAGGGCCGTCACCTTGTTCAAGTACCCCGCGATCTCCGTATGCCAGGTGGAGGCTACAGTAAAGAGAGGACAGTCGCCCTTTATGTGCTGCTGAGACCCTACCCATGTCTCAGGAGGAAAGGGCTGTGAAGGAGGAAGAGGGCAGTCGGCCCTGACCTCCCATCCAGAGTAGAAGACACACATAGACCGTGACCTGTGGACAGTGAGAGCAACTACTTCAACTCCCCTGTCCAGGAGTATCAGAGACCTGCCCCTGGATCCCAGGAGAGACTTACCACATCTGAAAAGTGCCAAGGAGGGCTGCCACCAGCACTGTATCTTTCCTCCGTCCGGGCACAGCAGGGCTGTTGAGCGGTGCCCAAGGACTCTGAACCGCCACTCCGCGATAGCAGGTAAGATTGACCAACAGGCTGGAGGGCCCAGGGGAACTTGCTCTGAACTGACGTGGTCCTGCGTGGGGACTCTAGGATCTTGCTAGAGTCACATACACATCGGTTAAGGCCTGGATACAGGATGTCATCTTCTGTCAAAGCCAGCTTTCCACATTCTGGGAATTAATGCCCATGTACTCCAGGCCCAAAGATATCTGGGGTCCGGTCCTTGAATGGCTGCGTACACTCCATCCAGACGATGCTAGCCCACCAAACAGATGAGGATACAACACATACATTAAATCTTGAGAGCACAGATAGCTCCTCAACACACCCCCGACCCATCTTGGGATAAGTTTGTGGTCATTAGAATATGAAGCAGGGGTACCCACAAGATGTCCCTGATTGCACTAACATACTCTAGGCCTAACTTAGACTGGGATATTGTCTAGATGTCTTTATATTGATCTGAGACTGTTACTTTGACCTCTGACTGTTATGTTATAGTTGTTGTTAAGTTAACAGTATATTACTCGATACTTGTATATGTCGCTTTACATTAAGATTTGCGACCATGTATGTATTTTTCTAAAAACTGCTATTAAAGGAACATTCTCATTTCTTTAGTAGTGGTATAATTTAAAAAAACAAGTACTTGAAGAAAACACTTGTGTGATTCGAACTCAATTCATTTTTGTTCAAGGCCTTCATGGTAAAAGATAGACAAATAATACCAATAAAAAGAACATGATCGTAAATGCAAATAAAATGCATTCTAAATCGTATATGAGAAGAAAAACATGTTAACAGAAAGCAATTGACTTATCTTAACTAGCATAAATATATATAATAATTAATGATCACTCAAAAAATAAAACAGTTTGCTATACTTCTAGGTGTATACAGTATTGACATTTGTAAATAAATACTTATCACAGCCTTACGGTGATATAGGCCTGTAAATAACAAGTTGCCAAGTAATGAAAACGTTAAAGGATCTTACTAAAGAAAAGTCCTCACTTCTTTACTAGTGGTATAATAAAAAAAACAAGTGCTAATGTGCTTGAAAAATACATACAACTTCCGAGACATGAACGCCTTAGGGGGACCTAACTTGGATGTTGCCACATGTGAATGGGGAATAACCTTTAGCCATACACAGGGAAGTGGGACTGGAAAGCTGACCCTCTTAACAGTAGTGGGCTTGCCTCAAAAATGCTGTGTATATTGTTTGCAGTGTGTTGCATTGTATTTTGTATTAGTAGATAAATACTCCTTTTACACTAAAGCAAGTATTTGAGTGGGCAGTCATTTATTGGGTTTGCTGGACGTATTTTGAATTGTAAGTCTGTGCTCTCCCTACACCTACCTCCTCCGAGAAGCTCGACCTGTGCTACCACTGAGAGTGAAGTGTTGAAGAGGTACATTGCTCAGAGCCCATAGCAGGCAGGTCCCCAGGACATCAGGAGTCAAAGGCCTCAACCACAACTGTTGGGCCCAGTAATTCACTCTTGCCCCGTGGCTCTCTGAAAGGGGTTCTGGCAATCAGCGAGGCAGAAATGGTTTGGATAAAAATATTGATAGGTCATACTTAAAGGTGGAAATGTTTACTGAGGTTAAGCTTAGCTGCTCAATATAATCTTCGGTGTGTGGGTAGTGTTAAATTTTTCCCCAGGGAGGGTTGAGTGCTAAAATGAATAAAAGTTTTGAGAGGGCCGATCACAGAGGATTATGATGGATTTTGAGATATTATCCTGAAGAATGGCTAGTAGGATCTGTTAAGTGCCTATATGAGGCCAATGTAGTTCCCTCAAAAAGAAGCGTACAATGAACATTATTGAAGACCCAAGGTGGAGATTATAAACACCAAGCAAAGTACAGTATACCAGAAAGGAATTTGGTACTTTTAGTGGATAATTTTCCAATCGACAAGAAAAGGGGAGAAAACTGTGACAAAACTTAGAAAAAATAAAAGGCAAGACAAATAAAATAAGAAAGAAAAATAGTATAATATATTTATTGGCAAGTACGTAATCTGTGGCTGTTTGTACGCATTTACAGTGTAAATCGTCGTTCAACATTAGTAACCTACTTAAAAAGCAATGTTCCTTGAGACACATGTATTTGTACCTTTGCATAATAGTTTTTGATTAGTCCTGCTTTCGATGGTGGGAGGAATGAACTTCGTTGTACCATCCAATACTGAGCTACAAGTAATTGAGAAATGGTCATAGGCTCATCCACCAGATTGTAACCTGAAGCAAATACAATCGGCAAAATTACAGCGGCCATTTCTGCAGTTTTCATGTGATATTTTGTGGTGTCGTCCAAGAATTTAAATGTGTCCGCGTGGCGCAGAAGTATGAGGGCACTCAGTCATGAACACGGTGACAGGGCCTGCTAAACTTCTATTTTTATCGCAAACTTGCCTGCAAACTGTTTTTATCACTTTCTATTATTTAGGCACGTGCAGAAATGACTATATAGGTTCCGTTCCCATAATGACTTGATGGTATGCAGAAAGAGGTCTTCTTAAGGTCAGGACAGATCCTTTCCACTTACAAACACCCCGTCTTGCGTTCGAGATTCAAAACCTTTAGCAAACCCGGTATCCCACTCACTTAGCAGACTTTTTGCACACCATCTGTAAATAGTCCAACACCACTGGCACAGTGCATTTCTTCAAGAACATTGGATCTAGTTTATTGACCAGTTTTAACACTGTTCTGGACTAATCCTTTAGCTTTTTTTATTCATTGTTCGACAGTCTAGTTGAGGGACTTCCAAAAACCCTCCAGATCATTTGTGGAGTTGTCTTCCTCCTGACAAAGAGATAAACCCAGTCACATGCCCAAAATGAATTCTGAATTCGAGTATCCCACTGAGAAGCAATGCTGAGAGACCATAGTGTTCTATCTAGGGTATATGGAGTATGAATTGCTGATTGCACTTAGCGAGTATTGGACTTGATGTAAATTGGATGCCTTGCAAGTGAGACCAGTCTTATGGTGGGTGAGTTATTGTGGAAGTTACGTTGGAACTGCCTCCAGTGCATGCGATCAGCGTGAAAAACTGTTATGACCCCTAAAAATGCACTAAGTCTACTGCCGAGCATTGCAGTTGCAGATTATGATTATGAAAAACGCACTATATATATATATATATATATATATATTGGAACATATTTTTATTGGCATTTATCAAAATCACATTAAGCCAGTTACATCCATTACTGAAGTAGGATATCGTTTATGGTATGAAACATTGCTTTGTAATACAATCAATGTCTTCACATTGTAGGTAGGCACATTTGCAGGTATATACGCCCCGTGACATCGAGCTACTCAACCTGCCAGTACCGTAAGAATTTCTAGGATACCGCACTGTATACAAGTTATTCCTTATGTCTGTCAAGTGTATTTCTCTTAGCTGTGAGTATCTATAAACAGTTTGTGTTCTGGCCCATCTCAGATAGTGGCTCCAACAGGGCGGTCTCCCTAATAATGCCTCGCAAACAAAACTAGGAACAAACGTGATGGGTGGTGTGTTATCTCCCAGGATCTGAAAAGAACCCATTCTAGGTACCTGTCGAACTGGCCAGGTGGTGGTGGTGGGTGGGAGAGGGAGGGAAAATCTAGTCAGTCAGCAGCTACCCCAGTTACTCTATGTATATTTACTGATAGGGGAGCCCTTGTCTTCTGTATAAGCCATCTCAGACCTGACCTATCGATCGCCTACCTCAGGAACAGCTGCTTCTATCACTAGTCAGTGTTACTTAGTGTGTGTCCTCTCACTCTACTGATCCATAAACTATCAGTGTTTCATTTGCCCCCACCCCAGTTCAGTATCTGTCGCGGTCGGCTGAATTTTGTTCTCGCTCTGGATGTTTCCAACTTTCCAGGGTTTCCCTCCACTGTTCTGCAATAGGACGTCTACGTAGTCCCCTTGCCTCTTCTCTAACCAGACCCCTCCCCTCTGCACCAGCCCAGTATGTAATGTCTTGTCTCCACGCACTCACCACTGGGCCAGTGGTAGACTTCCAGGCCATAGCGATCCTTCTCCTGGCAAGAACTAGAGCCAGATCTATAAATCTGTTTCCGACTTTGCATTTGGGAGGGCGAGGGAAGAGCCCCAGTAAGCAGACCCCAACCGTTGGATGAATCACGCGTCCTAGTGTCTTACACACTGCTGCTATCACTTCCTCCCAGAATGGCACCAAGCCGGGACATGCCCATGTCATATGCATAATGTCTGCGTCTTAGTAACTACATCTGTGGCAACTACGGGCCTCTCCGCCATACGCATCATTTAGCCTATGGGGCGTCATGTGTAAATAATTACCTCGTGTTTCGAGAAACCATTTTGGGGTAAGCCAGGACCCTGTTCCACTCTGGTCAGAGAACTTCTCTAATACCAGTTCCCAATGTTCACGTAAATGTTTTAGAGGGGTACGGATTGCCTCTGATAAGGAACAGTATAGCCATTTCCCTATGTGGCCAGCTGATCCCATGGTCAGTAGGGAATGCAACACTTGATGAGTTGTTGACTCTTCTCTGCCCTTTCCCCCCACAATTCCTTAAACGTCCATATTAGGGCTTCATATTGAAGGAATTGGCCAGAAGGGAGTCCTGTGTCTTCCACTAAGTCTTCAAAAGAGATAAGGGAATTCTGGTGGTAAAGATCTCCCACTGTGTCCAATTCCACCCTGGACCAAGTTGATAGTTGTTCAGACTTAAAGATAGAGATAGGATCCCCGTGCAGTAATCCTATCAGGGGCAAGACTGGTGAATACCTGGGAGCATCCATTGTTATGGACACCCCTTATCTCCAACATTTCGGGGCTGTGATTAAGAGTGGCGATCGCCACGGTATATACACCGCTGGGTTAGGAACAGTCATGACGAGTCTGCTCTCCCCTCCATCCAATCTATGTCTTCCAGCCTTCTTCCGTCCAACCAGTATGCGACCCACTGAAGCTGGGTAGCCAGAAAATATAATTCAAAATGTGGTACGACGAGGCCACCTTACTTCATAGGTCGCTGTAGGATAGCTAGGGACACTCTTCGCCTTCCTGTGTCCCAGATAAGGTCCCTCAACAGGGAATCTAACTGACAAAACCATCCAGTTGGCAGCGTGATTGGGAGGTTGATAAAGTAATACAACAAACGCGAAAGCATAACCATCTTGGATGATGATACCAGTGCCATAATGGGAGGACGCAGGGAGCACCAAAAGTGGACATTGGACCAAAGGGATCGAAGAGCCTTCCCCAGATTACCCTCCCGCAGGTCTTCTGCTGTGTGGTACACACAGATCCCTAGGTATCTAAAGGTTGTGTGCGCCCAATTGAGGTCAGTTGGGATATCTGAGGGCTGCGGGACACTGGAAACAAATAGGTCTTACTCCTATTAACTTTTAAGCCCATACACCCTCAAACTTACTTAGACGCTCGAGGGCTGTAAGTGCCTTTCGCCGCATTGGATAAATATAATAAAAGGTCATCTGCATACAGCAAAATAAAATGCACTTGCCCTCAAACATATTCCAATGCCCTCCCCACCTGTTCTAAATAAATTTGCTAAGGGCTCGATCGCCAGAGTGAACAGGAGCGGCAACAAGGGGCATCCCTGCCTTGTCCCTCAGAAAACGTCATATCGTTGTGACACTATCCTACCTGTTTGAACTCTCGCTGTGGGATTTTCGTACAATAGTTTCATCCACTTTAGCCATCCATCGCCAAGTTCCATCTGTCGCATGGCCTCAAACAAGTAACCCACCTGACAGTGTCGAAGGCCATGTCCAAATCGACATACAGAAAGGCAGCTTGTGGGATAGTTTGGGCTCCTGGATGGAATAAGATCACACAGAGTCTCCGCAGGTTAAGAGAAGTGTTCCTAGATGGTATGAACCCATTTTGGTCAGAGTGAATTAAGGTGGGCATATGTGGGAGTAATCTAAGCGCCATCATTTTACTAAGGATTTTAAAGTCCATGTTTAACATGGAAAGCGGTCGAAAGTCTGTCGTGCCAGCACCTGGGGCCACAGTCTTAGGGAGTGGGATCACTACCGCGTCACACAACGAGTCTGGGTGATGCTCAAGCCGTAGAGATTCCACATAAAGGGGCAGCAATCTGGGGACCAATATTGGGGCATACGCAAAAAAAAATTAGGCCGGGAGGCCGTCTGGGCCCGGAGTCTTCCCATCCGCCATACTTTTAATGGCAACCAGGTCTTCCTACTCTGTCACCGGTCCACCCAATGCCTCTCTGGCCTGGGGATCTAATTTCCGGAGTTGTAGGCCGTGCAAAAAGTCCTCCTGTACCTGTGAAGTGATTGGGGTTGGAGTGCCACATAGACTCTTATAATACTCGTAAAATAGGCCATTAATTACCTTGGGAACATAAACATGTTTTGTTATCCTTCCCCCCTCAATTGGGAATCTGGGAGCCCCTAGATTCTGGTAAAATTAGCCATGCTAGCAACCGACCTGGCTTCCTTTCTTCCTCTTGGACCTTCGTTAGGTATCCCCTATAATCATGGAACTGTAATCGTTCCAAAGGCTCGCTGTAACGCATGCATGTTTCTCTCAGACCCTCCGGGTCCCCGGCCTCCATCCCCAGTTGATGAAGTTTATCCTCTATTGTCTTCAGTTCTAGGTGTAGTTCTCTCTGGGCTCATAGTGAGTGTCCTAGGCATGTCCCCGTACCACTCCCTTAAACGCCACCCATTCTATCGATCTCGAGGACGTTGTCTGTGTATTCTCAGAAAAATAATTCTTTATGGCAGACCTTAAGACTCCCTAAAACAAGTATCTTCTAAGGCCAGCGGACTGAGCTGCCACAAGGGGAATAAGGGATGGTTCCACAAAGGTTTGAATTCGAGTAATAGCGGACAGTGATCCGATATTGTGCGTCCCAAATATTCGGTATGGGGAATAACTGTCCCAAGGGAATGCGAGCACAGGAAAGCATCAAAGCATGTGTGTAAGTGGTAAATCGATGAATGGTAGGAATAATCCCTTATGGATGCATGTTGCATCCTCCATATATCCTCCACCCCCCAGTTCATCATCCCTGCTGCATTGCGGTGTGCTGGGACTCCTGGCAATGGGAGAATCGAACAATCCAAAAGAGCGTCAGACATTGTTAAAATCTCCCCCCAGGTGTTTATCTCTTGTAGCCATGTCAGCTGCAAGAAAGGGACCTGATCTTGATTAGAGGCATACACGCTCCCAAGGGTAATTTCCAGTCCCCATAGCCTCCCAGTGACTAGAACGTACCGCCCTTCCTGATCTATATGTGTGTGCTGTGGTTCAAATGCGACTCCTGCCCTTATCCATATTAACACCCCTCTTGCATATGCTGAGGAGGTTGCAAAAATGTGACCCCTCCATCTCTTGCACAATTTATCCACTTCAGATTGGACAAGCTGTGTTTCTTGCAGCATGGCTACCTGCACTTCCTGTCGTCATAAATATCTATGGACGTTATGTCGCTTGGCTGCAGATCCTATGCCTCTAATGTTCCATGTCACAAATTTGAGTGTGTAATGCGGTGTAGCCATAGTAGATTATTCATTACCGATCTGTCTCTCAACCCACCCATCCCTCTGCCCCTTAAGCCAAACAGCACAAAACCACCCATGCGTAGAAACAAACAAACCTGAATTTAGGTGTACAACATCTCTGAACATAAACTCCCCCTCCCAAGAGCAGCCTGGCAACAGCCAGCCCCCCACACCCCAAAAAGAAACTCATAATAATGGATTAGAAGGCCTGAACACCGTGGCTTGTTGACCTTCCAAGAGAGGGCAGGCTATGAACTAAGAAACGACTGGTGTTCAATGCCATAGCGCCAGCCCAGTTCTATGGCTATAGTCCAAAAGCACCCATCCCTTTCAGAGTCCAAATAATGTGTGACAGGGTGGGCCCCGTCGCCATTATTCAGCTCAGCGTGCCTTCAAATTATATCATCTGCTGTCCTCAGGGGTAACAGCTGGGGGTTGGATACTGTCCGCTCATGAGGACTCAGAGTCAGATTCCCCCGTCTCCTTCACTGATGGGGGATCCAGCTTTTGACACACTCTCAGGTCTTTTCATGATAGTCGCTACGGCCTGAAGAGCCGTGGCCCTTTCCTGGTCCATTTGCGTTGGACTGGGTCTTCTTGTTGGGCCCATCCGGGGCCTTTTGCAGGGTTTTTTTTCCTCTTTCTTCCCAATTGTATGTTTGCAACTCGTTCATTGGCAGATTGCCTACCAGTCTTGTACGCTTCAAGCCATTCCCAGGCCGCAGCAGGGTCATCTCAAAAGTGTGTCATCCCATCCAATTGGATTCGGAGTCTAGCCGGGAACATCAGAGAGTATTGCAGGCCCTCTTCTCTCAGGGTCTTCTTGACCTCAAAAAACAAGCATTGGCATAGCCAATAGGTCTCGCCTTTGGGACCTTATAAGTGTTTAGCCATGCAACAGTTGATGTTGTTGCACCAAGGATGTTGTGCTGCATAACTAAATACTTATAAGGTCCCAAAAGCGAGACCTATTGGCTATGCCAATGCTTGTTTCATGATTACTGCCAATGTCTTATGTTGCTTTCTACACATACAATTCATTATTCTGCATGTGTGGTCTAATTTCATTTATATATTCTTTTTACAAACGTCCTTGCAATAAATGTGCTTTAATTATCCGCCACAACCAATCATACCTAGTTGGACACTGCAGCCTAACTTCGCATCAATGCTCGGCGCTGTCCCGGCACACATTCATTTACACATGCTTTAATAACAGGCACAATTTATAGCAAGGTGTTTGAGAGAGTTGATGGCTTGGTGGGTTGGAGTGGGGATGATAGCATGGATAATCCAGGGTGGCAGCTGAGTTTGAAGCACGGATGAAGCTGGTGCAGAATGACATTTGCATCTTGGATGGTGTAGAGCTGGATGTTTGCAGGATGGTGGTTGGGTTGGTGAATGTGGCGCTGGTGGGAGGGTGTTGGGTTGGGACCTGGATTGCGGCAAGATATTAGTGAGGGTTGGTGGCTGGGTGAGGATGATAGAGGGGTAGGGTGGTAAGTCTGAAGATTGTGGCGAGTAGGAGGGGTCGTTTGAATGGTTGTGGGGTGGGAAAAGTGTGTTGGCGGTGGGTGTGGAGAAACGTGGGTGGGTTATAGTGTTTTTTTCCCCCTGTGTGTTCTGACTTGGAGCACCACTTCCCTCATTGTGTGCCAGTGTCAAGGGGCTCGGTGCTGTCATGTGGCCACAAATATATTGCTGGTTTATAGCCGGTTGTATCCCGGGGGCAACACTGGGGCACTAGGGGGCAGCGCGGGGTCATTGTCACATCCTCTGGCTCTGTTCCTGTGTTTTGGCTGTTGCTCCGCAGATGCGAGATCTCTCTGCACGCCCACAGTCAGCAACGTTTCAATCGTAACATCTGGAGCAGAAGTGTAAGTGGCGGGGAGGAGGGGGGGGGGGGGACTGAAAGGAACTGTTGCATTTGGTTTCACCAAAACAAGGAAGGAAGCCGCATTAGGCGCTGTGGTCGGGGGCAGAGTCTGTGGCTCCCGACGCTAGGCGCTAACAATTGGGGAGGTCAAAGGACAACTGAGTGGGGTCAACGAGACACAGTGGGGTGCATTTTGTGACTGTGTAAAAGGGGGAACCTCTTGAGGCCAAGACGGAGTCTTCGAAACACCTGTGCCGTGAGAAAGGGTTTATTGGCCAGTGGGCGCCGAGTAGCCACCTGAATGAATGCGGAGGACACCCACATGCCTTTTTAATTAACAGAAATTACCTTTACCCTGTTGCATTTATAATCAGAATCAGTAGTTTGAAAAGCACGAGGCAGCTCTCATCCTTCGTATGAAAAAAAAACTTTAAGAAATAGAACGTTTAAATGCACTTTCAACGGTATACGCTTTTTCACGTGCACAGAAGCCCAGCCCGTGATTTTTACATGCAAAGAAGGGCGACGGGTTCTAATGAAAAGCCATCCTGAAAGGACAGTGGGCAGAATCAGGAAAGGCGGTCTGCGTTTTCCGCCAGGAACTGCATTTCTGGCTGCAAACACAACCCCGTAAATGTCTGGGTGTTTTGAAACGCAGACGCCTTCCCTTCTGAGTAACTAAAACCATCTCGGGGAAGATATGAATTGTGAAGAGAAACCGATTCACTGCTTGTAAACGTACATTATTCAGCAGCAACAACATATCAGTGTGGGGAAAGAGGGCGGAGTTCAGAATAAGAAGTCCGGAAATGAATTGGAAGCACAGTAATTGGCAGAGATCAACAAGTTGACAAGGGAGAGCGAAGGTGAGACAGGCAGAGGAGCAAGCGAGCGCGGCCATGCTAATTGAATACAGATGGCCCCTGAGCGCCGCTGCTCGCTCCCGCAAGGTGGATGCCAGCACAAGCACGAGTGCTTGAAAAGAGCTGACCAATTTCTAAAGGTCATCTCCTAGAGCAGCGCATGTGCGCTGCCTAGGCGAGACCTAATGAGGCCCTCTTCCTTTGTACTTCCATCGTGTAGTCTGGGAAGAGGGAAACCTTACTGTTGTTGACCGTGAAGGGGCCTGTGGTTCTAGCCTTGTGCAGTAGCGTATCTCTGTCCTTGCAATGGAGTAATTCCGCCACTACGGGGCGCCCAGGTGCAGGTGGACGTGCCGGGACCCTATGAGCCCGCTCTAGGGTATAGGAGGAGGAGAGACCCTCGGGGCCACTTCTGTTCTAAGCCAGTTCTCCAGGTAAGTTATCATGTCAGGGTGTTCCACCCCTTCAGGGAGGCCGACCACTCCGATATTATTGCACCTATTGTGCCCTTCCGCATCTTATGCCCTTCGTTTAAGTACACAAACCCTTTCTGTGAGTTCTGTAAGCTGGAGAGACGTCGTTTTTTGCACTGGGTGTAGGTTGGCTAGTGAGGTTTGCGTTAGTTTTACCTGTTCTGCTAGTTTGTGGTGTTCGCCCGAGCAGCCCCAACCCCACTGACACTGTACTGATATCTTGATGTAGAGTGGCTTTGGTGTCCTCAATGGCCCTGACGATTTTAGTAAATTGTAATTTTACTGGGTCTCCCGGGGGCTCCTGTTCCTGTCTCTGTATTCCCAGCAGTGACTCCTGGTCAGGCGGCATCTCTGATGGTCGCGCCCTTGTTTTGCCCATTACTGTTAGGGTATCACACGTGGGTTCTTCTAAACGGGTTGTACACTCTATTAGCCTCCAATAATGCAGGAGCAGTGCACAACAGTGATTAAGGTCTGGGGAATCGGTCATCTATGTCGCTCAATACAGCTTTCTGAGTACAGTGAAGCACCGTTCATGGGCTAAGAGTTCAACCAAGAAGATTGTTTGGCCCGTGGCTTGCAGTGTACTGATTCTACCTCTCCGCTCCTCCCACGGAGCGTCTTCGCTTTTGGACACACCACAGGCTTGATCCTTCCAGGTCTTTTACTCCTTTGCCCGGTCTGCCCTCCCTCTCAGCAGAATGCAGGAGCGGACAACACTTTGCTGTGGGCTTACATCCACGATGGGATTATGTAAGAATGATCAACCACTATGCCGGTATTTGGACCAATCTACAAGGAATGTTACCTCAGTGAACTCCGGTTTTCAGTTAAATAAACCTTTTTTTAAATTAAGTTACTCAGTGTGCGTCTCAGTCGTTAGCGATGTGTCTGAAAGCGCTAGAGGAATAAACATCGCAAGTGTGCCAGGTGCAGATGGACCGCTGCCAAGCTGACGGGCGCACTTAACTTCAAAACTAACAAGTTTTTCTTCCAAACTTCAAGTTTTGCAAATAATGTTTTCAATAAATTGCAAATCATCAATCATTTGTCATTGCTTTTAATTAGTTGTGACAGTTCTTATTGCTCAATATTCTTCATGGTATACATTGTGTGGCAGTTTAAACTGCAATCACTCCAAAACCCAATGCATTTTGGGTCATTCAAGACCCTTCATCAGGGGTCTTCTCAATTACAGTCTACAACAGAAGTGAAGCAGAAGCCAGCTCAATCTAGGCCTCAGAATTAAAATAAGAACTGAGAATGTAACATCAAGGAATATATCCAATATTCTCCCTTGTGCATGGAAAAAATTTGTGATCAATCTAGAACACCGAAAATTTTGTGATGAGAAAAAGAAACCATCCAGTTCAACCTATTCCAAACCATATCGTGAAAAAGAAAACCATGCGTCTGCTCAAAGACGTGTTCTGTGTAATTATGTGGTTTTCAACAGACAAAAAGGTGCTGAAAAAGTACATGCTGCTAGCAAACGGACGCTTAGTACACTGGTGATTAACGAACCGCCAGGTTTTAGTGACACGGATATTTCGAGTGTAAGTTATCACATCATATCATTCCATAGTGTTTGCAAGGTTTCATACATACGGTGGTCTTTAGCTCATACGTTTGCCCAATAAACTGCCACTTTCCGCATCCCCAAAAACATGCTCTGTGTAATTGTGTGGTTTTAAACAAACAAGACGTGCTGTAAATATACATGCTGCGCGAAAACGGACGCTTGGTATACTGGTGATTAACAGACTACCAGGTTCTAGTGACACAGGTATTTCGAGTGCAAGTTATTCGAAACATTCTCACGCAATATCATGCCATAGTGTTAACGAGGTTACATGCATACGTTGGTCTTTGGCTGATACGGTTACCTGAAAAACTGCTAGTTCCCGCGTTCCCACTTAGGAACGAAGCAAAACATTCAAAGCTGTTCCGACATACTGATTAGCGAATTGATTAGCGACTCGCAAAATAGGGTTGGTACATGGGCCACAGGTTTTTTGCGGTCGCAAACGTGCCTAAAACCCCTTTGCGACCGCAAAAAATGGTTGTACATCTGGCCCAATATATTGTATTTGATGGTCATGCTGTGCATTGTTTAATTTATTTTCACAGTCTGTGTTCACTGTTCATATTTTATACAATGGACTGGAATTTTAGAAAATAAACATTTTTAAGTTTTATCCTGTGTTTCCAAGTACTATTTTAAGAGTGTTATTCATTTATGAAAGAGTCTTGAGTTCCGTTGTGTCTATTAACTTACCTAGAGGTGCAAATCGTGACCAGAAAACACCACTTACTTAGTACAGCTCAGAGGGTTGTGTATGGGTCGCTGTCCAACTTGATTTCTAATTGGTTTTGGTGCATTGAACAAAGTCCTTGCACTGGGGGGGGGGGGGTAAGAAATCAGACCCCTGCGTCTCTGAGGGTGAGTGAGGTACCAGATCGTCTCACACAGTGCGGAAATCGCTACATAGACTCAGCTCCCTTACCTTATTTACATAATTTGGCTGCTGGGTAGCACAAGTCAGTTTCTTGAAAAGCTCTGCTTAAATTTGGGAGCCAACAACGGTTTGCATAGACATTGAATCATTGTCTTTTGAAACTTGATCAAGCTTTTAGGAAACACAGAGATGCACTTTATGATCGGTAAATGGGTAAAAGTTCAAATAAGTGCCACATTTTGTCTTGTAGTTTTTTTTTTTTTTTTTAAAACAGATTTTATTGGATTTTACACAGTGCATTCCACATTAAGGAGGACTTCCTTCAAAATTAGTACCATTAGAATCAGTACAGATTGGACATGCAGTGGTGATCCCATTTAATGAATAAACCCAATTAAACTATACTCTACCTACCTCCCGTTTTCTTTACCCCCTACCCTCCCAACAGTTGCTGCTAATGTTAATTCTTTGCCATATATCCAGTCCTGCCCTATTCTCTCCTTTGGTCTGTATGAGTATTGTGTATGGTGTCTCTGTGATAGGTGAGCGTGCTCTATAGACACCAGAGATCATATATAGTCATGTGCAGTGAAACACTGTCTAGGCTGCGTCAGCTTCCCGTGGCCTCGCTGGTGAGGCTGTGGGGGGGTGGGGGGGGGAGGGGGAGGGGGATCAGGATCTTTAGGCTTTTGACCAAGGCCTCCCATTCTCGAGCTGTGTCCATAGAGCCTATTCCTCTCGACTTCTCTCAGGTGTACTCTCCCTTCACAACTAGCCCATTTTTACAGCTCTTTATAGCAGGTGGAGGGCCTGGGGCCTCTCGGTGATTTCCAGTTCATTGTAATTTCTTATTTGCCTAAAACACGAAGGCCGGGTTTTGGAATTTGCTCATTACCTTATTTTTAAAAAGTGTGGGGAAACCAACCCAGAAGACAGTGCCCTGGGAGCAAGGGACCTCCCAATCTATTCCGGCTGCAATCTTTCTTGTGACCTCTTCCCAAAACTCACGCAATGAAGGGCAAGACCAAATCATGTGCATCAAGTTGGCCCAGAGTTCCCCACACCGTGGATAGGCCGCATCAGCCACCTGAAAGTATCCTCTAATGCGCTCCGGTGTGAGGGATGCTCTGTGAAGCACATAGAAGTTAATTAGTTTAAATCTAGTGTTTCGGAAAGCTTTTGGGATTCGGTCTATTATTATGCATCAGTCGCCTGTAGATATGGGGTTACCCAGGTCTACCTCCCATGTGGCCCTCAACCTGTCCAGTGAGTGGTGTAGGTCCTCTCCTATGGCTCCATATATACACAAGACAGTCCTAATAGTACCAGAGGAAATGATCATGCAATGACAACATTTGTGTGTTGGTGGTTCAGTTGTTCCCATAGCCCAGTGCTTGCGAATCACAGCTGTGACTGCCCTATGGAGCAGGAAATGGCCCTGTGGCAGCTCGAATTCTAAGCGAAAGTCTTCAAAAGGCAGCAGTGCTGATTCCCTAAACAGGTCACCGATTGTAGTGGCTCCCGCTGCTGCCCATTCTTCGAACATTCTCCCCAGTGTGGTAACTCCCCTAGCAGTATGATAGGCAATTCCGGGGAGTAAGGGACTTTCCAACCTGTCTTTTGTAAGCATCTATTCAAACACTTCGTGATCACCTGGAACTCCCGGGATTCCCTAGTGACTGGTCACCTTATTCGCAACAATACCCTGGTAAGTTCTGGGAGCCTCGGAACAAATGGTCCCAAGGCAGCGTCTCGGGTGCGTTTGCCCACCAGCCATTGGACAAACCATTGAAGTTGGGCTGGCAGGTAGCATGTTTCGCACTCTGGAACCACCAAGCCCCCAGCCGCAGTCAGGTGTTTCAGCAACTCAAGTGCCACTCTCCTCTTGCTCTGTCCCCAAATGAATTCGGTGATTAGGGTGACCAGCTCCCGGAACTTAGCTCGGGGAATCCAGATCGGAAGGGTTCCAAAGAAATATAATAGGCGTGAGAGTGCAATCATTTTTAGCAGGGCTATCTCCCTCATCACTGACAAAGGTAACGCTTTCGAGAACGCCATGTTGGATCTGAGTGATCCAATGGCTAGCTCCACATTCCCATCTAGTAAATCGGTTCGGTCATGGTAAATTTTTACTCCTAAATATGGGAGACAGCGAGGTTCCCACTGCAGGATCTCAAGCCCATCTGGAGGGGGGGGGGGCCTCGTCGGTAGAGGTGGGACAACAGCCTGGACTTCTGCCAGTTGACTTTCAAACCCAACATTGATCCAAATCTCTTCAACATAGGCCTCGCCCCGGCCAGGTCTTCTTGTGTGTTCCGCAACAAAAGTAGGAGATCGTCTGCATACAAGGCTATGCGATGCCAATGTTACCCGATCTGTAGTCCGCGGTAAGCATACCCCATCTGATTTAGTCTTGTAATTGTTATATTTGTTCATTTAAAGATTTCTAGGAAAGGATGTACATTGGACTGTTCTCGTCTTTCATATTGTGACTGACATAAGTGCACACAAGTCGGCATATTAAGAAAACCCATGAATGTGGGGTAGTGCCTATAATGTCTGAGATTAGAAAACAAAGACATTAGATTTTCACAGGCAAAAACTTTGGAGGTATTCCAGGGGGCACGTAGCTGCCAATAGCTGCTTGAAGGATCACTGAAATTTAGCTGCCGAAGTTCTGCAACCAAAAGCAACAGAAAAAATTATCTTTCATAACCACACCTAAATAAAAATGTCAGAATCAAATAGGAACTTAGAACATGGTCTCCATGATAACTCAGTGCATTTAAAGATCTTAAACTAATGGACAAGTCTAGCACAATATACAGATCAAAGTCTGCTGCAAATCTAAAATGACCGACATCAAAACATAAGTTAGAACAGATTGCAACAGTCTTATCCGTGAAATATGTGGCATGTCCTTTGTAGTTTTCTAAGCTTTGTTGCACTGGTTGTATCTGGAATAGGTACAAAATAGTTCTGATTGCTGAAAAACAGCGCATGGTCTAATGATCAATCCAAGAAGCACAACCTTTAGTTGACTACTTTCTTAAAACTTCCTTTTTTCCTTCACTCATCTGGGATTTTAGATTTGGAAAGAATGAGGGCAACTAAGTGGTCCGATTGATGTGAAAATTCAAGATAACTTTTGGGAGGCAGGAGGTGCCAGTTCTTAAAAAACATGTTAGGATACTGTTCAAGGTTTGCACACACAGTTTGACTACACTTCCTCGTCTAGCTGATGTTTAGTGACCAGAAAAGCCAACTCAATTTTCAGGGTAGATGTTGGATGCACACTTTATGCAGGGGTTCTAAGTGGGGCACTTAAGTTTCGTTACAACAACATTCAGCTCCAAGCAAGAGTAGATTACGTAACAGAGAAACCCTTTAGTGGCTATGATGTTGTAAAAAGATGAACAAGAAGAACTTTGCGATTAGCAACAATAGTAGTCAAATTTACTTTTATAGGTGCAAATCGAAAGGATGCACAGATGTAAAATGAAGGGCAGCTTTAGCAGATTATGGAGATCCTGTCTCATTGACATGTTATTGTATTATTCTGCTTTCTCAGTCATCTGTTGCAAAGACTCCTCTACTTAAATGAACACACTGTTCTTGAGGAAAGGAGCTCCACCCACTCTAGGGTGTTTCTGGACTAAGAAGAGTGATTCCAGGATTCATGGTGCAACACTTCAGGAGCCAGGGTATTTGAATCCGGACATCTTCACACAGGCTATATTTTGCAGTGAAAAATGGGTTGAGATGGTGTACCTCATTCTGTGTAGACTTCGCCAAACACTTTGTTGGTTACCACCAGCTCGTGCTTTTGCAAGGTGTTTTACTGACCCAGCAGGCAAATCACTTTTCTGGAGATTCCTCAGCAGAAGTCGGTGTCCAATATTCTGGAATTCTCCAGAATGTGCCTGGATTTTCCCCCTTCCTTGTCTTTTCCCTACTATCATTTCCTGATGGCCAGTGTGCAACAATGGATTTAAAGATAGAAATGTGCATTTTTTTGAAACACAAGTCAGACATTGACTACAGACATAAAAAACAACGAGCAAGTGTCTCAAAATACATAATGCAATGGTTTGAAGGAACCCACTTGTGGGCTCACCACTATGAGCCCATAGGTAGTCAAGGATTCACGAATGGTAGTCAAGGATTCAAAAGCACACGGGTGCACATTTAATGTAACCTGGACTTTTTTTCTACCTTGACTTTGATGAATAAGTTACTTACCTTCGGTAACGTCTTATCTGGTAGAGACTAGATCTAGCCGCAGATCCCTTACCTTAGAATTATCCCCAGGTGTCAGACTAGATCCAGAAATCTTTCTACAGCAGTAGAGGTAGAGGGTGCCGAGCGACTCTGTAATGACTTCGTCCACCGGATGTGACCTCGTTAGAGTCCATATAAGCCCTTCCCTGATGCATTGATGTCAGTTTCTTTCGCGACTACTTTCCGCGCTAAAATGCGGAGCCACGTATAGAAACTGCTACGAAAACAGTGTGCCCAAAAAGAATCCCCTTTATGAAAGACGCTTATATTAGTATTATCGTTTTTTTATTGTGTCTGATATTTATATATTTTTCTTTTTACCAACGAAAAGCACAAGGGTGCATAGAAGGGATCTGGAAGAAAAGGAGAATCAGTTTGCAGAGCGGGGAGGATGGGTGGGTCGGTAAGAAATCTGTGGCTAGATCTAGTCTCTACCAGATAAGGCGTTACCGAAAGGTAAGTAACTTATTCATCTGATAGAGACATCTAGCTACAGATTCCTTACCTTAGAATAGATACCCAAGCAAAACCATTCCGGAGGAGGGTCTGCGAACTGATTCCAAGAAATATCCCAACTAGTCTATCCGGTCTGCATTACAAAAAGAGACTGCGTTCCGGAAAGGGAGGGGTGAAGAAAACATCCCACCAGAAAACTCGGGGAGATCCCTGTATGGAACCGAATCTGCAGCCGTGCAAAGACATGGGAGAAAATGAATGGCAGAAGAACAAGACAAGTGGGGAGAACACTCCATTTAATCATAGCACCACAACATCCCCCGGAAGGGCAACTGGACCAAGGGACCGAGGCAGAAGGCGAAGGACAACAGCTAAAACCTCTGGGCTAAGCCCCCAGCTAAAGAAGTAGGCATGGTATAGGGCTCCAACCACAAATAGCTGATAAAGCATGGCTAACAATAGCAACAATTATGGCCATAGACCACGTTAGGCAGAGGAAACACTTCGAGAGAGAGGAGGCTCTTTAGGACTATGCAGCATAGAATCCAAAGAAAAGAAGGTATAAAACGCATTTAGAGAGGTATGACAACTATATATATATGTTATGTATGAACATAAACATATACAGAATTCACACTGCACAATTATAGGTGCCCAAAAAGGGTACATACAATGACCCTAACAGCGGCCATGGGTGGTCGAATGCGAGACAATGGCAAACTGGGAACCAGTCACAATGGGGGAGAGGGTGGGACGAAGTGCCCACCCCCAGAAAACCGATGGAGCAGACAGAAACAGCACTACCGACAGCATGGTACGATTAGACAGGCGAGAGACAATTGAAAAGAAAACCGCAGGGGAGAAACAACCCAGGTAGAATAGAGAAATAAAGACCACTATGGAGGACTGGAAAAAGGGACCGAGGTGGATGAGGTCAACACCTGGGAGGGCTATGCAGCCAACCAGGTCATAATGGAAAATATATCAGTATTGGAAGACCAATGCTAGAATGAAAGTCCAACCAAAGGGCCAGTGTAAAGAAGAGAAGGAATAGATAGTGAGGCAGTGCCCACAGCCTACAAAGCAGAAGGTCAAAAGCAGGGTAAAGTATTCGTATGCACGGGACAACACGTGTCCGGCCAACAAGCCAGGGAACAATGTAGGTGAGGATTCAGAAGCCACCCAAGATCGTACTCGGTAGCCCATACTACTAGGCGGACTGACCAGCCTCAGAGAAGCCGGAGGTACGTAGCCAGGCACGTCGGCAAAGAGCTACCGAAAGGGCCATGGCCCGCCCAAATGAATCCGTTGTATCCAAGCCACCACGAATCAGCAATGTAGCTGCCTGATGAGCATACTGGATCAGCTGAGCAAGAGTGCCCCGAGAGACAACAGGGTACAAAGGGGAGAAGGCGCAAGACCTAATCCCACAAGACATAAGAAAAAAACGGCCTAAAACACAAGTCGTATTAAGGGACCGCAAAGCGAAGCTGGTACCAGAAAAGATACCGTCCCAAAGTGTCCAGTCCTTTAGACTCCCTGTCCGGAGGGACGTCAGGCACAGCGCCGATGTCTGGGGAGGCTGTAACAGCCTGAACCGCAAAGCTTTGCGGTGAAGGCTTACAGAAGAGGCAGAGCGGGTCCCCAGCGGCAGGATGGTGCCTATGAGCAATAGACCAGTCCACAGAGGCCCTTGAAATGGTCTTAGGCTAAGTGCCCAACAGAATATCAAAGAGGGTTTCACTAAAGGGAATCACAGGCTCAGCTGGCTCTGCTGAAGCACCCCGAGTAGGTGATCAATGGTCGCTTTCACAGAAAAAAACTGGAGCCCCAAAACAGTATCAACTCTCCGCAAAAGCCGAGCTGGCCTCCGAAGTGAGGTGAGGAGGAGAAAACAGGCCAGTGGATGGAGAAGAGTCGAGGCCACTAGCGTCATCAAGGTCAGAGACCCAATGAAACTCCGGAGGGGGCTCATCTTTTGGAGCATGCACATCACCAACATACCCCTGTGCCATGGAGAAAAATAACAGGGGGCTTCCCTGAAAGCAGAGGAAGGTAGCCCGAAGGAGACTGATCCACCGACACCAATATCGAGAAGACGACACCTTGGCGTCGGAGAGAAGAGACAAAGAGGTGAGCAGTGTTGTCGACGCAGACAGATTTGATATAGGAGTCACAAGTGGGAACCCCGAAGGGCTGTGCACTGGAGCCGAAAGGAAGTTGAACACAGATTCGGAGGGCCCTGCTGACATCAAGGGAGGTCCTGCTGGCGGCTAGTCAGAGCCGAGAGGTGCGCCAGAGGGAGGTTGATAGCCAAATATGGCATGAAGGGAGAGATAGTAGTCCCTCATCTGAGCCACAGTCGCCTGGGCGCCAGGAAAAACTGGAAGGCGTGAAACAGACACTCGCCCCGACTCCGATATCAGAGGATTACAAGGCAATTCAGGGACACCGCGCGTAGGCAGTAAGGTCGCAGAAGGCCGCGGTGCCGAGCGCCTACGACGTGACTTACCATGCGACAGCGAGAATGAAGGACTTTGGGAGCTGGCCCTCGACAGGTCCTCAGAGGAAGATGACCATGACCGACAAGGTGCGGCCACCAGCGTCTGGCGGCGCTCCTGCAGCGCGGACAACCGAAGCTGAAGACATGAGCCGCACCGTTCAAAGTCAGGGTGGGCGTCTAAACACTACATGCAAGTAGGATGAGGGCTTGACATTGTAGACCCCAGGACCTCGAAGATATCCAGAAAAAAGCCCACTGTCATCGACAACTCCGCTAGAGGCCTAAAAATGGCCAGAGGTACCGCACTTTGGATCCGTGTGGAAGCGTAGAAAGGAAGAAACTGAAGCCAGGGGAGGGCTTATATGGGCTCTAACGACGTTACATGGGCTCTAACGACGTTACATCCAGTGGACGACATCATTATGGAGTCGCTCGGCACCCTCTACCCACGCACAGAGGTACTGCTGTAGAAAGATTTCTGGATCCAGCCTGGGGATAATTCTACAGTAAAGAATCTGCGGCTAGACGTCACTATCAGATCTTGGTAGTACACTTGGATCATTTGGACACAGGTCCCCTCCCCTTGGGCCTATTTTATCTGTAACTTTCCTCATCCTAACAGTACCAATGTTATAATTGTGTAGCAATTTCTTTTAGTCTCTGCTTTAAAGGGCTCTAAATGGATTTGATATCTTGTGTAATGCTCATTCCCTTACTGCCCATTTTTCTTCTAGTTTTAGGTCTAGTGATGCAAGCTTGAAACATAATGTTGACTCGTCCCAATATTCATACGAGTAAATTCAAAGAACCAATGTCTTTGCAAGGTTTCTAAGCTGCTGAGAACCTTACATTACTTCATATTTAATCACTGAAGGACTTTTATTATAGTGCTTTCACAAAGAGTCTTGCTAAAGGACCTCAAACGTGCCTAGAATTTCCATGCACATTTCATAACAACCAGACTTATTTCCTACAATCTGTCCTGATACAGGTTATAAGTTATGTCACATATGTTCACTTTCATTGTTGATGTCTGAAATGCCAAATGCCATAATAGACATTGTTCTCAAATTAAGGAAACTAAAACGAACTTTGTTTTATTTAACTTGCCCCTTGGGGGTTCTCTCCCCACCTGCATTCTTAACTGAGGACCCATAAGTTGGAGCCAAATGAGGATGTAGATAACATATACATATTTTTCGTTTTCTGTTTAGCAAAGAGCAAGCAGGCTTTCAATTTATTCTTAAAATAACACGATTAAATCGTTATTACGTGTGCAAAAAAAAAAAAAAAAAGAAATCACAGAACAGATATCAAAGCTGAACAAATATGAGGTAAGCAAGAGCTTCCTGGTCCAGGTGAATAGTCACCAACATGGAATAAGGAATTACCATGGATCAAACGCCCCCTTTGAAAATAAGGGGACAGAAAATAAGGGCATCTCAGGAGGAACTCAGGAATGGATAGATGAGGGAATCTTTACACTCAGTTATGAACAAAATGGAGAAAACCAATCCCTCTCTCCTATCACTAGCGTCCCCAATGTAATCAATAATATTTTAGTAAGATCAGATTCTGCCACATTAGAAGCTTCTCCGCAACTGTCAAATCAGGTTCAGCTTAAGATCGCCCAAAAATGATTGTGCTGCCTGAGTGTTAGTGCAAGTGTAGGTCTTGCTGTTCCTTACTGCCTTTATCTGCACCGGATACTAGAGGGATGATTCCCCCACCTAGTGCCATGATGCTCCTTTTTCCTCACTTGAATTGCCGAACTTAAGTCTGGAATCGGTAGTATGCGCCTCTCTTCTATTTGCATTGTGTTTTTCAGTGAAGCAGGCAGCCTCAATATGGGGATTCAAATCTCTTGATCTCTAAAAACTGCGATGATGGTGCCTTCTCCATGACCATCCGATTGGGCTTTTGAAAAAAAGACTCCTTTCAAACTTTACTCTCCTCCTTTAGCGACAACTCCATCCCTTTTACATTACCTTCCACATTTCCAACACGTGAGTCCCCACCACCACAGAGGTTTTTTCTACTATGTCCAGTTTTTGTCGAAACAGATTTCAGGGCAGCCTTCACATCCTTTGCCCTTCCTTCCACCACGTCCCCAACAGTATTTTCAGCTCCATCACCTCATCCCCACCTTTTTATTTTCATAAGGCAGACTGAAAAATGACCTTTTTTCTCCCTCCTCATGCCCTTGTCTTACATTTCTGTTTCTTTGTGGACTCACCACCATCACAAAATGGCTGGGACCAGACGAAGGCCTGACCATGCCCTCCAATGACACCATCTCAGCTCACTCTACTCCTCATGTCACAGATGACTCCCGGTTGCGAGAACACACTAGTCTTGGTTAAACTGATGCATGCCACCAGTAGCTGGAGAGGCCCTCCCTCCACAGGCCCAACAAAGAGTGTGCCGACACGGCACCTACCACGGATGACTGGGCTCGCAGCGCATTCTCTCTCCTAGGACACAATCTCAGAGGGGGGGGGGGGGGGCAAACCTCTTCATCGCCTGATTCAGCAGACCACAGGATCCCCTTTCATCATGGTGATCACAGTTGCAGCACAATTGTCCAATCCGCTCAAAGATCTTTTCGCGGAGTTAAACAAGTTTAGGGAGCCATTAGGGAGACCAAAGTAGAAAAGTGGCATTCAAAGCCCAGGTGAAAGAAGCTGCTACCGCTGCGGGCTCTTTATACGGCAGTTGCCTTCAGAAATTTTGCAGCAGGGCTACCAATCAGCTAGGAAGCACGGAGAGCCGAAAGGCAAAGTATTAATTGTGCAAAATGCGCACACCTTGATTTTAGCATCCAACCACACTCAGAGTAGAGCAAATCGTCAAAGAAATGTAAACAAAAGAGCGATTTTTCGGGTTTATGAAAAATAAATTTATTACATAACACCTTGTTTTAACAATGTCATTTTTTTAATTCAGAATACTTGCATCATTCATGTAAAATAGTTTTGATACAGTACATTGTATGTTACAGTCCTGTTCCTTGTAAATTCAAAGGATCTACTTAACACCTTCTTTGCTGTCTTAAGGACACCCTAGAAATTGTGCGGACAGATTTAAAAAAGAATAAAACTAAATACAACTGTAATCCTCTACACCAAGCCAGCTTTCAAACATGACGAAACATACGTGCGGGTGCTGCTCACCTTTAGGAAGGCTTCTATGCTTCCCCAATTCCAAAACATGCTCATGTCAGCAAGAAGAGACATAGACTCATTTTAGTTTGTCTAAGCTTAGGGATTTAGCTCAATTGCAACGGATGCATTTACTATCTTGTAGCAGCTGTAAAACCAGTCTAGTGACAGGTTTTAACCAAGAAAAACAATACCTTATTGGATGAAAATGAATCTTTGGGAGGCTCTTGAGAAACTTAAAATGCAATGTTTTCCATCTTGAAGTACTCCTGCAGCATTGTTGGTCATTAACATCAATGGATGTGAAAAATGAATCAACATGCGCAAAAAGAAAATCACAAAACTGTACCAAATTGGTCTTCATTAATCACGGTGATTGTGTTTTTACTTTTCTTGCCATGTTAATACATATGCTTTAGAAATCATTTGAAGTAGTCTGGATACTATTGGTCAGACAATGTTGTTACATCGAGAGAAGTCACCACACATACAACAAAAACGCTTGCTCCGTCACATTTCACAGCTTTAACTGCTACAGACTGTCGCTGACCAATGGTCAACCTGAACCATGTCAAGTAAACGATGGAAGTAGCATACCCATAACACAACCTGTGCTAGCACTTTCATTCAAGTTTAACCCCAAATCTTTACAACTGAGGAACCACTACTCCGTTATGTGAAAAGTGGAGGACCCTGGCAAATGGACACGTTGAAGGTGTGGTTGTACAGTACATTCATATGGTCCAAGCCAGGCAGGCAGCTGCATGGTCAGTCCTGCAGCTTTAGTGACAGTACATGGACATTAAGGTGCAGCTCAGTACCGGTGCGTTTGATGTGAGTACTGTGGAGGCTGTTGGGAGGTAGTTGAATATCCCATGCTGCTCTGTGGCTGTGACGTGCTTGGTCCAGGGTTAGGATAGGCAGCATGTGGATTGGAACGCTAGAAAAGATAAGATACAGCACGTATTCGTCATTTGCAAGAAGCAATTTTTACAAGCCCATAGACAAAATAAATTGTGTGCAATCCCATGAATGGTAGAGACAACTGTGATGTTATTTTTATATCTTGAATAAACTTTAGCTTAGTTTAACAGTTTTAGTAAATTTATTGATCAGTATGCAGAGGTATGGCCCCGTAACTAGGCTGGCAATATATACCCGTACTTCTAACTCAAGGCAGATCTCAATGCTCTAACCTGGTTTCCTTCCTACCATGTTATAATCAATACAGTATCGAATGACGTTATCATAATTGATCCTACTCGCTAGACTAGATGCAGGGTTCTCAAAACTGGTCCTGGAGGGCCGGATCCATGCCAGACTTTTAAGATGACTACATTTATCTAAATGGAGATTTGCTAAAAATCTGGCATGGATACGGCCCTCCAGGACTGACTTTGGAGAACCCTGCACTATAGGAATGAAGTTGTACGTAGTAAATGCCACTAAGTCAATATGAGAAAAATATATTAGGCCAAAGGCATGGCCGACAACTAGGCTATTAAAGTTCATCAAAAATTATGCTACTTTTCACTTCAACATTACTAATACTGTAAATCAACACGAAGATTAAATGAATGATCAACAACACCAAATGAACACCTTCCTCCCATTTCATGAATTGTTTCAAACGAACACTGGATGCTTTTTTGGGGGGACAGGGGGGTCAGGGGGTGGTAAACATTTTTTGAACAGTGAATATAAGAGTTCAAGTTTTTACATGCTCTTCTATGCAATTAAGGCAAAGACAAAGGCCACCATATATGGTAAGAATGAAAAGTACTCCAGGAGAACAGACAACAGAGAGACAGCACGTGCAGAAATTCATAACTTCATTTGTAGGGTCATTACTTTTCCCTGTTCCCATCATGGCAGTTAGAAAGGATAATGTTACTTACCCAGAAAGCATCTGTTCTTGGCATGTAGAGCTGTATATTCACATGCTTTGCGTACTCCTGCCATCTAGTGTTGGGTCCGGATGTTTGCACATTGTTTTTCTTCGAAGAAGTCTTTCCAGTCACGAGGTAGGTGACTCCTCCTTTCGGTGAGAGTGCGCATGGGCATCGACTCCATTGTTAGATTGTTTTCCCGCAGAGGGTGAGAATGGAGTTAGTAGGTGTACAATAGAGATGTCCATGTGAATGTATGTAAAGTAAGAAAACTGCAACAGGTATAGGTACCCGGGGAGGCGGGTGGGCGCATGTGAATCTACAGCTCTACATGCCAAGAGGCATATGATCTGTAGATAACATGCTTTGCATAGGCTATACAGCAGTATACGCCTAAAGCGGTGGCTAACTTGCAGCTGCTGCAGTTGTTTGAAAAAGTGTTTTAAGTACTGCCTGGCCTACATTAGCTTGTTGCCTCGCTAACACATCTACACAATAGTGCTTGGTGAATGTGTGCTGTGTAGACCCTGTTGCTGCCTTACAGGTGTCAGCTAGGGGAATATTCCCTAAGAAGGCCATAGTAGCCCCTATTTTGCGGGTGG
Source organism: Calotriton arnoldi (assembly GCA_963921515.1). Lineage (NCBI taxonomy): Eukaryota > Metazoa > Chordata > Amphibia > Caudata > Salamandridae > Calotriton > Calotriton arnoldi. Next base: position 191,660 of record CAWUFW010005177.1, read on the forward strand.
CCTGCTCTCTAGCGGGTATTATCAAGGTTCTTTTTCCTTTCGCATAACATGTTTGGATACATTCCAAGATCCATCTTGCACTGCCTGATTTAGATATGGGATTGCCTTTGTGTGGTGGCGAAAAAGCAACAAAATGCTGTTTTGTCTTGCGAAATTCTTTTGTTCTTGTCCACATAATATAGTAGAGCTCTTCTAACGTCTAATGTGTGTACAGCTCGTTCTACTATAGAATAAGGTTGAGGAAAGAACACCGGTAACTCAACTGATTGACTGATATGAAAAGCAGAAACTACTTTAGGAAGAAATTTGGGATTGGTTTGAAGAACCACTTTGTCTTTGTGAAGCTGAAAGAAAGGCTCTTGTATAGTTAGTGCCTGGAGTTTACCAACTCTCCTTAAGGAAGTGATTGCAATTTCTTTCCATGAGAGAAATTGTAGTCGACACTTGTGCATTGGTTCAAAGGGTGGACCCATTAGCCTTGTAAGGACTATGTTTAAGTTCCATACTGGTGCAGGTGGGACTCTTGGTGGAATCACTCTCTTTAATCCTTCCATAAAGGCCTTAATCACTGATACTCTGAATAGAGATAAGTGCTGTCTGTTTTGTAAGTATGCAGCTACTGCTGCTAGATGCAAGCGAATGGTTGTGTAGGCTAGTCCAGATTGCTGTAAGAGAAAAATGATGTTTGGCACTGAAGCATCAAGGGGATTGATATTGTTATTGTTACAATAGATAACAAACCGTTTCCATTTTGCTGCATAACATGCCCTAGTAGTAGGTTTTCTAGCCTCTTTTAGGAAATTCATACAGTCTGGTGGTAATTGTAAATAACCAAACTCTATGACTTCAGGAGCCAAATCGCTAGGTTGAGTTCTTTGGGATTTGGATGCTTGATTTCTCCATGGCTCTGAGTGAGGAGACTGGATTTGAGATGCAGCTTTTGGTGTGGAACTACTGAGAGCTCCAGCAGGGTGGTGAACCAAGGATGAAGTGCCCATGTGGGAGCTATGAGAATCAGTTGAGGGGTGTCTGTCTGAGCTTCCGAACTACCAACGGAATGAGTGGGAGAGGTGGAAAAGCGTAGGCAAATATCCCTGACCAGTTCATTAATAGTTACGAGACCCCCAGCCTTGCGCCGTCACCAAAATTTCACGAGCACTTGTACACAGTATAATTTCGGTTACATGTCATTTAATGTAACACAGTGCTATTACCTCATGTGATTGTTCATATGTAGTCTAATATGTCCAACATGATCAGTAATTGAAATACAATTTATCGTCAGCAAATATGTCTCCCTGGCTTTTTCCCTTCTTGATTTAATCCATGGTAATTAATTGTGCCCAGTTTACTTGCACGCCAAATAATACCCTTGCTTGAGACACTGTTGTTTGTTACACAGTTCATTAATAGGGCATTGCCTTTGGAGAGCGGGTGTGGGAACCTGGAGGCAAAGCTTGGGCATTTTGCGTTTTGAGCTGTGGCGAACAGGTCTATGTGAGGAAATGCTCATTCCTGAAAGTAGGGGAGGAGAATCTGGGGATGAAGTTCCCACTCGTGGATTTGCTGTCTGTCTGCTGAGGTCTGCAACCTGATTGTTTACTCCTGGAAGATGTTCTGCCAGGAGATAAATCTTGTGGTGTACAGCCCATTTCCAAATGGCTTGTGCTAGGCGTGACAGTTGAAGAGTGTGTCCCGCCCTGTTTCTGTATATAGTACATAGCTATCATGTTGTCGTGCGGACTAGGACAGCTTTGCCCATGAGGTGAGATTGAAAAGCTCTGAGCGCTAGAAACATTGCTAGTAGCTCTAGGTGATTAATATGGAGACTTTTGTACTTTAGACTCCATAACAATTAGATTGTGTAATTTTATAGGTGAGCACCCCAACCAGTGAGTGATGCGTCTGCTGTTAGCACTGTCTGTGGAACAGGGTCGAGAAACGGCCGCCCTTTGGATACATTTTGTGGGTTCCACCACTGCAGAGAGCGATGGGTGCGGTCATTTACCAACACTAGATCGGTCAACTGACCCTGCGACTGGTTCCACTGGCTTGCTAAGCATTCTTGAAGGGGACGCATGTGAAGTCTTGCGTTGGGAACAATTACGATGCAAGACACCATCCTCCCTAGCAGTTGCATGAATACTCTTGCTGGTAATGATTGGTTGGGCTGAAACTGAGTGAGAAGGGACTGAATACTGAGAATTCTGGCTGTATTGGGAGAGGCTAGAGCTTTTTGAGCGTCTATTGTGGCTCCCAGATAGGCTTGTGTGTTGGAAGGCTGTAGATGAGACTTCAACGCGTTCATGTAAACCTGGTTGGTGTAGTAAGTGAACAGTGGCTTGAGTGTGTTGGAGACACATTTGATAAGTGCTGGCTTTGATGAGCCAGTTGTCCAGGTATGGGAAGACTTGGATCTGCTGTCTTCTCAGATGGGCTGCGACTACTGCCAGGCATTTGGTAAATACCCTGGGAGCAGTGGTGACTCCAAACGGTAGTACTTTGAATTGGTAATGATGACCCGCTATCCTGAATCGGAGGTATTTGCGATGAGGGCGATGAATTGGAATGTGGAAATATGCGTCCTTTAAGTCTAGAGTAGACATAAAGTCGCCCTGCTGTAGAAGTGGGAGCACTTGTTGAAGTGTCACCATGTGGAAAGTGCTCTAACAGTATGTAGTGGTTTAGTTCTCTGAGGTCTAGAATAGGTCTCAAGGAGCCGTCCTTTTTGGGAATTAGAAAATACAGGGAGTACACGCCTGACCCTTGATATTGTGACGGTAAAGGCTCTATGGCGCCTTTTAACAAGAGAGACTGGACTTCCTGTCCAGTAGGTGTAAATGTTCTGGTGACATTTTGTGAGAGCGTGGTGGAATGTTTGGAGGATTGTTGGTAAGCTCCAGGCAACAACCATGTTGGACAATTCTCAACACCCATTTGTCTGTGGTGATTGATTGCCAAATGGGGAGGAATTATAGAAGACGTCCCCCGACAGGTGTTAAATGATCGGGGGGAAGAGTAGGCGAGTCACTGCTTGTTAGGGGAGGGGGAATTACGTGGTGTGTAACCTTTAACCCTACCTTTGCCGTTGTTACCTCTGTATCCTCCTTTAAAGAAGCCTCTTGTAGAGGAAGATTGATTGTTGCCTTTGTACGAGGCGGCTGTATTATCTGAGGACATGGTTTTCAACCCTCCACGATAGAAGGAGCGACGAAAGGAGCCACGATTAGAAGGAGACTGTAGACCTCCCATAGACTTGGCCACTTCCGTATCTTTTTTCATTTTTTCCAATGACTTATCCACTTCGGGCCCGAAGAGATGCTCCTTGTCAAATGGAGTATTTAAAATAGATTGTTGGACTTCAGGTTTGAAACCAGAAATCCTCAACCATGCATGCCTTCTTAATAACACACTAGTGTTAATCTCTCAAGCTGCGGTGTCAGCAGCATCTAAAGCACATCTAATTGATGAATTGGAGATAAGCTTCCCTTCCTGCACTAAATCCTGAGCTTTTGCTTTGTGCTCATCTGGGAGATATTGGAGCAATTCCTCCATTTTGTCCCAGTGTGCTCTATCATACCTGGCTAGTACAGCCTGGGTGTTGGCAATGCGCCAATGATTTGCTGCTTGGGCGGCTACTCTTTTACCATAGGCGTCTAACAGTTTTGACTCTTTGTCTGGAGGGGGAGCATTCCCTGTAGTTTGTGAATTGGCCCGTTTACGGGTATTAGAGACAACCAAAGAGTCTAGTGGTAACTGCCCTTTAATAAAAGCTGGATCAGAGGGAGCAGGCTTATATTTTTTGTGTATTTTGGGGGTGAGAATATGAGCGCGCACAGGGTCTTTAAAAATATCATTGGCATGTCTCATCATGCCTTTGAGCATAGGTAAAGTCTGGCTAGCCCTTTCTGTTGTACTGAGCGTTTCAAATAAGTAATCTTCCTCTAGAGATTCCTTGTGTAACTGTACTCCATGATATTCTGCAGCTCTAGCAAGTAATTCTAGATATCCCACATTATCGTCAGGAGGGGAAGGCTTTGCAGGGTAAAGATCTGGGTCAATATCTGTGGGTGAATCAGTGTTGTAATCCTTTCAGGGATCCATTGGTAAAATATTGTCCACCCCCCCCAATCTTCATCATCATCATCATCATCAGGTGGTGGTGGAGAGTTAGTTGGTGTAATGAGTAAATGCTCTAATGGTGGGGAAGTTGGTGCAGGGGAACGTGGTGAAGGAGGAGGAGGAGAGGGGTTAGTATCTTCCTCTTTAAAGGAATATGATAAAGTATGTCCTCTGACTCAGGTTTGCGCTTCTAAGGCGGTTTAGTAAGGACATGTCCTGTATCTGGATTTATATAAAGTTCCTTTTGTTTTGGGTCTGATTTGGGTAATGGAACGTCGAAAATTGGATCCTGTTGCTTTGGAGGAATATTTTTCGGTTTCAGCACCGTGGATTTCGGTGCTGGGATGGAATGACTTTTCGGCGCAGAAGGTTTCGGTTCCGTAGCCATCTTTGATTTCGGTGTCAAGGATTTCGGCTCCGAAGCGGTTTTCGGCTTCGAGTCTGAAGGTTTTGGCTCGGTGCCTGACTTTGGCCGACTCGATCCCGAGCCGGAAGGCTTAGGGAAGTGTTTCGGTGCCGAGCCGGAGGGCGAGGCATCAGAAACATCATCTTGGTGCTGACCGTGGCCCGAAGGTGGAGGTGGAACTGAAGCCTTTTGTTTGGGCTGATTTTGGGGCAAGTGGTGTTCAGTACTCACGGGACGTTGACCTTGTGGTAAGTCTTCTTCCATCTCGGAGTCCGATTCCGGAATAGATGCAAGTTCTTCTAGTTCTTCCTCCGCCCCTTGTGCGTCAAATTCGTGCTCGGATACTTCACCGAAGTTGTCTGGCGTGTATTCGACGTTTTGACTCTGCATTTTGCAACGTCGAGTCCGACGATCGCGGAGCGTTTTCTTCAATCAAAGCGATCAGCACGCGTTCGAGTCCTGTTCGTCGTGCTCCAGAGACAAGTACAAGTTGCACACTTCATGAGAGTCGGTGCCCATGCGCACTATCACCAAAAGGAGGAGTCACCTACTTCGTGACTGGAAAGACTTCTTCGAAGAAAAACAACGTGCAAACATCCGGACCCAACACTAGATGGCAGGAGTACGCAAAGCATGTGATCTACAGCTCATATGCCTCGAACCAACTATTCTCCTGAAGGTTCTGATTCCTACACCCAAAATGTACTTGCTACTCATTTTAAAACCCTCCACAGACAGATCAGTTATGGTTGACCATACTCATCTAACATGTCTACAGTTTTAAAGTTGCGGTTCAGTTTCAATACGAATGCAATCAGAAAGTCTTCTGGACTTCTAGGTGGTCAAGTTCTGCTCAAGGATTTGTCTGGGACAAAACTGTGCCTGCCAATGGCCCTCTACTTTCTCTATGCGTAACCCTTTTTTCACATCACTACCATACTAATACAAGTCACCTAAATTAAAGATCAAGAAATTTACACTCTAAGCTGTTGCAATGAGCATCACGTTGAGATGGGTGAAGGAGAGCTGGTTTCAACTTGAAAAGAAAAATATATCAGTCCTGGTGCAAGGCCTCAAATGCTTGAAAGATAAAACTGTATCCTTCCAAGGCTCTGCACCCTGTTACAGCATGCCAATTCCTCCCACCATGTACCAGATATAATACTGAGGGTAACATTTTTTCCATTGTTTCTACATTCAAGAAAACACTTCGTGTTGGCAGGTAGGTTCACGCTGTGGAAAAAAGTGGCATAGCTTAAATACAAACAGGAACGTATGGTGGTCAAACCCATAATTTTCCTAGCATAGGAACAGACATTACCTGTAGAGAGAACTATATCGTCAAAGATATATACACAAACATCGAGTGCCTTAAAAACATGTTTTTAGATTCGCCAAGAACTAACCAAACTTGAAGATTAGCATCAAGTGAATAAGAAAAAAAACTTGCAATAACTCTTTGTAGGCTGCTTTTTTTGTACATCCATCCTTTGGTATTGTATTTTTTCATTTGCAACTGTTCGTTTTGCACGGCCATCTTTAGAGGGAATGGGCCTCTCTCATGCATCATTTTATTCAAGTGACCAAACAAGTGACCCAAAATCTGGCCTTCTGTGCAGTGTCGAGCAAGGGCTTTGTAAAGCAGCAAAGTGCTAAACTTTGGCGACCTCCCTGTTTAGTTCTAAGAAGGCATAGAAGGGTCTTGGTAAGAAATCGTATCCCAGAACCTATGGTTCCTATCGAAGGTCAAGACCAAATCTCTCCTGGAGGTTTTGTAGCTTGTGAATTCTCCAGTTTTCACCTGTTCACAAAGCATGAATTCTCTACCACCACTGGGCTGTAATGTGTTTAGTGTTGACAAGTGTGGTCAATCGCCTATCAAACAACCAAGTCTCCTGGCTGGGGTATTTCTGTTCCATCCCACAACAGCTGAATATCTCTGATAGTTAGTCTCTGATGAAGAAGAATGTACTTTATATCAATAACCCAAAGAACTATACAAAATTGCAAATCTGCATGTTATGCTTAAAATATAGCTTTACAAAATCAATTTCCCTCTCTTTAGTCCAACAACACTTGAACAGAGTTTCGAGTTAGAGAGTTCCAATTTCAACACTGGGTTGAATTGCCCACATCGTTACTTGGCATGACCTTTACGCATAAATGCATACTAAAGAAGCTAAAGAAGATGCTATTCCTCTTGGATGTTTTACCATGTTTGGCACAATGCACCATTCCAATCCCCTTCCATTGTCTTTCAAGATTGACAACTGGGACAAGACCTTCACTGGATCTCCTACCATTTATCAGATTGCCTCTTAGATCTGGCTCCTTCTCTCTTCTTCCACACCAGTTCCTTCTAGTGCCTTTCAGGGCATGAGCCCCCTTCCCCACAAGATACAATTTTGGCCTTAATGCTACAACTATGAAGATGGCATCCAGACCATCCTCAAACGTTACTTTTAACAGTTCAACAATAATAACCCATGATCTAGAAGTGACATGCTGACTTGTGGCACTGGACTTTTTTCTGAACTGGCCCAAAGAGTTGGAGGTCTATCCTGCACCATTAGTAATTGTACAGAGGTTTCAGGTCAACCTGAATTTCCAACAGACATTAACAATGGCTGAAAACATCCAACCAGATCCAGAGACTTCTTACACTGTTATTCCATTTCCTAGAATTCTCTCCTCTATTTCAAGTCACCAGGACTCATGCTCTCATGTATTTAACTAAGCCAACAGTTGCTACCCGAGCACCCTACTGCTCCGGTGTGCGATGTAGGACGACGGAAAATAGTCTGCTGCATCATTACTTATGTTGGCCTAAAAGCATTTTGTTAACTACAAGTGCCATCAAATGTCTTTGAAGACCTTCACAATGTATGGTGTGACTTTAAAGGGATAGACCAAAATGTCTCCAACCAAAGCGGGGCTGTTACACGTCCAGATGGAGTCTCTGTTCCAAGAGCCAACTTGTGTCCTCCGTTTTGCCAAGGCTCAAGTTGGAGAATCACTTCTCTCACTGTAATCTGCCAAACTAGGGAATTCACTACTTCCATGCATTTACAAAATTGACAAACCCCATTCTTTATAGAGGGCTATTAAAACCTAGGGATTCCATCCCAGCTCAACACTGCATTCCGGGCAATTATTCTCAGTCAACTCTTGAATCGTGACCAAAATCCTTTATGGAGGCAAATATGGACATGTGCTTCACCCTTAACACATCTCTCATTGAAATGTGTATGCCTATCTGCAGCAGAGGTTCACCACGATCCTTTTGCAGCCCATTTCTAGCCCTCACACGACACCCAAATGGTATTATAGACAGTAGCTATCACCATGCACATCTCCATCCATACAACAAGCTGTATTCTCCACTCCACATATAACCTTCTTTGGACACTATCAAACTTATGCCACAGAGCCAAGGCTTGTTGTGACTTGATCAAAGCACTTCTGGTCATCATGCACATCAACAAATGCTTTACATACTGGAACCATTCAACACATGCACTGTTGCTTGCAAAAGTTCTCACTAGTAAAAACTTTGGACAAAGATAAGGACAGCGTGATAAGGCCACACGCTATACAAATCCCAAAGACAACAACAGCCTCCAAGGAGAATTGCATTTCTGGATAAAACATCAACATGCTGAGGATAAAAGAGCACAGGACAAAAAATATATAATCAGTACGGACTAATCAGCCATTGCACGAAATTGCTGATCTCAAGGTTATCACTTTATTCCAGAGTTTTCAGGAGGTTGCAATAACAAACAGATTGTAGGACTAAGAAAATGTTTTGGAAATCGTATGACCGAGGTCTGGTTGACATAGATGTATATTCACATTTTTTTTTTTTGATAAATCAATTTTATTGATTTTTGAATAAACAAAAAACCTTACAGCACAGGTAACCAATAGCGATTGGTACGGTGGCGAATTCTTGATTTTGTCATGCGCAAACATACATGTCGATCCATATTTAAAACGTATTGTCAATGCAATCAAAGTCCGAGAAGAGACAGAAAACCCAATCATCACAATTGGTTCAACCATTTGCCCCAGACCTTTGAGTGTTTGGCTGGGCATCCCCTAGCTTCGAACAAGGGCTTCTCTTGTGCTGCACACCAGTCCACGCCCTTGTGCCATTTAGTTAAGCTTGGGGGGTCAGACTGTTTCCATGTCGCGGCAATGTCGGGTTTGGCCACCATGGTGGCGGTACCTAGGAAGAGCTTGTCTGACCTGGACCCGTCTAGGCCGTCCATGACTCCCAGGATGAGGTTCAGGGGGTTGTGTGGCACCTCCCAACCCAGGACACCCGTAAGTTCAGATTCCAGTGTTTCCCAGTATGGGGTGAGGTGGGGACAGGACCAGGCCATATGATAAAAGTCAGCCGGTTCCTGCCCGCAGCGCGTACAGGATGGTGAGGATCGCAGACCTGCCTTATAAAGGCAATCTGGGGTTAGATAGTCATTATGAAGATAGTAGAGCTGGATTAAGCAGAGCTTAGCTGACGTTGTAGTAGTCTTGGGGGCCATTAAAGCGTTGCGCCAGTCCTCCTCCTCGAGGGGACCCAGCCAATCGCTGTTGGGCCATTAATAGTTAAGGAGTTATCCGTGACACCCCTCCCTTCCCTAAGTCCCCCATCATGATCTGTGCTTCCACTGGACTGAACTCTGGAAGTGTAGTGCCAGTCGATAGGTGTGTATTGAGGGCGTGACGTAACTGTAAATATCTGTAAAATTGTGAGGGGTGGAGGGGTGTAGCGGGTCTGTAAATCTTGGAATGATCGTATGTGGTCTCCCACTCATACATCACCCAATTGTGATATACCAATAAGGTCCCATCCCCTGAATCCCTCCAAAGCTCCCACCTCCCCCAGCCACTCGCCCTGCCAAAGAGGTGTTTGTTGGGTCAATTTGTTGTCCCAGAGAGTGTGACGTAAAGCCGAGCGCCAGGCCTGCAGGACCGCTTGAGTTGTATATTCACATTTTAACTCCCCATCCTGCCTCTGTGTGCCCTCTATGTTGATCACCCACAACCCTACTGGCCCACCTTGCCATCTGCAGAGTTCAAAGCCAGCTGCATCATCTACAAAGTGATCACAGCTGGTACCCCCCCCCCCCCAACCTATCTTGCTGAAAAGCTCAGCACGTCTGGCAGGTCTGGGCAAAACTGAAGACAGGACACCATCAAACTGGAGACAAAGAAGTTCAAAAACCAAGGAAATAGATCAGCACCATCTATGCATTTGGGACCTGGACAGCATTTTTGTATTCATCTGATTTGCCTTAGTCATGCTCAAAATTAAGGGAAGAGATACCTCTTAAAAGAACACTACGACATGACACATTAGAAGTCCACTTCGGTTCTATGCACCCAGCTTCCCTTCCATCAAAAACTGACTATACTTTTGCCTTTGACCTAGTATAGAGAACTGCTGCCTTTCAGTTCAGCTAGGTTCACCCTACACAAATAATTAATACACGCAGGGTATTCAGCAGCGTATCAGTGCGACTGCTCCATGAAGCTGTTATACATCTGAGTTGGGCACATTCCCAGACCAAAACCAAGGAGACAAGTATGAAAGTTCATTGACCTGGCAAAGGCAATTGCCAAAAGAAATATCACAAGGAAACGGAAGGCAAGTAAAGCTCTTGAATTATGATAGTGACTGCAGGATGTTGTGAAAAGGACATGGGCAGAAACAGCCACTTTGATGGACCTATGTAGGATAAACAGCAAAGGCCCATCAACTGAATCTTCAGAATTAATTTTAGTAGCGCTAGAAACCAAAATAGACCTACAGCCCCCATGGCTGTCCTGGCACGTGTTGATAACATTGATGACTGTGTTTTTTGTTTTAGGGAACCAAACGCTGAAATATATTGTAGTGAAGATATAGTCTTTAATGGAGTTGACAGACCAAACCTGTAGGGTGAGGAGGGAAGGGGAGTTTCTAAGTAATAGTGTGTTGGTTATTCGTTGTACCAAACATTGGCTAGGAATGATTGGTCGCATTTGATTAGTGTCTAGCAGTAAAGTCGCAATGCTTAATTTGAATAATATATACAGCTGGTTCTGTAAAGATAACACTTTAACTGTTTAGGATATTGTGGAGAAATGTTTATTGTAGCTTTGGATTCTGTGGTTAACAAAATTAATAAAAACAAATTAAAAAATGCTCTTATACATTTGAGTTTTTTAAAAATCAATTCTCAGTAACTGGTGTTAGCAAATTCAGACCTGTGAAGAATCAGATTTGTATTGGTACATCATTGGGCACTAAACAATGACCTTGCAAATGTACTGTTGTATAAAACTTTTCATTGCAACAATCTCTTACCCACACTTAACACCAAGCACCTTTTCAAAGTTCTGAAATAGAAAGGCTCCTAAGAGAAGCATTAGAATTAATGGGGATGATGCCACCAACCAATGATCATAAATAGAAGACTTCTAAAAATTAAATCCAAGAAGACAGAGGAAGGAAGAATTGGTACTGCTCCAGAAAAATGCCCATGAAAGATGGCATGCAATTGTTTTTAACCTCATACAAAGTGATTCTTGAGATCTCCAGACGTTGGCCAGCTCACTTGAAGCAAATACTGCTAAGTTCATCCTAAACTAGGTAAAATCAGTACATTTCAGAGGATGCTAGTGTGACTGGTTCTAGAGGCTTGACAGATATCATACAACCCACTTAGAAAAATGAGATTGGTGAAAAGACAGTCATTAAACACTTTCTTCGTTTAAGGAAAAAAAAGGAGGGAGTGGGTGAGTGGGTCAGCTCTCTTCCATCAACCATGACTGACAAAACAAAAAGAGGCTATTAAATGTTTTAAAATTGACCCAGACGCAGGTACCAAAGGAAATGGCAGTCACCTTGCTGATTGCTCATGTGACAAGATTGACTATTTTTCAATGGATATGGTTGGTCTTGACATCCTTCGGATGGTCCCTCCCCACCTTTCCGCCTTCTAGCCTCCTGTTTTTGCAGATTTCGCTTTTGCTGGCCTTAGGACTCTATGCACTTTACCACTATTAGCCAGTGCTTGTGCTCTCTCCTTTAAACATGGTAACATTGGCTTACACCCAATTGGCATATTTAATTTCCTTCTAAGTCTCTAGTAAAGTGGTACTAGTGTACACTGGGCCTGTAAATTAAATGCTACTAGCGGGCCTGCAGCACTCATTGTCCCAGCCACTCCAGGGGCCCATTAAGCATGTCTCAGGCCTGCCACTGCAGCCTGTGTGTGCAGTTTACACTGCCAGTTCAACCTGACAAAATAAACCTTTTTCCAGGCCTAAACCTTCCTTTTTAATACATATGTCACCCCTAGGGTAGGCTCTAAGCAGCTCAGAGGGCAGGGTGCAGTGTATTTAAAACGTTGCACATGCAGTTTTAACTTTTACATGTCCTGGTAGTGAAAAATCCTTAATTTTGTCTTTCACTACTGCAAGCCCTACCTCTCCCAAAGGATAACATTGGGTAAACGTATTACATTTAATAAGTAATAACTTTCAATTGGTAGCAACTAGGAATATCGAGTTTGGGGTCTAAAGAATTGTGATTTAAAGCCGTATTTAAAGGTAAAGTTGGATTTTAAATCACAATTTTGAAAATGCCACTTTTAGAAAATTATGTATAAGAGTGGGGGGCTGGGCTCAGTCAAAGCACCTAGGCTGAGCCTCTTTTACGAAAATATAAACAGTAGCGGTGTCTAGGTGCTGAAATCAATTAGTTCAATTTTCCTATAAGAACCACATTTTCCAATATGAAGGCCCTCGTGATTTATTTCACACTCAATTCTTTGTTTAGAAAACAATTACAAACATTTATCACATGTCTTTTTTGAAGGGCAACCTTTTTTCGTTTTTATCTTTAAACATTTTACAACGGTAATTACACAAACTCAAACAATGACATTTAAAAGAAAAAGAAAACACAACAATTGTGAAAAAGACCAGTCCTTCAATACAAGAACAAGACACCTGGCGGATTACATATTTTTCAATCAATCTTACTATGCATCCTGCCGGTGTACGCTAGTGGGGGTTTGGTGTTGCAGGAACAGGCTGTTATGCCGTATTTCCTAATTTCAGATTTTAAATTAAATGGTTATCTTCCCCCAACCAACGGGGTCAACGCGTTTCTAACCCTTCACGATTTCTTGGGTTCTCCTCAGGACCGGGACTGGGTCAGTGCTGAAAAAATGTGATATGAAACATAGTTTTAGAATTTTACCCTAATCCCTATTTTAATCCCCTTCAAGGTCATAAATACTGGGGGCTGTACCTTACTCATGGATGTTGATAAGCGAAGTCTGCTGTCATTTTGTTCAATGTGGGTCAAAGTTCAACTACTCAATCTGGGTTTGAGCCAATATCTGGAAGAAAGTCAAAACTGGGTTTCAGCTAATTATATATTGCACATAAGCGTACTACTTTCGTAAAAGAATTCTCACAGTGAAGTTGGAGGCATCCCTTATTTCAGCCGTTATGTATTAACTTGTGTTACTCTAACATTGCCAAGTGCCATTAGTGTTCGTCCGTGTATTTCGGTTGTTGAACGCTGTATTTTTTAGACCGGCGTGTCTGAAACGTTAAAACAATGTGTAATTACTAATTGCCTTCTTGAGCCTTGCAGTGTTTGGCTGCACGCATTCATGCCGCAATTTCACTTGCCTTTATTTGTGGATGGCTTTACTCCTTTCCACGGTACGACTCGTGAAGTTTCAAAGACAGGCGTGTCTGAAATAACCGAAACAATGTATCATTCCTAGTCATGTTCATGACTATTACAAAGACGGGCTGCGCGGATTCCTATTGCAGCGGATTTTCTACTTGCCTTACGGAATGAATCGTGTCAGTTTCATTTCTCCTCTCCTTCTCAGTAGATCGGTGGCATTCATAGAATGCGGAAGTTGAGGTGAGTAATGTAGATCATTTGGGCATTTCTAAACCACGGCACATGGATTGACGTGCCTCGTTGTATGCTAGGATCAGTAGTCAATTTCTCAAGTCGATTTATCCGTTGTTCGATGTCGGATATTCCATTACATGGTATCTTCTTGTACTTGAAACAGCATTTCTCAACTACGGAGCATAGATTCCAGTGCTCAGTAGTATGAGGTGGTCAGTAGACAGTCTCTTTGACAGTGTTGTATCTTTGATCGTTGCAAGATTAATCCATTGTATGGTCTCCTCTTGTGACCATTTCGGTTGACTATCACAATCTATTGATCTCTGTCATTTCATTCAAGCCGCGGACCGCAGTATTTAATTTCATTATCAAATACGCTTCTCTTCTAGTTAATAAAATTTCAGGATAACCACCTCTTGGGATTTGCTTGATAACACTAAGGATTGTCCAATTCATCTCCTTCTCATTGTGATTCATTTCTTGGAAATGGCTCACTAAGGGTGCACTCATGACTTTGTTCTTTATTCTGGAGCGATGTTGCGCTATTCTTTGTCTGACTTCCTGGGTGGTTTTGCCTATGTACATTTTGGAACATGGGCAAATGAATGCGTAAACCACATTCCTGGTTTTACAATTAGAAAAATCGTTATGTTTCCATTGTTCCGGGCCATTTGTGTAAACAGATCCCTCAATGTTGGAACTGTAAGCTGAACAATTACCACATTTATGATGTCCTTGAATGGGTTTTAGATTCAGAAATGAACGCAGGTTGTCTAGTCTTTTCTGTTGTTCGTCTGAGGCTCTTATAATGCATTGTCCGATACTGGTGTTCTTTTTTAAGGCTAACAGTGGTAAAACAAAGTCATCATCCATTCCTTTGATGAGATGCCAGTTCTGGCGAATAATCTTTTTGAACACATTTGTGTTTGGGCCTAATTTTGACACGCATACCAATTTGTCCATTGGGGTTTTGGACTTTTTGTATAACAGCTCTTCTCTTGGTGTAAACCAGGCCCTTTTCCGTGAGTGCTTCAGTAGTTTGTGTGGATAACCCTTCTCTTTCAATTTGTCCATTAAGGTGTGAGAATGTAAGTCGTAGTCCTCTCTTTGTGTGCAGTTGCATCTCACTCTTAAAAACTGACCATACAGTAAGTTGTCTTTCAAACTTTTAGGGTGGAAACTTTTAAAGTGCAAGGCAGTGTTCTTGTCGGTGGGTTTGGTGAATAGAGTGGTTATTAGACCCATGCCTGACGGTCTGACCTCTACATCGAGGAACGTGAGACTTGTTTGACTGTGAGTCAAGCTGAATTTAATGTCTTGATTTCTGTCGTTCAGCCAATTATGGAACTTCAAGAGATCTCCCTCATTCCCTTTCCAGATGCACCAAATGTCGTCGATGTATCGATACCATTGTATCAGAAGGAGTGCTGTGCTGCTCTGCAAGAATGACTACTTCTCTGTTGCTCTGCTGTGTGAGTGAACGGACTGGACCTGCATCTTGAACCCAGGACCACCAGCGTGACAGCAAAGGCTAGGTGGCTGCCCTCCTGACCATAGCCTCAGGGACAGAAGGCTCCAACAACTTTGATCTCAGCACCTGGACCCTGTCTGCTGTGAGTCCTACCCTCCCAAGTGGTGCTATCCTAGTCCTGGACCCTTGGAAGTGTGCTCTGCCTAACCATACATGGTCCCAGAAGAACAGACGCAGTGAAATGCATTGTTTCGCAAGATTCTGCATCGGAACTGCTGTGCAACGCATATCTGGCGCACCGACCTGCCACCGCAGGTCCTTGGAACTGCCGCTGCATGGCGCATCTCCACGCACGAACCTTGCATCGCAGCTGCAGCTCCTCGGAACCCACGCCGCGCATCTCTACACACGGAACTCGCATCGCCAGGGCAGCTTTCTTGGAATCGCTGCTGCGCGAAGCATCTCCACGCAGGGACCTCGCAGCACCTCTGCTGAGCAATGCAACTTCGAATCGCTCCGCAGCCAGGATTTAAGGTACTTTTGTTCAGTGGGCCTAACTGGATCCCTGTAGCCGGCCCGCGCTCAGAATGAACTTGTGACTTTGTCCCGGTCCGAGGCAACCAGATAACTGCAGTTCGCGCTTTGTGTGTCCAGTCTTACTTAAATCTTTGAAATTGCATATCTCCGGTTCTACTGATTGGATTTTTATTGTTTTGGTGTCACATCATTTATTAAAATGTTACTCTACCTTTCTAAATTCCTGTGGAATATTTGTTGTGTTGTGTTTTTGCTTTATTACTGTTTGAAGTGCTGCATAAATACTTTACACATTATCTCAAAGTTAAGCCTGAGTGCTTTGTGCCAAGCTTCCAGAGGGTTAAGCACAGGTTGATTTGGGGTTTGCTTGTGTTTCATCCTGACAGAGATTGTGGCTGCTGCTTGAGTAGGGTTTCACCCCTCTTAACCAGTAACCCAATTTCCCACATATATGTTGTTCACATTCAAACAGACAAACTACAAATAAAAGTCAAATCTTTATGACGCAGCAGTTAAAGTCATGCTTAGAGCAGACAACAAAATTATGCAGTGAATCGACAGTACTTGAAAAAATGGAGGTGCTATAAACAACAGAGTCATTTAGCCCACCCATGCGCAACACTGACGGAAGAAGGGTACTGACCGGCAAAAACTCCCAAATTTGTGGACCCGCGTATTTGGCCATTTTCATCTTCAGAAGGACACATATGGGTTTCCTTTTCACATTAGGTTTTACTGTGGTTTCCTGTTGGCTGATGCTAGATACCCCGATTACGGAACGGTTTGAATGATCTATTTAAATTTTTAGGGTTTGGCAGATATCGTCATTTGAAAGCATAGTTGAACGCCTTCATCTAAATCCTAGTCCCATCTGGTGAGCAGGTGGAGACACTGGGACCCTGTGCAAATAAAAAATCTGACCCAAAACGAGCCAGGGCTGAGATATGCGATCCTAGGTATGGTACACCTGGGGCCACAATTTCAGGAATAGCCTCACCAGTGGTTTTGCTGCACTCACTTGAACAGTGTCAAACTCTAGTTTTGAATCAAAATAGTTTTCGATAAAACCTTGCTGAATTGTGGATACAGATTATTGGATACCTGGTAACTCAGTTATACGGGCACAGATCTTGAACTGGCTAACTGGCACTCTATAGCATCATCAATGGCATAGGTGCTAATTTTCGGTGATGGGTTTTTGGGTAATTTGTATTTCTTAGTGGAACCTCGGCTACCTGAGGCCAAAACCACTTAACTGTCCAGTGTTGCATTTGTGGTTGCTGAAAAATAGTGCAACATGGAGACCTATCCACAAAGTCTGCTACATTGTAACATTGTCAGTTCCCCCCAAAAAATGAAAAATCAAGCACACTTACATATTTTCTATTTGCAGGAAAGCGCATAACTACATCAGTGCTATGCCAAATGCTCAAGATTGTATTGTGACAGAAGAACGTGCAAAGATAGTCAGCTCTTTAGTTTTTATTTGAACTGTTTCACCTTGCTTCAGTAAATGAAAACAAAACCTTTAACGTCATAACTCTGAACCGACACAGATTTAGGTGTGTAAGTAATGTACAAGTTACTTACCTTTGGTAACGATGTATCTGGTAGAGACGATTCTAGCCGCAGATTCCTTAACGTGGAATTATCCCCAGGCATGAGACTGAACCCGCAAAACTTTCTTTGCCCCAGCATCTCTGCGCGCCGGGGGGCGGTACCACGCGACTCCGCCCTGACGTCGTCCGCGGGCGTGACGTCAGCGAGGTCACATAATCCCCACCCCGGCGCGCTGACATCAGTTTTGTTCGGAGAACTTTTCCGCGCCACAACGCGGAGCCAGCACAAACAAAACTGTGGAGATTATGGGAACAGTGTGCGAAAAATCAATGAAAAGAGAAGAGAGAATCGAAAGGTGAGGAACAGCACTAATTGGAAAAGTGCCAAGCACTAAGGTACCAAAAAGCCATAGCAGGGAAAGAGCAGAGCACCACTCTGAGGAACAACCTTGCAAGCTAAGGCAACATCCCCCCTGGAGGCAGAACACATGTGAAAAACGCTATAGCAGGAGGGAGAGAGGGGGAGAGGGGGAGAGAGAGAGAGAGAGAGAGAGAGAGAGAGAGAGAGAGAGAGAGAGAGAGAGAGAGAGAGAGAGAGAGAGAGAGAGAGAGAGAGAGAGAGAGAGAGAGAGAATCTGCAATCACAATCCACAACAGTGAAGGGGCAACAAGCCCGGAACAGAGGAGTAACAGCAATTCACCCCCAGACGACACCATCAAGGAGGGCCGTATCCCCTAAAAGGAGCGAAAGGGCCGAGGTACAAGCAAAAAAAAAAACAACGCAGAGAACTGCCAGGAATCAGAAACCCCAAGCAAGTAAAAGGGAGAAGAGTAAAAGTAGGCCCCTACACTGGAGGAAAAACCAGAGTGGAGGGATGCAGAAGCACACATGAACCAACCGACCTTGTATCATAAAGAAAGGGGTGGAACAATCAAGTAGAACGAAGCATCCCGTCCGGGAGGAGACGAAGCAGACACCCACAGAAGACAAGCCACCCGGAGGGAGGCGAGTGCAGAAAACCAAACGGAAGGTCATCGCAGAACGGGGAGGAAGGGCGGGTCGTGAAGGAATCTGTGGCTAGAATCGTCTCTACCAGATACATCGTTACCGAAGGTAAGTAACTTGTACATCTGATAGAGAGTACTAGCCGCAGATTCCTTAACGTACAATAGATACCCTAGCCATACGCAGAGGGGAGGAGGGCCTGCGAGAGAACCTCCCCAGTAGGAAGAAACACAGGGCCCCAGCAGGGGATGTGTCACAGGGACAAGAAGGGCGGCCCAGCCCTCACCAAGCAGAAGTAAGCAAGAACGAGACGAAGGGAAGGCCAGGAGAACCCAAGCCCATCCAAGGTACAACCGCCAGAAAACCCTGTAGGGGCAGACAGCGCCAGAGGAGCACCAAGGAAGAAAAGAACCACCCCAAACTCCAGGGAGAAGAGGTAGAACCGGAGGCAGAGCCCGTCGTAGGAGAACACAGACACAGCGATAGGCACCAAGGGCCACGGCGGTGGACCATAACGAACAGGCATGTGCAGCCGGCAGCTGGCAACACCATGGAGCAGTGCACCCAGAACAAGCCAGGCGCAAGCCGAGGACAGCGGCCAGGGAAATCCAGAACAATCCCCAAAGAGGGGCCGCGCCAGAGACACACACCGGCCCACGAAAAGAAGTGGGACCAGCCAGAAGAGAAAGAGGAGAGACACGGAGGACGGACCAGCCGGCAACCAGAACACAGGAAAGCCAGAAGAAACCTAGCCCCCCTTGAACACCAGACAGAGGACCAGGCCGAAACGCCGGACAGGAAGGCGGAAACGCCACAACACGATGCCGTAGACAGTATGCCAGGCTGGTCTACCGATGTAGCGAACACTGAGAATGACAGACGCTGGAGCAGCGCAAGCTGCACCAAAACAAAGGACAAAGAGACCCCACCAGCGGTATACAGTGATGCCAGGAAGGGCAAGGAACCCGAAAAAGGGCATCCACACCTCCCCAGCGCAGGACAGAGCTATGTTTTAGCTACAAGTACCCCACTTTGGGCATGATACGTCCCAAGGAAAACATGGGAACACCTCTTAGGAAAAGATTCCGCAGCAGAGGACAAGAACATAAAGGACCTGTGGGTAAAACCACAGACGGCTTGCCAATCAGCCAAAAAAGACACAGAAGGCCCAACCTGAGGACCTATACGGGTTTACCAACCGCCAAAAAACCACAAAAGCCAAAAGGGGTCTGTACCAGCAGCCAACAGTACAGAGGGGCCAACCGAAGGACCCCGAAGGCACGCCAAACCACACGGAACACACAAACGGGTCAATCGAAGCACTAGACCCCAGAAAAAAGGTGGGATAACGCCTCCCATAAAGCACCAGAGGACCGACAAGCCAAGCTTACGGAGGGGGAGGAGGTCGGAGCCCCGCAAGAAGCCGCTGAATGGCGGAGTCCGCATGGGTGTTAAACAAAAGAACCCCATCAAAAGGCAGGTCAACCAGACGCTCCCTAATATTCTCTGGAAAAACGCCATCCCTCAACCAAGCATGGCGACGGAGAGCTACTGAACTTGCCATAGCGCGGCCGAGAGCATCAGAAACATCTAAGGCCGAACGAAGAATAAACTCGGCCAACACTCGGCCGTCCAACACATGGGGCCGCAGATCAGCGCGGACACCTTCGGGGGAGGCACCGGACAGAAGGGACTCCACGGAATCCCACAGACTGGAAGTAGCCCTGGCCAACACACAAAGTGTGTTGAGCGCTCGCAAAGCAGCACTAGAGGAAGCGAAGATGTTACGCCCCCACGAATCCAACCACCGGGCCTCCCGGGACGGAGGAAACAACACCAAGGGCAAGGAAGGAAAAGCAGTCTGCAGAAGAGGGCCCTGGGTAGAAGGGTGGAAAAAAAGGCAGACTGGATCGTGCAGAGCAGGGCGATGGCGATGTAGGAGCGGCTGAGGCACCGGTCACCCGACGCAGGACGCCCCCAGGCCCCCAGAAGAGAAGTATGGAGCGAAGCCTCGAACGGAAGAAGCACCTCCCGTCCACCAGAGCCCTGATGGAGAACCTCCAACAAATGGTCCGTAGGGAATGGGGTGCCGGGGTCGCCCATGCGCAAAATGCCAGCGGCCGTGGAAATGGCCCGGACAAAAGCTGCACTCGCCTCCGTAGGGCGTCGTGGGGGAGAGAGCAATTCCTCCATGGGCGACGGCTGTAAACTAAGCCGGCCATCCCAGAGTTCAGCTGGAGGAAAAAACGGCCAGCCCCTTAATGGCGGAAGATCCACGGATGAGTGGGGGGCCTGAGGTGCCTCCGGGGAAGGCAGAGATCGCGGGGACGGCGAAGAGCCCTCCCTGGAAGACGCCGGGGAAAAAGCAACGACGCGGCGTCCCGTCTCCGGGGAAGAGGAGACAAAAAGTTGACAAACATCCGGAGAGGAGGGGACCTCTGGAGACGAGTCGACGACCCGACGCCGGCACGGCGCCGTGGAGTCCGCCACAGGCGCTGGTGCGACGTCGACCGGCGCCGGTGCTGTCACTGGGGACGCCGAGTTGACCCCCACCACCACTTGCGCCCCAGGAGAATGGGGCGGGGTCGGGGTCGGAGCCGGGGCGGCTAAAGAACGGCGCCGACTCGATCCCAGACGAGGCAGCCGCCTGCGCGGAGGGCCGAGAGGGACCCGGGGAAGCGCCCCGGCCCCTAGCCAGCACCCGCTGTGCCGCCAGTGCCGACAGCCGTCGGCGCCTGAGCGGCATCTGCTCGGCCTCCGGCAAGACCGCCGCCTGCCCAGAGGACCGAGGGGGACTCGGGGACGAACCGTGAGTCCCGGCGACCTCCTGCGACACCACAGGGACCCCCTCGGGGGTTTGCGGCGAGGCAGAGGCGCCGTGGGCCGAAGAGGGGAACCCCGTAGGGCCGCACCTCGATGACATCACACCCCCAAAACCTGGATCCGAACCCATCGGCGCCGGGGCCGGAGCCGCTGGCGACTCCGCGGAAGGTCCCGCACGTGGCAAGGGATCCGCGGACGTCTCAGGAAGAGGAGGAGGGGCCAGGGAAGCCTGCAGAGCCGCAGCATAGGCCTCCATTTGGGCCCTCGTCGCCCCAACGCCAGGAAACGGCGGGTAGGGTGGCGACGAACGAGGCCGCATGTCCCGAGGAGAACCCGCGCCCTCCGCAGAACGGGGACCAGGCCTCGGGGACAAGCCATAAGACTTACCGGCGGGCAAGTGACGCCGCTGGGGCCTCGGTGAAGGACGATGTCGGAGGCGGAATCGGCGGTTCTTGGACCCTTCCGCGGGGGACGGACGCAAGCGGGACGAAAGGAGTTTCATCCGGCGCTCCCACCGGGACTTCGGCTTCAGATGCTGGCAAGCGTCGCAGTCCGTAGAATCATGGTGCTCGCCAAAACACTACATGCAAATAGGGTGAGGGTCCGTCGCCGACATCTGACGCGCACAAGAAGAACACGTTTTGAAGCCCGAAGGCATTCGCACACTGTTCCACAACGCAAAAGCGTGAAATGAAGGCCTGAAAACAGGTCGGGGACACGATTCCGGATCCGCGTTGCACGCGGAAAAGAAGGAAACTGAAGTCAGCGCGCTGGGGTGGGGCTTATGTGACCTCGCTGACGTCACGCCCGCGGACGACGTCAGGGCGGAGTCGCGTGGTATCGCCCCCCCGGCGCGCAGAGATGCTGGGGCAAAGAAAGTTTTCCGGGTCCAGTCTCACGCCTGGGGATAATTCTACGTTAAGTAATCTGCGGCTAGTAGTCTCTATCAGATTGTGTCATACTACATGTTCCAGTCTACCACTTAGAGCAAGCATTGAATTCTAACCCTTGCTACCTATTCAGAGTCTAATAAAAAAAGAGAAACTTAATTATTGAAGTCAAGTTCAAAATTGCCAATGGTAAATAAATAGTGTCGCATTCACTGATACTGCTAATGCAAACACAGACTGCCTCAATATAGAGACAGTCTGAATGTTGTGGGCAAGCGATATAATATTTCAATTTTGGATTTTTAGTTTCAAGACTAACAACGATGAAGTCTAAAATAACTGGGGTGGCGTAGTGGGCAAAAGAACGATGGATTTAACCCAGATCTTTTGACTGGGGGAGAATGTTTGCATTGTCAGCATTCTGTCCATCATTTGTTTGCTGTAACACTTTTCGCCCTAAGTGGGATGGGTATGCCCAGACGTGGGTCCCTTGCTCACTGTGCCACTGGATTCAAGCTAGCCTGGCTGATGAAGGGTGACATACCCTGAAACCGGTCCCAGGATGCTTGTTTCCGGTCCAGGGAGGACCTGGCCTGGCAGTTCGGTCTGGACTGTTCCCATGGGGCACAGGATCAAGACTGATTTGCATATGGCTTGGTCCAAACTGGGGAGGCGTAGTGGGCAAAAGAACGATGGATTTAACCCAGATCTTTTGACTGGGGAGAATGTTTGCATTGTCAGCATTCTGTCCATCATTTGTTTGCTGTAACACTTTTCGCCCTAAGTGGGATGGGTATGCCCAGACGTGGGTCCCTTGCTCACTGTGCCACTGGATTCAAGCTAGCCTGGCTGAAGAAGAGTGACATACCCTGAAACCGGTCCCAGGATGCTTGTTTCCGGTCCAGGGAGGACCTGGCCTGGCAGTTCGGTCTGGACTGTTCCCATGGGGCACAGGATCAAGACTGATTTGCATATGGCTTGGTCCAAACTGGGGTGGCGTAGTGGGCAAAAGAACGATGGATTTAACCCAGATCTTTTGACTGGGGGAGAATGTTTGCATTGTCAGCATTCTGTCCATCATTTGTTTGCTGTAAATCAATATAGAGACAGTCTGAATGTTGTGGGCAAGCGATATAAGAGTTCAATTTTGGATTTTTAGTTTCAAGACTAACAACACCCGATGAAGTCTAAAATATTCATAGTAGGAGACCAGTTTAAAGATTGTAGATGCTAGGTAGCTTGAAGAGTCCGTGTTGGAGTCCCTTTGTGCAGAAGAGTTCACGAGAATGCACAATATTGCCTGTGAGATTGTTAGAAAGGAGGACCTTGTGGGTAGACTGCTGACTTGCCAAAAAGATAGGCTTTAGCCACAGCTGTGGATCCCAATTTCAGTTCCAGCTGCATCATCGTCTTAAGAGCTGTTGGGAGATTAAGCGTCTTGGGCTGAGGATACTTACAGGAGGTCAGGGCAGACGTTTAAGCCTCAGTTTGATAGGAAAAAGCTTAGTCCCCGTCTGGCACTTAAATGCCTGCAACTTGACACAGGAGCACAGAACGGGGCAGATGCATAAAGGTTAAAAAAAAAAAAAAATGCACAATGTGGAGGAAAGATGGTGGGACAGGAGGGAAAAAGGAGGTACCTTCTGTTCAAAAGTAATGAAAGCAGGTGCACTACAGGCATCCCCGAAAAACCCCATAAAAACAGCGGACCAGAGCATAGAGTTGGGACGTGCCAGCCGATGATTTCTTCATTTCCGCTTTGCAGTGTGCTCCCGCTGAGCTGTCCTACACAAGCCGCTCTCTCCCAAAAACATGAGCACCAGGGAGGGGCAGCACATTGAGAAGAGGTACATGGGGGTGGGGATTTCACCACATAACATTCAATGGCGCATTATGTTTGTCAGTGACTTTTAATCCTATAACCACTCACATACTGTGCATTATTCGATCATCAAGTGGCTTAGCTAGAAAAAGACATGGAAATATAAAGTCAGTTGGTTTTGGTGTCCAATTCCCTCTGGCTTCCCAGGGGCCCTAGCAGGGGGGCATCACACTGGTGGGCAGATGATTTGTATTGCTAGTCTAGTCTTGGTGGCATTTAGGGAGTCCAGCTGAAATGTAATAAATGTGGTCAAAGGATTGTGGGGTTGCGGGTAAGGTACAAGGTGGGAGATCCAACAGTATCTGAATAAAAGCCATCAATTTGGTCAAGAGTATCCATCATCCTGGTAAGGAGGATCAGGGAAATAGTTCCAGGAACTTGTGTCACTGCGCCCATGGGTAAGGTGGTAAGCTCTGAGCAAAATAGCTAGGAGCTAACAAAGCCAAGAACTGTAACCTTTGCCCATTTGGGACAGTAGGCAGGTCCACATGTGGAGCTGTCACACTACTTTTTGTTCCAGTTCATGCTTAAGTGCAGCAACACATACTGTATTCCACAACTCATTACATATGACACCTAAACATTTGCCACGTCGGCCACACTCACAACACACGCTTTTAACTAGATACAGCAATAAAGTCAGGGTATGATATAATTCTGAGCAATCATCTATGACACCAAAACACTTCCCACATATGGCATATTCAACACTTTTGGCATGCTACATAACTATAATCAGAGTATGTACAACTCATATTAGCGTTGATCAGAGGCAGTGGCTGGTAAGCATAAACCGTAGAAAAGAGATCAACACTGTTTGCCCCACTCCTGCTCGTTATGCTGATTGTACATTCACACACTGTTTTAACTAAGTTATGTATGAATCACCATGTAAACTGGCTCACATGCCAGCTAAAGCAGAATTTCCAATGAAAGCTACAGAAGCACCTTTTCCCTCGGAGTGTGTGGTCTTGCGCTTAATGGATTTCCGGATAAAAAGTAGGATAACAATTGTCTGAACAATAATTCTCAAAGTTGTGCCTTTGCTACTGGTCTTCCAAACAGTTTGTGCCACAAAAATGACTTAAAGTTGGAGCACTGATTTTGTCTTATCTGTATAATACATTACTGTCTGTCTGACAGTACTTAGTGTTCTTTCTGATGCGGATGCTGCATTTTGGGGAAAAAGCAGGAAAGTGAACAGCTTGGTTTATGTGAAATGACAAAAACACCGTGGTGCACATTTTCAGTTCTTATGATTCCCATAACATCATGTACCTGCGTATGCGACTGCTTAACAGTCAGTTACAGTTACTAGAAAATTGATATGTTACAAAGCACCAATTCAGAATACGTTAACATTAACCCAATTAACACTGTATTTAAACTCTATGTTGGAGGAGGTGTGTGATCTGGTGAATACATTAAGTTCACTCCATCTAAAAAAGCACAGTGCGAGGGAAGCTGAAAAGTGACTTTCTTTGTGCTCCTTAATTTATGCAGCGATCATAGTTGAGTATACTTTCAATAGTATAAAGTAGACGCTGCAAAACAAATTACTTGACAGAAGGTAATTCTGGTGCATGTTTTCACCCTGTGATATGAAATGCTTCCATATTGTTGACGGGCACATGTGTCTCTGCCCTGCATCTTCCTGTGGATGTCCATGAATCTAAATGGCATGTTTAAATATCCAAAACCTCAGATCTCAGGAGCCAAAGCTCCCAAGACTGTGGGTATGAGTGTCTGGCTTCCCCATGCTCCAGTGTTCATAGATGCGATACTACTGGTAATTTCTTACTAATGCACCAGGTGCAAAAAACAGGGGTTGTAGAGAACATGATGGTTGTATAGGTATCAATGTTTAACATGACCTTCTGCATTTGTTCATCACATCAGATAATAGTGAGAGTGGGGAAAACATGTATGCACAGATCCCTGACTAACTTGATAATGCATTGCCTTTAGACTGAAGATGTGGGTTCTTGGAAGCGAAGTTTTGGCATTGTCACTTTTTGCTTATTTTTAACAAATCTATGACTGGATGTTTCCACTTCACAAATAACCTGTATTTTCTTTGTGTTAAGTTTTCAGAACCTCATCTTCAGGATCACCTTCCTGTGTATGTTACAGTGAATGTATGGGAAATGGTTAAAGGCCTTAATATACACTGGTTCCAACACATGTATCTTGACTAGGCAGTTTAGGAATGTCAATTTAGACGAGTCTTAGGCAGATGCACAAGTTACTAACTTGTGTAACGATATATCTGTAAGAGACAGTAGTTAGTGACAGATTCCTTACCTTAGAATATCCCCAGGCGTCAGGCTGGATCCGGAAAGTTTTTGCGTAGCAGTACCCTTGCGCGTCGGTAGGCGGCGTCGTGCGGCTCCGCGTCCGTCGTCGGCGTCGTGATCGCCGGGATGACGTCGCGGGCAGTACTTAGACGCCGCCCCTGCGCGCTGACGTCAGTTCTGTACACGACTTTCCGCGCCAGGAACGCAGAGCCATGCAAGAAGCTGACATAGGTGTCTGAAAAATACTAGGGCCCTGAAAGGGATGTCCTTAACCCTAGAAATCAGTTCGCAGAACGGGAGGATGGGTGGGGCGGTAAGGAATCGGTCACTAACTACTGTCTCTTACAGATATATCGTTACACAAGTTAGTAACTTGTGCATCTGAAAGAGACACGTTAGTGACAGATTCCTTACCTTAGAATAGATACCCCAGCAATACCAACCCCGGTGGTGGGTCTGCTAACAAAGATCAGACAAGGAAGTCCTGGAGGACAGAACGGCCAAAGAAGCCGTCCCTCCGGACCTGACTGTCAAGGCAGTAATGCTTTGTAAACGTGTGCAGCGAGGCCCACGTAGCTGCTTGACAGATAACCGGCAGCGGAACACCGCGGCCTAAGGCCGTGGTAGCAGCCGTTGCCCTGGTGGAATGGGCACGCAGCCCAACAGGAGGCTCCTTCTTAGCCAAAGAATAGCAGGTCTTGATGCACAAGGTAACCCAGCGGGAGATGGTTCGTTTGTGCACCGCCCGACCTTTTTTGGCGCCCACGTAGCCAACAAAGAGCTGGTCATCCACCCGGAAGTGTTTTGTGCGGTCGACATAGAAGGAGAGCGCAGGTTTTGGGTCCAGACGGTGGAGCCTCTCTTCCTCTCTGGAAGGATGCGGAGGCGGAAAGAAGGTAGGCAAAGTGATGGTCTGCCCAATGTGGAAGGCAGTAACCACCTTTGGCAAGAAGGACGGACGCGTCCGAAGAACAACCTTGTCTGGATGAACAGACAGAAAGGGAGGTTTGCAAGATAGAGCCTGGAGCTCACTCACCCGCCGAGCGGAGGTGATGGCTACCAGAAAGGCTGTCTTTAGAGTCAGAAGACGAAGAGGACAGTTATGTAGAGGCTCAAAGGGAGCGCACATTAAAAAGGTAAGAACCAAGTTCAAGTCCCACTGAGGCATCACAAACGGAACAGGAGGAAAGAGGTGTGTAATGCCTTTTAAGAACCTGTTAACAACAGGGGACTTGAAAAGGGAGGGCTGATCAGGGAGCCTGAGGAAGGCCGAGATAGCACAGAGATAACCCTTGATGGTACCCAGGGCAGAACCCTGTTGGGCCAGAGAAAGAAGGAACAGAAGGACCTCAGAAAGAGGGGCAGAAAGGGGATTCACAGCCTTTGCTGTGCACCATGCCACAAATTTGTTCCACCTGCAGGCGTATACCACCTTAGTGGAGGGACGCCTGGCTGCCAGAATCACATCACAAACTTCGGGAGGCAAGTCGAAAGGAATCAACTGCCGCCGCTCAATCTCCACGCAAGCAGGTGTAGACTGGACAGGTTCGGGTGGAGGACCGTCCCCTGCTGCTGCGACAGAAGATCCTCCCGAAGAGGCAGACGGATCGGGGATCTACGCTCATACTGAGTAGCTCGGGATACCAAACTCTTCGAGCCCAGTCCGGAGCCACAAGAATGACTTGGGCCCGGTCGTGCCGAATCTTCTTCAACACTCTGGGTAGAAGTGGTATAGGCGGAAAGGCGTACAATAGAGCGCAACTCCACTCGTGACGAAAAGCGTCGCCGAGCGAGTGCCGCCTTGGAAATTCCAACGCGCAGAACTGATGACATTGCGCATTCTCTTCGGTGGCGAATAGATCTAACCAAGGCTCTCCCCACTGTAGAAAGAGTCCTTGCGCCACTACCGAGTGAAGACGCCATTCGTGATCCATCATGCACCTGCGGCTGAGTTCGTCCGCCCTGGCGTTCAGGGAACCTGCCAGGTGTTGAACCATCAGGAACATGCCCTGATGTTCCAGCCATGTCCAGAGGCGCAGAGCCTCCTGACAAAGGGTACACGACCCCACCCCGCCCTGTTTGTTGCAGTACCACATGGCGGTGGTGTTGTCGGTGAACACCTGCACTACCTTCCCTTTGACAGAGGGAAGGAATGCCTTGAGTGCAAGTCGGATCGCCCGGAGCTCCAGAAAGGTTGATATGGAGCCGGGACTCCGCCGGAGACCAGAGGCCTCTGATCTCCGCCTCTCCCATGTGACCGCCCCATCCCAGAAGGGACGCGTCCGTCACAACTGTGTGCTCTGGCTGGGGAAGGGAGAGGGATCTGCCCATGACCCATTGCCGGTTCGAGAGCCACCACTGCAACTGTTTTGCAGTCCCCTCCGAGATCTGGACGTGATCGGACAGGTTGCCCTGGTGCTGCGCCCACTGGAACTTCAGGTCCCACTGCAGAGCCCGCATATGCCATCTGGCATGATTGACCAGCAGGATGCAGGAGGCCATGAGCCCAGCAGCCTCAGGGTTATCCGTACCGAAACCCAGGATAAAGGCTGAAAGATTGGAATCATAGCCCGAATATCCCGGACTCGCCGTTCGGGAGGATAGGCCCGAAACTGCGTCGTGTCCAGAAGTGCTCCGATGAAAAGGAGCTGTGGAGAAGGAATCAGATGCGACTTCGGCACATTGATGGAGAACCCCAGCGAGTGCAGGAGTTCGGCCGTAGTCTGGAGGTGGGAGACGACTGCCTGGGACTAGCCCGCCTTCAGCAGCCAGTCGTCGAGGTAGGGGAAGACTGAAACCCCTGCCCGGCGCAGATGAGCTGCGACCACCGCCATCACTTTCGTGAACACCCGAGGGGCACTGGTAAGGCCAAAGGGAGCACGGTGAACTGAAAATGCTCGAGGCCTACCGTGAACCGAAGGTAACGCCGGTGGGCCGGCAGGACGGGGATGTGGAAATAGGCGTCCTGCAAGTCCAACGCTACCAACCAGTCTCCGGGGTCGAGGGCAGTTAAGACCTGAGCTAGGGTGAGCATCTTGAACTTCTCCTTCCGGAGGAAGCGATTGACGTTCCGGAGGTCCAAGATAGGACGCATGTCCTCCTTGTCCTTTTTGGGCACCAGAAAGTAGTGGGAGTAGCAACCACGCCCTACTTCTGGGGTCGGAACATGCTCGATGGCCCTCTTGGCCAAGAGGGCCGTGACTTCCTTCTGCAGAAGTACCAAGTGATCCCCTGACATGTGGTGGAATTGAGGTGGCATGGCTGGGGGGGTGGTCTCGAAGGGGAGGGAGTAGCCCCTTCGGACAATGTCCAAGACCCACCTGTCCGAGGTGATGGGACGCCAGTGGTGAAGGTGATGGCGGACCCTGCCCCCTACTGGCGTGCTGTGCACCGGAAAGGAGGGACTAGGAGGGCTTGGAGGCCGCGGACGGGTTGGAGGTGGTGGCCTGACCCGCACGCTGGTTGCCCGAACCGCCACAGCGGTATCCACGTCCTCGGCCACGCGAAGACGCCTGCTGCGCGGGCAGGTGGCTGGGCTGCTGACGTGACTGGGCGCCCCTTCCGTGGCCACGATAGGGGCGAAAAGCAGAAGTTAGCGGAGGGCGTGTAGCAGAAAGGCCCAGGGACTTGGCAGTAGCCCATGAGTCCTTAAAGCGCTCCAACACATGGTCTGCTTTGGACCCAAAAAGACCGACTCCATCAAAGGGCATGTCCATGAGAGAATTCTGCACATCCCCTGAAAAACCAGTGGTTCTCAGCCAGGCGTGGCGACGCAGCGCCACCGTCGTTGCAATAGACCTCCCCAGCGAGTCGGCGGTATCAAGGCCACATCGAATTGTGTATTTGGCCGCATCCCTTCCTTCCGCAATGGCGCGGGAAAGCAGTGTCTGGACCTCCTCAGAACACTGGGGCAAAACAGTCGCCACCGAATCCCACAAGGAGTGGGTATATCGGCCCAAAAGGCAAGCGGTGTTGATGGACCGCAAGCCCGCACTGGAGGAAGAAAAACCCTTCTTCCCAAATTGATCCAGGCGTTTGGATTCCCTATCCGGAGGGGCGGTAGGGAAGGCGGTTTGGGAAGCGGAGGCTTGGACAACCAAGCTCTCAGGAGTGGGGTGGACAGAGAGAAATAGGGGTCGCCCGGAGCTGGGCGATGGCGTCGTGACACGTTCCTATCCACAGGAGCCCCTGTGTTGGGCTTGGACCAGGCGCCCAAAAGAACGTCAGTGAGGGCATCGTTAAACGGCAGCACAGTCTCCGTAGAGGAGGCTGCCGGCTGAAGCACCTCTGTCAAGAGATTAGTCTTGACTGCCACAGTAGGGAGTTGGAGATGTAAGGCTCCAGCCGCCCTACGCAACACCGTTGCAAAATTGGCCCCCTCCTCCGTAGCCACGGGAGGAGACAGCATGCCAGTGTCAGGGGAAGTATCTAGACCACTGGCGTCCTCTAGACCCGCTGTCCAGTCCTCATCATACTGACACTGTTGTGCCAGAGGGTCATCAGACCCCTCCCAGTCCTCCTGGTCCTCCTCTGGTTCAAAATAAGGAGGAGGGGGGACATTTGGGATCCAAGGCCCCATCGGCGCCGGAACCGGCGTCGAGCGACGTCGGCCCGGTTCCATGTCCGGAGCCGGAAGGAACTGGGGGACGACGCCGCCCGGAGCCCCAGGCGGCGTCGTGAACGGCACCGGAGACATCGGTGTCGGCGGAGGCGTGGTTAGGTCGACCGGCGTCGATGGGGGTTGCGGAGCCGGGATCGAGGCTGGAGGCACGGGCGACGCCGGGGCCGTCGGCGGGGCAACCCCATCAGGGCCCGCGGGGCCCGAAGGCGCACCGGAGGGACCTTGAGGCCCGAAGAGGCGGGCCATGGCCGACAGGAATTCCTGTACTTGGGCCGGATCCGCCCCCGAACCCGGGAAGGACGGGTATTGCGGGGGAGACTCCACAGGCATGTCCGGGGCCGCAGGGACGGTGCCGGGAGGGGCCTCAGCCAAGTCGCGAGACCGGCGAGGCGAAGTCCTAGAGCGACGATGCTTTTTGGACTTTTTGTGCTTGGACTTACCGGACGAAGAAGACTTCGACGCCGACGACCGGTGAGGACTCTGCGACCGACCCCTCGACCTCTCACGCGACCGGGGCTTGGCGTGGCGCGGAGCCGAATGCCGGGCCTCGAGGAGCTTTCGAGACCGCTCTCGCAAAGCTTTCGGGTTGAGGGCCCGGCAGTCGGAACACGACTCCGTGTCGTGGCCTCGGCCGAGGCAGAAGAGACACTCCCAATTGCGGTCTGTGATGGACATCATCCGAGCACAGGCGCCGCAACGTTTAAAGCCGGGCATCCCTACGACACCTTGAAGTCTATTTGAGAAACAGTGAAAAATTCACCCAAAAAGTTAGTCAAAAAATGACTAGGGCACTGCTCTTTCCGGATCTGCGCTTGCTGGCGCGGAAAAAGAAGAACTGACGTCAGCGCGCAGGGGCGGCGTCTAAGTACTGCCCGCGACGTCATCCCGGCGATCACGACGCCGACGACGGACGCGGAGCCGCACGACGCCGCCTACCGACGCGCAAGTGTACTGCTACGCAAAAACTTTCCGGATCCAGCCTGACGCCTGGGGATATTCTAAGGTAAGGAATCTGTCACTAACGTGTCTCTTTCAGATATATATTTTTTAATGCCGAAAGTCTTCGAAATGTTTCACCACACAAAGTTTTAGTCACCATTTCAAAATCAGAACCTGGTGCTAGTTTTGCAGTTTGAGATTTAAATTATTCTGGCTGTTGGTATGAGTTCGACTGCATTGTTTTTTTCCGGAGTCACTTTAACTTCTACATGCCACTGGTCTAATTTTAAGACTTACATCCTAAGTGTGTTTTAACGTTGAAGTTCTCTTTGCTCTACCTACTTAATCATTTAATGAGATATTTTCCTATCCACCTCAAACATCTTTGAAATCAAAACTTGGTTGGAAAATTTTGGTTCCAAAATGTTTTTAGTTGTTGCACTGCAGGTTTTTTTTTTTAGAACGTCTAAATTACTTCCAGAACAGCTGTTTGGTCAAATTGTTTTGCTGTGCTAATTTGACTCACTTGATGGCAGAACCATCGTGGGCTATGCCGAAACCCGACCCCCAAAAAGCAGGATCTGAATTTATTTTCCACTTCAAAACTAGACCTCAGCCCCATCGTGTAGAAGCCCAATATTTTTCTTTAAGCATTTGCAATGTTTTGGTTTAAACAAAACGTAGTTCTTACAAGAATATCTTCACGCTTCAGTGGGAGACATAAATTGCATGCACCATGCAAGCTTACCCATGTTTATTGACACTTTGGGTAGAGCCTAAACAACTTTGTCAATCACTGAAAAAACTATGAAAACAAAAGAAATCCTTCTTGAAGAGTTCCTGATGGTCGAAGAATAATGGTCATTGCCAGAGCCGCATCTCTACAGTTCTGGCAATGATTATATCTTATACTATTTGCTCCCTTTTGCAGTCTCCTATAGCAAATAATTGCAACCCCCCCAACAAACCCTAGTTTTTACTGATGAGGAGGAGAATGTAACTGATTTCAATGGTAGAAAACAGAATCTAAGAGGCACAGTCCTCAACTGCGGGCACTGTGGGCTTACAATCGCTAATAGTATGAGATATGCAGACTTTGCCTATGGGTGACACCTGAATCAAAAAATGATCTGTAACATTTTTTTCAGTATTCAACCAGCATGTGGTGGAATAATGCAGAATATAGTGTGTTGCAGAAGTTGGGCTAAATGAGTTAGCACTGGAGACAGTGAGGGCAACCCTGGTCGCCAATGCAGTTACAGTTCCTACAAATCTCCCCCTGTGGCGCAAGCAGCTAATGGGGAATTACATTTGTTGATTATGTGAATTAGCAGCACATGCACTGGCATGGTTGTGTAGCTTTGTATTAGCTTTAAGTAGCAGAAACTGTGGACTAGAAGACAGTAGCTTTATTGAGTCGTCTTCTTCTCAAAGGGAAATGCCAAGAAGTAGCAAAAGCCAAGACGTTTCATGCAAGATATGGAAGCATGGAAGGAAACGAAATTTTGAGCAGGTGGGTGTATGGGAGGGAGAAAGGCAATGATCTACAGGTCATTATATAACCTCTTAACCGATCTTCTCTTGGACCATTGTGTTAGGACGCCAAGGCAGGATTTGGCCGACTTTCACATTGCGGAGTCCAAGCTGCGGGCTATATTTATGAATATGTGGGTACGCAACAAAGGACAAATAGGTTAAGAAGAGAAGCAGACTAACCCAAGTGGGCAGAAGAATCTGCAACAGCATTGACAGGCACCTACATGAAATGGATTGGACACAGACATTAGAGCTGGTCAGATGATGGCTGAGTCCTCAGCAAGTGCCTCGGAGCAATCAAGGACCTGACCAGAGCCACTGTAGGGTAACCTTTAAAACGTCTCTTGGTTTGGGTGTGCCATATCTCACGCCAGCCACCATGCTCAAAACACTAATTTGCCAACATTACTAAAAACAGAAAAATACCCTTCAAGGAAGTAACATGGTGGGAGCAACGAGTTATGCTGTGTGCCTTGAAACCATAACGGTGGTTTTACGCACATGAGCCAGAATTATACTTGAAGTTTAAACGTTTTATTCAGTGATTATGTTAAGTATATTATATATAGATTGGATGATGTTTATTATGGTCATTTCTCATGTAGGTCAAAAGGTTTTGTTTACAGTTGAAATGTATCAACCTGCACCATCAATGTCAAAAAACCAACCAGAATATCGGAGTGTTCCATAGTTAACTCAAAAGACATGAATAGATGAAGTGTGGGTGCACCGCTGTCTTGGCAAATACTAGTTGCTTGGTAGATTCACCATATTACAATACCAATTGAATGATATAGGGAATATGCCCAAAAGCTAAAATCTTACTAAACTATATGGATTTAAATAATACTGCATTAACTAGCACAAAGAAGTACTCACACAAGTGTCTGGTTTGATAAAGTGTATGCTGACTGGAGACACACTCTAAACATGGTGCACATTGGCAAAAGGTATTGAGGATAGTGTGAAAATAGACACATTTGTGCACGTTTTTAATGCTTTCTAGTACATCTGATGCTGATGCATTACTCCTATTCTAGCAGGGAATGAGTTCCAAATTTTTCCTGTCTGAACTCAGGTATTTAGACCTTGCAGAATTTTCTTAAGAAATGGATGGTCAAGGCTGGAGTTAGGCTACAATGAATGGAGCTATCCTACATCAAAGAGCTGTGATTTGGTGGTAGTTACATGGTTTGTATTGAAGGAAAGGTAGATCGAGAACCATGGACAGCTCGATAAGCTTTTCTCATAGCAATGTAGGTGATAAATTGGGCCACCAGTGGTCAGTGTAGAAAATGAAGGCCAGGTGACCAGTGAGACTAGATGAATAAGTTACCTTCGGAAACGCCTTATCTGGTAGAGACTCCGCCTAACCACAGTATCCTTACCTTAGAACACTCCCCAGGCATCAGACTGGATCCAGAAATGTTTTGTACCACCCCTGCATTCTGGTAGGAGCACCATTTAGCTCAGCGTGGCGTTGTCTGTGCCAGAAGCGAAGTGCATGGTGCCTATATATAGGCACCACCCCAGCACACTGACGTCAGTTTCTTTTAGTGACTTTTCACACCAGAACCGCGGAGCACAAAGAACACTGACCACTGGTGCATTAAGCTATGGCCCTTAAAGGGAAACAGCCCCAAACTCCAAAATCCATTTGTAGAGCAGGGAGGATAGGTGGGTCGGTAAGGAATCTGCAGCTAGATAGAGTCTCTACCAGATAAGGAGTTACCGAAGTTAAGTAACTCGGTCATCTCACAGAGACATCTAGGCGCAGATTCCTTACCTTAGAATAGATACCCATGCAATGCCTACCTGCAGGAGGAGAAGTGATACGATTTAGCCTAGAAAGTCCTGTAGGACCGAATGGGCGAAATGCCCATCACACCGGACGTGACTTCAGGCAGTAGTGCTTTATAAACTTGTGCAGGGAAGTCCACACTGCTGCCTGACAGATATCCAGGACATGAACTGCACCAGCTAACACAGTGGTGGCAGCCTTGCCTATGGTCTAATGAGCTTGCAAGCCTTCTGGAGGTTGCTTTCTGTCCAATGCTTAGCAGATCTTGATGCAGAGCACCATCTTTCATGAGGTGGTTAGTTTCTACACTGCCTTTTCTTTCTTTGCTCTGACATACCCGGAACTCTTGTGCGGTCAAGGTAGAACGACAACTCTCTTTTTGGGTCCAGCCGAAGGAGTCTCTCCACTGCTTTAGAAGGATGAGGCAGAGAGTAAAAGGTAGGCAGAGTGATGGATTGGCCTACGTGAAAGGGAGTTACCACCTTTGGTAGAAATTATGCTCTACTCCGAAGGACCAGTTTGTTTGGATAGATGTTAAGGCACGGAGGATGTGCTGATAGTGCCCGTAACTCACTGACCCTCCGGGCAGATGTTATCAACACTAGGAAGGGCGTTTTATGGTAAGAAGCCTGAGTGGGCAGTTATGTAGTGGCTTGCAGGAGCACACATCAAAAATTTGAGAACTAAGTTGAGGTCCCACTGTGGCATAATGAAAGGTGTTGGCGGGAACATACATTGAAGACCTTTTAGAAACCTATTTACAATAAGGGATTTGAAAAGGGATGTCCGATCTAGCAACTGCAGAAATGTCAAGATGACAGGAAGATAACCTTTTAATGTGCCCAAAGCTGAACCCAGCTGGGCTAGGGTACGAATAAACCAAAGAGCCTGGGAAAGGAGTGCAGATAGAGGGTCAGCCTCTGTACACAATGCCACAAATTTGCTACAACGGCAGGTGTATACCCTCTTGGTGGAGGGACGCCTGGTTGCCAAGATAACAATGCAGTCTCGGGCGGAAGGCAAAAGCTGTCAACTGTCGCTGCTCAATCTCCACGCATAAAGACGGAGCATTTTGAGGTTCGGGTGCAGAACCCTGCCCTGCTGCTGCGACAGAAGATCCGCCTGAAAAGGCAGATTGATCAGAGGGCCAATGCTCATGCTCAACAGCTCTGGATACCAGACTCTCCGTGCCCAATCCGAAGACACAAGAATGACTCTGGCCCAGTCGTTCCTGATCTTCTTTAGAACTTTAGGCAGCAGTAGTATGGGCAGAAAAGGATTACAGGGGGCGGGAAGTGATACAGGAGGTGAGAGCTCCTCTTGAGACGCAAAAAGTATGTGAGCAAGATCTGACTTGGAAACTCCAGCAAGCAAAACTGCTGACATTGTGTGTTCTCGACTGAGGCTACTAGATCTATCCCAGACTCTCCCCACTCTTGGGAGAGACCATGCACCACCTCCGGATGGGGACGCCATTCGAGATCCGCTAGGCATTGATGAATTAGTTCATCTGCTCTGGCGTTCAGAGAACCTGCTAGGTGTTGAACCACTAGGGATATGCCCTGGCGTTCCAGCCAAGTCCAGAGGCTTAAGGCCTCTTGGGTTCACGACCCCAAACAGGCCTGTTTGTTGCAACACCACATGGCGATGTTGTGGTCTGTGAACACCTGTACCAGCCATCCCCTGATTGAAGGAAGAAAGGCCCGAAGCTCCAGTAGATTTAAGTGGCGTCCGGATTGCACCAGAGACCAATGTTCTCTGACCTCCACCTCTGCCACATGGCCGCCCCAGCCCAGGAGTGACATCTGTCACTTTAGTCAGCTCTGGTTGGGAGAAGGGTCTGCTACTGACCCAATCTCGGCTCGTTAGCCACTACTGCAGGACTTTTGCAGTTCCCTCCGAGATCTGGACCATGTCAGAGAGATTCCTCT
This sequence comes from Calotriton arnoldi, assembly GCA_963921515.1. Taxonomy (NCBI): domain Eukaryota; kingdom Metazoa; phylum Chordata; class Amphibia; order Caudata; family Salamandridae; genus Calotriton; species Calotriton arnoldi. The sequence goes on from CAWUFW010005177.1 coordinate 228,416, forward strand.
GTTGCTGTGCCCACTGGAACTTCAGGTCCCACTGCAGAGCCCTCATATGCCAGCGGGCATGTGTTACTAGCAGGTTGCAGGAGGCCATGACACCCAGCAGCCCAAGAGTCAGTCTCACTAAAATCCAGGATAGAGGCTGGATTTCGGGTATTATAGCCGAATATCCCGGATTCGCCGGTTGGGAGGATACGCCCAAAACTGCACAGTCTAGAACATCTCAGATGAAAGAGAGTCAGGTGTGAATTCGGCACATTGATAGTGAACCCCTGCGATTGCAGAAGGTTTGCCGTAGTCTGGAGATGGGAGACGACTGCCAGCAATAAGTTTGCCTTCAACAGCCAATTGTCAAGGTAGGGAAAGATTGGAACCCCTGAGCACCGCAAATGAGCGGAGACAACCACCATCACTTTTGTGAACACCCGAGGGTCACTGGTCAGGCCAAAGGGGAGCATGGCAAACTGAAAGTGCTCTTGGCCGACCATGAACCGCAGATAACGACTGTGGGCACGCAGGACGGGGATGTAAAAATATGCATCCTGCAAGACAAATGATACCATCCAGTCTCCTGGGTCCAGGGCAGATAGGACTTGCACAAGCGTGAGCTCCTTTTTAAAGAGATTGAGAAGGTGCATGTCTACAGCAGGACGAAGGCCTCCGTCCTTCTTGGGCACCACAAAGTAGCAGGAATAGCAACCAAGATCTACGTCTGATGCCGGGCATAAAGGGGCGGGAGTGGCCCCTTTGGAAGAGATGCAAAACCCAACGATCGGTCGTTCTTGACCTCCAGTGGTGCAGGTGATGACGTATCCTGCCTCCCACTGGGTGCCCATGATGGTCGGAGGGCAAACTAAAGTGACTTGGAGGCTGCGGCTGCTGGGGAGAGAATGAGGGGTGCAGGGTTTGAACTGGCTCAACTTCAGGCGACCTATCCCACGTGGTCTGTGGGAACCCCGTCCTTTGCCACGAAAAGACTGAGATTTGTTGCCCGTGGTGGCTGTGCGTATAAAAGATGTGGTTGAAAGCCCCTCCCGAGGCCACAAATGCAGCGGAAGAGACAGGGGTTGACGAGGGGCCATGGAAAGAACCAAGGACCTGGTCGAAGCCCTGCTGTCCTTAAAGAGATCCAGCGCCAAGTCCGCCTTCTCTCCAAAAATATGGGAGCCATCAAAGGGCATGTCAATGAGCAAGGCATGGACATCACCCAAAAAGGCAGTGGTTCTCAACCAGGCGTGGCGCCTAAGGGCCACTGACTATTAAATCACTCTGCCCAGCTAGTCTGTTGTGTCCAGCCCACATCCCTCCTGTCATCAATTGCTTGAGAGAGTATGGCTCAGACCTCCTCCAAGACCATGGGCAGCAGAGCCCCAAATAGTATGAGAGTATCAACCCAAGAGGCACGTGGTGCTCATGGACAGCAGTGCCACCCTGGCAGAAGAGAACATCCTCTTCCCGAAGGTATCCAGCCTTTTGGATACCAGGTCCGGGGGAGTGGTAAGGAATTCTCCAGGATTGACTTTGGAGGTGGAGGCTTGGACCACCAAGCTCTACGGGGTGTGGTGCAGGGCGAGGAAACTGGGGTCCCCTGGGGCGAGACGATGGTGTCAGGCAATTGTTGTATGCACAGGAGCCCCTGTGAAGGGATTGGACCAGACCCTTAGTAGGAAGTCGGTAAGTGCTTCATTGAATGGGTAATGGTTTGGGGAGGGCAACTCCTGGCTGAAACACCTCCATCAAGACATTTGTCTTGACTAAAACGGAGGGCAGCGTAAGGTCCCGGACCTCAGCTGCCCTCTGTACCACCATTGCAAAAGAGGCACCCTCCTCCGTAGCCACAGTAGAGGGAGAGACCAGGCCAGTGTCTGGGAGGTGTCCAGTCCAATTGCGTCCGCCAAATCCTTATACCAGTTTTCCTCAGGATCTTCTAAAGACTTTTATGAAAAAGGGTCCACAGACCCCTCCCAATCATCACCCAATCCAGGCCTGTCATAGGAATAACTTGCTCTGACATGGGGAGTCTGGCCCCGGTCGGCGCCAGAGCCAGTGTCAGACGATGCCCATCCGGCTCCGTATTGGAGTAGGGAATGATGATGGGGCAGTGCCACCGCTGGTCATTGGCGGCTTCGACACTGTAGTGGGTGCCGGGGAAGGTCGAGGTCGCTCGACTATCACCGCTACAGAGCCATCAATGGACCCCTGGGGCCCGACTGGTACTAAGCCCCTCCCGGACCTGCGGTGTCCCAGAGCGCTCCAGATGGGTCAGGCAACTCAAAAATGAGGTACATGGCTTCATAAAATTCCTTAAATTGGACAGGGGTCACGCCGGCTCCCGGAAATTCAGGAAGGCATAGAGACGTCCCAGGCTCCGGCACAAAGGTAGGCCTTGAGTGCCGATGGCCCCGCGATTCGTCTGACCTTTTCGACTTTTTTCTTCTTGTGGCACTTGCCCGACTTCCCTGATGATTTAAGGTTGGTTGCCGATCGCCGGGTACGACACTGATCTCGGAACCTTCCTCGCAACAGGAGACCTGGAGCGTCACAGAGTCAAACAACATCGGGTGGGGAGGAGCTTGAGGGAGCGCTTCCCTCAGAGCCATAGGATGCTTGGTGCGGCAGTCCTCACATGTCTTGGTGTCGTGGTCACACTCAAGACACCAGAGACCAACCAAATGTGGGTCCGTCACCGACATGTGGTTGACCGGCACCGCATGGCTTAAAACCTTCCTTTCTGGTGGACATCCTCCACACTGGGAGACAAAGTCTCAAAATAATCTTCAAAAAAAGGTCAATCAAAAAATGACTGGGGGTAGTTCCTCTTCGGAACTGCGCTGACTGGCGCGGAAAGAAAAGATCTGACGTCAGTGCACTAAGGTGGCACCAATATAGGCACTGCACATGTCACAGCGCCAACGACATGCGGAGCCAGACGACGCCACCTACCAGCACGCAGGGGTACTGCTCAGCAAAAATTTACAGATACAGTCGGATGCCTGGGGAATATTTTAAGGTAAGGGAACTGCCGCTAGAGGCCTATATCAGATATTAAGGTTATGAAGTTTTCTTGCAGATGGGTTCTGCATACTCTGTAACTTCCAAAGTACAAAGAGGGATGCTCCAAGGTATATATAATTGGCATAATCTAAATGTGCAAATAACAGACTGTTGGTGGATTGTACCCATGAGGGACACAGAGTTAAAAGAAAATTCAAGGTAGGGATCTCACCATGTGGAAAGATTCACTTGAGTCACCTGTGGATTCAGTATTCAGTAAGAAGTTTGCATCCAAAATCATGCCTAAACACCTTTCTTGGTCTGAATGATCAGAAGGAAGGCCCAGCAATTCTAGCCATATGGGGGACAGGCAGTCTATTACCACAGCATCTTAGCTTTAGATGCTTTCAGCTTCAGATGATTCCTGGGCATCCAAGCTAGTGGCTTGCACTGGCTGACAACACAGGAGACAAGTGTAAATGGTTTTGATGTTCATTTTAAATTATGTTTAGTCTGCATAATTGACCAGTTAAGGCTGAATGAGAATACTAGCTCAGACAGAAGGCTGTCAGATTTTAAAGAGAAGGTAAATTGTGGATCACTGAGGACCCCAGCTGATAGGGGAAGGGGCTCAGAGCAGAATTAATACACAGACAGAATGGCATATCTGTTAGTGCGGAAGGAAGGATGGAATCTCATGTAAAGCAGGATGGACGATATCTGAAAACAGAGGTGCAGCTACTCCATTTGAGCCCACTGTGATCTTGAGGTCATCCATGTTGCAATCAGTGCAGAGTCTGCATTTTGTGTAGAATTACTCCTGTTTGGACATTAGTAAAAAATAATGCTTTTTTTACATGAAGGGTGATAAGGATTAGTTACTTACCTGTAATCCTAGTTCTCTTCCAGGGGTATACTCATCAAAGTCATAAGCACTGAATTATCCCCGCCCACCTGCGGGATCCCGGAGCATATAGAAATATACATATATATATATGTGTATGTTGGGGATCACAAGTGCATAGCACTTCCGCGTACATATATATATATATATATATATATATATATATATATATATATATATATATATAAATACATAAATATGCAGCCTAACATAATTCCAATAAGGCAAAATGCCAAAATTACAAAGATTTTCCCTGTACAGACAATCTCCTATATACACTCTGTAATAGAGAACATACACTGCAATAGTGTCATACAAGAAAACCTTTTTCAGAAAAGGAAAAAACACGTAATAGCAGGCAGTTGGCCCATAGGCTGCATAGCTGAATAAATATCACCGTACAGTAAAACACTGGCACCTTGCCTTTAAGGCTTCCAAGAACTTGGACACTTTGCCTTTAAGGCCTCCAGGAGACCCTCTGCTCCCATCATGCACCACAGGTGACAGTTAGGTCAGTTCTTTTTGCACGGTGTACTAACTTGTAGCAATCTGATTATAAAATGCAATCACTACCGAAATATACTAAAAATGCTCGTCCGGGGAGGAGGGAGGGTTGCTTATGACTTTGATGAGTATACCCCTGGAAGAGAACTAGGATTACAGGTAAGTAACTAATCCGGCTCTTCCAGGGGATACTCATCAATAGTCATAAGCACTGAATAGAGTAGCAAGCCCATACCCACTACCTCGCGGACAAGCAAATAGTATTGAAAAACAGATCATCTTAACATGACATTAAGCGTATAAATTCCTCAGTGAGGTTTGCCCCACTTGGGCATCCTCCTGAGCATCTGAATCTAAGCAGTAATGGCGAGAGAAAGTATGAACAGACCGCCATGTAGCTGCTTTGCAGATTTCTGCTATAGGGACGTTCCTGAGGAGGGCCGTAGTAGAGGCCTTTCCTCTGGTTGAATGCGCTTTAGGCTTTCCCTGAAGAGACTTATTAGCTAATTGATAGGCTAGAGATATGCAGGAGACTATCCATCTTGAAATAGACCTTTTAGAGGCTGCCAATCCTGTATTAATGGGACCGTAGTTGACAAACAAGCGGTCCGTCTTTCTTATTACCTTGGTCTTATCCAGATAAAACTTCAACACCCTCTTAAGGTCTAACGAGTGTAAGGCCCTTTCAGGAGGTGTAGAAGGATTAGAGAAGAAGGTAGGCAAAGTGATAACCTGATTAATGTGGAAATCTGAAACCACTTTCGGCAGAAAACTTGGATGAGTTCTGAGAACTACCCTATTTGAGTGAAAAACAGTGTAGGGTTCCTTACAACATAATGCTTGTATCTCGCAGACTCTAAGAGCCGACGTGATAGCAACCAAAAACGCCACTTTCCAGGACAAGTGCTGCAGGGAGGACTTGTGTTTTGGTTCAAAAGGTGCGCCCATCAGTTTGGTAAGGACCACGTTGAGCTCCCAAGGAGGAGAAGGGGCTCGTACTGGTGGGTATACCTTTTTTAACCCTTCAAGAAAATCTTTCACCACTGGCACTTTGAAAAAGAACCCTGTGAAGGTGATTTTCTATATGCCGTTATTGCTGCTAAGTGTACCTTGATAGATGTAAACTGCAGGCCCGACTTAGCCAGGTGTAAGAGATACGGCAAAATGACCTGTTCCTGCCCTCTAACTGGGTCATGACAATTATTCAAACACCATATGTAAAAACGTTTCCACTTGAAAGCGTAGGAAGCCCTGGTAGAAGGTCTTTTCGCTTCCTTAAGGATGTTCATACAGTCCGCTGGCAAGTCTAAGTGTCCATACTGCAAGACTTCAGGAGCCATGCGGTCAGCCTGAGGGAAGGAAGGTTGGGGTGAAACACTCTCCCCTGGCTCTTGGTTAGTAGGTCCGGACGGCAAGGTAATCTCTGTTGCGGAACTTCGGAAAGTTGTAGAAGATCCGGGTACCACCACTGGCGTGGCCACTCCGGAGCGATCAGAATCATCCTGGAGTTGGTCTTGTAGAACTTCGTGATCACTGCTGGAATGAGAGGCAGTGGAGGAAAAGCGTAGAGTAAGCTCTGAGACCATCTTATCAACAGAGCATTCCCGCTTGAACCTGGTTGGTGATACCTGGACGCGTAGACGGGGCATTTGGCGTTTGTTGCATCTGCGAACAAGTCTATGTCCGGCACACCCCATCTTCGAAATATATCCTGAGCCACTTCGGTGTTTAGCACCCAGTCGTGCGCTTCTACGAACTCTCTGCTTAGGAAGTCCGCCTGTACATTTAGGACGCCCGGCACATGGACAGCCGTGATGGTGAGATGCCATGCCAGAAGCCACTTCCAAATGGCTTGTGCCTCCTGGGACAGAATTCTGGACCTGGTGCCTCCCTGCTTGTTCAGATAAAACATTGTCGTGGTGTTGTCTGTCTGAATCAAGAGGGCGTTGGACTGAAGAGACGGAAAGAAGGATTTGAGGGCTAGTTGGACGGCCCTCAACTCCAGAAAATTGATATGGTATCCCCTCACTGTGTCCGACCACAGCCCTTGCACTTGAAGTTGATTCATGAGCCCCCCAACCTTGAAGGGAGGCGTCTGTCACTATAGTTTGAGTCGGAGTCTCTTGATGGAAGGGAACACCTTTCATTAGATGTGACCGCTTTGTCCACCACATGATGGAGTCCCTGGCAGACTGGGACAAAGTGATCCGATCCTCCCAGCTGCCTGACGCTTGCACCCACTGGTCTTCCAGAGCTTGCTGCAGGGGACGCATGTGCAATCTGGCATTGGGAACTATGAAGATGCAGGAAGCCATGGACCCCAGGAGAGAGGACACTTGTCGGACTGTTGGGTGGTGAGTCTGCAGGAGTTCTCGGCATTTGATCCTGATTGATGAAAACCTCTCCGCCGAAGGACACACGCTTGCCTCCGCGGTGTCCAGCGACGACCCTAGGTAGTGAATGTTCTGGGTCGGATTGAGAATCGATTTTTTGAAATTGACTCGTAGACCCAACTTGTTCAGTAACTGGAGACTGTAGGAAAGATGAGACTGAAGCAGGGATGGAGTTGAACTCTTCAGGAGCCAGTCGTCCAGATACGGGTAAACGAATATTTTGCGTCTGCGGAGAAAAGCCGCCACCACTGCCATGCACTTTGAAAATGTCCGTGGGGCTGACTTCAGTCCGAAAGGTAGGACTTGGAACTGAAAATGACGTAGAGCAACTTGAAAACGGAGAAATTTTCGATGTTTCCTGGACACTGGAATGTGGAAATAAGCGTCCTGCAGATCTATGGAGCACATCCAGTCTCCTTGATGTAGATGGGGGAAGATCTGGTGCAGGGCAAGCATCCGAAATTTCTCTTTGCGGATGCATTTGTTCAAGATGCGCAAGTCCAGAATTGGTCTGTATTCTACTGTCGGACCTCTTTTTTCGACCAGGAAATACCGAGAGTATATCCCCTGGCGCCTCTGATGAACAGGGACGTATTCTATGGCTTTTTTCTGTAGAAGACCGTTTACTTCCTCGTGTAAAATGTGATGACACAAGCGGACTCCTCCTTCCGGAGGAACCGATGGAGGTGGGATCTTGAACCGTAGCAAGTATCCATTTTGAACAATATTCAACACCCATTTGTCGTTGGTTATGTTTCTCCACTCCTCCAGATGATATGCGATACTTCCTCCTACCGGAGTGGCACACGTGTTTAGAGGAAGCACTCCCTCATTGCTTTGATGGCTGCTTTGAGGTAGAGGCCTGCTGTCTATTGGTCCCTCTTCCTCTTCTTGGTCTCCGTTGGTGGAAGTGAGACCTCTGCTGCTGCTGCTGACCCTGAGCCGACCACTGAGGGGTTTGAACCCTCTGTTGGAACGGGCGTTTACAGTAGGGGCGGAAGCGCCTACGAAATTCCTTCCGTTTCTCGAGACCCACAGCTTTCACCGTGTCCAGCTCTGCTTTCATCTTCGCCATTTCTTCATCCGCATGCGGCCCGAAGAGAGAAGACCCATTGAAAGGCAGGTTGGTTATCTTCCGCTGGACGTCGGGTTTGAGGCCAGTCAAGCGTAACCAAGCAGAACGCCTCGAACAGATACCATGGGAGTATCCGTGGGCAGCCAGATCGGATGAGTCAGCGGAAGCACTAATCACCTGATTAGCCACTAGACCTCCCTCTTGCAGTATTTCTCGGAAGTCTTGGTGGTCCTCTTTTGGGAGTTTGTCTGCAAAACGTCCCAGTGAATCCCACAAGGATCTTTCATACCTCCCCAGCAGAGCGGAGGCACTGGCGACCTTCATGATAGAAGCTGAAGTGTTGCACATCCTTCTACCTAAAGAGTCCATCAGTTTACTATCCTTATCCGGAGGCGCTGAGGAGGAAGACCTAGATGAGTGCGTCTTTCTAGCCGCCGCCACAATGATGGAATCCGGAGGAGGATCCGATCGAAGGAACAAAGGATCTTGGTCCGGAGCCTTGTACTTTTTAGCTATTCGGGAAGAATCAGCTCCCACCGTTGCCGGTGTCAAAAAGGTCTGCATAGCAGGTTCGAGAAGGCCTGGGACAAGAGGAAGCAAAGGCCGAGCCGAGGAACGATGATGAAGAGTCTCGAAAATCACTGAGGAGGAAACAGCCGGGACAGACATAGAGCTGTTCAGCTTATTCGCTCCTCTACAGAGAACCTCATTAAAGGTGCTGAGGTCATCAATTGGAGAAACTCTTGATGGAGGTGTAGCCGTCAATGTTGGAGAATAGTCTCTGATAGAGGACCTGGTGGGAGAAGACCAGGTGGGAGACCTATGCCGTCTTCTCTTTGGAGAAGAATGATAAGAGCGAGATTTGTCCCTTGATCGAGCATGGCGGGCATGTGGAGATCGTGATCTGCTTGGACTCCTCCTTCTGGAAGAAACCACAGTCGGTGACCTTGATCTTCGAGGTGTTTTAGGGGATGGAGAATCCCTTGACAAACGTGAAGGAGAATAGATACGGGAAAAGTCCGACCCCGGGCTACTGAGGGCCCTAGACTTCCTGCGCCGTGCATCTTCACCAACCACCGGAGAGCCTTCCGGGGAGATCTGGACAATATGCAGTCCTGGAGAAGATCCAGATTTTGAGGACGTTAGAGATGCAGCTCTAACCTCATCCGAGGCAACAGCAGGCTCCTTAGCTCTCGACGTCGAGCGCCTCGACGTCGACCTGTGCTTTTCCCTCGACGTAGACTTCTCCCTTGACGTGGGATGGACAGGAGTTAAGGAATTCGCTGTCCTCGACGGCGACCTCACCTCCCTCAAAGATGTCCTCGACGTCGACCGTCTACTCAGTGACTTCGACGTCGAACGCTCTCGCCTCCTCGACGTCAATGGCCTCGAAGTCTTCGACGTCGACTGGTCTCGAGGCACCTTTGCCGTCGGCAAACTTCTCGACGTCGACCTACGGGGAGGCGACGGAGAGTGCCTTGACGTCGATGGATGTCTCGACGTCGATGGGTGTTTTGACCCCGATCGACCTTCGCCATGAACATACCTCGAGCCCGAGGCAGTATGCTTCGACGTCAATGCTTTTCTCGACGACAGAGACTCACGCCGTCTCGACGTCGGAGATTGTGTCGGTCGCTTTTTCGACGGCGGCAACGACGTCAACGGCAAACAGTCCGGAATCTGCAGTTTCCTCGATGTTGAAGAGGCAGAATGATGCTGACGTCGGTGTTCCTGAAGAGAGGAGGGCTCTTGACACGCAAGGCCACTTTCCAGCCGGGCTTTTCCTCTCTCGAGCACAGCTTGAAGGCGAATCCTCTCCCTGTCGCGAAGAGTCCTCGCAGAAAACCTCTGACAATGATAACAAGTGTCAGGCTTGTGACTGGAAGGAAGACAGGCGATACACACGGAGTGTGGATCTGAGATGGCCATCTTCTTTCCACAGGATGGACATTTGCGGAAAAGAGCCGGCATTCTGACAGAAAAAGAGTGAACATTTTGTCAGAGAATGGTAATAAACCACTGCCAGCACAGGAAAACCGCAAAAAACCAAAGAAGAAAACAATTCCTGACAGGAAAGTCAGAAAAAACTGTCGAGCTCAAGCTCCAGGATGTTAGGCTGCATATTTATGTATTTATATACATGTATATATGTATGTCGCGGAAGTGCTATGCACTTGTGATCCCCAACATACACATATATATATATATATATATGTATATTTCTATATGCTCCGAGATCCCGCAGGTGGGCGGGGATAATTCAGTGCTTAGGACTATTGATGAGTATCCCCTGGAAGAGAAATGTCCGAATGCTGCTCTCTCAGTCTGCCTAGCAGGGGACCGTTGCAAGTTGGGTCCATCTGATTTTTTTACAACTGGGTCGATGTATACAGTTTTGAGTTTATCCTTTAGTACGCCAGATTCCAAGAAGTGGTTGAGGAGAGCTCTGGTCGAGATGACAGCAGACCCGTTAAGGAGAATACACTTGAATATGTGTGCTGCACATAGGTTCTCTGGTGTCCCTGAAGTGCAACAAGCTTCAGTAAGGTTGGCATAATCATCGGCGGACAAACGTTTCAGGAAGACCAGCTTTAGTGAATAGGCATTTAGAGAGGAAGTGAACTGCCAAGAAGTCACATAGTTCTTTTGAGCGGGTGGTTTTAGAGGTAAAGCAAATCAGATTTGGCAATTCAGCAACTATCTTCTGAAGTTCCTTAGTTGGGTAAGCAGTATCATAGATATGTTGCGATAGTAAAACCTTTTCAACTTTGAGGCTTTGCAGATTCGGGGGTGACACTCCAATGTCCGTTTGGAATTGAGGTCATTTGTGTTTTCCATTGCCCATCAGTGATGGAAAGAGATCGTATGTTTAGTCTTGTTGAACATCTCCATGTACTTTGACATGGCCAACCATGGCCTATTGTTTGATTGCCACAATGTAGCTGGGAGTTAATACAACTGCTTCAATGGTTCTCTTTCTTCTTATGTCAGCTGACCCAGTGCATTAAGTTAGAACTTTTTTCTTCCAAATCCCTGGATGCCACTTGTGGGTTCCTTAGGGACACTCTTTCTCCACATGTCCGTTTATTGTATACATAAAACTCCTACAACATTTGATAGGAGTCTTGTGTGCAACACACCATTCTTATGCCTCAGGATACTTTGTTGCAGATTAGGTTAATTTGGATTTAACTACAATTTGACAATCTTCTTCCAAGTTTAGAACAACTCAGAGCTTTGGTTCCTCCTCGCAGGCTATTGCTAAATGGGGCCAAAAATAAATTTATTTTGCATGGGACAAAGAAACTGGATGAACAGGAGGCAACCGTCTTTTCCCCAACCTCTCTCTTTTCACATACAGTGCTTAAACCCACAGTGAAAAAACAGTGTTTTTCTTGACAGCCCTCTTTCTAAAACATCATAAGGGATTTATTTCATGAATATTGTCACAGTGCCAAAGTCCTTAGATTTTTCATCTCCTCTCCAATCTCAAAAAGATTCTAATTCTAACGCTACACCATGCCTCCAGCTACTCCAGGCCTTAAATGAAAAATGTTACCATCCCTGCAGGTCTAGTAACTTGAATTATTTTCTCAACCCACAACTAATGCACTCGACCCATGAAGTGGAGACAAAACATTTCATGATTCAATGATTTTTTCCCCCCTAAACTCAGATGAGCCTCCATTCTTCCAAATACCCACAACAACTACAGACTGAAAGCAGAATGTGAGTTTTATTTCACAAATGCATGTTTAATGACTTGTTCATTGGTGTGAATTTGTTTGGGATCATCTAATTATTTTATATTGGGAACCCCATGATTTTGAACAGGAGCTGAACAAAAGTGGATATGAGAGGCCAGTATTTGTTTGTACTGGAATCAGCATAGGAACAGCTGCAGCAGAAAAGGTGTCATGTAAATGACAGCTTTATGAGGAAAATGCTACCCTGTAAGCATCCGTTTATGGCATTTAGTGATGTAGATTCACATGCTGTTTATACTCCTGCCACCTAGTGTTGGGCTTGGATGTGTGCAAGTTGTTTTTCTACCAAGAAGCCTTTTCAAGTCATGAGGTATAGTGACTCCAGCTATTGCTGGTAATGTACATGGCCATTGGCACAATTGTCAGATTGTTTTTTCCGCACAAAGGGTGAGGATATAGATGGAGCACAGAGATACAGAAAAGATGAAAATGTGAAGGAAAAGATTAAGGATGAAAGTTGAAAGCATCTACAACATCTGAGGGCATGTGGGCGCATGTGAATCTACAGCACTACAAGCCACGAAAAGATGCTTACAGAGAAAGCAACATTTTCCGTTCGTGGCATGTGCAGCTGTAGATACGCTTGCTCTGCATAGAGTGTAAAGCAGTCCTCCCAGAAGAGGTGGCTAGCCGGAGGATGTTGCAGAACATTGGAAAAGGGTACGAAGTACAGCCTTCCCAACGTTAGCTTGTTGGTGAACACATTAAAGTTTAGTATAAAAAAAAAAAAAAAATTAAAAAGGAGGGGGAGGGGGGGGGTGGAGAGGTAGGACCATGTAGCTGCTTTGCAGAGGTCAGCTATAGGAATATTACCCAAGAAAGCCATAGAAGCTTCTTTTTTGCAGGTTGAGTAGGGATTGGAACGAACAGGCAAAGGTATTTTTGCTTCAGCATAACAGGTCTGTATGCATTGGACGAGCCAGCGTGCTATACCTGCCTTAGAGAGAGCACACCATTTGTGCAAAGAGGTATTGTGTCTTACGGAAGGGCTTTGTCTGGTTAATGTCATACATAAGCACCCACAACATCTAATGTGTGAGGAGCTTGTTCTGCTACTGACTCTGGAAGTGGGAAAAACACTGGGAGTTCTATGGTTTGATTGAAGTGGAAGTTAGAGGACACCTTAGGCAGAAATGTGGGTGTTTGTCCTGAGAACTACCCTATCTTGGTGTACTAATTAATTCTTCCAGGGTAAGGGGCTGTATCTCACTAATACGCCTGAGAGAGGTGATGGCTATCAGGAAAGAAACTAAGTGACAAGAGGTTCAAAAGAAGAGCCTATTAGCCTAATGAGAATAATGTTGAGGATCGACACAGGAGCAGGTAGCACCCGCGAAGGAATAATCCTTTTGAGCCCTTCCATAAATGCTTTGATAACAGGAACCCTGAAAAGAGAAGTGAGTTCCCTGTTTTGGAGATAAGCAGCAACAGCAGCTAAGGGATGTCTGATGTAGGTATAAGCAAGGCCTGACTTTTGCCAGTTAAGCAGATAATAAACAATGTTTTGGATTGTTGCTTGGAGAGGATCGAAATGTGTAGGGATACAGTAGTGTACGAACCGTTTCCACCTGGTCACATAGCAGCCTTTGATTGTAGGCCTGCGTGCCTCTTTAAGGATGGTCATGCATTCTGCAGGTAAACTGAGGTACCCAAATTCTAGGACTTCAGGAGCCAAACTGCAAGATTGATCTGTTTGGGGTTGGGATGACTGAGTGTACCTTGATTTTTGGGGGAGTAGTTCAGGCCTGTGGGGCAGCTTTTAGTGTGGCACTAGAGAAAAGTCGAGAAGGGTGGTGAACTAGGGTAGCAACGCCCAGGCCAGACTACTAAGATGAGAATGAGGGATGTTTGCAGAAGCTTCAATATAATGAATGGAAGAAGTGGGAGAAGCGGAAAAGTGTAGGCAAACATCCCTGACCAGTTCATCTATAGCGCACTGCCCATGGACTGTGTCAGTGGTGAAGAGGTCTGTGTGGAGGAAGCCCCAATGGTGGTAGTAACGGAGTAGGACTTGGGGGTAGAATTGCCTCTCGTGGACCTGTTCATGCATCCCACTGAGCAGGTCTGCAAAGCTGTTGTCCACTCCATGTACTGTTTGAGGAGATGAACTCCGTGATGTATCGCCCACCGCCAAATACTCTGAGCTACAGTAGACAACTGGAGGGAGTGTGTGCCGCCCTGCTTCTGTAGGTAAAACATGGCAGCTGGGTTATTCGTCCAGACTAGAATTACCATGTGTTGAATGAGAGGAAGGAACACCTTGAGGGCTAGCTGAATTGCTAACAACTCCAGTTGGTTGATGTGTAGACGCCGTTGGTCAGGCGTCCACACCCCTGGGATGGTCAGCTTTTTAAGATGTTGTTCCCCAACCTTTGAGCGAGGTGTACGATGTTCTAATCATTTGCGGAACCGGGTACAGGAAGGCCTGTCCCTGCAACAGGTTGCTGGCATTCCACCATTACAGAGGCAATGAGTACGAGCCCAGATCAACAGGAGACCCTCTCATGGACCCTGCACCTGTGACCATTGTACTACTAGACACTCCTACAACAGACGCATGTATAACCTGGCATGTAGGACTATGGCACATGACCTTTCTGACCATTTTCTGGTGATCTGGCTGAAAAAGAAGTAACATTTGTAATGCTTATACCCTTGCTGGGTTGGGGTATGCCTTCCCTGCACAAGAGTCTAGTATGGCCCCAAGGAAAGGTTGTAATTAAGGGGCCGGAGGTGGGACTTGGTGGTATTGATGGTAAAGCATAGGCTCTGCAAGAGATGTATAGTGGCTTGGTGTGCGCACTAGGCATTTCTCTTCCGCTGCGCTCTTGGTCAGCCAGTCATCCAGGTAAGGGAAGACATGGACATCACTCTTTCTGAGAGGGACTACCACTGCAAGACACTTTGTAAACACCCTGGTAGCTATGGTGACTCTAAAAGGCAGCACTTTGAAATGCTAATGCTGACCACTTACTAAAAACCGTAAGAACCATCGATGTGCAGGATGGATGGAGATGGTGGTTATGAAGTTGCCTGGCTGTAATAGTGGAATGACATCCTGGAGAGTCACCATGTGGAAGTGCTCTGACAGGATGTAGTTACTGAGAGGCTCGAGGGTGGGCCTTAGGGACCCACCCCCTTCTTGGGACTTTGGAAGTATAGGGAGTATACCCCTTTGCTGCGGTGTGGCGGCAAGGTGAGCTTTATGGCCCCTTTGCTGAATTGTGCTTTCATCTCCTCTTGAAGCAGATGCCGATGTTCCTAGGAGAATTTGTCTGATGGGGGCGGGAGGGGGGGAACTGCTTGGTGGTGTTTGTGTGAGTTGTAGACAGTAGGAAAAAAAACCCTTGCAACATTCTCCCAACAGGTGTTAGATGGTCGACCGGTGGTGTGCGGCGATAGTGCCACGGGCAGATGGGGTCTGCAAGGCACCCACTGCTTTGACTGTCTGCATGGCCTTCTTAATTTTCTCCAACATCTCAACAACTTGCGAGCAGAACAGATATTTGCTGTTGAAAGGCAAGTTGAAGTGATGTTGCACCCATCATTTCAATCCAGTCACTCAAAGCCATGCGTGCCTGCGAAGGACACTGGTGTTGAGGCTTTGAGCAGCGGTGTCTCCTGCATCCAGGGGGCTTCCAATGTTTGTGTTAGAGATGATTTTGCCTTTTGCCACCAGCTCCTGACCCCATTTCCAATATTGGTCCGGGAGGTGCTAAATTATCTATTCCATCTCATCTCAGCAGGGCCACTGAATTGGCAGTAAGCCAATGTGTGGCAGGCTGGACAGGGAAACGTTTGCCCACCACATCAATCTTTTTACTCTCCCAGTCGGGAGGGGGCGCATTGCCTGTGGCCTGGGAATTAGCACGCTTCTGTGCTGTATTTAAGGCGGGTCATAGGGAGACCTGGGACTGTCTCCGCCCCAATAGGAAGAGAACCCTGAGGTGAATGTGGTAAAGAATCTACAGGCAGTAGTGGGGAGGCCTGTCTAGTAGGGTGGGATACAAGAGGCAAAAGAGGAGGCGGCGGCATTAGACGAGACAATGGAAGTGGTGGTAGAAGTGACTTTGTCATGACGTCAAGACTTATTAGGCGCTGGCTCTGAAGGTGGTTATAAGGCTATCCCAAAGGTCAATTTCCACTTAGGAGGAACAGTGTTTGTCTGGTGGCTTCAGATCAAAATCTGAAACAAATGACTTGCTTTGACACTTGGTCTCTTATCCGCTGGGGCAATGCATATAGAAAAAACCCACAATTTGAACAATCTAATGGTAATACAAGAACCATGAGACCAGTCCCTTGTTTTTTTTAGGTCAGCTGAACAAGGGCAAAGGGGAGGGCTGAGCACACTTCTTGGCAGCCTCCGTACAGTGATGTGCAAAAGAATGTACACCTCCTAAAGATTCTATGGTTTTACTTTTAAGACATTTCTAATCTTCAACCAGTCCTCACCAAGTCCTAATAATCGATAAACATAACCTCATGTAATACATTGCAATCATTTGTTATACCAAAAAAAAAAAAAAACACCCAGCAACATTCAGTAGCCCTGCGATTCAGATATGTGCCCAACTGTTAGCAGCAAACCCTTGCAAGTAAAGGTTTCTTAGAAGAATGTAAGCGCCTCCATTTCCCCTGGAAGGAATTCGGGCCCACTGTTCCTTACAGAGGTGCTTAAGCTTCATGGTGTCTGAGGACATTTATTGGCACACAGCTAACTCTATCCACGCTACAGGATCAAAGGGTTGGAGTTTTGGACTTTGGTTTGGCCATTTCAAGATACTGAATCTTCATTGCTTTTCCATCAGACTTGCTGATAAGTTTAGAATCATTGTCTCGATGCATGACCCATTTTTAGGTCTCACCTGAGCCAGCGAGGCTTCTAGTAAGGGCTTTTAACACTGAGCACTCGTGTGTGTGCTTTTTTTTTTTGCGCACACGCTATTCGCCTTTGCGTGAGTCTTTCTAAGAAAGACAGCACGCAATTGGCTAAAGGCGGGTGCATGTCCCGCCTTCTCTCTCCCCTGGCCTAGGGAGCTCGGGAGCGAGCAGCAGCGCGGCCGGGTGCCAGCTGCATACCTGACATTTCTTGCAGTGCGCGCCCACCGCGCTTGTTCTTTTTTGGAACTCTCTTGGCTTCGTTCTGAGCTGGCAACAAACGTGAAAAGCTGACCACCTCTGATTTAGGGGAACAGATTAGCAAAATGCACATCCAGTAATCTCACAATAATTTTAGGCAATGCAACCCAGGCCTGTGTGAAAGGAGTGGCAGATTTAAAGAGCTTGTTTCCTTCGCCATGGCAACCTTGCTAAATGTGGGCACGTTTCCATAGAGATTGTTATCGCCAGTCACCGTGTTTATTACTTCGCGAGCTGCACGGTTTCCTTTCTGTTCAGCAGGTTCCAAGGGTATATTTTTGCAGCGTGGGCTGCAAGTTCTCCGCTAGAAAGGGCTGCATTCAGGCAGAGTGCATCACCGTTGGTGTAAACGGTATTTAGAAAAGAATCAGGGCCCATTTGACCTCAGGCGCCCGGCAGCAAGGATTTATTATGAAAGAGATATCAATATGCAAAACTGTAATTCAAAGCACGCGAAAGGCGGCCTGGTTAATTTTCCCCAGATGGAAAAAATGTCGACCATCTTTAAGGGAAACTGCTCTCTGGAGAACAACATATTTGCTAGATATTTGTTGCCAAAAAAAAAGCCTGTTTACTAATGAGAACATTTAAAATGTAAAATAGTGCAGTCTCGCCTGCTGGGTTCCAGTATTCCAGTAATTATGTCACGTTCCTCTATATATCACGGACTACCGATGTGACTTGGAATAGCCGGATAATGTGCAGCAAGGGGTACTTTATCCCAAATATTTTGAGCAACAGCTTCACAAGGGACTGGAGCAGCCACACAGTTATTATGAAGGTTTTCCTTTCTTAAAGGGGCCATCAGATGAATCAGTCATCATTTAAAACAAGCATTTGCAATGCAATCGGTCTCGCATTTACGCGAGTTTAAGTTATTGGCATTGTAAATGACAATGCCTTTTATTTATGTTTTAAATACGAAAACAAAAATAAAAGGCACTGTTATTTGCAATGTCAATAACTCAAAGTCGCGTAAATGCGAGACCTATTGCATTGCAAATGCTTGTTGGCCAAGTACCCACTTTTGGCCAAGTGTTAGCTGTTGGACAGATGATCAGGCATTTTCCTATAGCATGTGCTGATGTAGAGACAAATTCCGATTATGAGGCGTCCAGGTACCGTGGCTGCAAAGGAAGACAAATCATCACTATTCCACTACCAGTGGAGAGGTGTGGTGCAGCGGCCAGGGCAGCTGACTCCGGAGCACAGGGTTCACGGTTCGATCCCCGGTTCCGGCGGCAGCTCAGCTCAGCACCATGTGACTCTGGGCAATAGCTCACTTAATTTCCACTCCGGCCCCCAGCGCCTTGAGACCCGTAAGGGTGAGTAGCTGAGCTATATAAAAACGGACTTATATATATATTTTTTTTTACCATGGTTAGCAATGTTATGAGATTCCTGTGGTGATGCACAATTTTTGGTTTGTTTTTTGTGCCAAAAATGCCTTACAACTAAAAACCTCCACTTTTTCTGGTATCATTTCTACAAGGCCGTTTTGCGAGAAGTATTTAGCTTTGCAAAACAGCACAAAAAATAACCAAAGCTATGCCACAATATTCTTTTAGGAAGAAAGAGTTTTCCTGGCTATCCTTCCATCAAACCTGTACTTGCTCAAATGTTTCCTAATGGTAGAATCATGAACTCTAACATCAACTTATTCACCTGTGGATTCCTGGATGTAGCCCTGGTTTTCTTTCAGAGCATCAAACAGTCTGAGCTTGGGGTAAATTTGCAGGGATGACTACAACTGGGTACAATGGCACCAGTTTTGAACTTTCTCCATCTGCAAGTCTTATTTGCTGTGGAACGATTGTGTCGGAATCAGCTACCCACGAACCCCGATTCTGTTCATAAGACAACCTCTCAACAAACCGGCTCTCTTTCTTCCTTCCAGTTGCCTGATGCAGACTTCAGCCTGGGAGACCGGGATCTCCACTGTACCTCCCTGGACTGGCCCTTTAATTCCTCCACGGACGTGAGAAGCCACGCACCCAAGGGGACGGACGACCACAACCCCTATCCGGATAAGAGGCAAGAGACCGGCGAGAGGTGTGTCCACGACCGGAAGGAGGAAGCGGAGGAAGCCCGAAGTGCCGAAGACGCAAGGACGAAGCGACCTGACTGCTGTGAGTCGGAGACGACAGGAAAACAACCGGAGGAAGCTGCGCCCAGCCACGGCCCTGGAGGGACGTGGCTCCAACAGGTGCGTGCCAGGATTCGGGGAGTCGGGAGCGGGGCGGGGAAAACCGTGTCAACCGCTGAGGTCGGGAAGCGTACGAGTGTGGGCTGAACTGTTCTGTGAAGCTCCGCACATTCTTTTTTCCTTGCCTCTCTTCCTCTTGCCTCCACCCCACACTCCCTATTAGCCGGGTGCATACCTCCTCACACCCGTTCCCGCTGGACGGCTATAACCAGAACTAATACTGGTCCGTTTCTTTTTGTTTTTGGTTTCACGAGTCCCTGAGAGGCGGAACATCCGAGTACGAGCGCCAAGGAGGAGGCTACCTAATCCCCTGAAGAAGACGCCAACGGATTACGCCACCAAAGATTGTTAATTCCCTACTTACCTATTTCAGACAAAATAAAGAAACTAAAGCATTTAAACCCCCTCTTGTACGTGTGGTCCCTTCTGCTACCGACACGTGGTGGAGAAAGCAGGCATAAGAGGACCATTGTGTGCCCAAAATGGAGGCCCTGATCCAGCACATTGTGGAGGGCCAGAAAAAACTCGAGTGGGCCGTGGAGGGACAAATGAACTCAGCCCAGGCAGATAGAGATGTTCAAAGACATGATGAAAGACCAAATGGATGCTATACAGAGAGCGGGTGAGGAGTCGGCCCAGGGCAGTGGTGGGCATAAACCCGGCAGAAGTTACCCATCCGCCCCCACGGTGTCCCTACAGAAATACGTCCCTGGGGAGGACCCAGACGCTTTTCTTCTGAATTTCGAGAGAGCTGCAAGAGCCTCAGGATGGCCGGTCGCCAAGTGGCCATTCTTCCTTGCCCCTCTGCTTTCAGGTGAGGCCCAGGCGGCCTATCAAGTTGCTAATTCAGGAGGCGTTACAACCTACGAGGAAGTAAAAGCGGTCATCCTGGACCATTTGGGTATGGATGCCGAAACGTACAGAATGAGATTTAGGAAGGAGAAGGGAGCTCCTGGGGACAACCCAAAGACCTTATTTTTCAAGCTCAAAATGGGCGCAGACAAATGGTTGAAGCCTATGGATCGGAGTAAAGAAGAAATCATGAGCGCTATCTATCTAGAACAGTTCATTGAAGCTCTCCCTTACCCCACACAACGTTGGCTCAGGCAACATGCAAATCTGACTCCCGAACAAGCAGTGGATATGGCTGCGTCCTTTTCCCGTGCACAGCCCCGCGGGTCAATTTGGGAACCTGAAAAGCCCATACGGAGTGTACCGACTCCGAGAAAACCCCTGCATCCCATAAAAGAACCTGATAAAATACGAACACCAAGA
Source organism: Calotriton arnoldi (assembly GCA_963921515.1). Taxonomy (NCBI): domain Eukaryota; kingdom Metazoa; phylum Chordata; class Amphibia; order Caudata; family Salamandridae; genus Calotriton; species Calotriton arnoldi. The sequence goes on from CAWUFW010005177.1 coordinate 248,670, forward strand.
CCCGATACACCACTTTCACGGGGGCCCCAGTGTTTTGAGTGTGGGGATTGGGGCCACATAGCCAGGGCATGTCTCAGAAAACAGACTGAGGAACCTATGGACGTCAGCTATGTCCCAAGGAACCTGCTGTATACTGAAGAAATGGGAGCATGTTTTTACGTAAGTCTACAGCTTAACGGGGACCCCGTCACCGCTCTCCTTGATTCTGGCTGCAGACAGTCGGTGTTCAGAAGTGAATTAGTCAGACCCGAACAATTCCTCCCAGGGGGACGAGTTCATATACGGTGCGTCCATGGGGATGTCAGAGCATACCCTACAGCCCAAGTCCCTCTCAGGTGCCCGGGGGGTCCCTTTCAATGGCAACAGTTGGAGTTCTTTCTACCCTCCCTGAGAAACTAATCCTTGGCACCGATAATCCCCGATTCCTATCTCTGTTCCTAGGCAAGGTGCGGAGGGGCAAATCACTCACACCAACATCAAAAAGGGCGTCTCACGGGCACTACTCACTCAAGAACCGTTGCAGAATGATAGGGATTTCCGATGGGCCCAAACCAACGATCCTACCCTAGCTTTTGCATGGCAACAGGCCCGCACAACACCTACCACTCCGACACCAGTGTATCCCTGCTTCCAAGTGGTCAAAGGGCTCCTTAATCGAGTTGGTAGGGTCAATGAGGAACCTCAGTTACTGGTACCTCAGGACTTTCGTGAGCAGATATTGTTATATGCTCACTCTCATCTGCTGGCGGGACATGTAGGGCACAGAAAACCACCCAAAACCTCCTGCGGTATTTCTATTGGCCCGGCATATATGCTCAAATCAAGAAGTATTGCCAGGAGTGTCCCATCTGCCAAAAGAAAAACCCATACAAGCCTCCGGCGGTTCCTCTTCAGCCGTTACCGATAATAGGGAAGCCCTTCGACAGAATCGGTATGGATCTCATCGGCCCTTTAACCCGATCCACGAAGGGGTTCCAGTATGTCCTCGTACTTGTCGACTACTGTACCCGGTTTCCCGAGGCTTTTCCTCTGAGATCCCCCACCACCGTTAATATCGCGGACAAACTCCTTGAATACTTCTCCCGTGTGGGATTTCCCCAACAGATCCTTACAGACCAGGGCACCCCCTTTGTGTCTAAGCTCATGTCGCAGGTCTGCAGGATGTTGGAGGTGAGACACATAAAAACCTCAGTCTATCATCGGCAGACTGACGGCTTGGTGGAGAGATACAACGGTACACTGAAACTTACCTTGAAGAAGATGCAGACAGATGAAGGAAGACACTGGGACCGGCTCCTACACCTCGCCCTGTTTGTCATTAGGGGACAGGTCGAGAGTAGCCTTGGCTGTTCCTCCTTTGAGATGTTATATGGCAGGCAACCCCGGACACTACTGGAAATGACCAAGGAAGCCTGGGAGAAGGAGCCTAATAGTACCACCGAGCTTCTTGATTATACGCAGCATCTTAAGTCATGGTTAGGGAAGTTAAGAGAACTAGCACATGCAAACCTCGAGAACAGTCAGAAACAACAAAAACGGCACTACGATAAAAGAAAAAAATGGAGAACCTTGCAGGTGGGTGACTGGGCCTTGGTACTCCTACCCACCTCATTAGCCAAAGTAAAAAGCGAATGGAAGGGGCCCTACAAGGTTGTGGATACCATCGGTAATACCACCTACCGAATCCAGCTGGGTCCCAACTGGTTACAGTCGTTCCACATCAATCTCCTAAAAAAATGGCTAGGCCCTCCACCCGCCACCAATCAGCTTGCTCTTGTCTCAAATGAGGAGACATGTACACTAGAACATCTTGTAGTGAATGAGCATTTGTCAGTGGAGCAACGGGAATCCCTTTTGGACATGCTTGAGGAGTACGTAGCCCTTTTTCGGACCTTCCGGGAAAAACCACCCTAGTGGAACACTGTATTGAAACCCCTCCCGGTAAGGTGGTCCGCTTACGACCTTACAGGATACCTGCTGCCCGAAGGGAGGCAGTATCGGCCGAAGTTAAAAACATGTTGAAGATGGGAGTAATACGCCCCTCTCAGAGTGATTGGTCATCGCCCATAGTGCTAGTCCCCAAGCCGGACGGCAGTATCAGATTTTGTATAGACTTCCGACAGGTAAATTCCATCTCCAACCTGGACGCATACCCACTCCCCCGAGTCGACGAGCTCATAGAGAGGTTGGGGGGACGCCAGGTTCATTACCACACTAGACCTGACTAAGGGGTACTGGCAGGTTCCTTTGCGCAATACCGACCAAAAGAAAACCGCCTTCACCACCCCAGACGGTCTTTTTGAATTTACGGTATTACCCTTTGGTCTCCACGGCGCGCCCGCCGCTTTCCAGAGGCTAATGAACAGAGTCCTGTGTTCCCATCATGCGTACTCCTCGGCCTATCTAGACAACATCATCAGCTTCAGCCCCACGTGGGAAAAGCATTTGGAACACTGTCACTAAATATTCCGAGAGCTGAAAAGGGCAGGTCTCCACGTCAATGCCAGAAAGTCTCGTATGGGATTTTCCAAAGTGAAATACCTGGGGTACTTATTGGGAAATGGATGCATCGAACCCCAGAGAGAGAGAAGATCAAAGCTATCACTGAGGCCCCTTCTCCCTACAACAAAAAAAGAAGTTAGGGCATTCCTGGGTCTGTTGGGATATTACAGAAGGTTCATCCCACGGTACTCAGACATAGCTGCCCCTCTCACGGATCTGTTAAAAAAGGGAACCCCCAAACATATTCTATTGTTCCCGCCTTCGTCGGTCAAAGCAGTGATCCAGACTCTGAAAGATGCCATCACCCAGAGTCCTGTTCTCATTTCACCCGACCACACATGCCCCTTCATATTATAGACCGATGCTTCCGATGTTGGTATCGGGCGGTTCTTTCCTAACTCTCTGATGATGGGTTGGGACGTCCCATCCTGTTTGTCAGCCGTAAGCTCTTCCCTCGGGAACAACACTATCCTGTCCTCGAAAAGGAATGTCTGGCTGTTAAATGGGCCATTGAGAAGTTGAGGTATTATTTGGAGGGGAACAGGTTCACACTCTATACTGACCACGCTCCACTGGTGTGGATGAGCAGGAACAAAGGGAACAATCCTCGGGTGATGCGCTGGTTCCTTTCCTTACAGCCGTTCACCTTTGACGTTCGACATCGAAAAGGGACTCTTAATACCAACGCTGACTTTCTGTCCCGGTTTTCATTCATCCTCGAGCGGGAAGACTCTAGGGGTGGGGTGTGTCTGAATCAGCTACCCACGAACCCCGATTCTGTTCATAAGACAACCTCTCAACAAACCGGCTCTCTCTCTCTCTCTCCCTTCCAGTTGCCTGATGCAGACTTAAGCCTGGGAGACCGGGATCTCCACTGTACCTCCCTGGACCGGCCCTTTAATTCCTCCACGGACGTGAGAAGCCACGCCCCCAAGGGGACGGACGACCACAACCCCTATCCGGATAAGAGGCAAGAGACCGGCGAGAGGTGTGTCCACGACCGGAAGGAGGAAGCGGAGGAAGCCGAAGTGCCGAAGACGCGAGGACGAAGCGACCTGACTGCTGTGAGTCGGAGACGACAGGAGAACAACCGGAGGACGCTGCGCCCAGCCACGGCCCTGGAGGGACGTGGCTCCAACAGGTGCGTGCCAGGATTCGGGGAGTCGGGGAAGACTGTGTCAACCGCTGAGGTCGGGAAGCGTACGAGTGTGGGCTGAACTGTTCTGTGAAGCTCCACACATTCTTTTTTCCTTGCCTCTCTTCCCTGGTGTCGGCCCTCCCTCCACCCCACACTCCCTATTAGCCGGGTGCATACCTCCTCACCCCCATTCCCGCAGGACGGCTATAACCAGAACTAATACTGGTCCGTTTCTTTTTGTTTTTGGTTTCACGAGTCCCTGAGAGGCAGAACATCCGAGTACGAGCGCCAAGGAGGAGGCTACCTAATCACCTGAAGAAGACGCCAACGGATTACGCCACCAAAGATTGTTAATTCTCTACTTACCTATTTCGGATAAAATAAAGAAACTAAAGCATTTAAACCCCCTCTTGTACGTGTGGTCCCTTCTGCTACCGACAGATGGACTTAATACTGTTTGGAAATAGCTTTTAACCACAGCCAAACTGATGAACAGCAATATTCTCTCTCAATCAATGCATATATTTTTGAATAAGTAATGATCTATACCCACAAACCTTAATGATCCAGACCAAACAGAGTTTACGACTTTATATACATGTAGAGGGACTTCTGATGATCAAGTAGTTGTGAGCATTTGTTAAGCCGCACCTAATTCTAATTACCAACTTGAATGATATGGAAGCAGTAAGGTTTTCATTTAATAATAGGCAAAGTGGTATTTGCGTGATTTGTCACATGATGTTACACTTATCTATGGTTATGGATTGGTGGGAATTAGATGAACGCCAGATATTTCTCGATATGTAACCCCACATTTATAATTAGTTATATGGGTTAGTTTCAAGATGCAGGCCAAATTCCAAAATGGCAGATGAAAGCTGATACTATGGTATAAGCTTGACAGTTCAAACAGCATTGATAAAAAGCTACTGTGACCAGGAAGCAGCCTTTACAACGCAATCGTTACAACACATGCCGTTGCAACGAAAAAGGTGTGCAGCAGTGGGTAGAAGGTGTTGGATTTAACTCCAACACCTTCCCTACTGTTGCATACACTGGAGTTGGAATAGAAAATTAATCTATTCCAACTTCCAGCGCTCCCCCGCCAGAAAGTCGGGGTAAAGTTTGGCGGTGCAACAGCATGTGATGTAATGGCATGCGTTGTAACGTCACATATCCCTGTGACCAGAACTCAGTTACAGTATTGCAACTATAAAATAAATGAATTTGATATCTTAAGGCAGAATACTTTTTTTTTTAATTTCAGATTTCATTTACAAAAATGAAGAATGTAACCATGGTGTCAGCTGCAGAAAACAATTTGATGGTTGTGACAATAAATCTTAGCTCAAAAATGACTTGAGCTAAACTTGGATGTGTCACGGGCAACTTCGATTCCAGCTGAATTTGTTAATCTTCATAGCTGTTTGATTTACATGCGGTAAGGTAGTCAAGAGTGTTTTTATTTCAACACATAATTGCTCGCACCTAAACCATCCTATTTACCATGCTGAAGAAACCTCTAAGTGAGTGTTTGCCCAATCATCATGCAGTTACAATGCACATGTCCTGAGCCATACATTGACAGACACTGATGTCATTGAGTTTGGTTTACATTATTTTGCACTGGTTAAAGTAATGTAACATTTGTGGCTTTTTGTTGGGTTTGTAATGCAGCATTAGGACCTCTTCTTGACATGTGTGCCAAATTAATAACTGGTGTTACATCATGCCAGCATTGCACATCCTCAAAGTGCGCTGGAAAATCAACATAGCAATAAGGAAGAAAGTGTTTTTAAATTTGCCCCATTAATCGATGATTCTGTGTCTTCAAACTGTAGGATAGCTCTTCCAGAAGAGATTAAAGAATTTGAGAGACTTGCAGTAGAGATAATAGTAGTATGGCATGTGTGCACAACTGAATCTATCCTCACTGTCAACTGTATGAAATAGTTTATGGAAATCATCGCACAATGCTTTAAGTGCTTGTTTGGAAGGATGCTTCTTACCTCCTACAGCATCCACATCTTCGATGAACCACGGTTACCATCTCAGTGGGGACAGTAAATTGTGTACCACATTTATGGCAATTCCTTCATGTCCACCCGACCTGTGTGATGGTTGCAAGTGCAAAACATGTAAACTAAATGTATTTGTGCCATGAGCAAAGCCTGTGTGAACAATGAATGCAAAAATCAACTGTATTGTGGTTTTCGGATACTGGGTCGATGTTTCATTCGTTCATTACTGGCAAAACGTTGACCAACAGGTTTCAGCCACCTACCCTGAGCTGCATCTAAACCATATCCTACCAACTTCATTTCAATAAGAACCTAAAATTTGTAACCCCTCCACCAGACTTCATAATAATTGTTCAAGAAATTGTGATATTTCATAATGACTATGGAGATTTACAAGCACATTGCTTACCCTTGAATCAATACTTCACTCTGCTATGTGCCTATTCAAAGGAGTAAAAAAAACAATCATATCCTCAAGCCTGATTCTGAATTATTACGACTGGTTTTCCCTGGAGATCAGATCTACTCTGCTACCTGAAAGACAGACTTACAGGTTGATCCAGTGGCACCTGGATTAAATTGTGATTAGTGTCAAATTCCAAAAACTCAAAAAACACTAAGACACCTAAAAAAGTCTTGATCTACCTTTCACCTTGTGTAAATCCCTCAAGGCACACCTTTGTAAATAATCCCTCAAGGCACACCTTTCCAACGTCTTTCTCAACTAGTATCTTACTTCACTTTGCTCCCCCATGTTGTTTAGACATTTTTTCAAGTAATATACACACTCTCTAATGTTTTTCACTCTGTTACAAGTTTGTTATTACTGCTCATAATAGAAAACACTTTACCATATGACAAAATGGTACTTGGCAAGGCAAATAGGACAACTAGGTTGAAAGAGTTCGAAAGCTTTAAGGCAATTGCCTGCGAAAGAGCATATTAGGGTGGACTTTCTCTTGAACTTGTGAATTTCTAGAGATTTGCTGTTTTAGTCACTTTCTCCACCCAAGATCAAGACAGTGAGTTTGTCCAGAGGGTATTCTGGTGTACCCATGTGTAAGCCTTATAAGTGATATGTGCTGTCCAGTATAAAAGAGCATGATTCAAATAAGCACCATTTTGGAAGTTAGTAATCCTGCAAATTTTTCCCCCACAATTAACACCAACTTTCCTTCTGTTAGTGGATACCATGAAACCAGATTTCCACATACAAGTTCCTGTAGAAGCACAGGAAAAAGCACCAATCAGTCTCAGAAATCCAAGCATGAATTAAGTGTTGGGGTTTAGAGCACGAGGGAGGCAACAAACCCCCACAATTTAAGTAAAGCTACTATCTTGAAATCAGAATACATGGCAAAAAGAAAATATTGCTTTTCCAGATTTAATTTTTTTTTTTACAAAACGGCATCAAAAGGCATATAAGCCAGTCCTCTACTAAAATTAAATGAATTACCATAAATTGCCATTAATGTGCCAGCTAATCACCCACCGACTGACATTTCCTTCAGTGCATAAAAACAGGCCAGATCCCATCTACTTAAATAAATACATTTCCACCATGGACAAAACAAAAAGCTAATGACTAGTACAAAAAAAAACATCAACATTATCATTTGTCACTACACCATCAAATTAAATACTTTAATTAAAAAAATGGTTTTCCTGCAGCCCAGGCCACATCTTGTATACTGCATGTTTCAACTTTAACACTTGCTGGGCCCTCTGATAACCTTTTATCAGTGCACAAAGCCTATCTGTCTCAGTATCTAAGGTATGGGCTAAAAGATACGAATCTCCACAATGCGGCTTGCTTTTTTCCTTTCAGATTACTGCAATATTTTATGAAGGAGCTTTGAATATACAATACTAACAAAATGCTGAAGTTAAACCAAAAACACCTAGATAAGGTGTACCTGATAGTCTGAGGTCATGATGAGTCCGCCTGAGGTAGTGGTAGGAGGAACAACTCTCACTTTCTTCAAAGGGGTCCCTGCGTGTGACTGTTGTCTTGGTTCCCTGGGTGGCCTGTTCCATTGGTATGGTTATTGCCCTGCTGCTGTTGCTGCTGGTTTTTCTACAATGATAAACAGGAATACAAATGACTGATAATCAACACAAAATACACTACAGAACAGATGAACAGGATAACAGATTTCTAAACAATAGGGCGCGAAGCGTACAACTATAGCTCTTACTTTGTCTCCCTTGTCATCCGGCTCTTCTTCTGTTAAGAATTCTCTTTTTGGATAAGGGATTTGACAACCTGCAAAAACACTGCAAAGAGGAGTTATATAAAACAGCAGGCGAAAAAGAAATACATTTTTAGGAGAAGCATCTTGTGGGCACAGTGATTGACACAACAGGATACAACACTAGCAGAGTAAGAGTGCAGATCTGTTTACAATGTTGCTTTCAAATCCATACAACTGCATTAATGAAGGACCCCGAAAAACTATGCAAGTACGCCCTTTGAGGAAAAAAAGGTAGAAGCACAGAGGGAATCGCTTTGGCTCCCTCGTGAAAACATTAGGAAGAGTACTGTTTGACTCGTCAAGAGGGTGAGAGTTTTATAGGGAGCCTTACCAGGTGCTCTCTCAAGGGTGGTTTGCAAAGAGACCCAAGTAAGACCCCTATTTGTTGTATGTATTGATTTTGGAAAACTGGGGTGCTCCTCTTTTGTTTCTTGCTCTCGCCTTGTTTACTGGCAAAGTGAATTGTGTCACAACTGGAAAGTCACTTTTACCAAATAGAAATTTCAAGCTGAGCAAACCAAAGTAAAACATATCAAAAAAACTTGAGAGATCTTAAGAACAAAGAACACTATGACTAAGGATTAGTTAGAGAAAAGACAAACACACTATGATAAACTTGAATTCTTGCTACAATGCTCTGTTAAAAGGACGTCAAGGAAATATTTAAACAGCTGTATAGCGCACAGTAAATACAAGACTGAAAAGAGACTGTAAACTGCTACTGCAATGCTTGGACTTAGTAAGCCTTGGGTTTCAAAACATAGCTGAAGTGGAAAGAGACTGGGTATAATGCGTACTCATCTCTTGCACTATTGCAAATACTACCACTGTATTATATTAAGCCTGCTTGGAACAAGTAAAGGTTAGTGGCTTTTTTCAAGTGTAAGCAGACTAAAATGTGTTGGAGGTGAACACTGCCAAGAAAATGAAATGAACAAACGTCACTTAAAATAGAAACTATAGGAAAACATATTAAGGGCCTTCCTTCAATGTGTTCAGAGGAGTCACATGGTCTTCTTTAAATTGGAATGTAATGTATTAGTGACAACATGCATCGCACCAAAGATCAACTCATTGTAATGGCATGGTGGCATTGTTGGAGTAATTATATTATCATTGCCTCATTGTCAATAAACATCATGGACCAGAAGCTACTCATTCTGTGTTTATTTGAGAGTGGTGCTTGCAGACTTGTATTACAATGGATTATTTATTTTCTTCCCTTTGATCACAATGCTATTCAGTTATAACATTTAAGTTCTCCTCAAAACATGTTATCTTCTTACCCCTTTTGTTTAATTTATATCTCTGTGTATTGGCTCATCTACTCCATGCACTTACAAATTTCTTTTTGGGATGCTGAGGAGTACATTATTTTCAGGCGTAACAGAAGTTTTGGAACACTGATAGAGGAGAGAGAGGAGAGCAAGAGAAAGAGGAGAGAGATCATTTCTTCGAAAAACCTCTTGCTGAAAGTCTATAGTGCTATAGGGATTTCACAGGTGGTGCTACTTAATGGTAGTCGGATACTATTATATGCTTGTACCCCTCAGGTGTGTTTGCGCTGGGCCTACTAATTGTTGAATACAACTGCATGTATTCTTGTGTCAAAGACTTTTACTCTGATGGGAGAGGAGGGGAGGTGTAGGTGGGGAGGGGAATGTTGGCATGTCATTATTTTGGCTGCACCCGACTGATCTGCATGAAAATTGCCATGAGCCACCCAAAATGAATGCACTTTTGAAATGTTTTGCACAAATTCATAAAATAGCGCCAACGTTATTAGCAGAGCAAAAAATGCCTTCTCAATGAAAAGTCTGATCTAACCATAACTACACAGGCGCTATTGCCGCCTGTTTGAAAAATATATGATACATAAAGTGTAAGCGTGTAATATGGTCCATTAGTGCCATAAAGGGGTTGGGGTGACAAACCACAAAAACAAAGTCACAGTAGTTTGAAAATGTCTCGACAACCCAGAGGTGGAAATATGGCCATATTTCATGCTACCCGTTTCGTCAAAGTGTAGCTAACAATGGGCAATGATTAGAATCAGATGTTTAGGTTTTGTTTACCTTCAGAAATACGTTGTTGATAAAACAATGACGACGCTCAGTGGATTTATAAGAATCTGTGGCTGCACTGTTTATCTCATGATTATGGATTTATTAAATTTGTCACAATTTGCAGATTTCACAAAAAAACCAGTTTCTAGCTCAAATGGATCATAAAACACTTTCAGAGAACGTGGTGAATAATTAGCATTTTCTGCCACATAATTTAGATAATCTTACAGCATAATTTGGTCTTCCGTGCAGCATAATACCAGTTGTCCAGAAAATGGCAAAGTGCTGAAGAGTGGTTTGTGGGCTGGCACTAAAGAGGGTTGGTCCAGCAGCCGCAAGAAAACGGACAGAGCAGAAAGATAACCCTTGAGAGTACCCAAAGCAGAGCCCTGCTGGGCAAGGGTAAGAATGTAAACAAAGAAAGACAAAGAGGCCGAAAGAGGGTCAATAGACCTTTCTGTACAATATTTTACAAATGTTTGCCAACGGCAGGCATATACCATCTTAGTGGAGGGATGCCTGGCCGGCAAAATAACCTCACATACTTCAGGAGGAAGGTCAAAAGCTATCAACTGTCGACGCTCAATCTCCATGCATGGAGACGGAGAAGCGACTAATTTGGGTGGAGGACCCTCCCCTGTTGCTGCGAAAGAAGATCCTCTTGGAGGGGCAGCCTGATCGGAGGATCGATGCTCATTTTCAGAAGCTCTGGATACTAGACTTTCCTTGCCGAGCTCCACACGTGACGAAAAGCATTGGCGAGCGATAGCCACAGTGGAAACTCCAGCGCGCAAAACTGCTGATATTTTGCGTTCTCTTTGGAGGCGAACAGATCTAACCAAGGCTCTACCCATTGTTGAAAGAGACCTTGTGCCACCTCCGACTGGCAGGTCTTAAACCACCAGGGTTATGCCCTGCTGCTCTAGCCATGCTCAGAGATGCAGGGCCTCTTGACAAAGGGTCCACGACCCCACGCCGCCCTACTTGAGGCAGTACCACATGGCGGTAGTGTTGTCCTTGAACAACTTTACTAACTTATCCCTTGACGGAGGAAAGAAATGCTTTCAATACCAACCGGATCACCAAAAGCTCCAACAAACTGATGTGGAGCCCCGACACTGCCGGAGACCAGTGTCCCCTGATCTCCAACTCTCCCAGATGACCACCTCACCCCAGCAGTGATGAATCTGTCACTACTGTGAGATCTGGTTGGGGAAGGGAGAGGGGTTTGCCTCTTATCCAATCGCGGTTCGTCAACCCCTACTGCAGGTCTTTTGCAGTTCCCTCCGAGATGTGGACCATATCGGAGAGATTCCCCTGATGCTGCGCCCACTGGAACTTCAGGTCCCACTGCAGAGCCCGAATATGCCATCTGGCGAGTTTTACCAACAGAATGCATGAGTCCATGAGACCCAGCAGCCTCAGAGTCAGTCTCCCCAAATCCAGTATAGAGGCTGAAACATCGGTATCATAACTTGAATATCCTATACTCGCTGCTCGAGAGGATAAGCCTGAAACTGCACTGTGTCCAGAACAGCTCCGATGAAAGGGAGCATCTGAGAAAGAGTCAGGTGTGACTTCGGTACGTTTATAGAGAACCCCAGCGAATGCAGGAGGTCCGCAGTAGTCTGAAGATGGGAGACGACAGCCTGGGGCGAGGACACCTTCAACAGTCAATCGTAGGGGAAAACTGAAATCCCTAACCTGCGCAGATGAGCTGCGACCACCGCCATCACCTAGGTCAGTGGCTCCCAAACTTTTCCAAACTGCGGCTCCCTTTACCTATTGACTGATGGCCGCGGCTCCCCATTATGTTACCTTTTTGTGGCGGGTGGTGAATTTAAGCCCATTCTCGGTAGTACTTTCATGTTTTTCCCTGAAAATAATTGGGATGAAGGTGATGAAGGTATTATATATCATAGATGTAATCCTATTCTGGCCACTGCAGAGCCCCATGCTGTGTCAACGACGGAATGGACTCATTGGAGGGACATAGTGTTCTCAGGGAAGTGAACTGTAAATGCACATCAGTGTGCATGCCTGAAACACATTGGCATGCGCACCGCAGCCTGTTTGACAGACAAATGAATTACAAACACTTGTGAGAAACAGAATATACCATAGCTTGCCGAACTAAATATTCACTTGACTTTTGCAAACAAATATGCATTGGATAATACTATTGATAGTGACCACTGTTCTCTGGTTGTTTATTTCCATTTCCTTTTAAATAAAATGTGTAAAATGAGGACAATAGAAAAAAAAAAAAAAGAATTAAAACGAACATAATCTATACACAGTCAAGCACAATCAAGGTTTGGAGTAAGTCTGCAGCAATTTTTGGCAAACAGAAAAGGCAAATAAAAAACATTAGATTGGGCACTGGCAATGCACGTGGTTTTCCTGCAAATTCAATCTCATTTGATTTGATGGTCACAGCTGCTTCTGTGTGCAGGGCTCCTTCCTGTTGATCGTTCTAGATTCAGGAAAGAGAATAAGAAGGGCACAATAGGGAGCTAAAGGAAAGGCGTGATGAAGAATTGTTTACTTACAATAGTATGTCAGACTGTAAAGGCGCATAAACTTATTTTCTAAAGTGAATAAACAGATTTTTTTCACCTAAAAATAAATAAATCCTAAAGCAGCCTTGGAATTTAGAGACATGGATGTTAGCCCTGGTTTCGATCAGGTCAAAAACCATGCAATTGTGGACAAACATCTGTGTTTCTAGGCTCCCTAAATTGTAAATATTTGTAATAAAAAACAGCAGTGTAAAAATTAATATTATATTGTGCTGTTCGCTACTGCAGCGTTAATCCAAAAGGTTTCTACTGGCATTTGCGACCTGCAGGTCTGTTGCACGCTTATGACTGCAGCAGACTCTCAACCCTCTGAATTATCTACCCGAGATCGGAGCATGTTTTTTATAACCTGTAAGTCGCACTGTTTCATATCCCTTGCTCCCCACCTTCCACCTCCACCTTTTTCCGAATAAGTGCATAAATAATATATGTGCCTCTTTGCAAAGAGATACTTTTTCTTACCGCCTATCTCTGGCGCTAAGGCCTCAGCAGCAGCTTTAACATTTTGAAAGACCCCAGTAGAGTCTGGGTTGAGCTATGCTGCAATTCTGGGCAAGGACCCAGAGTAGAACAGCAAAAGGAGAGAGACGGCACGCCATCATGTTAAAGGGAGAGACAGTCACCCACCTCTGCTGCTTGCTGAGAACTCAGCAGGAAACCAGTGCAGGACCGAAACTGTGAGCAGTCTGACTCAGTGGAACTCTTGGAATGCAGACAAGCACTTCCGTTTTTACCACCATGTTGGTAAAGGGACCCTGAACTGCTTGTTTAGCCTGTCGCCTGCAGCCTACAGCTGAGCTCAATGAAGACAACTGACTCCCACTGTATGTAAACATGCGTTACTGAGTGAAAAAAGACCCACAGGTTGCTTGATGTGTTCTATGCTGGTCAGACAGCAGACTTCACCTCACAGGACAGCGCGAAATGCATTGAAATATCCTCATCTCCCTGCTGTCCTAATACTAGACGCCTTGAAAGTGAGGTTGCACTGCCCTCCTATGGCCCAGGGCAACCACTGCAGGCCTGACCACACGGAGCAGTGTTGAATTTAGATGCACATAAGTGCAACATACTATTTATCACTGATTCCCAAACTGTGTGCTCATCTGTTCGTGGCACCCCTTGCTAGTTTTCACGGCGCACCAGGGAGCCGCGGCGCACAGTTTGGGAACCGCTGACCTAGGTGAACATCCGAGGGGCACTGGTAAGGCCAAAAGGTAGCACGGTAGACTGAAGTGCTCGTGGCCTACCTTGAACTGCAGGAAACTTCTGTGGCCCTGCAGGATGGGGATGTGAAAATACGCATCCTGCAGGTCCAATGCTACCAGCCAGTCTCCTCGGTCTAGGGCAGACAAGACCTGAGCCAACATGAGCATCTTGAACTTCTCCTTTCTGAGGAAGAGATTGACGGTCCGAAGATCTAAAATGGCCGTAACCCTTAGTTCTTCTTCGGAATCAGAAAGTAGCGGGAATAGCAACCACTGCCTTCTTCTGAAATCAGAACCCTCTCTGTAGCCCCCTTGGCCAGGAGAGCAGAGCTGTAACTTCTTGGAGTAAAGCTAGATGATCCTCCGCCAGCCGTTCTTGAAGTGGAGGAATAGGAGGAGGAAAAGAAAGGAAAGCCAGAGAATAGCCCTCCTGAATGATCTGCAAGACCCACTTATCCGATGTTATAGATCTCCAGTGGAGGAGATGATGATGGATTCTCCCTCCAACTGGAGTAGCATGGGCATGCAGACTCAAACTAGGAGTGCTTGGAGGGCGAGGAAGCTGAGGGGTGGGTGACAGACAGCTTCTGGCTTCCATTCCGCGGTCGGAATGAGCCGCTTCCTTGCACAACTTGGGAAGTCTGCGCAGGACAGTGGCTGGGATACGGTTGGCGCTGCTGAAAACCCCTTGCATTGCCACGAAAGGGGCAAAAACTAGACTGGCCATGAGGTGTTACTGAGAGGCCCAAGGATCTAGCCGTAGCACAAGATTTCTTGAAGCGCTCCAAGTCAGAGTCTGCCTTCTCTCCAAAGAGACAAGATACGTCAAAGGGCAGGTCCAGCAGATTAGCCTGGACATCGCTCGAGAAGCCAGATGTTCTTAGCCAGGCGTGGCGCCGAAAGGCCACAGTCAACAAAACCGTTCTGCCCAGCGAGTCAGTCGTGTCGAGGCCACACCAAATGTTATATTTTGTCGCATCTCTCCAGTCCTTCACCGCCTGGGAGAGTAAAGCCCGGGCCTCCTCCAGGACCTGTGGCAGCACTTGCACAACAGTCTCCCAAAGGGAGTGGGAGAAACGGCCCAATAAGCATGCAGTATTCACCAACCACAATGCCAGACTGGAGGAAGAAAACAACTTCCCAAGTGTGTCCAGCCTCTTGAATGCCCTATCGAGGAGCGGATGGGAACGTGCCATGGGAAGTCGAAGCCTGCACCACCAAGCTCTCAGGGGTGTGGTGGAGTCTGAGGAACCTTGGGTTGCCCTTAGCCAGGCAACAGCGGCGTGCAATTGTCCTGTTCACAAGAGCCCCTGTGCTAGGCTTGGACCATGTGTCTAGGAAAACATCAGTTAGTGCTTCATTAAAGGGCAATAGGGGTTCAGAGGTGGAAGCCCCAGGCTGAAGCACTTCAGTCAGAAGATTAGTCCTGGCCTGCACGAAGGGCAACTCCAGTCCAAGGACCTCTGCTGATCTCCTTACCACTGTGGCATAAGAAGCCCCCTCCTCTGTAGCCACAGTTGGCGGAGAGAGCATGCCAGTAGCTGGGATTTATCCAGCCCACTGGCTTCCCCAAGCTCCTCATACCAGTCCATCTGTTCTACTAATATTCCTGGTGTCCATAGACCCCTCCCAGTCATCTCATGTGCCTGAATAGTCCTCAAAATGTCCAGGCGGCGACATAGAACCTCTGGGTTCTGCCGGCGCCGGAATTGGCATGAAGTGACGCCGATCCAACTGCAAGACGTCAGGAATTAGGATGGGGCTGGCACAATCTGAGGCACCGACTTCGGGACTGACACCAGGAAAGGTCGTGTTGGCAAGACCGGTGTTGTACCGGATCGGATTCATGAGGCTCCCATGGCATCTAATCGATTGGGCCCCTTCTTACTCTGTGGGGCGCAAAGGCTCACCAGAGGGGTCGGCCTGCTCAAATACGCGGCACATGGCCCCGTAAAATTATTTTATTTAAGCGTGGGTTGCTCAGGCTCCCGGAAACAGAGGGGGCGCGGGGTCGACCCTGGCTCCAGGTCCACAGAACCATGCCTAGAGCGTCGGTGCTTCTCACCTCGTTCATCAACGGACGACAGCCGAGGCGAAGATATAGTGTGCTTAGACTTCTTTTTCTTATGCCTCTTCCTCGATTGTGTCCCGAAGATTTCGAGTGGGAGGAAGAGAACTTGGGGCTCCGGTAGCGGTACCGCGACCTCCTCCTCTTTGATCTGGACCCTGATCTCCACGGTGTCTCGCAGGCCGGTGTCGACGGCCGGGCCGCAAATAGCATCATCGCTCGCTCCCGCAAGGCCTTCGGAGCCATGGTCCGACAGTCCGAGCACTGCTAAAAGTTGTGGTCGCGCTCGAGACACCAGAGACAGACGAGGTAGGTGTCAGTTACCGACATAGGACAGTGACAGACGCCACAAGGTTTAAACCCTCGCCTTTCTAAAATACATCCCTCGACAGACAGGAAAAAAATCTTTTGTCGACAAATGTCAAAAAAAGCCTGTCAAAGAGAGACAGAGGGGTGGCTCTTCTACGGATTGACGCTTAACCGGCACGGAACAGCCTGGGTGGTGCTTAAATAGGTGACCATGACGTCATAACCGACGATAACCACGCCGACGACTTCATGCGGAGCCAATCGACGTCACACGCAAGGGGTACTGCTCACGCAAAAGTTTCCAGATCCAGCCTGATGCCTAGGAAATTCACAGGTCAAGAATCTGCAGCTAGAAGTCTCTATCATATACTAAATTTAAAGAGGGACTAGCAGAATATAAAGCCAAGTTAATGTTGGTGAAATCCAGCTATTTCAACATCAGGATTATCGAAGTGACAAACAGAAAGAAACTTAAGATTTTAGGAGACCTAACCTCCTCTTAAAAGCTAACCCCAAAAGGTGAGATAAGCTTAATTGCTTCCTTCAAGACAAAATAAAGAGAATCAAAGACAGCTTTATGATTACTCGCTGCGTGTTCCCAGAGCCTAGGGTAGAACCTATCATATTAACCCATAATATTAACATGCTTCCTTGATACTGATGAAAAGATTGACCGAGCTAAATGCTAAAGTTAAATCTGATTCTCCAAAAGACTCTTGTCCACCAGCTTTTTTGAAAGAAGAAACAGTAGTTAATAGCCCGCTGAAAGGGCTTCTTAATAAATCACTTCAACAGGGCATTGTGCCTAAAATCTTTAAACATGTTGAAGTGATACCATTGTTGAAGAAACAATGTTTCTGAAAAATTACCACTAATTTCATTACTCCCTTTCCCTGCAAAGTTTTTAGAGGCTCGTGTTGCCCAAGTACTATGCAGACACAGAGTACTGCATTCCTTCACCCTGTCCAAGCTGGATTTAGACCTTTTCACAGCACGAGTCAGTGATTACATCTGTCGTAGATTAGTTAAGAAAGACTGTATCAAAAGCTGCGAACAGTTATAACAAGACCAGGTCCTCCTTCTATCGTAAGAGTCTGATAACTGGATAATGAAGGCAGAAGTGCAGGTCGTTTCCTTAAACTGATTTAAGGTCTTCGTAGAGAATCAAACACAGTCAGTAAATCTAGGCAATTTCTTAGCTAAAACGATTGGTCTACAATGCAGACTTCCCCAAGGATCGCCATTGCCACCGCATTTATTCAACCTGTACATCAAGCCATTGATAACAGCACTGATCGCATCAGAACGCAGTGTGTACAACTATGCAGATGATTCTCAATTGCTACTTCAACTGGACACTATATCATCTTACAAAAAGTTTCAAAATACTATGAGATTTGGATGGGAAATAACCATTTGAAGTTAAATGCAGACAAAACTGAAATAGCCTGCGGAGTACCAGAACCAGTATTTGAAACAATCTTCTCTGGCCAAGGGAACTTGGTCCGGCACCGACTCAGGCAACATCTGCTAAGAGTTTAGGGGTTGTGATTGATGGCAATTTTCCACTAAACCCACAGGAGGGGTCATTAGTGCGTAAATCTTTTTTTTTAATGAGAATGCAGAGAAACATTGTACCCCTAATATCTAGCAAGATGACAAAATTAATAGCGACAGCAGTAATCATGCTTAGACTCAACTATTCTAACTCTGTCTATGCTGGACTTCCAAAGTATGCCCAGCACAAACTTCAAGTATTCAAGATGAAGCTGCAATGCTGAATTTCTACTAACTTGACGCACTCATGCCACATCCCTATTAATAAAATGACGTTGGTTCCCTATAAAGAAACAAATTCAATTTAAGGTTTGTTGCATGATGTTTAAAAGCATGACTGGCACAGCACCCACAGCAGAAAGAATTAATCAATGTGCCACTTCAGTGAAACAGAAGATAAAAGGCATAACGTGATTTGGTCATAGTCTCTCACTCGCATGGCATATATATGTGTGTATATATAGTCATTGAAAAAAAAACAATACATATAAAGTGAAGTTATTACTGAGGAAGGTAGTAAGATTTTAACTTGTGTTAAAAAAACCTTAGAAATTCACAGAAAAAACACTACAGTTTTAAAATCGAAAGGTACTGAAATTAACCAGTTAAATGTCACTCACATAAGTATACCTTGCAACATCGCAGATTTCAGACGTCATCAGTGATATAATATGTGCAGTCATAAGCAGTGCATCATAGTGGTACAATTTATGGGGAAGGGGGATAGGAGGGGAGACGGATGGGGAAGGGGGAGAGGACGGGGAAGGGGAGAGAGGACGGGGAAGGGGAGAGAGGACGGGGAAGGGGAGAGAGGATGGGGGACGGGGGAGAGAGGATGAAGGGGGTGACTGAAGTCAAATGTCTTTTGACAAATGCTTATGTCTTTCAACATGGGGATTTGTGTCTAAAATCTCCTCTCACTTTGCTGTCAGAGAAAGAAAAGTAAAGTGAATTATGTGACAATCTTGCTGTGGTTCATGGTGTGGAAGGAGAGGGTGTAGGATGTCATTTTTTGTAGCACACGACAAAATATAAATTCCTCTGAATCAGCTGTACACATTCGGGACTTGGAAAAAAATAATTAAGCACATTGTTTTGTTATTCTTAAGTGTGATGGAAACGAAGATTTTAATAGGATCAAAACACTTTACTTGGTGATGCTTAAATGAAACCCGATTTCCACACATTATCATTGGTTTTCAATATAGTTCTTTCAGCAAATGTGTGTCTATTTCAATGGAAAATGTGCTGTCTGTAAAAGACAGTGCGCTACCACACGATGCTTTAGTTACCTTAAAAAAAGAAAAATACATAAAAAAAGTCACCCACCTCATGTCCATTAAAGCTAGGTGGGTCACAGAAGTTTTCTGTTTTAAAAAGTGGGCCGTGGTTCTAAACAATCTGGAAAGCACAGAGAGTGGCCACCGTGTAAAAAAATTCTCTCTGTCTTTATCGATAGATATATATATATATATATATAACAAAGTTCAAAGCCACAACGTTGACTTGCTTGCAAAAGGACTTTATTCGTCTCGTGACACAGCATGAAAGTCCACTCTCATTCCTTACGCGTTTCAGAGGAATCTCCCCTCTCGTCTCCCTTTCTTAAATCAGCACCCAATATCCATGGCAATCCGGTGGCTGGTGCGTGGTTTCAGCGGGTCATGCCTCCTCAATAAACATCCAAACAAAGTTCCATTTTACCGGAGGCCCCCGACCCTGCAGGGCGGGCTTTGTATACAGGAATGGAAATCCTGTCAGATTAATGGCACACAAAGTTCAAAGCCACAACGTCGACTTGCTTGCAAAAGGACTTTATTCGTCTCGTGACACAGCATGAAAGTCCACTCTCATTCCTTACGCGTTTCGGCGATGTAACGCCTTGATCACAGGTGAGTGAAATATATACCAAGTGGTCACATGATCATAGCTTGCACTACAGGCCCCAGAATGCACCGGCACTATCATTTCTCAACGCGGCACCGTAATCTGTCCATTATGCCACAATCTCGTTACAGTACCACGGTCACGTAGATATGATAAAAACAGTGTCCCATTTTGTAGGTGCATGCTGTCCAAATAATTAGCACAGTGCTGCTGCTTGTCACGCTTCTGTGTATTATTTACAATGCGGCGTTCTCAGAGAGAGGAATCTCCCCTCTCGTCTCCCTTTCTTAAATCAGCACCCAATATCCATGGCAATCCGGTGGCTGGTGCGTGGTTTCAGCGGGTCATGCCTCCTCAATAAACATCCAAACAAAGTGGTATATATTTCACTCACCTGTGATCAAGGCGTTACATCGCCGAAACGCGTAAGGAATGAGAGTGGACTTTCATGCTGTGTCACGAGACGAATAAAGTCCTTTTGCAAGCAAGTCGACGTTGTGGCTTTGAACTTTGTGTGCCATTAATCTGACAGGATTTCCATTCCTGTATACAAAGCCCGCCCTGCAGGGTCGGGGGCCTCCGGTAAAATGGAACTTTGTTTGGATATGGATATATATATATATATATATATATATATATATATATCCAAAAACACCCCACTTCATATATATTATATGTAGTTGTGAGAGTGCAGCACAGCTCACTGGAGGGCATGAATTGTCGGCATAGAGTGCAATATCTAATGGTATACGAATACTACCGAAAAGGTCAGAATAATTAAAATTTTCTACAATTGGAATACCAAGATCAATTTAAGCATCATGATTATTGACTTGAGACATTTAAATAGAATGGATGATAAATCAATGAAAATGATGGGAACTGTGCAATATTGAATTGTGTTTTTTAGAAAGAAATACAGAAAGTCCGCATGGGATATATCAAGAGTAAAAACTAAAAAAAGTCCCGAAATATTTAAACTTTCCCTTTGAAGTTTTGTATAAAACAATTTTTCTAACATTCAATAATATCTGCACATTTTGCACATTGTCACTTTAGCAGCATATTTGCACAAATAGCACTTTGTCACTTTTAAGCCTAATGTTTCCCTTGGTCTAGAAAGACTTCAAGAACCATCATGCTTTGCAAAACAGGAAATGGTGTGGCAGGGAAAAGGAAATATAGGTTGCATTGATTGTTGGGAAGTTACTCGTGATCAAGGTCCGAGTGAAGACCGAAATACGTTGGGTTTGTGTATTCAAATAAAACAATAAGCAAGAGAAAATTGCTGAGAGTGCGGTCCCATTTGTCTGGCACACACGAGCCAAAGTTGTGGAATATTACCGGTGTGGTCTGGCCGGGGGACTTCGCACCGCTGACATTATGAGCGCCAATCTGTCCTAATTAGGACTAAAATATATATATATATATATATATATATATATATATATATATATATATATATATATATATATATATATATATATATATATATTCACTGAAAAAACCATAGGTTTCAGACACGTTATAGTTACAAATTAGCATTTAAAAAACCTTTGAAATTCACTGAAAAACCATAGGTTTTAGGGACAGTTTTAGTTACTTGGACATTGCACTCGTACAAAACCCGTGAAATTCCCCGTTATAGTTAGTTCAGCTAACTATAACTCGCGCCCGCAATGCACTGCTGATGATGTCACATATTACATCACTCATGACATGGTCAGTGACATCACTGATGACATCTCAAATGACATCACTGATGACATCATCCAGTGACTGTGTGTTTCTGTAAAGTTTAAATATTTTTAATATATATAGGAAAAGACGTATTGAAGAATGAGTGGGTGTGTAAGTGTCTGTATGGATGATTTAGTAGGTGCGTGACTGACTATAAGTGAGTGATTTAACGTATCTTACTGAATGCATGGGTTAGTGACTAAACTGGGTGAATGTCTGTATCCGTCTGTCTGTTGCTGTGTAAGTGGCTGCATGTGTTTGTGAATAGCTAAATGAGTGTCTATATGAGTTATTGAATGCTTGTCTGAGTATCTGTATGGGTGCCTGAGTGTTTGTGTGGGAGGGGTGTGTGCAACTCTGTGCATAGATGTGTGAGTGGGTGATTCACTGGGTGGATGGTTTCAAGAGTGCATCTGTGATAGACTGTATGGGTGGGTAAGTGTGTGTAAGAGTGTGTTAGTGAGTGAATGTATGTCCCAGTGGTACATGTGTGAGTAAGTACATATGTGAAAGGCAGTATATATGTGTGTTGGAGTATATAAATAGCTATAAGCAAGAGTGAGTGATTGTGATAGTGGCTGTATGGATGAGTGTGTGCTTGTATCTGTGATTGTATAAGAGCGTAACAATGTGCTACTATTTGTATGAGTAAGTGAGCTGGTGTGTGTATAACTGTATAGGTGAGTAAATGACAGTGTGTTTAATTATTTGCATGACTGACTAGGTGTGTGAGTATCTCTATGGATGAGTGGCGTTGTTTGAGTGTCTATATAGGAGTAAGAGTGCATATGATAGTCCTAGTACTGAGTGACCGTAAGTATGAGTGACTGTACGGGTGAGTGAGTGGATGTGTGTGTGTAGACCTAAGAATCAGTGACTGGGTATGTAGTTATTGGTGTTGGAGTGTCTATGGTTTTGCGAATGGCAGTCTGTAATTTAGAGTGGGTGTATCAAAGGTTATATTAGGGTGTGAGGAGGTGCATCAGATTATCACGTGGATGATGTCATCAGTGATGTCATTTGAGATGTCATCAGTGATGTCATCAGTGATGTCACTGACCATGTCATGAGTGATGTAATATGTGACATCATCAGCAGTGCATTGCGGGCGCGAGTTATAGTTAGCTGAACTAACTATAACGGGGGAATTTCACGGGTTTTGTACGAGTGCAATGTCCAAGTAACTAAAACTGTCCCTAAAACCTATGGTTTTTTCAGTGAATTTCAAAGGTTTTTTAAATGCTAATTTGTAACTATAACGTGTCTGAAACCTATGGTTTTTTCAGTGAATTTCAAAGGTTTTTTAAATGCTAATTTGTAACTATAACGTGTCTGAAACCTATGGTTTTTTCAGTGAATTTCAAAGGTTTTTAAATGCTAATTTCTAACTATAACGTGCCTGAACCCTACGTTTTTTTCAGTGAATTTCAAAGGTTTTGTAAATGACAATTTTTAAATGTATTAATTGTTATATTAATTTTTTTCATACTGATTTACTACATTTTTAGAAACAATTTTTTTTTACATATTTTATTTTTTAAATTACATTGTAATTACATTATACATTACATTACAAAAATACTTTCTCAGAATGAATTACTTTAGTTTAAATACTTTGCAGATAGGCAATAGACTTTTAAGTACAGTAGTTACAGTTGTTGCAATGGGCAACACATTTTCAAACACAATGCAACATTCAGCTCAATGTGAATTTCTAGTTAAATGCAATTAGTTACTTTATGGATTACTTTTGTAACCACAGGACTGGATCCTAGATTCAGTCCTGCTACATCTCCTGTAAACAGTTGAGTAAAAGCGTTTTGGTTACAGTCGTGATTTTTAAGGAATATTATTGTATTTTAAAAGTTGACACTTAGAAACTTTTTCTCATAGAATCACCAATGTTATCCTATGGAAGGAAATTCACTTAGCAGGTAAAAACTGTTATTGTTACTTTTTCTTACTCAGTGTTGGATCCTGGATCCAGCACTGGTGCATCTCCTGTAAACAGTTGAAAAATGCGTTTAAGTCATACAGGCGATTTTTAAGGAATATTTGTAGTTTGTGAAAATCAACACTTTGAAACTTTTTGCTGAAAACCAGTCAATCTTAGCCTATGAAGGAAATTCAAGTTACCGGTAAGTACGGTTAAAATTACTTTTGAGGATCAGTACTGGGCTGAAAGATGCAGCACTGAGGTCTCTCCTGATAACAGGTGAGTAAATCGGAATTCGTATTTCGGCTGATTTTAGAGGAATATTTTAAAGTTCCAAAACTCCACACTTAGAAGAATTTCCAAGTGAAACCAGTCAATGTTAGCCTATGAAAGGAAATTCAAGTTACTGGTAAGTACGGTTAAAATTACTTTTCAGGACCAGTACTGGGCTGAAAGATGCAGCACTAAGGTCTCTCCTGATAACAGGTGAGTAAATCAGAATTCGGATTTCGGCTGATTTTAGAGGAATATTTGTATGTTTCAAAAATCAACACTTAGATACTTTTTCAGCAAAAAGCAGGCAATGATATCCTATGGAAGGAAATTCAAGTTACTGGTAAGTACGGTTAAAATTACTTTTGAGGATCAGTACTGGGCTGAAAGATGCAGCACTGAGGTCTCTCCTGATAACAGGTGAGTAAATCGGAATTCGTATTTCGGCTGATTTTAGAGGAATATTTTAAAGTTCCAAAACTCCACACTTAGAAGAATTTCCAAGTGAAACCAGTCAATGTTAGCCTATGAAGGAAATTCAAGTTACCGGTAAGTACGGCTAAAATTACTTTTCAGGACCAGTACTGGGCTGAAAGATGCAGCACTGAGGTCTCTCCTGATAACAGGTGAGTAAATCGGAATTCGTATTTCGGCTGATTTTAGAGGAATATTTTAAAGTTCCAAAACTCCACACTTAGAAGAATTTCCAAGTGAAACCAGTCAATGTTAGCCTATGAAGGAAATTCAAGTTACCGGTAAGTATGGTTAGAATTACTTTTCAGGACCAGTACTGGGCTGAAAGATACAGCACTGAGGTCTCTCCTGATAACAGGTGAGTAAATCGGAATTCGTATTTCGGCTGATTTTAGAGGAATATTTGCACAATGGTGAAGGGAGGGGCGGGGCCTGAGGTGACATCTGTGCAAACGCGCCCGCTTGCGCGTTTTAAGTTGGGGGATTAAGTCCCCTTGAATCCTGAGGGTCCCTAGGGGCCAACTAGCCCACCAGGAACCTCCAATATGCGCTAGGGGCTGCGTTGCAGAGACGTGTAGAGAGGCCACACCCCTTTACACCTCTCTGCAACGCAGCTCTGTGGCGCTTTCTGGATGTACCTGTTGGGCTAGTTGGCCCCAGGGACCCTCAGGATTGAAGGGGATTTAATTCCCCATCTTAAAACGCGCCACAGGGCCTGTTTGCACACATGTCACCTGAAGCCCCGCCCCTCCCTTCACCACTGTGCAAACGCGCCCCGTGGCGCGTTTTAAGTTGGGATTATCCCCTTGAATCCTGAGGGTCCCCGGAGTCCAACTAGCCCACCATATACCTTCAAAAGCGCCACAGAGCTGCGTTGCAGAGGTGTAAAAGGGGTGTGGCCTCTCTACACGTCTCTGCAACGCAGCCCCCTGGCGCATATTGGAGGTTCCTGGTGGGCTAGTTGGCCCCCAGGGACCCCCAGTATTCAAGGGGAATTGTTCTCTCATGCAAACGCGCCAGGGGCGCGTTTGCAGAGTGGTGAAGGAAGGGGGCGGGGCCTGCGGGCCCTATCGTTTTTAAAAATTATTATTATTATTTTTTTTTTAAATGCTTTTTTTTGCCCAGGGGGTCCTTGTGGGACCCCCTGAGCAGGCCTAGGGGTTAGGGTGTTTCTACCCTGCCCCCTTTGTGCGTTTTGCGCACTTGTTTCTTTTTTTTCTCGGCGGGATACGCGCACCCTAAGCGCATCCCGCCGATTTAAAAAAAATAACATCTTTTTCTGCCCAGGGGTCCTTGTGGGACCCCTGAGCAGACCTAGGGGTCAGGGTGTTTCTACCCTGCTCCCTTTTGCGCTTTGCGCACTTGTTTCTGTCCCTCGGTTCTACCGAGGGATAAAATGGCTGCCAACACTTCTTGATTTGGAGTGTTGACAGCCAATTAGCATGCAGCTCGTGGATCGGGAGGGTGCGCGCAGGGTGCGCTGAGGGTACGCGTATCCGACGCGCCCATAGATATATATGTACTTTTACTTTTGATTTTCTCAGGAACTACTGAACGGATTTACACCATTTAAGCAAAAGGCACCAGTCTGAACCAAGGACTACCTCTTTGCCAAATTTGGGTAATTCCGCTCAGCAGTTCGGGCTGTAGCTGCGACTAAAGGTTCCTATGGAAAATGAATGGGAAAACGCGTTTGGGACCCCTTTCTCGGCCCCGCTTGACGTATCACCCCGAGACTTTCAGGGTAGGAGCGGACCGGAGCGCCCCAACAAGTTGGAAGCTGCAAGATTCGTCAACCGACGCCAACGTTATTGCAAATAGAATGTCGCGGATTTCCTATGGATAATAGGTTGTAACTATAACTATCTACTGGCGACCGCCAGTAGATAATATATATATATATATATATATATATATATATATATATATATATATATAATCTACTGGCGGTCGCCAGTAGATAGTTATAGTTAGGACCTATTTTCCATAGGAAATTCACAACATTCTATTTCCAATAACTTTGGCGCCGGTTGATGAATCTTCGCGAAATTTTCAAAACTCGTAGGGCGCTCCGGTCCGCTCCTATCTTGAAAGTTTTGGGGTGATTCGGCAAGCGGGGGCCGAGAAAAGAGGGGGGTCCCAAAACGTGTTTTCCCCATGCAATTTTCCATAGGAAACTTTAGACACGGCTACAGCCCGAACTGCTGAACGGAATTACACCAAATTTGGCAAAGAGGTAGTTCTTGGTTCAGAAAGAACCCTTTTTAGGTCTCGGGCTGGCGTGGAGCGCGCATGCGCTCCTCGCCTGCGAGAGCTATAGTAAACACTAGAAAGAAGGGGACTGAAATCCACGCCCCTGTGTCCGAATCGTTTATGATTCGCTCGCGTCCTGATTTATGTTTGATCCTGGCTTTCAATTTGCTGGACGTCATTTTTGTTACCGCCCTTGCAGTTTTGGAATGCCCCATCGCGACAAGCACAACGGCTTTTCTTATCCGCTTGTTTATTTAACAAGCAGATAAGAAAAGTCTTCAGAGGGCTGTGAAGCAAACGAGAGGAATGCGCATTCTGCCTTGACGTCTAGTGGAAAGGAAACTTTGAATTTTTTTTTAAACTTGGGGAAAGCAGGAGTTCAACACACATATTGCTTTTTCACTATAACGTTGCTACAAAAACAATAACCTCATCGATCACTTAATCTGAAACGAAACAGAAACTTGTCTCTTGGCTTACAAACGGCAACATTGTTAGGGCTACCTTTTAAGTATTTCTGAAGGCTCCGTGTAGAAATTACTTGTATTCATAAATGTCAATCATGCAGCCATGTAACCTAATGTTTTAAACTGAACGATACATAAAAACGAATTGCCCAGAAAGCACCAGCAGAGAGAATTTATAGCTGAGTTAATGTACCACGTTTCCTCATTTCGCGAACGTCTCACTGTCTCAACTAGGTCAGGGAGGGCGGCAGGCCTCGTGCTTCTGACTGAAAAGAAGGTCGAGCATGCCGTACCCACGCACTGCTGCTTCCCCACCTCGGTGGCATCGGGTTACAGAGGAAGCCTGGAACAATGTGTTTTCACCACAAAGTATCGGCTTACCTTTTGGTTTCGAGCATTTGCACTTTCTTGTTGTGATAGAATCCCCCTGTAAGTTTGTTAAGGTGAAGTAAGTTGATAACAGTGCTCTGTGGGTTAACTCACCTGCTGTGGAGATGTGTGCGTGTCAGTCCTGCAGATCTTAGGTTCGATTGCCAGCGGGGTTTCGATGTTTTGTCTGCTAGAGGCTGAGGGGTTGGTCAAATTGGATACACATTTGAAGGGCTGCCAAGGTTCCCAGGTCCATGCGTGATGTACTGTGCCAATTCAGTTTTTTTCTTTGAATAGTGGTACTTGTAGTCCACATCTGCCCTTCTTTTGGCTCGCTATGTTACTGTGAGTACATGGTATAAATGTAATTTACAACTACAATTACATAAGGAATTGGTACTCTGCGTTAATGTAAGCATTGAGGTTGATCCGGGCACAAGTCTTCAACAAGCATTTGCAATGCAACAGGTCTTGCATTTACGCGAGTTTAAGCTATTGGCATTGTAAATGACAATGTCTTTTATTTATGTTTTATAAACGAAAACAAAAATAAAAGGCATTTTCATTTACAATGTCAATAGCTCAGACTCGCGTGAATGCGAGACCTATTGCATTGTAAATGCTTGTTGTTAAATGGTGTAAATCCGTTCAGTAGTTGCTGAGAAAATCAAAAGTAAAAACACATATATATCTATGGCCGGGGAGGATCCGCGCACCCTCCCGATCACGAGCTGTATGCTAATTGGCTGTCAACACTCCAAACCAGGAAGTGTTGGCAGTCATCTTAGTGCCTCGGTAGAACCGAGGCACAAGAAAACAGAAAACAATCACGAAAAACAAGAAAAGGGTCCATTGTAGAAACACCCTGACCCCCTAGGCCTGCTCAGGGGGTCCCACAAAAACCCCCAGGGCCAAAAAAAGCATTTTTTTTTTTTTTAAATCGGCGAGATTCGCGCACCCATTGCGAATTTCGGCCGAAAAAAAAAAAAAAAAAACGAAGCGCGGGCTCTTGCGCTTCATATTCAAAAAGCCCCCGGATTTTAAGTCCCGGGGGCACTGAAAAAATGTGTGGGGGGGGCCAAATCCCCCCCCACACTGCCCCAGGGACGCCACCTCCCAGGGGCTCATTAGGTCTCGCCTACGCAGCGCGCATGCGCTGCGTAGGAGGAGACCTTTAGCCATCAGTTCCCTTTTTTCCCCAAAAACGTGCACGCGTTCCATTGCCTTCAATGGCAACGTGTGCACGTGTGGCGATTGCCTTGCGGGAGCGAGCGGCAGCGCCATATGGTATCAATTATAGCCGCTGGCTCCCGCAAGGCAATCGGCAGACCCCCTGTTGTCGCGCGAGGCGCGCTTTTGCTTCTTTTTTTTTTTTTTTACCTTCAGCGCGAGGCGCGCGCTTGTTTTAAACAACTTTGATTTTAAAACGAGGTTCTTCCTAGTGAATGAGTGCTCGGAGGTTTGGCTTTACTTTTTCAGCTAACAGAATAAGGGAATGGAGAACCAGGTGAAAAGGTATTGCAGACAGATGCAACCACCCCCCGCCTGTCGAGTTCACTTAATCACCCCTAAAGGTATAGTTCTAATGTGTGTGTTTGCGAGACGTTTTACAAATTACTTTAAAAAACAAAAAAGGAAGCCTGTGTAGCGGTTTGAATTGCACAGACTTTGTTTATTTATATAATTTTGGATACCGCGCAGCTTTTAGTTCATCAGAAAGGCACCCACTTCAGGGACGCCACGCTTCTGGTCGCGGTCTTCTTTCCTCACTGGCACTGCGGGGGTATGGGCATTGCTGCTTAGTTTTCATTCCTCCTCACCACTGCGAGAAGCTGCCTACAGGAACAACGCCGCTTCTGCCTTTTGTAGGGGGGCAGCGCCTCATCCCGGGTAACTGCAGAGAAGGCTCCGGCCGGGCAGCACAGGAAAAGCGGCGTCATGGGGGCGGTTTGTCCCTGTCTGTTTCACCCTTTGTTTGTTCACTCATTTTCCTAATATAAAGCATCGGTAGTGGGTCAAAACATGCTTCAGGCTTGATATTTACATTGAGTTTAGTTTGATTGTTTGATTTCTTGATAGATTGATTTATTAATTTATTTATGGGCCATGCACACATGCTCAGCGGACAGTGCCCTGTCAAGAGCCAATCCCTGTTGAGGATTTTAAAGACAATCCGCATGGAGACCTTTTTATGTCAGCGCCCAAACCCTCCCTCCTTGTAGACCTGTTCTGCTGATCCCTGCCAGCCCTCGGTGGAGAATGTGAAACATGAACCGGTTGATTTGAGCCGCGTGGAACGTAGCTTCCTTCTTCAAACTCACGTGTCCCTGAGTTTCATTAGCAGTTACTGTTCGCCTTCTGCGTTCTCCCAGTTGGTGGTAGAAGACACTCCTGCCCTGAATATTACCAGGCCACTGCTTGACGTTAATACTCTAATAGCTATATTTGTAAATAACTGACAGCAAATAATGTGCAAAACTATTCACCATCAAGAGCCTCTATAGTCTCAATGAATTGTGAGTGTTGAAATCAGCAGGTCTCACAAAATTTAATTTCTTATGTTGTAAATAGAGACTTACCCCATTAAAAAAAAAAATGCTGTAAGAGAATAGTTGTGTCTTACAGAAATAAAACAACAACTGCTTTTTTGTTTCCTTGGCGGAACGTCTGCAACCCCGTTTCTCATTTTTGACTACCCAAATGAATAAAACGTACACGATTCATTTCTTTTAAAAACACCTTTCAAATGGCTATTAGCTTTCCTTATTTTTGCAAAAAAATGCAGCACCTCAAAATAAGTTGGTGATCTTAGAAAGAAAAGACCCAGGTCCATAGCTTACACAACCGTTTTAGTTATTAATTATGTAGTGCTGCCACCTCCCCATAATAGATTTGCCTATCCTTTACCAACATATTTATCCCATGATGGGTTTTCGTGCATGAACGCCAGGGTGATTTAAAAAAAAAAAAAGAAGATTACACTCCTACATGTACCTGGGGGCAGACTGAGCAACATGTGCACTGTGCAACCCCGTACAAAATTAGATTTATTTTACTCCTGACATGCAGTTATGGTTTCAGTGCCATCTGTCTGAAGGTGAAATGTATTAAACAATTTAAGAACATTAGATGTTGTAGCACAGGATAATGTGCTGCATGGCTAAATAATTATAAGGTCCCAAAAGCGAGACCTATTGGCTATGCCAATGCTTGTTTTTAAATGTGGAGGCCCCCCCAAGCCCCGGGGGCCGCCACCCCCCGGGGCTTTCATTAATTATTTGCGGGGGGCACACGGCCCCCGCAGCCCCAGGGACCGCCACCCCGGGGCTTCTTTTAAAAAAATAGACCTGTGTGGGGGCTCAAGCCCCCACACGCCCGGGGACCGCCACCTCCCCGGGGCACTAAAAATGTAAATTTGGGGTTCCGTAACGGACTCCCCGAGCCCCGGGGACCACCACCTCCCCGGGCTGTGCAATTGAAGGGAGGGGGCCGCGCGGCCCCCTCCTGGAGCCAGTGATGGCCTTGGGGATCGCCACCCCCAGGGCCGGCTCCTGCAGTGTCCCGGGGTGCCCACCCCCGGGACACTGCTGTTTGCACTGACAGGGCGGGAGCCTCGCGGCTCCCGCCCTGTCATTGCAAACTGCTTTGCTTCATTAAAGCGAGAGCAGGGAAACCTGCTCTCGCTTCAATGAAGCACAGCAGATTGCTTTTCCACATGGGGAGCTGCATGTTAGCAGCTCCCCATGTGGAAAAGCAATGCCGGCTCTTGCAGGACGCGGGGAGCCGGCGGGACCGTGGGGGCATTGGGGACCCCCCCACGGTCCCCAACGAGAGGCCAGGCCCCGGGGGATGGGGCTGGAAGTGGCCCGGGAGGGGGGCCACGCGGCCCCCCTACCCCAAAAAAAATTATAAAAAAATAAATAAATAAAGGCCGGCCCCGGGGGATGGGGTCCCGGGGCCAATAGAGGCCTCAGGAGGGGGGCCACGCAGCCCCCCTCCATAAAAAAAGAAAAACAAAATCTGGCAATGCCCCGGGGGATGGGGTCCCCGGGGCCGGAATTGGCCACGGGAGGGGGGGCCCACGCAGCCCCCTTCCCGTTCTTTTTTATTTTAATTAAATAATGGGTCAGGCCCTGGGGGATGGGGTACCCAGGGCCCAAAAAAAGTAAAAAGAAGGGGGGCCACACAGCCCCCCTTCCAAAAAAATAAATTAAAAAAAACACGCGATCGTGCCGGAGGCCCCGCCCCCTCCCAGCAACACTCTGCAAACGCGCCCTGTGGCGCGTTTTAAGTTGGGAAATGAATTCCCTTCAATACTGGGGGTCCCTGGGGCCAACTAGTCCACCAGGTACCTCCAGTAAGCGCCACAGGCTGCGTTGCAGAGAGGTGGTCCAGGCCACGTCCCTTTACACCTCTCTGCAACGCAGGCCTGTGGCGCTTACTGGAAGTACCTGGTGGGCTAGTTGGGCCCCAGGGACCCTCAGGATTCAAGGTGACCTAATCTCCATCTTAAAACGCGCCACGGGCGCGTTTCACAGTGGTGAAGGGAGGGCGGGGCCTGAGGTGACATGTGTGCAAACACGCCCTGTGGCGTGTTTTAAGTTGGGGTATTAAGTCCCTTGAACCCTGAGGGTCCCTGGGGGCCAACTAGCCCACCAGGTACCTTCAAGTAAGCACAACAGATTTGCGTTGCAGAGAGGTGAAAAAAGGTGCGTGGCCTCGGAACGCCTCTCTGCAACTCAGCTCTGTGGTGCTAACTGTAGGTACCTGGTGGGATAGTTGGGCCCCAGGGACCCTCAAGATTCAAGGGGACTTAATCCCGCAACTTAAAACGCGCCACGGGGCGCGTTTGCACACATGTCACCTCAGACCCCCCCCCTCCCTTCACCACTGTGCAAACGCGCCCCGTAGCGCGTTTTAAGAGGTAGTTTTAATCCCCCTGCCCTATTACGTACTAGGGACTTACAGAGGAGGTCATGCTAATCACAGGGGTACCCCAACGCATAGTGTTCCCTAGTGTATGTAGGTGTTTTCACTGTATTCTAAGTGTCTTTTAGCATAGCACTGGCTCTGGTTAGTCAGTCAGTTACCACAAGTACCAGTCTGAAAAAGTTGTGGGCACAGGATGATTTTGCAACAAGGCCTCTTTCTGCTCCTCTGTTGGTTCTTTCTGCACATCTTTTGCTTCTTCCTGCACTTTTCTTCGTCTTTGTGGACTTCTGTTGCTTCTTTCTGCATTTCTTTTGCTTCTTTCTGTGCGTTTTTTCTTCTTTCTTCACATGTCCTACCTCTGTAGGCATAGTTAGAAACTAGCATTTAAAAAAACCTTTGAAATTCACTTAAAAACCATAGGTTTCAGGCACGTTATAGTTAGAAATTAGCATTTAAAAAACCTTTGAAATTCACTGAAAAAACCATAGGTTTCAGACACGTTATAGTTAGAAATTAGCATTTAAAAACCTTTGAAATTCACTGAAAAAACCATAGGTTTTAGGGACAGTTATAGTTAGTTGGACATTTCACTCGTACAAAACCATAGAAATTCCCCCGTTATAGTTAGTTCAGCTAACTATAACTCGCGCCCCCGCAATGCACTGCTGTTGACGTCACATATTACATCACTCATGACATGGTCAGCGACATCACTGATGACATCACTGATGACATCATCCAGTGACTGTGTGTTTCTGTAAAGTTTAAATATGTTTAATATATATAGGGAAAGGCGTATTGAAGAATGAGTGGGTGTATAAGTGTCTGAATGGATGATTTAGTACGTGCGTGACTGACTACAAGTGAGTGATTAAACGTATCTTACTGAATGCGTGGGTTAGTGACTAAACTGTGTGAATGTCTGTATCCGTCTGTCTGTCTGTTGGTGTGTAAGTGGATGCATGGATTTGCGAATAGCTACATGAGTGTCTATATGGGTTATTGATTGGTTCTCTGAGTATCTGTATGGGTGCCTGAGTGTTTGTGTGGGTGGGGTGTGTGTGACTCTGTACATAGATGTGTGAGTGGGTGATTCACTGGGTGCATGATTTCAAGAGTGCATCTGTGATGGACTGCTTGGGTGGGTGAGTGTGTGTATGGGTGTGTTAGTGAGTGAATGTATATCTCAGTGGTACATGTGCGAGTAACTACATATGTAAAAGGCAGTATATATGTGTGTTAGAGTATTTAAATGGCTATAAGTGAGTGTGTGATTGTGAGAGTGGCTGTATGGATGCGTGTGTGCTTGTATCAGTTATTGTATAAGAGCGTAAGAATGTGCTAGTATTTGTATGAGTAAGTGAGCTGGTGTGTGTATAACTGTATAGGTGAGTAAATGGGTGTGTGATTAATTTTTTGCATGACTGACTAGGTGTGTGAGTACCTCTATGGATGAGTGGCGGTGTGTGAGTGTTTATATAGGTGTATGAGTGCATATGATAGTTGTGTACTGACTGACTGTAAGTATGAGTGACTGTACGGGTGAGTGAGTAGATGTGTGTGTGTAGACCTAAGAATCAGTGAGTGGGTATGTAGTTATTGGTATTGGAGTGTGTATGGTTTTGAGAATGGCAGTCTGTAATTTAGAGTGGGTGTATCAAAGGTTATATTAGGGTGTGAGAAGATGCATCAAATTATCACATGGATGATGTCATCAGTGATGTCATTTGAGATGTCATCAGTGATGTCACTGACCATGTCATGAGTGATGTAATATGTGACGTCATCAGCAGTGCATTGCGAGGCGCGAGTTATAGTTAGCTGAACTAACTATAACGGGGAATTTCTATGGTTTTGTACGAGTGAAATGTCCAACTAACTATAACTGTCCCTAAAACCTATGGTTTTTTCAGTGAATTTCAAAGGTTTTTTAAATGCTAATTTCTAACTATAACGTGTCTGAAACCTATGTTTTTTTCAGTGATATATGATCTGCTTAAGGATACATTTGCCATTTCACACTTGCATACAAAAAAAAAAAACCACACACACACAAAAGCCCCGAGGCACTTACTACAAGATGTAGCTCATCACTTTAAGAGGATGCTTGTAAGCCGCACTGCTAATCAGTAAACATTTGCTTTTCAATTTACTGATTAGCGCAGCTGACCCCATTTACAGGTTAGACAACTTTAGAATAAAATGGTGTTTGTTATTTTCATACAGTGGTGTGTATTAGCTTCAGAAATTAATTACCAGACAACAGGCATTAAACTTTTGGCTCATCAGCAATCAACAAGAAAGGTACTGTCAAATAAGGAGACGTAGGATCATAACAAAACGAAATGTGCATGCTTTGCTGCACCTAGCCAGTAACGCAGCATTTCACCTCCTTCACAAATGAAGAGGGCAGCAGCGCAAAAAAGGGAAAAGCACTGTTAGTGCAGTTACAAATCTGTTATGAAGAGAATACATACTCTGAAGTGGGAAGTGGATCTTCTAAGAAATACGGATCCTGCATAGCTTGTTCTGAGGTAATTCTCTTTATTGGGTCCATCGTAAGTAATTTCTGAAGCTTGGAGAAAAAGTAAAGAAATTATTAACTTGTGGAAGTAATGAACAACATAACACACTAACAACAGCATTTTAATTACGCTGCGTCACAAATATGGCCATATGAACATGTGAACATGTGTAAGTATTAGAAATTACAAATTTTGTTCTAATGTTAAGGTCACTTTAACCTAAAATATGAAGCCAAGCGGAAGGATTCACTGTAAACAAATATATTAGGAAATTATACAAATATTTATCAGAAATATGTGAAGGCAGCCACCAACTGAGCATGGTTAACCCTACTGACAACCAGCAAAAAAAGTTTAGGTACACCTACATTCTGAGCCAAGGAGTCGTGCACCTTCCTGCAAGTCATAACTTAAGCTGAACACATCAAAAATGAGAGAAAAGTACAATACCTGATGGAAAATGAAATGTCACAATGCATTCTTAGGAGTACAACTAGGTAAGAGTTTCAACAAAGTGTAAATGTGAGGATTTCAAAAGTCGAAGCATGTACCATCAATGGTATTTAGGATTTTCTGCACAGACTCTACTTTTTAAGTTAAGGCACAGAACCACCAGAGAAAGTATACATCTTAGTTACACAAGTTCTGCTTAGAACTAAAGTATTTATTTCATTTAGGAGTGGAGGGTCAGAAGGAGTGAGGGGGGAAAAACAGAAAAAAAGCTGCAGCCCATGTCAGGGCGTCACGTAAGCTTGTGCAATTAAGAAATCAATTCAGCCCCTTCTCAAATCAGTTTACTAAAACAACAATCTTGCCCACCAGTGCTTTCAAACTGGAGCAGAACGTGGTCCAAATCTAGGACAAAAGAGAAGGAGGAAATAAAAAGATAGCTACTTGAAACTAGAATTCCCCAGTGCGGATATCGGTCAGAGTCAAATGCTCAAATCAAAACTGGCCCCCAATAGGAAGAGACTCATTGTAACTCTAAAGATGTCAAAGTACTGCTCCTCTTACAGCAACCTTGCTTCGAGTTTGCACATCCAGTCAGTAGTGCTTAGTGAAGGAGTGGTTGGTCTTCATGTTACATGTTTTTACTAAGCAGCAGCTATTGCTGCCACCCACCTTGCGAAGTAAACTGTTACTATTACCAAGCTTGACCTGCCTGCTTTAGTGTGATGCAATATAATGCAGGCCCCTAACCATTAAGCTATGTCTTGTTCTAGGACTCAATGGGCCCTGCAAGACTGCCTGAAAGCCACAAATGGTTGGTTGGTCTCCGAATGTAAAACTTCAGGCACAACCTCAAGGGAATGCAAAGTCCTTTCAGTGGGCTGTGCCAATTCAGAAATAATGTTGGCAGGGCAGTGGCTTCATTAAGATGGAAGTTAATAGGCATTTTCAGGACAATTCTTGAATTAGTCTTCAAGTGACTCATCACAGAATTGCAGATTTGGTAGTTTCATTCAAATTATTTAATCTCGATGAATGAAATGGCAAAATATAATGGCTAGTAGAAGATCATTTCCTAAGTCACATATCTGATGTATACCTTTTGGATAGGTACAAACAGCTTTCTGTTGCTCTCCCATGTCATTGAGGGTTCTTTGGTGGTGGCAAAGACCTAAAGAGGTCATTGGAAGAAAAGCAATTGCCTTGCTATTTGCCTTCTGTACCTTAAGACTGCCACCAGGTGGACTTCCACAGTGTCTCTTAGACAGGATCTCATGTGGATGAGTTGCAATGGATGTAACCCTTTGTTCCGACACAAACAGCAGAATATCAATGATTTAGACTGATAAAGTTTTGTTGGTAGATTAAGCCCTCATTGCATGTAGAGCCCACATACAGTTGTTTGGGTTATCAAATGCACTAATTTCCAGCTGATAAATAGTCCTGCTGTGACAGGCAGGTAGGCTAAGTTGTGATGACAGCCATGGTATTGACTCTTTGTGAGCAGATCTGGGTGCACATTGGCTTGCTATGTATTGACTGATGAAGAACAGACCAGGCCAAACAAGATCATCAACCACGTTTTTTTTCCCAAGTTTTGCAATCACTCTCAGGATTAGGGCATATTTTGGAGAAGCCTAGGCAAAGAGACCAAATGTACCTTTGTCATTTATTGACCAGTGTGATCCTAGCACATCCTTACAAGAGGGTTCAGCTCTTTACAAAGAAAGCACTAGAATGTCAGAGAGGAGTGGTGCTACATTCAAGCTACTTGAAGTTCAGAGGGTAGGTTTAACACAATCACAGCACCTCTGGAAAAGGGATGGCACATACCACAACTTAATTAAAAGGTTTCTGCTTTTGGTCATGTGGCTCACCTCCACCCACTAAGCATTTGATATCAATTTGCTGTTACCAAAAGTGGAGAGATTGTGCTGAGTGTAGAGGTTAAGATTTAAGGGCTTCCTATAGTCCATTGGGACAATTGCTTAATGCACTGGGAGAGTGATTAAACTTCCTTGGGTTTAAGTCACTGCTTTTATTGCTTGCAATCAAACCGATCAATTTTGCATAGTCACCCCAAAGGGTGTTGACATGTTTCAACCTATATGAATTCACGGGTCTTACAATAGACATGGGTCTTAGAATATTCATGTCTTTTGTGTAAACTTGTATTAATTTCAAAATTCCTTGTCTAGATATTTGTCTATAACTATTACGTAAATGCTTATAC
The DNA here is from genome assembly GCA_963921515.1 of Calotriton arnoldi. NCBI lineage: Eukaryota > Metazoa > Chordata > Amphibia > Caudata > Salamandridae > Calotriton > Calotriton arnoldi. The sequence continues at coordinate 285,918 of CAWUFW010005177.1, forward strand.
TTTAAGAAATTATTGTTGATGTTGACAAAAATGCATAACCATAATGAATAGCGAGTTGCAGGTTTGTTAACTACACTAAGTAGGTACAAGAGATTTTTTTTATTTTTGTGTAATGTATTCTTGGTCTAACCCCTCCTTTGTTTTAAAGGTACCCTTCTTGTTTCACTAGGGTTCTTAAAGACACGCATCTCTCTTATGAATAACCCTAGGGCAAAAAATGACCTACCATAATAACTAGAAAAACCAAGTGCTGAATACCAAAATACTGTTTGGGAGTTCTGTTGGATCGTTTCTGGGTAACTTGACCTCAGTCAGCATTATCTGTGTAGCTCTGGAATAGATAGAGCAGTGGGGAGGAGATGTAGATAACTGTAGAGAAGAAATCTGTGAAGCTGGTTTTAAACAACAGGCTATGCTTCTAAGAAGCAGCAATAATAAAGGTTCTTGCCGGTTGATCGTTTTCTCCGACACTCATTGTCAAGAGGAGAGGCCATGTACGCAATTACAGCCTTCAGTAACTGGAATAGCGAAATCTAGCCCTTCATGGTAATATGGTACCTTCCGAAAGAGTAACTAAATGTATCCACTGCCACCTGTTTAGTTAATAACAGTTATTTGGATCAAATAACACAGCCTTCTGCACACTCAAGTTTAGCTACGTGCACCAACTGTCAAATGCCTGAATAGTAACCCCAGTTCACAAAATTAAGAACTATGGAAAACTACATGTAGAGACTGCACCAATAACTGCATATTAAATGCAAGATGTATGGATTCAAGCACAGTCATATGACCAGGTGTTTCTCTGTGAGTAGTGGCATCTACTTTGCCTGGACCTTAAAAGAAAATCCAGTCAAGGTCGAATTTTGCTGAGTGTTTAGTGATAGTGTTAAACAGCCTGCTATGCTGCTACATTCTTTCAGCATATCATTATTTTCCTTGAAGATTAATGAAAGATGCAGCAAAACACAGTCACCAACGGGAAGAAACTACAACACATCTTAATTTTCAACAAAAGTAAAAAATGTAATATGCTACATGTTGAATTGTGACAAAGTGTAAGAAGGCAAGTGGATAAAAATTGACCCTTATAAAAGGAGTGACAGCAGGACACATGGGAGCTGTATCTTCCTCTGAAGCAGATATTGCCTTATAAAAACTCAGGCTACAGCATATGAACTCCAAAATAGGGATATGTTGCTGAATGGCAAGTATCCAATTTCAGTCATTCTTGATATCCTAGACAAGGCTAGGCAAAAGGCATTCTTTGCCAATGATATTTCCTCTTGAGGTATTACCCTCTGGTGCAGTAACTGCCTCCACTTTGTTATTTGTCAAAGGCTCTCTGCAGACAGGGTCTTTGTAGTAGTTTTTAACTGAACCAGGAGTTTTTAATTATTTATTTGCATCTAATCAGCTTAAATCGACAGGTACCATAGGAAGAGGTCATCTAATAGGCAAATGCAACGGTTACCTTTTAGCCACAAAGCAACTATGGAAGGAACATTATTGACTGTTCATAATCAAGACAATTCAATATTTGGCTAATAGCTAAATTATTTTGATTCGGAAATAAAATATTTTAGAACAAGGGGATGTCAGTCTGCTCAAGCGTCATTGACGTGTCAGAGGCATGTCTATCTGCGACAGGATGACGCCAGACTCCTGGATGTTCTCCCCCGGAATCAAGAGTAAAGATGACATACTCTCTCTCCCTCAACTGACAAATGTTTACACTTAAACACTCGCTCACTACCTAGGTAGAACATTGAGAGAAGGAACACCCTACGTTATCTCAACTCCGATATTTGCTGCATTGCAAAACTTGGCTCAATTCAACATTGAACCTTGATATTACCATTGCTTTATCTCAAAACTATAGCATTATCATACTGAACAAGGAAGACAAGTTAGTTGGTGGAGGGTGGGTTAGCATTTATCTTTAAGATCTGTAAATGCACCATAATTGAGACGTAGGTCACCAGGGAACTACAAAACCCTTCTATTTAGAATAGAACGCACACCCTTACAATCAATTGGTGGAGCCTTAATTTATAGACAGACAGTGCCTAAAAAGGATTTTAGTATCATTCAGTCAGATCTGTTGGCTTCCCCGTGTTATTAAATCTAGTCAATTTCTGACATTGAGTGATTTCAATTATCATTTTGAAGATACCTTGGATTCCTCCAATAGGAGGCTCGATGCTTATTTGAAAGCCATGGAATCCATCAAAAGAGTAACAGGGCCCACTCATGTTGCATGTCATATGCTGGATCTCTTGCTTACAAATTTTAAGGTTTGGTTGCATTCCCTTGGACCAGTGCTTTGGACAGACCACTATCTTATGTATTTCCCCACCCCATTTCAACCGGTCATGCAATGACACTATCACCCTTGGAAACTGATAAACGATGACAATCTTTCTTAAGAGCTAGCACTCCCAGTCATACGCCAGTCTTGGGACATAAATATCATTATGAGTTATCATATTTCCATTTCTACAACCTTAGACAAGATAGCACCTGTACAATGCAATAAGTCCATGGCTAAGGACTCTGGGGTGAAATGGTAATAAGAACTGGAAGGGAGGTGATCACAATCAGAAATCATGAAAGGAGAGCACCAAACGTAAACACTGCTACAAAAAGTCAGTGTGGCCTCGAGAAATTATTTCACAGAAAGAATAGAAGTGGGTCCACCACTAAAGAGCTTTTTAACATTATTAAAGAGCTTTCCGACCCCCATCTCGGCTTCCCTAGTACACTACATTTTTTGAAAACACACTAATTTTAATCCCCTTTAAAGCATTTACAAGATCTTCTGAAACCAGGTTTGAAATACAGTGTTGGAAATTTAAAAAACATTTCTAGACTTAGACAAACCATCCAGTCGATCCAGTCAGGCTCCTAGAATGATACCTGCCCTCTGGTTGTACAACATTCCAAAACATGCTTTTACCACGCATGTCTTTACCATATATTTTTTACAATGCATGCCTTCACCACACATATTCACCTACCCACCCCTAAATCCTAAAAATACTTTTACCACCCTATGCCCTACCCACCCCTAAATCCTAAAAATACTTTTACCACCCTATGCCCCTACCCACCCCTAACCCCGAAAAATACAATTATCATCCAATACCCTTACCCACCCCAACCCCCCCAAAACATCTTAGAACCCATTACCCATACCACTAAACCCTAAAAATACCCTTACCACCCCATGCCCCTACCCACCTCAAAAACCGAAAAATACCATATGCCCCTATATATTCATATATTCATATTCTCTCTCTCTCGCTCTCTCTCTATATATATATATATATATATATATATATATATCTATATATCTATATCTATCTATATCTATATCTATATCTATATCTACTTACCAAGCATGGTAAAGGAATATGCATGATAAAGATTTGCATTGTAACTGCGTGGTAAAGGCACTGCGTGGTTTCAACTGTGTTGTTAAGGATGTTTCACTGCCCTTTTCATATTTTAAAGACCTATTCAGAGCTTTTTATCCCTTTCTTAAAGGATCCAATTAACTTGTCCTTAACACCCGCTAAGTACCACAGGTCTGGAAGCACACAAATGAGCCCCCAATACAGTAAATGCCCTCAGCCAACCCAATAAATTTCTCCAACTATTGACCGATCTCCATCAATCCATTTCCGGACACAATTTCCCCAAAATTAGTTAATTCACAATTGTTGGCCTACATACAGGAGAACAATCTGCTGAATGCCTCTCAATAAAGTTTCAGGGCTGGCCACAGCACTGAGATGGCACTGCTTTCAGCTACGGATGAAATTCGGCTTAGCCTGGATATAAACTGCCGGGCGGTCCTTATTCTACTTGATCTCTCCACTGCTTTTTATACCATATCCCATGCTTTTCAGATAGAAATGCTGCATGGGATCGGTATTAAATCAAGAGCCTTGGCCTGGTTTCAATCTTGCCACCTTTTAAATCTGAGCACTCTTCAATCCCCCATGGGTTGCAGTTGGGTTCATCATTAAGCCTCATGCTCTTAAATATATGCATGGCCCCTTTAGCAAATATTGTGAGTGTGTGTGGCTTCGGTCACGCCTTATCTGGTAGAAACTATCTAGCCGCAGATTCCTTACCTTAGAATTATCCCCAAGCGTCAGACTGCATCCGGAAATGTTTTGTGAGCAGTACCCATGCGTGCCGGTAAGTGACATTCTGCTCCGCATGGCTTCGTCCACGCCAGAAGTGACGTGCACGGTGCCTATTTAGGCGTCACTCTGGTGCGCATATGTCAATTCTTTGCATGACTTTCCACGCCAGAAGCGCGGAGCCAAGAAAAACACGGACCACTGGTTAAACTAGGGCCTTTAAGAGGGAAAATCTCTTTACCATGAACCTGTTCTCATAGTGGGGAGGATGGACGGGTTGGTAAGGAATCTGCAGCTGCATAAAGGCGTTACTGACGGTAAGTAACTTGTTCATCTGATAGAGGCTTGTAGCCGCAGATTCCTTACCTTAGACTAGATACCTAAGCAATACCTTCCAGGAGGTGAGGCTGCAACAAGAATTACACTAGAAAATCCTGTAGGGTTGAACGGGCAGAATGCCAGTCTCGATGGGCCTAACTGTCAAGGCAGTAGTGCTTTGTAACATGTGCAGAGAAGCTCACGTTGCTGCCTGACAAATATCCACGACGGTCACTCCACGAGCCAATGCAGTGGTCGCAGCCTTTGCTCTGGTAGAATGAGCTTGCAAACCTTCAGGAGGTTGCCTTTTGGCCAATGTGTAGCAGATTTCGATGTAGAGCACGGTCTATCGTGAGATGGTCCCGTCCTGCACCACCTTTTCTTTTTTGACTCCAACGTACCCCATGAGTTGATCGCCCACCCGGAACTCTTTTGTGCGGTCAAGGTAGAACGACAAGGCTCTTTTTGGGTCCAGCCAATGGAGTCTCTCCTCTTCTTTAGAGCATGAGGTGGAGCGTAAAATGTAGATAGGGTGATTGACTGACCTACATGAAAGGGGATGACCACCTTCCGTTGGAAGGAGGTTCTCGTTTGAGAACCAGCTTGTCTGGGTAGATGGTAAGGTACAGAGGCTGAAATGATAAAGCCTGTAGCTCACTGACCCTCAGGGCAGATGTTATTGTCACTCAAAAGAATAACTGTGGGAGAGGATGTGGCGCAGTGGCCAGAGCTGCCGACTTGGGAGCTGGGGATCCGGGTTCGAGTCTCTGTGTCGGCGCAACATCCTGTGATTCTGGGCAAATCACTTAATCGCTCCGTTCCCATGGACAGTGCCTGGATACCCTCATGGGTGAATCTACAAACTTTAACTTGACCGTTCAATAGTAAGAAGCCTAATAGGACAGTTGTTTAACGACTCAAAAGGAGCACCCATCAGGAACGATAGGACTAAATTGAGGTCTAACTGAGGCATGATGAAGGGATTAGGGAGGGGGGGGGTGGGGACACGTGTTGGAGACCTTTCAAAAACCTATGTACAATAGGGTACTTGAACAGGGATGGCTGGTCTGACAACCAAAGAAATGCAGAGGTGGCAGAAAGATGGCCTTTTAAGGTGTCCAAAGCAGACCCCTGTTGGGCCAGAGTGAGAATAAACAGAAGAACTTGGGAAATTGGTGCAGATGAGGGATCAACCTGCTTATCTGTACACAATGCCACAAACTTGCTCCAACAGCAGGCATATACTGTCTTGGTAGAGGGACATCTGGCTGCCAAGATAACATTGCAGACTTCGGGCGGAAGGTCGAAAGCTGCCAACTGTCGCTGCTCAAACTCCACCCCTGAAGACGAAGCATTGCCAGGTTCGGGAACCTAGCAACCCTGCCCTTTTGCTGCGACAGACGAGTCTCCTGAAGAGGCAGCCTGATCGGAGGACCTGTGCGCATGCTAAACAACTCGGGATACCAGACTCTCGGTGCCCAATCCAGAGCCTCAAGAATAACTTGATCCTGGTTGTTCCCGATCTGCTTGAGTAATCTGGACAGTAGTGGTACTGGTGGAAAGGCATAGAGAAGACCTGAGCTCCACTCAAGACAGTTTCTCCGAGCGGGATCCGCCTTGGAAACTCAACGCGCAAAACTGCTGACGTTGCACGTTCTCAACGGAGACGAACTGATCAAACCAAGGCTCTCCCCATTCTTGGAAGAGACCTTGCGCCACCTCCAGAGTGAGACACCATTCGATATCGGTTAGGCGTCAACAGCCGAGTTAGTCTACCTAGGAATTCAGAGAGCCCATCAGGTGTTGAACGACCAGGCATTTGCCCTGGTGTTCCAGCCATATCCAGAGGTGCACAGCCTCGTGACAAAATGTCCATGACCCCAACTCGCCCTGTTTGTTGCAGTACCACATGGCGGTGGCGTTGTCTGAACACCGGAACCAGCATTTCCCTGATTGAACGAAGGAGTCCTCTGATCTCCACCTCTCCCAGATGGCTGGCCCAGCCCAGAAGTAATTCATCTGTCACCAGCCAGCTTTGGGCGGGGAAGGGAGAAGCGTCTGACACTGACCCAATCGCTGTTTGTTAGCCATCAGTGCAGGTGTTTTGCAGTTCCCTCCGAGATATGGACCATGTTGGAGAGATTCCTGTGATGCTGTGCCCACTGGAACTTCAGGTCCTACTACTGAGCCTTCATTTGCCAGAGGGCATGGGTCAAAAGAAGGATGCAGGAGGCTATGAGGCCCAACAGCCTCAGAGTTAGTCTCACCAAAATCCAGGATAGAGGCTGAAACATTGGTATCATAGCCTGAATATCCTGGACCCGCCGCTTAGGAGGTTAAGTCCAAAACTGCTGTGTCCAGAACAGCTTTGATGAAAGGGAGAGTCTGAGAGGGAGTATGGTGTGACTTCAGGACATTTATATTGAACCCCAGAGGTTGCAGAAGGTTTGCCGTAGTCCGGAGGTGGGACACGACTGCCTCGGGCGAGCCCGCCTTCAACAGCCAATTGTCAAGGTAGGGAAAAACTGAAATCCCTAACCTCCACAGATGAGCTGCAACCACCGCCATCTCTGTCGTGAACACCTGAGGGGCGCTGGTAAGGCCGAAGAGGAGCGTGGCAAACTGAAAGTGCTCCTGGCCTACGGTGAACTGCAGGCAGAACGGGGATTGGAAAATAAGCATCCTGCAAGTCAGTGATACCATCCAGTCTCCTGGGTCTAGGGCAAACAGGACTTGTTAGCATTTTGAATTTCTCCTTTTTCAAGAAGAGACTGAGAAGGTGCAGGTCTAAAATAGGATGAAGTCCCTCATCCTCCGTGGGCACCAGAAAGTAGTGGCAATAGCAACCACGACCTACTTCTAATGCCAGCACCTTCTCTATAGCTCCCTTGGAGAGCTAACACCTCCTGATGAAGCAAGAAGAGGTTGTCCTCCGTCAGCTTGTCGTAAGTAGGTGGCATGGGTGGGGAGTGGTCACAAGGGGGAGGTAGTAGCCCTTTGGATGAGCAGCAAAACCCAACGGGCTTATGTTATTGACATCAAGTAGTGCAGGTGATTGCATATCCTGCCACCCACTGGAAGCCCATAATGGTAGAAGGGCATGCTAATGGGGTTTGGAGGCTGCGGCTGCCGGGGGGTAGTGGACTGGCTCGACCTCTGGCTCCCTGATACACATGGTCTGTGGTAACTGAGTCCTTGCCCACAAAACGATTGTGCGGATTGCTGGCCGGGTTGGCTAGGCATGTACAGATGCAGTTGGAAGCCCCTTCTTTGGCCACAAATGGGGAGGTAGGCAGACTAGGTTTGGTGAGAGGCCATGGAAAGGCCCGAGACCTAGCCATAGCTCTACTGTCCATAAGGCACTCGAGCGCAACATTCGCCTTCTCACAAAACAAACAAAAGCCATCAAAGGGCATGTACAAAGGCGAGGCCTGGACAGCACCCAAAAAAACAGTAATTCTGAGCCAGGCGTGGCGCCTAAGGGCCACCAATGATTAAATCGTCCTGCCCAGTGAGTCGGTCGTATCCAGACCACATCGCATGGTGAACATGTGTGAGAAGTTGGGTTTCTGTTGCAGTAACCCCCCCCGCCCCACACTTTTTGCCAGACTACTGATGCACTTTGACTTGATGTGCCCTGGGTCCCTGCCAATCAGGTTCCCAGGGCCTGTGTTCTTTCCCCAAAACTGTACCCAATTGGCATCTCTGGCCACAGGTCAGCCCCTGGTAAGTGGTACCACAGGTACCCAGTGCACTGTGACCAGGGAAGACCTCTAAGGGCTGCAGCACTTATTGTGCCACCCTTAGAGGCCCTGTACCTTTACACTCATACACTGCCTTTGCAGGCTGCGTGTCTTTGTGCAGAACAAAGTGAGGAGTCGACATGGCACACATACCTGTGTGCCATGCCTACAACCCACTGATCAGTCACCCCTCTAGCTGGGTGCACTATACCAGTGGTGAGGGTACAGCTGCATGAGCCCAGTACCCCTACAGTGTCTAAGTCCATTCTTAGACATTGTAAGTGTAGTGCTGCCATTAGGAGTATATGGTGCTGGGAGTTTGTCATTACGAACTCCACAGCACCATAATGGCTACACTGAAAACTGAGAAGTTTGGTATCAAACTTCTCAGCACATTAAACCCACACTGATGCCAGTGTGGGATTTAATGAAAAATGCACACAGAGGGCACCTTAGAGATGCCCCCTGAAAAACGACCTACCACTAGTGTCCAGGCTGAGTGGCTGCTTTCAGCTGCCACCACCAGACATGTTTCTGGACCCCTGGGTCGAGAGCCTGCTGCTCTCAGGGGCCTGAAACAATGTACATCCTGGGACGAGGTGCCAAGCCTCCTCCCCCAGGATGGGCAGGGTCCACGAAGGGGAAGCTTCAAAGGCTTGCCGCCTTTGTGAGCTTCCCCAGGCCACTTGCTGCTTTCAGCAACTGGTCCCCACTGGTTCTGACCCCCACCTTGGGCGGGAAAACCGGCAGGAAAACCAAGTGAGGAAGAAAGGTGTGCCCACCTCTGCCAACTCCACCCCACAGGTGGGGTAGGCAAAGTGAAGCACAACTCTTAGTCTCCACCATCTTGCAGATGGGGGGACTCAGCCAACCAGGGAAAGGCTTATGCCCCCCTCCCACTGGAGGGTGGCATAAAAGGGGGTGTACCCACCCCAGGGAAGGGACCCATTGGTCCCAACCTTTCACCTACCTGTAACGCCCCTAAATCTAGAATTTAGGGGCAACCCTGAACCTTGCTTCCTCAGACCAGAAGAAATTACAAGAAAAGAAGAAGAAGAAGGACCGAACAGCCGTGCCGAAGCTAACAAGAGAAAGATGCCCACTGACTTGGCCCCAGCCTTACCGGCCTGTCTCCACCCTGAACCTGCTCCTGCGAAATCCCGGTGTGTCCTGCAGCCAGCAATCTCGAAGGACCTGCCTGCCTTCAACCACAAAGACTGTCTCCCGTGAGCACCAGATTTGTTCATCTACAACCTCTGGCTCCGGCCGGACACCGCACCACTCTGCACCTGCCGTCCACAGCCCGAGCTCGAGTGGGCAAACACCACGAGGAGGTCTCCCCAGTGATCCTGACCCAAGATCCGGCGACCCCTGACCTGCCTCAAGCTGACGCCTGCAGCCTAAATCCGGAAGCTCCCCCCAACGGCGACCAGGAGCTGGTAAGAAGATCCGACCCCAAAAGGAACCCCTGCACCCGACGCCCCACGGCCTTGGGTGACCCAACCGACGGTGCCTAACCAACCCCCAGCATCCCAACTTACCCCTCAAAGTGGTGGTCGCACCCAGAAGACCTTCGTCCCTGAGCCTGCAGTGCCTTTGCAAACCGGAGGTTCCCCATTGCAAACAACAGGGTGCCCAACGGCGAAACAGCACCCTGCACCTGGCCGCCCTAGTGCCGTTGAGGGTGCACCTTTGGTGCTACTTTGTTTCCTCATTTGCCCTGAGCTAAAGTCCAGGAGCTTTGCCCCCCCCAAGCAAGTGGCCTGCTCGTCAGCAGCCACCAACCAGAGGCACCCTATCCCCCATTGGATAACACTGAGCCTCTGCACCCGGCCGCCCTAGTGCTGCTGAGGGTGTAACAAGAGTGTATCCCTGACCCTGGGGGACCCCTGAGTCTACCCCCAGAACCTCAACTCCTACTACCGAATACTTACCCTAAAACCGATAACACTATTTTCCTCCATAGGATAACATTGACTGTTTTAAGTGTGGAGTTTGAAAACCTAAAGAAATTCTTTAAAATTGTACTAACTAACAAAAACGCTTTTACTTGCCTCTTTACAGGAAATGTCCCAGTGCAGTATCCAGGCATACTGCACTGTGAAAGAAAAGTAATCTCAAAAGTAACTTACCTGTAATTTTACTAAAAATCCTATACAAAGTATATGTACTGTATTCTGAAACAGCATTCCATTAGCAGTAACACTACTGTAACCAAATCAAAGTACATTTACAATTGCAATTCACACTATTTACAAACTGCATTACTACTGTAAAGTATGTATTGCTTACCTGTGCCAGGCTTGCTTGGTTCTAGAAAATAAAATAACTAAAAGAATATTTTTATACAAAAACAATTGGTCTGAAGTTCAGTCTTTGAGTGTGTGAATTCATTTGCTGACTGAGTGTGTACAACAAATGCTTAACACTGTCCTCTGATAAAGCCTTACTGCTCGACCACGCTACCACAAATAGAGAGTAAGGTGCTATCTAACTTTACCTCTGCCTACCTTTGGGGTTCCACTGGACTCTGTGCACACTATACCTCACTTTGGTATAGTATATACAGAACCAGCTTCCTACAACATGGCTTGGTCCTTCCCATTAGTAATTTCCTGAGAGTATGGCTCGGACCTCCTCCGACACCATGGGCAGCACTTGCGCAACAGAGTCCCAGATGGTATGGGGGTATCGGCCCAAGAGGCACGCTGTGTGCACCGACCATAGTGCCAGGCTGGATGAAGAGAACATACTCTTACTGAAGTTATCTTACCTTTTGGATTTCCTGTCCAGTGGAGTGGATGGGAATACACCGGGATGAACTTCGGAGGTGGAGGCCTGGACCACCAAGCTTTCTGGGGTGGGGAGCTGGGCGAGGAAATTGGGGTCCCTTCGGATGGGGCAACAACGGGTGGCAATTGTCCTATGTACAGGAGCCCCTGTGCAGGACTTGGAGCAGGATCGCGCAGGACATCTGTAATGGCTTCATTAAAGTAGAGTAATGGTTCTGTAGGGGGGAACTCCCAGTTGAAGCACCTCCATAAAGACGTTCATCTTGACTGCCACTGAGGGCAGCGAAAGGTTCAGGAGCTCAGTGGCCCTTCGCACCACCATTGCGAAAGACGCACCCTCCTCCGTAGCCATGGTGGGGAGGAGGGAGGGGTTAACCAGGCCAGCGTCTGCGAAGGTGTCCAGTCCACTGGCATCCACCAAATCCTCGTGCCAGTTGTCCTCGGTCTCTTTTAACAGGTATCCATAAGGAGCTCCATAACTCTCCCATTTGTCCCCCAATCCAGGCCTCCGATATGAATAAGGCAATGGCTCAGTTATGGGAGTGTTCCCCCGCCGGAGATGCCGACTGGGATGGCGCCGCCGCAGGGCGTCAGTGGTATCAGCATTGGATCAGGCACCCGAGAAAGTAAAGGTTGCTCGAACCGGCGAGCTCCAGATCCATCAATTGATCCAAGGGGCCTGACTAGTGACGGGGGCGTACCCGCTGGCAGAAGACTAGTAGGGGCTCTTCGCAGACCTGCAGGGCCCAAAGGCACTCTAGCGAGGACAGATCTAATGTGCATGGCCTCATAAAATTACCATAGTTGGACGGGGGTCGCTTCGCTCCAGAAAACTCTGGGAGGCGTGGAGACGGGCCAGGTTTCACCACATAGCTAGGCCTCGAGTACCAACACTCCTTTGTCTCGCCGGATGACTTTGACGAACGTGGAGAAGTCTAAGATCTCTGACTTCTTGCTCTTTTTGTGTGGGTGGGACTTAACCGAATTTCACGACTACCTCAACTGCAACAACAAATGCTTGGAGTGGCTGCGCGACCGATCTTTTGACCTTCCTCTCGACCAAGAACGTTGTGACATTGCACTGCGAGGAACTTGAGGGACTGCTCCCTTAAGGCCTTTAGGTGCATTGCGCTGCATTCAACGCAGGTATTGGCGTCGTGGTCGTGCTCCAAGCAACGGAGGCACACCAAATGTGGGTCCGTCACTGACATCTGTCGATGGCAGGCGCCAGAGCTTGAAACCAGCCTTCCTAGCAGACATCTCGACCCACCAGGATACAAAGTCTTAAAAAAACTCTCCACAAAATGTCAAAAAAGGGTCAGTCAAAAAAGACTGGGGGTAACTCTTCTCCGGACCTGCGCTGACTGCCGTGGAAAGAAGTGTGCTGGGGTGGGGACTATATAGGCACCACACACATCACTTAGGTGCGGACGCTACAGACACACCAAGTGGAGCCGAATTACACCACCTACCGGGATGCAGGGGTACTGCTCATGAACAATATCTGGGTCCAGTCTGGCGCCCGGGGATAATTAGAATGCAAGTAATCTGCGGATGTCATATCCTATGTGGACAAATCCCAGTTAGTAATATCTATCTTAGATGAATATGGGAAGACTAAACTGAAATTTCAGGAATGTCTTTGCTCAATGGCCTGGTGAATGCAACAGTTTTATACCATTTAACTTCAGGCAGTTCTGAGATCATTCTGCTTGGCAGGGCTAATAGCCTTTGGACAGGTGATCTGCGTCTAGGGAATTCAGTGAGGCCCCTGTACCTAAATCTGTAGCCAGGAACCTTGGTATTTGAATAGAAAAACTTAGTATGAAGGAGCAGGTTAAGGCTGTCGGTGCTTGCTATTGTACTTTGTGGATGCTCCGCAAAGCCTTTAACTAGCTTTCACTGAATTGCAGAAAAATCTTTGCTCAGGCACTTATACTAAGCCGGCTTAACTACAGGAATGCCCTTTACGTAAGATTGGAAGAACAGTCCCTAAAAGGACTTCAAACAGTTAAAAATACTGCAGTGACATTGGTATGCAGTGCTTCAGCTAGTGCAGCATCTGCGCAGACACCGAAATCTCTCCATTGGCTGCCAGTGCATATGAGGTCTGTATTCAAGTTGTTGTGTCACGTACACAAAGCCCTTCCCGAACTTGGCTCACTCTATCTGAGAACCAAGACTAGATTTTACATTCCCAACAGAATCCTCAGATCCTCAACCTTGGCATATGCTCTGCCTTTATGCATCCCCAAAGCCAGAACAGGAGCAAAAAGTAAGATCTTTCTCCATTCATGCAGCATGGCACTGGAATTAACTTCCAGAGAAATTATGTCTAAACTAATCACAGCAGCTTCAGAAAGCGGTTGAAAACTTGACCATTTCCAAACTCTATTTGTGTTCACTGTACGATTTAGGCTTTTTAGTTCTCCCCTGAACTTTGTGGAGTGCATGTATGCGCTATAAGAACAAGTTACTTACCTTCGGGAACGCTTTTTCTGGTGGATACAGTATCTACTTGTGGGTTCCTTACCTTTTGAATATCCAAATGAGCCAGCATTCCACGGAAACCTTTTACAGCTCTGCCACGTCGACGAGGATGTCACAATGCGACGGCTCCGCACATGAACGCACAAGTTACTAACTTGTGTAACAATATATCTGTAAGAGACAGTAGTTAGTGACAGATTCCTTACCTTAGAATATCCCCAGGCGTCAGGCTGGATCCGGAAAGTTTTGCGTAGCAGTACCCCTGCGCGTCGGTAGGCGGCGTCGTGCGGATCCACGTCCGTCGTCGGCGTCATGATCGCCGGGATGACGTCGCGGCCAGTACTTAGACGCCGCCCATGCGCGCTGGCGTCAGTTCTGTACACGACATTCCGCGCCAGAAACGCAGAGCCATGCAAGAAACTGACACTGGTGTCTGAAAACTAGGGCCCTGAAAGGGATGACCTTAACCCTAGAAATCAGTTCGCAGAACGGGGAGGATGGGTGGGCGGTAGGAATCTGTCACTAACTACTGTCTCTTACAGATATATCGTTACACAAGTTAGTAACTTGTGCATCTGAAAGAGACATGTTAGTGACAGATTCCTTACCTTAGAATAGATACCCCAGCAATACCAACCCCGGTGGTGGGTCTGCGAACAAAGATCAGACGAGGAAGTCTCGGAGAACAGAACGGCCAAAGAAGCCGTCTCTCCGGACTTGGCTGTCAAGGAAGTAATGCTTGGTAAACGTGTGCAGCGAGGCCCACGTAGCTGCCTGACAAATGTCCTGCAATGGGACACCACGTCCCAAAGCCGTGGTGGCCGCTGTGGAATGGGCACGTAGCCCAACAGGGGGCTCCTTCTTAGCCAAAGAATAGCAGGCTTTGATACACAAGACAACCCAGCGGGAGATGGTCCGCTTGTGTACCGCCCGACCTTTTTTGGCGCCCACGTAGCCAACAAAGAGCTGGTCGTCCACCCGGAACTGTTGCGTGCGGGTCAGATAGAAGGAAATCGCACATTTTGGGTCCAGACGGTGGAGCCTCTCTTCCTCTCTGGAAGGATGCGGAAGCGGAAAGAAGGTGGGCAAAGTGATGGTCTGCCCAATGTGGAAGGCAGTAACCACCTTTGGCAAGAAGGACGGACGCGTCCTAAGAACAACCTTGTCTGGATGAACAGACAGAAAGGGGGGCTTGCAAGAATGAGCCTGGAGCTCACTCACCCGACGAGCGGAGGTGATAGCCACCAGAAAGGCTGTCTTCAGAGTGAGAAGACGAAGAGGACAGTTATGGAGAGGCTCAAAGGGAGCGCACATTAAAAAGGTAAGAACCAAGTTCAAGTCCCACTGAGGCATCACAAACGGAACAGGAGGGAAAAGGTGTGTAATGCCTTTAAGAAACCTGTTAACAACAGGGGACTTGAAAAGGGAGGGCTGATCAGGAAGCCTGAGAAAGGCCGAGATTGCACAAAGGTAGCCCTTGATGGTACCCAGGGCAGAACCCTGTTGGGCCAGAGAAAGAAGGAACAGAAGAACCTCAGAAAGAGGGGCAGAAAGGGGATTCACAGCCTTTGCTGTGCACCATGCCACAAACTTGTTCCACCTGCAGGCGTATACCACCTTAGTGGAGGGACGCCTGGCTGCCAGAATCACATCACAAACTTCGGGAGGCAAGTTGAAAGAAATCAACTGCCGCCGCTCAATCTCCATACAAGGAGGTGGAGACTGGACAGGTTCGGGTGGAGGACCGTCCCCTGCTGCTGCGACAGAAGATCCTCCCGAAGAGGCAGACGGATCGGGGGATCGATGCTCATACTGAGTAGCTCGGGATACCAAACTCTTCGAGCCCAGTCCGGAGCCACAAGAATGACTTTGGCCCGGTCGCGCCGAATCTTCTTCAACACTCTGGGTAGAAGTGGTATAGGCGGAAAGGCGTACAACAGACTGCAACTCCACTCGCGACGAAAAGCGTCGCCGAGCGAGTGCCGCCTTGGAAATTCCAACGCGCAGAATTGCTGACATTGCGCGTTCTCTTCGGTGGCGAATAGATCCAACCAAGGCTCTCCCCACTGTAGAAAGAGTCCTTGCGCCACCTCCGAGTGAAGACGCCATTCGTGATCCATCATGCACCTGCGGCTGAGTTCATCCGCCCTGGCGTTCAGGGAACCTGTCAGGTGTTGAACCATCAGGAAAATGCCCTGATGTTCCAGCCATGTCCAGAGACGCAGAGCCTCCTGACATAGGGTCCACGACCCCACCCCGCCTTGTTTGTTGCAGTACCACATGGCGGTGGTGTTGTCTGTGAACACCTGCACTACCTTCCCCTTGACAGAGGGAAGGAATGCCTTCAGTGCAAGTCGGATCGCCCGGAGCTCCAGAAGGTTAATATGGAGCCGGAACTCCGCCGGAGACCAGAGGCCTCTGATCTCCGCCTCTCCCATGTGACCGCCCCATCCCAGAAGGGACGCATCCGTCACAACTGTGTGCTCTGGCTGGGGAAGGGAGAGGGATCTGCCCGTGACCCATTGCCGGTTCGAGAGCCACCACTGCAACTGTTGTGCAGTTCCCTCCGAGATCTGGACGTAATCGGACAGGTTTCCCTGATGCTGCGCCCACTGGAACTTCAGGTCCCACTGCAGAGCCAGCATATGCCATCTGGCTTGATCGACCAGCAGGATGCAGGAGGCCATGAGGCCCAGCAGCCTCAGGGTCATCCGTACCGAAACCCAGGATAGAGGCTGAAAGATCGGAATCATAGCCTGAATATCCTGGACTCGCCGTTCGGGAGGATAGGCCCGAAACTGCGCAGTGTCCAGAACCGCTCCGATGAAAAGGAGCTGTGGAGAAGGAACCAGGTGCGACTTCGGCACATTGATGGAGAACCCCAGCGAGTGCAGGAGTCCGGCCGTAGTCTGGAGGTGGGAGACGACTGCCTGGGACGAGCCCGCCTTCAGCAGCCAGTTGTCGAGGTAGGGGAAGACTGGAACCCCTGACCGGCGCAGATTAGCTGCGACCACCGCCATCACCTTCGTTAACACCCGAGGGGCGCTGGTAAGGCCAAAGGGAAGCACGGTGAACTGAAAGTGCTCGAGGCCTACCGTGAACCGCAGGTAACGCCGGTGGGCCGGCAGGACGGGGATGTGAAAATATGCGTCCTGCAAGTCCAACGCTACCATCCAGTCTCCAGGGTCGAGGGCAGTCAAGACCTGAGCTAGGGTGAGCATCTTGAACTTCTCCTTCCGGAGGAAGCGATTGACGTTCCGGAGGTCCAAGATAGGACGCATGTCCTCCTTGTCCTTTTGGGCACCAGAAAGTAGTGGGAATAACAACCACGCCCTACTTCTGGGGTCGGAACGCGCTCGATGGCCCCCTTGGCCAAGAGGGCCGCAACTTCCTGACGAAGAAGTGCCAAATGGTCCCCCGACATGCGGTGGTGCTGAGGTGGCATGGCTGGAGGGGTAGTCTCGAAGGGGAGGGAGTAGCCCCTTCGGACAATGTCCAAAACCCACCTGTCCGATGAGATGGTGCGCCAGTGGGGAAGGTGATGGCGAACCCTGCCCCCCACTAGCGTGCTGTGGACTGGAAAAGACGGACTCGGAGGGTTTGGAGGCCGCGGACGGGGAGGAGGTGGTGGCCTGACCCGCTCGCTGGTTACCCGACCCGCCTTGGCGGGAGCCACGTCCTCGGCCGCGCGAAGTCGTCTGCTGCGCGGGCCGGTGGCTGGGCAGTGGACGTGACTGGGCGCCTCTTTCGTGGCCACGAAAGGGGCGAAAAGCAGACTGCTGCGGAGGGCGCGAGGCGGAGAGGCCCAAGGACTTGGCCGTAGCCCGCGAGTCCTTAAAGCGCTCCAGCGCGCTGTCTGCCTCATTGCCAAAAAGGCGGATACCATCGAAGGGCATGTCCATAAGGGTGTTTTGGACATCGCCCGAGAAACCAGTGGTCCTCAGCCAGGCGTGACGGCGCAGCGCCACTGTCGTAGCAAGCGATCTGCCTAGCGAGTCAGCGGTGTCTAGGCCACATCTGATCGTGAACTTCGCTGCCTCTCTCCCTTCTGCAATAGCGCGGGAGAGAAGTGTCTGGACCTCCTCAGGACACTGGGGCAGCACTTGCGCCACCGAATCCCACAGAGAGTGGGAGTAACGGCCCAAAAGGCAAGCGGTGTTCACGGACCGCAAGCCAGCACTGGAGGAAGAAAAAAACCTTCTTCCCAAATTGGTCCAGTTTTTTGGATTCCCTATCCGGCGGAGCCGTAGGGAAGGCGTTCTGAAAGGCAGAGGCTTGGACAACCAAGCTCTCGGGGGTGGGGTGTTGGGAGGGGAACAGAGGGTCGCCCAGGGCCGGGCGATGGCGTCGGGCTACGTTCCGGCCCACAGGAGCCCCTGTGGTGGGCCTGGACCAGGTGCCCAAAAGAACGTCCGAAAGTGCGTCGTTGAACGGCAGCAGTGGTTCCGAAGAGGTAGCCGCCGGCTGAAGCACTTCCGTCAGGAGGTTAGTCCTGACAGCCACCGTAGGGAGCTCGAGGCGCAAGGCCGCAGCCGCCCTACGCAACACCGTTGCATAATTTGCTCCCTCCGTAGCCACGGAAGGAGGAGACAGCATGCCAAGGTCCGGAGAGGTGTCCAGACCACTGGCATCCCCTAGTTCCTCAGCCCAGTCCTGATGAGGCTCACACTGAGCTGTGAGAGGGTCTTCCAACCCCTCCCAGTCCTCCCCGTCCTCCAAAACAGGTGAAAAGTAAGGAGGAGGGACATGAGGGAAAAAGGGTCCCATCGGCGTCGGAATCTGCGTCGAGCGACGTCGATCCGGCTCCGTGTCCGGTGCCGGGGAGAATCTGGGGACGGCGCCGTCCGGGGCCTCGGACGGCGCCATGAACGGTACCGGTGAGGTCGGCGCCGGTGGAGGTGTGGTTAGGTCAACCGGCATCGACCGCGATCCAGGCCTGGATCCGAGGGGGTCCTGCGGCGCCGGGACCGGAGCCGAGGCTCCCACTGGGGCCCGCGGGGCCCGTAGGTGCACCGGGTAAACCCTTAGGCCCGAAGAGGCGGGCCATGGCCGACAGGAACTCCTGTATCTCGGCCGGAGTCGACGTCGGACCCGGAGTAGGCAGGTAGGCCGGCGTCGGCTGCGCGGGCACCCCCGGAGCCGCGTGGCGGCACCGTCTGGACCCTCGGCCGGGTCGTGAGACCGGCGAGGGGAGGTCTTAGAGCGATGCTTCTTAGACCTCTTGTGCTTCGCCTTACCGGAGGACGAAGACTTCGACCCCGACGACGCCTCCGCGACCGGCCCCTCGACCTGTCACGGGACCGGGACCTCGAACGGCGCGGAGCCGAGTGCCGGGCTTCGAGGAGCTTTCGAGACCGCTCTCGCAAAGCCTTCGGGGCGAGGGACCGACACTCGGGGCACGACTGGGTGTCGTGGCCGCGCCCCAGGCAGAAGAGACACTCACGGTGCGGATCCGTAATCGACATCATGCGATTACAGACTCCGCATGGCTTGAAGCCGGGCATCCCTACTGACACCTTTGGAGTCGAACGACTCGAAAAACTTGGACAAAAAGTCACAAAAATACTCAGTCAAAAAATGACTGGGGCACTGCTCAATCTGCGCTTACTGGCACGGAAAAAGAAAGAACTGACGCCAGCGCGCATGGGCGGCGTCTAAGTACTGGCCGCTACGTCATCCCGGCGATCACGACGCCAACGACGGACGCGGAGCCGCACGACGCCGCCTACCGACGCGCAGGGGTACTGCTACGCAAAACTTTCCGGATCCAGCCTGACGCCTGGGGATATTCTAAGGTAAGGAATCTGTCACTAACGTGTCTCTTTCAGATCTGCGTGATGTAATCGGAGACATAAGAAGCCGTGCTGACATCAGTTTCCACCCATTTGTTTTGTGCTTTCGAGGCGAATGGGTGACTCCAACAATGCCCATGCAACAGCATCTGGCAGATCTCCAATTAAAGGACTTATATACATTATAAATATATATACACATTTTTTTTATATATATATATATATATATATATATATATATATATATATATATATATACACACACACACACACACATACACACACCTATAAACATACATAAATAAACACACATTTGTAAATGTAAATAAAATTCACAATATATAAACAGCTTTGTTTTGGGCACAAGCAGACAAGCAACGGGGAGGAGGGTGCGTCAGTGAGAAATCCACAGGTAGATACTGTATCCACCAGAAAAAGTGTTACTGAAGGTAAGTTACTTGTTCCGATAGATACATATACCTGTTTATTCCTCACCTTTTGAATAGAATCGCCAAGCAGTACCACACTCTGAGGTGGGTGCCTGTCTGTTAATACCAAAATATCCTGCAACACTAAGCGGACAAAGTGACCATCCCACTTCACTTCAGAGTCTAAACAATAGTGCTTCGCAAAAGTGTGGAGGAAGGCCCAAGATGCTGCTTTGCAAATGTCAACTACAGGGATACCTCTAGCCAAAGCAGAAGTTGAAGACTTGGCTCTAGTAGAATGAAGCTGGTGGTTCCTTGATAGCCATGGCGTAGCAGATCTTGATGCACAGGATAATCCATCAGGACAAGGTCCTCTTGTGCACTGTTTTTCCTTTCATCTTGCCCACATAGCCAACAAACAGCTGACCTTTCAGCCGGAGATCACGTGTTCTGTCCACATAAAAGCTCACAGCCCTCTTAGGGTCCAAACGATGAAGTCTTTCTTCCTCTTTAAATGGATGTGGAAAAGGATAGAAAGTAGGAAGGGTGATAGACTGGCCCAAAGGGAAGGGAGTAACCACCTTTGGCAGGAAAGGAGCCCTGGTTCCCAATACCAACGTGTATGCATAGAAAGTCGTGAAGGGGGTTTCACACTTAATGCCTGCAAGTCACTAATACAACTAGCTGACGTTATGGCAACCAGAAAAATCGTTTTGAAAGTAAGTAACCTTAATGGACAACTATGTAGAGGCTCAAACGAAGCACCCATAAGAAAGATTAACATCAACTTAACCCTTTCACTGCTAGCCCCCCCCCCCCTTGTGCTAAGCCTTTTTGCCTATTTGGGGTAGTTTGCGCTTAGGCCCCTGTAACTTTTTGACCACATAAGGTATTCACGCCAAATTTGCGTCCTTTTCTTCCAACATGATGGGGATTTTAAAGGTACCCAGGGTTTGTTGATTCCCCTGGAGGGGACCCAGAAATTAGACAAAATAAATTTTTGGGGGAATAATGGGGAAAAAGTGCTGCAGATAAAAGTGTCTGGTTTTTTCCCTGCAAATGATATCAACAAAGGGTTTGTGGTGCTGAAATCATCATCTTCCCAGCTTTCAGGGACTGACAGACTTTTGTCACAAAACCAAAAATGTTTACACAGTTTTGGCATTTTACTGGGACATAGCCTATTTTTGCTATTTTTTGTGCTTTCAATGTCCTTCCAGTTAGTGGTAGAAATAGGTATTAAAGCAATAATGGATCCTGGAAACCTATACATTTCAGAAAAGTAGACAAAATTCTGAATTCCGCAATGGGTCATTTGTGTAGATCCTTCAAGGTTTTTAGGTCGAGACTAGAGCCAGCGCGCATGCGCTGCTCTGCGAGGCTGATTGTAGAGGAGTAGGTGAATAGAAGCTTCATCCACTCTCCGCCCATATTTACGATTGGCTTGTGTCATTGTCTGTCCTAAATGCTGGCTTCTGATTCATCGATAGGCTTGTTAGTCCCTCCTTAGTACCGCCTCTTCATTTGTCACCTCCCATGACAACTGGCCCCTTTACTTCGAGTGTTACACAGTACCTGTTATTTAGACTGTGAGCACTATTTTCGTTAATGAGGTTCGCCTACTGCACGCACGATGTGCTTTGGTGCCTCCCCGTGGTCCGTGCCTTCTCCCCCCCGCCCGCCATCCCGTTGTCCGTGCCTCTTCCCCAACCCACCCCCGCCCTCCCGTTGTCCTTGCCTTCAAAATCCCCCCGAACACCCTCCATCCCGGTTGTCCGTGCCTTCTCCCCCCCCGCCCTCCCTCCCATTGTCGTGATGCCAATCATTTGCAATGCAATAGGTCTCACTTAAATGCGAGTCCAATTGCATTGCAAATGCTTTTTTTTTTTTTTTAACTTTACACACCCTACTTCGCATGATGAACGTACCAGCCACGTGCACGATCCAAGGCAAGATAAGAGAAAATGAAGATTTGGCAGTCAGCGCCATGAAGCGGCCGTTAGATGGTGTAGGTCTGAGCTATAAAAGCAGCCCCATAAATGATCAAGACGCTTTACGTACGGGGTGGAAGCAGAGAAGCTCCCATCTGTCGCTGTGGTGTGGGTGGGGGGCAGATTGTTCTTTCCCCTTCCCCACACCCGGACATGTCTTTGCGGGGAGCGCGATGACCCTGCTCAGCTGGAACCCGCTGATGCACCGTGTCACCCTCGCACCATTTGTGAACTATTGAGAGGGAGGGCTTTGAGGGCCCAGCGCATCATCGACCAGGGCGAATTACCAAAGCCCCTACGGGAGCTGCAGCCAATGCCAGACTCCATTTACACCCCGCAAATGGAACAACATGCCAGACCTGCCCCTCCCTCCACCCCCCCCAACCCCCAGGGTGTTGGGGAATTGTGCAGAGCTTCACCAGTGCAAGAGCACACACTGTCACTGTACTAGGGAACCACCAGGGAGGGAGGCTAGACAAGCAAACCAGCAAACATTACGAAAGCCAACAGTAGAGCAAGCATTTAATCCACCTTAAGTATGCACACGCTAATTAATGATTTATCCGCTTTAGTTTATCATGACTAGTGCCAAAACGCTGCCACACGGTGACCAGAAGCGCTACGCGCCAGTACAGAAACGTTAAATAAATGAAATAGCGCAATCCATTTCCCGGTGGTTTAATTTTGAGAATATGACCCATGTCAAAGTAACAAAGAATGTCTGCAGCATTCACTTTTACAACCGTGTGCGAAATAAACTGCAGGGCTCTTGGCGTGACATGGTCCACCTCATTACTGGAAACAACTGGGGTTCTTATGCATTTTATAATTTCGCTATAAGGGGTGATTTGCTCTTATATACGTACATTGCATTTTAAATGCGGTTAAACTTTTAATATCACGAAGCTGGAGGGGAGCGGCATGCATCCATTCTTCCCCTTCATGTACTTATGTGTGTGGAATTCTTGAACTCTCAAGGAGGCACCTCTCAGGCCCCTCGCGCAGACTTATTGAGCACTCCACAAGCCCAACGTGCTCTGGCACATGTCAGCGTGCGCCACTATGCCTCTTTTTACAGGTGCGTGCCCACGTCTAGAGCGACTGTTGATTAAAATCGGAAACTACAGCGAGACTGCAAATGACCCTTTTCCGAAGTCCCACACGATATAAGTGACATATTAAGATACAGTCTTTAAATACAGTACATTATTAACGATCGTTGCAGTGTTCACTTTAGAATGAATGACACGATGATAGCACTATTGCAATATTGCATCAAAACCACCAGGCAACTTAGAAAGTACAGATTGCTCTGAACAGTCCATCCACTATTGCATGAGTTAACCCATCCACACACCCATTCATCTATCAATGTCATCCACCCTCCATCCAATCCATCAACCTACCCATCATAACAACCCACTCAAATCCATCCACTACCCGTCACCCATCCATTCATCACCAGCCACCCTCCACATTCATGTATGCAACCAGACCCAATCCACTCATCTATAAACCTCACGTAGTTCCATCCATCCATCAATCCATTCCTTCACCCATCCACACACCCACTCATTCATCGCCCCATCCTTCCAATCCATCCATCAATCAATCATCTGAAAACCCACCCAAATCCAACTGCTAACCATCATCCATCCAGTAATTCATCATCCATTCACCGTCTGCTTAAGATTAATCCATCCATACCATCCTAAAACAATAAATCAATATATCCATACATCTAGCCAAACCTATCCAGAGAAACTCATCTAGCCACCACCCTAGTCTGTCCGTCTATCTATCCCCAGACACCTACCCATCCCTCATTGATTCCATTTATCCAGTCATCCATCGACATCGACTCACTATCAATCCAGCCGCCCACCCTACCCCAGGTTTGTCCCCTCCAGCAAGCTCCCCGGCTCCTGGCTATTCATCCCAGGACCCTCAGGGCACACGTGAGCCCCATCCCTCGCACCCACACAGAGAGTGCTCCCAGGATTAAAAAGTTTATCTTAAAGGGAGCTTTCCCTTCCCTCCACCCCAGCCCCACCCTGCTCGGTAATTAGGCTTAACAGAAGCAATTAACAAAACAAATTGCTCTGAGCCCGACGGCCTCATTATATCGGATTGTTCGATTGTTTGACAGGGCGAGAGACAGCCCCCTCAACACGATGCAACTGGTATATATTAAAAAAAAAATAACAAAAGGAAAGAAATAGAGAAGAACAATTCCCAGCTCGTGCACACTCGCTTCTTGTTTTCATAAACAGACTCATAAAGAGTACCATTAAAGGCGCTGACCTGTCCAGTGGGGAGTGTAAAATGGAAGATAGTGCAGGGGCAAGGGGCATGACCATGGGCAATTTAGAAATGTATGATTTCACGAGGTGGGAAGTCTTCACACAGAGGGTACCTACCCTGCGATAAAATATATTATGAGTGCATGTGATGAACACAGTGGGCCTTTCTCTAACCCTGCTATGGTAAAGGGTGCAAAGGGATAACATTTATTCATGTCAGAGATATTCATTTGCAAAAACGCAAAATCTGCTGTGTTGGCTTATAGGCCCGTTCACAGTATATCAAAGACCCATTGTGTAGGCCGCTGCCTGGTAGTGCCTCCTGACTGCATAAGCCAGGCGATGCTACTGCACATTTCCTTTCCCTCTGCTTTCATTTGTTTTTAGGTCGAGCCTGGGCAGCGCATGCGCTGCTCTGCTCTGCGAGCCATGATGTATTGGAGTATGGAATAGAAGCCCCGCCCATATTTGTCATTGGCTTGCGTCATTGTCCTTCATAAATGCTGGCTTCTGATTCGTTAAGGGGGTTGTTAGTCCCTCCTTAGTACCGCCTTGTCTTCATTTGTAACCTCCCATGAGGACTGGCCCTTTTACTTCTGTTACATGGTATGTCTTATTTAGTCTGTAAGCACTATTTTCTTTAATGAGTTTCTCCTACTGCAGGCACGACATGCTTTCCTGCAACATTCAACGCCATGCGTGCTTTCATTTTCCAAGCAGCCGGGACAATGGCAGCCGCTTCTTTGAGATGAAAAAGGTCTTGGATTTACAAGAATTTGAGCTGTTGGCATTATATTTGACAATGCCTTTTACTTATGTGTTAATTAACAAAACAGATCAATTAAAGGCATTGTCATTTACAATGCCAATAGCTTAAACTCTCGCAAATGCGAGACCTATTGCATTGCAAATGCTTGTTTTTACAGAAACTAACAGTTGAAAATAGGAAAAATTTAAAATGATTTGGAAAAAACAGCCATTTGTGCCAACGTTTTCACCTGTAACTTCTTCGAAGTATGACAGATTTTTGAAAGCAATATACTGTTGCATCCGCTGGACCCTTCTGGTTGTGGGGATATATAGGACTTGTAGGTTCACCAAGAACCCGAGAAACCCAGAGCCAATAACTGAGCAGCGTCTTGCAATGGTTTTTATTGTGTACCGGGTATATAACAATTCATTTGGGAAAATATAAACAGTGAAAAATTGGTATGAAAGACACCTATGTATTTCTGAAATGGGAACAAAATATAGAGTTTAGAAACAGTAGCTATTTGCACATCTCCAAAATTGTGGGCACCCATAGTAGCATGTGAATTATAGGACATTTTTCAAACTGACTTCTTTTTTACACATGGTCTTACATTTGGAAGGCAGAAATGCATCGAAAGTCAATAGGTAAGAACAGTTGCTCCACAATTCTGTGTTCCCCTAAGTCTCCCGATAAAAATGGTACCTCACTTGTGTGGGTAGGTCTAGTGCCCGCGACAGGAAACGGCCCAAAATGAAACATTTTTACAGTGAAAACTGACCCTTTTTTGTAAAGTGCCTAGCTGTAGATTTTTAACCCTAGCTCTGCCGGCACCTACGAAAACCTAGCAAACCTAGAAACGAGAAAAAAGTGATATTTTTTCAGCTAAATTTGAGGTTTGCAGGGGATTCTGGGTATGAAAACGTTAGGAGGT
Organism: Calotriton arnoldi; assembly: GCA_963921515.1. Taxonomy (NCBI): domain Eukaryota; kingdom Metazoa; phylum Chordata; class Amphibia; order Caudata; family Salamandridae; genus Calotriton; species Calotriton arnoldi. The sequence goes on from CAWUFW010005177.1 coordinate 311,614, forward strand.
CCACACAAGCCATAGCTCCCTGGATTGCGCCGGGTGTCTAGTTTTCTGAAATGTGTGGGTTTGGTCGGTTTCCCTAGATGGCTGCCGATGCCGGGGCCAAAAACCCAGGTGACCCCCTTTGCAAAACCAGGTCGTTTTGTGATAGGTAATTTTGATGTCTCCACAATACATTTTGGGCCTTTGCCTGTGGCGGGTACTTGGCCCACCCACACGAGTGAGGTACCATTTTTATCGGAAGACTTTGGGGAATGCGGGGTGGGTGGAATTTTGTGATCCACGCAAATTCCAGAACTTTCCATCACAGAAATATGAGGAAAAGGAGTTTTTTTTTTTTTTTCAACTAAGTTTGAGGTTTGCAAGGGATTCTGGGTAACAGAACCTGGCGAGAGGCACACAAGTCACCCCATCCTGTATTCCCCTTGGTGTCTAGTTTTAAACAAGCATTGGCATAGCCAATAGGTCTCGCCTTTGGAACCTTATAAGTGCGTAGCGTTGCAGATTTCCGATGACGGTGCTAAATACAAGATGTGACTGACGTGCGACAGGAGGTACGTCAACAGCAGAGAGGGAGCAGTGGCAAGATAAAACAGTCGTTTTTGGGGAGATACTGTTGCGTTTTGGTATCACTCATTGGTATCAATGCAATAGTTCTCGCATTTACGCAAGTTTAAGCCAGGAAAATGTGCTGCATGGCTAAACACTTATAAGGTCCCAAAGGCCAGACATATTGGCTATGCTTACGAACGAAGCACGAACACACATTGTTCACCATTTAACACAATTTGTGTGTGTGTAGCGGGATTTTAATTCACACGTCTGTACTACTTCTACATGTCACGCTTATCATACGACTCAGTTCTCATGAATTGTTATTCTGTGATCGTCGGGGTATTAGGGCAGGTATACATTTATAAACACATCGACATTTGATAGAGAGCATTAGAAGAACCGTCACATGGGATGTACTACTCACTATGACAGTGTGAGATTCGGTCAGAAAGGGGGCAATGAGAGGTTCGAGCAGAAATAGGACAGTGAGAGATTCGGGCAGAGCGGGGACAGTGAGAGGTTCAACCAGAAAGGGGAAAGGGACAGGTTCAGGCAGAAAAGTGACAGTGTGAGATTCGGGCAGAATGGGGGCAATGAGAGGTTCGAGCAGAAATAGGACAGTGAGAGATTCGGGCAGAGCGGGGACAGTGAGAGGTTCAACCAGAAAGGGGAAAGGGACAGGTTCAGGCAGAAAAGTGACAGTGTGAGATTCGGGCAGAATGGGGGCAATGAGAGGTTCGAGCAGAAATAGGACAGTGAGCGATTCGGGCAGAGCGGGGTCAGTGAGAGGTTCAAGCAGAAAGGGGGAAAGGGACAGGTTCAGGCAGAATAGTGACAGTGTGAGATTCGGGCAGAGCGGGGGGCAATGAGAGGTTCAGGCAGAAATGGGACAGTGAGAGGTACGGGCAGAACGGAGACTGTGAGAGGGTGAGGCAGAAAGGGGACAGTGAGGTTCGGGCAGAACGTTGGCATTGGGAGGTTCAGGCAGAAACGGACTGTGGTCTGGGTGGAGCTGCACACAGAGGGGTCATGGGGCGCAACCACTGGTGCAAGCAGGGGGAGCAGAGGGCAATGACAAACAGAGGGACACAGACAGTGAGGGGCAATGGGCACGTGGGCATTGTAGAGCGTGTGCACAGTGAGGGGTACAAGCCGTGAGAACAGTGGGCATGCGGCCGTGGGAGCTGGGAGAGGGCACACACAAGGCGGCATAGCCAGAGAGCGGATGCTATAGGCAGTGTGAATATAAGAGGCAAAGGCGACCATTATAAACATGTGGAGGGGCAGGGAGAGGCACAGGCGGGCATGGGCGAGGGGCAAAGAGGCTTCCAAACACTATGAGGCGAGGCAATGCGAGTTAACAGGCGCACAAATGATGCAGGTAGAATTGTATGTAACAGGACAGTGACAGGTTCGGGCAGAGCAGAGACAGGAAGAAGTTCAAGCCGAAAGGAGGGAGTGACAGGTTCGGGCAGACAAGGGACAGTGATAGGTTCGGGCAGACCGAGGGCAATCAGAGGTTCGGGCAGAAATAGGACAGTGACAGGTTAGGGGGCAGCGGGGACAATGAGAGGTTCAAGCAGAAAGGGGAAAGGGACAGGTTCAGGCAGAATAGTGACAGTGTGAGATTCGGGCAGAGCAGGGGGCAATGAGAGGTTCAGGCAGAAATGGGACAGTGACAGGTTAGGGGACAGCGGGGACAATGAGAGGTTCAAACAGAAAGGGGCAGGCGGGTGTCAAGATATTTTTTACTCCTTTGTCTTTTCAAATCCTATAGGTTGGATTTTTTTACCAGCACGTATGAGCTTGCGGGGAACAAAGCCTATTGGATGGCGGAGGGGGCGGAGGCTTCGCACAGATGTTTTCCCAGGCCTCTGTTATTGTTGAATACCAAAGTTGAAATAGTGCGAGAGAAGGGCGTGACAAATGAGACAAAGGAAGTGCAAGAAAAGCTGTTCTCTCTTGCTCGAGGCGCTACAGAGAGCCCGGCAGCCTCAGATCAGCTTCCACACCAGTGTAGAGGCACAACAATGCGTGTAAATTAACCACATCAGGCATTTTATGTCTAGACCTGAACGCCAAAACAAGGGCATGTAAAATAACATGACTTGTTGTCTTCCTGGAGAAGGCCCGCCGCTCTGGGGCAAGCAGATGTGTTCAAAGTGTAGTTCATCCATGCAACACATCCATACAACACGGACACACGTATCCAAGTAGGAGACAGCAAATGAACTGTGCATTTTACACTTGTATATTCTGTTAACCAACTATTTACGAAAAAGGACAAATAAACAAACATGATTTTAGAATCGTCTTCTGGTAGAGTAGCAGCTAAAGTCTCAGTTTGGTCACGGAGAGGCGAAGCGATGACGTCACTGTGGTTATATGTTGTAGCTTCAGATGGACTCCCATGCTCTGTAGTTTTATGGAATCGGAAGATTATTCTACAGAAAAGTGTAGAATAGGGCTTCAGGACAAAAGCATCTAACATCCACGTGGAGCCCCGAGTGTGACCGGCCTGATGCACGAAGGAACTCCAAGCCCACTCAGAGCACATCTCAGTCAAGAGTAGTGCTTTCTTGCACAAATAGGTCATCCACAGCCCTGAAACAGGCAGTAAGGTTTTTACCCAGGTCTGTGGAGTCAATGAGGGCGACGACACAGTTGAGGATACTGGTCATCCCCACTGGTTACGTCACGAGTAAGTCCAGTGATCAGTTTCAGGATGCGGAGTTCCGAAATTCCTCGGTCCAAACATCTATTCCAAGTGATGACTGCAGCCCTGCACCGTGAAATCAAGAGCTACTGCATGCAGAATGAGGAATAACAAAGGAGGCCTGGAACTACTTGCTCTTTTTTCCGCTCGATAAAATGGTTAAAGAAAGGTTCACCATACTGTACTCTTTGCGATCACTACCCGCTTGTGATCACTACACTGTAAAATGAATGATCGCAAACCAAAACCGGGTGACTTTTTTACATTACTAAAAATGTTACCTTTCACGATCATACAAATATATGATCAAGAAGAAAAACAGGCAGAGACAAAGAGAAATTCACTAGCAATCGAAAACAAGCGCGCGCGTCGCGCTCACAATAAAAAACAAGCATTGGCCGCGCGGCCGTGAAACTGACACGGCCGCGCGGCCGCAAAAGTAAGAGTAATCGGGAGCGATAAAAGCCGCTGCGAGTTATCAGGGTGGGAAGCCAGATGGCGAGGGAAGCCATATGGCGCCTGATCGCGCGTGCACGCTCGCGTGAACGCAAGCTGGTCGCCAGCAAAAGCCTCTGGCAGCACTTCCAAAAGCCCCTTACTAAATGTCTGCAGAGCATGGCTCAGCGAGACCTAAAAATGTACAGGTTTGCTAGGTTTCCCTAGGTGCCGGCTGCGCTAGGACCCAAAATCCACTGGTAGGCACATAGCGAAAAAAGTCAGTGCCTAGTGGGCTTTTTTCCGCTCTGGGGGGGATGGGGGGTTGCCCTGATATGCCCCCAAGGGGGGCAGAAAGACTGTGGCCTTATTTTTTGTGGGGTAGGGGCATTGGTATGCCCTTTCAGGGCAACCCCCACCCCTGAATTTTGAAAAACAATATTCCCTGATGCCTAGTGGGCTTTCTGCCCCCCGTGGGGAGAGGCAGGTAAGGGGCTTTTGCTCCCATATGCATCCGGGAGGGCAGAAAGACTGTTGCAATTTGTTTTGGGGTGGGGGCATCGACATGCCCACCCCTATGTATAAAAAAAAAAAGTAATCCCTGGTGCCTAGTGGGCTTTCTGCCCCCTCGGGGGGGCAGATCAGGGGCTACTGCCCCCATCTGCCCCATGGGGGTGCAGAAAGACTGGCATTTTTTGGGGGTGTGGGGGCATTGGCATGCCCATCTTGGGCAGCCCCCAACCCCTAAATCAATTTTTTGATCCCCAGGGGATCAGAAAGACTGGAATTTCTCTGGGGGGGAGGGCATTGTCATGCCCATCTTGGGCAGCCCCCACCCCTATAGCAATAGAAAAAAGTCCCTGGATCTAGTGGGCTTTCTGCCCCCCAGGGAGGGCAGAAAGACTGGGATTTTGCTGAGGGGGGGTGCGGGCATTGGCATGCCCATCTTGAACCCCTAAATCAAATAAAAAATCCCTGGCTTCTAGTGGGCTTTCTGCCCCCCCCCCCCCCCAGGATCTGATTGGGGGCTACAGGGGGGGCAGATAGACTGTAATTTCGCTGGGGGTGGTGGCATTGTCATGCCCATCTTGGGCAGCTCCCACCCGCCGGGGGGGGGGGGCAGAAAGACTGAATTGCTCCCCAAAATAATTGGGGGACCAAAGGCCCTTGCCCAAGGGGCCGCTCCCCCTCCCGGGTGTCTAGTGGGAGGATCCCTAAGCAGGGATCCACTAGGGAGGGGTACCATTGGAAAAGGGAGATTCTCCCCTTTCCAATGATACCTCTTCTGACTGTCTACGTGCTTGGGGGGCTGAGATAGTCACCTGAGCACATAGAAACTGAAACTGAAATGAGCCTACTGGCTCATTTCAGTTTCGGTTTCTGTGCAATGACGTCAGCGCGCATGAGCACTGGTGCGTCGGATGGCCCCCGGCTGTCCGACGCACCGAAGGGGTTAAGAGGCATGTTAACGGAGTGGGAGGGAACTTATTAGTAAGTCTCTTAATAAACCTTAACACTATAGGGGACTTTAAAAGGGAAGGTTGGTCCGTTAAGCCGAGGAATGACGAAACGGCAGACAAATACCTCTTAACCATTGCAACCGTCCAACCTTGCAGCGCTAGGGACAGTGCAAAGCGCAAAATGTCAGATAAACGGCTTTTAAAGGGTCAATGGAATTTTCCTCACACCACTTTCCAAATTTCGCCCATCAGCCAGCATAAACTGTCTTGGTGGAGTGTCTTCTGGCTGTTACTATAACATCCCCCACATCAGGAGGAAGAGAAAAACAATTCAGGATGCCCCGATCAATCTCCAGGCATGTAGGCGCGGGCTCTGGAGGTTGGGGGAAGGGGATGTGAGGCCCTGCGAGAGGAGGTCTGCCCTGTGAGGGAGACAGAGCGGCAGACACAGAGAGAGGTGAAGAAGGTCTGAATACCATACCCTTCGCGTCCAATCTGGGGCTATTAATATGATTTGGGCCCGGTCTTGGTGAATCTTCCTCAGAGCCCAAGGAATGAAGGGTAGGGGGGGGGGGGGGAGAACGTGTAAAACAGCTGGGCAACCCAGTGCAGGTCCCCCAGAGCTCCCTGCAACGGATACTGAAGATTGCAGAACACCAGGCAGTGTGTGTGTTCTCTTGAGTGGCAAATAGGTCTATCCGAGGGGCACCCTGAAGCCAGAAAATGTGTTGCACCACAACCGGATGGAGACGCCACTCTTGATCAGCAGAAAAGTCCCGAATGAGACTGTCCGCACACACATTTTGAATCTGGCCACGTGATTTGCCATGATGCAGATCTGGTGGTCCTGAGCCCAGGACTAGAGTCGCAAAGCATCTCTGCTGAGAGGATACAACCCCACTCCTCCCGGTTTGTTCATGTACCACATTGCAGTAGTATTGTCTGTTAAGGCCTGAACTGACTGACCACGAAGGGAGGAAGGCCTTGAGAGCCAGACATATAGCCCGAAATTTCAAAAGATTGATATGTAACAACCTTTCCTCTGGAGACCATTGATCTGCAAATCCCCCATATGAGCTCACCACCCTACAGTGGAGGCATCAGTTATCACTGTGGCCAGCGGTGGCACAGGGTGAAATGGCTTCCCTTGAGACAGATTGCCGGCCACACCCCACCAGTGAAGATCCGTGGCAGTGTCTCTGGAGATATTGACTGACTCTCTCAGATCCTCGCTGTGCTGAAACCACTGCCTGCGGAGGCACCACGGGAGGGTCAAAGAGAATACAGGAGGCAATCAGAACTAGCAGGCGTAAGACCTTCAGGACTGGAACCATAGCTCCACTGTGAAACACCAGAATCATATCCTGAATGGCCAGAATGCTCTGAGGAGGTGGGTAGGCTCTATTCACCGCAGTGTCCAGTACTGCACCTATGAACAGTGTGCGCTGAGAGGGCTCTATGTGAGATTTGGACACCTTGATAGTGAAGACTAGGTTGAACAACAACTACCTTGTCAAATGCAAATGATTCAGCACCAACTCTGGAGTCTTGGCTTCGATCTGCGAATCATCCAGGTCAGCGAATACTGGTATTACCCAACTTCTGGGATGCGCTGTAACCACTGCCATCACCTTTGTGAAGACTCAAGGCGTGGAAGTAAGACCAAACGGAAGGACCACAAACTGGCAATGCTGAGACCGCATCGCAAAACAGAGATACTTCCTATACAAGTTCAGAATAGGTATGTGAAAATATGCATCATGTAAATCAATTGAAACCATCCAGTCTTCCTTCACCAGTGCAAGAATCCCTTGTGCAAGGGTCAGTATCTTGAACTTTTCCTGTTTGAGGAACCAATTCAAAATCTTGAGGTTGAGGATCGGCTACAAGCGGCCGTCCTTTTTGGGAATCAGGAAATACCGGAAATAGCATCCCTGCTCCAGTGCCTGCTCTGGAACCAACTCTACTGCGCACTTTTGAAGCAGAATGTGAACCTCCTGTTGGAGGAGCAGAAGATGTTCTTCTGTACAAAAGCCCTGTTAGGGAGGAAAAGGTGGGGGAAACTTTTGGAAGGTTAGGGAGTACCCATTTTCCACAATATTCAAAACCCAAAGATCTGTTGTTACAGATCTCCACCGAGGTAGAAAATAGGTCAACCATCCTCCCACTGGACAAGCACGCTCCAAGATGGCAGAACTTATGGCTGCTTTCCTGTGACATTGGCCAGGGAGGGGAAGGAAGAAGAGGAAAAATGCTGTTGAGTCTCTCCACGTTGTCTGCCTCTGCCCCATCCTCTATAACTCCTGTACAGGGGATTGGAGGGCTGTTGCTGCTGCTGGACTTGGCTCCTTCCACAAAAGTATACGTTCCAGCCAATCCCACCTGAAACTGCAATACTGCCTGTAATCTTTAGGCTGCGTTTGAAGGCCCAACAATCTCGCCATAGTTTTACTGTCCTTAAACCTCTCTAAGGCAGAATCAGCTTTGGTACCAAACAGCCATGAACCATTTGCAACTCTGAAAAATGTCCATGAAGATCAGCAGGCAATTTCGGAACCACCTCCTTGGCTGATTCCATCAATGCTTGGATGTAACGTCCTAACATATATGTGGCATTGGTAGACTTCAGAGCCACGCTACTAGAAGAGAAAACCTTCTTTGCAGATTGATCAATCCTTTTAGACTCCCCGTCAGTCGGAATTGTGAAAAAAAGACCCAGGTGTCAACTTCGAAGAGCAGCTCATTTGTACCACCAAGCTCTTGGGTGTAGGATGCGTGGACAAGAACGGGTTACCTGGAGCAGGCTTGTACCATCTTGCAATAGAGTTAGACACTGCAGCTGACGGCACAGGTTTCTGCTAAACATCAAGAATAGGCTCAGCAAGGACTTCATTAAAAGGTAACAAAGGCTCAGTTGACGACGTGGATGAATGAAGCCCCTCCATCAACAAAATAGATTTTAATTCCGTAGAAGGGAAAGGCAACTCCAACATATCTGCTGCTTTTCTAATCACGGAATGATAGGAGGTGACCTCTGGTGGAGCAATACCGTTTGGGGACAACAAATCACACTCTGGAGAAGTATCACAGCCACTTGCCACCTCCAAGCCTTCAAATACAGGATCCAAGGACACCATCTCCCCTTCCTCCAGATCCTGATTTCCTCCAAAAAAGTACTGTTCCTCCTCCAAAAGCCTCTAGGCCTCTCTTTGAGACCTCAATTTCAACACTGGCACTGGCGGAGACAGTGCCGGCGACATCGGCAACAGTGCTGGATTTTCAGGCCCAGATGCTTGAGGAACAGGAACAGAGTGATGCGGCGACGACTTGGATCCAGCCGATGCCGGCAAGGGTGCATCCGGTGCCGGGGATTCTTGCCGCCCCTCTTCTACTGGAGACGACGTCGCGTTTCTCGGCATCGGCAGAGGCCAGTTCAATGGAGTCATCGGCATAAATGGCAAGAACGGCGCCTGCTGGTCGTATGCCGGGAAACCTTCCAAAGAATAAGAAAGTGGGACCATGGGGCCCGCAGGCGCACCAGATGGAGAACAAGCCTTTGCAAAAATGCTATACATAGCATTGAGGAAATTCGACGGATCGGACCATGGAGTCGGGAACGCCGGATACTACTGCTTCTGTGGAGGCACAACCTGATGTGGAGGCGGAGGAAGAACTGGATCCAATACCTGCTCAGGACTCCCAGGCAGAGTCACCGCTCTCAGACTCGAAGGTGACGCTGGAGCCTCCCTCGGAGACTGAGTCGGAGAAATCTCACCTCTTTCTCCAAGGGCCCTTGGAGCCGGGGACACCGACTTCGGGGAAACATCTCTTGAAGAGCGACTTCGAGAACCATGATGCTGCTTCTTCTTCTTCTGCTTCCTTTTGGACAAATTCGAAGAATGGGGAGACGGCAACTCTGATCGAGGACAAAACTTCAGACGCCCTCTTTTTTCCCTTCTTGTCTTGGCCATAAAGAGCTTCGCCTCTCTCTCCTTCAACGCCTTCGGATTCATCTTCTGGCATGAAGAACAGTCCTCGATGTCGTGATCTGAAATTAGACCCCCAAAGGCAGTCATTGTGCGGGTCAGTTCTAGACATTGGACCTTCACATTCCCTGCAGGGCTTGAATCCAGACTTCCTTGGAGGTGACATTCTTCACCTGCAACAACGTTGCTATATCCAGGACAAAATGTCGCAAGACCTTCTAGTACTATGGAGAGCCTAGCAAAAAAACGTTATGCATCGAATGCGTGGAAAAAGGGACTGACGTCAGCACGCCAAGGAGCGCCTCGTATGGCGCCGATGACGTCATGCGGAGTTGCTTGCAGAGGCGTAGCATTGTGATGTCTTCATCGACGTGGGAGAGCTGTAAAGAAAAGCTTCAGTGGAATGCTGGCGCATTGGTATATTCAAAATGTGAGGAATCCACAAGCAGATGTATCCATCAGAAGTACTTTTATAGTAACATTAACAGGTGGTGGCACAGAAGATACCTATACAAGCTAACAAACTGGGAACTTTGATGTAGGACACCCATGCAAAATAATGGGCTGTGAGGGATTGATTCTTCTTCCTTTCTTCCACCCCATGTTTCAAAGCAAAACACCAAGGCTCACTTTGGTAATAAGTACTGGGAAGATTCTACTTTGAATCATCCTTTACAATTGCCAGCCATAGCCGCTACTACTACTGCAAGGCTACCCATCACATTATGGCAGTGGAGCCTCAGCGGCTTGAGTCAAAGCAGAGGCTGAAATTGACCATCTTGTCATCACGCTTTTAAGAACTTCTAAATCATTTCAAGGTCCCATTTCTAACCAGTAAAGAGCACCTGAGCTACAGCTCGTACTACCAAGTCTTTCACCTCAAATACTTGCCAGCCTGTGTAACGAAAAGGCTACCATTTGTTTTAAAACTAGATCTGCCCCATATTGCGACAATATGCCAGAAAGGGCAACTCAAGCTTGAATGTGCATAATCACCAACAAGTGAAAAAGGAATGTCTCAATTGACTTGCCGCTGAAAGACACTTGTGCACCCCAAAGGAGAGTAGAGGCACATATCATATATACCGTTTCATTCAAGTTTCAAATTTTCATTAGTCAGCATTGAAAAATAGTACTCAATATGTAAGCAAATATTTTGGCTTGCTTGAGAGTGGTCTAACAGTCAGTTGGAAGATGGTAGAAGTGGCTGTATCATAGTTTCATAATAAAAGTCCACAAACCACCTAGGACTACAAATGTACATTTAAAATGGTGTGCTGGCATTAACATTCAAAATACCATTAATACCACCAGAATCACAGAGCAGCTTACCTTAACACCAAACCAGAATGCTCACTTTCCAAAAGCAACCAGCTTTGAATCAGTATGGACATTGAATAGACAAATGTGTTAACTGCAAGACTTACCAAGTGGAATGCTTTACTATCTGGTTTTACTTTGTGCTTTTCCATGTATTTGATAAGGCTACAATTGGTATACCTAGAAGACAAAAATATTGTACAGATGACAAATTAATAAGGACAATTAATTTAAACAACATTTGTTTTGGTGAACTTGTGCAATTTAAGACTGCAGTTAGTAATCGCTAATGTCGCGATATAATATGAAGGTGGTTTTATCCCCCTGAGGAACACTGGTCAAAAAACACATAGGCAAGCAAGTCATGGAGGAAGACAAAAAGCATCTGAATGGCAGATTTTGGCATCATAGGACCAAGAGGAAGCATTTAACACTACCGAATGGAACTATCCTTTTAGGAAATGTGCATGGTCAAATTTTGATCCCAGTTTATTTATTGGCGGAAACTGCTTTACTGGTCCCCTGAGGCCAGGGACAAAACCAACTCTGTAGTGTAAGATAAATGAGAACTAGACAGGGTACAAAGGGTGTCTGCAGAACCTACTAATATTCACTGTGGTGATCAAGCCACTAGCCTCTATGAGGAGTACTAAATTGAGGAATTATGATATAAAGATAAGTAACTCAGAGCACATTGTCTTGCTTCATGTCATTTCACATGCTGGTATATTAGGCCACATTCTTGATGCACTTAATGAAAGATTAACTCGACGTCTAGAAGTATATTGTGATTCAGACTTACTGAAGAGAAATTGCTATTTACTTAATTACGGTCTTGAGGCGCACGCTGAACATGGGTGACCACAAAATGACATTCAATGGCAGGTTGCGCCATTAGAATATATAGGAATCTAAATATTGTCAAGTGATCAAATTAACTATAAGTGAAATATTGAGAGGTTTTTGGGTTGAAGGCAAAAACGGATTACTTTTTGTGTGACTCTTCTCTTGTGGCTGACGGGATAAACAGCATTGATTAAAATTACTATTCTTCATCGGTGATTATGCTTTTTTGAGACATGTATGTGTATTTATCGAAGATATATTTTACAAAGATTGAACATACTGCTGCATAGAAGACTTTGGGGTGGCAAAAGAAACTGAGTGGTTCTGAAGGAGGGGAGAAAAGCATGCAGCTTCCACATATGGAGGATTATTATCTGGCCTCACAACGACATAATGTGATATTGTGCTCAGCAGAGGAAAGTGACCTTGAACTTGAGACCTCTAATGTGCAGAGGTTCGGGAAGATAAGACACAGCCCTATATTGCCAATGCGGCAATACAGAAGAGGAGCAATATATAATAACTAGTCCAAACAAGGACACCACACTAATTCGCTGCTCATATATGGTAGACAGGCACATTTCAGAGAGCCTTGAAGGATATCTACTTCACTCACTGGCAAAATGGAGGTATGAACATGATGGGTGACCATTTCTCTAATGGTTTGGTTTGTTACATTCAGGGAAGCAAATGAACTGCTTAACATGCTTGATACACAGCTTCTCCAGTAGAGAATACAGCGTAGCGCGGGTAGGGTGGCTGGGGAACGATTCCAAGTGGTATGTAAAACACAACAGGCTCAGACTGATGTAGATATAAGCATGACATTGATCATGTCTGTATGTGGCAATTAGAGAGGATATTCCCAAGACACAGCTTAGAGTTAAGGCAGTTTGGGAAAGGGGCAGAGGACAAGAAATAAATACAGAGGACTGGAGTAAAGTATGCAAATTTGTAGCAAAATCTTCTAGTAATCCTACAATAAGTCATCCCATTTTCACATTCTACACAGAACGTACACCACTCCAAGTATGTTGCATAAGAAGAATGGTTTGGGAACGAAATTCCACAGATGTAACCAGAAGGAGGCCACAATCTATCACTTGACAATGTTCTGCTTACACATTGCTTCATATTGGAAGAATGTTTGCAGTATACAGGGTTAATCAATAAACATCAAGATACAATACACCTCCAAGGCATGCTTGTTGGGTAGTAAAGCATTTATAATGAACAGAAAAAAAAAAAAAAAAAGAGCAATTCTTCTAGTACTGGTGTTGGTAAGATGCAGAATAGCCATCAAATGTCAGCATATAGAGCCTCCTATATGGTTAAAAGATAGCAATAAGTGGGTAACTGCAGAGGAACGAAGACTAAAGTATGCACTTAATAAGCTAATCGACGACTGCGAAACATGGAAAACTTTTATAAAGAATCCGTGGTTTCCACAGAATGACCGACCACCATGAACTCTCTCAATAATGCATACCTACTAAAGTTGAGTTAGAATGTAGTATTAGTCAGAGCAGTAAATGTATATATAATCACAGCCCCCGGTTTTATGGTACTTATTTTTCTTAACATTTCCGTTGGTATTAATCCATATTTATGTTTTGGCCATCTTATTGGTATTTATACATATTTATTTTGTGTTTTGGGAATAAATGGAGGCATAAAATGGTATATTTCCATATTTATTTAACTGCTAGACATGCATTCATACTTAGATGCTTTTGGGATATTAGAAAATTAAGCAGCCAAATATAACAGAACACTACACCCACATGTAAATAGTAGCATTGTTTACAAATAGATGTTAGCATATGTCTACATTTAAGGAAATCCCATCCTGCGTTTTTTCACTCCCCATGGTGTATATCTGCTCAGCTGTTGGCCTGGAATTCATGAAGGACAGCATGGAGAGTCAGTAACAAGAAGCACAATGTTCTGTATTTTCCTGCTTTTAAAAATAAATAGACAGGAAACATGTTTTCTGTCTATATATGAAAAAATCAGTAAAAACTGAAAACTTTAGGTCTTATATATAATTGATGGATAACCTATTGAGATGGCTAGTTCAGTTTGTTTACAATGTATCAATTTGCAAATAGTGGTTTATATCCGTCACCCTGTCAAACGTTGTCTACTTTATAGATAATGATTGCACAGTATGTGAATGCATTCATAAGCTGTTCTGAAAATGTTTACATTTGAAATAAAGTAAGATAAAATGGGTTTTTAAAAATGTGCGGTTTATATAAGAGGTTTTCCCTCATCTAAAGAGCATATACATGGGGCCACAAGTTGTTGGAATGAAATGAACAGACAATACTTTGTTTAATGAAATTCGGATTGTACGACTATTTTGTTACTATCAGAATCTTCAGCAGTCATAAGCACACACAGCCAGGGGAGTGTACTAAAAGGTTGAATAGATGTTTGCCACCATGTGAACTTTTAGTGAGTATTTACGTATATGAGTATTTTGCGTAACAAAAACCTCAGTTACTCTGTGAGCAACAAAAAAAACCTTGGTTGGTCACTTTGGATTTTTATATAGGGCACTTACCCAAAAGGTGGCCCTGAGGTACTGATTGCAGACATGTGTGAACACAAAATAACAAACTTTGGAGATTCTTTAGAGCCAGAGATTGGCCAAACAAATGCAAAGAAATCTAGAAGGGTCCCGTTCACCCTATATGTGCACATTTTATATCAACTAATATCACTGATGGATAGTCATACCCATGCCTTTGCAAGGTTGTTCATATGCAAATACTTTTGTGGGTGGAAGAAAGAGGCTTACTGCTAAATGTTACTACAGGTTTCAGGCAGGACTTCAGGTAAGAATTAGCATGGTGGAAGAGGCAGTCAATTTGTTACTGTTAGTATCAAGGACAGTTGTCCATAAAAAAATATTGTGACTTCTTTGGACTGGAGGACTGCCCAGCCAGTCTGGAGCAAACAGGATAATCTTTGGCATGCGTTGTTTGATTTTGATGATGGAATTAAGATAGCTGGAAGGAAACTGTAAGAAAAATGTTTTTAACCATTCTAATGAATAAGAGTCCTCCTAGAAATGAGGGTCTGGGTTTCCTGATGCTAAAGTATAAGATTTGTTTCAGTGGCAAATACGTCTTTTTGGGGAGGACAAGGCTCTAAAGATGTCTGAAAGTAGTCAGAAATCTTCATGTTGCTTCTGCAGATGTCCGTCAAGTGCTAAAGTTCTGGAAGGGGACCTGCTAGGATGCTGCACATTTCAACAGCACCCAATATCTGTCAGCAGCTCTCAAGGGAACCTAATCATGACCACCCTCTATGCAGATATATGGTGTTGTCAGTTTAACAGGATGGAAAAAATTGCAGGGAGAAAAGAAATAGTTATGTAATCATCTGGTAATGCCAGTTACCTCGAGTGCTCGAGGAACCACTCACTAGCTCGGTCATATCAATGTGGTAGTTCTGCTCCTCTTGTGACCATATCATGTGATGAAATGCCACAGTGGCTCTCCAACAGTCCAAGGAATCATTTATCGGACACGGAGAAGCATTCTAGACCGAGACACCTTGATGCACGTTCATCTTCTGGCCCCACTGTGACCGAGACTGAAAGGCCCTCCTACTCATTGAGATCCATTGTTCTAAGTCGCCCAATGCTTGCGGCCAATGATCTCCTAGACCTTGTTGCAAATGCAAAGAGAAGACTTCTAGGACTGTTGAAGGAGTTGCCGTTAGATGTAGCAGCTTGCTTTCTCCTCCAAAGGGACACTATGGAACCTTAGTGTCCAAGACTGCAAATACCCTAGACCGGCCAATATCAAGGAGCAAAGCTGACATTTCCATAATGTTCTCCTTTACTATTTCCTGAAACAATTTCAGGGTGTATTAAGCGCAGTACCGATTTTGAGTTTGGAGGAGGCAACTTTACTTTAAATGCCCACAAGATAGATGACGAAAGATATGACGAAGAGTCAATATACGGATTCTCTCAATTCATCTGCTTTTTGTGCATCCTTGACTAGCTGAAAATCCCGTTTCATGCCCTGTTCTTTTGGACAAATAAATAGCAGAAGATGCACTGCTAGGGAGTTTCAACTTTCTCTCCACCTGTTTCAGCCAGTTAAAGCGTACAGGCCTTAACATGCACTGGTATCTGAAAAGCAGTGGAATCAGATTGTGGTCAATCATCCAAATGTCTCGTTATAGTAACCCACTTGGGAAATATTAGAAATACTCACTCCCATTGAGGTACTAGGCAGAAGTGGCAGGCTAATGGAGTTACTACTAAGGAAAAGGTCTATTTCCTCCAGTTGCAGAAGGCTTTTCTGTTCAGAGATCCTTGGGTCTGACAAAAGGGTTTCTATTGCTTTTGCAAGAGCTGCAATGTTGCTGTTTTTCAAGTACAGGGGTTCAAAGAGATGGGGCTACATATGCAGGTTTACTATTGGAATTTGCAAAACTCCTTCCTTTTCTCTAGCCCATCCTCATTTTTCATTCTTTGGATCTAATGCCTATGCGGTCTCTTTCACTGAGCTAATCGTTTGATCTTGAATCACGATTCCCACCTTGAAAATGTTCAGAAAATCCTCTCTCTCTCTAAGCACCAGGTTCACAAATTGTTGTGCTGGCTACTAGAGATCCTGACTACAGAGACCTGGCAGTGCTGTAAAGCTTGATCTCCTAACAATGGTATGTATCTGGCATGCTTTCGTGTTTTTTTTTTCAGTCCATCCACCTACTCTTTCGCAATTGGCTCTGTGGAAGTAGAGGCCAAAAGCAATTTAACGTCTTTTCACTGCAGAGACTACTAGAGAATCTGCTGGAGTGAGGTCATGCAGAAGATTCAGAATCTGGGACACTTTACATCTCCATTTTGCTTTCCACCAATATCAACAAAAATGGAGTTAGGATAGTGTGTATGTTAGGTTCCATTCTGGAACCAATGGAACCACTGGTCTTGTTTGTGGCTTCAGAAGCAGAGACTCATAATAGAGACGTTATACATTAAGGTTATACAGCCTCAATTATGAACTTTTGGACTTCTCTCTGGTAACCTCAGTAACATCTATTGGAGACTAAATCTGGAAAGAAAGAATATCCGTATTTGAAGACAAAGTGCTGTCCAGTCAGAGACATCAGAGGAGTGCATTGAGGAGTCGTCATTACAGCGGTGTCCTTTTGAAGACACTCGATCACTCCAAGGGGGATCATCTCTGGTTTCATTCTCTCTCTTGGGGTCCCAACTGTTTTGTTCAATCACAACTCTTTACTCCAGACTGTCTTCTGAAGAGGGTCATGTTCCTTGATTGTGCCTATTCCTGGAGGGAAGAGGCGGCTTTATAACTGGTGATTAACCCAATCTTTGTTCCTCAGTCACCTGTATAGCATCTCTTGCCATATTTGACTTTTGTTATCTGAGTGAGTGAAGATGGCAGAGGAAAAATGTCAAGCTTATACTTCCTTGGCTTCCTTCAGATTTTTCTGCCACCCGCAGTCCCCCATAAATGTGGTGATAAAGAGCAGAGGACCTAAACCCATAGGACTAGACCAAAAAGAGAAAAAAAGCTCCTATATTTACAAAAAAAGTTTGGGAATTGAACCTGCAACTGGAGTTTCTGGTCAAATGTGGCTTCCAGAGAAGGATACTGTATTCAGGGATTCTAGTGGGGAAAAAACCATACCAGAGTGGCTCTGCGGGACAGGTACGATTCAAGAATTTCTAAAAGTGGCAGAGTTAGATTTCAGCCTTGCTAGCCTAGGGGCATCGTTCTCCTCTTGTTTTTTGACCAGTTTAAAATTCTAATGTAAAGTGGTGTATTCAGTCAAATGTACTTTGCCATGAGATGAAATTGGTTAGCTGCATTAAAAAAATGAAAACTGTGCCACCACATAAGCATGTATTCTTAGTTTAAATCTCTTCTGAATCTGTAAGTGAATATTTAGAGTTGTGGACTGGGAGTCTGCAAATGCACAAATATAATCTATTTATGAATATCGGCCGGATTTCCATAATAATACTTAAATTTTTTGCCATGTTTGCATTATCTTAAATTGTGGCTGAAGGGGTCATCCCCAATAACACAAGAGATATTGGGTAGCAGAAGGCTGGTCTCTAGTCAGAGTTTATTTGTGGAAAAATGATCGGTGGGATTGATAGGTTACCAAATCCACGTTCTCATAGGCCAGAGGCCAAACGGGTGATGATAGAAAAATATCCAAAAAGGTACATTGCAGGCATGTTGGTAAAAAATAATAACAATATTAATAATACAATAAAAATCAGGAAAGCAGCATAGTGGATGGCAGAGAGTCATCCTATTCTAAACTTGGCATAGGTGAGTGCAAAGGAGTTTTATTTTCCTTACTAAAACTCGAACCAGGGAAAAAGTAAAGTGCCAATATTTTTTCTAAAGACCATGCACATTACAGCAAAGTAAGCAGGTTGGTTCATTCTATTACCTATATCACTATATGAAAATACTTCACTGTGCTCAACAGAAACACACAATGTGTATCTTCTATCTCTTAAGAAATCAGCAAACGCTTTATTGGTGGGCTCAAAAATAGGGGATGAGTTCAGGAACGCATGTCCTTCTCTACACCTGCTGAATGTCAGGGTGCACAGAGATCTGTGTTCCCCTCAATCAATCAATCATAGCATTTGCAGAGCGCACTACATACCCGTGAGGGTCTCAAGGCGCGGGGGGGGGAGGGGAGGGGTGCTGCTACTGCTCGAAGAGCCAGGTCTTCAGGAGTCTTCTGAAGGTCAGCAGGTCTTGGGTCTGCCGTAGGCGGATGGGGAGGGTGTTCCAGGTTTTGGCGGCGAGGTGGGAGAAGGATCTGCCGCCGGAGGTTGCTCTTCGGATGCGGGGTATTGTGGCGAGGGAGAGGTCGGCGGAGCGAAGCTGGCGGGCGGGGGTGTAGAGGCTGAGTCGTCTGTCGAGGTACGCAGGTCCGGTGTTGTGCAGTGCCTTGTGTGCGTGGGTGAGGAGCTTGAAGGTTATCCTCTTGTTGACGGGGAGCCAGTGCAGGTTTCTCAGGTGAGGGGTGATGTGGCTGCGGCGAGGGATGTCGAGGATCAGGCGTGCAGAGGCGTTCTGGATGCGTTGCAGCCGTTTCAGGAGTTTGGCAGAGGCTCCAGCGTAGAGGGCGTTTCCGTAGTCCAGCCTGCTGCTGACGAGGGCCTGGGTGACCGTTCTTCTCGTTTCGGTGGGGATCCACTTGTAGATCTTGCGTAGCATGCGGAGGGTGTTGAAGCAGGCGGAAGAGACGGCGTTGACCTGCTTAGTCATGGAGAGGGTGGAGTCGAGGATGACTCCTAGGTTGCGTGCGTTGTCGGTGGGTATAGGGGCTGCTCCCAGTGCGGTCGGCCACCAGGAGTCGTCCCAGGCCGAGGGGGTGGATCCGAGGATGAGGACCTCCGTCTTGTCAGAGTTCAGCTTCAGTCAGCTGTTCCTCATCCATTCGGCGACGGCCTTCATTCCTTCGTGGAGGTTTGTTTTGGCGGTGTGGGGGTCTTTGGTGAGGGAGAGAATCAGCTGGGTGTCATCGGCGTAAGAGATGATATTGAGGTCGTGCAGTCGGGCGACGTGGGCGAGTGGTGCCATGTAATGTTGAACAGCGTTGGGCTGAGGGATGAGCCCTGGGGTACGCCGCAGATGATCTCGGTGGCCTCGGAGCGGAAGGGGGGAGGCGGACGCTCTGTGTTCTGCCGGAGAGGAAGGAGGTGGTCCAGTCCAGGGCCTTCTCTTGGATTCCGGCATCGTGAAGGCGTGTGCGTAGTGTGTGGTGGCATACCGTGTCGAAGGCGGTTGACAGGTCCAGGAGGATGAGGGCCGCGGTCTCTCCGTTGTCTAGCAGGGTCCTGATGTCATCGGTGGCGGCAATGAGGGCAGTTTCAGTGCTGTGGTTGCTGCGAAACCCGGACTGGGACGGGTCCAGGATGCTGTTCTCCTCGAGGTAGCGGGTCAGTTGTTTGTTGACGGTCTTCTCGATGACCTTCGCCGGGAACGGGAGTAGGGAGATGGGCCGGAAGTTCTTGAGGTCCTTGGGGTCCGCCTTGGGTTTCTTGAGTAAGGCGTTGATCTCGGCGTGCTTCCAGCTATCCGGGAAGGTTGCTGTCTCGAAGGAGATGTTGATGGCTTTCCGGAGATGGGGTGCGATGGTGGTGTTGGCTTTGTTGAAGATGTGGTGTGGGCATGGGTCTGACGGAGATCCGGAGTGGATGGTGTTCATGATCTTGATGGGGTCGTCGTCGTTTATGTTGGTCCAGGAGAGCAGGCGGTTGGTGCGGATGTTGGTCGTGGGGGCGGGGATCTCAGTAGTTGTCGGGGCGATCGTGGTGTTGAAGCTGTCGTGGATGTCAGCGATCTTGCGATGGAAGAAGGCGGCCAACGAGTTGCATAGGTCTTGCGAAGGTGGGATGTCGTTGGTGTTGGAGCTGGGGTTAGAGAGTTCCTTCACGATGTTGAAGAGCTCTTTGCTGTTGTGTGCGTTGTTGTCTAGGCGGTCTTTGAAGGAGGCCCTTTTGGCGGATCTAATGAGGTGATGGTGTCTGCGGGTGGCGTTCTTGTGGGCTGCGTAGCTGTCCGGTGTTTGTTCGCGGTGCCAGTTCTTCTCTAGCTTTCGGCAGGTTTGCTTGGAGGCCCGGAGGTCTTCAGTGAACCAGCTGGCTTTCTTGCTGGTGTGGCTGTTGGGGGGTTTCTGGGGCGGGGCGAGGGTGTTGGCGCAGTCGTCGATCCACTGTCTGAGGTTGCGGGCGGCGGTGTCGGGGTCGGTGGGGTCGGCTGGTGGGCACCGGGCTAGGGTGGTGGTTAGCTGGTCTTCGGTGACTTTGCTCCAGCAGCGGCGAGGCATCTGTTGGGTGCGGTGGTGCGTGGTGGCTTTCTGGAAGGTGAAGTGGATGCAGCGATGGTCGGTCCAGTGGAGTTCGGTGGTGTGACTGAAGGTGACGTGGGAGCTTGCGGAGAAGATGGAGTCAAGCGTGTGGCCGGCGGAGTGGGTGGGAGTTGTGACGAGTTGTCTGAGTCCGAGGTTGGCGAGGTTGTCGATCAGGGTGGTAGAGTTGGTGTCGTTGTTGTTCTCGAGGTGGAAGTTCAGGTCCCCGAGGAGGATGTAGTCCGTGGAGGCGAGGGCGTGAGGGCTGACGAAGTCGGTGATGGAGTCGCTGAACTGTGGTCGAGGTCCGGGGGGTCTGTAGACGAGGGTTCCTCTGAGGGTGGTGTTGGGGTCGGTGTGGATCTGGAAGTGCAGGTGTTCGGCGGTGCTGAGGGTGTCGTCGTTGTTGGTCGAGACTCTGAGAGTGTTCCTGTGGACGATGGCGATTCCTCCTCCTACTCCTTTGGTGCGGTCCCTGCGGGAGATCTTGTAGCCTTCCGGGATGGCAATGGCGATGTCGGGTGCCGAGGAGGGGTTCAGCCAGGTCTCCGTCAGGAATGCGACGTCAGGGGAGGTTGAGTCGAGTAGGTCCCAGAGTTCGACGGCGTGTTTGCGGGCGGAGCGGGTGTTGAGAAGAATGCAACTGAGGTGGTTGGGTTTGTTCCTGGTCGGCGGGTTGGCGGGCTGGGTGCTGGTGAAGCTGCAGTTCCGGCAGGAGAAGGGTCCTTGGGTGCTCTTCGGGGCGGCCAGGAAGCAGGTGTGTGATCGTCATCCGGTGTTGAGTGCTTGGAGGGTGCTGGAGTCGTAGCGGAGCCGGGCATCGTGGCGGGCGCGGGGACCAGGGGTTCTGGCGCTGGGTGCGGTCCAGGTGCAGACGGGCTTGCCTTAGGCGCGCCTTCGGCGCGCCAGCGGCGCGGCCGCTCAGCGCCCGTCATATATGGGGAGGTGGGAGGGAGGAGCAGCTGGGAGGCAGGGGCAGCGAATGGGCGGTCAGGGGGGCGGGGCCGCAGGGGACGCAGCGGCGGGAGCGGTGAGGGGCAACGAGGGGAACAGAAGGCAAAAATGGGCAACGAAGGGAGCAGAAGGCAAAAATGGGCTCAAAAACACGGGGGCAACGAGGGGTACAGAAGGCAAAAATGGGCTCAAAAACACGGGGGCAACGAGGGGTACAGAAGGCAAAAATGGGCTCAAAAACACGGGGGCAACGAGGGGTACAGAAGGCAAAAATGGGCTCAAAAACACAGGGGCAACGAGGGGTACAGAAGGCAAAAATGGGCACAGAAGGCACAGAAATACAGGGGCAACGAGGGGAACAGAAGGCAAAACGGGCTCAAAAACACAGGGGCAACGAGGGGTACAGAAGGCAAAAATGGGCACAGAAGGCACTGAAATACAGGGGCAACGAGGGGAACAGAAGGCAAAACGGGCTCAAACACACGGGGGCAACGAGGGGAACAGAAGGCAAACAGTAAAGGCAAAAAAGGCAAACAAGGATACAATAGGAGGCAAACAAGGATACAATAAGGCAGACAATAACGGCAAGCAAAGAAATACAAACCTACGGCCTACCACTGGCCACCAGGGATGAGGCGCAGGTGGTAGCCTGCGGGTGGAGGAGGGCCTCGAACTTCCTCAGCAGCGGCAGCTGGGGCAAGGACACACAGGCGGAGCTGTGCGGAGGGGGAGCGACCTACCAAGCAGGGTCAAGGGTCGCTCTATATAAAATATAAAAATGTTTCTACTGTGTAGGGCTTAGGTCTAACTTCTTGCAGTGCTAAATAAAATTGCCTTCTTCTGAAGGAGATAAAATTAGTATCACTGATTTGGGAGGGACTTAATATTTTAATACTGAATGGCTCAAACTTTATTGCTTTAGAATAGATTAAAAACTAGCACACGCATGTGGTTAACAAACCTACATGGTTTAATACTGCCATCTATACTTACTAGACCTAGAAAGGCTTAAGATAAATAAACTGTCTGTAGATAGACGGACCAAGGCCCATCAGCATGTGAAGGAAGTTCATATGAATGCCTGGTATAGACTTATCCAATGTAAAATACTTAACAGGAGCCAAATTACAAACATTTCTGTAATAAAACTGATCAAGTATATAGATTGCAGCTACCCCACAGGAGGCAATATTGCATTTGTTGTGGCCATATCAGGCAAATGAGTAGTTCTAGCAGGGGGTGTTCGCAGAACATCCCTTTAACATTGGGACTACTCCATTAGTCTTAGACCTATACCTATTCTGCTTTCACGTGATATTAAAATGCAATCATTGCAGGCCAGATCTGCTGGTTTAATCTTTCTACTAGCAATAAGATGCCCACGGCTATGTAAAAGATTGTATCAGGTTCCCATTTATATTGTAACAAAATGGAGGCAGTGTAAAGGAGCCCCTATTTTTCTCAGCAAAGACCGAAAAGTGTTGGGAAGACTTCAAATAGTATCTGGCACTTACACACAAGATTTTATGGGTATAAATGCTAATATAAAGCTCATGTGTGCATTTTATCACCTACGGTGATAATAGTAGGGAGAGCACTGCAAGAAGCTAGTAAAGTTTATTTGTCTTAATGAATGTTTGCTACATGTATTTGTATGCTTATAAGGGAAAATATAAAGTTAAACAAAGAAATATAGATTACTGAATGTCATTAAGTACAGCAGCCCTCTCTCATTTCTTATGTGGTTTTCGCCATAGTGAAATCTGGGCAGGGGGCAACTTTAGATCTAGAGAAGAGGTAAATCGGCATTGGTTGAGGGCCCCAATAAGGGCTCACCTGTGTACATCATTTTCATGCCTGCTAAACAGGTCCACCTAACACCCTAAAAAAGCCAATCCCCTAAAATGGTGAAAGGATTGAGCACCATCAATCACCTGCCACGGAAGCGCTAACATTTTGACCTGCAAGAGAGCTGGGCTATCCTGAAATGTCTCCTTGTCCCTGTAGCCCAGTCTTTCTCTAACTACAAGCCTGGAATATGTCAGTCTCCATTACGCCTGTTTATAAGAGTCTTAGCCCTTGGCATAGGGTACCCTAGGGTGTTCCTAGAAAAGTACTGAAAATAATTAGTGCCTACCTTTCAATGGGGATCAGAAACAAATCAATATGGCATTGAATTGTCTTTATCTCATGAAGAGTAAATCCCTGGCATCTGCTGGTGGGGGACAGGTTCTGGAGATAGCTGAATAACTCTACACTTGTTCTATCCCATTGGCCTCGTCTTTTGGCAAAACCACTTCAGGGGCCAAGGCATTTAAAGAAAAACTTGCAACTGTGCTGTTTTGAGGCATCAGAAAGGGACTATTTGGAGTGGAGGTTAATCTTGATTGGTACCAACAATGAACATTTATTCGATTACTCCTTCTGCATGCTTATATGGGCCATTCAAAGATTTAAAGTACAACCATACCCACGCCCCATGGGGTTCAGACAGACCAAGCACCACTACTTGGACAGGTTCTTCAGTGTTCTCTGGATAAGAAGGTACTAATTCTCCAAAGCAAACATCTCTTGTTGCCTGTTCTGTCCATCTTCACAAATCCAGCCCATTATACAATGTCAGACTCTATAACGGTGTTTGCATTTATTCCGAAAAACACACAAGCTTGATAATACAAGACAGTGGCAGCTAACGGTGCAACGAACCATCTAGATTTCAGCAATATAAAGTGTACAGAGTGAGACTTTCAATTTAAACACAGTTCAATGAAGCTCAACTGCAGTCATTAAAAATATTCAGAATTTATAGAATTTAGCTTTCGGAAACGGTGAACTGTAATATAAATGAAGCTATTAATCACATCAACTTACGTGTTTCTCCGGAAATCTTTCATTAAAGTTGAATGTTCAGGCATCTTCTTAATGTCTTCCCAATCTTTGTCTAAGGACGGCATAGTCAATAGGAATGCAAACTATTTTTCAGACCATTCAAATATAAAATACATGAGAATATTCACAAAATAAGTAAGTACTGACACTGAAATTGCATTTTAATGTCTAACATTTCAAACTGTACATCTGACAAATAAAAAGTAAGATTATTTAGGTAGCCCTCAAAGTAATCTAATGTCATTACACTTTAGGTAGTTCATTCAACAATATTCAGAAAAGTTAGCTGGTTAGTGTTTCCAGTACTTTTACCTCCAGAAATGACTGGATTAGAAACAACTAAGTCACAAGCAGCGGAAAAGGAAAAGCTACTTACCTTCGGTAATGCTCTTTCTGGTGGATACTCTATCTGACCACAGATTCCTCACCTTGTAAATACCCCGGGCGCCAAACTGGATCCTGACATTTTTCTCTGCAGTTCCCTCACACCCCAGTAGGTGGCGTTGTGTGCCTCTGTGTTGGGTCCGTCCTGCACCAGTAATGATGTCAGGGCCACATATAACCTCCACAGTTTCTTTCTGATATCTGTCTGTACCGGACTCGGAGCCCTGAATAATCAGATTTTTCAATATGCAGATCTCAAATTGAGTCCTTTTTAAGATGGAGAAAGGGTCTATTCTACAGAAAGTGAAGGTCGGAAAGTAATTTGCAGTCAGATGGAGTATCCACCAGAAAGAGCATTACCGATGGCAAGTAACTTTTTCTACAGACGGATACTTCTAGCTGCAGATTCCTCACAGGTCCCGCAGGATGGAATGGGCAAAGTACCCTTCCCGCAGGACCTGGCAATCCAGACAGTAGTGCTTTGTAAACGTGTTAACCAATGTTCATGTTGCAGCCTAGCAGATGTCCAAGATATGCACTCCTCGTGCAAGCAAGGTGGAGCCGCTTTGGTTCTGATAGAATGAGCCTGCAAGTCTTCCAGGGGGCTGTGTCTTAGTTAATCCTTAGCAGATATTTATACAAAGGACAATCCATCTAGAGATGGTCTGTTTCTGCACTGCCTTACCTCTCCTTGTCCCAGAGAAAGCAACTAAGAGCTGATCACCCAACCTGATTGTTCCCTGTGGATCAAAGCAGAAGCTCGGAGCTCTCTTATTGTCTAAGCAAAGGAGTCTTTCTCTCCCTCCTTGGAAGGAGGAGGCAGGTAAAGAAGACCATCAGGGAGACTGACTGCCTAATGTGAAAAGGAATTACAACTTTAGGGCGGAATGCAGCCTTAGTCCTTACGACAAGTCTGTCTGAGAAGGTGGTGTGGACAACTGTGCACTGGCTCAAACGGGGTGCCCAACAGAAATTTGAGAACCAAATTCAGATTGCACTGGGGAAACACAAATGGTTTTGGAGGAACAGGTGGGTCAGCTCTTTTAGAAAATACATCACAACAGGTGATTTAAACAGAGAGGACTGATCATGTAACCTTAAAAAGGCAGACAAAAAAACTTTTAACTTGGCTACAGAAAGTCCTTGGTAGGCTAATGATAACATCAGACAACTGGGCATGCGAGGATGGGATTTGCCCTAAAGAACACGACACAACAAACTTCTCCAACGTACCACATAGATGGTTTTGGAGGATGGATACCTAGCTGTCAGAATGGCAATTAACACCTCTGGTGGGAGATCAAAAGCAATCAAATGTAGCCGCTCAATCTCTAAGCCTGGAGGTGTAAGTTCCGTAGGCTCGGGTACAGGAACCTGCCCTGCTCCTTCAACAGAAGGTCCCCCCGAAGGGACAGCCAGGCCAGAAGACAAATGCTCATGGCCAGAGGTTCCAGGTACCACACTTTCTTGGCCAACCTAGAGCCACTAGGATGACTAGGCCTGGTTGTTGCGGATCTTCTTCAGAACTTTGGGCAGGAGATGTAGAAAGGCGTGCAGGAGTCCCGAGCTCCAGTTCAACCGACAGGCATCTTCGAAGGAGAATTGTCTTGGGAACTCAAACGTGCAGATGATTGGACACTGCGGGCTCTCAGCAGTGGCAAAAAGATCAAGCCAGGATTCTCCTTATTACAGGAAGTTACCATGTACCACCTCAGAGCTTAGACGCCATTCTTGATGTGCTAGACAACACCAGTTTTTTTCATCCGTCACTGCGTTTAAAGCTTCTCCCAGGTGTTGTGTGACGAGAAAAATGACTTGACAGCTCAACCAGTTCCAGGGGTGTGCATCCTCCTGGCACAGGACCCACAATCCTACTTCACCATGCTGGTTGCAGTAGCACATGTTGGTGGTGTTGTCCATGATGACCTGCACTCTTTCCCCTTAATAGACGAGACAAAAGCTTTTATGGCTTAGCGAATCACCCACACCTCTGACAGACTGATGTGGTGGCGGGCCTCCGCCACAGACCAGAGAACTCCGATGTCCACCTCTTCCAGATGACCTCCCAAATCCAGCAATGATGCATCTGTCACAACCAGTTTCGGGTGGGTCAGGGAGAGGGTTCTGCTACCGGTCCACTTGTGGTCCATCAGCCACCACTGCAGATCTTTATGTCTCCTCTGATATCTGGATGGAATCGGAGAGGTTCCCTTGATGCTGAGCCCACTGAGACTTCAGATACCACTGCAACTCAAATCATGGGCTACTAAGCGGATGCAGAAGCCCAAGGGCCCCAGAGCTGTACACACTGAGACCGAGGTCAAAGGTTGAAACATCGAGATCCTGGACTCTCTAAAGGCATCAGGAAAGCTCAGCATAGCACCACATCCATGATGCCTCCAGTGAAGGGGAGCCTCTGCGAAAGAGTCAGGTGTGACCTCCCAGAGATGGTAACAGATTGACAGTCATTTGGAGGTGGAGGACAGCTGTTTGAGTTGAGACCCCCCCTGCATCAGCCAGTCATTGAGGTATGGGAAGACCAGTATTCTCTACCTCTGAAGTTGGGCAACTACCACCACCATCACTTTAATGAACATCCGAGAAAAACTGGTAAGGCTGAAGGGAAGCATTGAGAACTGAAAGTGCGTGTGCCCCTGAAACTGTAGGTAGCACCTGTGAGACTGTCGGGCAGGAATGTGCAAACAGGCATCCTGCAAATCCAACGCCACAATCTACCAGCTGGATCCAGGGCAGACAGAACTTGAGTGCAAAACTTTAGCTCGTCCTTTTTGGAGGCAGAAGTTCAGAGGGTGAAGGTCTAAAATAGGATGAATTCCTCTGTCCTTCAGCACCAGAAAGTAACGGGAGAAGCAGCCAGTCCCAACCATGTATGCCAGTAGCCTTTATACAGCTCCCTTGTTCCAAAAGAGCCTGGATATCTTTCCACAGGATGGACAAGTGGCCTCCAGAAGTCGTTGCGGTGAAGGCAGCATGTTTAGAGGGGTGAATAGAAAGGGTTGGGCAACTGCTAGACAACTTGAGGCATCCATCTGTCTGATGTGATGCTTCGCCACCCATGGAAGTAATAATTTATCCAGCCCTCCAACCGGTTGGCAGTGTGCCACTGGCAACAAACAAAAGGAGTTTTTCAGTGGTGGCTGTGAGAAGGGGTTGGGAGGTGTAATGATGGCCGACAGGCCATAGACTGGACAGTGCTTCGCTTCTGGGGTCTGGACTCTGTAAGCCAGATTGTTGACTTCTACCTTGAAAGGTTTGTGAGGTCTATTGCTGCGGATGCAGATGTTGATGTTGCATCTGTTGGATACCCCTTATGAAGCTTCAAAAGGGGCAATATTGTTGGGAAAGTGCCATATAGGTGATGCACGGCCAAGGGAGTGCAACGTAGCTTTGACCCTGGTTTCGCCCATATGGCGAGGACAGTGTCCGTGAAGGCCTCATTGAATGAGTGGAGAGGCTCGTTGGAGGTCTGCACTGGTTGCATAATGTCTGTAAGGACATTGGTTTTTATCTCCACTGAATATAGCACGAGGTGGAGGATTTTTGTCTCCCTCCTGATGACCATCTGCAGTTTTTGATATGGCTGTAAATGCGGTCTTATGGATGGAGTAATTTCTGACCAACTACGCAGAAAAACAGAAAATGAATTTTAAAGGAAAGCAAGAATGGGTCACTCGAATCCTCTACATGCCCTCTGCAATGCTCCAGGGATTCTTCGTCTCTAGTCTTCCGTTCAATATATAAGTACACGCCTTGCCAAAACTAGTAGGTTAATACCTCATGAACTTCCAAATGTATGCATATGACATGCAAATCCATTTCGAGCTAGAAAACAAATCTGATAACTTAACTGGCAACTCTGCTTACTTGAATTATATGCTCTACTGGATGAAGGAGAATTTCATTTGCATGAACGGAGACAAAACCGAGATCCTTGTTGGAGGAACAACAAAGTCTCTGCAATTTGACTGGGCTACAGGCCTCTGAAATGTGGCCAACCTCTCTAACAACTAGGAACTCAAGTCAACACAATACTTAAGGATATCAATCTTCAACTCTGCTTACTCTGATAAATGCCAATACTACTCCAATCTGATCACAAAATTAAGCTACCATGAGCATTGGTCTTGGCACGCTTGGATTACTGTATCATTTGCTCTAGCAACCAAAAGACCTTCATTGCCACAAACACTACAGCATTGGGCAGCCAGAATGTGCTTAAATCTCTGCAGAATTGACCAAAACAAACCCACCCTAAAGCCAGGATTAAATTCAATGTCCAATATGAAACATTAAGGCTAATGGGTTTTCAATCATCTAAATTGTGAAACATCCACAATCCTAACCGGACATCTTAATCCAATCATATGAGGGTTAAGGAAAAATCTGAAAACATAACTATTTTTAGGTTATGACTGAAGAAAGTTGGTCACAGTTACTAAACCACTGTATCCAACTCCAAATTCCTCTCCATCTTTACATACATCTTCTTTAGGACTCCGAGTACCCTAAAGGCTGCTGCACTTTAGAAAACATAAAAACTGAAAGAGAATAAGGGCTCTAGTAAGCAGCTCAAGAGCTTGGCTAAACACCACCAAAGTTCAATATAAGAAATCGCACCCTGAAAGATGTAGTTTGAGTAACATGGCTGTGGAGATGGCTTAGATCAAGGTTGACAAGATACCATGAAGCTAGAGTTCTCAGGGGAAGAAAGTGATGACTTGAGCTCCCACATATTGAGGCAACATTCGTCGAAGAAGATTTCAGAACTAAACCAGTGCAGGAGGATTTTATGAAAATGACTAGAAATCCCGGGTTCTGCTGAAGGGAGTACAGGCAAAAATGGTGAGACGTTATCACCAAACTATCGCATTAGACGACAAGGTTAATGTAAGAAAAATTCTAAAAATGCAAATGTAAAATTTACAAATAGAAATACATATTCTGGCAGACATGCTTATGCAGAAAGGCCAAAAATTAAGGATGCCCTAAAAAACTACAAAGGTCATTTGAAATAAAAATGTATTCAGGCTAGATGATTGCAAAGTAATTACAAATACATTTTGCCATGCAGTACTAAAGTCTAGCATCACTATACTAGATGTTAATGGTTGGGAAGTGCAGCGTTCTCAATAAACACTATTTATTCTTGTCATTTTACTCCCCACTTTATCACAATTTGTCACCTAAATCTATAAATAAACAAGAAAGAAAAAATGTTTTGAAAGTCATATAAGCAAATATCCATATTATTCAGAAGAATTTCATACAAGATGTGCAATCCTTTAAAATCAGTTTTTCCCCTCAAAAACACAGCTATGGAGGCTCAAGATTTTCCAACAACAAAGTGGCAGCACAGTGATAAGGAATAAAGTACAGACCTGCAGGAAAACCCATGACATTGAATATTCTATCCAGCTGGTCATGGTGATAAGGATTACTAGTTTTAATATCCTCTTGCCGACAATGAAATATTGGTTCCGACGTCAGCAGCTCTGCAAATATACACCCTATCGCCCAAATATCTAGAAAAACAAATAAAAGACTATTAGAAAGATTTAGTCACTATCATTTTCTGTCCATGAACAGGATCTATTTCGTTAATTGGTATTCCTAAATACAATTATGCCTTCAAATTATTTTTTATTCCAGTATTATTCTTTTGTATCCAGTACCTTGCAGTCTTTGTGATGTAGCAGTTATAGAAAAAGCAAAACCGATAAGAATGAACCAAGAACTAAATATAGTTTTTGCCTTTTCGTAATTAACCACCATATTTCTGAAATTTGTGGCCCAAGTACGAGTCCCTCAGAGGAGTATATGTGCTATTTACCACACCCTATAAAATCCGACTCCCCGGGTTTCAGGATTGTGTGATAAATTGCATCTATTCTGAGCTTCTGTAGAATAACATGCAGGTGTTGTTGCTTACTATACCAAAATCGTCATTCCATGGTAAATACTGTATGTTTTTCCGTTTTATATTCTGGCAGGTATGATCTACTGAAATGTAACGGTAATTACAGCGTGTTGCAAACCATGCACAATTATGACAAGGGTTTGTACAGGGGTCAGAAAGCTCAAGCCCACTCACAATCCGGATCTTTGAGGTACAGCACAATTTCAAAAACAGCCATTTTAAGAGCAAGTCAACAATGCAATTTAATATTTTCCCCGTTGCCGCAGCTTATAACGAGGGTCTACAAATATTAAAGCTGTGACTGAAGGGGTTAAGAAAACTGCAGGAAATGCGTCTGGAAGCATTTTTGTAATTTTTTGAACGTCAGGTTGCAATGGTATTTGAGTTGATTTTACGTTCACATACATGAACAACAGATCAAGAGTCTTCTTCTGAAAAGAAAATACAACATCACTGAAGAAGAAAGACTCCTGTCTCTCAAAGGAAACTAAGCCAGTCACAACAGATAATTAAGAAATGAAGCTACAGTCCAAGAAAAGAAGGCCGTTGCATAACTTCCCACATGGCCGTACAGGAAACCATATATTTTCTTTTCACACAAGGCACTCCATTTCTTGCAAGAGTTTGGAGCAGGTTCTAAAGGTATAAAAACTGTATGAGAGAAGTATGCTCACGATATTGAATCGGATAACAGTGAAGAAACCAGTGCCAGTAGTAATATGGAGGTGCCACCTTGACTGACGCTGCTTTCAGTCTTTCATTTTTCTTGGTAATATGGTTATAGTGGCTTGACTTTCTTAGACAATCTTTTGTCTCTGCTATATCAATCTTTAGATGCAACGATGGCCAACGTGAGCCACAATGCTCGATTTTTCACTGACCATGCAGATTTGAACATGGCGACAGTGAGGCAGAATCCATCATCCTTTCCTCAACCATGGACTGTACTCCTGTTCAAATAATTCAACATCATCTGAGCAAACTTTTATGATCAGGAAAACAGCAAATGTATAGAATGCACAGAAGTGTTTCAAAGTCAATTTGATAGCTACACATTGCTAAGCAAACTTCCCAGGATCAGCAGATAATGCATGTATTTGGAGAAGCAGGAATACTGCATGCTTGTTGCGGTCATAAAACAGACGGAAATTGGTTCCCAGGTGTTAAATTGAGCGTTATAAATGTTCATCCAAGTTGTTCAGTGACATCTGTTCTTTTTATCTTTTTGAAGATAATTATGAATACAAACTCAAGGATTCAGACAACAATCATGAGCACACAAAGTAATGTGGACAGTAAACATAATGCACCTCGTATAAAAATTATTATATGACAGGCAGCAACCACGGAAAGGTCAACAAGACTTAACAAAGAGTGAAATTAACTTGGCAAAAAAAAATAGAGGTTTAATTTCAGAACACTAAACAGGCGGTGAAAACACCCATGGAAGTGGCTGAATTCATTAATCTGTAGCTGCCCAGAGATTCGCCCATCAGTGAAACCGTGCTGGTTCACTTTAATAACTAATAATGAAGGCTGCCAACAGTAAGATGATGCAACAAGAATGCAATATCAACAGTAATTTGTACCGAAGGGGATATCTAGCTAAGGGTTCTCCTACATGTAGCTCGAGAGCTACCGAGAGCTCTCCAGCTATCTGTAAGAAGCTCCTGTATGTTTAGCCTACCGGAATAAATACAAAGCTGCGGTTTGGTTGAATTAGATAAATTGTCAAAATTGAAAAGGATGCATTTAAAAGTGAAATGTGTGTATTTTCAGACCTGATGTACGGAGAAAAAAAAATTTAAAGACTGATGGTTAAATCGTAAGTGATGCTGCGCTGGAAGTCCCATTACAGATGCCTGGCCGCAATGTGCATATGACTGTTATGACATGCAGCAGCATTCAAAATTATATTATTGTTGGTGATCTTCTCTGATGCATTGAAGGGGGTCACTGGTAATAAATGCTGCATGCAACTGCCACAAATGCATCTAGACTGAGGGAAAGGGAGTGGTAAAGGAAATGGTCACTGAATGTCCAAGTACTTCGGGATGATTTTAATGGAACATAGACTCTTAGTACATACAAGATTGGAGATACCCGAACTAACCTGAAAAAGGCAAGTAGTCTCCTCGAGACTATGGATATATAAAAAGGTATTACTTCAAATATGAATGACAACTAAGGGCTGTATTCTAAACACAAGGCTGTAATAGAATAAGTGTAGAATGGAGAAATGAATAAAGCAACTATCTGCATGATTTGAATCTTTTTTTCTTTTATATAAAATAAATAATTTTTGTAGAAAATGTTGCAGCTTTTGTGTCTTCCCAGGGCTACTGCACTATAGCAAAATTTGTGACAGGAGGGTAATGTTTGATGTTTTCAGTATTAACAGTCTTCCTAACTGCCTTGTTTTATTGGGTTTCCTTTTGTAGTAAAAGCTCCCTAGACTCGCAGCAGCCTTATAAAGCCTCATCATCCGGGAGGATCTGCTTGAATCCCCAACCATAGCACACTTAATTAGGATCCATTTTTCGGTTTACACTCCTTTCTGCTCATTTCCTTGTGATTTACAATTCTTTACTAGCATGACCTGTGTACAATTAGGCGATCTCATCTCAAAGTAGACATCCATATTCTTAGCTTTGTATATTTTTCTATATCCCTCTATGTGTGGATTAAGTTTAAGTTTTCCCTCCTCGGTATCAAACTTACTGTTCTTTCACTCGTGGTGTGGTGTGGTGTTGAGGGCGTCCTGGAGGTTGTAACATCATAGGTAAGTACATAATGGTTTATTACATCAGGAGTAGTGTCACATTACAACTTCACAGTTAAGTTAACAAATATGACTCAATCAATAAAGCCGTACTTTTATAGCGGGGTTAGCACCCAAAAGGGTATCCAGGCACTGTGCTCAGGAATCATTCGAAGAGCCGGATCTGGAGTCCCTTCTCAAGTGGGTCAACGAGGGTGAGGTGAAAGGGAGGAAGGGAAGGGCATTTCAGGATTTGGCGGAGAGGTGGGAGAAGGGGTGTCCTCCAGCTGCAGACGCATGGTATATGTGTGAGGGCGAGGTGGGCGGAGTGGAGGTTGCTCGGAGGTCAGTGGAAATGCAGGCAGTGGTTCATGTAGGCAGGTCCTTGGTTGTGGAGGGCTTTGTAGGCTTGGGGGAGAAGCTTGAAAATGCATCTCTTCGGGACAGGGAGTCAGTGGAGGTCCTTCAGGTGCTGGGTGATGTGGGTACACTTGGGTAGGTTGAGAATCAGTCTGGCAGCTGCGTTCTGGATCAACTGGAGTCTTTTCATGAGTTTGGTGGTGGTGCTTGCATAGAGTGCGTTGCCATAGTCCAGCCGAATGGTGATAGGGGTTGTGTCACTGTTTTCCTGGTGCCGATTGGGAGCCACTTGAAGACTTTGCGGAGCATGCGAAGCGCGTCGAAGCAGGCGGAGGAGACAGTGTTGACCTGACGTTTCATGGAGATTTTGCTGTACAGGATGATGCAGAGGTTGCAGGCGTGGTCTTTCGGAGTGGGGTAGGTCAGACCGCCGATGGCCATCAGGAGTCATTCCAGAGGGCGGTGTGTCTGCCGAAGATCAGAACTTCGGTTTTGTCTGTGTTGAGCTTTAGGCAGTTGTTCTTCATCCAGGCTGAGATGCTCTTAATACAGTTGTGGAAGTTGGCCTTCGTCGAGGTGGGGTCCGCTGAGAGCGATCGGAGTGTCGTTGGTGTAAGAGATGATGTTAATGTGCGCTCAGACGATGTCTGCGAGCAGTGTCATGTAGATGTTGAAGAGGGCTGGACTGAGTTCAAGGCGCAGGAAAAACCTGTGGGGAGCTGGAGCCTGGGACAACGGTGGGCAGGGCTATGGAGGAGGCAAAGTACCAAATCGAAATAGGCAAGAAAGCACAAAATGAGCACAAAATAAAGTGCAAACTCAACAAGGCGGCCTAAAAGTGATTGAAGGAGCACTTGGAGCACGAGAGAGGAGTTCACGCAGAAAACGGCAGAATTTATGTATATACTTTTGTGTAAATTTGTATTTAAGTTTCCTGTAGGAAAGTGCCCCTTTTTGACATGGTCACCCCCACTTTTTGCCTGGTATTCGATGCAGTTTTGACTGAACGGGTACTGGGTGCCTGCTATCCAGGTCCCCAGTGCCAGGTCTCTTTCCCAAAACTGTACAGTTGTTCCCCCATTTGGCAATACCTTTGGTACACCTGTAAGTCCCTAGCAAATGGTACCCAGGTACCTAGGGCATGGGTACCAAAGAGGGTCCCTAAGAACTGCAGTATACATTGTGCCACACTAAGGGACCCCTCACCTAACTCATGCAGACAGCCACTGCAGGCTGTGTGTCTTGGTGCAGACAAAAGTGAAAACACGACACGGCACACAGCCCTGTGTGCCATGCCTACAGACACTGCATGCAGTATATGCAAGTCACACCTACAGCAGGCCTTACAGGCCTAAGGCAGGGTGCACTATACCGCATGTGTGGACATATCTGCATGAGCAGATATGCCCCTGTGCTGGCCAGTCCAATTACTGCCAGTACAAGTGACAAGGGAAGCCATTTTAAGTACATGTGCTGGCCACTGGTGAAAACGAGTTCCCCCGCTACATGATGGCTTGACTGAAACCAAAGATGTCAAACATCTTGTATTAATAAACATACACGAATTCCAGTGATGGATTTATTAATACATGTACCCAGAGGGCACCTTAGAGGTGCCCCCTGAAAACCTACCAACTAGTAGTGGGTTGGCTGACTGGTCCTGACCAGCCTGCCACCACAGACAAGTTTCTGACCCCCAGGGATGAGGGACAACACTTTCAGGAGGTCCGGTACAAAGCCTTCTCCGGCAGAGGGTGTTTTGCGCCCTCTTTCAGCAGGATGACCTGTAAATTTGCATTCCAAGGCAGGGGGCTTCAAAGAGCCCTCCTCCTTAGGTATGCAAATCTGGCTTCCCTCGGGGGTATGCCACCCCACCCCTCTGACCGGAAATGTAATAGTCAGAGAGGCGTGTCCGCCCTCAGGCTAGTTCCACCCATAAGGTGGGCTACCTGAGGTGGACACAAAATTTCAGAGTCTGCCATCTTTGTAATGGCAGAATTAGGAACTCTGAGACAGGGTTATGCCCACTTCCCACAGGAACTGGTCATATAGGGGGCGTACTGACCCCCAGGGGTAAGAGGCTCATTGTCTACTACCCTACACTCCCTTAACGCCCCTAAACCAAGTATTTAGGGGAGCCCCTGGCAGCATGAAATCTGATCCTGCTGACCTGAAAGAAGATGATGGACACTGAAGAGTTGAAAGAAGCAAGAACAGAAGACCAGCAACTGACTTGGCACCAACCCCGCCGGCCTGTCTGCTGTCCTCGACAAATGCGCCAAAGACAACTCGTCCTGCAGCTGCCTGTGCCTTCAAAAGCCTGGGAGGACTTCAAGCCTTCAACTAATACCCAGGAACATCCGTGGAGCAGCAAAACTGCTCCCCTGCATCCTGCAGGCACCCCAGAGGAGCTGCGAGGACTCCAGACTGCCAAAAACCTGACACTGGAAAGCACCACTGCACTCGCGCCCCCTAGCCCGAGTTAAAGTGGGCCAATGGTACTAGTGTGGTCCCAAGACCGTCCAGACTTGAAGCCCACTTTGGGTTTCCCAGCTGTGGACTTATAGACGCCGCCTGCAGCCTCTTTGTGCAGGGCCACTCTACCGCAAGCGTTTCCGGTGACAGAAACCCGACGCCTCGGGACACCTCGGTACCCGGTCACCCCGGCCCGAGGAGAAGAAGAGCAAAGGTGTGCCCATGTCCCAGAGCATCGCGAGACCTGAGCACCCCTGTTGGTTCAGGCGGACTGGCCCCCTTGTCCAAACCTGCAGCTAAATTGTGATCGGTTCGATCCCCATTGACTTCAGCGGAGCACCCAAAGTTGTATTGCTCCTCTGCACCCGCCCACCCCAGTGCCGCCCGAGGTAACCTTTTGGTGCTGACTTGGACCTTGCCCCATACTCACTTTAAGTCTAGGAGATTGGTTTTGTAAGTCGCTATGAAGAACTCGTATGTGGAATTTGTCACAGGATAACATTGCCGCCTCTGAAAGTTGCATTGTGTTGACTATTGAAAACTAAAAACATTTCTATCTCGAAACGTACTTACCTGATTTTTATGATCTTGGTGCCAAGTATTATCTAAAGATAAGTGTTATTTTTATAAGCTGGTGTGGATCTCCTTATTGAGTCGTGTGTACCATTTATTGACTGTGTGTGTATTGCAGATGTCTAACACTCGTCTCTAATAAGCCTAAGGCTGCTCGACCACAGTACCCCCTAAGACAGCACCTTGGGATTGCTAGAGCAAGCCCCTGTCCACCATTTTTTAAGGGATGCCTGGACTCTTTGCACAGAATACCTCTTTTTGGTACACTATATAAAGAGCCAGCTTCCTACAATTCCCGTACATAAATAATTTTTTTCACTTTATTATGTTTAGTAATACTTTATTATACTCTAAAATATATATATATATATTTTTATTAATTTGAGGCAGTGACTAAAATAACGTCACACCACTGCCTTGTATTATATCAATAAGGCAGTACATCTCCACATAGTACAGTTCTCAGACATATTCAATTTCAGTAAAAAATCATCCCACATTTATCCCATCATGGGCCCAGTCTGTTCTTCACCCTCACAGACCAGGGATTGCAACGTTTTAACAGTGGGGGCAGCACACAGGGTCCCCCCTGTATACATTCCATTTGTTCCACACCTTTTCCGACTTCTGGGGGCAATCTCTACTCACGTAGACTGTTTTGTCTGCTACCATAAGCCAATCCATGTCCCTCTTCCATTTGGCCGAGAGTAGATTATACTTTTTTTTTTACTCTTAATTTCATTTTAGTGTATTAAACCCCAAACACTTTCCTATCTGGGGTACTCGAGACCTTTTGACTTTTGTAAAATGACATGCATAATACACTTACTTATAGGGGCTGTCAACCAGCCTCTGTGATCCATCGGTCACTTGCTGCGTCATTCACATTTTCCATCAAGAAGGTTATTAGGAGTATTTATGAGATCAAATGACGCAGCTCTGTAGAATGCCTTACTACTTCATTGAAGGAGTATTGCTTGGACAAGGAACTTAAACACCAAATGTTTCTAGTACGGTTGAAAATATAATTTCCTCCATCCACTGGTCTCTTTTCAAAGTTGATCTCTTATTTCATTTGCTAAGGGCAATTATTTTCACAAACAATTACTCAAATGTATTCACTTTTAAGTAGTGAGATACCTACAAATAATGACAAGTTCTTGTTAAAATGACCCTCACATTTTATGTTCATGCCCCGAGTACATATTCTCATTGTATTACAGTTAAATATGGCAATTTTTACAGTTAGTGATATGTTTTAATACATTTTCCCTTTTGACTTTTCATGGAAAAGCTTAGTGGTTTGGTCTTTGGAGGTTCCCTAAAAGAGATACGCAATTCATACACTGTTGATCCACAGATACAACAATGAACTGATCAATTCAGTTGAGACTGGAAAAGCCTGTGCAGACCTGTACATTTATTACACTTAGGTAAGCTTATGGAATGATCAAGGCAATGTCAGGTTTATTGCTAGTGATCTCAGTGTAAGGCATAAGGTTCATTGCAGACAGAGGGAAACCTCCCCAATTTCCATCCATAGGTAGGATGATTAAGTCTATAAACACAATCTCCGTGCATGTGGGTTTGTGGATTACTTTTAATAAAGAAAAGCACAAAAGGCAACACATCCTTTCAAATTTTTTTGTCTTCTCATGCAACTACATTTAAATAATGTATAGGAAAAAATGGCTTTAAAACATAGGAGTCCATTTGTTTTCATAACTCTTTTGAAAAATAAAAAAAAATTAAGAGAAATTTTACCTTAGCATGCAGCCCCACATGAAAGAGAAAACGCATAGTCAAGAAGGCAAACAAAGTACAGCAATAATCCTTGCATACAGTGCGGTGGAAGTTAGCCCCACAGTTCTTTATTTATGTCTCAGTGAGTGGGATCCCAGAACACTGGGAACCGGTTCTTCCCCTGTTTTCCCCAGAAAAAACATGTGTTGTGCGATAATCCTTTACATTTACAGGGTTTTGTAATGATTTCTGAAAGGTAGGTGTTGGAATTTAGCCTTTTCTAAATCTTTTTATCTCCAACACAGCAGAGACAGTCTTTTCTGTAAGAAATGTGTTCAGAGTGTGTATGTTAAAACCAGTATCAGGTGGAACACTATACTACAGAACGCAAGAATCCAAATTATTAGAACTGGAACTTTTTCCCATTAACGCTGGGATTACTGGACGAATGCAGGCAAATGGAACTGTGGTTTGTTTGGTGAGAAGTCAGAGACCAGCATGCACGACATTGCTTTGGGCACTGCCGGAGTGATAACATGTATATCTAAGCAGACAAATGAAAGAGCTATTATGAAATTTGTCGCACAGGACACCTATTCATGGAAGATGATAGGGTTCAAAAAGACTAGGAATGTCTAAATGAGGGGTGTGGCTATCCAAAAACATGACAGTCTCCTAGAGTGCTGTTCTGCCTCCCCATAACCCAATATAGTCCTCTAAATGTACTAACAATCAAAAGGGGATAACCAGTATTATAAACTCCATAAACAGTAGCAACCATATGAACTGGCTGAAGGGATTGATGGAGGTCCAGAACTAGCAAAGCAATACTTCCTGCATGGATGGCATGACCAGCCTGGACAACAGTGAACAAAGTAACTGCACCCATGATAGGACAGCTGAAGAAGGGCGGATACATTAATAGGCATCGGCAATGAGACAGGAGAGCTGAAAGAAGTGATGGAAAGAGCAGGCTGGAGGGTGAAACCAAAAGAGGGAGAAATTGCAGCAGAGCACCTGATAATGGACCCAACTACAAGTGAGAAGTCAAAGTCTTCCTGTGTTGCAACTTGAGCCACCAAGTGAGGGGGTTTTGCTCCCAGTGACCAGAGAGGGCAACAGTGCAGCAAAGCATGTTGGAGAGAAGATGGAGGCAAAATTGCCAGAGTCGCTGTGATCGCCCGAGCGGGCAAAAGGAGAGCAGACACTCAAATAGGGCTTGGTCAGTGGAGCATCCAAGATGGCGCCTCCTTTTCCTTACCCAACCAGTGCCATTTTTTCTTCTCTCATCACCAATGGAGGGGGTGGGTAAGTTGGGGGATGAGTGGGAACATCAGGGTGCTTCAAAAGGCAGTGCAGACCAATGAAGGATGGGGTACCTGCACCAACAGTTTATTTCACTGTCTAGCAATAAGCTCACGTGAAAAGGATATAAAAAAACTATTTCTTAACGAGAGAGACACCCTTCACCTGTGACTGTTTGAGAAGTGCTAGAACAAACAGAAATAGCGTTAGAGGCCCACAAAACACCTAGGACTTCTCATGCCTATACAAGAGAAACTAAAATGGCAGGTGATTTACAGTACCCAAGAAGCCATCCTAGTGGGATTAAGCGGAACAGAAATATTATCCAGACAAGCTAGAGACTATTTGATTCTAACTTTGAGCTAGGATAGTGAAGGCAAAGGAGAAATACCAAATACTCTGACTTCCACATAGAAAAAGACTGAGATACTTGGAGATGGAAGAAGGATTAACCAAACCACTCCCAAAGAGAAGTGAAAAAGTAAAGAACAAGTTACTTACCTTCGGTAACGATATATCTGTAAGAAACATAGGTTAGTTATAGATTTCTTACCTTAGAATTACCCCCAGGCGTCAGACTGGATCCAGAAATTTTTTCGTCAGCAGTACCCCTGCGCGTTGGAAGGTGGCGTTGGTCGACTCCGCGTTCGTCGTCGGCGTCGTGGTGGTCGCTGGGATGACGTCGCGGTAACTACATAGACGCCGCCGTCGCGCGCTGACGTACGTTCTGTACACGACTTTCCACGCCAGAAGCGCAGAGCCATGCAAGACACTGACCACTGGTGAACAAAACTAGGGCCCTAAAAGGATGTCCTTAACCCTAGAAGTCAGTTCGCAGAAATGGGAGGATGGGTGGGGCAGTAAGGAATCTATAACTAACCTATGTTTCTTACAGATATATCGTTACCGAAGGTAAGTAACTTGTTCATCTGAAAGAAACAGTTAGTTATAGATTCCTTACCTTAGAATAGATACCCCAGCAATACCAACCCCGGAGGTGGGTCTGCAAACTAAGTTCACACCAGAAAGTCCTGGAGAACAGAGCGGCCAAAGAAGCGGTCTCTCCGGACTTGGCTGTCCAGGCAGTAGTGTTTGGTAAACGTGTGCAACGATGCCCACGTAGCTGCCTGACGGATGTCATTGAGGGGGGACTCCTCGTCCCAAAGCAGTGGTAGCTGCCGTCGCCCTGGTGGAATGGGCGCGCCGCCCCACTGGAGGCTCCTTCTTTGCCAAAGAATAGCAGGCTTTGATGCACAGAACAACCCACCTGGAGATGGTCCGTTTGTGCACAGCCCGACCTTTCTTAGCGCCCACGTAACCAACAAAGAGCTGGTCGTCCACCCGGAATTGTTTTGTGCGATCCAGGTAGAAGGAAAGCGCACGTTTTGGATCCAGACGGTGGAGCCTCTCTTCCTCTTTTGAAGGATGCGGAGGCGGAAAGAAGGTGGGCAAAGTGATGGTTTGGCCAATGTGGAAAGAAGTAACCACCTTGGGAAGAAAGGAAGGCCTAGTTCTTAGGACAACCTTGTCCGGATGAACAGCCTGAAAAGGAGGCTTGAAAGAAAGTGCTTGGAGCTCACTCACCCTGCGAGCAGAGGTGATGGCCACCAGAAAGGCAGTTTTCAAAGTGAGAAGCCTGAGAGGACAGTTATGTAGTGGATGAAAGGGAGCGCACATAAGGTAGGTAAGAACAAAGTTCAAGTCCCCCTGGGGCATTACGAAGGGAACAGGAGGAAAAAGATGAGTAATGCCCTTAAGGAATTTATTTACAACAGGGGACTTGAAAAGAGAAGGCTGATCAGGAAGCCTAACAAAGGCTGAAATGGCCGAGAGGTAGCCCTTGATAGTGCCCAGAGCAGAGCCCTGCTGGGCCAAAGAAAGGAGGAACAAGAGGACCTCAGAAAGAGGGGCGGAAAGGGGATCCACAGCCTTTGCTGTGCACCATGCCACAAATTTGTTCCATCGGCAGGCGTATACCGTCTTAGTGGAGGGACGCCTAGTTGCCAAGATAACATCACAGACTTCGGGAGGCAGGTCAAACAACGTCAACTGCCGCCGCTCAATCTCCACGCAAGGAGGTGGAGGCTGGATAGGCTTGGGTGGAGGACCGTCCCCTGCTGCTGCGACAGAAGATCCTCCCGAAGAGGCAGTCTGATCGGAGGATCGATGGCCCTGTTGAGCAGCTCAGAATACCAGACTCTTCGTGCCCAATCCGGAGCCACAAGAATGACTTGGGCCCGGTCGCGCTTGATCTTCTTCAGCACTCTGGGCAGAAGTGGTATAGGCAGAAAGGCGTATAGAAGACCGCAACTCCACTCGCGGCGAAAAGCGTCGCCTAGCGAGTGCCGCCTTGGAATTACCAACGCACAGAACTGCTGACATTGCGCGTTCTCTTCAGTGGCGAATAAATCTAAACAAGGCTCTCCCCACTGCTGAAAGAGACTTTGCACCACCTCCGAGTGAAGACGCCATTTATGATCCATCATGCACCTGCGGCTGAGTTCGTCCGCCCTGGCATTCAAGGAACCACCAGGGAAATGCCCTGATGTTCCAGCCATGTCCAGAGGCGAAGGGCCTCCTGACATAGGGTCCACGACCCCACCCCGTCTTGTTTGTTGCAGTACCACATGGCGGTGGTGTTGTCCGTGAACACCTGAACCAGCTTTCCCTTGCACTGTGTCCAGAACAGCTCAAATGAAAGGGAGCAACTGAGAGGGAATCAAGTGTGACTTTGGCTCGTTGATAGTGAACCCCAGCGCATGCAGGAGATTCGCCGTAGTCTGGACGTGGGAGACGACAGCCTGAGGCGAGCCCACCTTCAACAATCAGTCGTTGAGATAGGGGAAGACTGGCACCCCTGATCTGCGCAGACGTGCTGCGACTACCGCCATCACTTTGGTGAACACCAGAGGGGCGCTGTTAAGGCCAGAGCAGAGCACGGTGAACTCAAAGCTACCGTAAACCGCAGGTAGTGCCGCTGAGCAGGCAGAATGAGAATGTGTAAATAGATGCCCTGCAAGTCCAAAGCTACCATCCAGCCTCCTGGATCCAGGGCAGACAAGAC
This sequence comes from Calotriton arnoldi, assembly GCA_963921515.1. NCBI lineage: Eukaryota > Metazoa > Chordata > Amphibia > Caudata > Salamandridae > Calotriton > Calotriton arnoldi. The sequence continues at coordinate 354,249 of CAWUFW010005177.1, forward strand.
CAGAGTTCGAGTGAGCCCCTTGAACTTTTCATTTCTGAGGAAGCAGTTGAGGGCTTGCAGATCTAGGATAGGACGAAGACCTTTGTCCTTTTTCAGGTCCAGCAAGAAATAACAACCACAGCCTACTTCTGGCGCCGGAACTCACTCTATGGCTTCTGAGGTGAGGTGATCCTCCGTCAACCGGTTGTAAGTTGAAGGCATGGAGGGAGGGGTAATCTCGAAGGGGAGGGAGTAGCCCCTTTGGACTATATGGAGAACCCACCTGTCCGTGATGTTCTGCCAGTGTGGAGGTGATGAATGATCCTGACACCGACTGCCCGCCCATTATCTGGAAGGGCCGAACTAGGAAGGTTTGGAGGCTGAGGCTGCAGGGGGGGGTGTTGGACTCACCCGACCTCTGGCAGCCCGACCCACGGGGTTGGAACGAGCCGCGCTCACGGCTGTGCAGAGGTTGCTGAACTTGTGCGGTCTTCTGGCTGGGGTATGGCTGGCAAGGATGAAAGTCCCTTCCGTAGCCACGAAAGGGGCGAGATCCAGACTGGGGACGTATGGCCAATGAGAGGCCCAAGGCCTTGGCCGTAGCCCGTGAGTCCTTACAGCGCTCAAGCGCCATGTCAGCCTCGCCTCCGAAGAGATGGATGCCATCAAAGGGCATGTCCACGAGAGAGGCCTGGACATCCCCTGAAAAGTCAGAAGTCCTCAGCCAGGCGTGGTGTCGAACAGTCACCATTGATGAAATCGCTGTGCCCAGCGAGTCGGTCGTGTCAAGACCCCAACGAATGGAGAACTTTGCCACATCTCTCCTATCTGATACTGCTTGGGAGAGGATTGCCCGGGCCTCCTTCGGGACCTGTGGCATCACTTGCGCAACTGTTTCCCACAGGGAGTGGGAGTAACAGCCCAACAGGCATGCAGTGTTTACTGACCACATTGCAAGGATGGAGCCTCTTCGTTTCCCTGTCCGGGGGTGCAGAAGGGAACACGCCATGGAATGTAAAGGCTTGAACCACCGAGCTCTAAGGGGTAGGGTGGTTGATAAGGAAATTTGGGTCGCCAGGTGCAGGGCAATGACAGCAGGCAATTGAACTATTCACAGGAGCCCCTGTGCTGGGCTTGGACCAGGTTCCCAGAAATACATTAGTTAAGGCCTTGTTGAAAAGTCAGGAAGGGTTCAAAGAAGGAGACACCTGGCTGCACGACCTCATCTTGACTGCCACTAAAGGGAGCTGAAGGTCCAGGACCTCAGATGCCCTTCACACCACCATAGCGTATGATGCTCTGTAGCCACGGTAGGGGGAGAAAGCAGGCCAGAATCTGACGAGGTATCCAGTTCCTAGGCCTCACCCAATTCCTCAAGCCAGTCCGTTTCCTGATAAGGCTAGTCTTCGAAAAGGTGCAGTGACCCCTCCCAATCTTCCTTCTTTCCTAGCCCTTCAGAGTAAGGCTGAGGAACCGACCTAAGACCCAAGTGTTCTGTTGGCGCCGGTATCTGCATTGGTAGGCGCCAATCCGGCTTCAGGTTGTCAGGAATGAGAATGGGGCTGGCAGCGCTGGCAGGGTCGCGATTGTCTGTCGGGGCAAGCGCAGGTCGCAATGGTACAACCTGCGTCAGTACAGATCCATCGGCGTATTCATAAGGGGGTGGGGGTGATGGGTGGGGGAAAGGGTGGGGGGGAAGAGTCATCGCTACCGGAGCCACCAGCACGGAACACAAAGGACCTCCCTCTGAGCGTCCGGGGCCTGAAGGAGCACTGGTAGGGTCAGGCCGCCCAAATAGGAGGCACATGGCGTCATAAAATTATTTGAGCTGGGTGGGGGTCGCTTAGGTTCCCGGGAAGCGTGGAGCCGACCCAGACGTCGGTTCAGAGGAACTAGGCCTAGAATGCAGAGACTTCTCCGTTGCATAAGCAGACGGATGGGGAGAAGTCGCAGCACGCTTCGACTTATGTTTTTCGTGCTTCTTACCTGACCAACTCGATGACTTCGAGTGGGAGGACAAAGACTTGGGACTCCTGGAGCGGTGCCCAGACTCTCTTCTCGAACGGGACTGTGAATGAGACCTTTGAGGAGAACAACACAGTTTACGAGTGCCAGGCCGCAAGCAGCTTTAGGAACTGTTCCCTCAAAGCTTTCGGGCCATGGCCCGGCAGTCAGAGCACAACTTCGAGTCATGGTCGCGCTCCAAACACCAGGGAAAAACAAAGTGTGGGTCCGTCACTGACATGGGGCGGTGACAGGCGCAGCACGGCTTGAACCCAGCAAGTCTCCTAAGATATGTTATGAAAAACCTACACACCAAAAAAGGGGTTGACAAAATCTCAAAAAAAGCCTGTCAAAAAGTGACAGAGGGTAGCTCTCTTCACGGATCTGCACTGGCTGGCGCGAAAAGAACGGACGTCAGCACGCCAAGTTGGTGCCTATATAGGTGGCGTGGATGTCACAGCGGTGCAGGAGATGACAGTCACACGGAGCTGACCGACACCACCTACCGACGCGAAAGGCTATTGCTCGAAGAAAAATCTTCCGGATCCAGTGTGACGCATGGAAAATTCATTGGTAAGGAATCTGCGGATAGATGTCTCTATCAGATACAGAGTGTAAACCTCTATTCGGCCTCCCGAACTCCTCACCAACCAATCATTGCAAGATTCCTCAACTACTGTGACCGCTATGATATTCTTAAAGCAGCATTTGAAGGGACACAAATCATGTTCTTTCCAGATTATACTAAGATGGTCTATAGATATAGAACTCAAAGACATTATTGTTTGATATAATGGAAGGGTAGCTGAGGAGGAAAACATGTCAAAATTGAAGAAAAGCATTTGCCCAAGAAAGCCAAAAGAGAGAATGGGCATCTTAACAAGACACAAACAAAGAAGACACAAATAGCATAACAAATAAAGAAGATACACCGCAAGATTAAAGACTCAATCTAAGCCTGAACCAATGGACAACAAGAAAAAATACAACATAAAGAAACAAGGATGTGAAAGCTCGGAGACAACAAACAAACCGAGTAGTTAGAAACTTGTGAAATTGTAAATATACAGTATAGCAGCATACAGGAGACTTATATTGTAATTGCTGCAGTTACAATTCATCCAGTTGTACAACAAAAGGAGCGAGAAAACTGTCCAGATAATAAAGGACAAGAAATATATTTGTAGATACTGGGTAATACAATCAATCAATCAGGGAATTGTAAGCGCGCTACTCACCCGTGAGGGTCTCAAGGCGGTTCCGTTCAGCCGAAGAGCCAGGTCTTGAGAGCCTTCCTGAAGGTGTTCAGGGACGGGGAGCTTCTGATGTCGATCGGGAGCTCGTTCCAGGTCTTGGCTGCGATGTGGGAGAGGGATCTTCCCCCTGCTTTGGCTCTGTGGAAGCGAGGGGTTTCGGCGAGGACGAGGTGGGCGGATCGGAGGTTCATTTTGGGTACGTGGAGGGTGATTCTGTCGTTGAGGTATTGGGGTCTGGTGTTGTGTAGGCATTTGTAGGCGTGCATGAGCATCTTGAAGGTGACTCTCTTATCGACGGATAGCCAGTGGAGCTTTCGTAGGTGTTGGCTGATGTGCTCGTGTCGAGGGATACCGAGGACTAGTCTGGCGGTGGTGTTCTGTATAGTCTGGAGCTTGCGGAGTAGAGACTTGTTTATGCCGGCATAGAGGGCGTTTCCATAGTCCAACCTGCGGGGGATGAGTGCGTGGGTGACTGTCTTCCTTGACTCGAGGGAGATCCATTTGAAGGCCTTACGGAGGATGCGGAGGGTGTTGAAGCAGCTGGAGGCGGCGGCGTTGACCTGACGGTTCATGGAGGGAGGAGTCGAGTATGATGCCGAGGTTTCTGGCGTGGTCCGTGGGGGTCGGGGGGTAGGGGGTGCAGAGGGCGGTGGACCACCAGGTGTTGTTCCAAGCCGATGGGGTGGTTCCGAGGAAGAGGACTTCTGTCTTCTCCGAGTTGAGCCTTAGGCAGTTGTTGCTCATCCAGGCTGCGATGTCCTGCATTCTTTCCTGGAAGTTGAGCCTGGTGGTGGCAGGGTCCTTGGTGAGGGAGAGGATGAGCTGGGTGTCGTCCGCGTAGGATACTATGTTGAGGCCGTGCTGATGGACGATGGCGGCGAGGGGGGCCATGTAGATGTTTAAGAGAGTTGGGCTGAGCGATGATCCCTGTGGGACTCCGCAGTTGATTTCCGTGGGTGCGGAGAGGAAGGGTGGCAGTCTGATCCTTTGGCTTCTGCCGGTGAGGAACGATCGGATCCAGTCGAGGGCCGGCGTTGTGTAGTCTGGCTGTGAGTGTGCGGTGGGAGATGGTGTCGAATGCTGCTGACAGGTCGAGTAGAATCAGGGCTGCGGTGTGGCCTTGGTCTAGGAGGGTGCGGATGTCGTCTGTGGCGGCGAGTAGGGCGGTCTCGGTGCTGTGGTTGCTTCGGAATCCAGACTGGGAACGGTCGAGGATGGCGTTGTCTTCGATGAACCTAGTTAGTTCTGCGTTGATGGTCTTCTCCGTGAGTTTCGCCGCAAAGGGGAGGAGCGAGATGGGCTGGTAGTTCTTAAAGTCCGACGGGTCTGCTGAGGGCTTCTTGAGCAGGGGCCTGACTTCTGCGCGTTTCCAGTCATCGGGGAAGGTGCCAGTCTTGAAGGTGGTGTTGATGGTGCCTTGTAGTTCGGGTGAGATGGTGGTGGCGGCTCTGTGGTAGATGTGTGGTGGGCAAAGTCTGTGGGGGCCCCTGAGTGTATGCCTTTCATGGATAAGGCGGTCTCTTTGGTCGTGATCGGTGTCCAGGAGGATATGGTGGGCTGGCTGGTGTAGCTGGCGGTCGGGATGGCTGCAGAGTCGGGCGTATGGTCGTTGAAATTGTCGTAGAGGTTTTTGATCTTCAGGTGGAAGTAGGATCCGAGCTGGTCGCAGAGGTCCGGGGAGGGGGTGATGTCCGTGGCTTCGCTGCGGGGGTTGGTGGATTCCTGGAGGACGCTGAAGAGTTCCTTGGAGTTGTTGGAGTTGGTGAGGATTTTGTTGTGGATGAAGGTCCTTTTGGTGGTTCTAATGCGTTGGTGGTATTTTGTCATGGCGTCCTTGTAGGTGGTGTAGTTTCCCGGTGTCTTGCTGTTTCTCCAGTTCTTCTCCAGGCTTCTGCAGGTGCGTTTGGCTTTTTGGAGGTCGGTGGTAAACTAGGCGACTTTCCTGGGGCGCGGTCTGTCGGGGTTGCATAGCAGGGCGAGCTTGTCTGCGCAGTTGGAGATCCATGTGTGGAATTCCCTGGCTGCGAGGTTGGCGTCGGTTGCAGCAGTGGGGGTCGTGAGGTTGAGGGTGGAGTTGAGTTGCTCCTCGGTGACTCTGCTCCAGTTTCTTCGTGGGGGGAGAGGAGTGGATTTGGGTGGCTTGGGATTGTCGACGAGGAAATGTACAGTGGTGGTCGGTCCATGGGGGTTGCGTGGTGTGACTGAAGTGGACGCTGTTTCCTCCTGCAAAGATGGGGTCGAGGGTGTGTCCTGCCTTGTGGGTCGGTGTGGTGACGAGTTGTTTCAGTCCGATGCTGGCGAGGTTGTCACAGAGAGTGGTGGAGTTGGGGTCGTTGGGGTTGTCGAGGTGGAAGCTCAGGTCTCCGATGAGTAAGTAGTCCATGGCGGCGATGGCGTGCGACGAGGTCGGTGATGGTGTCAGCGAAAAGGGCCCGTGGGCCGGGGGGTCTGTAGGCGTGGGTGCCGCGGAGTGTGGAGTTGGGGCTGGTCTGGACCTGGAAGTGCAGGTGTTCGGCGGCGGGAAAGGTTTCGCTGGAGGTGGTGAGGCGGAGGGAGCTTTTGTGTGCGATGGACATCAGAGAGGCATGAAAGGCATGACAAACAGATGTGTGTAACTCTTTCATGATGGACTAATAAAGCACTTTTGGAATTGCATTGGAATATACTTTTGAGGAAATTGTCTCAGAGGATTGCATTACAAACATTAGGGAGATCAGTGTAAAGTGGAGTGACAGCTCTGCCAGATTTAAGAGCATACTAATAGGCCTCCCACTTAAGAGATCATAAATGATGGGACATATGCCCAGAGAGATGACCCCCATGACGACGTTAGAAAGAATGTCAATGGAAGCTTTCACACATGTGCATTATACAGACACTAGTAGCCTAGGACAAAGCATCCAACAACTTGGGGTTGAAGGGGAAAATTACATAAGAGACCCCACTGTGGGAAGGGCACCTAATGAAGAGTTTTGCAAACAAGACAGCTTCCAACAGTGTGATGTCATTGGGATATCCAAGGTGGGCGATATACCAGAAAGAAATGGAATTAAAATGTTCCAAAAACTACAAGTAGAAAACAAACTGGTACAAAACCAGATCTACAAATACATTAATCTCAGGCACACCCTGAATGCATACACAATTACTGGTCTGAAATATCAGACTTTCTCCAGAGACGGAAGGTGACATAGAAAAGGCCCACTAAAAGACATCGACTCTGCGCTGACACTGATGAACTGGCAATAAAATCCTAATTGCAATTGATTTGGCTTAAACGGTAAAAATACTGCATACAGCACATTCTAATAAAAGCATGCTGTGCAAAATGGGACGGGCCAAAACACCTCCATGCATTAAGCGTGGTTCAGATAAAGAAACATTCCTACATATAGTACAGGGAGGCAGCAAGGTACAATTGTGTTGGAAAGAAATAACAGCATCGCTAGCAGTGATTCTAGATTGGGAGATAACATGCACTCACCAATTTTCAATACTAGGAATCCCCAACAATGAAGATCCGCCTATACCAAATCCAATGTCTTGTATGTTGGGCTTACGTGTAGCTAAGAGGGTCATGGAATGGGGTAGTGCACAGAAGGTGACAAAACAAAGCAGGGATGGATATGTACATGGAAACCTAAAAAGAGTTAAATAAAGTCAGAGATTGCTCGACGATGTTTGAGAAAATCTGGGGCAGATCGATAAACTGCAATGGATTAAGTGAAGAAGATAGGACTTCCACAGTAAATAACTCAAAAAGAGAATCCACTATAAACAAGTAAAAGGGCCTCAAAGAAATGGCAGTCTCAAGTCAGGAGAAATACAAAGCCAATATATGGAAAACAAATAAGTGTGTTGAGCCTAGATATATGTTATAAATATGTTGCTTGTATAACTGTACTGTTGTATCATCCTGATAATCTTTTTTTATTTCAACTGAAAGATAAAATAAAAATATTTTTAAAAAGTATAAAGAACTTCTGAATTAGATCAGAGATTAAAGCAAGGACTGCCATAGTGGATGTGAGCAAGGGATAGGTTTTCCTAAAAGGTATGGGAAAAGATCAGAGCAGGTTGAGATGAGAGCGCCGATTCAAAAGAGGTTGAAAGAATAGCTGTAATGAACAAGTTACTTACCTTCGGCAACGCATTATCTGGTAGAGACTCTATCTAGCTGCAGATTCCTTACCCTTGAATTTCCCAGGCGTCAGGCTGGATCCGGAAACTTTTGCGGAGCAATACCCCTTGCGCTCGACGTCGGGTGGCTCCATTCGGCTCCGCGTGACGTCGGTTATGACGTCGCAGTGCCTACATAGGCGCCACCCAGGCGCGGGGACGTCAGTACTTTTCGTTTTTCCACGCCAGAAGCACAGAGCGACTGACGTAAACGTGTGCAAAGCTAGGGCCCTGAAAGGGGAGAAACCCTAGACCTACAACATCAGTCCACAAAGCGGGAAGGCATGGGTGGGGCTGTAAGGAATCTGCAGCTAGATAGAGTCTCTACCAGATAATGCGTTACCGAAGGTAAGTAACTTGTTCATCTGACAGAGACTTCTAGCTGCAGATTCCTCACTTTTGAATCAGATAACCAAGCCATACCATCCCGGCGGTGGGTTGCGGACTCATGGACTAGACTAAAAAGTCTTGCAGGACTGAGCGGACAAAGTGCCTGTCCCTGCACACTTGACCATCAAGGCAATAATGTTTTGCGAACGTGTGTGCAATGATGCCCACGTCACTGCCTGACAGAGGTCTTGGACTGGGACACCCCGAGCCAAGGCTGTAGTCGCAGCTTTTCCCCTGGTGGAATGGGCCCTTAATCCCTCAGGGGGCTGCTTCTTCGCCAAGGCATAACAGATTTTAATGCAGAGAACAACCCAGTGAGAGATGGTTCTTTTCTGCACTGCCTTTCCCTTCTTTGCTCCCACATACCCCACAAAGAGTTGGTCATCCACCCGGAACTCTCTTGTGCGGTCAAGGTAGAACGACAATGCTCTTTTTGGGTCCAGACGGTGGAGACACTCCTCCTACTTAGAGGGATGTGGGGGAGCAAAGAAGGTGGGCAAAGTGATGGACTGACCCAGATGGAATGGGGTCACAACCTTTGGTAAAAATTATGCCCTGGTGTGAAGCACCATCTTGTCTGGAAAGGACATAAGATAAGGAGGCGAGCTGGATAAGGCCTGCAACTCACTCACCCTCCGGGCCGATGTAATCGCCACTAAGAAGGCTGTTTTGATGGTCAACAGCCGGAGGGGACATTTGTGCAAAGGCTCGAAAGGAGCGCACATTAGCTAAGTGAGGACCAAATGAAGGTCCCATTGTGGCATAATAAAGGGCGTCGGTGGAAACAAGTGAACCAGCCCTTTAAGAAATCTATTTACAATAGGAGATTTAAAGAGAGAAGGTTGGTCTGGCAGCCGCAAAAAAGCAGACAGAGCAGAAAGGTAACCCTTGAGAGTTCCCAAAGCAGAGCCCTGCTGGGCAAGGGTCAGATGAACAAAAGGACAGTAGGAAGAGGAGCAGAAAGAGGGTCAATAGACCTTTCTGTACAGTATAATACAAATTTCTGCCAACGGCAGGCGTATACCGACTTAGTGGAGGGCCGCCTGGCCGCCAGAATAACATTACAGACTTCGGGAGGAAGGTCAAAAGCCATCAACTGCCGCCACTCAATCTCCACGCATGGAGGCACAGAGTTGACTGGTTCGGGTGGAGAACCCTCCCCTGCTGCTGCGACAGAAGATCCTCCCGAAGGGGCAGCCTGATCGGAGGATCGACACTCATGCTCAGAAGCTCTGGATACCAGACTCTCCTCGCCCAGTCTGGCGCGACAAGAATGACTTGGGCCCAGTCGCTCCTGATCTTCTTCAGAACCCTGGGTAGGAGTGGAATGGGCGGAAAGGCGTACAACAGGCCTGAGCTTCACTCGCGACGAAACGAGTCGCCGAGCGATAGCGGCCTTGGAAAATCCAGCGCACAGCACTGCTGACATTGCGCGTTCTCTTCGGAGGCGAACAAATCTAACCAAGGTTCTCCCCACTGCTGAAAGAGACCTTGCGCCACCTCCGACTGGAGACGCCATTCGTGATCTGCTAGGCATCACGAATCAGCTGAGATCGTCTGCCCTGGCGTTCAGAGAACCTGCCAGGTGTTGAACCACCAGGGTTATGCCCTGCTGTTCCAGCCTTGTCCAGAAATGCAGGGCTTCTCGACAAAGGGTCCATGACCCCACCCCGCCCTGCTTGTTGAAGTACCACATGGCGGTGGTGTTGTCCGTGAACACCTGCACCAACTTCCCCTTGAAAGAGGGAAGAAATGCTTTCAATGCCAAGTGAATCGCTCGGAGCTCCAACAAGTTTATGTGGAGCCCCGTCTCCGCCGGAGACCAGTGACCCCTGATTGCCATCTCTCCCAAGTGGCCGCCCCATCCCAGTAGTGACGCATCCGTCATGATTGTGAAATCCGTTTGGGGAAGGGAGAGAGGTCTGCCTTTGACCCAATCTCGGTTCGTTAACCACCACTGCAGATCCTTTGCAGATCCTTCCGAGATCTGAACCACATCGGTGAGATTTCCCTGATGCTGTGCCCATTGGAACTTCAAGTCCCACTGCAGAGCCCGCATACGCCATCTCGCGTGTCTTACCAACAGGATGCAGGAGGCCATGAGGCCCAACAGCCTCAGAGTCAACCTCACCGAAATCCAGGATAGAGGCTGAAATATCGGAATCATAACCTGAATATACTGAACTCGCTGCTCGGGAGGTTAAGCCTGAAACTGCACTGTGCCCAGAACAGCTCCGATGAAAGGGAGCGTCTGAGAAGGAGTCAGGTGCGACTTCGGCACGTTTATAGAGAACCCCAGAGAATGCAGGAGGTCCGCCGTAGTCTGAAGGTGGGAGACGACTGCCTGGGGCGTGGACGCCTTCAACAGCCAGTCGTCGAGGTAGGGGAAGACTGAAACCCCTAACCTGCGCAGATGAGCTGCAACCACCGCCATCACCTTGGTGAACACCCGAGGGGCACTGGTAAGGCCGAAGGGGAGCACGGTAAACTGAAAGTGCTCGTGGCCTACCTTGAACCGCAGGTAATGCCTGGGGCCCGGCAGGATGGGAATGTGAAAATACGCATCCTGCAGGTCCAACGCCACCATCCAGTCTCTTTGGTCTAAGGCAGACAAGACCTGAGCCAATGTGAGCATTTTGAATTTCTCCTTTTTGAGGAGGAGATGGACGGGCCGAATATCCAAAATGGGCCGAAGTCCTTTGTTCTTCTTCGGAATCAGAAAGTAGCGGGAATAACAGCCACTGCCTACTTCTGAAACTGGAACTCTTTCTATAGCTCCTTTTGACAAAAGAGCTGTAACTTCCTCTTGGAGCAGCTTTAAGTGATCCTCCGCCAGCTGTTCCTGACTCGGCAGAATAGTTGGAGGAAAAGAAAGGAAAGGAAGAGAATAGCCCTCCTGGATGATCTGCAAGACCCACTTATCTGTTGTAATAGATCTCCAGCGATGACGAATTCTCCCACCCACTGGAGTAGTGTGTCCTGCAGAATCAGCCTAGGAGTGCTTGTAGGCTGCGGCTGCCGGGGTCAGTGTGGTAGAGGACTTCTGGCCTCCATTCCGAGGACGGAATGTACTGCGTCCACGTACAGCTTGGGTAGTCTGAGCGGGACGGTGGCTAGGATAGGGCTGACGCGGCTGGAAACCCCTTCCGTTGCCACGAAAGGAAGACTGGCCACGAGGAGTGGAGGAGAGGCCCAAGGATCTGGCCGTAGCTCGAGAGTCCTTGAACCTGACCAGGGCCGAGTCTGCCTTTTCCCCAAAAAGGCAGGTTCCATCGAAAGGCATGTCCATCAAATTGGCTTGGACATCCCCCGAGAAGCCAGATGTGTGAAGCCAGGCGTGGCGCCTCAAGGCCACTGTCGTTGAAATAGATCTGCCCAGCGAATCGGTCGTATCCAAACCACACCGAATGGTGAATTTTGCCACATCTGTCCCGTCCTTGACAGCTTGGGAGAGCACAGCCCGGGCCAATAAGCATGCGGTATTCACCAACCTCAATGCCAGACTGGAGGAAGAAAACATCTTCTTCCCAAGTGAGTCCAATCTCTTGGATTCCCTATCCGGAGGGGCGGAAGGGACTGCACCCTGGGAAGTAGAGGCCTGCACCACCAAACTTTCTGGGGTGGGGTGTTGGCTGAGGAACTTTGGGTCGCCCTGTGCTGGGCGATGGCGGCGTGCAATCGTCCTGTTCACAGGAGCCCCTGTGCTAGGTTTGGACCAAGTTCCTAGTAGGACGTCCGTAAGTGCCTCATTAAAGGGCAAAAGGGGTTCAGAGGTGGAAGCCCCAGGTTGAAGCACTTCGGTCAGCAGATTAGTCCTGACCTGCACTGAGGGCAGTTCCAGTCCAAGGACCTCAGCTGCCCTCTTAACCACCATAGCATAGGACGCCCCCTACTCCGTAGCCACTGTTAGTGGAGAGAGCATGCCAGAGTCTGGAGAAGTATCCAGACCACTGGCTTCCCCAAGTTTCCCAAACCAGTCCATTGTCTCCTCAGACATCCTGGTTCTCCAGAGGGTCTCCAGACTCCTCCCATTCCTCTCCTGAGCCTAGCACGTCTACAAAGTGCTCAGGCGACAACATAGAATCCCTGGGTTCTGTTGAAGTCTGAATCGGCGTTGTACGACGCCGTTCCGGCTCCGTGCCGTCGGGGATGAGGATGGGGCTTGCGCCACCGACATCCGCCGGCGACGCCGCTGGCACCGACTTCGGGTTCGACGCCGGGGAAGGTTGCGTTGGTACGACCGGCGTCGAACCGAATCCGAGATCGGATCCCTGAGGCCCCACCGGCGCCGTGTCCGAAGCAGAGGGCTCACCAACGGGGTTGTTCCGCTCAAATACGCGGCGCATGGCCTCGTAAAAATCCTTAATTTGAGCGGGAGTCGCTCCGGCTCCCGGAAATGGAGGGAGGCGCGAAGTCGACTCTGGCTCCGAAGAACCGTGCCTAGAGCGTCAGTGCTCTTTACCTCTTTCGACGACGGACGGCAGTTAAGGTGAAGTCGAAGTCCGCTTGGACTTCTTTTCTTCTTCTTGTGCCTCTTCCCCGAATGTCCAGATGACCTCGAATGGGAGGAAGAGGACTTAGGGCTCAGTGAGCGATCCCGCGACCTCATCTTCTTCGAACAGGATCGTGACCTCCTCGGAGTCTTGCTCAACGGTGTCAACTGCCGGGCCGCGAGCAACTTCAACGCCCGTTCCCTCAAGGTCTTCGGAGCCAATCGCCCAGCAGTCTGAATACGACTTTGAATCGTGGTCGCGTTCAAGACACCACAGACATACGCAGTGGGGATCAGTAACCGACATCGTGCGGGAACAAGTTCCGCACAGTTTGAAACCTGTCTTCCTACCAGACATCCCTCGCACACGAAGTCGTCAAAAATATTGACAAAGGTCGAGAAAAAAGTCTGCCAAAAAGCGGCAGAGGAGTAGCTCTTCCCAGATCGGCGCTTAACTGGCAGGGAAAGAAAAGAACTGACGTCCGTGCACCTGGGTGGCGTCTATGTAGGCACCGTGACGTCATAACCGACGCTACAGACGCCATCGACGTCACGCGGAGCCTAATGGAGCCACCCGATGTCGCGCGGAAGGGGTATTGCTCAGCAAAAGTTTCCGGATCCAGCCTGACGCCTGGGAAATTCAAAGGTAAGGAATCTGCAGCTAGAAGTCTCTATCAGATAAGTGTTTTGCATCACATAGGAAAGAAGGAGAAAGAGAAGCGGACAAGGGCAGGCGTACAGTCAGGCAGGCCCCTCACCAGTTAAGAATGTGTTGCAGAGTAAAGATTTAATTATTTTATCCCACAGGTTCATGATAAAGAAAACAGAAATTAATTTAATTGTAAAGTTACTTTGAAGGTCTATGGCCTCCATTCCACTGCTGAATGAGAAATGAAAGAAACCTACCCTCCGCAGTGACAGTCTTTGAAACTCTAAAGGGAGGACTGAAAATAAAATCTACAGGAAACATTTTGTCACCTATGTGCATGGAGAAAATAGGACTGCTCAGCAAATCCGACAACGTTCCTTTACCATTTAATAAAAAAGTCATCTATTCAATCAGTGTAAAAAATTGATTTTGTTAACAACCCTAGAGGAGGTTTTCGAAATATCAATTTTTGCACCTTGTAGAGAAAATGAAAAGGGCATATTTTAGGTTTGACCGTAGCTGGCAAGTTATGACACTGGGTTAGAGCAGGTAGGCCTTGCACAATAATATTGGTTGGTTTTGAAAGATCATTATCAGTTCATTTGACTACATTGTTTTAACAGCAAAGCTTGAGCTGCTACTGTACGCAGAAGGAGTAAAGACAATGTTTTACCAAGGAATGTGTGGTTTAAGGTGTGATATCTTTTTAAAAAATATCTTATTTATAACAGTTAGCAGTGTACAAAGCATCAGCATTCCATCAAAGTGTGACATTCACACATTGCAAACAGATTTACATAGCAGATATATGCGGTGTGGTCAGGTACAATGGGCTAAGCCAAATAAATGCTTGTAGCATATACAGTGAACAATGGGTTAATTTTAGCAGTTCTGGCCTACCCCACCACACACGTTAATAAACAGAGGGCCTGTAGACCCCGACATACATCGGTTAGTTAAAAGGATATAGCGCACAAAGCAGTGTGCTCAACAACGGAAGGGTGTTCCGTCCTGGTAGGAGACGCCGGGTCTCGTCGCAAAAGGTAAGAGGTAAAAGGCTCTAAGATATCTCTGGGACGGGATCTCAGCGACACGAGCTCCCAGAACGCAGAGAGTTGCTCCTGACAGTATGAAATGTCAGGGAAACACTCTTAGATTGTGGGAGTCCCCGACCTGCCCCAGAGCACTGCAACCCTGCCTTAAACTAGTAGGAGCACATTGCTGCTAGTCTGCGAGGAGCGTGCGGTACCTCTTGCACATATTCTAGCAGCCCAGTTACTGGAGACAAGGGGATGGGTGTATCATTGACTTCCCTCCGTGTGTGGAAGACCTCGGTCCAGAAGAGTGCGACCTCGGGGCAGTACCAGGCTAGATGTATGAAGTCAGCATGGAGTGCGTGGCAGCAAGAGTCAGGGACGAGCCCCATCCGCAGCAATTGCTTAGGTGTATGGTATAGACGATGCAGTTCGAAATGTATGAGGCAGCGCCGATAGTTAGGGGATAGCATTTCAAGTTGGCTGCAGCAGAAAGTCCATTGGGCATCAGTCAAAGGAGTATCGAGATCAGCGTTCCAGGCTTCACAAGCCTTTGGGACAAGTGCTGGAGAGGACTTCTGCATGTGGAGGTAGAGGCGTGTTATTAGCTTACGATGTGATGTGTTGGCATAGACATGTTCTAGCGCCGTGAGCATCTGCGGCAGAGCGGGGAAAGTCTTGTGGATCTTGCGACAGGTGGCTCGCAGCTTGAAATAAGAGTAGCGTGTCAAGCAACGCAGGGGCAAGTGAGGGTGTAGCCACAGGGGGAGGGAGAAAGTGGTCATCGGGGTAAAGATCTGCAAAGGTGTGGATACCTTGTCTGCCCGCACGCCCAATCACTCCTTTGTCATGTAGTGGCGGGAGTGAAGGGTGGTTAGCCACAGAGACAGTGGGAGCATGTAGCATTGGGGTACCAGTGCGCATTCAGCGCCCATCCCATGCAGAACGCAAGCACTGTGTGGTGTCAATCTCAGACCTATGGGCCTTGTAGGGCAGGCATAAAGCTGAGGTGAATGGCCATGGGGAAGTTCTGTCCAGTTCAATTGCCACATGCGTCTGAAACGGCGTGGGATGAACACAGTAGTGCAAATATTGGGCCTGCGCGGATAGGGCATAGATGTGTTTATCCAGGGCACCCATGCCCCCGTGTGTCTGTGGCAGTGTGAGTAGCTCATACGGAGCCCGGGGTTGTTGTCCCGCCCATATCAATGTAATTAAGTTGGACCGTAGTCGTTTGAAAAAACTAGCGGTAAGGGGCATTGGAATGTTCATGAAGAGATTTTGAGGACAATGACCATTTTGGCCAGTGCGATACGGCCGACCATAGACCATGGTGACCTGGACCATATCGGAACGTGATCTTCTAACCAGTCTATCGCCCGCCCGTAGTTGGCCTGCCATAGTTCTACTGGGTCCCTACTAATCCAGATGCCCAAATATTTGGTCGAGCCAGAGGCCCATTTCAACGGATATTCTGTTGGGAAGGGCAGGGTCGTCTGCTTTAAAGGAAAGATGATAGATTTTACCCAGTTCAATTGTATGCAAAATAACCTCCGAACTTCACCACCTCCCGCATTAAGGGGCCCAAGTTGGTCTGCGGGTCCTGCACACAAAGGGTAACGTCGTCCGCATATAGCGATACAACCAGACCTCCGGATGCAAACCCAAAGCCTCTTTGCACATGATGTTGGCGAAGACGCGCTGCAAGGGGCCCCATTGCCACAGCAAACAGCAGGGGAGGGGTGGGGGAGGAGGGGAGGAGTGGACAGCCCTGCCTCGGGC
Source organism: Calotriton arnoldi (assembly GCA_963921515.1). Classification (NCBI taxonomy): domain Eukaryota; kingdom Metazoa; phylum Chordata; class Amphibia; order Caudata; family Salamandridae; genus Calotriton; species Calotriton arnoldi. The sequence continues at coordinate 370,014 of CAWUFW010005177.1, forward strand.
CGTGCGTGACCGGGAATGGTTCAGAGATGAGGCCGTTGAGCTGTATGCAGGTCGTGGGAAGAGTGTATAGAAGCTGAACCTGTGGAATGAATCGGGCCCCTAGTTCCAACCTCCGCAACAATGGGACGAGGTATGTCCATTCCAATGAATCGAACGCTTTCGTAGCGTCCAATAGTGCAGCAGAGGGGGTGATCTGTAGATGAAGATGATGCATTACTGCAAAAAGGGTTCAAAGATTATGTGAGGTCGACCTTCCTGGAATAAATCCAGATTGGTCAGGTCGCACCATCACCGGAAGCAACAGCAGCAGCTGGTTTGCCAGAACCTTTGCAAACATGCTATTGTCGGTATTGACGAGGGATAGAGGCCGATAGGAGTCGCACTGATCTGCCTGCTTGTCCGGTTTGAGTAGTGTAACTATAAAGGCTTCTCTTAAAGATGGAGGGAGGGGTCCTGCTTCTATGGCATCCCTATACATATCGAGAAGCCTGGGGGCTAGGATCTGGGAATATTCTTTGTAAAAGGTTATGGGGAGTCTGTCAAGGCCAGGAGCCTCGTCTGCGGGCAGACTTGCAAAGGTGGGTTATCTTTAGGAAACGATGGAGCAGCAACCCTGAAAGGTTTAAAGACTAGCAGAAGAGGAAGCTCATGCCACAGTGTGATACATGGCACTAAAGATTCAGCCTACTCTGTCATCTCTTTTACACTTGGAAAGCAAGATTAATATCTTCAATGCATAAATCCTTTCTAAAAGTATACCTGCTGAGCTTCTATCGAGCAACTTATTTGTGTGACCAATGTGAATAGCCAACAGTACATTTTTGTCAACTATTAACCAACAGTACATTCCTTAGCAATTGTACAAATGGCTAGTAGTACTTGTTCAATTATTAGTTTAATGAGAGGAACAGAAAACAGACTAAAAATATTTAGTAAAAACAATATCTGCTCCTACACAGTTACTGTTACTTTCCTACCTCTATGACAGAATAACTGAGGTAACAATGTTTAATAATGCTGTAGGCACAACAATTAAATAAGAGAAGATGCACAGTGCATTTTCCTTACTGTTACTTACCAATAGCTTTAGTATAATGTCTTGCTCCTAATAACAGCTCTGGGGCGCGATACCAGAAGGTTACAACTACTGGATCTAAATCTGCTAAAGGCTTCAAAGGAGAATTAAATAACCTGGCAAAACCCATGTCAGCTGTAAAACAGAACAAACAAATGATCTTAATAAATGAAAGAAATATCAGATATGGAAAATGCATGCAACAATCATGATTATTCTCCTGTGTAGTGACCACATTCTTAACATACGTCAAACAAGCATCTGCAGCAAGGTAATAGAGACCTCTACCAAGTGATTAATTGTCAGAAGGCAAGCACATGTACCATGAAGTCCACTCCAATTGTTTTCACATCCTTTTTTACATGACTGATAAGGTGATCTTGATAAATGGCCCAAGATGCCAAAGGACCGATCGCTGCTAACAAAATACCAAAACAAAGGTTCTGGGGTGGAAGTGCCAACCCTTATTAAAAATGAATGGCAGATCATTTTTGAAAGCTTTTGCAAAGGACATGTTTAATTCTTGTACCTACACTTGGGTAGACCTACAGTCTCTTTGGATATGCACCCAGCCAGATGTAAACTGCTTACTTGCATCAAGACCTTCATTGGATGCCACAGATGCTGCAAGTGTTTGGAATAACCTTGCTCGTGTCAAAAAGCATCCACCTGTCATTTGTGTTTTTCAGGTGGTTTCTGCATTGCTTCTTTCTATTGTAACATACCTGCCTATTAGAACACTTCACCAAGAAAAGGCAGCTTGTCATGGACTTCTTACCCACTGCATAAGGCCTCTTGCTTTTTCAGTCTTCTACTGGTGCTCTACTGGAGCTTGGGTTGACACAATAATTCCAGGCAATGGAGACAATCATGATATTCAGTATCAAGGGCAGAAGTAATATCATACTACTAACTCCAGGTGGAAGGGAAGAAACCTAATTCTATTCCAGTCAAGATTTATATTTACAATGAAAGCCCAATACAAGCTCTGTTAAATGTAATAGGTCTCTGGATTTTTTGAAGTACTAACACGTTGACACACTTTGCAAAGCAGAAACAACACGGGAGGCGTAGATCATTAAGGTGCTAGGAGTTAGTGCCAACAACTTACAATGGACTGCAAGCCCTCCAAGATTGCTCATGAAAGAACCAGAACAGATATGTTTTAGTGCTGAAGTCTGACTAAAGAGCAGACTTTAAAGGATGATTTTGGTTAGTTTCCTGTATTACCTGTGAAAGCCCAGGCCTTAGAACGTAAAGGCAGCTTTCAGGGTGGAGAAGCAGGCTGCTGTACTCACTCACGTGACATTTGAGGTAGAAGGACTACATAGCCCCTGGACTGAGAGTCGGTGCTGGCAATGGCCGAAGAAATTGCATCAGTTCCGACTAGGCTGTGGCAAAAAAAATTCCCTTTAAAATCTCTAACAATGCCTTACTCAGAGCCTCTGACAGCAATTATGTTCTTCAAGTCCTCTCAACTAATGTTCTGTGCCATTTGTAAACTGATTGCGTGCAACAGGATTTTATTTTTAACTCTGCTCAGTTTCCTGCATGAAAAACATTTGAACAATATACCATGCAGGTTAGAAAGACTGAAAATAATGAATTCAATGTTTTGTTTTGAGATACATGTAAGGTAGGTTTGCTTTGCTACCGGTATAGTTTGCCACTTGCAATATAAAACACAAACTACTGGCTTTGCCAATGCTAGTTAATCTCAGTCAACGAGACTGGTTTGATTAGTATTTTTCTGCTACGGTCTTCCATGCAAGCAAAAGGCACGCCGCCATCCACATATTGTTCAAAATGTGCATTGATTAGCTTCAACCTGGAAGTGTATAAACCGGAATAGTACACAGAGAAAGCCACAACTATGCAGCAAATGTCAGTGACCACTTTTCAGTCATCATTTCTAACCTTCTTTATCACTTCCTTCCCCCTACTTCTTCTCTGCATTCACTAACATGTTTTGCCTGGTCTTTCGCTATCTCAGTTATGATGAGCCAATGACTGTTTGGTCAGATAATCTGCTTATCATCCATTTCCTGATATTTCTGCAGTAGAATATTAATCTCCGTTAAACAGTTAGGGTCACCGAAGTCAGTATGCTGTTTTCAAGAATGTGCAGTTCTGCCCCAACAGGCTGTAACTCTGTGTGTACATCTTGTTAGAGTACTGCTTGCTTGGGTAATGTCATACGTCCTATGTAGCAGTGAAAGGTCCCCCAAACAGTTGCATAATCAGTAACTGACCCAACATTCAACTCGAAAAATTCAGATATGGAAGAATGCTTCTTTTGCATCAGTGAAGCGCTAAGATTTCCCAAGTAGGTTCACTCTGAGCTGAGTAGAATAAAGCAGAACTTTTAACTTTGTGGTCTCGGGAGAAGGAAGCAGTGTGCTCTCCCAAAAATAAACACAACAGAGAGGTTGGTGTGCCCCAAAAGGTCAGCAAGCAGGCTCTTCAAAAAGGGTTTCAGCCTTCCCAAGTCAATGGTTTTGGGGAGGCCCAATATCCTGATGATGTGGCCGGAGCATGCATAAAAGTGCTTGTTTTTAGAAGAGAAGAGTGAACACCTTTTACACAGCAGCACTTTGAGGTGGTCATATCTTCAAAACTAAATTCAATGCTCTGCCAAATCGAGTCCATTTTTTAAAAAATCAATTCATTCTCTTCTTTAAGCTTTCTTTCCATGCCTTTGAGGATGTCAATCTTCTGGTGAACTGATTTCAAGCTCCCCTTCATGTCAACCAGGAAAGCCATCATATCAATTTCATTATCAGTGGTGTTTTTGTTCATCAGGCTTCCAGACTGTTATTGTTCGAAAGGCCAATTCTGTTCGAATGATAACTTGCAATACTACTGGTTGCCTTTGCAAACTGTGAGAAGTGGATTCACAGGTACTCCTGTTCAAAGTCACAGAAATCTGCCTGAAAACCCTGAGAAGAAGTGTCTCAGACCACCTTTAAGTCAGAGTCTTTGACTATTCCTTGCTGGAAATGGGTTTGAGCAGTATTTAGCTTTACAGGTAAACTGCACAACAGCATGACTCTTGTTTGCTTCCAGAATGGCAGACACAGCAGGATAAGTGGTTCTACATCCCCAGGCAGGTTGATATCACACTTACTAATCATGCATGATGTATCAATGCCCCTCTATCTGCGGTCTCTGGCTTCACTGCTTCATGAAGCAAAGCCGCCTTTTGCACAGGCAGGTCCTTTGTCACCAAATACCAGGGTTCAATTGTCACAGCACTCCGCCATCCCGAGTTGGTCTCAAATACCTCCACCTATCAAGCAAGGTAAGCAACCATTGAATGATCTGCTGTTCAGATGTGTGGGGAGTGGGATTACACATAGTCAACCGGAGGGAGGCCCCCACAACTTGGCCATGTACCACCATGCTGGTCCCAAGCATACCTGCAGCCCATATCACAGAGTCTCCAAGGCCTTACTTAGCATTGTGCCAGGGGTTCACAGGGCCTTAGCTGCAGTCTCCCATCAACCTGTGATGCTTAGTCTTTGTTTCTTCTGGCACTTGGAAGCAGTAGGAGACCAGTCACCATTTTTGAGACTCAATTTTGGTCTGGTATGCAGAACAGGTATGGTGAATTTTGGATTCAGGCACAGAGATCTGCTACCTAGCAGCCATTTCAGTTGGTCGCGAGACCGCGGCTCTCAACATAACATTATAGCATGCATGCAGTCTCAAAGAATTTTATTAAGGGCCAGTAGAAGGTAGAGGTGACTCAGTTTGGTGCTATGTGGTATCTGTGGATAAAGTAGTATTTCTTACATGCTACTTACAGCTATTGTATGAATGTCATTTTTTGAGTAAACATTTAGGTGACATATTCAAAACATACTTAAAAACGTTCTTAGCAATCATTGTATCCTACAAGAACCCTCTACAATGAACGTTTGTCATATTTAGGCATGATGAAATAACACAAATCTTTCCTGCAGGTTTCTCTTTTAAAGATTAAACTTTCATTCAGTTATCCATTTAAACTATTACATTTATATAGCTGTAGTGTTTTGTGGATATTCTTTCCTGGTCCCTACATGCCCAACCATATTATCTTTCTGAGATGCAGGATCCCACAAATATTCAAGAATCTCTCATCTAATATAATGGCTGTCACAACACAAGTTTTCTGTCTCTGCCAGTATACCACATTGCTCAGATCAACAGATCCAGAAATGACAGAGGAAAAATGCTACGTGGGTAGAGGAAATCCTAATTTGTTAAAAAAAAAAAAAAAAAATCCTCTGCTGATCCGGATTTGCAAATGACTTCCAGCATAATGATCAAAACAAACCCCCAAAAAACGCAAAATATTAACCCTTTAAACTCCACCCACGCCTTGTTGTGCATGTATCTTAGGAAATGGTGAATTGTGTTACACTAAAAAAGAAGTCAGAGTACAGTGGAATCTTCATGTTAGGTATGGTCTAAATCTGATCGGCAAAGAGCAAAAGTTCATATGAGACTTAAATTTGGGAATACTACTTTTAGATCACCCAAACTAACTTTGCCTTTCCCCCATACTCCTATGCTGATTTGCAAAGATCTTGAAATCGAGATTCTCAGTTGGGTCAGAGAATGCCTTGTCTACCACATTTCATGGTATGGGGGACAGAGAAGGGAAGAAAAAGAGCTGGAGGGAAGGAGTGAGTTGGAGAGAGAGGGAAAGGTTATTGTTACGATTCTAGGTCAAATTGAAACCACTGCCAGTTATGGTTAGCCAAGCAACTCGCCCTAATGCCCTGCCTATGACATTATATGAAAGACTGCATCACCAATTACATCATTGAGATCATTAGTGACATCACATATCACCTCACCACTGACATAATTAATGAAATCACTGGGGATTCATAACGGTTGTTTGGGTAGGTCATTATTTACTGGTGTATTTTTATGTGCTGTTAGTCTTCCTTTATCATACATCACTTCCCCTTTAGCCAACTACTGCTTCCAACTCCTGGATCTGCAATACCCAGTCCTATGCTAAGTCTCTTTTTACACATATCCACTCTGACTTGCCTTCCACCATGCGCAGTCGGGGCTGAGCTCAGAGGCTAGCTAGCGCTGGCCAAGAAGTGTGCCTAGCCTCAGTATGGGTATAACCAACTACGCACAACATTTGGCTATGTACAGAATGGGTTGAGCACAGGGCCTGGCCTTTATTCCAGTGCAGTGCCGAGCATCATTACATAGCCAGACCCCATTTTTGTTTAGCCAATCATTTTTGGTATGACGTTATTAGCAAACTAAAAATAGGTCTTTCCATTGAAAAGTGAGACTTTAAAATAACCGGGCCACTTGACGCAAAACTGGTGTTTTTCGTGTAATTATGGTTTTGAGGCATATGCCATATAATCCAGCACCTGCTACATAATATACAGACTTCAACAAAAAATATATTCTGTTCCAAACTAAGAAAGACCGAAAGTTCCCATACTGACATGGCATTCACGGAGAAAAGCATTTAATGAAAGTTAGCTGTTCACCTTTCACCCACTGACTGCTGTACTCTAATAAGTAACAGGTAATAATAAGGGTAAAATGTTGTGCACGTATTATATCAATATCCCCAATTGAGGGTCTAAAAAAGGGTTTACTAGGAGCATAAAAAAAATCTTTTTCATGTTTAAACAGAATTTCAACAGAAATTACTGCACTTTAGGACTGTGCTACACAGCAGATGCTGCCGCAAAGCCACAGTTATTTTAACAGAACACTTTCAATGTAGAAAATTCTAAAAACAAGTGGGACACTTACATTACAAATATGCATTTTACATTTACACACACACACACCTGCAGGTGTAGTAACTTGAGTTGTCTACTGGACCCAAAATAAAACACTTGACCGATCAACGGGACACAATAACTTTTTTTTTTTACTGGAGAAATGACACCAGATGCCCTGGGTATACATTATATAACTACGGCATATTCGAGTAGACAATGTACTTCATTCAGTATCATCAGACATTCAAGTGGAACAAGAACTTCAAATGGCAACATCATTATGCCTATCTGGAGGGCTCAACAGTTCCTCAGATCAATTTTGCAACTTTCCTACTGAGTCAAACTTCAGGCATTCCAGTGGGAAGCTGACATTAGACCACGTATCTGTTGATCTCTTCTGACTGAGGCCACTTTTGCACTTATAAAATACGAAAGCAGATAACGTCCTGCCTTAAAAAAAAAAAAAAAGGGAAGAAAATGAGGCTGCTGTGGGTATGATTAGCTCTTCATTCCATCAAAATTCTGTGGGAACAGCTTAAGAAGAGAAATGGCGGATAAGATGGCCATGCACACAACATCAGATGGCACCATATTCAAGTCCCGGACAGGCGACCATACCATTTGTCCATTTACAGTCTGGGAGACGGAGGCCATTCAGAATGTAGAAAGATCCCCTAGATTTTTCTTTGTAATATTACGCCGGCCTCCTAATAAGCTTACATTATGCATTTGCATTTCACCATACTGTTCAACAGGGCAGTTTTTTTTTATTATTAAAGGAAAAGGTCCTTCCAGGGGGCCCACAGTGTAGACACAAACCAAACCTAAAACTGAAGACCAATTTTAAAACTGGTTTTAAAACTCTGAGTATACAGGCCTTCACCATTTTCATATTTAGTAGTAGCAGCTTCAAATCTAAAGCAGCTGACAAAGTGTAGCAAGCCTTTAAGTGGCATGACAAAGAGGTTTGTCATGCTCACAGATTGCTTTAACTCATCGACACCAGGCTTGAAGGTTCTGATAACACACAAACACCGACCCAGTCATCAAAGACGTTACAGGCACATCACTGCACTTTGCTATGATAGTAGGCAGCCCACAGAGGCTTAAATCAATAAATTACCATCAATAAGATAAGAACATAATAGGCATACCTATTTTTACGCGTCCTCGCTCAGGGCCTTCACCCATAACTAAAATATTAGCAGGCTTCTGTGGAAGGGAAAAAAAGTGTGGAATTAGAATTTTTGGGTGTTCCATGAATCCATTTTCTATTTGCCATCTTTTTAGAGAAGTAACCAATCAAATCATCCTGTTACAGACCACAACATCGAAACACATGCTTAGCCCATTTATATAGTTAATCTTTCATTTTATTTAAGTTCTTTGATACCTTTTGCACCTAAATAGTATCTAAAGCATGCTTGAAAATAAAGAGGGCTACTCAAGGTTCTCCTAAGAATGTAACTTCTTTGCACGATATGCAAATACTATACGGGCAGGCAGTGAAATGAATAGCTTGGTTAACCGAGAAGAAAAGTATATATACAAATTACTTGATATTTACTAATCCTGAGTTGTGTACAGGAGACAAGCCATTCTACACATCAGAGCAAGAAGAATGAACCTTTTGCTTGACCCGTTTAGAGTGCCTTGAAGTGCAATAAATGAAGCCTTTGGCTGTGCTGGTGAACATTTCAAATTCATAACCATCTCATTGTGCAGTCAGAAGCCGGTGAGACTGCAACAATACGCACCCTAACATGCCTTGCTCCACTGAAAGAGTTGCTGTGCAAATAGACAACAGTGCTGCACATAATGACCAGTAATGTTTGCTATCCAGAGCTCAACTCTACCTCATCACAATCTTTATAATGCGAAACAGAGCCAAAGATTTAATTGCAACAAGGTGGTGTGGTTAAGTGAATGAACAGAGGGGATGGTGCAGTACGCTAGGATTGTGAGATTTTGGCTTATTCTAGGTGTTTAAGGGACAGTGAAGATGAATGAATAAAAGAAGTAATATTTTTAGAGAGCAACTGCTATTTCAGAAGAAGCAGCCTGGCGCTTCTGTAAATCAAGTAGGACCAGAAGTTAAAGCTCATCAAACAGCACTGTTTTCAACTGTGCCTTGAACAGGCTTTTGCTGGAAATGACACAGAGGGAGGGTGGAAGAGCATTCCAGAATCCAGGAGCCAGAACAGAGAAGGACCTGCCCCCAGATTTGGTTTTGAGGAATCTAGGGATGCACAATAGGTTGTGGTTGGAAGAGCGGAGTGCCCTAGAAGAAGAGTAGTGTTTAAAGTGGCCTTTGATGTAGCTGGGACCCCTCTGGTGAAGTGCTCTGTGAGTGATAAGTGTTTTGAATTTTATCCTAGAGTTGACTGGAAGCCAGTGTAGTTCTCGGAGCGCTTGTCTAAAAGAGTGACGTTTGAAGATATTCAAAATGAGCCACGCTGTGGCATACTCTACACGCAGGAATCTGGACACCAGATTCTGGGAGGCACAGAGATAAAGTATGTTGGCATAATCCAACCTGGGGGTGATTAGCGCATGTACAATAGCTTTGCAAGTGTCATGGAGAAGACCTTTTAAAAGCTTTCTCAGGGATTTTAACAGATCTAAGCAGGTACCAGCGGTGGCCTTGACTTGGAAAGTGCAGTGTCCATGAAGACTCCCAGATTCCTGACAACTGTGGAAGGGGTGGTGGCATGTCCTAAGTTAGATGGCCAGAGACGCAGTGCGTCAAGATGGGAGGCAGAACAAAACATAAAAATTTCAGTTGTGTTGGAATTAAGTTGTAAACAGCTGTTCTGAAGCACTGAGCAATGGACGCAAGACAGCCCTGAACGTTCACAATTACAGTGTCATTAAGCTGATGGAAGGATAGCATAAGTTGAGTATTGTCCGCGTAAGAGACGGTGTTAATATCCCAACTTTGTGCAACAAAAGTTAAAGGGGCCAAATAGATGCTGAAAATGGTTTGCTAAGTGATGAACCCTGAGGAACACCACAGCCTATGGCTCTACACTGGGAGGTAAAGGAAGAGAGGAAAACCGCCTGCCGTCTATCTGCTAGAAAGTAGCAAGGTCATTCCAAAGTGCGGCCCGTAACTCTTGCTTGCTCCAGCCTTTGTAGAAGGATCCTGTGCAGCACATTATCAAAGGCGGCGGTGAGATCTAATAAGATGGCCACTGCCTTCTGCCCCGAGTCGAGGTTGCCCCTGATGTATTCTGTTACTCCTAGAAGGGCTAATTCTGTGCTGAAACCAGCAAGGAAGCCCGACTGGGTGGGATGTAGAATCTTGTTCTGTTCCACATGGCTGGTGATCTGACGGTTCACCAGGGATTCTAGTGTCTTGCCAAGGTGTGGAAGGAGAGAGATGGGCCTATAATTGCTCAAGTTGAATGGGTCGGCATTAGCTTTTTTTTTTTTTATTTAACAGAGGGATCACCAGTTTCTTTTTCCAGCTTACTGGCTCCTTGCCACTCTCTAAGAAAAGGTTAAAAAGAGCATTGTTTTGTGGATTTAATGGCAGGGGGCTGTCTTGCCAAGCACAGAGGCGGGACAGGTATCAAGAGGTGAGCCAGATTTGATTTTAAGAATTATTTGCTCCGTTCGGCTAGTGAAATTGGATCGAATGACTCAAGCCGTGCCACAGTCATGGCTTAAGAGGCGATGGAAGTTGACTTGGGATGGGGGGGGATGGACCGATTGTTAAAATTGGAGTCGATTTTTTTTCACTTTCGTGTAAAAAAAAAAAAAAAAAAAGGAAAGGTGCTCTGCCAGACACTGGGATGTAGGAACGCTTTGTTTGCAGGTCTCTGGCTGCAAAAAAAGTTGACGATTTTGAAAATCTTTCTGGGGGCACTACCAGTGGCTGCAATTTGCAAAGAAAACATTTTTTTTTGCTTTTTTATTATTTCTCCGGAACTGTTTGAGGGCAGTGCTATAAGCCCACTTGTCCTCAATGTCATAGTTCCTACTCCACTTCCTTTCCAATTGCTTGCATTTAAGATTTTCTTCCTGAAGACTAGGGGTAAGCCTAAAATACGATTAGTGGGGAGACAGTTTGTCAAAGCCTTGTACTAAGGAGTTGTTTAAGGAGGTGATTGCAACCTCCATTCCTTCCAAGGAAATGGCCTCAATTTGGGAAAACGTGTGATAGACTGGACTCGGAGATATTCCTCTGGGGTCTAGAGATATTCCTGGGCTTAGTAGAGTCCATTCGGCTGCGGAAAGGGATACATTGAAGGCCAGAAGAAAGTGATCTCTCTAGATTGGGTGGGGGGGCAAACATAATGGAGGGGTAGTTGGAAAATACCACATCCAGTGTATGTCCACCCCTATTAGTGGCACCCGCTACCAGGCTACCAGTAGGGGAAGGTTAAGGTCACACATTTGCCTCTCTAAATTGCTCTGCTGTTCTTCAGTCAGGATCGACCTTGTGGACATTGAAGTCTCCAAGGACTACAAAGTTAGAATACTGTAGATAAAAGGGGATAAGTACAGTGCTAAGCGCGTAAAGGACTGAGACAAAGGCTTTGAAAGGGCAGTAAATTAAGGTTCCTGAGAAAGAGAAATTGGGAGATATCTGGAGAGAAAATACTAGTACCTAAATTAGGTCTATACCCTCAAGCTTCGTGAAGGTGCAGTTAAAATTGGAAAGATGCAGATCTTAGGTGAAAAGCCCTCAAATTCCCAAACACGAAGTCGACCATGTCCTCTGCATGGAAGGAGAATTTACAAAATGTGGGTGGTACAGAGAAGGTGACTGAAGAGCCATTTCAAGGCGGCCATCAAGGAGACCGAAGGTAGAATGTGCTTGAGCATGGTGGTTGCAGCAAGCAAATTAGAAAGGTGTAGTAAATGCAGCCGTCAAAGAACAAATAGGCACTTTGCACAAGTCAAATATACACAAATTGGGGGATGTGCAGAAGGTGCTTTTGCAAGTTGAGTTCAAATCCACTCAGGATTTTTTTTTTTTTTTTAACAGCATTTATCCCACCATTCTGCACAGGCTTAGATGAACCCACTTACAACAGTGAGGTGGCCACACATTTAGCAAAGGATCACACATCGTAAGCTAGAAGGCACTTATCATCTGATATCCAATCAGAATAAATGTTCACTGGGACAAAGGACGAATTGACGCAGAGTAGAAAACTTAAACCAGAGGGTCCAAAACAAAATAAACTATCGGCAAAAACAGCAATGAAAGAGAAAAAATAGAAGCCCAGTCATCAAAAGCAGCTGCAAAAACCTCTGAACTCTAGAAAGAAACGACTCACAACCTTGCCCTCTGTGCACACTGGTTTGGAGAAAAATGCGTATTCATCTCCCATAGTGGCAACAAATAACACAAGAGAACTGTGTGCAGATTATTGTACAGACTGCTTATGCACTCAGTTTCAAAAACAAACTAAAACACTGCACCTCAAAAGTTAGCTAAACCTCATCACAGGAGAACAAACTGGTTAAAGAAGCGCAACGAATTCAAGAAAGAAAAATGGGAGTGTGTATGATAGGGCTTAAAAGGGCAAATTAACTTAGTTCTGTTACTTGTTCGTAGCAAAAAAGGGCTTGGAGAAGACTTATGACCAATTCTCAATCTGTAAACAGCAAACAAATGAGTGACGAAAGTTCGGAATGTTGTTGTCTCTTTGCTAATTTTTTTCATGTCTAATCCAAGAGGGTTTTGTTCCAATTCCCATTACTGCGAAACTTAAGAAGCTTCTAATGTTCGTAGAAAAAGTGTCGGACAGCAAAAGCAAGCAGGTCACTGTACTGAATGCAGATCTAATAATATACTTTTTTTGAGCAGGCTATACTCACATCGCGGGCATCCTTGTTTGAGTATTTACAAATCGGAAGAATCTTGTCTGATCCCACACAAATATGCACAGTGCAAAAATACGGATACCTTCCTGGAGAGGCAACTCTGGTTGAGGTTCTTAAGTGACTGAAAACTTTCCTCCTGGCCATCTTTTGGCAATTAAATGTTGTTCTCCTGATTAAGACCCCTAAATCGCTATGGGTTGACGAGACCTTACTAGTGTCACAGGATCTCACTGTTGGTTTAAATTCATACAGCATTGAGACAAAGAACTGTGCACAATTAGATATGCACTTATACTGATCCGACGTTTCTACAAGTCGCTTAATACTATATGATGAATTAATGCCACCCCACTGTGTATTTATATAATTAATGTACAGATTGTATATTTTCTCTTTACTATTGGATTTGTAAATTCCAATACTGGACTATAATAAATAAATGTTTATAAGGCATACAGGTGTGGTCCTACCATGTGTTTTGCGCGTTAATTTACTTCATGTTTAGCCAGTGATTGATGAGCAGCCTCCTACACAACTAAAAAACAGTTTTTGCAAATTACCCATCAGAAGACCTACATTAAACAGAATATTTAGCTTAGTCTCTCGCTGGTCTATGGTTACTTTCTTAATACACAGCAGTGATGGCAGCCAATCTAGGAAAAAATAAGTTAAAGGTTTATTTACTTCTCCACCAGCTCATGTTAGGAATGAGAAACAGGAGATGTGCCAGGAGTCACGTTTTTAGTTCTCGCCTAGCGATGTAGCGCAAAGCGCTGCTCGCTATGCGAGATCTATTGTTGCCGACTTTTGGTCCGAAGCGGACAGGAGATGTGCACGCACATGGTGCGAGCAGGAGTTGTAATAACGGGGCAAGCCGTACGCGTGCACATCGACTGTCTGTGCCGAAGCTTAACAGACAGGAGATGTGCACGCGTACCGCTCGTGGCGTTATCACAACTCCTGCTCGCACCATACGCGTGCACATCTGTCCAGGCGCGGCAGGGCCGCGCCTTCCCAGTGTGTCAGGCGTCTTGGCACACACTGGCCGGCTTTGGAGTGCTCGAGTCGGGCGCTGTTCCGGTCTGAGAAGCCCACAGAAAGGTAACAGGGCGTTTCCATGACCACAGCGAGCTCCGTGTGCGGCGCAGCTCCCCAGGCCTTCAGCGTAGCGTCTGCGGCCCTGGGCTCTGAGGCGCGCGCTCTTTTCTTGTTAGACCTTGTGCATAATATGTCACACCCATTATAAAAGTCGCTATCACTTATAAAGGCCTCAGCCCTCTGGCTGGTGCTCTTCCCTTCAGTCTCGAGCAATATTTGGAAGCATCACGTGGCAGTGCGAGTCGAAGAATTTTAATTTAAGCTCTCATGTCTTTAGAAAAGAAGAACCATCTGTGTGGGCTTGCATCTGAAGGCTTGATCCCCTTTATAGAATAATTAATCGTAAGCACTTACCAAACCCGCACTCCAGTGGGGCCTAAGTTTAGGTTTATTTGACATGTATAATTTGTATATAATATGTATATAATGGACTAATGATGATTTTTGTCAATTATTGCTTTTGGTTCTTAAAGTAATGCAAGAATTTCTATTCATTTTTTTGGTAATTTTCTTTTTGTAATTTTGTATAATCTGTGTATTTACAAGCATAATATATTAAATTACCTCCGGATAGGGAATATGGCTGTCTGAATTTGAATTTTGAAGGGTCTGCTTTTGAAGGAGATTAGTGGAATATGCCATTTTATGGAAGTAAGATAGGGTAAGATGAAGGTTATTGTGGGTGGCTCTCCTGGCTGTATCTCCCAATGTTTAAAGACTTTGTGCTACATAAACCTTCTGGTACATTGACTGACATGCTACCCTGTCAGCTGACATGTTTTTTTCCTCTTCTTACTTGTTTATTTTATTAATAGTTTAATACTGGTTACAAATTTACTATCTATATATATATATATATATATATATATATATATGCGCATTAAAACAAGAAAGTCTCCAAATGCATAATTAATTTACACAGAATTTCTTTGATCTTATCTTCTTGCTTTACTAACTGCTTTCACCTCTTCATCATATATCTAGTTCCTTCAACCCTTTGCAAAACTCACAAACCGCCTTAATTACAGACTTGTCATTTGAATGAAACAGTAATTTAATAGCTCTGTTCTGATTAGTAAGAGTTAAAACAAGCATTTGCAATGCAATAGGTCTCGCATTTACGCGAGTTTGAGCTATTGGCATTGTAAATGACAATGCCTTTTATTTATGTTTTGGTTTTTTAAATATAAATAAAATGCATTGTCATTTACAATGCCAATAGCTTAATCTCGCGTAAATGCGAGACCTATTGCATTGCAAATGCTTGTTTAAAGTGAGGTGGGCTGGCAGAAGTTGCAAGTGCTTGGGAACCTTCTCTCATCAAAGGGGGGCCGGGAGGTCCTCGAGATAAAATGATTGCAATAAAGGCTGACCTAGTTGTGATCCAGTAAGACGATGGGGTTTCCCCTCTACTTCTGAACCTTGAATCCAGAAAAAAGAGACATTGTTGAGCCTTTCTAGATCTAATTTTATGACCCGGTTTACAATGAGAGGGCCGTCCAACAGTCGGAGCTCTACCAATGTGGATGTTAAAAATGGGACACACATCAAAAACGAAATCCTCTGGTGATGGTGCTTTACATGTACCAAAAAAAGGGGGAACTAGGAGCTAATTGTGGTCCAGTGCCGGTGCTCCCTGTGTTAATCTCAATACAAACAGAGGGTAACTGTTCCAAATCTGGGCGCAATAGTCGCCCACACGAACAAGAAACGGAAAAGGACTGAAGAGTAAGAGCCTAGGTCTGAACCTCACAGACTAGAGGCAAGCGCAAGTCTTGTCTCTTGATACCCTCACACATCCCGAGGGATGTCGTGCTTCATCATCAGGCGTTGCTCCTCGTCGGGTCGGCGCTGCAATGCCCTACGGGCTGTATGATGAGTGTGGGTGTGAGATAAAGGGTTCTAAGAGAAGGGTGAGTGAGTGAGTAAATGATAAAACTAGCTAAGGGATACCTGGGTGAATTAAGTTTAATATATAGGTTCCCTTGCCAGGTTAAAAAACCCGTAGGTTGTGTGTTACTGATGGGGCCTAATGTACCTCAGTAACTTGCGGTCAACATGTTTTGCGCCGTCTGACTGGTCAGAACAATCCCTGGCGCTTCTTCAGGAACAATGAAGTGGGTAAAAAAAGACCGTGAGTGGGTCAAGAACCCTGATCAGAAGGAACGGTCCACCCTTGTGTACAACTACAAGGTGGCTACAGCTCTATTTATTGGCCGCTCCTGTTGCAACCTAGTCTAGAACAATAAGTTGCTCCATAGGCTAGCACGTGTGATCGCCCGCACCGTAACCGGAGTTGCCGTCGGGTGCACTGTCTGTCAGCACCTACCCATTCACGCCTGCCTGCATATATGCAACTTATTGTTCTAGACTAGGTTGCAACAGGAGCGGCCAATCAATAGAGCTGTAGCTACCTTGTAGTTGTAAACAAGGGTGGACCGTTCCTTCTGATCAGGGTTCTTGACCCACTCACGGTCTTTTTTACCCACTTTTTACTCACTTCATTGGTCCTGAAGAAGCGCCAGGGATCGTTCTGACCAGTCAGACGGCGCGAAACATGTTGACTGCAAGTTACTGAGGCACATTAGGCCCCATCAGTAACACACAACCTACGGGTTTTTTAACCTGGCAATGGAACCTATTTATTGAACTTAATTCACCCTGGTATCCCTTAGCTAGTTTTATCATTTACTCACTCACCCACCCTTCTCTTAGAACCCTTTATCTCACACCCACACTCATCATACGGCAGTACCAATAAAAGATCTCCGCTAAAGCGACCCTTCGGGGGACCCGTAGGGCATTGCAGCGTCGGCCCGACGAGGAGCAATGCCCGATGATGAAGCACGACATCCCTCGGGATGTGTGAGGGCATCAAGAGACAAGACTTGCGCTTGCCTCTAGTCTGTGGGGTTTAGACCTAGGCTCTTACTCTTCACTCCTTTTCCGTTTCTTGTTTGTGTGGGCGACTATTGCGCCCAGATTTGGAACAGTTACCCTCTGTTTGTATTGAGATGGTTCTTTACAGGCATCCAGGATGTGGTCTGATTTCTTAAGGTTTTGGCAGAGTGTCGCTGCATGATTTTGTAGTCTCTGCAGCTTCTTTATTACTTTCTTCTCAGGGACTGTATAGATTATGTTATAGTAATCTGGTTAAGAAAGAAGAAGGAGCCAGAGTACCACATTTTGAATGTCATAAGAGAATTTGCATGCGCTTATCCAAGCACAGGCCAAGTAGTCGTAATTCAAGAGAAAGGAATTTAAATAAATTCTGCATTAATCAAGTACTCTAACATTTGGTCAAGTGCCGAGACCAGAATAAGAATTGAGGTCACCAGGTTCCAAATTTGGTATTGAAACATCTCAAATAAAACTGCACAAAATTCCCAATGTTATCAAAAAAGAACCAGACATGTAGAGTAGCCAATGTGTTTTGAACACTGCAAGATTACCATTTATGAAGGCTGTGATCAGATTATGCACACATCAAGTACAATTTAACAATCCAACATCAGGTGCCTTTAGAAACCCTTCTGTATCACACCCTACGCAACAGCAGAATTAAGTTAGAATTGTGCAGATTCTGGGATATAAAATAGAAGTTTGCCTGCATCTTCAGCTCCATGTGCTCTACCCTGTGTAGGTCCCAAACGTTTTTTAGTGGGTCACAGATACTTACTGTTGGTCAGTCCATGGCAGGGATCTCCAACAAGAAGCTCAGGAGCCACTGGTTGCTCACCAGCACCCTCAAACTAGCTATCAGAGATGAAGCTAAGCCGAGTACCTCATTTAGAGAGTCTGTGCATAATAAAGAAGGCAGCACTGCTCATCCCAAGACACTCAGAGTGACAGTAAGCAAAACCAATGGCAAGGTTTTATGATAACACTCATGTATGCACTGTGCTGGACTACGGTGTCTGCCGCATGGCCATCTGTCTCCACTCTCAATCTAGCGGTGTCAAAAGGAGAATGGCCATGTTGTAGGCCCTGGTCTATCAGTCGCACCAGCTGTGTGAACGATGGGCCATGAACGAAGACACCTGCTGTACACCTGAGCAATGCTCAATACTGACCAACAGAATGGTAGGACAATAGAAGAGAGTGAAAATGTATTGGTTGGGTGCATGATCAGCCAAGAGCTGAAAAGAGTAGGGTATAGATCCAGAGCGGAGAAGAATTAAGTGCTTTATGTGCATTCATCTGGGTTTGTGTGCATATTTATTTGTGTGCCTGTGTCATTGTGTCCTCCACAATAAACAGTGTTGCTCTCTGGAAATTATGCCTAGTGTCAAGGACCGCCACAGGAATAGGCTGCCCCCACACCCTCAATGTCCTTTGTGCCAGAGGGCAAGTGATGCTTTAGCTGTTATTTCATTAGACAGGTGGAGACATTTAATATTGATGAGCTTTTTCCTGTAATTTATCCTAATTTATCTCTCCTGTTTAAAGTGTTCCGAATGTAATATTAACATATGTAGTCACTATTTTGCAGCGATGAAATTTGCAAGTAGCTCAGAAGAGTGTTCCTTGAGCAGAAGTGGCTCTCACTAGATGTGGTTCGAGGAGACATAAGGATGCCCGTGGTGAATAAACACAACTGGTCTCTCCTATCGCCACTTCCCCAAAACAAGCCTTTACGGCCACCATGAAATGTATATAAATGTCGTAGCCTCAAAACACAAATTTCAAGGAATGTGCCTCTGCAAGGTTTGTATAGGGTCTGTGAAACAAATGAGAGAGTTTAGTACACAACCCGCAGTGAACAGTTTAAGGTTAGTGGTCTAAGTCAGGCCATCAACTACTCAGCCTGATTTTTGTTTCTTGAGCCTAACCCTCCCCCACCGCCTATAAGACTTGGAAACAGAGACTATTTTTACAAAGTGTTTCGACTTTCCCCAATACCTGTGTGTGGACAATTTTTGCCCCATTGTTTCATACAGTGAATTCATCATAACTTTTGAACTTATTGACAACTCTGCCTTACTCCTGTTTTTTTTTTTAATTAGATTTTTCACTTTTGCTAAAACTTGATGATGGGCTTAATTTATATTCTTCATTTCTTCAACAGTAACAGTTGAATAGTTAGGCTGTTTCACAACACCAGACATTCCCTCTGAGGACTATCTCAGTGCTCAAGGTGTCAAAGATGAGGCAAAACAACCTTTATGAAACCATGTCACTTCTGAGGACTTGGACGCTAGGCAGGATGGAAGCTTGGGAACCCCTACAGCCTACCAGGCCGTTATCCAAAAACAATCTTTTGGATACCTGACCACTGGCAGAAGCACAGCAACATTAAAGGGAAAGAATCAACATCCCAAACATCCCACCCTCCCAGGACCAAGCCTGGGAGAGAGTCCGGGATTACAGCAGGCGACAACTATTTTTTAGAGGAAGCACAGTACAAAGGTGTTTGCTGTGGCGAAGCAAAAATGCGGCAGAATGATGTGTGGCAAATGTCGAGGGAGAAAATGACAAAGCCTAATGTTATAAAGTGCATTTTAGGATCATAAACACAGCACACACTTATTTGCTCTGGAATTTGTTTGGATTAACCAGGATATCGCTGAAACACAAATTGGTCCTGGAATGAAGCATAGCAGCATAAAAGAACAAACAGTACAACTATTTAGCTATGAGAAGATGTTCTCAGAATCTCCCCTATAGCCCCAACATGATCCAAACGTCCCCAAAACATGATTCCCCTTCATATCAACTTACCAAATCCCTGTGTAACACCCAGTTGGCATGCAAGTAGTGAATACCATCTAGAATTTGATACAACAGGGACTTCACCATTCCCCGGGGTAACTGTACAGGCTTTTTGTTTGCTTTAGAAGCTCTGTGAAACTTAATTATATGCTGAAAAAGAATGAAAAATGTTATTATTCACTAATAAAAAAAATACAAAGGATTTAGATTTTCATTCTTTACAAGCAACAAATACTTGAGGGCCTCCTGCAGGACATTTCCCAACTTCCCCATACTTCATGTTAGCACAAAATCACACAACTGTTTAGGGATAGGATTTCTTCTAAACAAAAAAATCACGATTGCGTATAATCCATGTTATGTAGTCTATACTTTATCAAAGGCATTTATTCCCTAGAAATAACAGATCACCAGTATCTAAATTGATAGGCCATTGCTAATGGCCTAGAATGAGTGTCAAAATTTACTGTGAATAAAAAGGTCTCTTTTCATGTTTACCTAAATAAAAGAATAATTTCATAGCCTTCATTTCTTTCCATTCATGTCGAAGCTGCATTTTCATTTTCTCCGTAAACACATAAATAAGTAAAATTAACAATCCTTGTGACGACTGTATTTCAGACTAGTGAATGTCCTACATAGCTGGGACAGATAAGAGGGCATCTCATCACCATTTAAAAAAATAAAAGGAGGATTTAGAACCCTGGGTATACACTCAGCCTGCTACAACCAGGCCCCCACCTGCTCCTATGCCAGTATGTCACCTCCTATCTCTACTCCCATCTATCTTATGAGTATGAGAGAGAGTTAGTGTGAGTGTATATGAATAAAAAATAGACAGAGTATGTTGGGGTTGTCTATGTGAAAGGGGACCGTAGTAGTACAAGTCACAGAACAAGTTATGTTAAGCAACTTGAACCAACTCTAATAATAGAGTATAACTTTATGCCAAGCATATTGGAAACCAGAGAGGAGGCTGGAAAGGAGAGAGACAATAGGTGTGAGCGACAAGTAAATACCAAAATGTTCAATCAAAATAATCATTAACACGGCCCTGGCCTGGAGTGGCTGGACAATGCAAAGATGCATCCCAGTTGGTTTTTTGTTGCTCACCTCCATAGGAATGTGTCACTGTATGGGTGTGGATGGCAGGGGAGGAGGTTACTTGCATCTAAACCTGCTTTTCCATCATGGGAATCTTTAATGAATTTATGAACACTGAATACTTTCCGCTGTGAACGGAAAACGGTCTCTCTCTTGCTTTTTGGAGGTTCTCTCAGGAGAAGGTATAATTCTCCTCTTCTGCAAGGTCTGCTCTGGGTTGGGGAATTTCCCATGTAAAACCTCAACAAAGATCCTTTTGCACAGGTACTAGGAAGAAGCACAGTTTCTGAACAGAACATTTTGGGTAACAAGAAAATCAGTTTGAAGTTGATGGCTTCAATGAGGTTTCCCCTGCAGTTCAATCGGATGGCCGCCTGATCTTCAACGCTGATTTTCTTAACGTGGAAAGCCTCGAGGCAGAAGATGGTGATGTTCCTTTAGCCTCAAGTACTTTGAAGTTTAATGGGAATGGGGATTGATGTGCCTTGTGCCCTTGTTTGAATTTATCTTCAACTTATAACAAGTTAGTACCGATAGCCCGTAATCGGGTAATTTGTTAGTAATACAGTTTGATTAAGTGACACACACAGAGAACAAAAAATATTCAACTGTTTTAACTTGTTTATTAACAACAAAGTCTAAATAGGATTTAATTAAACGTGTCTAATATGAAGAAATATACAAGGCAAAATAATAAACAAAAAATAGTCCTTCATACTTCAATATTCTGTCATGGTCGGCGACCTACACCAAATCATCTGTGCGCCTGAGGACGAATAGCTGGAGTGGTGATATGACCTTTGAGTGCCCGCCTGCACATCCATTTTAAGTGAGAGATCTGCAGTCTTTAATAGGTAAAAGCTGGCAATTGTCCTTTACAGAACATCCTCAGTTCTAGATATGTTTTGTGAAAGCTACCTTACAGGTGTTTTCCACCACTATGCATGCAAAACTCTTGTAGCCTCCCTCAGACAGGAGGGGTTGGTAGCTGACATCTCAAACAAGGTGGACTAGTCATAAATAGACATATCGTTCTAAGTTCTAGGAGAACAGAAACATTAATTTCATGTACAGTCAATGTTTAGGTAACTGCCAACATGCCATTTATCTCCTACTGCTGCTATAGAACTGTTTTTTATGTAAGTTCACTGGAAGATCACAGTGGCAAGTGCTGCCTTGCTCTGTGCTCAGTTCTCTGCTTAAGAATCACAGAAACAACTATATACAAAATGTTACCTATTTGATAGCCTATAAAAATTTACATTGAAATGTATTCCAGGAAACTAACTATACTATTCTTACGTGCTATCCCGGCATCTAGATGCTATAAAACTCTAGCCTATTACACTCCCTTGGAGTGGCCAGGAACCCCTGGGATAGCGCATAGGTGGAGCCTCTCCTTGGGCTGGAATTCCACTACAGCAGACTTGGAGGAGGTTTCAAAATGTTCCTTAGCTCTCAATCTTAGGCCTTTGTAGTCTCACAAGGACCCCTTAATCATTTTCAAGCAGAATGGTCATTAATGTACTGTATATCTGTTTGACAGTCAGATTATGCACAGGCCATGGGGTGAGCATCTCACAGAACAGTGAAGACATGGTGTGGAGGGAAGAAAATATACCTAATACTTCATAAAACCCTCAAAAAACATTCAGAAAGTGAATCATCAACTACGTTAAATGGCAACTGAACTAATAAGAATCCAACTGGATTTAGTTCACAAAACAAAACTAGGTAAATGGGCATAGAGCTCAGTGTCAACGGAACCCGACGGCAGAATTGAAACAAGAACTGCCACACAACTACCAAAAGTGTCCCCTCCAAGTCCTGACTCCTTAAAGGCACAGTGCTGTTATCCTCTGTATGGGGCTGTGCGGCCCACCTATTTCCTTTTTAAATTCATGCTAAAAATTAAGTACTAGATAGATTTAGAGCTTGCTGTCTCTGCTTTTACATCTTTACACATTAACTGACTCATTTGAAAAATATAAACACACAAGCACACATACACTAAATAAACCTTTTCTTCAGAAAGAAGGTAGTTGAATTGTGCCTGCAAAACAAAATGTTGAAATACAGGAAATAGGCAGGTTAAGGGACCAGGTTAACTATATGTTTTTTGCCCCTAGGAAAGGTAGGGAGCAGGGGGCATCAATTCCCTACAGACCGTTGAACATGGTGGAAGGGGGGGATGAGGAGCAATTATAATGCTCATGCACAAAATTGAGGGATCCAGAGATATCCTCCATCCCGCCCTCTGATAAAGTGGGATGGGGTAGCGAACAAATAACCATTCCCCAGTCCCCTGTTCGTGATGGAAGGTGCTGGACAATAATGCCAATCACCTTGGGCAAAGAGGGAAGGCAATTAAAATCCTACTGGCTCTGGCCAAGGCTAAACGTTTAAACAAATCAAATCCTTCATAGCCCTTCAACAAGGCTACAGAGAGCATAATATTAAATGCACCACCCTCGATAACAGTACAAGTGGTGTTTTCAAAAAGGTTGCGACCAACAAAATTACCCACAGCTGCTTGGGGGTGTTTTTTTCAACACCTCGGCAGTGGGATAACATGAGATGTAATTATTACCCTCATCTCCTTGCCATGGACAGGCATTCCCCAGTTCCACTCGCAGGCTAAACCATTCCTGGATCCTGCTTGCAGGTGGGGCTCCCTATTTTTTTTTTTTTACCAGGGTTCATTAATACAGAAAAAGTCTCGCCACCTTTTTGATCATAGCCTTTACACTTTCAACAAATAAAATACTACAATGCCAATCACACAATCTTCACATCACCCATACTACATCACAACAGAACTCAACTCCGTTTGAACTCTTCAACCAAACAAAATCCTAAACCGATAACTCCCTTACAAACAGAATCTGACTCGCCTGAGGAGGACACGGAAGGGGAGGAATGCCACAATCCCATCACCATCAGTCATGCAGTACTTCCAACCTCCTCACCTTCCCATACACACAAAGAACAAACCTTACCCAATAGTAACCACACAGTCGAAAGGACCACAAGAAATAAGACAAGCAATAACTCAGACACATAACTCCCTTCCACAAAAGAAAACTTTCACATCTAAATCGTTTGTTTATGAGTGCATGTGGAATAAGAAAAAGTAAATGCAACATCTTTGACATACTGACTGATACAGAACCAGGCATACTATTTATCACGGAAACCTGGTTGGGAAAAGACTGCATGAAGCTATCATCCCCACCCCCGTGTCCCCTTTCTTCCAAAGGGAATAGGTTATAAAGAGAAACAAGCATTTGCAATGCAATCGGTCTTGCCTTTGGGACCTTATAAGTATTGAGCTAGTCAGCAGATTATCCTGGGAGCTGCAACATGGAAGCTTTAACACTAATAGGAACACCAATGTAGTGCCGCAAAACCCCTATTTCCAGCACTTTTACAACCAATTTATGCAATATGCATTTTTATATGAAATATTATTAAAAGTTTATAAATTTCCTATGTCATCCATTTGGTTCTGCAGCTGCTGCTGCCACCCTATTGACCCTAAAAGACGGGAAGGCGGGAGCCCATCCAGCACTCAACAAGTGACCCCTCCCCTTCAGTGCAAACGACCGCAGCAGTCTCCACCCCACTGAGCCCCTTTGCAGCCGCACTCCTGCCCCCATGTATGCCCTGCAGCAAAGATGCCCCTGGTAGGGGGTGCGGCTTACCGGCTACAGCCCAGACATTGAAGCTGGGTAACCAGGTTTGAGTTTGGCTGGAGAAAAGCAGTCTCCACCCCATTGAGCCTCATTGCAGCCGCACTCCTGCCCTAATGTGTGCCCTGCAGCAAAGTTTATCAGCACCTAACGTTTATAATAAAAAACCGAAAAAACAACAACACTTGAAACACACCCCTGGGAGGGAGTGTGGCTTACTGGCTAGGGCGCCGACATTGAAGCTGGGGACCTAGGTTAGAGTCTGGCTGGAGGCTGGAACATCCTGCGATTCTGGGCAAATTCTTTAATATCCCTGTGCCTAAAAATGAATGTGTCCGTCTGTAATGCAACTGGTGCTTGTGTAAAGCGATCTGATACCATCGGGTTGAGTTTGCGCTAAGTAAAACTGCAGAAGAAAACAAGCATTGGCATAGCCAATAGGTCTCACCTTTGGAGCGTTATAAGTGTTTAGTGAGAGCCATTGGCAATGTTTTTAAGGTATGTTGTAGAGGGAGGGTTGGGGTAGAGAGTATTGTGCCTAGATGGTGTTTGTAAAAAGGAGACAACGATAGTGAATCATTTGTCAGTCCCGAGGCCGGCTCAACATCCGGTGATTCTGGGCAAATCACTTAATCTGCCCATGCATAAAACATCAATTTTACCTCTTCCATTACATTTTAATGTTAGGATGTACGACGTCTAAATACGGAGGACTAATAAAACGAAAATGAAACATAATGATCATAAAAATTAAGGAAATTGTTGTCATTGCGGGGACAAATTTAAGCACATGTATTATTGTGAAAATAAATCTTTAGCCTTTGTCATCAACGCCAAACGTTCGAAGGGCTGTTATTGGCACAGAAAAGTCATTTAGCACTGGCGCCACGTCACTGGTGTCCTGTTTGTGCCTGTGAAGGGGTAGGAAAGAGTCAGTCGCTTGCCCAGCCAATTAAAAGCTTGTTATGTTGTGGAAAGTCAATCGCAGCATATTGCTGTGGCAATAAGCACGTTGGCAGCACTGCGCAGCCAGTTACATGTTAGTGTAGCATCTGTGGAAGGTATGCAGGTTAAGGGCAGAGTCAGTCAGTCTGAAGTTGTGCCGTAAAATTCCGGGAGGGTTGGGGTAGAGAGTATCGTGGCTAGATGGTGTTTGTAAAAAGGAGACAACGAGTCGAAGGGAAGACGCGGTCTGTGAAAGGCATACAGCACTAGACATTCAGTCAGATTGCAAGCGAAAGAGAAAGCACGGTAACCTGACCCACGAGGAATGCAGCTGCCGCCCTGCGTGCCGCTGCTCGCTCCAGAGAGCAAAACGCCGTGGGAGTGAACATTAAAAAACAAAAAGAAGAGGTTGGACATGCGCCCGCCTTTAGCCATTTGCATGCTTTCATTTTTGAAAGACACACGCAAAAGCCAACCACATGCAGGGCCGGACTGGTAACGGAAACCGGCCCTGGCAAACTGCTCGGCCGCCCCCCCCCCTGGGGGTAAGGGGGTGTGCAGCCGAGCTGTTTGCGAGGGCCGGTTTCGGCCGATTGTTACAGGGGGCCCATATTGCAGACCCCCGGTATCAAAAACGGCCCCCAGGGGCCCAAAACTGGCCCCCACCCTAGCAGCCCACCGGGGAAACGCCCGGTGCGCGCTACGGCCAGTCCGGCCCTGACCACATGTGTGGGGGGAGTCAGACCCACACAGAGTAGTTTAAAGTACTTACAAGAAGCCTCGCAGAGCAGCGCATGCGCGCTGCGCTAGGCTCGACCTAAAAACAATGGAGGTGGTAAACACGGACAACAGGAGGGGCGGGAGCATAGCAGTCTCCACCCCATTGAGCCGCGTTGCAGCTACAGTCCGGCCCCAATGTGTGCCCGCAGCAAAGTTTATCAGCCCGAAAGTTTATAATGGGGAAAAAAACAACACTTGAAAACACTCCGCCACCCGCAGCAAAGTTTATCAGCACCTAACGTTTATAATAAAAATAAAACATGCCCCCGCGAGGGAGTGTGGCTTACTGGCTAGGGTGCCGACATTGAAGCTGGGGAACCAGGTCGAGTCTGGGTGGAGGCTGGAACATCCTGTGATTCTGGGCAAATTATATAATATCCCTGTGCCTAAAAATGAATGTGTCCGTCTGTAATGCAACTGGTGCTCGTGTAAAGCGCTCTGATATCTTTGGGTTGAGTTTGCGCTATGTAAAACTGAGGAAGAAAAAAAAACAATGGAGGTGGTAAACACGGACAACGGGAGGGGCGGCAGCAAAGGCAACCGAACCACGTCAGAGCCCACGGCAGCTGCTCTAATACCATCAGGTCGAGTTCGCGCTATGTAATCAAGAAAGTGAAAGCACGCATGGCGCGCTGAAAATAAAACAAATAAATCTCAGAGCGATAATGCATTCGTCAGAAAAGTGAAAGCACAAATACAAGCGAGCTCAGAGGAGAGGCCGGAAACAAAAAGTAGTGCATTGAAACAAAATATATGGCAACTTGTGAAAGGATCGATGCAGCAGGGTCAGTAGCCATGGCGGTAGCAAACCAGCCACAAGGTGGGACAAATGCACACTGTTCACCAGTGAAAGCAATGGAATTTCTAAAGGCAGAGCAAGGAACCAATAAAAAAGCGGTGGGCATGTGTTCAAACCTCACTAAGGGATTACAGCATATCTCGCAGAGCAGCGCAAGTGCGCCGACTTTAGACTCAACCTAAAAAGGAGACATATAAGCCATTGCATTTATGAACACCATAACACTCACAAAGTTGGAAGAGCAGGGCTCAAAAAATCCACTCGCTCGCTTACATTTGCGAGCCAGCTTTAATTAGGACAAGCTATTTTTAGGTCCTACTCGCCCTTTCTGGCGAGCAGGGAGACAAACTGACTTTTGACCTCTATCTCTGAAAGAAGAGCAAATGTGACAAGATAGCAAGATTTAAAGGCATCTTTTTTGCTCACAAAGTGAATGAGGAAAAAAAATGCCTTTAAATCTTCTTAACTTGTCACATTTACTTTTAGAGACGGAGGTCAAGTGCATTACAGTTAGGTCGAGTAGATTTTTTTAAGTTACTAGACCTGTAGGTCTAGTAACAATTTGTTGATTTTTCGAGCCCTGAAGAGGTAAGTATATAAGGTTGTGAAGCCCTTCTTTCTAGATGCCAACCCAGCCCCACTTTCACCTTCTAATTCCCTTGCTCTAAAGAACTCCACCCTACAACGGAGCTTTCACTGATGCTTTCTTGGACACAGTCTCAGATAAATCAACAAATCTGTCCAGTATATCTGTACTTGGGACCTAAAATCTGTTTGATCAACCAAATATTCTTAAAACAAATGCGATAATATCAGGTTTAAATACACACAACGTACAACAGATCGTCCCTGGACCCACTCACACAGCAGGTCACACGCTGAATGTAATATTTTCCAATTTCGAAACTAACCACTGTTTAATAAAACTCACCTGTTACATGGACCGATCATCACCTTCTCATTCGAGACCCCAAATAAAGTATTAACTAAAGCACACCGACCCAACATATAGACAGTGGAAAGAAACTAAGCATGAAGGGATTGATATCACACCTAAAAATAAATGCTTAGCTGGAATCAATAAACTCTGTGGAAACAGCTGTGAATTGATGTCCCCAGCCTTTACCATATCAATCCCAAGAACTTTGAAACCAGCAAAAGAAGGAAGCCCCTTAAAGAGCTGGAAAAAAAAAACTAAAGGAGAACTTTCAACACGTCAGTGCAGATGGCTCAGGTACAAGAACGCACAAGACAAAATGTGTTTACACAGACACAACAGCATTTACAGACATAAAGAAGAACAAATAAATCCACTACTCAAGCAGGATTAACTATGCCAAATTCCCAGCCAAGGAACTCCATTTAAAATTCTAATGCAATGTCGCAATCCAGGGAGCTGTCAAATCTTCACTCCATTTTCACAACTCTTCTGCAATAAACTAGCAACGTACTATCGAAACAAAGCAGGCACACTGGATGCTTATCTAACAACCAACAGCTCCCATAATATGCAAAAAACAACAATCACAGTAGATACTCCCCTACTATCTATATCAGCCTTCTAAGAAATTACACCCTCATAATTTGAACACATAAAAGCTAGCCACACTAGCCAGCTGCCCTTCGGACCCCTAACCTCCACATATTTCAAAACCATACTTCAATCAACATCAGCATCTATCGCATTCTGAAATTATATCAACACCTCCTTAAAAGCATAAACTTTCCTAGAGATAAGAAAGAAGACATGCATATGTCCACTACTTAAAAAAACCAACTTGGACCTTCGGCACCTTAATACTTACAAAAGCAATCTTCAAAGTTCCTTTCCTACAATTATGAGAAGAGCAGTCTTTCACCAAATCTCAAAATTCATAGAACAAAACTATTCTCAGTCTGGCAAACAGGATTCCGTCCTCGGAGAGGGACTGAATCTGCTCTAATCACAACCTGAGATGACCTAAAAATACAGTTGACAAAAATGGTGTTGCTGCATTACTACTCCTGGACCATTCAGATGCTTTTGACACAGTACACTAGGACATTTAACTTCTTAGGCTGATAAAATTTGTATAGAGGTCATCACCCTCAACTGGATTTCCTCTTTCCTCTTATTTAACAACAGATCATAGCTGCTTCACACAATGCCTCTCTCTTCAAACCGTTACTGTGTAAAACAGAAGATCCACAGGGATCCATCATCACACACCTCTACTCTTTAACACGTATATTTATATGAAATCATTACTAAATCTTTTCAACAGTTTCTAAAACAGCTGCTACAACAATGCAAATGACACACAGATAATTCTCAAACTGAAAAGCTCGGACGACATAAGAACATCAAAACTTAATGTCTGCCTCGTAGCCATACATCAACGGATGACATGGAATCACCTCAAACTGAATGCCACAGAAACTGAAATACTGACTTGCAATGACTGGAAAAACTATGACCTATAGCTCTCTGGCCAGATAAGCTGGGACCTCTGCCAAAAAAAAGGAACAAATATGGATAATCTTGGAATTTTCTTTGACACTGCACTTTCCATGAATACTCAGGTGGGCAGACTGTCCCAATCAACCTTCTACAAAGTGAAAACACTTACGTTCATCTTTCCATATCTTGGATTTCCTGACAGTTATGGAGAATCCTAAAACTCAGGAGCAAGGCTGCTTCTGAATGTAAACACAAACCCACATGTCTATTGTCCTGAGGGCTCTACACTGGCCCCCAATAGCAAAAAAGATCCTCTTTCAAACAACTGTGCATTTATTCACAGAACTATTGATGCAAGAACCAAAATTCATTCAAGCAAAATAACAGAATATTCCCATTCTTGGAACTTGCATTCTACACTGGAATTCCTGCTTACATGAACAAAACCATTAGTGGCACTACTGTCTCTGTAGAAGTGGCAAAACTTTGGAATTCTCTACCTTCAAAGATCAGAGCCACTGAAAATCATTTAGACTTCAGAAGAATGGTTAAGACCTCGTTATTACCAATGTGATCCAACAAAGAAACCACGTGTTCATTTCCTGCCTACAGACAGAAATCCTCCAGGACAATCTAAGATCAAGGAAGTGCTAAATTAGCAGAATCTCGTAAGAAACAATCCCCAGTATAGAGAACCACATCCCAATTGAAGCTCAAAAACAAATGCTTCTTTCTCAATCAAACGCATTAAGGTTAGATAATTGCAAAGCCCAGCAATTGTTCACTCCTCCAAAACTCAACAGACAAACCTGAACAACCTACTATCCAGACATACCACATAAAAATACAGCATCCCATATTAAAAAAAGGTACAAATTCAAACAATTTCAATTATGTTCAATATCTATGTAAAATGGAACTCACAGTATCAACACCACGAACACTAAGATTGAGCAACTGGCGCACAGATAATCAACTTTCAGCCTTTTATTTCTACTCTTTATACTTCCTCCGATTACATTCCAGCTCAACATTCCAAAAATCCCTGCATGAAAATAACCTGATTTATAGTGAGAGATTATTCTTTCTCCACCCTTTCTATTTGAAAGGTACTTTCGTTGCACTCCGCCCTCTGCATGCCTTGGTGCCTCAGAGTTTACCTCATCTTTTCCTGTACATCCTGCCTTACTTTTTACTAAATTTCAGTGAACTAGCCACAACCCCTCCATACTTTTAATGTTTCCTGATTTTTAATCTCAGCTGATATTTCTCGCTGGACTGCTTGTACGAGGCGCCTGTGCATAGCGGCCATTTTTTCACCTTGGGGACGGCTGGACCGACCATTTCTGTAAGTGCGCGCTCTAGCTTAACTTGCATCCCTAATGTATTTTGTCTGGGATGCTGTGCGGATGCGCCGCCAGCACGCCGAAGACGTGCCAAAGGCAAGCCCATCTGCGCCAGTCAGCATCCCAGAAGAGTACAGCGCCAGTCACTCTGCTGGTATCATCAAAAAAGGTACTCCCAGTCTCTTTTACAGCCCTTCACAACTTCGGGATTTTGCCTTAACCTCCACTTGTACTCATCTTAGCCCCTACACCCTTGGTCTCTCAGAGACAAAGTGCACATCATGTGATTTTTGCACTAGCCCTAGGGAACAACCTACAATGGATCAACTTGGCCCTAACTCCTCTTTTGTAGCGGCCTTGATCAACTCCCGCTCCCTCCCAAAACTAGTAGATAATATACATGACCAACTGTGCGACTAATATCTTGATGCGTTGTATATAACAGAAACTTGGCTTACAGATTCCTCTGGTCCGGATATTTGGAAAGCAGTCCCTAAGGGCTTTAAAATTCTGAGGAAGGATCACGATAAGGGTAGAGGGGGAGGACTTGCAATTATTTACAAGGAATGCTACACTTTGGCCCACCTGCCCCTATGGAAATAGTAGGTGCAGAGATTTTGGGCTTCACTCTCTCCCTCTCGGCCAAGCAATCTTTATCTGGGGCACTTATTTACAGGCCTCCTGGTCCTACCAGAGGGTTCATATCCTCTCTATGTAATGTTCTGACCCCTTTAACTCTCGAATATGCGCATTGCATCTTGCTGGGAGATTTTAACCTACACATAGATTGTGCAAATGCAAGAGAAAGTTCATTGCTTCTGGAGAATCTGGCTGCTATGGACCTTGCCCAATTAATCTTTGCCCCTATGCATCTCGCTGGTCATACTCTAGACCAAATTTTCACTTCCCGACCTCT
Organism: Calotriton arnoldi; assembly: GCA_963921515.1. Lineage (NCBI taxonomy): Eukaryota > Metazoa > Chordata > Amphibia > Caudata > Salamandridae > Calotriton > Calotriton arnoldi. The sequence goes on from CAWUFW010005177.1 coordinate 401,521, forward strand.
TGAAGTTGATACTCCTATCCCTCTGGTCTGGTCTGACCACCACATGCTTAGGTTCAAATGGGCAAAGCTCAGAGGGTCCCTGCTAATAAAGGCAACTTATCCTGTATGGTAAGAGCCTTCCATAAAATTCAACCGGAAGCCCTATGTAGTACACGAGAAGAGGGTAAACCCCCCTCTTTCCGGCAACATTGACGAAGATGTTAGACGGATTGATAGTTGGATTGAGACTGCTATCCAAGCTCTTGCTCCAGAAAGAAGGACCCAGCAACACCGTATTAAATTGTGAAGTCCTTGGTACTCTCCTTCGCTCAAAATTCTAAACCTAGAGTGTAAACGTATAGAGAGGCAATGGAGGGCAACTTACTGCCATAAACCAAAAGCAGAATACAGAGAAGCACTTAGGAAGTACCATAAAGAAATTAAATTAGCAAAAAAACTATACTTTGAGGTCAAAATCTTAAATGCAGGAAACCACTCCAGGGAAATTTTTAAAATTGTTAAGTCTTTTACCTCTGCGGAGGCAGGTACTAATTATAAACCTTCTTCCCAGGAATGGTGTGAACTCGCTCTTTCCTTCCATGAAAAAATAGCTTTTATTCAAGCTAGCCTCCCGTCTCCTGGAGCTGAAAGTTGCTTGCTGGGCTACAGCACAGAGGTAATGGTTCGCAAAGAGAAGGTGAAGGTGGGAGAGAGTTGCCCAGATCTTATTCCATCAGTCTCCATCTCCAGAGGTAAAGATAGCTTCTTGGATTCCTTTCCTCCCATCTCCATAAAAGATTCTCTTCTAGCGCTAAGTCGCCTCAAATCAGGCTCCCCTCTGGATCCTGGTTCCTCCTTTATTTTAGTCCGCGGGGCAGAGGTTATTACCCCGCTGGGGAATCAGCTATTTAATACTTCCCTCTCTACCGAAAATCTCTGTCTTGCCAAAGTTCCGCAGATTAGAAAGGCATGGTTAGGGGGCAGGTCTCGCTCCGTCCTGGGCCACTGTCTATGGAACAAACTTCCACTGTCTCTCAGGTGTATCAAGGTGACACCTGCGTTTCGAAAAAAACTTAAAACCTGGTGTTTTCATGCCCCTAGGCCTGTCCTTCCTTCTTTCCCACTGATGGTCCTTCTGCAGTATCGCCAGGACACTCCTTGGAGTAACGGTTGCGCTTTACAAATTACTTATATAGACAAATCATAAACTCTCCTTCTGAATAACCATTCCTGCAACACCAAAACCATTCTAAGCTATCTACTCATCTCACTCCCATACATTTCATTTTCTCATTCCGTTTAACCTCTCCTTGCCATCTCACAATATCTAACTTCCTTCACCCTATTTATTCACCCCTTGTTCCACTTGTATTAACTCATTCCAATAATTACGCCCAATTCTTATTAACTTAATATGTCACCATTTGAAATGAAGGACATGTTACAGTTTTACTAGAGCACATGACTAACACAATAACCAACAACTCTACAACAATAATTAATAACCACTGGATTAACCACTAACTTTGGGGAACAGAGTAGTGTGCTACTCAGCATAAAGTGCTTCAACACGTCATCGGTGATAGTAAGCACTATGAAATTAAATTACAATACAGTGTTGAACCAGCTGTCATAGTCTGGATCAGCATGCATCCTTTTAGAGGGAGAAAGCCTTTGATTTTATGTACAATTCAAAAACAGCCAGAGAGCCTGCATGCCTTCTTTCGCTCACCACTGCTAGAATCAACAAGCCTCTCTGAATCATAACACAGACACACCAGATCTTTTACTCCATTTAGCCAGTCTGCCCCACTGTGCACAGCAGGCATTTAAATCTGTCCATATACCTCTACAGCAGGTGCTAAACTAAATTAGCCATTATTTTGGCTTATTAAATAATAATATAAAAGTTTAAGCAGTCAAGCGAGATATAAATATCTGAAAGTTACAGAAACTCAAACAACAAATTATATTACAATATGCGTGGTGGAGCTATTGTAATTTGTAGTTCATTTATTCAACAATTTCACCAAACGTATCAAGAACATGTGTTCATGCTTCTCACTCAATGCTTCCCTGGTGCCTTTCCAATAGGACGTTCTGGATCAGTGCATAAAATACAAGCACTCTGAAATGAATCCAAAAATGAAACTGGTTCATGTATAGACTAATGTATGAATACTCCATTTATATGGCTCTAAATTACAAAAATGTTTTTAGCATTACTTAGACACTGGCCTACAATGTCGGTGAAGTAGCCATTTTCATTAGAAAAGGGATCCATACAATCAGGTTTTCTTGTTACTGCCATAAATTTCCACACTTTACCAACTTTCGATTTCGACTTTGCTATTAAGTAACGTAACAGGACTTACACCTCACACATTGTACCAGCCACGTCGGTGTAAGTAACCGCAGTGGGGCCGTGTAAGGGGGTATTTCGAGGCATGATGCGGAGTAAAAATTAAATAAATAATTAATTTTCCCTCGCCATCATCCCTCTAAATCCCCCGCTGTTACCTGCACGGACCGCAGCTGCATTGTACATCAAATCTTTCCCCCAATAAAAATGCTAAGTCAATTAATTGATAGCACAACCCTCAGATGCTTGCTTAAACTACCAAAATGGCAGAAACACCACACAATTGCTTTTTTTACTGAACTGCCTTATTAGAAAAGCTGAAATTGTTCAGAGGTAGTACTTACCCATAGGTCATGTTCAGCATAATCAAAAAGGAGCCATACTTTTCTGTCAGCATGAGAAAGGAACACTTTTTGCAAAGAAATCACATTTGGGTGCTTAAGTTCTCGTAACAGCTGCAAAACAAATAAAACGTTATTAGACCCAAGTACAGCAGCAGGAGGATTCTTGTTGCCACAGAGGAGGAGGAGAATTGTGGGAGGAAATAAACTAGTGCATATCCACAGACACATATTTTCAAAGTAGTTTTGCTAAGTCCTCTTCCAGGAAATAGCAAGGACTGAATGCGAATTGAGGGCACCAAGATCATGTTACCGATACAGGTTCTCTTAATTTTTGCAATAAGCCACAGTGCCATGCATACTTAACTTAGATCGAAGACCTCCAAGCTGATCTACAGTACAAAGGATACTTTTACAATCTAACATACATCAGTGCTGGTATCAATTATGTCATTTTGAAATGTCTGCGCTTTTGAGGGTATTATATTTGCCAAAAAGGAACAAGTATTTATGCTGGCCCACTACCCATTGAGACAAAGCTCGCTTTCCAGAGCATAGAGATGCAGATCAGTGGCATGTTAATTATAGTAATATATTAATAACTTTCACCAGCTGGCAACCTACCACATGGCAAAAGAACAAGCACTGGCAAAGTCTGTCTCTGTGTCTCTCTCTCTCTCTGTCTGTGTGTGTGTGTGTGTGTGTGTCTCTCTCTCTGTGTGTGTGTGTGTGTGTGTGTGTGTGTGTCTCTCTCTCTCTGTGTGTCTCTATATATATATATATATATATATATATATATATATATATATATATATATATATATATATATATATAATAAATTAAACGGCAGAACACACCACCACTCCCTAAAATGGGAGGGGGTGATTTGTGGCCGGGGCAAGCACCGAGAGGTGCGAGGGAGCAAGCAGAGATGGGAGAGAGGAGGTGGGGGAAACGGAAAGCGCAACAAAATGAAAAGTAGTGAGGAGGGTGACCTCTGAACGGGGCATGAGGGCGGGTGGGAGGAGACAGAGCTGGTAAAAGCACGAGCACTATGTAGAGTACTGAAAAATAAAGAAAAAAATAGGTCATAAAAACATGAGCAGTGGATGTTTACAAGTACTTGGTCCATGCTCTGGGAGGAGGACTACACACAAGAAGACACCATGCATGCCAAGGACAAATGGTGACAAAGAATATGAGATAGACGATAGAGCGAGCAAATGTCTTCTCCAAGACCTAAAAATCATCTGTATTTGGGGGGAGGAGGGGCCTGATGCCACTGCACTTGCTGCACCGTAGATAGCTACTTGTGTCCAGCTGTATAAGGACATTCTTAAATTATCTGTAAATGGGTCTCTGTTCATGGTACAAAACGGCTTGCAAGTGAGTGTGGATTAAAAGGAAAGGTACATCTTCGCCTGGCCATGGTGGAGTGGGAGGCGTGGGGGGGGGGGACGACTAAACTCCACACAAATAGATATCTGAGGGGCACATGCACATAAAACAGACTGGAAAACTGTTATGGACGCAGAGCAGAAGGAAAATTACAGGGAGTAAAGAAAATGACTTCAAAAGTCCTTACCTTGTTGAGGAAGAAAGGGACAGTAAGGAAACACAAACTCTTACACAAGAGCCTAACAAAAATTAAAATTCACAAAAATCCCAATTCATTTAATTCTAGAAAACTTTACAACATTGATGAATTCGACCTGCTTACATTCAAACACAGGATAAAAGCTACTTAAATTGCCATCTTAAGACAGAAATTACGAACGGCTCAGTAGTCTTAAATCTCATTCTTGTTGCTTGCAGATGTTTTCTGTTGAAAGAATACAAATCTAAGTACTACACTGGTTTAAAAAAAAATAATTTGAGATCAGTTGTGACACAGAAAACCTCTACAGTGTGCTGCTGTGGATTGCCTGAAACAATTTTCACAAAAAAAGAGTGAGGGGTGGAATCCATGAAGTAATCTCGGCCAGGGGCTGGATTCCAGTCCATCGTTTTTTGGTCACACCAAACAGCGCACATGCACTGTTGCTGCGAGGGTACTGTATAAAGTACAGGTCTTGGAGCCCACCCATTACTTACATTTGCAGTTTTAATTCTCATTCTTTTTAGCTGCCTCCTAACTGGCCACCACCTGCCTTACGTCACTTTCTTTTAGTTCTCCAGACTAGATTGATTTCTTTTTTTGTTGTTGTTTTTTTAAATCTTTTTATTAAACATTGCTCAAGAGAACATCAATTACAATAGGCATTGTCAATGGTACACAGTGAGGAGGACACAGTACTACGATAATAATACATTCACGTGAGGATATAAGGCATAGAAAACCCCTAATGAGAATCAGCTTCCCATGTTCATCCCTAGATTGATTTCTAAATACTAATTGATTTAATTTGATTAGTGTCCTCCCGCTGCTCACGTTGTGATACAGGGTACTTTGTGTTTTAATCTTTCCGTCTATCATTTCCACTACCATGCTACACCTTTGGGTTGCTTTTTAACTTCCGTACTACAGGTCAGTTGCCTTAAATTTTTGGGAATTTGGTGCTTCCATTTACAGCACGAAACAAATGGCACGGACTATTCGAGCAGTTTGTGTGACTGCATGTGTTTGTAGGCTGCGCATCTTCTCTGCAAATACAAAGCATATGTCTGTTCAAGGCTTACACTAGCCTGAAACCAGACCCCCATAGACTTTCCAGACCAGCAGTTCAGTCACATGCTCCAAGCAAGGCTGTCACTAAGCAACATAAACATTTTGTAAACACCTGCTCCTTTTCAAACACAAAGGGGCCGATTCCGATCTCGGTCGGAGGCGCACTCAATACCATTCGGTCGGGAAAAAGCCATGCGAAAGCCTGTTTCCCGACCGAACCGTACGCGGGTCCGGCCGAGCGAGTACGATGCGACTCGCCGACCGACTCGTCCGGGCGTCCCGACAGCTCCGACCGACTCGCTCGGACTCGAACCGCTCCGACCGACTCGGCTCGGACCCGATTCGCACCGCGCAATGGAGACGTTTCCCGGCCGGGTAAGTACGATGCGCGCCGCGAGCAGTCCGACCGAGCCGCGCACTCCGGCTCGTAAGAGCTGTCGGAGCCGTACTTTGGGGTCCGTGTCGGACCCCCTGTACGCGTGCCCGTGCGAGGCGCACACAGGGGGACCCAAGGGTCCCCCTACCTGTGCGTGTACGCCGCGAGCGCTCGCGGCGTACTCGCTGTAGGGGGCGCCCTTGTCCGCCTCGCACCCATTGAGGCAATGGGAGCCCGCGTACGCGTTGTACGACCGGCTCCCATTGAGTTCAATGGGAGTCCGACCGACTCGTGTCCGATAACATACGGCCGCATCGTACTCGTTCGGTCGGACTGCACGGGTCCGATTCGGTCGGAAATCTCTCCGGGTCCGGCTCGGTCGGAAAGTATGTGGCTTTTTAAAGAGCCTCAATTTTGGGCAGCGCTGCAGTTAATCCATTTCTACTCAAAATCTGTGCCCTCAGTCTCATGTGTATTCCACATCTTCTTTGCAAAAACAAAGTATGTGTCTGTTTAAAGTGCTTCAGTTTTGTACATTTCTCCTTAAAACCTGTGCCTAAATCCTCATTCTCATATGTATTCCACGGAAAGCGCTTTCAGGCGCTCTATATTCATATGCACTTGGGTGCATTAGATGCAGCCTAAAGGCTCATGCTCCAGCTCCCGCTCCCACTCTTCCCGACTCCACTTCAACCTACCAAACTACAATCCAGTCCAATCTACTCAAATTCACGCCAACGTACCCCACTCCAAACCAGCCCAGTCTACCCGACTCCACTCCAACGTACCAGACTTCAATCCAGCCCAATCTACCAGACTCCACTCCAAAGCACCTGACTCCAATCCAGCCCAATCTACTCGACTCCACTCCAAACCACCAGACTCCAACCTACCCCACTCCAACGTATCCGAACCCAATCTACCCCACTCCTCTCCCACGTACCCCACTCCAATCTACCCCACTCCAATGCACCCAACTCCAATCTAGCCCAATCCACCCCAATCCGCTACACCGAATCCCCTTACCCTGCTACACCTCCATCCAATCCACCCAGCTAGAGTTTCAGATACAAAAAAATACATTTTGAAAAAAGTTTAAAACTGGTTTTTAGGCACTGCAGAAATTGAGAGGCCATAAAATAAGAATTCCAAGCAAGCAACAAAAAACTTTTAAATACCATATGTTCCAGACATCGAAGGCTAAAATTGGGATATGATCATTGCCAGTTGAGATTCTGGTTTTGGGTTTAGCAATTACCTCTATATAAATCAAAGAAAAAAGTGTGTGTCACAAGCAATGATTTGAATTCCAAGTCTTAGATATGAATGATACAGGTTCTCGAGTACAAGTCGAGAAACTCGGTTGACAGCAAACTAATGTAGCTTCATTTGAAATATCTTCATTCATTACTGTTAGCACAGAGTTGGTAGTCAACAATTAAAGGTACATGGATTCAAGGCAGACCAGAATGATTCAGGACCTCCAGAACAGAAATTTGGAGAGGGTGAGACACCAACTAACCCAGTTTTTTCCCAAGATTTCACTCATTTGTGGAGAGTACCATCACCACCTTGTGAGGCATACCCTTGCCCAACAGAGTGGAGCACTTTTGACCAATCATAACCACTGCTATTACTCAGGCATCTCATTTGCCCAGTGCACAGGGAGTGCTATAAGGAGAAGGCGAGTGAGGAAAATTGCTAACGCAGGATCACATCAGTCGTGGCTGGCCAAGCTGCAGAAGAACACTTTGGAACCCACCTTGGGAATGGACAGCACATGTTTTGAGTAATTGCTTTACTACCGCCCAAAGACAACAGAGAATGTTGCCATTCATACCTGAAAGAGTGGGGAAGAAAACTGACCAATTTGAGGTTTTTGAGCTTCACTTATAGCATAAAAGGTTCAAACATTTTGGAGTTCCAAAACCCACTGACACAGTGATAGAAATCAAAAAGTAGGATGTCATCATTACATGCTGCGGTTAGGTCCAGTATATCAGTGATCTCCGATGGTCTTCATCTACAGAAATGAAAAGATCATTTCGGTTTCTGCTACCATGGTTTGTTTCATCCCAATACATCAAAATCCAGATTGACAGTCATGGAGCAGCTCATTTTACCCTAAATGATCAGCTATTGTCTAAGGACTTGGATTTCCAGAACTAAGCTAGAAAGAGAGATTTGTCTGTGATTGGCTAGGACACTGTGGATCAACTGTTTTCTACTGAAGCGGATTGCTACACCCCATTTCAAGTGCCTGAGAATTGTTCCCCAGACTAGAGCTTTTGTGCTGGGTATGAACTGATCAAGCCCATTATGTGATGTTTGCTTCAGCTGAGGGCACAGGATGGATGACGATTTTGCTTGGTACTCATGTTAGTCTCTTCCCTATACCACTCAATATGGGATAGGCATAGCAGATCTGATCTTTACAAATATTATGAATTGTCTTATGCGTTTCCTTGTTTTCAGCGAGCATGCTGAGTTTTTACCTTTTCTTTTTGTGGTATTTGTTTGGTTTGGATTTTTAGGACTCAATGTAAAATTAGAATTAGTTTCACAGTATTGGATGTTTGAAGTAATTTTCTTGGTGCATTTCATAAAGATTTCAGCCAACTGCTCCTATTTGTGTAGATTCCATCACTCAATTCTTCTTTTACCATAAGCCTATGACAATGTTTAAATATAAGGGAGTTATTTTTTGTGTGATTTTTTTTTTTAACCGTCTGACCCTTTTGCGTCACAGTTTGCTGTACTTTTAAAAAGCGCAGCAAATCACCCTTAAGTGTCTCAAGGCACTGGAGTTGCATTCTACTTCGTGGTTATCTGTATATTATCTGTTCATTTGCAAAGTCAGAATTGGGGCAGGACTCTTTCTCCCATAATATTGTTTCTCTCAACCACGCAACTCCTAAACCCAACCATCTACTTTCTTTTATTGACGTGTCACCGTTCGACTTTGCGTGCGTACACCATATATTAATTCATTCTCCTACACCCGCCTATCCCCTTAGACTATAACCTACATGCCCCTTCATTCTCACAGAGTTGCGTGGTTGAGAGAAACAATATTATGGGAGAAAGGGTCAGAATCCCGTTAGCTTTCAGTTCTCGGATATATTCTGCTGTCGTAAGCATTCGTATTAAGCATGTTAAATTAAGTTGAGCATGTGAATCAACTGTATATCAAAGTATGTATATTGATGTAATGAGAGGTGCAATATGGTAATACTTGGTTTTTTTACTTGTCATTGTAGTGACCCCTGACGAAGGGAACCCAGTTGCCCGAAATGCATTGGGTTTTTTAAATAAATAATACTGCCTCAGACGAATTTGCAACATTCGTGGTTTTTGCTAGAGGTTCGGATGGCCCAGCATAATCATCAGAAATTGTGAAAATTGGCAAGCACCACTCCGCGTGTGGCGAGAGAAACTATGTTGATAATAAGTTTAGCTACAGTGTCGAAAAACATGGATAAAGTTGGAATATATGGAGAAATTTGTTGAAAGAGATGACTGCCTATGGGCGACCTCAGCTGTGCATTTGGTTGGGGCAGAGTCCTGCCCCAATTCTGACTTTGTTATGCATCCGGTGCCGCAAGGGCATGGCACCATACCAAATAGCACGCATTCAGTTGTAAAAATGGATAAATTATGAGGAGTGCATCCCTACTCTTGTGAATATCTGTTCATTTGAACAGCCAGGTCTCGAGTCCTTTCCTGGAATCCTAGAGCGATGGTTGCGAATGTCCCTTCTGTGTTGCAGCTGACCAGGAATTACAAATCTCATGTTACAGCATTTCTCTTTTTTTTTTTGGTCCTCTTTAGCTCTTTTATTCTTGAAGATTATATAGGTAGCTTCAAAATCTTTCTGGTTTACACAGTATGCCTGAATCATTAACATGGTGTTATCAGGGTAGTTTATTGTGAATTTCACATGGAAGAACAATATCCAGCCATGAAAGGGCCTCAAATCCTCTATATTCCTTCTTCCTAACAAAATTAAGTGCTTCTTCGCAAGTCTTGCCATATTCGGACAGTCCAAGTACCTTGGTAGGCATAGGAAACCACATTCTGTTCAGGAAAGTACACACACTGCTAATCTCCTCTGCATCTACAATTTTACTCTTCATTATAGTGGTTTCTAGATTTTATTTTTTTCTTGCACTTTATAGCAGTGCCATTATTTGACTGCTTAACTTACTTGAACAGCTTTTAAGGGGCTTACTAATCCAGCTGTACTTTGTGTTTAGTTCAGGTCGATGACATGTTTTCTTTTCTACCTTGGAAAGTGGGGTCAGAGTTGAAAATATGTAAGATGGCGGACATTTTTCCAAACACCTTGTTCTGCCTTATTCTACTTAGTTGTTGCTCCACTGCATGCCTTAACTCTGCAACCCACAATATGGGTTGAGCCACATATCTTTCCGACTTGGGGTATGACACTTGTTGTAACCCCCACAGAACACCTGAGCAGTGGACGAGGACAGTGACATGTCAAAAGGCAAGCCTGTCTCAGTACAGAATGGGCTCTAACTGGGAGGTGCTGCTGTGTCTCTAAATTTGAAGTAAGCCAAACATGTCTACATCTATGACTACTAGCAGGCCCTGCAGAGAAGCGCTGCAGGTTTATCTTTGCACGCGAAGCATTTTTAAAGAAATATAACATTTTAGCTAATTTTAATAACATTGTTCCCAACATCAGGTGATAAGAAAGACAAGAGTATTCCCTTGTTTGTGAGAAGGACCCACTCGTCCTGTCTGGAGGCTGGAAATGTAATTAATCAATGCATGCTTTGTAGTATCCCACTTTTCATGTTATCCATTATATAAGAAGTCAGTTATGGTGGTGGCAGTTATTGAAACTTGGTTTGATAAACATAATTTAAAGAAAGAAAAAGAAAGAACTGAAATGCAAATATAGATAAATGAATGCCTGTAGGACTGTGTTAAATAATCGTTCTGACCAAAAAGGCTTGATATTTACTTACTGCTATTTCTCTGCATGCAGACATTGAAATTCCAGTACCTTCTATTTGTTTTAAAGCATAGTCCTTCTCGTCCTTCCTAAAAAGGAAAACAAATTTTTTATAACATGCATTTTGTGCCAATGTTTAAAGAAAGCTCTTATGTTATCCAACAGTTTGCAACATGAAACAAAAACGCTTAAGAGTTTAAATCAACACTCGGACACCAACTTAGACCTAATTTTCATCGTCAATGCAACAGGTGAAAGGTGTGCTGAATAAGGGTACAAAAGAGAATGGTCCCAGTGAAACACAATTGAAAACAAAAAAAAATTTGATAGCATTCATTGAAATACTCACATAGACACCCTGTTCAACATTGTTTAATCATATTGAACACGTTGGTATGTTCAAAACACAGCACATATCCGAATGATTAATGCAATGGTGCCCCAAGGAAAGGAGAAGGGAGGTTCAACAAAGTGCAAAAGTGAGGGTTCAGTGGAAAAAAAGGAAGGGCAGTGACAATATATACATCAAAAGTATCTACAAAAGCCTGTCCAGCCTGACACAGGGCTAAAAACAAATATTCAAAGCCATTATATTTAGTTTGGCGCAGTGAAGAAACACTGTTGTCCACATTGACATGAGAAACGGAATTGTCGACGTTTCGACCCGATGAAAGTGTTGTATAACCTAAATCCTTACAAGAGGGTCTTCCTCGGGACTGGGGGGGCATCTAAGAAGTAATAAGAATAACCTTTAGTATCTTAAAGAGGATAAATTAAGATGCAACATGCTGGAAGCATCCAAAAACACAAGGGTTAAAAAATGTACCGTTGTCCACCTGTGTCTGTGGTGGGCAAATGGTCAGAGTGGGCCTGTGGGCTCCTGCAGCAGAGAGGGAACCTGGATGGCAATCTGAAACAAAAGTTTTCGTGCCATCAGTATCGCATGACAAAGCAGATATGAGCCTTAAGGCTGCTTGTCAAACAGGTATACACTTCACCGTGTTATACAAAAGACGTACTTCCAAATGTCTTCAAAGGATTTAAGAATTCATCAAAAGTGTGGCAAAGAATAATCGTAATGCTCCGTGATTCTACAAAATGAATATAAATGGAGAATAATTAAAACTCTCCACCGCCGTGAGAATGAAACAAAAAATGTGATAGGAAGGTTGCAGCTCAAACATACCTTCTTCTCGAGATAAGCGCATCCGTTCGCCAGCTCATAAACAGAGCACTGCTATTGGAATCCCTCAAGTACCTGACTAGGCCCCCGGGGGCGTGCACCCGCTACGTCGCGCCTGCAGTCGCTGGCTGCTGCCATACACGTAGTCACGAGAGTTAATGACTGACGGTAAGATGCTGTTCCGTTTGAGGGAAAAGGAAGAAAGACCGCTAGTAGTCAGAAGGGCTTTAGATACCGTAACAAACTAATTCAGCGTTTACTTTGGTAAAACAACGATACCACAGGCTTATAGAAAAGAGGTCAGAGCATGTTTGGCAGGGGCTCTAAAGGCTATGGTCACGCAGATCCGATCTGAAGTGTTTGGAAAAATCTAAGCTGTCACGGGCATGATGTAAATGAGACAGCGTGGAAATACATTTCGTCTGCATAAATTAAAACATTTTGAAGCCAAAGACATGAATCCATGTGTTTACAAAAGACACATATGCGCTACTGTAACATCATTAGTTCAATAAATAATTAGTGCGATCTAAACAGCGTTCGTGTGGGTAGTGAAAACACATTACAAACAAGTATTTTAAATAGGACACATGTTGTTTCACAGTGAAGTAATAATTATGCCTCATTATTTAAAACTAGAGGATTGTACACAATACACAGAAGTTACAGGTGGAGCATATAATGTGGACACAAAGGCATTGCTCCTGGAAAGTTGCGTAATGTTCAATTGGTAACAGCATGACCCCATGTGTTGTCGTGATCATATTGGACTTGGTACTTCAAGGGCCAGTTAAAATATGTGCCTAAAAAGCATATGTAAGAGAAATAGGTTGAATGTGCTACATAGCTTACAGAAGACAAGAATCAGGTGGGTATTTTCTCTTATTCGGTAATTAAGCATGATAGCTGTGCACTGCTGGCATCTAATTCGTTCAGTCCATTGTGGATAGTGTCTAAAAGATGCATCCATTTGCATTCTCGAACATTTAGGATACTAGATTGAATATCTCCTCCCCCGACACCTAGTGCGACCTTCTCCAGCACAACCCAGTTTATGCTTTCAGCTTTGTGTTTGGCGCTCTGAAAATGCTCAACCAGGAGTGCTCCAACCACACCGCATCGTACCCTGCTACAGTGTTGAAGTACACGTGTTTTCACTTTCTGTTGAGTTTGACCTACATACATCATATCACAGGGGCAGATAATGGCGTAGATTACATCCGAAGTATTGCAGTTAATGAGGGTTTTAAGGTCAATTACATTCTGTTTATAGTTAATTTGTTTAGTTTGGATAGTGAGTTTGCAGGCCTTGCAGTGGCTGCATTTGTAGTGGCCTATCGTTTCTGGAAGGTGCCACATGCTGGATAAGGGGGACGATATACAAGACACTGAGGGTTATTATTTGCAAATATAGGAAACTGACAATGGTGGGTGCAAACATGTTTGTACCTAGAGTGAAAACACATGAAGAGTAATTATGTCTAGGTTCATCGGGTGTGAACGTCTGGGAGTGTGAAAGTGTTGAAGGAGTATCATGGGTTTTCCAGGGATTACACAAAAGAAGTTCCCCAAATACTCATCTGAATGATTTATTACAACACGATATTACTACATAATACGTTATAGATTGGTTAAGTGTGTGCATATAAAAAACTGTTGCTGTTAAGTACATTATATAAAAAAAAGGCATGCATAAAACCAACATAAAACTGATATACTGTGTCATTACTGTAGACATACGCAAGCCGTGGTAGTAGCTCAATCATAAATGTGTAGAATGGAAGAGAGGTGTACCTTTTATCTCTATGAAAAGGAAGAAAGCAAAGAAAAGAGGTGGTCGGGTCAAAAGGGGTTGAGGAAGGTTTAGGAGTGCTAATTATGGCTGAATGTTATCTGGAGCTTCAATAAAGTCCTAAAAAAGTTTTAAAAAACTGAAACTGATGCAGTCCTGGACAAAGGAATCAATAATAACTGAAGTCAACAAAAAGCTTTGGATTTCTTTTAGAAATCGAAACCAATAGTGCCAGTAATTGCCAAACCCCAACCCCCCCAAAAAAAATCTCTATACATAGGCTTTAAAAACACCCACCACTGCCGCCTTAATTAGACCTATAAATACAAACAAAAGCACATTTAGGACTGTTGGTTGTCAGAGAAGCACGATGGCAATAAGCTCCATGCTTAACTGTGACTTTTAGAGCTACTGCAATCAGTCTATTTGCTAGAAATTGGGTTTCTGGTTGGTAGAGGTATATACCCTGGCCAAGCAGCAACCACAATCCTAGCCAGGGTGAGGCACAAACACACCCTAAATTAACATGTGCTCACCCCTGGTAACTTGGCTCAGAGCAGTGAGGCTTAACTTAAGAGGCAATATGTAAAGTATTTGTGCAACACTTCAATCAGTAAAACAGTGAAAATACCACACAAAAAGATACCCCACATAGTTAGAAAAACATATAACCAGGGTTAGGAATTTGTAAAGATTAAACTGAAATGTAGTGCTTAAAAGTATAAAATGCCACCCAGGGCTATCTGGTTGTGCTAGACCGGGTCGAATCCAAATGTTCAGGCCGATCGCGATGGATTGCGGGTCAGAATCAGGGAACCAACCGCGTCCTGTTGCAAAGTACCTTGTTTGCTTCGTCAACGAAAATCCGATGCGTGGAGAAGAGGAGGCGATGCATCGTCAATCCTTTGGATGTAGGCGATACGTCGGTTCAGCGCCGCGCATAATCGGGAATGTGTCGAAAAAGTAGGCGATGCGCTGCACTGATGGCAAAGTGATGTACTCTATCCTTGCAGCAGCTGCGATGCGTCTTCATAGAAGGAGATGCGCTAGTTCAGAGCGGTGCAATAGTGGCGATGTGTGGATTTTGGCAGTTGCAACACTTTAGACCCACTTCCAAGGGCCCAGAAATGAATTGGCATCACTTGGCAGGTCAAGCTTCTGAGGTGGCAGAGTACAGGTGCTGTAGGCAGATGGGCTGGAAGTCTTTGATGTCCCTGAGACTTCAAACAGGAGGCAAGGCAGCAACCCCTTGGAGTTACTTTGATTCTAGGTTGGAGAGATGCAGGGCCAGTCCTTCTCACTCCCAAATAATGAGGGCAGAGGCTCAGAACAGCAGAGCAGAGCAGGAATCCAGCAGAGTGACAGTCCTTTCTGCAGCAAAGCAGTCATTCTTCCTGGCAGAGTATCCACAGGTCCAGAAGTATACTGAGTTGGTGGTGTTAGGGGTCCAGTACTTCTACCCAGTTGTGCCTTTGAAGTGGGGGAGACTTCAAAGAGATTGTATTGTAATTGCATTTATATAGCACTTACTACCCCTGACGAGGCGTCAAAGCGCTTTTTCAGCGAGTAGCACGCTACTACGGAACCCATAAAGGATTAGTGTTGAATTAGTATAGTGAAATATGAAAGTAATTTGAGTGGTGGATAGGTTAGTCAGTTATTTGGATTGAGGATAGCGGAGGGATAGAAGAGGGAAAAAAGGTTTGCATTTATATAGCGCCTGTTACCCCAGATGGGGTGTTGAAGCGCTTTTTTGGCGAGTAGCACGCTACTCCGGACCCCATTAAAGGATTAGTGTTGAATTAGTATAGTGAAATATGAAAGTAATTTGAGTGGTGGATATGTTAGTCAGTTATTTGGATTGAGAAGGGTAGCAGAGGGATAGAAGAGGGACAAAGGTTTGCATATATAAAAAGCCTCTTTTAAAATAATTTGTATTGGTTTTAACAAACAGCTCCCATAGATGGTACAGAGAATAAAGGCACAAAGAGACATCAGCCCTCAAAGAAATGCCTTTTAAGTGCAAGGAGTCCCTGCCTTTCCTGCCCTGGCTCCAGACTAACTACAAGAATATGCAGCCCTTTGTGTGGGAAAGGATACAGCCTATTCAGGTGCTTCATCTCCTCCCTCCCATCCTGCCCAGGATGACTCATTAGTCACACCTAAGCTCTCTTTGTGTGTGGTTGTCTAGAGGCAATGCACAAAACCCAGCTGTCACCCACCACAGACGTGTATCCAGAGACAGGCAGACTGCACCAAGCGGTTAAAGTAAGAAAATACCAACCTTCTAAAAGGGGTATTTTCAGAATTACATTTTAAAATCTGACTGCACCATAAGTTGTAATTTGAAAATTGTGATTCCACTGATTCTAGAGACACCGAACTTGAGGGTCCAATCTCCTCTTAATTGGAAATGACTCTTCTAAAATGTAATAAGGTAATCCCAATGTTATCCACTGGGAGAGATAGGCCTTGCAGTAGTGAAAAATAAAGGGTTTTTCAATACCAGGAAATGAAAACTTAATAGTACATGTCTTACTTTTTAAATACACTGCACCCTGCCCTTGGGATGTCCAGGGCCTACCTTAGGGGTGACTTATTTATATTAAAAAGGAACGACTGGGCCTGGCAAGAGGGTTAACTTTGAAGGTTGAGATGGCAGTTTAAAACTGTACATGCAGGCTCTGCAATGGCAGGCCTAAGACATGTTTAAAGGGCTACTTAAGTGGGTGGCACAATCAGTGCTGCAGAAACTACTGAAACGCGCCATGTAGAGAGCCTGGTACACACCAAGGAAAAAAATCAACTCCAATCGGGCAATAGGCCTACGAGGAACAAGATGGTACGTGTTACCACTTTCTCTGGGGCCACAAATATGCTGAAAGAAACCATCAAGAAAAATTGGAGAATTGTGAAGGGACTATAACAATTTAAGGAACCACCTATGTTTGCACTCAAAAGAAATAAAAGTATCAGAGACAACCTCGTCAGATCAAATACTGCATTAATCACCAAGACCTCCACATTGAGCACTAGGCTGAACTTTCCACCAGTAAGGGGATATCACAAGTGTGGCAATTGCAAGAATACTATCGAAGGAGAGGAGTTCACATACAGACAAATCAGGATCAAGCACACAGAATTTACAAACCGTAACTCTAAGAATGTTTTATATTGTGTTATTTGCCCATGCGAAAAAGCGTATTTTAGGAAGACAAACCAAGAAATACGTTAATGCATAACTCAACACAAGTCATGTATCGGGTGCAAAATACAGAATGCGCCCATGGTACAACATCATGTGCAGATGAACCATACACTGTGCAGACCTAAAATGGACAGTACCAAGATAAGTGAAAGCTATAATCCAGAATCTTTACTGCTAAGATTAGAAGCTCAAATGATACTTCGCCTAGGTACAACAGAAAATGGCCTGAACAAACTGTCGGAAATAGGAATGTCTTCACATAATTAAATAAGGAAGGAGACAGAACCTGAAATCTGATAAGTCAAAAAAAGTGTGGGAAGAAAAATACAGAAAACTTTAAGATATAGCCAAACAATTGTGTTACACATACACAGGGAGAGGCAGGAATCCAGTAATATCTATCAGGCCCGCGTTCGTTAACACCATTCTGGCAAGGATACAAGTACTTTAAGAGGGAACTAGAACTTCCAAGATCCTTTTGGATGTACTTCCGGTAACATATACGAGCAAAGAAGGCAGAAACCAAAAGAAACGAAAAGCAGCCGCACTGCGGGAGAGGACGCCGCATGAATGAAAGGTCAGACATTTGGAGAAATGCCAGTTTCAATAAGAAACCAACATACCTACACCTGTCGAATGTTTGCTTATACACTGATCTCCCTAAGCAGAAACCACAGTATCGGAGTTTCGCTGAGGCAGAGAGTAGTTTCAAAGGAACCCGACACGCTGCCCGTCAACATAACAGTGCAAAAAGAAAAACACAAAGTAGGAGACATATGCCCTTATGCTCTAGCGCATGAAATTACAAATATATTGCTGTTATGGGGAGTTCACGAGCTATGTGTAGCTACCACACACAACTGCATTTACAGCCTTCTTTTCCCTCCTCAGCATTGGGAGCAGACGGACTCCGCTCCATTTGAATGGCACCAGAAGTTAGGGGTGCCTTCCTTTCAAGGAGGACTCAAGCCTCCAGTTGAAATGTAAGGTTGTTTTACCGCATTAGGACAATAATAGAAAACCTAAAAAAGTTACTGAACTTCTTCACAGCACATCATGATACAGGAGAGTACTTACGAGGTGGCATACCAAGTAACAAGTGAATAATGTAAAGGTACGTGACTACACAGGGACAAACACAGCTGGCATTTATCATCACACACTGGTTATTAAAATCCACTCTTTTTCCATGTTCCACCTACAGTAGCTCCTACAACTTCAAGCCCCGAGGAAGGCCATCCTTAAAGTGACAGGAACATCTAGAAGGTCGAAACACGTCAGCGTAATTTTTAAGGATTTGAGGGCACCCAGCATTTGCATTTGCTATAAGAAACAAAACTATGGAAAAGAATAATAAGAACTAGGTCTCTTTGATTCTATGGCTCCTTAAACATTGTATGTGCGCCCCCATCCCGAGAGGGCCCTCCAGCAACCGTGATAGAATAAAATATATACCCACTATAGTGTGAATTTATTGTAATTTCACTATATATAGAATACCCTAATTATATGTATATGTGCAGTTTGATTTAAAAAAAGTATAATATATGCATAAGAAAAAAGCATAGTATATATGTTGGAAACTTATTTTTGTGTTGTTGAATAACTTGTAAATATTCATGTAATTGTCTTTTAGGAGTTATGTCATTTATAGGTTTGTAGAATATTGTCCTATATTTTTGCACCAATATATTTGAGGACCAAGCAGTCCTCAGAAAACAAAGTAGTTTATGTGGTCCAGTCTTTAAAGTTTTGTGTCAGCTGTGTGTCTTTATGTACACATTTAATGTGGTCCTCAATGCAAGAAAGTGGGATACAATAGTGGGAGGTTTTCTATACAAATGAAAGATCGAGTAAACCTCTCCAATAAAAGTTTGAATTGAGAGGTGCTGATTAAGAACATAGCCTCTTCCTAAATATTGATGCATCTATGCCATGGTGTGATGGGTTCTCTTTGTCTGTTTTCTTGTTAATACATCCCGCCCCCCATTACCTGAACAGGATATCGCTCCCCATTGTGACATTGACCGCAGGCCCACTAGTAGCATTTAATTCACACGCCCTGTGCACATGTAGTGTACTTTACTAGGGACTTATAAGTAAATTAAATATGCCAATTATGGATAAGCCAATGTTACCATGTTTTAAGCAGAGAGCGCATGCACTTTAGCACTGGTTAGCAGTGGTAAAGTGCCCAGAGTCCTAAAGTCAACAAAAACGAATTCAGAAAAAAGGAGAGGAGGAAGGCAAGATGTTTGGGGGTGACCCTGCAGAAAGGGCCATTTCCAACACTATTGTTTTAATGTAACCGATTTAAAGTTGAAAGGTAGGTGCTGCAATGGGTTTGAATGCGGTCAGTTTCTACGCAAATACTATTTAAGGGTAAATGAGAAATCCTATTAGGAGGTGAATATTAGAACAAACTCACAAGTCGCATATTTGGTCAACATTTTAGTCATTGGTATTGTCACTCTGAAAAGAATTTACGATTCGATAAGGTAGTAAGAAGGAATTATGCCCTTTTGTCTAGATCATAAACAAATTAGACTTCAGCGGAAGCTTAAAAGCAGCTGTTAATAAGTTAGCATTAGCTATGAAAAAGATGCAAGACTACTTGTTGAATAAACATTAGAAGTCCAATAATTTTACTACAATGCTGTTCAAATAGAGCAACAATCCTTCCTTCAACAAGCACAGTTTATCCTATTTATACAAATTGTATCTCATATAGAACAACCACTCAATGCCCCCACAAAGAAATACAAATTAGACACATTTTTAGAAGGTGTTACATGCCAACTACATCTCACTTGCCACAGGCACATCCAAGGTCTCAGCTACAAATTTATAAGGAGTAATATCTTTCTCACTGCTCAGATGAATCCACAAACACTGAAAATTAAAAACCTCCTTGTGTGACTGCATATGACAAAACACACTTCAGAAAAGAACAGCTGAGATGATTAAAACACAAGGCATAAAATACCAGGCAAGAATCCACCTGGAGGTGTAGCAAAGGCATACTGCCAAACCATCAAAATAATTTAGAACAGGAAAACTGTAGATACTCTGACAGCCAATCTAATGGCAACCCTCAAGTAAATCCACTTCTAAATATAAAGACAGACTGGCACAAACCTAAATTAAACAATGATCAGAACCAATGACTATAAATCCACAAGCAACAGTAGGTCCTAGGGCTATGACCGTCGCTCCACAGCATAACCCACAGGCCAATACAAACGTTTGTGTCTTGCATGGAATCGTCATTTCAAACCCGATTATTTTTTGGGCACGTTTCCCTTGTGAAGGCTGCCACACAAAAGCACTGCAAAGGGTGCAAATGTGTACCTATGTGAAAAGAACGTGAAAGCACTTATGTCTGAATTCTCTATACAGTCCCTGCAGAAGAGTGACTCCCTCAGACGAAAGCTAGACAGCTTCAAATACTCACCCAGCCACCAATTGTAGCCAATTACAAATAAGCCTAATGTCCTCATTACATGTTCCCTTAGCAAACCCACTGCCATCTCATTTGTGGAGGAACCAGCTCCATCCCCAAATGATTTACAACTACATCTCCCTCACTACACTTCTCCTGGAACACAAATAACACCATCAGACAGCCAGGTGCAAATCTACCAGACCATGAGTTGCTTTCATAAAATCTGCCACACTGTCCGAAAACAAAGAATCCATTGTACTTCAAACCTAGTTCAAATAAAACTGTCATCCACGACATTCAGTGGCACCACTGTTGCACTATAAAATAAGCAATTGGCTTCTTAAATCTCTCAGTCCGGTCATCAATATTCAAGACCAAAACCATGGCTTGCTTCTTTATTGAGACATGGTTCACCCCAGCTCACAATCCGCTCCTAGGTCTCTTCCCAGAGAACTACTACATTCTGCAATAAGATCAGGAGGATGAGCGAGGGGTGGAATGATTGGCACATACAAAAACGTCCTTACCTGCCTGAAAGCTTTAAAGAAATAGCTATGTATGCATAAGAGACTTTTCCACCATGGGGTTAATCATCTGCAAACCTGAATTGCTGCAGATCATTGACCTTTTTGTTCATAGTCTGCTCTGACTGGGTGCGCTTTGCTTCCCTTCAACATTATTGTGCCATCTTACCACAAAAAGACATATCAAAGAGACAAAGAATTTTCAGTAATCAGTTCTGAAAGCCAGGTATTCCATGAGCTCCTGCCATCCCTCCCCTTTCCCTCTCTATGAAAGGTCAAACCTGCAACCGTCATGATTTAAAACTCCAACAACAATGCAAAATTTTGCATCAAAAAGTTTTAATTCTAATAAAGACCTTATGGCGAGGATTACGCTTGCTCTTTCTTCATGCTAACAAACAGCAGCTCAATATAAAAAAGTAAACAAACTACAATACACATTTTATTTTCAATGGCAATTAACAAATGAGCCGGGAACACCAGTATGGATTATATTCTGGCTAACATGCACTACAGGTGGGAGCAAACAAAAACGATGTGTGGGAAAGGATCCAAATGATTTTCTGTAGGAAAAACAATAAATTAGTCCATACATATGGGTACTCAGTCCCCAGACTTGTTGCTTCGTATATTGAGCACTCACAAACCAACCCCAAGTTAACTTTCAAAACGAAACTTTAATCTTTTCTTGAAAATGCATAAGGAAACAATTAAACAATAACAACACAATCATCAATATTTCCTGATTCCTTCCTACCCATACATTCTAGTATCAGTTGTGAAAAACACAACAGTTCGTGCACAATCCGAAAGGGGAGATAGTCCAGTATACACAGGGGAGGATTACTTTCAACTTCCGCACAGTCCCAAAAGTGTGTATCCGGGTGCCTTGCCTGTGACTTTCAATTAGTCAGACTCCTCCAATTCATGACGTCGACGCGTTTCGGCACACCAAGTCAGGCCTCATTGGGACATGGGCAAAAGGAAAACCGCAACAATGTGCGAGAACACTGACAAGGGGCGAAACGCGGGGCGGGGGAATAAACTCTGTCAAATATGCCGCACTCAGCATCTCCCAACGAACTTTATTGCCGTGGACAAATCACTCCCTCCGCAGGCACACGCATGGAAAAGCCTCTGACAACTATGCCGCACTCAGCGTCTCCAAATGCACTTAAAAGCCGTGGAACACTTCCTCCCGCTGCAGGCGCTCGCTCAACGCAGGGAAGTACAACGCCAGCTCCGGGGAGAGATATGAAAGACGTGCACTCGGCGCTTTGGTTCCGACGAGTGAGAGCGTATCACGTGGAGCACTTCAGGGCAATATGTCATCGTTATACCTTTGATCGTATAAACGGAGGTCAGATTACTGACATTCTGTACCCTAGTAAAGTCTATATGGACAAATTAATCAATAATGATGATCTTAATGAAGTTTCTGTATAAGAATCCAAACACACATTGCCTTGAGGAAGTCCCTTTGGGGATGAAACATGACAGCTGTGGATGTCCAACTTTTCAGTAATGAAAAGAAAAATAAAGTTTTGGAAGTGAACATACTTCAAGAGGTTTGAAATTATTCATCTCAGTGGCGATCAAATTCCTGTGTGCAATCTAATTTGATGAACATTGTATATACCCTATCACATAGGCGTGGAATTAGGGTTTTGGGATAGCTGGGCCTATAGTGTTTAGCACCATTTCAATATTTTGCCATACGGATATAGAGTGTGGGGTTACATATGAGTACTAGGTACTATTGTAAATTGTTTAATGTTAAACTACAATACCCGTAACAATCAAGACAAAGCCATTATTACACTGCAGATATAATACATATAAGCAACTCATTAATAGAACATATTCTATTATCAGCGTGGGCAAACACTGCTTCATGAAAACGGAATAAAAGATCAACAGCATTAAACAACGACATATGAACAGAACATACAAAGAATTGGGTTGAAGAATCATTGACTCAGTGCCCTTAACTGAATTACAACATTCAAATGCAAAAAAATAGGAAATTTTGCATTCCACGACTAGGTTGGAGGCGAGAATTATACCAGTTCAATGTCTAGGTATCACCTGAGTGGCTATGGACGAGACTGGTTTGAAATAAACAATTTTGAATATAGAGTCCACATACCAGTAAGCTAACCTGATAATTTTCTTCAGTTTAACTGTAGACAAAAAAGTTTCTATAGCCATGGACTCGCTAATCATTTGTGTGTCAAACCTATCCACATCAATACTTGCTAGTGATATCTGTTTGATGCAACAGACCAATGCTGCTATGGACAGAGTACAAAACAATTTTACAACATAAAAAAAAAAAAAAGAAGTCTCAACCACCTTCGGTCTGAATGCCCTCATTCTCAATTCAAACTGCTTTGAGTGTTGTGCAATACAAAGCTTAGGACTGTCAGGAAAAAATGGATTTAAAAAAAAAAGAGCTTGTCAATATCTTGGTCCTCCTGAAGATCATCAATGAGTCCCCAGTAGGGGTAAACATCCTATTATCCAGATCAAGTGCTTTAATGTACAAGATTCTCCTACACTACGTATGCAGAGTATCATGGTTAATTTAAAACTTTCTTAAAGAATTTGCATTTTGAGGCCCTGATTGAAGCAATAACATTAACATTGCATAAGAAGTCTGCCGTGGCTCAAAAGGCAGACCCATGCAGATACCCATGTTTACTGACCAGAAAGGAATCTTCTAGCAGAGGCACAAGTAATTTAAAAGTGACCAGCTGAAATGTCTGATCAGTACAGGTTAACAGTTCAACAGGGCATATCTAAATCAGACAGAAAACTGGTGAGGTAAACTTTGGCCCCTCCAATGTATCCAGATTCCATACCAAAAACCAACCAGGCCACTTAATACAGGCTAACCAGTATTCCTTTAGTTTTACTGGCCCAAGCCTGGATGAGGCAGTGAGAATTTCATTGTGAAATTCCCAGGACTTCTGGAATGTCACATGGGGGAAGGAAGATGCCGGTTTGATACCGCCGCTGAGAGCTTGCAACCTCGGCTGCTCCCGCTCCCGTTGATGTGACTAAGGAGCACTTGATTCTACTGCACGAGAGATTTTTTGGGGAGAGAAACAGATGTTAATCACTGCTTATCGCCCTCTTCGACTTTACAGGGCTGTATGGTGGGTCTTGAGCACAGCACGCTGAAATTCATATAGTGGCTGCCTACTGATACGCATACGGAGACCACAAGGTTTACAGCACCTGTGGATGAGTATGGCTCCACCGTGGGGCCGAAATCAGAGCACTCCTGCCGCCGCACCCGCTCCCGCGGCTCAGTTTGAAAACAAAGTGCTGGGGGAGAATGTTTGCATTGTCAGCATTCAGTCCATCATTTGTTTGCTGTAACACTTTTCGCCCTAAGTGGGATGGGTATGCCCAGACGTGGGTCCCTTGCTCACTGTGCCACTAGATTCAAGCTAGCCTGGCTGAAGGCTGACATACCCTGAAACCGGTCCCAGGATGCTTGTTTCCGGTCCAGGGAGGACCTGGCCTGGTAGTTTGGTCTGGACTGTTCCCATGGGGCACAGGGTCAAGACTGATTTGCATATGGCTGGGTCCAAACTGGGGTGGCGTAGTGGGCAAAAGAACGATGGATTTAACCCAGATCTTTTGACTGGGGGAGGATGTTTGCATTGTCAGCATTCCGTCCATCATTTGTTTGCTGTAACAGAAATTCATATAGTGGCTGCCTTCCGATACGCATACGGAGACCACAAGGTTTACAGCACCTGTGGATGAGTATGGCTCCACCGCGGGGCCGAAATCAGCGCACTCCTGCCGCCGCACCCGCGGCTCAGCTTGAAAACAAAGGAAACAAACTCACTGAGACGGCTGGTCGTCATGCTGCCATCGATGGGAATGGAACTTCTCAACTGGGAAAACCTGTTCTCAAACTTTTCCAGACTGGTAAGGCGGCAGGCATTATCCAGACGTGTGCCGCTTCCCCATTGGAACAGACTATGGCGGCGGCTTTGATGGAGGCGGTGCAGACGGATCGAGACCAAGACAATGTTGCAGTTTCCTCTCTTTCTGAAGATCAAAGTGACGGTATGGTAAACGCCGCAACGATACAAGGTAACATTCCTGTCTCGCAATTAGGCCTTGGATTCGGTTTAAAAGGAGCGAATCGTTTGGCTGATGAAGTTATACAAGACACTGACTTGCATAATCTCTCTGCAGAATTAGATAGAACTGTGCCCAATCGGAAATAGTAATTAGGGCTCCCAGTACTGGCAGTGATACTTGTGGTAGTCAAGGAGTGATTGTTAGTGGACAAAGCAATGAGCACTTTGCTATAAAGATGATGGATATCAATCAAATGGTGGCTATATCACTGCACTGGAAAAATGGTGTTAATGGAGCGGAGGGTGATAATGGAGTTGAAGGAGGCAACTATTTAAGTGGAGAGGATCTTGTGAATGCAGCGGATGGGGAAGATCGCTGTACAACAATGCAGATATCAGATTTTCAGGCTCCTGATCAGGACACTGACTTGGTAGAATAGGGTATCGCTAATAAGGATTTGTCAACTGTTTCCCCTTCTATCTCTGTCCCCGTTTCAATAGATATTATGGGTGCTACGAGCAGGTCGACTAGCAATATTAGAACAGACGGCGCTCAGAAACATAAGCAGACAGATGCAGGCAGTGGGCTTAATAAGGGGGCAAAACCGAAAAAGAAACAGTCTACAACACATTCCAATACGCTAAAACGATTAGAAATTGGTGGACGCAGCAGTAAAGTCAGCCCTCTTCGAAAATGGGTCCCTGCTAAAGGGGAAGTCAAAGCTATTATATCAAGGCTATCTGGTTCATCATCTAGCAATGACTTGCAAACATCTGCTATTGTAAGCCCTGGCTCCGCTGAACAAATTAGTGAAGTTTCTGGTGATTCTTACTTGGGCGGTAGTAAGGAAGGTATTGGGGCAGAACTCTCTTCTGTGGCCTCAGTTACCTCTACAAAGGATGGAGAGCATAGGACTGCTATTGCTAAGGAGCCTTTGCTATCCATTATCCTTCAAACGCTCCATGAACAAAGAACTGAGATGCAAAGTAGTTTTAATCAAGCTAGAGCAGATAGTGGCTTGATACAACAGGGCTTGTCAGAGGTCTCGGCTAAGGTAGTTGGTCTCACACAAGAAATAGCAGAGCTACAGCAGCGTCTGTCGAATACGGAAGATATTGCCGCAACAACAGCAAAGACAACTGAAATACATGAAGGTCAGCTTCTATTTCTTAAAAACATGATTGAAGATCTTGAAAATAGACAACGTAGGAACAATTTAAGGCTCTTTGGTATTCCTGAGGAAAAAGAAGGTACTGACCCTCGGGCCTACATAGTCCAATTATTCCAGAAATCATTCCCAGATCTTTCTGATTGGGATTGGGACACTCAGATCCAACGGGCCCACAGACTTCCTTTGTTTTTAAATCAAAATGCACGAGCCAGTAGACAACATCCTAGGCCTATGATCATTTATTTCGGAAACTTCTTGCTTAGACAAGCAGTTTTCTTTCGAGCCCGCCCAGGTATGGCCAATTCATATCCATTCTCTGTGAGGTCAGATCTCTGCAAGGAGACAATGGAGCGTCGCTGGACCTTACACCAACTGATTGACCCTATAAAGGCGGCTGGTGCGCAAGTATTTCTTCAAGAGCCAGCGAGACTTAAGGTTATACGTCAGGGACACACTTGGATTTTCCATACAGCTACTGAGGCCCAGCATATTCTTAATTCTTGGAAGCCTTTGGAGAAGGCGGCTTCCTAAGATCTGAGAATATATTTAGATGGACTTTTGTGCATGGGATCTCATTTTGTACCTTTTATGGCTTTGTCTGAATCCATTTATCTTTTTCTTCCCCATTTTTTTGTATTAATATGTGATTTATATAGATAAGGATTAAGCAGATATAGGCATAATATCACCGATGATTATGTTTACGATAGCCCTTATGATTATACAATGATACATATTGTGTTTGGGCCTTTTTTTTTTTCTTTTTTTTTTGCATTTATGACCTAGGTTACGACGGGGCCAATGCTTAGCGGGTAGCATCCGGGGGTGCATAAGCTCTCTAGTGGCTGTTAGGTCCATCGACAGCCTGGTTGGGGTGATTCCTTCTCTAGGAAATAGGGTGGGGTGGGAGGGTCCCTCTCAGGGAGGGGTGTGGAGGGTTTGGGTGTGGCTTTGGGTTGTTTGAGTGGAGGGGGGTCAAGTTAAAAATATTGAAAGGAGAAAGCAGAGGAATTCTTTTTTATATGAGCTATGTTATCTATAGCAGCATATGTAGATTAGGATTTCATAAATTTCGGGATGTAATGTTTTTTTGCTGGTTTATAACTGATGATAAAGGAAATAGGCAGAGATATGGTTTGTGGTCCCTAGGTCTTCATATGACCTATATACAAAACAAATGGGGCTAATAAAGTGTTTATGCTGGAACGTTGCTGGACTAAATTCTGCGAGCAAACGTCCGATGGTACGGGCAGAGCTCCAAAATTATAAACCTCATGTTGTTGCTCTGGTTGAAACACATCTGGCATATGAAGACAGACAGTTATTAAAACAATTGGATAAGATAATTGTATGTACTTCCCAGACGGTCTCTATTAGAGGTGTTGCTATTTTAATTGACAAACTGCTTGACTATACCTTGCTTAGAGCCTCTCATGATAGCCGAGGCAGGTGGATAATTGTACAGCTTATAGATGGTCATAAATTTGTATTATGTGCTCTTTATGGTCCCAACTTGGATGAGCCGCTTATTTTTGAGACGTTATCTTTAGATCTTTTTGACTGGCAGGGAGACTTAATTATTATGGGAGATTTCAACTGTACCATGAATTCACACTTAGACTCAACTAATCGAGGCGCCTCGGCTAGAATGAGGAAAGTCAGGGCTGCTATTATGGAAATGGCTCGATTGCATGGTCTGAAAGATGTTTGGCGGTCATTGCATCCTCTTCAACCTGGGTATACTTAGTATAGTGCACCACACCGGCAGTATTCGAGAATTGATATGTTCTTGGTCAACAATGCTATCCTAAATATAGCTAAGTGTGAAGTGTGCCCCAAGATAGTCTCAGATCATAATCCCTTATTGTTGGTACTTGCGCTCACCTCATCTAATAAATTAGCACGCCAATTTTCCTTTCCTCGTTATCTGCTGATGGATATAGAGTTTCAAGCTTTTATGAAGAATAGTATTAGTAATTTTATTCTAGATAATGAAGGTTCTGCCTCCCTCTTTTCTATCTGGGACTCACTTAAAGCTTACATAAGAGGAGCTACCCAGCAATATGTCTTCAGATTAAATCATATCAAAAATCTGGCAAGCAAGGCTACTAGAGAAGCCATCCGACAATTAGAAATAGCACATGCGGACGAAATCGGACGCGGTATTACTCAACAGATGGCAGCCTCAATATATTCATAAACATTTACTTTTAATTGAAAAACGTGCTGCATTAGGACGGTCCCTAAAAGATAAGACGGCGGCCAGTTATAATAAAAACCGAGCTCTTCAATACGAGTATGGCGAACAAGTAGGTAAAATGCTCGCACATCAACTCTCTGACAAAAGGGTGGTACGAGAAATAAAGGGCATAAGAGGTGTTGGGGGGTTACTTTATACGCAGCCTGAAGAGATAGAAACCTAAAAATTGTTCTACTATCAGTCATTATATAGTAACCCTAATGTGTTTGATAAAAGAAAGCTTATTGACTATATAGATAAGTGGAAGTTCTGTGAAACCATTCATAGACTTGAAACAGAACAGGCACATTCCCTTAATTTAGATATTACGGTTGATGAAATATCTGATGCTATTGGCGCCCTTCCCTCTGGAAAAGCAGCAGGTGAAGATGCAATACCGGTGGAATTTTATAAGATATTCAAGGCCAGTCTGATTCCTATTATGTCTAGAATTATGAATTATATTAGTGTGAGTGGGATGGTACCCAGCTCGTGGGATATGACAAACATCGTCTTTTTAAAAAAAAAAAAAAAAAAAAAAAAGAATAAACCGAAAGAAGAGTGTGGGTCATACCGCCCGATCTAACTAATAAATGTTGATGCAAAAATCTTTGCAAAAATATTGGCAATGCGTCTTGCGCTTTTTATGACACAATTAGTCTCAGATCAACAACATGGATTTATACCCAGTAGGGATACGA
Source organism: Calotriton arnoldi (assembly GCA_963921515.1). Lineage (NCBI taxonomy): Eukaryota > Metazoa > Chordata > Amphibia > Caudata > Salamandridae > Calotriton > Calotriton arnoldi. The sequence goes on from CAWUFW010005177.1 coordinate 430,598, forward strand.
CTGCACACGTGAATACTGCTTTAGTTGCTTTTGATGCTGCTTCTAAATTAAATCTGGACATAGGGATGGTCATGCTTGATGCGGAAAAAGCATTCGACCGTGTAACGTGGTATTGTCTTTGGGCCACACTTACAGTGTATAATATCCACTGCCATTTTTATGATTGGATTAGAGCTTTATATAAATGCCCAAGAGCTAAATTAATCTACCTAAACTATCAGTCTGCTCCCTTTATGATACTGAGGGGCACTCGGCAAAGGTGCGCCCTCTATCACCTCTACTTTTTGCCTTATACATAGAGCCGTTTATTAGATCACTGCTTGTTAACCTATCTATGTCGCCAGTATTATTAGGCTCTGAAGAATTGAAAATAACGGCTTATGCCGATGATATAGCTGTTTTCTCTAGGGACACAGTTAGAGCTATAGAGGCTATCCAAATTGAAGCTAGTACATTTGGGAATTTTTCCGGATACAAACTGAATGTCAATAAGACACAGACCATTCTTAATTTTCAAGCAGACAGGGAGGTAATTGGGGCCTGTACATCAGCAACCTATTTAGGTGTGCGGATTACTGCAGATTTGGGACAGATCATAAAACTAAATTACGATTCTTTACTTAAGCTTATGATCTCTAAAATGAGGGACTGGCATAAATTGCCTATTAGTATTATAGGGCGCTGCAATATTACAACAAGCATTGGCATAGCCAATAGGTCTCGCCTTTGGGACCTTATAAAAGTGTTTAGCCATGCAGCACAAATCAGTGCAGGTCTAAAAAAAAAAAAAAAAAAAAACAGACGGACGAAGATGGCTCCAGCTACAACAAAGGGCCATTTCCAGGTTGCGGAGAGAAACCGGATTTATGTTTGTTTGGGAAAAGCTGATCACGTCCCACCGTTTCTACAATGAACAGCAGCTATCAACAGGCCGCTGCCCTACAGCCGGACAGAACCATAGTAACCAGTTCATTATTAAATGTGCTCTCCTACCAGGCTCTGAGTATTGCTTAAAGTAACTTCTAAAGCAGCCCCCACCCTGCCGAGGAGAGCAAAGACCTGCCCCGTTCTTTATTGAAGCCATCTCGGGGGTTTGAAGGGGAAAAGAAAGAAAGGCTCAGAACTGAGACATGAACAAAATAAGCGCTGGAAGAATGCGCGCCGGACACAAGGGAGTCTGGGACACAGAGACAGAGCCAGACACAAGGGAGTATGGGTCACAGAGACAGAGCCGGACAGAAGGGAGTCTTGGACACAGAGACAGAGCCGGACACAAGGGAGTCTCAGACACTGGGAGAGAGAGACGGACAGAAGGAAGTCTGAGACACTGGGGGAGAGAGACGGACAGAAGGAAGTCTGAGACACTGGGGGAGAGAGACGGACAGAAGGAAGTCTGAGACACTGGGGGAGAGAGACGGACAGAAGGAAGTCTGAGATACTGGGGGAGAGAGACGGACAGAAGGGAGTTTGGGACACTAGGAGAGAGAGCTGGATACAAGGGAGTCTCAGACACTGGGAGAAAGAGCCGGACAGAAGGGAGTCTCAGACAATGGGACAGAGAGCCGGACAGAAGGGAGTCTGAGACAACGGGGGGAGAGACGGACAGAAGGGAGTCTGAGACACTGGGGGAGAGACGGACAGAAGGGAGTCTGAGACACTGGGGGAGAGACGGACAGAAGGGAGTCTGAGACACTGGGGGAGAGACGGACAGAAGGGAGTCTGAGACACTGGGGGAGGGACGGACAGAAGGGAGTCTTGGACACTACGAGAGAGAGCTGGACACAAGGGAGTCTTGGACACTGGGAGAGAGAGCCGGGTCTATGGGAGTCTGGGACACTAGGAGAGAGAGCTGGACATAAGGGAGTCTGAGACACTGGGAGACAGAGCCGGACACAGGGGAGTCTGAGACACTGGGAAAGGAGTCGTCGTCACAGAAACTGGCGCGTCGCGGACACCCAGGAGTGCTGGTCCCTGGGTGACTCTGTTGACATGAACCCAGAGAGACAGTACAATGAAAAGACGCGCGAAGCCGAGGGCAAAGTGTCTAAGCTGAGCGAACACTGCTAACAAACACCTCACATCGCATGTTCCGTTTTGCGCACATATTAAAGTAGGGACACGAAGGAATGGCAAAATCGGTTGCTAACCTATCGACAGTTCCTGACCTATGACCAAGATTGTGACAGTGAACGAATGAACGAGCACAGCTGCTAACTCCACCTGCTTCTAACAGCCGTACTTGGGTACGTGAGCGAGAGGGCCAGAACAAAGCCCAAAGTCACACAGTGTGTCAGTGATGAAGCTGCTAACAACTGATATGCAGGGAGAAGTGAGAGAAACCAAGAGGCAAATGGATTTTGAGCTCCTGCAACGTTAAAAGCGAAACTACAAATCCTATAATGCATTATGATGTTGGCCGGAAAGCCCGACATGGAACCTCACGTGCAGTGAAGTGAGAAAAATCCACACACCGACACTCCAGGGGATGAACACTGCAGCCAAACACAGCACACACCACGAGCAGGAAGGGGCTCACCTCACGGACTTGCTGCTCTTCCGGTTTATTGGCGCCGGTTTCTCCCACTCCTCCAGGGGAAGCTCAAGACATTCCAGAAATATGAAAACGAGTGGTGCGCGCGCATCGGCAATGCAAATAGGACTCGCCTTTTTGTAGACGCTGCACAACAAACAGGGCCACAGACGTTCTAAAAGCACGCGAGTGGTGCGCGCGCCACAGCGAGCCATGTGTTTTGAATTATCGCGCACGCGTCTGGGCACGATAATTAAAAACACATGGCACCCGTGCGGGTAACCGCTAGCAATAGGCCGTGGGCGGAGCAAAGGCGGGACATGCACCCGCCTTTGCCCAATTGCATGCTGTCTTTCTTAGAAAGACGCACGCAAAGCCCAATAGCCTGTGAGAAAAACAAAAACACACGCACGAGCGTGTGGTCAGCTTTCTGAAGCCCCTTACTGAAAGTCTTGCAGAGTAGCGCATGCGCGCTGCGCTAGGCGGGACCTAAAAATGATCGTTTTGCCTAAATTGCTTTATTTATTTAGGGCAATACCACTGCGAGTTCCGAATTATTATTATTTTTAAACTTGAGGGGGCTATTAGTAGCTTTATATGGAGTTATAAGCAATCGAGACGTGCTATAAGATACCTAAAACTTCCTTACAGATATGGAGGATTTCAATTACCTGATTTTAAATTATATTTTTGGGCCTCTTTCGCTGGACGCCTACGAGACCTTCTCTCTCCTAGTAGACAACACTGTTGCTATAGCCTTGCTATTGGTAGTGATAGCATTATGTTTCTGTATAGGGTTAATGAACCAAACTATTGTAAAAGAGTACGGTTTAAGACTCTTAAGGATATAGCGTATATCTGGCGTGAGATCAGAGCTAAATGCTCTCTGCCTCTGATGCATCTTAGCATGCCATTATGGCATAATCCTATGCTTCCGGAAATCTTCCACGATACGCAAGCTAAATCCTGGGACAGATATGGTATTAGTCAACTTAGTCATCTATATAACGCCACTGGGTTCCGTACGTTTTCAGATCTACAGACGATATCTGGTATCCCCAGGAATATGTTTTATAAATATTTACAGATTAGAGATTGTTTATGGGGGCGTAGAGATATAAGACAACCTATGGGATCAGATATATTGAGCGATCTACATTCAGAGGCAAAATTAACTATTAGCAGGGTCTATCAGTTACTCTCTCAATTTTGGGAGAATGATAGTTTAAAGCTAGCATCAAAATGGAGTGAGCTATTGGGACAAGATATTAGTCCTGGGGATATTGAACAGGCATTAGAGATCTTAGATACTGCGGTATATTCTATCAACCTAAAGCTGCAACAGTTTAAAACAGTATGTATGCTTTACTATACTCCAGAACGAATAGCCAGGTGGATAGATTCTAATGGCATAAGTACGAACGATAAATGCAAGTGCGCAAAATGTGGATTGGTTGCCGCTGATAGTTTGCATATGTTTGTCACCTGCTCAGGTCTGGCCGCCTTTTGGAAAGATGTTTTGTATATAATAGCTGATCGTTTAAAGATTAATATACAATTAACGGAGAAAGAGCTTATGCTTGGCTATAAATCAGAAGTTGTCCTAGGATTAAGATCTTTTATATCGATTATTATAACAACAGCACGATTATGCATTGCCCGCACTTGGATATCTAAAATATCACCTAGGGCTCTGGAATGGTGGGCAATGCTAAGGGAGATTTTCAAAAGAGAGATGGCTATAGTTAAGAGTAGGGGTGTCCGCTCTGGAAAGAAGTTTCATCGAATTTGGGGGCCCATGTTAAAATCAGAATTGTAAAAGTGTTGGGTATTAATGTGCTATCGTATTTTTTTTTTTTTTTGCTTGTTTCCCACGTTTATTTATTCAATGTATAGAGATTTCTTGGCATATGTTTTGTACACTATCATTTTTTGATGTATGGCTTATATGTTTACTCCTTCAGATAAATAATAATTTAAAAAAAAAAAAAATTCCCAGGACTTATATTTTCCCATGAAGCTTGGCAAGTAATCAGTCGAAATTAGTCTGACAAAGGGATGGGCCACCTCTAGAGTGGATGAGAAAGTAGTATGGAAATGCCATGGTCAACTCCAGGAGTACCAGAAACCCATCTTATGATTTCCACAGTTACTATGACCAGAAATACCAGATTTCTTCGGATTTGGGTGGTCACCCAAGAGATAATTAAAAAAGGTTGAATGGGATAATGCAGAGATCCAGTCTAATCCTGGAGAAATGTGTCAACAGCAAGAGCAACTGGATGCAGTAGCCAGCTGGAAAAAAAAGTTTGAATCATAGATTCAGCTAGGACACAAACAGATCTATATTGTAAAATACAAATGGAGTATCAGTCTCTGACAAACTTGGGTGGTTCAACATTCAAACACTGGAGTCTACCAGACACCTGGAGTTCCGGTCTGCCAATAGATTGCACTTGCCTGGAAAGAACTCCATGTTACAGAGATACTATAGTCTTTGCAATCTTGCCAAAAATCATTAGTCAAATCCAGCAAAACCTTGAATTCAGTACACCTCAACAAGTAGATGCATCATACTGCTGAGACACTGTCCATCTTTAGAAGTGCATAACAATTTCTCTTCTTTCAGGCGAGGCATTTCACTGAAAAAAGAGCCCGCTAGCAGATCCAGACAATTTGCTCCTTCATCCATCTCGCAAATGTAGAAAAAGAGCCACGCCTGGCTACATAGCCCATCCTGCTTGCATTAAAGGGTATAATAATATCTGGTGACAACACGAAAACGGCTCTTCCGTTCAAGGACTCCATAGCCTTCAATGGAGATCATACTTGGCATTTTCTGAGAGGGGAAGGAAAAAAAAGTCTGGAATAAGATAGCCCTTTCCGGAGGTGAAGACTTGTCAAAATCGGAGTTGACTGGTAGTGCAATGGGCACAAAAAAAAAAAAGGCTTAATCAACACCGAAAGCAAGCCCATAACACTTGCCACCTGTCTCAATGAACGAGTGTCCCAGGAAAGAGCTCTGTTCAACCCTTTATTTCTCTGATCTTCATCCATGACAGTTGACAAGTTACTGATATGCAGACTACCCAGAAGCCCAGGAAGTCCATGTGTCTCTTGAGTATGTCCATGTGACCCTTGAGTACCAGAAACATATTGTGGCTGTTGATAAAAAATTATATATATATATTCACTGAAAAAAACAGGTTTCAGGGACGTTATAGTTACAAATTAGCATTTAAAAAACCTTTGAAATTCACTGAAAAAACCATAGGTTTTAGGGACAGTTATAGTTAGTTGGACATTGCACTCGTACAAAACCCGTGAAATTCCCCGTTATAGTTAGTCCAGCTAACTATAACTCGCGCCCCGCAATGCACTGCTGATGACGTCACATATTACATCACTCATGACATGGTCAGTGACATCACTGATGACATCACTGATGACATCTCAAATGACATCACTGATGACATCACTGATGACATCATCCAGTGACTGTGTGTTTCTGTAAAGTTTAAATATTTTTAATATATATAGGAAAAGACGTATTGAAGAATGAGTGGGTGTGTAAGTGTCTGTATGGATGATTTAGTAGGTGCGTGACTGACTATAAGTGAGTGATTTAACGTATCTTACTGAATGCATGGGTTAGTGACTAAACTGGGTGAATGTCTGTATCCGTCTGTCTGTTGCTGTGTAAGTGGCTGCATGTGTTTGTGAATAGCTACATGAGTGTCTATATGAGTTATTGAATGCTTGTCTGAGTATCTGTATGGGTGCCTGAGTGTTTGTGTGGGAGGGGTGTGTGCAACTCTGTGCATAGATGTGTGAGTGGGTGATTCACTGGGTGGATGGTTTCAAGAGTGCAACTGTGATAGACTGTATGGGTGGATAAGTGTGTGTAAGAGTGTGTTAGTGAGTGAATGTATGTCCCAGTGGTACATGTGTGAGTAACTACATATGTGAAAGGCAGTATATATGTGTGTTGGAGTATATAAATAGCTATAAGCGAGAGTGAGTGATTGTGATAGTGGCTGTATGGATGAGTGTGTGCTTGTATCAGTGATTGTATAAGAGCGTAAGAATGTGCTACTATTTGTATGAGTAAGTGAGCTGGTGTGTGTATAACTGTATAGGTGAGTAAATGGTAGTGTGTTTAATTATTTGCATGACTGACTAGGTGTGTGAGTACCTCTATGGATGAGTGGCGGTGTTTGAGTGTCTATATAGGAGTATGAGTGCATATGATAGTCCTGTACTGAGTGACCGTAAGTATGAGTGACTGTACGGGTGAGTGAGTGGATGTGTGCGTAGACCTAAGAATCAGTGAGTGGGTATGTAGTTTTTGGTGTTGGAGTGTCTATGGTTTTGCGAATGGCAGTCTGTAATTTAGAGTGGGTGTATCAAAGGTTATATTAGGGTGTGAGGAGGTGCATGAGATTATCACGTGGATGATGTCATCAGTGATGTCATTTGAGATGTCATCAGTGATGTCATCAGTGATGTCACTGACCATGTCATGAGTGATGTAATATGTGACGTCATCAGCAGTGCATTGCGGGGCGCGAGTTATAGTTAGCTGGACTAACTATAACGGAGGAATTTCACGGGTTTTGTACGAGTGCAATGTCCAACTAACTATAACTGTCCCTAAAACCTATGGTTTTTTCAGTGAATTTCAAAGGTTTTTAAATGCTAATTTGTAACTATAACGTCCCTGAAACCTATGGTTTTTTCAGTGAATTTCAAAGGTTTTTTAAATGCTAATTTGTAACTATAACATGTCTGAAACCTACAGTTTTTTCAGTGAATTTCAAAGGATTTGTAAATGACAATTTTTAAATGTATTAATTGTTATATAAATTTTTTTCATACTGATTTCCAAATTTTTTAGAAACAATTTTTTTTACATATTTTATTTTTAAATTACATTGTAATTACATTATACATTACATTACAAAAAATACTCTCAGAATGAATTACTTTAGTTTAATTACTTTGCACATAGGCAATAGACTTTTAAGTACAGTAGTTACAGTTGTTGCAATGGGCAACACATTTTCAAACACAATGCAACATTCAGCTCAATGTGAATTTCTAGTTAAATGCAATTAGTTACTTTATGGATTACTTTTCTAACCACATTACTGGATCCTAGATTCAGTCCTGGGACATCTCCTGTAAACAGTTGAGTAAAAGCGTTTTGGTTACAGTCGTGATTTTTAAGGAATATTATTGTACTTTAAAAGTTCACACTTAGAAACTTTTTCTCATAGAATCACCAATGTTATCCTATGGAAGGAAATTCACTTAGAAGTTAAAAACTGTTATCGTTACTTTTTCTTACTCAGTGTTGGATCCTGGATCCAGCACTGGTGCATCTCCTGTAAACAGTTGAAAGAATGCGTTTAAGTCATACAGGCGATTTTTAGGAATATTTGTAGTTTGTGAAAATCGACACTTTGAAACTTTTCTGCTGAAAACCAGACAATCATATCCTATGGAAGGAAATTCAAGTTACTGGTAAGTACGGTTAAAATTACTTTTCAGGATCAGTACTGGGCTGAAAGATGCAGCACTGAGGTCTCTCCTGATAACAGGTTAGTAAATCGGAATTCGTATTTCAGGCTTATATTAGAGGAATATTTTAAAGTTCCAAAACTCCACACTTAGAAGAATTTCCAAGTGGAACCAGTCAATGTTAGCCTATGAAGGAAATTCAAGTTACCGGTAAGTACGGTTAAAATTACTTTTGAGGATCAGTACTGGGCTGAAAGATGCAGCACTGAGGTCTCTCCTGATAGCAGGTGAGTAAATCGGAATTCGTATTTTGGCTGATTTTAGAGGAATATTTTAAAGTTCCAAAACTCCACACTTAGAAGAATTTCCAAGTGAAACCAGTCAATGTTAGCCTATGAAGGAAATTCAAGTTACTGGTAAGTACGATTAAAATTACTTTTCAGGACCAGTACTGGGCTGAAAGATGCAGCACTGAGGTCTCTCCTGATAACAGGTGAGTAAATCAGAATTCGGATTTCGGCTGATTTTAGAGGAATATTTGTATGTTTCAAAAATCAACACTTAGAAACTTTTTCAGCAAAAAGCAGGCAATGATATCCTATGGAAGGAAATTCAAGTTACTGGTAAGTACGGTTAAAATTACTTTTGAGGATCAGTACTGGGCTGAAAGATGCAGCACTGAGGTCTCTCCTGATAACAGGTGAGTAAATCGGAATTCGTATTTTGGCTGATTTTAGAGGAATATTTTAAAGTTCCAAAACTCCACACTTAGAAGAATTTCCAAGTGAAACCAGTCAATGTTAGCCTATGAAGGAAATTCAAGTTACTGGTAAGTACGATTAAAATTACTTTTCAGGACCAGTACTGGGCTGAAAGATGCAGCACTGAGGTCTCTCCTGATAACAGGTGAGTAAATCAGAATTCGGATTTCGGCTGATTTTAGAGGAATATTTGTATGTTTCAAAAATCAACACTTAGAAACTTTTTCAGCAAAAAGCAGGCAATGATATCCTATGGAAGGAAATTCAAGTTACTGGTAAGTACGGTTAAAATTACTTTTGAGGATCAGTACTGGGCTGAAAGATGCAGCACTGAGGTCTCTCCTGATAACAGGTGAGTAAATCGGAATTCGTATTTCGGCTGATTTTAGAGGAATATTTTAAAGTTCCAAAACTCCACACTTAGAAGAATTTCCAAGTGAAACCAGTCAATGTTAGCCTATGAAGGAAATTCAAGTTACCGGTAAGTACGGTTAAAATTACTTTTGAGGATCAGTACTGGGCTGAAAGATGCAGCACTGAGGTCTCTCCTGATAACAGGTGAGTAAATCGGAATTCGTATTTCGGCTGATTTTAGAGGAATATTTTAAAGTTCCAAAACTCCACACTTAGAAGAATTTCCAAGTGAAACCAGTCAATGTTAGCCTATGAAGGAAATTCAAGTTACCGGTAAGTACGGTTAAAATTACTTTTCAGGACCAGTACTGGGCTGAAAGATGCAGCACTGAGGTCTCTCCTGATAACAGGTGAGTAAATCAGAATTCGGATTTCGGCTGATTTTAGAGGAATATTTGCACAATGGTGAAGGGAGGGGCGGGGCCTGAGGTAACATCTGTGCAAACGCGCCCCGTGGCGCGTTTTAAGTTGGGGGATTAAGTCCCCTTGAATCATGAGGGTCCCTACGGGCCAACTAGCCCACCAGGAACCTCCAGTATGCGCCAGGGGCTGCGTTGCAGAGACATGTACAGAGGCCACACCCCTTTTACACCTCTCTGCAACGCAGCTCTGTGGCGCTTTCTGGACGTACCTGTTGGGCTAGTTGGCCCCCAGGGACCCTCAGGATTGAAGGGGATTTAATTCCCCATCTTAAAATGAGCCACGGGGCCTGTTTGCACACATGTCACCTGAAGCCCCGCCCCCTCCCTTCACCACTGTGCAAACGCGCCCCGTGGCGCGTTTTAAGTCGGGGGATTAACTCCCCTTGAATCCTGAGGGTCCCTGGGGTGCAACTAGCCCACCATATACCTCCAAAAGCGCCACAGAGCTGCGTTGCAGAGAGGTGTAAAAGGGGCGTGGCCTCTGTACACCTCTCTGCAAGGCAGCCCCTGGCGCATACTGGAGGTTCCTGGTGGGCTAGTTGGCCCCAGGGACCCCAGTATTCAAGGGGAATTCGTTCCCCCTCTGCAAACGCGCCAGGGCGCGTTTGCAGAAGTGGTGAAGGAAGGGGCGGGGCCTGCGGGCCCGATCGTTTTTTTTTTGTTTTTTTTTCCCCTGAAGAGGGCTGTGTGGCCCCCTTCCTTTTTCCTATTTTTAGGCCCTGGGGACCCCATCCCCCAGGGCCTTACCCCTTTTTTTTATTAAAATAAAAAAAACGGGAAGGGAGCCGCGTGGCCCCCCTTCCCTGGGCCTGTATTGGCCCCGGGGACCCCATCCCCCGGGGCATGGCCTCTTTTTTCTTATTTGGAGGGGGCTGCGTGGCCCCCTCCTCAGGCCATTTAAGGCCCCGGGGACCCCATCCCCGGGGCCGGCCTTGCACTTTTTTTTTTTTTTTTTCCTTTGGGGAGGGGGCTGTGTGGCCCCCTCCGTGGCCACTTATGGCCCCGGGGACCCCATCCCCCGGGGCCTGGCCTCTCGTTGGGGACTGTGGGGGTCCCCAAACCCCCCACAGTCCCGCCGGCTCCCCGTGTCCTACGGGAGCCGGCATTGCTTACACATGGGGAGCAGCTAACATGCTGCTCCCCATGTGGAAAAGCAATCGGCTTTGGATATTGGAAGAGAGAGCAGGTTTCCCTGCTCTCTCTTCCAATATCCAAAGCAAGTTTGCAATGACAGGACGGGAGCCGCGAGGCTCCGTCCTGTCATTGCAAACAGCAGTGTCCCGGGGGTAGGCACCCGGGACACTGCAGGAGCCGGCCCTGGGGGTGGTGGTCCCCAGGGCCATCAAGGGCTCCAGGAGGGGGCCGCGCGGCCCCCTCCCATTCAGTGCACAGCCCCGGGAGGTGGTGGTCCTCGGGGCTTGGGGGTCCAAAACGGACCCCCATTTTAATTTTCTTAGTGCCCCGGGGAGGTGGTGGTCCCGGGGGGTGTGGGGGCTGGAGCCCCCACACAGGTTTTTAATTTAAAAAAAGAAGCCCCGGGAGGTGGTGGTCCCCGGGGCTGCGGGAGGGCTCAGAGCCCTCCCGCTTCATTATACATAAAGCCCCGGGGGTGGTGGTCCCCGGGCTTGGGAGGCCCTTAGAGGGCCCCCACACATAAAATTAACCCCCCCCCAGCATGCCCCCGGGACTTGGCCCACCCGGGGGCCAGTGCTATCGAAGCGCGGGAGACCGCTCTTCGATTTTTTTTTTTTTCTTCGGCAGGGTTCGCGCTCCCTGAGCGCATCCTGCCGATTTTAAAAAAATATATATATTTTTTTTTGCCCAGGGGGTCCTTGTGGGACCCCTGAGCAGACCTAGGGGGTCAGGGTGTTTCTACCCTGCCCCCTTTGTGCGCTTTGCGCACTTGTTTCTGTCCCTCGGTTCTACCGAGGGACAAAATGGCTGCCAACATTTCCTGAATCGGAATGTTGACAGCCAGCTGACAGCCAATTAACATCCAGCTCGTGCTCGGGAGGATCCGCGGCCCTAGATATCACTATCTTTTTACTTTTGATTTTCTCAGCAACTACTGAACGGATTTACACCATTTAACAAAAAGGGTTCTTTCTGAACCAAGAACTACCTCTTTGCCAAATTTGGTGTAATTCCGTTCAGCAGTTCGGGCTGTAGCCGTGTCTAAAGTTTCCTATGGAAAATTGCATGGGGAAAACGCGTTTTGGGACCCCCCTTTTTTCTCTGCCCCCGCTTGACGAATCCCCCCGAGACTTGCGGGGTGGGAGCGGACCGGAGCGGGCCATAAAGTTTGAAAATTTTGCGAAGATACGTCAATTGGCAAGAGAGTTATTTCAAATAGAATGTCGTGGATTTCCTATGGATAATAGGTTGTAACTATAACTATCTACTGGCGACTGCCAGTAGATTATATATATATATATATATATATATATATATATATATATATATATATATATATATATATATATATATATATATTCTACTGGCGGTCGCCAGTAGATAGTTATAGTTAGGACCTATTTTCCATAGGAAATTCACAACATTCTATTTCCAATAACTTTGGCGCCGGTTGATGAATCTTCGCAAAATTTTCAAAACTCGTGGGGCGCTCCGGTCCGCTCCTATCCTGAAAGTCTCGGGGTGATTCGTCAAGTGGGTGTCGAGAAAAAAAGGGGGGTCCCAAAACGTGTTTTCCCCATGCAATTTTCCATAGGAACCTTTAGTCGCAGCTACAGCCCAAACTGCTGAACGGAATTACACCAAATTTGGCAAAAAGGTAGCCCTTAGTTCAGAGTCGTGCCTTTTGGTTAAATGGTGTAAATCCGTTCAGTAGTTCCTGAGAAAATCAGAAGTAAAATCACATATATATCTATGGCCGCGGTGGATCCGCGCACCCCGAGCGCACCCTCCCGACCACGAGTTTCATGCTAATTGGCTGACAACACTCCAAACCAGGAAGTGTTGTCGGCCATCTTGTGACTCGGTAGAACCGAGTCACAAGAAAACAGCGAAAAAAAATGCGCAAAAGAAGCGAAGGGGGCAGGGTAGAAACACCCTGACCCCCTAGGCCTGCTCAGGGGGTCCCACAAGGACCCCCTGGGCAGAAAAAAACATTTATTTTTTTAAAATGATAGCGGGATGCGCGCCGGATACGCGGAACCCGCCGTGATAAAAAAAAACAAAAAAAAAAACGAAGCGCGGTCTCCCGCGCTTCGAGGGTATTTTGCCCCCAGGTGGGCCAAGTCCCGGGGGCATGCGGGGGTGGGTTTATATTTTAGGGGGGGGCCTCTAAGGCCCCCCAAGCCCCGGGGACCGCCACCCCCCGGGGCTTCAAATAAATAATGCTGGCGGGGGGCACACGGTCCCCCGCAGCCCCGGGGACCGCCACCCCCTGGGGCTATTTTAAAAAAATAAATAACCTGTGTGGGGGGCTCCAGCCCCCCCACACGCCCCGGGGACCGCCACCTCCCCGGGCCACTAGTATTTAAATTCGGGGGTCCGTAATGGACCCCCGGGGATCACCACCTCCCGGGGGCTGTGCAATTGTTGGGAGGGGAGCCGCGCGGCCCCCCTCCTGGAGCCTGTGGTGGCCCTGGGGACCGCCACCCCCCAGGGCCGGCTCCTGCAGTGTCCAGGGGTGCCTACCCCCGGGACACTGCTGTTTGCAATGGCAGGACGGGAGCCGCGCGGCTCCCGTCATGTCATTGCAAACTTGCTTTGCTTCATTGAAGCGAGAGCAGGGAAACCTGCTCTCGATTCAATGAAGCAAAGCAGATTGCTTTTCCATAAGGGGAGCTGCATGTCAGCAGCTCCCCTTATGGAAAAGCAATGCCGGCTCCCGCAGGACGCGGGGAGCCGGCGGGACCGTGCGAGGATTGGGGACCCCCCCCACGGTCTCCAACGAGTGGCCAGGCCCCGGGGGATGGGGTCCCCGGGGCCATTAGTGGCCCGGGAGGGGGCCACGCAGCCCCCTCCCCAAAAAGAAAATTAAAAAAAATAAATTAAAAAACGTAAAGGCCGGCCCCCATCCCCCGGGGCCCTAAATGGCCTGAGGGGGCCATGCAGCCCCCCTCCAAATATATATATATATATATATATATTTTTTTTTTTTTTTTTTTAAAGAGGGCATGCCCCGGGGGATGGGGTCCCTGGGGCCACGCGGCCCCCTTCCCGTTTTTTTTTTTTTAAGTTAAAAAAAAAAAAGAAAATCCTCAGGCCCCGGGGGATGGGGCCCCCGGGGCCAAAAGTGGCCGAGGGAAGGGGGGCCACGCAGCCCCCCTCCCATAAAAAAAAAAAGGAAAGAAAAAAAAGACCGGCATCGTGCCGGAGGCCCCGCCCCCTCCCTGCAGCAGTCTGATAACGCGCCCCCTGGCGCGTTGTAAGAAGGGGAAGTAATTCCCCTTGAATACTGGGGGTCCCTGGGGGGCCAACTAGCCCACCAGGAACCTCCAATATGCGCCAGGGAGCTGCGTTGCAGAGAGGTGTTCAGAGGCCACGCCCCTTTTTACACCTCTCTGCAACGCAGCTCTGTGGCGCTTTTTGGAGGTACATGGTGGGCTAGTTGGACTCCAGGGACCCTCAGGATTCAAGGGGACTTAATCCCCCAACTTAAAACGCGCCACGGGGCACAGTGGTTAAGGGAGGGGGCGGGGCTTCAGGTGACATGTGTGCAAACAGGCCCCGTGGCGTGTTTTAAGTTGGGGGATTAAGTCCCCTTCAATCCTGAGGGTCCCTGGAGTCCAACTAGCCCACAAGGTACTTCCGGTAAGCGCCCATGAGCTGCGTTGCAGAGAGGTGTAAAAAGGGGCGTAGCCTCGAACCACGTCTCTGCAACGCAGCTCTGTGGTGCTTACTGGAGGTACCTGGTGGGCTAGTTGGGCCCCAGGGACTCTCAGGATTCAAGGGGTCTTTATCCCCCAACTTAAAATGCGCCATGGGGCGAGTTTGCACAGTGGTGAAGGGAGGGGCGGGGCGTGAGGTGACATGTGTGCAAACACGCCCGTGGCTCGTTTTAAGTAGGGGAATTAATGCCCCGTCAATCCTGAGGGCCCCTGGGGTCTAACTAGTCTACCAGGTACCTCCAGTAAGCGCAACAGAGCTGCGTTGCAGAGAGGTGTAAAAGGGGCGTGGCCTCGGACCACCTCTCTGCAACGCAGCTCTGTGGTGCTTACTGGAGGTACCTGGTGAGCTACTGGACTCCAGGGACCCTCAGGATTGAAGGAACTTAATCCCCAACTTAAAACGCTCCACGAGGCGTGTTTGCACAGTGGTGAAGAGAGGGGACGGGGCCTGATGTGACAAGTTAGTTAGTTAGTTTTAATCCCCCTGCCCTATTATGTACTAGGGACTTACAGAGGAGGTCATGCTAATCACAGGGGTACCCCAACGCATAGTGTTCCCTAGTGTATGTAGGTGTTTTCACTGTATTCTAAGTGTCTTTTAGCATAGCACTGGTTCTAGGCCTTGTTAGTCAGAGCCAGTTAACACCAGTACCCGTCTGAAAAAGTTGTGGGCACAGGATAATTTTGCAACAAGGCCTCTTTCTGCTCCTCTGTTGGTTCTTTCTGCACGTCTTGCTTCTTCCTGCACTTTTCTTCGTCTTTGTGGACTTCTGTTGCTTGTTTGTGCATTTCTTTTACTTCTTTCTGTGCGTTTTTTCTTCTTTCTTCACATGTCCTACCTCTGTAGGCATAGTTAGAAATTAGCATTTAAAAAACCTTAGAAATTCACTGAAAAAACCATAGGTTTTAGGGAAAGTTATAGTTAGTTGGACATTTCACTCGTACAAAACCATAGAAATTCCCCCGTTATAGTTAGCTCAGCTAACTATAACTCGCGCCCCCGCAATGCACTGCTGATGACGTCACATATTACATCACTCATGACATGGTCAGTGACATCACTGATGACATCACTGATGACATCATCCATGTGATAATTTGATGCATCTTCTCACACCCTAATATAACCTTTGATACACCCACTCTAAATTACAGACTGCCATTCTCAAAACCATAGACACTCCAACACCAATAACTACATACCCACTCACTGATTCTTAGGTTTACACACACATCCACTCACTCACCCGTACAGTCACTCATACTTATGGTCACTCAGTACAGGACTATCATATGCACTTATACTATTATATAGACACTCACACACAGCCACTCATCCATAGAGGTACTCATACACCTAGTCAGTCATGCAAATAATTAATCACACTCCCATTTACTCACCTATACAGTTATACACACCAGCTCACTTACTCATACAAATACTAGCACATTCTTACGCTCCTATGCAATCACTGGTGCAAGCACACACTCATCCATATAGCCACTCTCACAATCACACACTCACTTATAGCCATTTATATACTCCAACACACATATATACTGCCTTTCACATATGTAGTTACTCACACATGTACCACTGAGATAGACATTCAATCACTAACACACCCATACACACACTCACCCACCCATACAGTCCATCACGGACGCAATCTTGAAACCATGCACGCAGTGAATCACCCACTCACACATCTATGCAGAGAGTCACACACACCCCACCCACACAAACACTCAGGCACCCATACAGATACTCAGACAACCAATCCATAACCCATATAGACACTCATGTAGCTAGTCACAAACCCATGCAGCTGCTTACACAACAACAGACAGACGGATACAGACATTCACACAGTTTAGTCACTAACCCATGCATTCAGTAAGATACGTTTAATCACTCACTTATAGACTCAGTCAAGCACCTACTAAATCATCCATTCAGACACTTATACACCCACTCGTTCTTCAATACGCCTTTTCCTATATATATTAAACATATTTAAACTTTACAGAAACACAGTCACTGGATGATGTCATCAGTGATGTCATTTCAGATGTCATCAGTGATGTCACTGACCATGTCATGAGTGATGTAATATGTGACGTCATCAGCAGTGCATTGTGGGGGCGCGAGTTATAGTTAGCTGAACTAACTAGAACGGGGGAATTTCTATGGTTTTGTACGAGTGAAATGTCCAACTAACTATAACTTTCCCTAAAACCTATGGTTTTTTCAGTGAATTTCTAAGGTTTTTTAAATGCTAATTTCTAACTATAACGTGCCTGAAACCTATGGTTTTTTTCAGTGAATATATCAAATTCTGAAGCAGAGTCACCAGTCTATTCAGGTGTGGTTCCTGAGATCTAGATAAATTATCACATGAATTCTCAAAGTTCTCAGTTACAGAGCCAATGGCTACATGGCACTGGTAAGGCAAAGCAGAGCCTAGGACAACCAGAAGGGGAGAGCCAAAACCTTGTAGACCTACAGTCTTCTTGTGAGTTGAAGAGAACTGTGGTAGAGTTGGAAGACCACGATAGTGAGATATGCACCCTTTAGGTCCAATTGCGCTATCCATGCTTTAGATAATGAATTCCTTCCATCTTTAAGTGATGATACAAATGTAAGCTTTAAGGGCCCACAGACTGAGTAGTAGTCAAAACGAATTGCCCTTTTTCTCCGCTCAAAAGTATATTTTGCGAATAATTCCTTGGGTAGAGAATTCTGAAGCCCTCCTCCTAGTTTTCCAAGTGAAAAAGGAGAAGGCTCACTAGTTACTCCTAGTTAGTAATTGTAGTCACCTTCTGGTGCCACCCCTGAACTGTTCTTAAGTGTCACAGGTTTGGGACAGAAAAAGCGAGGCAAAGTCGCCTTGGTCCTAGCTGTTGCCAATTTTTGGCTGTTGCTGAGGGGCTCAGCTGATAAAAACGGCCAGCAGAGCACTTTCTTTCACAGTTGACCAATCCAAAAAAAGCCATAGTTAAAGATTTGTATTTAAGCAAAAAGGTAAGCTTTATCTGCGGCTGTTAAAGTAATGATGAACATGCTACGTGCTTTCACTAAGGGACTGCCAAACACTAAACTCTGTGCTATCGGCCCAGCTTCAGAAAAAGCCAACTCACCAAGTTTGGGGTGCCTAGGAATTAGCACATGCCTATGTCTCTCCATAGAGAGATCACAATTTGTCTTCCACAAGAGGGAGGCAGTCCATTTGCACATCCCGCCAGTATATCAGGGCGCATGAGAAGCGTTTTTCCTTGGCCGGCACGTCCAAGCCGAAGATTTCTATGATGGACCTGTCAGATCCAGAAGCTTACCATGGAAAGCCCACCAGACTCTGCCAAACCCTTTGTAGGGTCCCTTGAGAACTTCCTTAGGAACGTGGGCATATTGGGGTCCACTTGCGGAGTAACTACCTTTCCCTTCTAACGACGTTTGGGTCAATCTTCAGTTTGGCAACAACTGACTGTTCAACTTCCTAAGCATTGTCTATAAGTATGGAGCTGTCCGAGAAGAAGATATCCAGTCTGATGATCTAATCTATGGTGTATTATATTATCTGAAGAAAAAACATTCCTTTCAACATTTGTTTGGTGGTCAATGAATCATCAGTTTAGTTTCCCTCTTCTGCTCCTGTGGCAAAGGACGTAAAAATCTCTGATCCACAGTCCAAGAATTCTCCAACCCATCAGACACACAATCCTCTTCTGAAGCAGACTTCTGCGGATCCTAAGTGGTTTCGATATCCCGACCTGCTTGAGGAAGTGCATTGGTATGAAAAAGGAGTGCATGTGCCTGGGTGCAAACCTCTTGAGTTTTGTGAAACAAAATGCTTTTTTCCAAAAGGGTCTTTTGGAAACCTCCTGTTGGTTATCCCTTAACATTAGTGAATGGAGACATCTCCTGTCAGTTGGGATCCTAATCAGTACCTCTGTTTTGACCATCTTGTCCATGTTTCTTCACAGAAGGACTCAGTTGGGGGTTTTGTAAGCCTTTTGAGGAGCGCATGCAAGCCTTTCTTGCACTGCTTTGCTAATCAGCCCGGAGGGGTTCATCCCAATTGTGAATGTGGGCATGATCATTGCTGATGAGGTCCGGACTGACATATCTCATAGATGAATTAAACCTAAAGATAAGAAGAAAGAAATACCTGAATAGTGCACTGCAAACTAGTACCGCACAATTATGTTTTTTACCCCGATGGTTAAAGTGGAGATGGTCATCATCCGAATTTGACAACAACTTTTTGTAAAAAATGATATGGCAGGATGGTATCTGTACATCCATGTGCACCAGTGAGCTGAGTGCGCGGATGAAGAGGGAGGATAGGGAGGGAGAAGAAGGGAGGCAGGAAGGAGGATGAACAAGATCGAGAGGAAGGAAGAGGATAAGGGAGGATAATGGGGGACGATGAGAAGGAAGGAGGGAGGAGCAAGGAGAGAGGATGAGGAGAATGAGGGAGCGAGGAGAAAGGGGGAGGAGGGAGGAAGAGGGAGGATAAGGATGAGGGAAGAGGAGGAGACTCTCCCCATAAGCTGCTTCTGCTAGGATGGGTTGGATGCACACGGAGCCCACTCCCAACTATTTGCGCTCAAGGCCTCTAAACCTGTGAGAAGAATTAATAAGATGTGATGGGAAAAATAGACTCCGTAACCCAGGAGCACTGCTAAAACGAGCACCTACAAGCTAATTAGCGAAATATAAGCATAATGAACATATCAAGCAATAAAAACAGTACAATTAAGTGGCAGCAAAATAAAGAATTTGGGAGATGCCCATCTCGAGCTGCTCAACAGCAAAGAATGAGGTCATGATGGCTAGGCCAATGATGGATATGAACTTTTGTTGTTGCTGAATGGCTTTTTAAGTCACACAACTGAGGTTCTCTCGTGTTATGGATACTGTAGTTTAAATTTGATACTGTGAGCTGCTGTTTATTAATGTAACGAAAGAGGAAGCAAAATCCTCACTTCCGGTCCTATTGCAGAATTAAGGATGATCTGGCCCCACCCATACATAAAACCAAAAAGACAGACGTAGTCTCTTAAAATCATATGATTAAAGACAGCCAGTACATTATATAATATGGAGATGGAGAAAACGGTCTTCCTGACTACTACACTCACTAAAGTTTAATAGGAACTACAGTAGAATGCTACATATAAAACAATCACCTATGGAACCACCAGACTCGCTTTAGAACTAGACACAGTACAGAAACTATGAAACAAGATTGCTGACTATGCACTATATCTATTCATTAAAGGAAATTAGTTGCTGACATAGTACCCCAGGATATTGTCCTGGACACTCTGCACACTACAATGGTGAGAATGGTACTGTCCAGAACTAGTTCAGATTCTGTCAAAATACAGCCCTGAAGGGACAAATTGATGGCACTCAACTTCTACGAAAATCAGAAATCACTCAAGCAGAAATCTTGCTCCACCTATACATTGAACCAATAGACAAACTTCTAGATGGTTGTAGAATATTGGACCATTAGTACACTGATGATACGCTACTTAAGTGAAAATCAGACTATCCACAATTCTACTGACAGTCTCTTTAAACAAAAAGCAAAACTGGAAGTCTCAAAGATATTTGAAGGTAAAATCTGGGAAAACATAGTTTGCTCTCATGCCCCCCAATAAGTTATAACTATATTCTTAAATGAGCAGCTGCAATGAAGTCATGGAAATTCGGTTCTGAAAATCCCTTCTGACAGAACTCCAAAAATGGTCTGGCTACAAATCAAGTCTGCTTTCTACTAAGCAGCCCAACTCTACTCCATCAGTTTCACCCATGCCCTAGACTACTTAGGTTGGTTCTCAATTGCAGCTCAGAGCTGCTACAAAACTACTTGCATTATCTATGAGGGCATCAAGCTCAACAACCCTTTCTACCTAGTCTAGAAACTCAGGAAGAGAATCAAGAAGTCAGTAGCAAATTCAAAATCCTTTTTCGACAACAAAAAAGAAACTGCTCTGGAATACTCCTGTGAGAAGTTGGCCTGGTATATGCTGTTCACTAATTAAAGTGGACACCTTGCACCAGAACAATTCGACTCTTATGGTAGATAGGTTTAAGACAACCTTTATAGAAAGCTATCCTAGTGGTAGCTGTGGAGAGCAGCCTTCAGGCTAAGTCTTGAAGGAATGTAAAGCAGCTTGTTTTACCACACAATCTCTTGAATCACCAAATGAAAAGACACCGCACAGGTATATATATCAAATATATATGTATTTATTAATAAACACTCTCTACTAATCTCTTTTTGAGATTAGAGGTCAGGAACATATGTACAAGTCAAATATTATCAAAATAAGTTTAGCACAATCGAATATCACAATCTTAGTTTGCTAGACCTAGGTCTAGGGCATCTAGAATCGAGGGACCCCCAAGAACCACCCCAGGTAGTTGTAGGAGACCCACAGGGGACGGACGCGGTGACCTGGCACCGGTGCGAGTCCTGTGCGAGTCTATGCGCTCAGACGCGATTGAGATTTCAATGTTAAAGGTCCCTTGCGTGTTCGAGGCGAACACACCGATCGGTCCTTGTACGAGTCGAAGGACGCGGTTACAGGTAGAGTTGCAAGGGAGATGGACGCGCTGTGTCTAACACAGACGCGAACCTTGTGCGAGTCAGTGCAATGGAGATCTCAGTGTTACAGGCCCTTTGTGTGTTCGAGGCGAACACCGATCGGACTCAGTACGAGTCGAAGGATACAGTTCTAGATAGTGTTACAAAGGAGATGGACGCGGTGTGTCTAACACAGACGCGAACCCTGTACGAGTCAGCGCAATTGTCGCACTTAGAAAATTAGTTTTAGGACACTTTGAGGGAAGCTACAAGCAAGTCACTTACAGGGTAAGTAGTTCTAGGGCCCACACCCACAGGAGCACCGTAGTGCTGAAGTTACCTCACCCAGGGGAGCCGGGTGCATAGGTGTTCTTTGGTGTCGGGTAGCGGCGTCGTTTTCAATGGGAGCCAGTGAAGACTTGCTGCTTGCGGCGACAGGAGAAGTGTCCGGAGGAATCCAAGCCTGGATTCGGAAGATGGAAGACCTGAAAGCAGAGGGGACAGTGTTCAAAGTCACTTGGCAGTGACTCGGGGCAAGGAAGATGGATGCCCACCGTCGTCGCAAGATTCAGGTCGTTCGCGGTTGCCTTGACTCTTCAGCCACGAGGTCCAGGAGGCGACGACGACCAGGAGCTGGATTCGGCGTGTCCCACGATGTCTGCAGCTTACTGCGGTGTCGGCGACTCGATTGGAGCCAACAAGCCTTGGTAACAGCAAGTCTCGGGGAAAGTGCGAAGAGGCAATGGCGCAGACCAGCAAGGTCTGGGGGACTCACCCAGCGAGGGTAAGTCAGGGCAGGCCTGGAGCAACCAGGGGAGCCCTTTGGTTTCTTTAGAAAGTCTTCTGGGGACCTACAAGCTGGCTGGCAAGGGATCGCGAAGACGCCTCGGGAGGATTCGCTCACAGGGGCCCACGGTCACTCGGGACGGGGTAGGCCTCTGATCTTCGGAGGGATTCCTGCTGGAGGCTGGGACCACACGTTGTCCAAAGCACAAGTTCGTGGAACGTTGTGAAGGGGTTGCACTAGACAATAGTGCACGGTACCCAGGGGTCGCTGTTCCTCGTCACTCTTGGGGTCCACTTGCCTCAGCTTCGCTGGGGACTCACGATGGCCTTCGAGAAGTCAGGAAATCCACTTCTTGGGCTGCAGGGACTTCGGACTCCGGCGGGAGCGGCGTAGTTTGCGACCGTCGTTTGTAGTTTTTGGTGCCTGCCAAGCAGGGGAGTCACTCCTTGACTCCAAGGGAGATTCTTCAGTCTTCCAAAGGTAGTAGAACGTCGAAGGTCCGGGATTCTTCTTCAGAGCGTCGTCCAGGGAAATCTAGGGTGCTATGCACAGGTTCCCCCTCTTATACTAAAAGAAAGGGAGGGACTAGCACTATGACCCTACCTATGGGAGGGTCAGGGGAGTGGGTGGCTACACCCACTTCCCTTTGTCCAGTTTCGCGCCAGAGCAGGGGCAAGCAGCCCCTGAGCCGGTTTGAACTGGCATAGGCACAGAGGAGCCTTCTGCTCCCCCAGTGCAGGACTTCAAAGCACTCTAAGAGTGCACCCACCCTGCCCCAATACACTAAACCCTGTCTGGGAGGTGGTCACACCCCCTTGGGACAGGATATCTATTGTTGGGCTTCCTCCACTGCGAGTGTTGGTCATCAGCAGGAGGGCAGCCCAGTGTCTGTGACTGGTGGCATCCATTTTGTGATGCCAGGGCTCTGCAGGATTCTACCGCGTTTCCACAGCAGGTACATGTCTATCCCTCTAGAAGGGTGGAATGCTACCCCCGCCGCCAGGACTGGCGGGGGGTGGTATTCCAAGATGTTTGACACCAAACACGACATGTTTCGATGCAGCCATTCCAAAGTTAGCATTCTACCGCGAGGATATAATGCACTTAAAAGTATATGGTTTAACCGCATCCACAAACAGCACCAGAGAATGGACTCTGAGAGCTGCAGAGGGGCCCTGCTCAGGCAGAGGCACCCCTTCACATAGAAGCCAAGCACCCTGCCCTCAGGATTGATAGGGCCTGCCTTAGGGGTGACTGATAGGGTTATATGTGTGTGCAGGAGAGATATAGGGAACCTATATCTCAGTGAGGAGTGCTAGCACCACCTCATCCAGGCTGCAGTAGCAGGCCTGTGGTGTCAGATTTAGTCCGCTTCCCATGGGTGGCATAATACATGCTTCAGCCCCTGGTAGGCCTGTGAAGTACCTATGCCCTTGGTACCTAAGGTACCATATACTAGGGACTCATAAGGTACCACAGTATCCAATCACTAGTGCACCTAGAGTGCACTCCAAATCGTTTAGAGAGAACAGGGAGGCTGGGGCCCTGATTAGCAGGGTCCCAGCCAGACTATAGCCAGAAACCAGTGTAAACATCAGAAAAAAAGTGGGGGCAACATAAGAGGCAGATCCTACTCTCCTACACAACCCCCCAAACTCAGGGACACTAAACTAACCTTGACCAGTTGAGTCTTCGTGTTCAAAGTGGAAATACCTTGAGAGTCCATCTGCATTGGCATGTTGGGTCCCAGGTCTATGTTCCACTGTATAGTCCATCCCCTGTAGGGAAATGGACCACCTCAAAAGTTTTGGGTTTTCTCCTTTCATTTGTTTAAGCCATAGGAGGGCTTGTGGTCAGTCTGAACTATGAAGTGAGTGCCAAACAAGTATGGCCTCAGCTTCTTCAGGGCCCACACCACAGCAAAGGCCTCCCTCTCTATAGCTGACCAACGTTTCTCTCTAGGGGTCAGCCTTCTGCTAATAAAAGCTACTGGCTGGTCTTGACCTTCATCATTCAGTTGAGACAGTACAGCTCCCACACCCAGCTCAGAAGCATCTGTTTGGACAATGAACTTTTTGGTGTAGTCTGGACTCTGTAAGATGGGGGCAGTGCACATGGCCTGCTTTAGGTCTTCAAATGCCTTCTGACAGCTAGCTGTCCACTGAACCTTTTTGGCATTTTCTTTGAGGTTAGATCATTCAAGGGGGTCACTATAGATCCATATCCCTTGACAAACCTCCTATAGTACCCAGTCAGGCCTAAGAAGGCTCTCACCTGTGTCTGGGTGGTTGGAGCAACCCATTCCATTATGGTTTGGATTTTGCTCTGTAAAGGCTGAACCTGGCCTCCACCTACAAGGTGGCCCAGGTACACAACCTGACTCTGTCCTATCTGGCACTTAGTGGCCTTGATAGTGAGGCCTGCTTTCTGCAGGGCCTCCAAAACATTCCTGAGGTGGACCAGGTGATCCTGCCAGGAGGAACTAAAGACAGCAATATCATCTAGATAAGCTGAGCAATAAGTTTCCATCCCTGTCAGAACTTTATTCACCAACCTCTGAAAAGTGGCAGGTGCATTTTTCATTCCAAAGGGCATCACCACAAAGTGGTAGTGCCCACCAGGGGTCGAAAATGCTGTCTTGGCTTTTGCATCATCAGCTAATCTGATCTGCCAGTAGCCAGCTGTTAGGTCAAACGTGCTTAGATACTTGGCTGAGGCCAAAGTATCAATCAGCTCATCTGCCCTTGGTATGGGATAGGCATCAGTCCTAGTGACTGCATTGAGGCCTCTGTAGTCTACACAAAACCTCATTTCTTTCTTACCACCCTGGGTATGAGGCTTGGGTACCAGGACTACTGGACTAGCCCAAGGGCTATCTGAAGGCTCAATTACACCTAGCTCCAACATTTTCTGGACTTCAGTCCTGATACAGTCCCTGGCATGGTCAGGTTGCCTGTAGATTTTATTCTTGACAGGCAGACTGTCTCCAGTGTCCACCTCATGGGTGCACCAGGAAGTCTGACTAGGGGTCAGGCTAAACATATGTCTATACTGTTGCAGAACTTGTCTGCACTCAGTTTGCTGATGGTCAGTGAGGCTGCTTGCCAAAGCAACACCATCTACTGACCCATCATCAGGGTCCTGAGAGAGCAGGTCAGGGAGAGGGTCACTCTCCTCCTCCTGGTCCTCATCAGTTGCCATGAGCAAGCCCATGTCAGCCCTGTCAACATATGGCTTTAATCTGTTGACGTGGAGCACCCTCAGGGGGCTCCTGGGAGTTCCAAGATCCACCGGGTAGGTGACTTCTCCCTTCTGTTCAACTATTATATGGGGGCCACTCCACTTGTCCTGGAGGGCTGCTGGGGCCACAGGCTCCAACACCCACACCTTCTGTCCTGGCTGGTATACAGTCAGTACAGCCTTTTGGTCATGCCAAGCTTTTTGTAATTCTTGGCTGGCCTCTAGGTTTTTGGTTGCCTTTTTCATGTACTCTGCCATCCGGGAGCGGAGACCAAGTACATAGTCCATCACATCTTGTTTGGGGGGCTTGAGAGGTAACTCCCAGCCCTCTCTTACCAAACACAGTGGACCTCTCACAGGATGCCCAAACAGAAGCTCAAATGGGCTGTAACCAACCCCCTTCTGTGGAACCTCTCTGTATGCAAACAACAGGCAAGGACGAAGAAGGTCCCATTTCCGCCTAAGCTTCTCTGGGAGTCCTTTAATCATTCCTTTCAAGGTTTTGTTGAAGCGTTCAACTAAACCATTGCATTGTGGGTGATAGGGGGTGGTGAACTTGTAAGTTACACCACACTCCTTCCACATTGCTTTTAGATATCCTGACATGAAGTTGGCACCTCTGTCAGAAATGACCTCCTTTGGGAAACCCACTCTGGAGAAGACTCCAATGAGGGCTCTTGCCACCACAGGGGCTGTGGTGGTCCTCAGGGAATTGCTTCTGGGTACCTGGTGGCATGATCCACTACCACCAGGATAAACCTGTGCCCAGATGCAGTTTGAGGGTCAAGGGGACCAACAATGTCAATCCCTACCCTTTCAAAGGGCACCCCCACCACCGGTAGTGGTATCAGGGGGGCCTTTGTTGTGCCACCTGCCTTACCACTGGCTTGGCATGTGACACAGGAGCGACAAAACTCCATTGTGTCCTCTGACATATGTGGCCAATGAAAATGTGGAACAAGCCTGTCCCAGGTCTTGTTTTGGCCCAAGTGTCCTGCTAAAGGGATGTCATGTGCTAGGGTCAAGAGGAACCCCTAAACTTCTGAGGTATTACCAACCTCCTGGTGGCTCCAGGGGCTGGGTCTCTACCCTCAGAATATAGGAGTCCCTCATCCCAATAAACTTTATGGGACCCACTAGCACTCCCAGCAGCCTCAGCAGCAGCCTGCTGTCTGAGGAGTTCAAGAGAGGGGCAGCACTGTTGCTCCTTACTCAGATCTTCCCTAGAAGGGCCCCCTGCCCCCAAGAACTCAACCTGATCAGGCTCAAGTTCCTCTGGGGCAGTTCCTTCTTCAGAATCTGCTTCACCTCCCTCTGGGGGTGAATCTGTGATCTGAGACAGAGGGGGAAGGCACTGCCTTTACCCTACTGCTCCTCCTCTTGGGAAGCATCTGGTCCATTGTTCCAGGATCCAGAGCTGGTTCAGTGTCATGCATTCTTGCTTGTGACCTGGTCACAGAAAATACCTCTGCAGGGATGCCCAACATCTCAGCATGAGTCCATAACTCTACTTCAGACCAGGCTGAAGTCTCTAGATCATTGCCCAATAGACATTCGACAGGGAGGTCTGAACTGACTACAACCTTCTTGAGGCCAGTTACCCCTCCCCAGGAGAAATTCACAACTGCCAGACTATGGTTGGTCCTGACATTGCTTGCATTGGTCACCTGGTACATTTCGCCCAGGATGATCTGTCCAGGGTCCACAAGATCCTCTACCACCATGGTGACACTAGCACCTGTGTCCCTAAATGCCAAAGCCTGTTTGCCATTTATTACAGGCTGCTGTTTGTATTTGCCCAGATTACTGGGGCTCACTAGGAAGGACATATTAAGGTCTCCCTCACAAATCAGCATTGCCTGAGTGGGCACTCTGACTAGGTCAGAGGCCACTTCAGAACCCAGGGTCAACCCTACTACACCCTTATTCTGTGTACCACCTCCACCAGTAGCTGAGCTAGGGGGAACAGTTGCCTTAGGGGCAGGAGTGGTGGTGGTTTGGTCTTTGGACGTGTTACAGTCAGAAGTCCAGTGCCCTTTCTGTTTACAGAATTTGCACCAGGGCTTCTTTTGGCCTTTTCCTTGTTGGATTGTGACTCCCCACCAGATGCAGATTTTTGGGGCCCTTGTGAAGACTTCTGGTCTTTTGACTTATCCCCACCTTTCTCAGTGCCCTTAGGATCTTGCTTCTTAGTGTCACCCCCTTGGTTCTGGGGTTTCTGCCTCACCCTGGTTCTGACCCATTTGTCTGCCTTCTTTCCCAATTCTTGGGGAGAGGTCAGATCTGAGTCCACCAGGTATTGATGCAACAACTGGTTCTGGCAATTATTAAGGATCTGTTCTCTCATCATCAGATTATACAATCCCTTGAAATCAGTAACCCTACTGCCAACCAGCCAACCCTCCAGAGCCTTGGTTGCACAATCAACAAAGTCAGTCCAGTCCCGAGTCTGTGCCTTCTGGGTGTCTCTGAACTTCAACCTGTACTGTTCAGTGGTTAAGCCAAACCCATCTATCAGTGCACTCTTCAGGACTTCATAATCATCAGCGTCCTCTTCTCTAACAGTGAGGAGCTTGTCTCTACCTTTGTCTGAAAAGGAGAGCCACAAGATTGCTGCCCACTGCTTTCGGGGGACCTGCTGTACTCTACAGGCCCTCTCCATAGCAGTTATCCACTTGTGGATATCATCCCCACTCTGGTAGGGAGGAACAACCTTGCTCAGGTTCCTATGGTCTGGAATAGATTCTCTGCCTCTAGGGACACTGTTGCTGCCACCAAGGGGTTCTAACCCCTCTCTTCTAGAAGCTCTCTGGATCTCCAGGGCTTCTCTATCCAGTGCCAACTGCTTGGTTCTGAGGGCAACTCTTGCTTCCTCATACTGCAGCAGTTTGCACATTCTTTCAGAGGAGGTCTCTCTTATGGGAAAGTATGAGTTCCTCTGGTGGACAAATTCTCTGCCAGAGTGATAAGAGTGGTCAGATTCCCTGGAAGGGGACCTATGCCTCTCTTCCACTCCGTCAGCTCTCTTAGGGAGAATTCCTCTGTCCTTTTCAGGCCCCTTGAGGCCTGGCCCTTCAATCACAGAGTCCTGGTCATTCTGATGTTCATCATCTGACCCAGATACTGTAATTGACCCACCCACTGATTCAGACCCATTAGCTCCTAGAGCCAATCTAAGATCATCTGCTGTCAGCAGATCTATCAGGTGTAGGGTTGAGGGACTCTGTCCTAGCCTCAGGTGTCTTTCAACACACATGGCTCTCAAGTCAGAGAAAGCCATGTCCTTATACTGAGGCTGAGTGGATCCACTGGTTCCACCCTTTAAGGACATTCTAGTGTTGTGCAGTGTTGTACTACCTACACTAGTTTGTGGCCTACTGATACTAGCTTGAGCTGTAGAAAGGGTGTGCTATCCCTTGGCACACAGCTCTAAGTTCAGTAGAACTTATTGATACTAAGCTTGACTTTATATGTACCTTAAGTACCTATAGTGGTTTTCAGTTAGTAATTCAAATAGAGATTTTCTAGTAAAACAATAGCAAGCTGGAATCCCACACGCTGCCCACCAATGTGAGAAGTTGGCCTGGTATATGCTGTTCACTAATTAAAGTGGACACCTTGCACCAGAACAATTCGACTCTTATGGTAGATAGGTTTAAGACAACCTTTATAGAAAGCTATCCTAGTGGTAGCTGTGGAGAGCAGCCTTCAGGCTAAGTCTTGAAGGAATGTAAAGCAGCTTGTTTTACCACACAATCTCTTGAATCACCAAATGAAAAGACACCGCACAGGTATATATATCAAATATATATGTATTTATTAATAAACACTCTCTACTAATCGCTTTATGAGATTAGAGGTCAGGAACATATGTACAAGTCAAATATTATCAAAATAAGTTTAGCACAATCGAATATCACAATCTTAGTTTGCTAGACCTAGGTCTAGGGCATCTAGAATCGAGGGACCCCCAAGAACCACCCCAGGTAGTTGTAGGAGACCCACAGGGGACGGACGCGGTGACCTGGCACCGGTGCGAGTCCTGTGCGAGTCTATGCGCTCAGACGCGATTGAGATTTCAATGTTAAAGGTCCCTTGCGTGTTCGAGGCGAACACACCGATCGGTCCTTGTACGAGTCGAAGGACGCGGCTACAGATAGAGTTGCAAGGGAGATGGACGCGCTGTGTCTAACACAGACGCGAACCTTGTGCGAGTCAGTGCAATGGAGATCTCAGTGTTACAGGCCCTTTGTGTGTTCGAGGCGAACACCGATCGGACTCAGTACGAGTCGAAGGATACAGTTCTAGATAGTGTTACAAAGGAGATGGACGCGGTGTGTCTAACACAGACGCGAACCCTGTACGAGTCAGCGCAATTGTCGCACTTAGAAAATTAGAGTTTTAGGACACTTCGAGGGAAGCTACAAGCAAGTCACTTACAGGGTAAGTAGTTCTAGGGCCCACACCCACAGGAGCACCGTAGTGCTGAAGTTACCTCACCCAGGGGAGCCGGGTGCATAGGTGTTCTTTGGTGTCGGGTCGCGGCGTCGTTTTCAATGGGAGCCAGTGAAGACTTGCTGCTTGCGGCGACAGGAGAAGTGTCCGGAGGAATCCAAGCCTGGATTCGGAAGATGGAAGACCTGAAAGCAGAGGGGACAGTGTTCAAAGTCACTTGGCAGTGACTCGGGGCAAGGAAGATGGATGCCCACCGTCGTCGCAAGATTCAGGTCGTTCGCGGTTGCCTTGACACTTCAGCCACGAGGTCCAGGAGGCGTCGACGACGACCAGGAGCTGGATTCGGCGTGTCCCACGATGTCTGCAGCTTACTGCGGTGTCGGCGACTCGATTGGAGCCAACAAGCCTTGGTAACAGCAAGTCTCGGGGAAAGTGCGAAGAGGCAATGGCGCAGACCAGCAAGGTCTGGGGTACTCACCCAGCGAGAGTAAGTCAGGGCAGGCCTGGAGCAACCAGGGGAGCCCTTTGGTTTCTTTAGAAAGTCTTCTGGGGACCCACAAGCCGGCTGGCAAGGGATCGCGAAGACGCCTCTGGAGGATTCGCTCACAGGGGCCCACGGTCACTCGGGACGGGGTAGGCCTCCGATCTTCGGAGGGATTCCTGCTGGAGGCTGGGACCACATGTGGTCCAAAGCACAAGTTCGTGGAACGTTGTGAAGGGGTTGCACTCGACAATAGTGCACGGTACCCAGGGGTCGCGGTTCCTCGTCACTCTTGGGGTCCACTGGCCTCAGCTTCGCTGGGGACTCACAATGGCCTTCGAGAAGTCAGGAAATCCACTTCTTGGGCTGCAGGGACTTCGGACTCCGGCGGGAGCGACGTAGTTTGCGACCGTCGTTTGCGACCGTCGTTTGTAGTTTTTGGTGCCTGCCAAGCAGGGGAGTCACTCCTTGACTCCAAGGGAGATTCTTCAGTCTTCCAAAGGTAGTGGAACGTCGAAGGTCCGGGATTCTTCTTCAGAGCGTCGTCCAGGGAAATCTAGGGTGCTATGCACAGGTTCCCCCTCTTATACTAAAAGAAAGGGAGGGACTAGCTCTATGACCCTACCTATGGGAGGGTCAGGGGAGTGGGTGGCTACACCCACTTCCCTTTGTCCAGTTTCACGCCAGAGCAGGGGCAGGTAGCCCCTGAGCCGGTTTGAACTGGCATATGCACAGAGGAGCCTTCTGCTCCCCCAGTGCAGGACTTCAAAGCACTCTAAGAGTGCACCCACCCAGCCCCAATACACTAAACCCTGTCTGGGAGGTGGTCACACCCCCTTGGGACAGGATATCTATTGTTGGGCTTCCTCCACTGCGTGTGTTGGTCATCAGCAGGAGGGCAGCCCAGTGTCTGACTGGTGGCATCCATTTTGTGATGCCAGGGCTCTGCAGGATTCTACCGCGTTTCCACAGTAGGTACATGTCTATCCCTCTAGAAGGGTGGAATGCTACCCCCGCCGCCAGGACTGGCGGGGGGGTAGTATTCCAAGATGTTTGACACCAAACACGACATGTTTCGATACAGCCTTTCCAAAGTTAGCATTCTACCGCGAGGATATAATGCACTTAAAAGTATATGGTTTAACCGCATCCACAAACAGCACCAGAGAATGGACTCTGAGAGCTGCAGAGGGGCCCTGCTCAGGCAGAGGCACCCCCTCACATAGAAGCCAAGCACCCTGTCCTCAGGATTGATAGGGCCTGCCTTAGGGGTGACTGATAGGTTTATATGTGTGTGCAGGAGAGATATAGGGAACCTATATCTCAGTGAGGAGTGCTAGCACCACCTCACCCAGGCTGCAGTAGCAGGCCTGTGGTGTCAGATTTAGTCCGCTTCCCAGGGGTGGCATAATACATGCTTCAGCCCCTGGTAGGCCTGTGAAGTACCTATGCCCTTGGTACCTAAGGTACCATATACTAGGGACTCATAAGGTACCACAGTATCCAATCACTAGTGCACCTAGAGTGCACTCCAAATCGTTTAGAGAGAACAGGGAGGCTGGGGCCCTGATTAGCAGGGTCCCAGCCAGACTATAGCCAGAAACCAGTGTAAACATCAGAAAAAAAGTGGGGGCAACATAAGAGGCAGATCCTACTCTCCTACAACTCCTTCTCAGGAAATACTGTAATGAACTGCCCAACCCACTGTCAAATGGCACCCTGTATCCTGGTGTTCAAAAACATCCTCAAAAGTTTATGATAAATAAGTGCCTGTGCAAAGAACCCTCCAGATATGCCAGCAAACATTGATATAGGTTACATCGTGTATGTTCTTAGCTTCGTATTGGATTGTTGCTGTGTACTGATTGGACATGCCCCGGGACCTGGCACTCGGTCAAGCAAAACTCTTAATAAAAAAATAAAAAAAAGTGGAACAAACAATATGGCACCATTAGTTTATAGTTGCATTTCATGAGCGAACTCGAATGACTCTTGCACAAATGGATAATATAGGTAAGTTCAGTGAAAGGATATTTCTGAACGCAGTTAAAACTGCATAGCCTCCTTATATATTGTAACTTCTTAGCTTTGTCTATATATCCCCCTCATAGCAGTATCAACTGTTGTATTGCCATTTCTGTTTTTTGCCTTTTGCCGCCGCAATGCAAGGCAAGCCAGTCTCTGCCCATCCGCACCTCACGCCAGGAACCCTGGATCATCCACCCCACGCAGATGAACTGCCGCAGACCTCCGAACCGTGGATCCGGGGCGCATCGACGATAATAACTCCTGCCGCACATCTCCACGCACCACCAGAGGACCGTTCTCCTGCCAGTAATGCCGCTTCACCCGCAACACTGAAGCAACCAAAAACGCCAGAGACATCGTACACACGACTCCGTCCACCACGCCGACCAAGACTGCCAAGGCACAACTCCAGGGCATTCTACTCAACGCACGATCGCTCAGCAAACATGCCACGAAAATCCGGGACAGAAGCTAATCTCTCACCTCAGACGTCATCTTCCTTACAGAGACCTGCCTGTCCCCCGCCTCCGCGTCAGACATTGCCTCCCCCGAAGGCTACAAGATAACACACCAGGACCGAACCAACAAACACAGAGGTGGAATTGCCATCATCTACAAAGACAGCATCCACTGCATGACCTCCTCAGACGACTCAACCCTGAAAATGGAGCATCTTAACTTCGGCCACACAGATGGAAAAAGCACCATCACAGGCACCCTCGCCTACAGACCACCAGGACCATGCCCCCGCTTCTGCAACGCCATCCCTGACCTCATTGCCACATTCACATTGCCACAGAATCCAAGCACTAAATCTTCCTAGGGATCTTAACTTCCACCTCGACGACCCCAGCGACACGAACACAACCGGCCTCCTGGAAAGCATGAGCAATATCGCCTCAAGCAACTTGTCGCCAACCCTACCCACATTGCAGGACACATGCTCAATCCCATTTTTACATCCAGCGACTGAAGCACAACCACGTCTCACAGCTCACCTGGAATGACCACTACAGCGTCCATCTCAGGACCTACCAACACCTGCACCATGCCCCCCTAGCTCCACGCGAAGAAATTGGAAAAAGATTTCAGGAGATCAGTGGAACAACGCTCTAAACTCCCCCCCTCCCAGACAAAATATCCAATCCAGAACAGGTTGCGAAGAACTTCTGCCAGTGGATCATAGAATGCGACAACACAATCGCCCACGCCAAGCCAGCCAAATCCAAAGGACCGGCCAGAAGAGCCAGCTGGTTCACCGATGAGCTGAAAGCCACTAAATGCCACTGCCAGCAACTAGAAATGAAGTGGCGCACCAGCAAAGAGACAGGAGACCATACCACCTTCATGATAACACAACCAGTACCACCACTTCCTGAAAGAAACATAGAAGAACACCCTAGCAGACCGCATAGAAGCCAGCACAAACCGCAGCAAGAAACTTTTCGCCATTGTGAAGGAGTTCTCCAATCCTGCAGCCGCCGGGAACGACATCACCCGCTCCCAAGAACTATGTGACGCCCTGGGAGACTTCTTCCACAACAAGATCTACGAAAACTTCAAACCCCAACCCCCCCACCGCCAACAGCATCAGCCTGCTCACACCCACAAACACAAACTCCAAACACCTCCTCCGCCATTGGGGCCCTCTCACAACTCAAGCTAAAATCTCCATTGTGCAATGAGGAGCCCCCACGGATCCCTGTCCCCACCACGTCTTCAACCCCGGGAGCAAGACAATTGGCGACGAGCTCAAGAAAGTCCTGAACACCTCCATCACCTCAGCCTCCTTCCCGGAGGACTGGAAACATGCTGTGGTGAGGCCCCTTCTGAAAAAACCATCTTCTGGCCCAGCAGAACCAAAGAACTACTGGGCCATTTCCCTGATCCCCTTTCCAGTGAAGGTTGCCGAGAAGGCAATTAACCAGCAACTCACCAAACACAACAACCTCCTGGACCTCTCTCAACCCGAATTCTGAGCCAACCACAGCACTGAAACAGTACTGATCGCAGCCACCGATGACATCAGGGCCCTCCTGAACTGCGACAAAACCGCAGCGCTCATCCTCCTGGACCTGTCAGGTGCCTTAGACATAGTCTCCCATCACATCTTGATTAACCAACTCCACCACATCAGAATCCAGGTAGAAGCCCTCAAATGGATCATCTCAGACCTCACTGGAAGAACCCAGAGAATCAGTCTCCCACCATTCGCCTCGGAACCCAAGACAGGCCTCGAAAAATGTACTCACCCACTCGCTATGGCAAGTCAGATTTTATCAGGTCTAGCTATTTTTTAGCACCTACTCGTCCATTCTGAACTTAAGCTGGAAGGAACAGGTGATCTTTTCATTCAGAAAGTGAATGAGCAATAAAAACGCATTTAAATCTTGTTTTTATCTTGACACATTTGCTGTCTGTTAGAGGTTTTTGTCAAGTGAGCTGTCTGACAATCGTTGTGGAACAAAAAGCTGTAAGATGTCAGGTTTTTTTTTCTAACACACAACACTTAAACAGCTTGTAAATTAACAGTGCAAGTATTTCAAAATATATCAGGAATTACTAGAGAATTTTTTTTTGTAATTCAGAAGAAGCGTGATGCAAACAAAGATTTAAATAGGAGCAAAACAAATCAGAACACTTTACTTGATGACGTACAGATTACATACTTGCAGAAACTCGATTTCCAAACATTGTATACTATACAGTTTTATCAGTAAAACCACGTGTCAGTGGGAAATGCTGTGGCCATTTCAATGAAAAATCTGCTGATTGCAAATAAGTGTGCAACCACTTCATGCATGTATTTATTAAAAGTGATAGTTTTTAAAAATGATTTGAGATACATTCCTCCCCCCGCCCTGATGACAATGCGTATCCTATGTGGCTAAATTTGTATTATACATGGAGCAAAAGTTTAGTCTATTAAATCAAACCAAAGTGTTTTTTGTACAGCAGACATGCTGAACCCGCATATTTGAAGGTGCTCTCATATGAGATAAAGAAGAAAATGGCGATTAAGTGAATTAAAATATGTGCCCAGGATCACATAATTTGAAACCAGTTAATGGGTCAAGAGCATTACAATTAGGTTGAGTAGATTATTTAACTCACTAGGCCTGCAGGTCCAGTAACAATTTTATGATTTTTCGAGGCCTGTCAGATCATCATCTGCAGCGTTCCCACAAGGATCGTCCCTCAGCCTCACCCTCTTCAACATGTACATGACCCCCCCCTAGCCAACACCGTCAGGACTCAGCATCATCTCCTACACCGATGACACCCAGCTCATCCTCTTGCTGTCTGAGACCCCTCTACCACCAGAGCTAACTTCAACAGATGTATGATAAACATCGCCGACTGGATGAAGGACAGCTGTCTCAAGCTCAACTCGGACAAAACTGAAGTCCTCATCTTTGAAAACAGCACCTCGCCATGGAACGACGCATGGTGGCCTACTGAACTCGGCCCACTCTCCACCTCAACAGATCATGCCTGCAACCTCTGCATCATCTTAGACAGAAAGCTAACTATCTATGAAGAAACAGGTAAATGCAGTCTCATCCGCCTGCTTCCACACCCTATGCATGCTACCACAGCCTACGCATGTTCCGCAAGATATTCAGTTGGCTCCCAGACAACCCGAGAAGGACAGTCACGCAGGCCCACGTCACCAGCAGGCTGGCTATGGGAACCCACTCTACGTAGGAATCACTGCAAGCCTCCTGAAGAGACTACAGACAATACAAAACTCAGCAGCCAAACTCATCCTTGACCTCCCCAAACGAACCCACACCACACCCCACCTCAAGAAGCTACACTGGCTCCCGATCCAGAAAAGATGCCAGTTCAAGATGTTGACCCACGCATACAAAGACCTGCACAATAAAAGACCAACATACATCAAACACATGACCTTCCACTAACCAACCAGACACCTACAATCCGCCTCCCTCTTCCTCGCAGACAGCCCCCAGATCCGCTGAAGCAACAGCAGAGGACACTCCTTCTCACACATGGTGGCCAAAAAGTGGAACGACCTTCCCCTGCACCTCAAGACCGCCTCATCGCTCCAGCAATTCAGGGAAAGACTCCAGACCTGGCTATTCGAATGAACAGATCACCACGAAGCAGTTGGCAACTCCAGCGCCTTGAGACCCTCATGGGTGATTTGCCGAGCTGTACAAATCTTTGATTGATAATTCTTTGTAAGCAGTAATTTAACCCATTCAACTGAAAGAATTGACTGATTTAGGATTCTAAACAGAAAAAAATGGGGATTCCGAAACAAGTCTCTCATATTGATTACCATCCTTTCTTATGCTTCTTAGACTTTAAATCTCACAAAAAGTGGTTTACTTAGATACATGCTTAATAAAACAAATTATCAAAACTCTCCATATAGCAATTAACCTCATTCCATAAATATATGAAGCAGACAAAAAAAATTGAAGAGAAATCCATTATGTGCTTGAGTTCCTTGTATGGGATACGAAATAAACATCTGCTTCGATGATTTTCTTCTGTTAAGTGATATATTCCTGGATGTAACCCAAACAGTTCACCAAACAAAAATATCTTGCTTTGATGGAATTTAAGAGCATTTAATGTCCAAATGTTTCTACAGAGGCTTGCATCTTCTCTTCGGCTTAGTGCTGGTCTGCATGCTCTGAGTAAACTGTGCTAATGACTGAAACAGTAAAAATAAATGCTACACTTGAATTCAATTATAGTCCCATGCCGCACAGAAAATCATGGGTACAAAACCCTTCAATCAATATGAACTCTCAAGTGAATTAATTTCAAGCCAAGATGTATTGTCTCATTTCAATGCTGTTCAAACTTTGTAAAATTCCTTCAAGTTATGCAGATTGAAATGCAGTTATTACAGTGTGATTCCCAATGCATTTCAGACATCATATCCTTCCTCAGGGGAATATTCATGTAACATCTAGGAAGTACAATTTTATTTTATTTATCTAACTTAAAGGAAACAAAGCCACATGTTTGGTTACAAATGGTCAGCGTTTTTTGGCATTTCATCTTGGTCACATTACATGGGTGTGTTTCTTTTGGTTGTTTCACAATTACAGCCCTTTACTGCGGACTATCAAGAGTTTACTTGTAGGCGAATGGGTGGGTGTGTTTCTTTCGGTTGTTTCACAATTACAGCTCTTTACTGCAAACTATCAAGATTTTACTTGTGGGCGAGTGGGTGGGTACTGTCCCGGATTGTGGCAAAAGCTGGGTCAGGGACCCAGATTGTTTGGCACGTACCCCTGAGTGGCTACACCCAAGAGCCACTGGATAGAGAAACTTAGTAGAAATAAAGAGGGAGGCTGTTGCGACTCATATTTCAGTAATAGTACCCTGTGAAAGTGTAATCGAAAACACAATTCTCCGGTTTTTGTGTTTATTTATTATGACATATTGTTGGTTTTCAGAGGTAGACGTTTCTGATTGTGTTCACTTCCATTTTCTCCTCAGATTACATGACTATAAATAAGACGCTTTGGGTAAGTTTTGCTCCCTACAACCCAATAGCTTTGCTCTTACATTTTAGGTTTCAGGGGTTCCAATAAAATTGTACTGTTACTCGCCTTAAGACGATATATGTGTGTTTTTCTCTCCGTTTGTAAGGGATAGATGATGGACATAATGCTCACATTGTATAGAAAGTACCTGTTGACTCACAATGCTTTTGTGGATCAGGATGATTTATGTTAATAAACTTATAGCGTGTTTCATTGATTGATAAATGTGCTGATTAGCCTATTGTTAGGGGCATGATGATGACCAGGTTTGTTATGGAAAATTTCTTTGGCATAAATAGCATTTTGATTCTCTCTCTGATATATCTTCATCTCATTTCCCTTTCCTTCCATGTTCTCCAACTATTCCCCTCTTTCGTTATCTCCAATATCCCTCCATCTCAATCACTTACCACCACTTCCCGCGAACTCGAACTCTGATCTCTCTTCTTCTCCCCCTTTCCCCTCTTTCTTGGTGTCGGTAAATGCTTATACAATTGTATGGCTACTCACTCTGTCATTCACTAATCACATATTTAACAAGCATTGGCATAGCCAATAGGTCTCGCTTTTGGGACATTATAAGTGTTTAGCCATGCAACAGTTGATGTTGTACCAAGAATATTGTGCTGCAGAATTAAATACTTATAAGGTCCCAAAGGCGAGACCTATTGGCTATGCCAATGCTTGTTAAAATATGGTAAAAGTAGGTAGACAAGCCTATGGCAGTTGTGTACGTATGGAAAGCAAGCAGAAATGTCCCAAAAGTCCAAATGGAAAAGGAAACAGTAACTGGAATCCCAAAGTGCAGATGGCCTGTCACATTGGTGAAGTGTCTTAGTATAGGTCTTCTACCTCCCCACTGGCCTCCTAACATGGTGGGAAAAATAAATAGTCCTCTCTTTGGAGCAGACTGTTGAGAAGTGAAGGAGTAAGGATTGCAGATACAGATTGGACAGAGAAGCAGATGCTCTCTGGCCTCCCAATTGAATGTAAAGTGATGGAGTGCAGTGGCAGATACTCCTCAGCAAGCGAGGCAGGACCCCAAGACACTCTAGGGATATTTGAAGGGCATATAAAAGTGGGCATAACCCTCTCCTGGGAGAAGAGAAAGACCCTAGCCTGCCAGCAGTGCCTGGTCGCCAAGAGGATCCTCATGGGCACAGAAAATGACCCCATACCCACTGGCTTGCTCAACATCAGAAATGTCAAGTATCTGGGTTGGCAGGCTTTGCCATGGAAGGTGATAGCAAACAAAAAAAAAAAAAAAAAAAAAACAATTCACCTTGGCGACACTGATCTTCTAAAAATAAAATATTTAATTCATTCATACAGGTAAATGCCTGCCCAGCTTCAGATAGAGATCCGTAGAGGTTGCACATTGAGCCCCCACTCATGCAAAAGGTGGCAAGGGTCATTTAGGGTGGCATGGTGTGGCTGAGGGTAAAGGAATATAGGCGCTAGCAGGCAGATTATGACAAGACAACCACTCACTAACAGCCTCAGCCATGACCATATCCAGCTTTCCCTTGCATGGTGAAAACCAGTGCAAACTAAGCCGCCCACAGTCTGGAGCTCAATACCCACAGGCATGACGAAGAGGAGTGAGAGACCCATGTCAGTAGTTACACGTAAAATTAAGTAGCGGGATAGTGCGACTGCTTTTTGACCCTATTTACATGATTTTATTACAAATAAATTAGAAACTGATGTTGACATACAAAGAAGTACTGGTCTGTTAGAAACGAAACTCAAACGGAGCAGCAGAGCTCCCCGGTCGCAGCAGCTTCGATCAAAGCACAACAGCTGGTCTTTTCCAGCTACTTCTGATAAGAAGCTTAAAAGACGCACGGCCGCGAGACGCGCTCTGTGGTGGGGGAGGAGCGTTGAAGCGCGCGCTTGGGAGAGCAAGCGAGAGGAAAGCCAGATGGTGCTGATCACGCGCTGTAAGGATGCCCGCGAGTGATGCGAGGAATGCGCGTTACTGTGCGCGTAACCGCACGCTCTAGGCCAGACAAAAAGCAGTGGTCGGCTTTTTAAAGCCCACTCACTAAATGTCTCGCCAGAGCAGCGCATGCGCTGGCTCAGGCGAGACCTAAAAACCAATGGTTTATTGTAAAATTCATGTCATGTTCCACATACCACTTTGTTTGTCTCTGTGATTGTCAGCCTTGAAAAAGCCCTTGCCCGATTGGCCCCACAGGTGAAACACGTGTCAGTTGTTCTTTTTTGGTTCATTGGATCCGTTCATAACAAATAAACACGAAAACCGGAGAATTGTGCTTTGGATAACACTATCACAGGATACCATTACTGAAATATTAGGCGCAACAACCTCCCTCTTTATTTCTACTATCAAGATTTTACAGTGGCACAACCTCCAAGCATGCAACATTTTCTCTTTTGACTTTTTAAAAAAACGTTTTTGCTGCTCATGGAATACTCATTCGTTATTAAAGCATGAATGATGGACTTTTTTTTTGTCCACAAAATGAATTCTAACTTTTTTAGTCATATGCTTGGTTTCCTTTAAGATTAAATAAAATGTTTACTTTATTGATGTTACACGAATATTGATCTGATGAAGGATATGTTGTCCGAAATGCATTGGGAATCACAATGTAATAACTGCATTTTAACCAACATAGCATTAAGGAATTTTACAACGTTTGAACAGCACTGAAATGAGACAATAAATCTTGGCTTAAAATGGCTTCACTTGAGAGTTCATGTTGATTGAAGGGTTTCCTACCCATGATTTTCTGTGCGGCTTGTGACTATAATTGAATTAGATTGTAGCATGTTTACAGTTATTCCGATGCAAGGACAGAGGGTCAACTAAGCTAGCACGTCGGAATGTTACACACCGTCTAACATCACGGAGGTAAATTTAGGAGTGCTCTAAGAATACATTACTCAGTTTAATAACGACTATGTAACACTACAGTAGGAATTGACTGAAAGCACTTTACAAAAAGAATGTGTTACTAGCAGTTAATGCCTGACCAACTTTGTTGGCCATGCAATTAAAAGCTTGCGTTGAAGCAGAATTATGAAGGGAATGGAAATTTACTTCATGCCCTTACCTTTAGTCTCACTCAACACAGGCAAACAGGCCAACCTCTGACCGCCTTGTATCCCTGCTTTAGACCCCGACTAAACTTAGAATGCAGGAAAACCGTTTTCCCTTTTTTGTTTTTTCTTCCCTTTTTATGGATGCTAATTAAAACTAGGCTATCTTGGTTAATCTCTTAATTGTATTGATATTTGCACACATAACTGAGGTTGGAACGCCTCATGAGCCTTACAATGCATGTTATTTTTTACCCTATACACAGGGCCATGGGAATTATGTGATTTTCTGGCTGCTGCATTTACAGCATAATTATGGAATTTCTGCAGTTGCCACATATTCTATCATCTGCAGCATGATTTCCACATTTTAACAAGAAAAATGTTTCTAGCACAAACTAATCAAAGTTACTAATAAGCATTAACAATGCCAATAAGTCTGGCTTTAAAGGAATGCTGAATAGTAATGTGAAGCATTACAAAAAAAATAGCATGGGAATATATATGTATGTGTGCGGAAACAAAGAACTGTACAATATATTGGTGTAGGTTAAAAGGTAAAGCGACAGTTGCACTGTCCAGCCAGACCTAAACTTCTATGTAAGTTAATGACTGCCTTTTTCCCCTCTGTGCTACTGCCAGAGAAAAACACAATAAATTATCTAGTTATCTAAGACACTTTAATAGCAATCCAGTGTTATGCATGTACCCCTGAAAGTTCAAGCTTAGGCAGCTGGATAAATAAACAAAAAAGGTCACAACTGGTGGAGGACAAGCACTTTCATGTGGAAACACAAAACTTCTGCCAAATCAAAACATGTGCTCCTGGCCACCAACATGTGGGCGGAACCAAAGACCCTCTCAGGTGATAGTTACATAATAGTCTGGCGACAGGTGTACTGTCAAGCCAGACCATAAAAGGGTGGCGACATGCGTTATGGCAGGCATTTACAAAGGTTGACTTGTCACCTTTCTGCCGATTACTGCAGTATTTAGGTGTTAAACTGATACTAATAAGGTGAAGCCTTGGCCCAGACAGTGTTAACGTGTAAAAATAACACAAAACTGTCACAAAATGTGCTACATTACACCGC
Organism: Calotriton arnoldi; assembly: GCA_963921515.1. Taxonomy (NCBI): domain Eukaryota; kingdom Metazoa; phylum Chordata; class Amphibia; order Caudata; family Salamandridae; genus Calotriton; species Calotriton arnoldi. The sequence goes on from CAWUFW010005177.1 coordinate 472,394, forward strand.
AAAATTTACCTTTTCTTGCCACAAGATTTTGTCAACTCTACCACATAACTTGGTCCTTCTCTATTATGCGATTCCAGTGGCCCTGCCTATATATACCATCTCAATTTGTTTCCAAAATAGATAATTTCATTTACCCTTTTATCTATGCTTCCATTGATACGCAGGTTTATATTATTTGTACTGACCACCAAACACTTTCTCAATTAAAAAGCACTAGTAAACTTAAATACTGCAAAATCAATAGGTCTGGTGTTGGCAGCAGCCTTTTGGCTTTGTAACTGTTTGTTATGTCAAAGTGTTGGTAAAAATGTATTATTGAGGAAGCTCCCAGGCTCTTGACAATATAGATTTAAAAAACTGCCTAAAAGCTCAAATTCTTCTTTGGTCTCAAAAAACTCTCATCGCCATACTAGGCCCTGGCACTGAAATAATCTTCTTTATTAGCTGATGTGCTCCTTATGAAGGATTAGAATGCTGTCACTCAGGAAAATTAGCCAATGGCTCACGCTGACTGACAAAGTGCCTCATGCTGTATGTAGGGTGAAAGAAAACATGAATGACAACAACAGATCAATGGATGTATATTATTATAATATATATATATATATTTTTTTTAAAATTGTAAAATCAAAAGGCCTTGGCTATTGCCAGATCTACAGAGAACGCAGACCAACAACAGTGCCAAGAGCCAACACTGTAAGTGGCTGAGCCACTGCCGCATTCCACACAGGTTTCTAACAAGTAGCATCACCAAATCCAAAGATTTTTGCCTCACTGACCTAGGGATGAACAAAAGACTATAGATCTTCCTTACTGAGTTTTAACAATCTGAACCACCATCTCACCCGCATCCGATCTTGTTAACTGGCCAACTAAAACAGTAGTCTTAGTCACAAAGAAAACCACAGGACAGGCTACTGCAAAGCATAATAGCCCCACGAATTTGTTGACAGGTGGCAACCCTGTCTGAGTGAGAACTGAAGCACAGGCACACCCATAAGTGTCAACTATACCACTGAGCTCAACTGGAATTAACGACAGTTGGAACGTTAACTTTCGGATCTAGTATAGGTTCCTTGGACTACAGAATATTTGAAAATTGGCTGGATCTCATCTGATCGTGGGGACCGATCGCCCATAGGTGAAGGCATACTGTAGGCACTGATGAGCACAAAACCACAGGTACAAGGTGACTGGCACCGGGGAGTTGACAGGGGGTGTGCTCCAATTCCACCCCAAACTTACCCATCTTTGCGCTTTGCCTTGAACACGTGCCCATAGGTCCCTCTGCCCACTTTGCAGCCCTCGTACTCAAAGAGATCCTCCACCCGCTCGCGCTCCGCCGTCAGCTTCACTTTGAAATCATAGTCCATGTCTGCAAGGGTTGGGGACCCCCTCGCTCTACCTAGGGGCTCCGCTGCCGTACCAGCATGTACCGGCGGGAGCTGCTCAGGGGGCGGGGGGAGGAGGGTCCGCACTGTGCCCGGCTCTACCCGTAGCATACACATATACAGCCGGTAAATTGCGGCGTCCCGCTGACGTAAAACTGTCGTGCTGGGACCGCTTTACGTTCGTTTTACTTGTCTGCTTTCTATGTCTATGCCGCTCATATAATATACATTTGTGACACATCTGACGGAGTTGATAAAGGTGTCACGGATCAACAAGTAAACAAAACTGCGACTTAATTCAATGTATGGTGTTATTAGGCTTAAGTCCGAGGGGCAGAGAACAGATCGGCGTTAGAGATGTCCGAGCATAACAGACTTGTACAAAAAGGCAGTACTGAACGTCACAATGCTCCCTTGTGAATGAATGTTTGGTAAAATTTCTCATTCAGTATACCGGAGGTGCGCCAGCACATTCCCGAAATTGCATGTTGTTAGCTTATGCAACGTACTAAACGGTTGATATTAGCAGTTCCTCCCAATAAAGAGAACGTAATTTTGATCCTTATAAAGAGATAAGGCTGCAGTACTTAATTCGAGCCGGTGGGGTACCTCAAGATAGGGAAAACGCACAAAGGCGAAAAAAACGGAAAGAATGTCACAGAGAAAGCAGGAACCCGCAAGAGTGCGAATAAGGGGCAGGAAGTGTGTCTGAAGTCGTCTAAAGAAGCAGGACGTGGATTTCAGACTTGCAGTCTTGTTAATCTGCGCATCTTCTTAGGAGAGGTTTGGGCACCAGTACGGCTTTTAAGTGGGATGAAAAAATTGGGGGTCTCAAAGAGGCGTGACTGATGTAATTAATGGCGTGGCTTAAAAACAGGTACACTAAAAATCAGCGCCGAGTATAGTATGCTGCCCGACTCTTTATTTTTTCCATTGCATCTAGATTTATATTATTATTATTATTATTAATTCTTTTTTTATAATGGGTACAGCGATCCCTGGGGGTTTCCCGGCCCTAAACGTCAGGTAAGGGATCGACAGAACCAGCAACTCAGAAAAGCCATATTTTCAGCTGTCTTCGAAAGATCGACAACGAGGAACATTGTCTCAAATGTTCTGTGAGAGAGTTCCATAGCTTGGGGCCCTAATAAGCAAGCACACGCCCTCCCATGCGTGATCGCTATACTGTCTGGACCACACAAAAGAACCGGCCACCAGAACGAAGAGACCGGGCCGGATGATACGATTTAACAAAATTACGCAGGTATCAAGGACCAACCCCAGCTTTTGCTCTGTACACATAACACAATGGTTTAAAGTGAATTTGCTTCTCAATTGGGAGCCAGTGCAGCTCCCATAGTAGATCCAACGTAGAGATCCGCCCTGGAAGCCTATAAAGCATCCTTGCTGCAGGCTTTTGTACCATTTGCAACCGTCTAATGGAGAATTTATCCGCCCCCAAATAGAGCACGTTGCCGTAGTCCAATCTCGACCTAAGTGCTTGCACCACCCTCCGTTGGACTGAAAATGGAAGTAACCAAATGATCTTCCATAACCATTTCAAAACGACAAAACATGTGGCTGCCACCTTTATCACATGAAGCTTCATTGACAGCTTATCGTCGAGCAGGAACCCCAGGATCCTGACTTTGGGACTGGATCTGGGAAAGGGTGCAAGTTTTTTGGCCAATGATGGGTGCCACATAGGGACGGATTCCTTCTCAGCACCAACACCTCTGTCTTTTCCCCATTCATTTTTAATGAGTAGTAGTTCATCCATTCTGCCACCTTACTCAAACTGGAGTTTAGTGCTTCCAAGTTGTGGTCCTGTGCGGATGACAAAGAGAAGATGATTTGTGTGTCATCTGCATAAGAAAATAACGTGACACCACAACTTTCCATCAAGTCTGGCAGTGGGCACACATAGATTTTAAAAAGTTCTGGACTTAGGGAGGATCCTTGAGGAACTCCTGATTTAAGAGCATGCCACTCCGAGGAATCCGTGGTTGAGATCACCTGGAAAGACCGGTCTTTCAGGAAGGATGCCTAACTCAACCAATCTCTCTATAAGAGAAACATGGGACACAGTATCAAAGGCTGACAAGTAACATTTCACCTACAACAAGCTAGGACTATTGGCTTTGTCAATGGTTATTAGTTGCATTAGATAAATTAGCAACAACTATGGCTTCATTGTATATAATATTAAAAATACTTTAGTTCTGAAAAGATGAGGCTGTGACAGTATTATAAGTAGTTTCTTTGAAGTTACATCAAAGGCAGTGACGAGCGGGACTGCTATAGAGTTAAGATTTTTTTTTCACTCTGATGGTGAGGCCAAAAATGGAGAGCCCGATAGGCTCCTGCCGTTTAGAATTGCCGGTGCTGAGCACCAGCAGGACCCGGCCCACTTAAAGCTCTATTCTTCAATAAATTAAGCACTGGCTTCAGCTGAAGATTCAGCTTTACTCCTCAAACGTTTAACTCTACATTTGGGAGTCCCTTGTGCTGGGAACCTCTGTTATGAACCCAAGTGTTATGCCTGACCTCTCAGGAATATGGCACTTGCATGCGCGTTGCCTGACCCGCTTACTGCAAAGGCATAGTGTAGAAAAGAACACTTCTGAAATCAATGTTCTTCAAAATAGGTAGTTTATTTCCTTAAAAGAGCCTAGCAGCCGACCTAACCAGGAAAGCTCTTCTCCCAACTATACTCATCAACTGCCATATTTACAAAGATAATCATGGATGCATATTACAAAAGTAAATACAGTGTGGGACAGAAACACGAGGAATGGCATGAGTCTACAATAAACAACAGACTTCACGAGACAAAAAGCGCTGGGAGGTGCATTGTGGGAATAACAGATGAAACGAGTGACGAGGGAAAATCAAATAAAAACAACTAGGGCATTTATGTATTTCTTTAAACAAAGTGCATATTATTACACATGACAAGCTCTCATCTCTTCATCATAACATCCAGAACAGTTTTACTGTGCTTGAGGATGTGACCTGCACTTGTCCACACACCAGGTGTGACCCAGCAGGCTCCGTTACAGAGACATCCTTGAATGTACCAACCACTACGTACTGGTCACCTCATTATCATTTGGAGTGTCACTCTCTTTCAATCATATTGACTCTTTAAAAAAGGAAAATGCCCCACAGACTACAATATTGTCACCCTCTTCACAAGCATGTTACTCTCGTATTCGAGAGTTATTCCACCTTACTCTTGTAAGGTGGAATAACTCTCGAATACACGACTCTCATTCAAGAGTCAACAGGTTGGCAGATATTCATTTAAAACACCTGAATATCTTTGCTCCTCCCTGAAAAACCTATGGTGGCGTAAAAAACCCTAAGAACAAAGAAAATTTAAATATTCGATGCAATTGGTTCTGACAAAGTTCTATGTATTTAATTGCTGAGTATTCTAGAATCCTGGGGTGGGCTAGTCAGTTGCCGAGTGTCTGCCACGGGTTTCACACTGTGTGTCTTGTACTTCAAATGAATCTCCTTTATCAAGATTTGTAGTCTGTTCATCAGAAAAGTGGAGACAAGGATGGGATTCGAAATGGACAACTAACTTTGGTGCAGACTAATTTTTGGTGTGAACCCCTGAGAGTTGCCCTGGTTGAGGGTAATGGTTGCTTTCCAAAGCACCGGGCAGCGTGGCAAATTGGCACCAGGACTGAGCGATGGTAATGGTGTAAGGATTGCGTACGGTCAGTGTCCCTCTGTTGCTGGTGAGAGGGTCATGGTGTTTCTTTTGTGAGGTGGAAAGTGTTTGGCCATGCGCAATTGTGACTCCGTATCCTAAAAGGGCTCGTTCTGCTTTTACGCACAATGGTGGGTTCGTACTGTGCTTGGCTTGCGCTGTGTTGAGTGTTTGCTGCTACGTATCAAGCGGATGATTGCACGTGTTGTGTATTTTAATGTTGTTTACTTTTGTGAGCTCCATGCATTCTGTACATACTGGATTAGAGAGATCACTGGCGTTCGGTTGAAGATCGTTAGTCTACATCTGATGCAACTGCCGATCAGTTCGGTTCTGGTCGTGGGCGTTCTTATAATAATAAACTTCTTTGAAGACCACATCGTCCCGAGTGTTTACTACATATTGGAGACTAGCCCACAGACCAAGATTCTGCAGCTAACCAGAAAAATCCAGCCGATTTCTCTGTGCCTGCTGGAGAGCTACACTAACTGAGTTCTGATCCAGCGGGTTATCAGCAACAAGCATTCATACACAAAATACTCACCTGGGCCCATTCATTCACGCTAACTAATAATCACCGCTGGTGGGAATCAGTTGTACTCTTTATCAAATCCCTGCTACCAATCACCTTTTCTGATTGAAGAGTAATGACTTACCAATGGACCTTTGATAATTGGGGATAAAATGAGATCATACAATACATAATTTCATTAACCACCTGAAATAACCACTGACTCAGGAAGTTTTAAAATGTTTATCTAAAATATTTAGCAGAGTAGAATACAAGCCACATGGCACTTAATCGCATATCAAGGAGGAAGCACACTATAATATCACCTATTAATCACAAATGACGGTCCCTCAGAAAGGAGAAGATAGAGACAGCAGTACACACTAAAGATTGCGCTTTATAGTTACCTAAAAGTGTGAGAACCAAACCCTTTGGCCAAGGAGTTGGAAAAGGGTCTCCAAGAAAGATGAAGACCAAAGACCTCCGGACCAGGTTCAGGACAGGACAGGTGACCTCTCTACCAACGACGCCTGCGTCGTTCCCCTCTCTGACACTTCGTTCCTCCTCGATTCTTCCTTGTCTTTTGTCTAATGGAATCCGCCACCCCCACCTCAGGACCTCTTTGGACAGCGGTTCAGTCTGCAATCGATCAGCCTCGTTCTGTGTCTTCAAAGCTCAGCACTGAGCTCTATGCTGTTCTAACTAATTAGCTAATTCTATATCTATTATACCCTTCTATACCCAGGTACCTCCCATTAATGTTTCAAAATTATGGGCCCACTACTTCTGATTGGACAGGGACAGGGGGTTGATCCTCACACCATGTCAATTTAGTTCAATTTCTTTAAGCCCATTGTTTTAAAATACCGCCCCTCACAATTAATACATTTGCTTTATTTCCCACCCGTCTCACGACAATTTTCAATACAAAGTGTATACAATATGTATCAATTTGTTGGACATCTCAGATGAACTGTGAAGGTGATCAGCGGGTCATGTCCTTGGACATCTTCCAAGTTGACTTCATCGCTTTGTCTTGTTAGTTTCAGAGCGCATGCGCAAGTCACGTGGCTTCTTGAGCTGCTGTTCAGTTAACCCAGGCCCATTTTACGAACTAATAGAAAATCAAAGAAGAAACATATTAAAATCAAAAATAAATGTTTTCACTGTATACCACCTACTTCTACTCTACTCCCATTTAAGTATAAATGTCTATCCCGCATTAGTAGCGTTAGAATACCACATTATTAATTGCAGCAATGCGAAAGCTTTAGCATGTGAGAACATAAAGCAGCCATTTTAGCATACACTGCGCAGAAGCAATAGATTCCCTCCAAGCAAAGAAAGACGTCATACCACGTGACATGGTTGACACATGCGCAGTTGAGTTCCCGCGCTTTAGCGGCCATTTTGGATTAGACGAGGATTACTTATTAGTGGAAAACACATAGGCAAGCATCTTCTGGATAGAAAATGTTGTGTTTGCACATTATTAATAAATACGTTACAAGGTTTTATTACAAAATGAATTAATACTGTGAGAAGATTGCTTACGAGCAAGTCTCATTGTGAGTCCTTGCTCCATCAATCCCCTCGCTGATGGCGTTTCTGAGCCATCAAAACTACCTATAACCAGATGCCAACTTAACATATTTTTGTCACATTTTCATTTTTACATTGTCTATTCTTATCCTCTCCTTTCAGTTTCTTGTATATTTCACTTTTCAGATCTTCTAATTCAATTTCATCAAATTTCCGTTTCTTGCCTTTTCCTGTCACCCTATATGTTTCATTCTTTCTACAACATTTGCACCATATCATTATTGACAATACTATTATTGCTATCCCTACTAAGGGTACTAATATTTGACCTATAAGTCCTTTTCCTACATTAGTAAACCAGGTACCAATTGACGCAATGCTATTTGTCAATCTTTCCCATACACTATCAACTTCCAGTGGTTTCAGTTCATTCTCAAGTTTTGTTATATTCTTTATATATGTTCCGATTTCTGCACTTTTGTCAGGAATATACGTGCAACAATGTTTCGTTTTCAACAATTTACAGACTCCGCCCTCTTTTGCTAATATTATATCAAGAGCAAGTCGATTTTGCATAACCATAGATCTAATTGCAACCATCTCCGCATTAATCATTAGAAATCCTCCAGCAGTATCCGTTGATAAATGATCAACCACTGTAGACAATTTACATATTTTCCTTGAGTTCAGAATTATTCCCACTGAAGGTATCAATGCACCAAATATATCACCTACAATTTCTGAAAAACTAGCTCTTTTACTACGTGTTAATTCACTATTATTTTCATTGCTCCCAGTGTTTCTTTTTACGTGGTATACCTTTGGAAAAACTATTCCAAAATAACAACTTCCATACCACCGTGCAGGAAGCCTAAAGTAAGCCTTATTCCCACACACATAATATATTCCAGGAAAAACTGAATCTGTTCCTCCTTTTAGTCCCCAACCTCCAAGAATTAAGAAATTATGTTCACATTCACTGGTACCGATGAAAATATTGTTATAATCAGTCTTTAACCTATGTAGACAAATTTTCCCTGTCTTTACAAAATCCAGAGCCATAGCAGCTTGAGGTTTGCCAGGTGTGTAAATACCCTCTTTCTCAGCCCAAGGTGGAAGATGAGCTTTATGTTCAGACGCTTTCTTTTGGAAATTCTGTCTTCTATTCTCAACTAAGTTCAAAAATATATTTTCTTCTTCACGTAATGAACATGTTAGATTGCTTCTATGTGCATGTGTTATATCTATCGACTTCATTGTTAAGAAAAATTCTCCCATAAATTGTGCATCTTGACTACTAAGCACTGGGTTCAGATTCTTTCGAATAGGAACCTCTGAAAATATCACATCTATATTTGAATAATAATACTGAAGTTTCCCTGTTCTATAAAATAAACTAGTTAGTACACTACATGATATGCCATAAGTTAAAGGCAAATGATGATATGTTAAACCTTCTGCTACTGATTCAGGTAACTTCATACAGACATAACAGTCACTAACTTCCATTGTATCTACATACTGAAACAATAATTTAGTAAAAACATTTAAACTAGTATCATTATCTGTTACCACGTGATGAAACTCTGGTTCATCTTCTGCTTCTATTTCTACTCTATCACCTTTCAAGTTATCTATCCTTCCCTTAGTATCGTTGTTAATCTTTTTGTCCATTATCATAAGGTAAGGAATTGCTACAATCACAACTAACCACACTATAAGCACCACTACCAGACTACATATGCATATAGCACAGCATCTTTTACAACATTTCCGTTTCGGTCTCCCAGAAACTCTGTCGTCAGCCATTTTTGACAAAGAAGATTTTTCTTCTTTTCTTTTTCTTTCAAGACTTTAATGTTATCAAGGTGGTTTCACTTCTTTTTCATAAGTCAGTTCTGCACTTGTTCCTTCGTCACCACTTTCACTTGACTCTGAACTCTCGTAGTCTTCAAGGATTATATAAGTCCAATCAGGACCTTTAAACTTATTGTTCACGAGTTTCAATCTTTTGCTTTTTCGTTTTTCAGTCCCACTTGTTTGTCCAGATAAGCTTGTTACTTCATTTACTTGTTCTGGATCTTCACTTCGTGTTACTATATGGTATTTCACTCTTTTAATGACACTAGGCCAATGATCACCTTTTCTGACTTTCTTTGTTTGCACTGTATCTTTCACCTTCTGAGTCTTTTCCAAAAACTCTTATATTTTCAAGGTGTGGCACAAATTGATTTTCCTCGATTTCAGTTTCCTCTTCTATCTGCTCTTGTTCAGGTCTTGTTGTTGTTTCTTCAGTTGCCTGAGTGTGAGTTTCTACTAACTGACCCTGTTCAGGATTGACGTCTTCGTGCTTGATGCTTTCTTGCTCGATGTTTTCTTGGTTTTCTTCTCCCTGAACGTGTTTTTCTTGTTCTAACTGGTTCTGATCAGGGCTTATTGCACTTTGTACTTCTGCAGCCTGACCGCGTTCTTCTGAACCTGTCTGTCCCTGCTCAAATTTTGTTGTTTCGCTGTCAATTTGAGCCCAATTTCCTTTCCCTATCTGGGCCTGCTCAGGTTCTCTTATTGATTTCAATCTCCCTATCCTGAGCTGATTCTTCTTCACCTATCTGGTCCTCACTAATTTCCTCTAATCTAGCTCTACTTCTTGTTTTGATGAAAACTTCTGGTATATCAACCACTGGTATCCAGTCCTGACTTGTGCTCGGTTGTTCTTCTTCAGCTTCTCCCGAATCTATCACTTGGGATTCTTCAGCTGTCCAACCTTCAGCTTCCTCAGCTATTGATGCTGACTGAGGATCTTTTCCTTCAGGAGCTGGCACTCTTTTGGTGTGGCTTACATGAATCCAATTAGGCAATCCTGCACATTTCACTGCTGTGTTTGTAACCAATATAACCTGACAAGGTTCGCCCCACCTGGGTGATAAACACGTTTCTCTGGTGGGATGCTTCACTACCACCCAGTCTCCGGGGTTTAGATCATGCTCTTTTTCAGGCTGCCTGGAAACTGTGTCTTCTCCAACCTGGTGAGAGACAGAACGCACGAGGTCAGCCAATGCTTTGCAATAACCTAGAACCATATCATCAGTTATGTTCAGCAGTTTATTTCCAGGTACATGTGCTTGTCTCATTGCTCTTCCCATGATGATTTCATGTGGACTCAATCCTGTATTTCTATCAGGAATGCTTCTGAGTCCCATTAAGACAAGAGGCAATGCATCTGGCCAATCTAACGATGTAGATGCACACATCTGTGACAATCTTGTTTTTATTGTGCCATTCATTTGTTCAACCACTCCAGAAGCCTCTGGGCGGTACGCACAGTGCAACTTTTGTTCAATTTTAAATGCTTCACAGATTATTCGAATTACATAGTTATTGAAGTGACTTCCTCTATCTGATTCCAAGGTTACTGGGAAACCGAACCGTGGAATGAGTTCTCTTAACAACAGTTTTGCAACTGTTATGCTGTCATTCCTCCTGGTAGGGTAAGCCTCCACCCACCTTGAAAACAGACACACTATGACAAGTACCCTAATACAGCCGCTTGCAGCACACCCTTGTTATATATTATACAGTCCAACACAAATTTGGGTTGAATTCAAAGCTCCAATCAACTACAAATATTAATATCCTTGATAGTTCAATGTTGTACAAAGCCGACACACAGCCCAAAAAACGAGTTCAATTCTTCAAATCCTTGTCTTTATTGATTCATGTTTTAAAAATTATTCCAGCACACGATCTAGCCGACACGTGTTTCGTCTGCACTCAGACTTTTTCAAGGCAGTATCGTAGCGAAGCAACTGTCAAATCGAATAATGATGTAGACACACGGGCGCATCAATTGGCATGTGCAGTGTCATGAGAATGTCATGTAATTTGCCCGTAGATCTTAAAAACGAAAGTCACAATATGTGTGCATCAAGTAGTGCGTCCTTATAGGTTATATATTCAAGATGGGAGATTGTAGGTACACATCCATGATAAGAAAGTACCCCAAGTGTGCGGTAGTCCACAAACACTGACAGCACAGCAGTCAGCCCGCAAGAACTTCTTGCGAGCTGACTGCTGTGCTGTCAGTGTTTGTGGACTACCGCACACTTGGGGTACTTTCTATCATGGATGTGTACCTACAATCTCCCATCTTGAATATATAACCTATAAGGACGCACTACTTGATGCACACATATTGTGACTTTACGTTTTTAAGATCTACGGGCAAAATTACATGACATTCTCATGACACTGCATATGCCAATTGATGCGCCCGTGTGTCACATCATTATTCGATTTGACAGTTGCTTCGCTACGATACTGCCTTGAAAAAGTCTGAGTGCAGACGAAACTACGTGTCGGCTAGATCGTGATGCTGGAATAATTTTTAAAGCATGAATCAATAAAGACAAGGATTTGAAGAATTGAACAAGTTTTTGGGCTGTGTGTCGGCTTTGTACAACATTGAACTATCAAGGATATTAATATTTGTAGTTGATTGAGCTTTGAATTCAACCCAAATTTGTGTTGGACTGTATAATATATAACAAGGGTGTGCTGTAAGCGTCTGTATTAGGGTGCAAGTTTATGCATGTTATGTTTTAATGTGCTGACAACATCTCTAGGTAGTAGATGTTACAGGCTGATAGAGCACCCCGACCTAAATATTTTCAGACAATAATATTACACGCCAATAATTACGATATTTTTATATATTTGGTCAGTATTTGATGTGCGGTTTCTCCCTTTTAGGGTCCACTACTACCTAATTTCTATGTGTATACACTATGACAAGTACATATTTCAGTCCTTTACATGGTGGTAACTGAATGAAATCTAACTGCAATGTCACAAAGGGACCCTCAGCCTTTCCAATTATTCCCAAACCAATTACTGTTCTCCTTCTTGGATTATTCATTTGGCAAGTTAAACACCTCTGGCAAAGACTCTCTGCTGCAGCCCTAAACTTTGGATTGTACCAACTCTGTCTGAAAAGTCTAATCATGGCATCTCTCCCTACATGTGTGTCTCCGTGATACATTCTGGCCATTTGTGAGATCAGGCAATCAGGCATGACTGGTCTGCCATCTGAATAAACCCACACGTCATCATCTGTTCTTCGTCTACACCCTATTTTTATCCAAACATCTCTTTCACTCTCCTCAGCATCATCCTGCAATCGTTTCACATCATTCCATGTTTCAGGTGTTGAACATAGCATAAGTTGGCAGCTGATTCCCATCCTTTCGACTTTTCTGTTTACTGCCAATCTGTTTCTGGCACAGTGTTGGGCAATTAGGTCTGCGTATCTGTTACCGGCTACCACCCAGTCATCTCCTGACTGGTGTGCGGCACATTTCACCACTGCCAATTCTTTTGGTGATTGTATTGCCTCCAATAATTCCTTTACAAACTGCCCATTTTTGATTGGGGATCCTGAAGAAGTCATGAAATCCCTCTGCATCCACAGTTAGCCAAAATCATGCACAACCCCGTATCCATATTGACTGTCCGTAAATATGGTTACTTTTAAATTTTTCCCAATTTTGGAGGCTTTGATCAAAGCAATTAATTCAGCTACTTGTGCAGATTTGACTCCTGGTAAATAGGATGCTTCGACTATTCCAGAAAGTTCACATACAGCATAGGCTGCACTCAATTTGCCATCCTCATGCCTTAGGCATGAGCCGTCCACAAACAGCTCCCTGTCTGGGTTCTTCAGGGGCATTTCCTGTATGTCAGGACGTGGTTTGGTACACAACTCTGTGACCTGCAAACAGTCATGTTCTGGATCGTCCTTAACTTCTTCACAATATGGATCTGGCAATAAGGTAGCAGGATTTACAACTGTGCACCTAGCTATGGTCACATTTTCAGCTCCTAGAATTATTCGCTCATATCTTGTCATCCGACTAGGTGTGAGATGCTGAGTTCTAGTTCTTGTCAACAGGATCACAACTGCATGTGGGACAAACACTGTAACAGGATATCCCATCACTATTGACTCACTTTGTTCAATGCTCATACAGGTGGCAGCAACTGATTTTAGACAGCCTGGCAATGCTGCAGCCACTGGGTCCAATGTAGCAGAAAAATATGCTATAGGATGCCTGTCTAGTCCATGTCTTTGGGTTAGCACTGAAAGTGCACAATTTTCTCTTTCATAGCAAAACAGTGTGAATTCTTTTGTATAGTCAGGCATGCCCAAGTCAGGTGCCTCACACAAAGCATTTCTTAATTTTACAAATGCACCGGCACTTTCATCATCCCATTCAACTGGATCTTTTGCTTTCTTTTTGGTTAGCTGAATTAAAGCCTTTGCTAGTAGTGAAAACCCTATAATCCATTGTCGACAGTATCCTACTATTCCAAGAAACATTCTCACTTCTCTTTGTGTTACTGGCATTTTCATTTGCTTAATTATTTTTATTCTTTCAGACGTTATTCTTCTTTTCCCTCTTTCAATTTGGTGTCCCAAATATTTAACTGCTGTTGTACAAAATTGTAACTTCTCAGGTGACACTTTGTGTCTTTCCTCAGCCAAATGGTTGAGTAATGCAATTGAATCTGCGACACAATCATCATGAGCTCTTGACGCTACCAATAAGTCGTCTATGTACTGCACCAGGACTGAGCTCCTGGGCAGTACAAATTTTTCTAGATACTTTTTCAGTATTTGATTAAAAATGGAGGGACTTTCTCTGTACCCTTGAGGAACACGATTCCACACATAAACATGGTTTTCTAATTTAAACGAAAACAGATTTTGGCTATCTGGATGCAATGGTATTGAGAAAAATGCTTGGCACAGATCAATCACGGTAAACCATTCTGCATCCCATGGTATCTGGTATAGGATCACTGCAGGATTTGGTACTATAGGACAACAAGGTACTACAATTTTATTAATTTTCCGCAAATCCTGAACGATCCTATATTTTCCACTAGGCTTTTTCAAACCCATAATTGGCGAACTACAAGGGCTACTCAGAACTTCTTTTAATATGCCTTGTTTCACCATTCTGCCAATTTCTTCAGTAACTCCTGCCTTTACTTCTGCACTCATTTTGTACTGTCTGATATTTGGGAAAATTGCGCCTTCTTTTACAGTGATCTTCACTGGGTCTATTTTTGCCATAAGTCCTACTTCTTTCCCAGTAAAATCCCATACCTTAGAGCTCACTGTAGTTCTTAATTCTTCTGGTAACTCATCTTTGGTTATTAAGGAGAACATCTCATCTACTTCCGTACCTTGCTTGGCTATCATGAATTTGTATACATGATCTTCATCCGGGGTCTGTATTGCAACACCATCCGGTGTGCAAAAAATAGTGCAATTCATTTTGCACAGTAAATCTCTGCCCAGTAAATTTACTGGACTGGAATCACACACCACAAATTGGTGCATTTCTCGGAAATTTCCTATTCTTACTTCCATGGGCTCAGTAAGGGGTGTTCTGATCTTTTGATTTGCTACACCTACAACTTGGATAGCTTCTCCAGAGAGAGGGAGGTCTGGGATGTCTGCTGTTCTCACAGTAGAACGGGTAGCACCAGTGTCCAAAAGAAAAGTGATATCATTACCTTTTACTTTCCCTTCAACATATGGACCTGACTGATCTACCGGCAAGGATGCGCCAAGTACGCACTTCTTCTCCCCTCTCCTAGGCACCGTCATTGATAATCTATATGGATTAAAATCATCCTGTAAAAGAAACTGTGAAGTTACATATTCATTCTTACCACTTCCTCCTTGATATCCGACGTCTGTACCGTGCTTTGCTCTGCTTATATTACCCTGTATAGGGGCAGGTGGCAATTGACTTTGAGGATTTACACCCTGCTGTGAGTCATTCTGCGTCTGTGGATTTAAATTATGATTTGGGCCATTATTATTTTGAATCTTTTTACATTCGTTCTTCCAATGTCCCAACTTTCCACATCCATGACAAGGAAATTTCTTTTTAGCCTCTTCTCTACTCATTCGTCCTCTCACTTTTCCACCATTCCCTGTGTCACCATTCGTTCCAGATTCTTTTCCCTGACTTTCTGTTGGATTATCCAAATTAATTCCTTGTCGCTCAGCCATTTTCACTTGAGCCCACATCACTTTTCCTTGTAGTTTCTTGTGCCTGTCTTCAATGTCATCTCCAAAATATTTAGCATATTTCAAAATTTCATCAATAGGCTTTCCCTGCCAACATAACATGTGTTGCTTAATCATCTGGCAAATCTCTGGTTTTAGACCATAAACAAATCGATAGACACACTGACTCATATTTTTATCCCCAATGTCTTCGAAACCACTGTACTGTTTGAACACCTGTAATAGACGTTCGTAGTAGGCATGTACTGATTTACTTGCCTCTTGGGTAGTCCTGTCTATTTTCACCCAATCTGTTACTTTTGGTGGCATTTTCCCTTTCAAATAAGTTATTACCTGGTGATACTTTTTCATCACATCATTTGATGGGGCACCTGTCTTTGGATCTCTAGGATACTCTTCACTAGGCCAATCGATTGTAATTTTACAATCTGTCCATAAATCGGCAGGTACCACTATGTCAAACAAACCATCTAAGTCCTTTAACAATACCTTTGAAACTTTCACAAACCTCTCAACCTGCTTGTACCATTCAATTGGTTTTTCTCTCAACTTTGGAAAATCATTCGTAAATGACAAAATGTCTTGCCTGCTCCATGGGACATGAACATAACCCCCTCCTGGAACCTCCCGCATCGGGTACATCTGTTCTACTTTCCCTGTTTCCTTCAGTAAATATTCAGAAGTCGTTCTACTGAAACGTGCCTCTTCCTTTTTCTTTGTCCATCTAGTTTTCCATTTATCCAGTTCTCCCCATTTCTGTAATACTGACATTAATTCTTTCACTTGTAATTTCCTAACAGATGTATTCATATTTTCTAAATCCTTGTCAGTAAAGTCTGCTCTATATGGTTTCTGTAGTACTTTTGGCTTTCTTATTTCAATTCCCATTTCTGCGGCCAAATCTGTTAACTTTTCATGGAATATCTTTACATTTCTTGTTATGCTCCTACATACGAACAATAGTTCTTCTTCACTGTAGGTATTTAAACGATCTACTCCTACATTGCCTGCTATCATTTCTTCTAACTCGACTTTTAATTTATAAATGTCCAAAATCATTGGGGGTGAACTTTGTCTGTCTATTCCTTGTGCCCATCTTTCTAAGTCTTCTGGAGTTACTACTGTTGCACTTTTAGTTCCTGAAGATGTTATTATATTCACATCCTTTGAGCAACCAGGTGTGACTCTTCTGGGGGTGCTATTTGCGGATTCTCGAATAGGCAAATCCATTAGTGAAATCATAGACTCGCAATTGCTGATATGGTCATCAATTATTACAGCTTCATGTTTAGGAATATCCACAGGTGTAGGCATAACTAGAGGCTTCGGACAATTTACTTTGTCACCATATAAAGGGACCACGGGACCAATGGTTACAGGTATGGTCAGGGAATCAGGATGTACATTCAACTGTGTTATTTTCTGTATCAATTCTGCTCTGTTTCTATCTACAGCCTCTCTTTCCTTATCCTGAAGTACCCTATTAACTGATGGATTATGCAGTACTTGAGGTACCAATGGTGTTCTCAAAATTGGTGCACTTGGGGAACATCCACCCAGCCCTTCTTGGTATGGTGGAGGATTCTTTAATATTTCTTCCATAAATTCATCTTCGGATTCTCCAAACCCTGTCATGTGTTTTGTCTTTTCTTTGCATTTGCTCCCTAATGGCTCATCTGCCATGAATACTGGATACAAACCCTCGGTAAGCATCGCTCGTCTCCACTGTTTCATCTGACTTTCTCGTGTCTCATTTTGGTGTCTAGGGAAAAATCCCCTATAACCCCTATTGCTTCTGGGTCTATCACGTTCAAATGCCTCTGTTTCCCATTCTTCTAGGGCTTCGTATTGCGTTAATCTTGGTCTGGGTTCTAATTCATTCATTCTTATTCTTAAATTTTGAAGAATTCTCCCATTGAAAGTACCATTCTCTGGGAAAGCTAATATTCCGTCATCTTTTGTATATTCTATCCAATTTTCTAACCATACGCAAGTATGATAACCCCTCTCCATCATCATGAATGAGGCGGGCGTTTTTGCTGGTGGAATGATAATTCCTTCCCTAGTTTTGATTGGCTTATCCTTCTTAAAATAGTTTTTAATCTTTTGTAAAAATGACATTTTTCTCTTTTCTCCGTACATTTTGGGTAAATATCTGTTTATTGAATTATAATCTGCAAAACCTAGGAATCTCCTGTCTGGACGTGTTCCTATTAACGTCGGATCGCGTTTCCACATATAATCTACACTGTCCACTAAGATTTTGACTTCTATGCTGACAACTAATCAAATTCCAGCTAACATTTGTCTCGGGGCCAATCCTAGCGCGGCTTTTCTGTGACGTGTGTCTGACGACCCCTCCTTTACAATCTGCGCTTCTCTGTCCCTCGCTGTTTCAACCAATCCCAGCGCGGCACCTGTGACGTCAGTATTACTCCTGACTACCGACCCCTCCTTTACAAGCTCGCTCCACGCCCGCTGTGTCGACCAATCCCAGCGTGGCGTTTGTGACGTCAGCTTTTACTCCGACAGCTGACCCTCCCTTTACAAAAATCGTACGCAAAACTTTATTTCTCAACGCTTCTTATTAAAATTCAGTAACAACATAAAACATTCGCTATCGTGCCAGTTTCTCTAAATTGGAAAAGATAGATTTCTCTCACTTCTTAGTAAAACCCTTCCGTTTACTAAACATACACTACGAGTAAAACCCTTCCGTTTACTCTTCACATAAGCTTCAGAAATACCTGCTACTCCTTCAATGTTACCCTTTCTAGGTGATATAACATCAAATTTTCATCAGCGTATTCCTTTGCTGTCACTCACACGCACAGAGTCCCTAACAAGTACTGATAGCCCTGCTTAACTTTTCAGTACTATTTCTGCCTGACAGATAACCTCACTGCAGTATGGCTTCCACTTACCATCCGCTATTCAAATTCCCCGGGGTTTCTAGACAACATAAAACAAAACTTTTAAACAAACGGATGTTAGTTCATAAAAATAAAATTCTCATTACCCAATTAACAAAGTAAAACCATCCTCTGATAACCAGAAAACTGATCCAGCGGGTTACTAGCAACAAGCATTCATACACAAAATACTCACCTGGGCCCATTCATTCACGCTAACTAATAATCACCGCTGGTGGGAATCAGTTGTACTCTTTATCAAAATCCCTGCTACCAATTACCTTTTCTGATTGAAGAGTAATGACTTACCAATGGACCTTTGATAATTGGGGATAAAATGAGATCATACAATATACAATTTCATAAAACACCTGAAATAACTACTGACTCAGGAAGTTTTAAAATGTTTATCTAAATTTTTTAGCAGAGTAATTAATATACAAGCCACATGGCACTTAATTGCATATCAAGGAGGAAGTACACTATAATATCACCTATTAATCACAAATGACGCTCCCTCAGAAAGGAGAAGATAGAGACACTAGTACAACTAAGATTACGCATTTATAGTTACCTAAAGATGTGAAAACCAAACCCCTTGGCAAAGGAGTTGGAAGAGGGTCTCCAAGAAAGGATGAAGACCAAAGACCTCCGGACCAGGTTCAGGACAAGACAGGTGACCTCTCTATCAACGACGCCTGCGTCGTTCCCCTCTCTGACACTTCGTTCCTCCTCGATTCTTCCGTGTCTTCTTTCTATGGAATCCGCCACCCCCACCTCAGGACCTCTCTGGACAGCGGTTTAGTCTGCAATCAATCAGCTCTCGTCTGTGTCAGCATCTGATTCAAAGTGCTTAGTCACTGAGCACTCTATTGTCTGTTCTAACTAATTAGCTAATTCTATATCTGTTATACCCTTCTACACCCAGGTACCTCCCATTAATGTTTCAAAATTATGGGCCCACTACTTCTGATTGGACAGGGACAGGGGTTGATCCTCACACCATGACAATTTAGTTCAATTTCTTTAAGCCCATTGTTTTAAAATAACGCCCCTCACAATTAATACATTTGCTTTATTTCCCACCTGTCTCACGACAATTTTTCAATACAAAGTGTATACAATATGTATCAATTTGTAGGACATCTCAGATGTACGGTGAAGGTGATCAGCGGGTCATGTCCTTGGACATCTTCCAAGTTGACTTCATCGCTTTGTCTTGTTAGTTTCAGGGCGCATGCGCAGATTCACGTGGCTTCTTGAGCTGCCGTTCAGTCAACCAAGGCCCAATTTACGAACTAATAGAAAATCAAAGAAGAAACATATTAAAATCAAAAATAAATGTTTTCACTGTATACCACCTACTTCTACTCTACTCCCATTTAATTATAAATGTCTATCCCGCATTAATAGCGTTAGAATACCACATTATTAATTGCAGCAATGCGAAAGCTTTAGCATGTGAGAACGTTAAGCAGCCATTTTAGCATACACTGCGCAGAAGCAATAGATTCCCTCCAAGCAAAGAAAGACGTCATACCACGTGACATGGTTGACACATGCGCAGTTGAGTTCCCGCGCTTTAGCGGCCATTTTGCATTAGGCAAGGATTACTTATTAGTGGTAAACACATAGGCAAGCATCTTCTCGGATAAAAATGTTGTGTTTGTACATTATTAATAATGACGTTACAAGGTTTTATTACAAAATTAATTAATACTGTGAGAAGATTGCTTACGAGCAAGTCTCATTGTGAGTCCTTGCTCCATCAGTTCGAGCTGAAAACAAAATCAGCACAGGGAGATTGCATCCTACACAGAAAGCGGCAAGTAATAGTTTCTATGGTATCTTACTGTTAGAACTGGGTCATCATTAGTTAGCGCATGAACAACCCCCCTTCACGTACCAAGCCTGGCACGCATCTTGAGCCAAGCACGAGCGACTATTACAAAGTAGATGCACTGTGTCGTTATCAGCTGACGCGTGAACAACCTCCTTCACATTCAAAGCCTGGCACGCGTCACGAGCTAAGCACAAGTGGCTATTCCAGAGTAGACGCGCTGCGTCAGGCACAAGAGAAACGACCCTTTGAACATAACTATATGGACAGAAACAACATTCAGATGGATTTTTATGATTGGTCATAGTTATTTTAGAAAGTTGGGATATATGTATAACGACAGGGATTTCAACAACAATTGGGGCATTTTCTAACATCCTGTGGGCTCAAGTACTTTGTGGATAAAACAACATGGATTACTGCAACATTTGGGGTATTTTTTAAGTTCAACTTTGGATTCATATTTTACAGTGTTTTCAATTGACCACAGGCTCAAGTACTTTGTGGCTAAAACAACATGGATTACTGCAACATTTGGGGTATTTTTTATGTACACTTTTAGATTCATATATTACGGTCTTTTCAATCAACCAGTTTTGTGGGCAGCACCAAACATTTGGTTCAAGGGTGGACTTGAACATCTTGATATAGCATACAGGTATTTAACAGTTTTATTTTAACTTTGTGTTGGCATTTGAATCAGTGCTTTAGTGAAATATGACTTCATTACATCAATTAGTTCAGTCCCCTCCATTTTTAAAACATCCAGGAAAACCTCAAATAAAGCAGAAACAATGGTTAAGGATGTTCGAGAATTATATGGTAGCCATTGATGCCATAGGCTACCCATCTGCACGAAAATTGGCATTATTATTTGGTAGCCTAGGTCAGGCAGCACAACACGTTTTTGACAATTTACCAGCAGTGCAAGCCTCATAAGGCAGCTCAGGAGATAACAACCGGGATGAGTATATTGAGGCAATTGAAAGGCTACGAAAGTTTTATTCTGAAGAACCAAGTATCACGTTGGAGCGTCACCATTTTTTTAAAGTGCAAACAGGATTCTGAAGAAAGTATTGAGGAATATGTCTTGCCATTGAGAATATTAGCTGCAATGTTCAAATTTGGAGCCAATATGAATACATATTAACATGACCATTTTGTCTTCAATTGTTATTCAAGGAAGATACAAGAAAAACGTTTGAGTTGCAGAATCCCTTATTGTTGGAAGTTTTAGATTTAGCAAAAGGGATTGAACAATCTATGGTGTCACCCAAAGTATTGCATGCGAGGTTCATGTTAATGCAGTTGCAAGCAACGATTCTAACGTTTTTGATGATTCTTTATACCTCGTGAACACTTGCACCAAACATAACAAACATGTAAAAAAAAGTCAAGTTATGCATGTTATAGGTTTGGGTCTAAAATGCATGTTAGTAGTAACCCAAACTGCCTGCCATTGAAACGCGTTGCTTAGCCTGCAAGAAAGTAGGACACTTTCAAGCCGTGTGCAAGAGTGGGAGAAGTGTGGTAAAAATCAATAAGGTGGCTGTCGCTGAAGAAGTGTGTGTGGAAAAATTGAGTAATATTGGCTTTACAATTGAGTGTGACTCTATTTCAATATCAAGAAATATAAAAGGCCCATTGTGTAGTGCAAGAATTGGTCATGTGAACTTACAAGTCATGGCGGACTCGGGCTCTTCTTTTACCATATTGAGGGACACAACCTTTTACAAAAACTGGGGGAACGATTTCACCCTGACGCCTACGGATGTTAATCCAAAGGTGTTTGGGGAGAAAGACATTGGTATGTTAGGTTATTTTGTATCTGAAATTGAGTGTTTGGTAAGAATTATTTCCACGGAAGTGTATGTGGCCATCAAAGGCAAGGACATCGTTGGTTGGAGAAATGTAGCCAAAATGGGTCTCTACTTCAGGCCTGGAGCAGAGAACCCTGTAGTATAGGGGAATGACCTGTGATTTATCTGTAATGTGAGTCGGATGGTACAGATCTGGGAGACATATTGGAAAAATCTGCAGTAGTTTTCTCTGACAAAGTAAGGTCAATCCAAGGTTACGAACACCAGATTTGCTTGAAGCCACACTTCCAACCAGATGTTCAAAAAGTTCAGCCTATACCATCAAGCATTAAAGACGAACTCAGACAAGTGGTAAAAAAAGATTTTGAAGAAGGCATAATCATACCTGTGAGTCGCCACAATGGGTTTCCCCTACAGTCATAGCATGCAAAATATCAAGCAGGGTCAGACTTTGTGCAGATTTGCGTTCACTTTATAGGAGCATCATTGTTGATAGTCATACTGTACCTAAAATACACAACTTGTTGGATATTTTAGGGGGAGCAAAGGTGTTTTTGATGATTGACCTACACTCAGCATATCAGCAGGTGCCCTTAGTGGAAGAGTCAAGGGAACTAACTGTATTTGGAACACCGTTTGGTGTTTACAAATATCCAAGATCACCGTTTGGACTCATGTCAGCGGTGAGCGTTTTTCAAAGACTGATGGAGAATCTTTTTGGGGATGTTCAAGGCATTCAGGCATACCAAGACAATATTTTAGTGTTTGCAGAGAATGTGGAGAAGCACAATACAATTTAAAAAAGGGTTTTATCGATCTTGTTCAAAACTGGTATCACTGTGAGGCGTGATAAATGCAAATTTGGTACCCATGAGTTGGCATATCTGGGACACACGATATCAGGCGAGGGCATCAAACCAAAGTTTTGTCTCATAAAAGCATTTAGAGATGCAGAGGCCCCGAAAAATAAAGATTCCCTTCATTCCTTTCTAGGGTTGGCAGAATATTACGCCCAATTTGTGCATGGTTTTGCCCAAACTGTAGACCTTTAAGAGACTTACTCCGGAAAGCAGCTACATTTGTGTGGACTAATGTATTGGATGAGGCATTTACTAATATCAAGAGAATGATGGAGGAAGCTTCAGCATTAAGTGCTTTTTGTGCAGGGTGTAAGTGTGCCATCACAGTAGATGCCAGTCTTACAGGAATCAGAGCAGTTTTAATTCAAAGTATTGCAGGGGAGGAACAGACTTTGACATTTGCTTCCAGAATGTTAAGACAGGCTGAAACACACTGTAGCACGATCGAACATGAAGCACTACCTTGCACATGGGCTGTGCAGAAGTTCAGATCATACATTTCGGTTTCAAAGTTTGAGATCATAACTGATTACAAGCCATTGGTTCATTTACTCCAAAGCAGTAAGTCGTGCAAAGCATCTGCAAGAGTAATATGTTTAATTTCCAAACTCTTGTGACATACCTTTGATGTTAAACATTTGTCTGGAGGGAAAAACTATTGTGCAGATTGCTTATTGCGAATGACTGCATGATCATGAGGAGAATGATGAGCTGGATACTGACACTGAGTGTCTGGCGGCTGTGATAGAATCTGTGGATGCATGTGATATACAAATCACAGAGGCAGAATGGGGCAAAGCTCATTTGGATGAAGAGGAACTGTCCCAGGTCAAGAAATTTATCATTGATGGGTGGCCGGAAAGCATAAATATATCTGATAATATGAAGGTGTATTCACAGGTTTCTGAAGATTTCTCTATTGTAAATGGGATAGTCATGCACCATGAGTTGGTTGTACCCCCAGAAAAACTGAGGAAGACCCATATTCTGATAGCTCATCAGGGGTATTTGGGAGTCAGCAAGACAATTACGTGTTTCGTTAAACGTCCAGGTCAAATGTATAATAGATAATTGTCTGGAATGCCTTTTGTCAGACATACACTGGAAGATGATGCCATGGGATAAGGTAGCAATGGATTGTGCTGGCCCCTATTGTATACTACCTACAAACATGAAGTTTCTTGTAAGTTAATTGACTACCACTCCAAGCGGATATATTATTCCTTTGTCAGTATACCCAGTACTGAATACAGCATAACATTTTTGAAAAATGTTTTTCCCTTGGAGAGATCACCTAGAGAAATTGTTACAGACAACTGTACTCACTTTTTATCTAGTGAAATGTGCATGTTTTTGAAATTGCATGATGTTAAACACATACAAGCTGTTCTATATTCTCCCAACTCAAATGGCCTGGTAGAGAGGGCAAACACATTTGTGAAGGAAGGTATTCAAACAGCATTGTCCTCTGGACAAGATGTTAAAAGAGTTAAAAAAAATAATTTGAGTTATAATATGCCACTTCATTGTTGACGAAACACAACTAGAACGGTTGTGGTAAATGTCACCACACTCTGTACAGTTCCCAGTAATGAAATGCTCACTCCCAGGGCCAACCGCCCAAAATGCCCTAATAATTACAAATAACAGACAGGAGGGAGAAGCACTTCTAAGAGAGTATTAAAAAAAGAGTCCAGTAAAGGTCCAAATTCAAGTCTGAAATTGCAAGTAAGAATCAGAGGAGACCATGTAACATTGGATATAGACATCACAAACTATGTATGTTGAAGAAATTAAATTCTTTATTTCTCTGCTTCAACTTTAAAAGCATGGACAAGGACACAACCAACGCGTTTCGTCCCGTGATAAGGGGACTTCTTCAGGGCACCTATATCTGAAGTGTAAAGTGTGCCATTCTTGGTCACTAGCTTCTAAGTAAATCCTCTCCGTAGTTAGTGAGAACACTATCCATACAGCACACAAATGCTGTCTGTAAGAATATTGGTCATATGGTTCCCAAGGGTGGAGTCCCACCCTTGTAGTTTGTTCTTGGCTCCTCTGGTTCTTACTTGCAATTTCAGACTTGAATTTGGACCTTTACTGGACTCTTTAGTTTAATACTCTCTTAAAAGTGCTTTTCCCTCCTGTCTGTAATATGTCATCTCATGCTACCACAGGAGTGCCCCCTTTTACCTTGATGCGTTGTAGGAAGGTACACTCCAATTTGTATCCCTCATGGTTATCATTCAAGGGTGATTGTCATGTAACACCAGATGTAAAATATGTAACTCATGAAGTCAACTAGTGTAGTGAACTAATCAGACTTATTTATGGGGTCAGAGTATTGTGTGCTTGGTCCGTCCATTCAATATGATCCAATCACTCAATGCAAACTTTTAAGTTCTCAGTGCAGAGATGATAATGAACCAAGAAAAGATAAGATGGTATTGCGAGCTGCAAATTAGTTGAAAGTACCTCGTAAGTTCAATGACTATGTTATGAATTAATGTTTTGAAAGTATTTCATAAGTTTGATGACAACATTATGAATTAATGTTTTACCAATATAGTTAATTGTCTTTCATTGCTTTTTACTCACTGTTTTTTTAGATTCCATCATTTGTTTAAATTGTAAGGGGGAAGATCGTGTTGTTTTGTAATGTTTACTTTTGTGAGCTCCATGCATTCTAAAATGGAGCGATCGCTGGCTCTCGGTTGAAGATAGTTAGTCTTCAGCTGACGTGCCTGGCAATCGGTCCGGTTCTAGTCGCGGGCTTTCTTATAATAATAAACTTATGTGAAGACCACATCGTCCGAGTGATCACTAAACGTGTCTAACTAGTGTCCGAGATTCGAGATAGTTGTTGCAGACCATGCAAAGTCTGAGCTGAAGACAGCAGTTATCGGCAAAGATGGCACCTGGTTCGTGACAATGGTGTTGGGGCTTCTCCCATTTGGGCACGTGGAATGAAAATATTTATTTTTATTTCTTTCTTTATTTATTTGAGAGGTTTTATATAGCGCTGGCTAGACCCAGGGGGTATCAGAGCGCTTTACATGAGCATTGATCGTTACAGTAAAAACAGTTGTTCAATAGAATAAAAACACAGACAGGCAAGATAAAAACATTATTAAATTGACAAATAGGCAAAAAGCTATTTACATGAGGAGAGGTTCTCAAGAAAGACTATTGTACACAAAAACCATATTGAATTAGCAAAAGGGCAAAAAGCTATTTACATGAGTAGAGGCTATCAAGAAAAGCAGTTTTTATACGATGACAAGAACACTATGTACAGCTCATTGTTGAGTGAAGGGGGGAGGGGATTAGAGGGTGATAAATCAAAAGAAGGAGGGGGGAGAGGGGAAAGAGTCAGGAAGAAGGAAGAGTGGAACCGGAGCGGGGGAAGTTGAATGAAGGGTCAAAGGCGAGGTTATGGACCCCAATATTTGTTGAGAAGGTGAAATTTGAGGTCTTTTTTAAAGCTGAGGTAGGAGGGGTTACAGCGCAAATCCCTAGGGAGAGCATTCCAGATGATCGGGGCATTCCCGGAGAAGGAACGAGATTGTGTGGTTTTCTTTTTTAACAGGGGGGGACGAGAAGTAGGGCATTAGTGCTTCTCATCGGGCGTAGCCCGCTTTTTTGAGTTTGTAAGGTACAACGGGGTTTGTTGGTGAAGGGCTTTGTGCGTTATGCATGCAGTCTTGTAGGTTGATCTTCCTTCAACGGGTAGCCAATTGAGGGCTTTGAGGGCTGGGGAGATGTGGTCAAAACGTTTACAGTCAGTGATTAGCCTGGCCGCTAGGTTGAGCACAGATCTAAGGGGGGCAAGGTGTACTTTGGGGGTTCCAGTGAGGGTAGCGTTACCATAGTCAATTTTGGAGAGAACTAGTGATTGGACAACCCATTTAAAGTCGTCGGATAGAATGAAGGGTTTGATTTTTTTAAGATGTCGGAGAGTGAAGAGAGCTCCTTTAGCCGAGTTTTTTATGTGGTCGTTAAGAGTAAGTTTGTTGTCAATAGTGAAACCAAGTGATTTCACTGAGAGAGCAAGTAGTTAAGGGCATTAAGGTCAGAGAGCCAGGCCTGGATGGGGAGCTGGTTGTTTTTAGGAGAGAAGAGAATGAGAATGATTTCAGTTTTTTTAGGGTTAAGTTTGGGGTGGTTGGAGAAGAACCAGGATTGGATCTTACTCAAGGAATTGTTTAGATGAAGTACATCAGAGTGGGATCTAATCTTGTAGTAAAGTTGGGTGTCATCAGCATAGAGGTGATAGTTGATTCCTGCTTGTTTCAGAATAAGGGTAAGGGGTTCCATAAAGAGGTTGAAGAGAGAGGGGGAGAGACTAGAGCCCTGAGGGACGCCTAGGGAGACAGGTGTAGGGTTAGAGAGGCAGTCATTGATTTTGATTTGTTGTGTACTGTGTTGGAGATAAGAGGAGAACCATTTGAGGACCAGACCATTAAGGCCAAAGCGAGTTTTAAGTGAGTTAAGTAAGGAAGAATGGTTAACTGTATCAAAGGCAGCAGAGAGGTCAAGGAGAATAAGTTGGCAGGACTCACCATTGTCGAGGGACCAGTGGAGGTCATCGACAATATTTAGCATGGCGGTTTCTGTGCTGCATCCTTTTCTGAAGCCGTATTGGAAGGAGTCAAGTAGGTTGAAATTGCAGATGTGATTATCCAATTGTCGGAGAGCACATTTTTCAAGGGCTTTAGATAGAAGTGGGAGGTTCGAGATAGGGCGGAGATTGTTGGGGTTGTTAGGGTCAGCAGAGATTTTTTTAAGAATGGGAGTGATTTGTCCGAGCTGGAGAGAGTTGGGGACACAACCCGTGGCAAAGGAGGTGTTAATGATAGTAGTCCAGTAAGGGGCAATTATGTGTTTTAGATTTTGGACAAGGTTAGAAGGGAGAGGATCTTTGGTGTGTGATGTCCGCTTGAGTTTGGAAATGATGTTAAGGACTTCGTATTCAGTCACGGGGTGGAAATTATGCCAGGAGGCATTGTTTTTCAGATGTACGTTGGAAAGGCTGGATTCAGGAGAAGTTGAAACAGGTTGGTGAGTTGAAGGATTGGGAGGTAGGGGCGGGGTCAACAAGGGAGGTAAATCTATGGAAACGTCAACAGCAAGTTGGGAGGGCGGGGCTTGAGGTAGATGGAAGGATTGATCAGTTTTGGCGATTTTATCCGAGAGGAAGTTAGAAATTTCCTCGCATCTCTCTGTTGAGGCCATCAGCTCAGGGGGAGTGGAAGATGTTTGTTTTCTTACAATGTTAAACAGTTTTCTGGGCCTATTTTTGGCACGATCAAGTTGTGCTCGAAAGAAGGTTGCCTTTTCATTGAAGATGTGTTTCTTGTAAGTTGATCGGGCGGATCTGAGGAGGGCGAGTTGGGAGGGAGAGGGGTGTTGTCTCCATGTTCGTTTGGTCAGTCTAAGAGAACGTCTTTCGTTGTTAAGATCTGAGTTGAACCAAGATTTGGATGGAATATTTCTTTGTTTTTTTAGTTTAGGAGGGGCAAATTGGTCCAAGACATCCTTAACGGTCGTATTGAAATGTTCAGTGAGCTCATTGGCATTTTGGGAGAGAGGGGTGAGAAGGAGCTGGGCTTGGAGTTTAGACTCAAGTACATCAGGGGGGATTTGACTAAGATTTCTGGTCCATTTCAAGGGTTTGGTAATATGTGTAGGGGGGAGAGGTGATGGTCAGACCAGTCAATGGGGATGATGTTGGAAAGGGAGGTCGAGTCATTGTTGGTAATGATGGCGTCGAGGAGTGTGGCTCCTTTGATGTGGGTTGGATTTTGACATAATTGTTTAAGGTCATTAATCTCAAGGAGGTTAATGAGGCGCATGACTGTGGGATCCTCAACATTATTCCAATGAATGTTAAAATCTCCTAAGAAGAGATTTTTTGAGTCGTAAAGTGAGGATTGTGTAAGAAAGTCAGAAATTTCGTCAGCGAAGAGAAGAGGTTCACCCGGCGGGTGGTAGATGTTATGTAGTTGGATCGGGGGAGAGCCCTGGGCAGTGAGTTCAGCGCCAAGGTATTCAACGGTTAAGTAGTCTGAGTCCTTTAAAAGGGAGAGTTGATGTTCGTTTTTATAGATTTTAGCTAGACCACCCCCTTTTCTGACGGGTCTGTCTTTCCTAATGATAGAGAAGCCGGGGGGGGGTGAGTAAGTCAAGAAAAGCC
This sequence comes from Calotriton arnoldi, assembly GCA_963921515.1. NCBI lineage: Eukaryota > Metazoa > Chordata > Amphibia > Caudata > Salamandridae > Calotriton > Calotriton arnoldi. The sequence goes on from CAWUFW010005177.1 coordinate 501,294, forward strand.
GTTGAGTGGTCATTGAGCCAGGTTTCCGTAAGGAAGGCGATGTCAATAGCTTCGCTGAGGATGGTTTCTGATATTTCAGTCGCATGTCGGACAGCCGATCGGCAATTCACAAGCATGCACGAGCGGGGATTAGGGTTGTCTTTGGTAGGATTACAAGGGTGGATGGTGGTAAGTTGGGCTGGGGGTCTAGGGGAGATGGGTACGGAAGGGATTCTGTTAGTTCCCACAATCACTGGGATATTGGCGTATGGGAGGGGAAGATCTGAAATCAAAGGTTTAGGAAGGTAGGAGTTGCAAAGGTAATGAGGTCAGAAGTGGATAGGTAGCTCACTGCGCGGCGAGGCCTATGTGATCGGTTGCATAAGGGTGTAGTTCTCCATCGGTTATATCGGGAGATGTTTTGGGAGCAAGAACAGGGGGAATCAGTATGATTAAGGAAGGACATGGATTTAAGGGCGTCGTAATCCTCTCTAAGTCGTGCAAGTTTAGTCGTCAAGGTTGAGAGATTATGTTCTATGTTTGTTAGTGTCTGAGTTAGAAGATTGAGGGGGAGCTCAGTTGCAAAGGAGGGGGGGGGATGAAGTGGGTTCCATATTGGTCGGGGAGGGGAGTCTGATGAGCGGAGGGAGAGAGAGGCCGGGGGGGGAGTCAGAAAAGTGTTCCGGCTGTTTGGCGAAGTGTAAAGCGTGAAGAAAGGCGGGTCAGTCATAGAGTCAGTCAAGGTGGAAGGAGATGATAAGTGGGAATGAGGGATGTAGGGATAAGCTACTTCAGGTTGAGGGGGAGGAATGCAGTTAGGAAAGGGAGAGATTGGCGAAGGGGGGGGAAAGTAGGAAATTCAAGTTGTGGAGGCAAGGAAGTAGGAGTAGGGGTAGGGAGAGGGGTTAGAGAGGGTTGGTCGTTAGAGGGAGTGACAGTTGGCATGACGGCGTGTGCAGTTGTGACGTGTAGGGGAGGATGGGACAGACCCGGTGGGGTGGGAGACAACATAAGGGCTTCAGGCAGTTGGGTTGAAGAAGGGTTTAGAACTGGTTGAGAGAGTTGGTAGGTCAATGTACTGAAATGGTTCTCAAAGAGGTTGAGGTGGTAATGAGAGGCTTGGATGAGGATATTGCCAGATTTAAATATGGAAATGTCAATTTCACCGGGAAAGGCTGGGGATGGGGTAGTAGACAATTTGAATCCATATGGAATATTACTTGATTTAGTGATTGTAAGGTGGTGAAGGAAAATGTTTTTCCATTTGGAGGGGCGTTTGGAAAAGAAAATGTAGTTAGATTTAATGGGAGAGGAGAGACTAAGGTAGGTATCAGCTATTAATGTTTCAGGGTGACGAATCAGTAATTTATGTTTAAAAGTTTCTTGGCGTTTTTAGAAAGGTTGGAAGGGTATATGATGTTCCATGAGTTGGGGCCATGTCTGGTGAGAGCAGCATCAGGAGGAGTGAGGCGGGGATAGGGGGGGGGGACATGATTAGGTGGTAAGATGAAGACTAGGCGGAGAGAGGGAGGGGGAGAGATATAAATAAAATAAGAAGGAGGGGAGTAACAAAACTGGAGGGTAAATAGTAAGAGAGAAGTGGAGAGTCAATGTTAGGGGGGGAGAGAGGTGTGTTAGTCAGAGAAAAAATAAACGGAAAAAAAGAGAATTACAATGAGTGAGCATCAATGATGTGAAGCCTGGAGATATGAAGACGATAGTTGTGGGAGGGGGAGAGGGAGAAGGAATGATAGAGGATGTAAGAAAGGGAGGGGTGAAAACTGTATGAAGAATTAATTAGGGAGAGAGGAGAGAGAAAGTGAGGAGGAAAGAGAGGGTACTAAGTCAATGTAAGAGACAGAGGAGATTTGCAAGGTAAGAGAACAAGAAATTTCAATTACTATAGTAACTTAGAGGTTCACGAGTGCAACCGTAGGAAGTTGAATTAAAAATACCTGGAGTGAATTGCCTCAAAGTTATTAGAACATAATCCTTTGAACACAAATTATTTGACATCAGTCCAGTGTTTTAAAGGGGGGCTCAGGACGGCATAAAACAGGGCCTTACGGTCGGCACAAGGGGGTATGTCCAAAAAGTCTGTAGTGGGAAAAATATCCTGTGAGGCAGAAGAACCACCACGGTGGGGGAAAATCAAGTTTGAGAGGGGAGCAGGGTGAAGTACCTAATCACATAATCATTTGAACACAGATTATTTGACATCAATCCAGTATGTTAAAGGGGGGCTGAGGATGGCATGGGACAGGGCTTTAACGTCGGCACAAGGGGGAACATTCAAAAAGTCTGCAGCGGGAGAAAAAAATATCATGTGAGGCAATAGAACCACCAAGGTGAGGGAAAAATCAAGTTTGAGAGCGGAGCAGGGCGAAGCACCAGGATCAAAAAAACGACACTTCAGAGTCCAGGTCAGGCACGATCAAGGGATTGAGATACAGAGGATGTGGGGTGTCTCCTGCAGTCACTCGCAATTTCAAAGAGGACTCAGTGGGAGGCACATCGGCAGGGTAAAGCGCAATCAGTGTAGGAGGTGTGTTGCGCGGTGGTACGATGTGGATCTAGGCTCAGGCAAATCAATACAGTACAGGCATATGGGGGCGCCTTAAACAGCCGGTTCTGGCCGCAGAATTAGCTACCTCACTGGGGAGAGTCAGGGGCCAAAACAGCAGGCAAGAATCGTCGTCAGGGAGAAGAAGCCACTCGGGAATCAGGCAAGGACGTAGGCAATACGGGGTCAGGGCACAGACCCTGCCTTCCGGTCCGGATGAAGTCGGTAATAGTGGGCCCCTGAATGGCACTAGCAACGGCATCAGACGGGCCGTAAAGAGAACGGCAGGAGGGGACGGCCACAGGCTTCAGCGGGGCCGGGAGCAGCTGGGACAGATGGCCGCCGCAACGTCTGAAACAGGTTGCCGGACAGGAGGAAACAGGGCCCGGGGACTCTGAAGTAACTGGCAATACAGATGTCCCCCAACTCAGCCAGAGCAAACCTTACATAGTGGATCGGGTCGACACCATTTTGAAGAGGGCTCGTAAGGAGGAACGTTGGACGGTCAGCTTAGCTGGAGGGACGACAATCGAGCGCCTCAGCTGGTTGAAACGTCAGGAGGCTGACAAAGTAGATCATTCATCGTGGGGGACCCAGTCGTTAGACATCTAGGGGCGCAATGATGTGGGAGGAACGTCGGTCGGGCTAATGCGGCAGTCAGAGGACCAGCGAGGCTGAGGGCTGCACGGTGGCAGGGCATGGCTCAGGCCCCAATGCATCGGCGACAACTCAAGTGGAAAATAGGAAGGCCCCAACAAAGCCAAAGACAAATGCTAAGCTGTGGCTTAACTAGGAAGACAAAGTCATTATCATCTTGGGGGAACTCAGAAGGGGGATCACTGGTTGGGCGATTTGGCGGTAGGAACGTCAGTCAGACAGCTCAGTCAAATGACCGTAGGGCCGATGAGACAGACACCACTCACCGTGGCCTCACTGAGGGAGCCAGACTTTTGCCATCTTGGGGGCAAATTTGGGCGGAACGTCGCCATCTTGAGGAGCAGAGTACGGGAGGATTGTCGAGCAGGCAGGAAGCCCGAGGGCCAGAGAGGTCATGGGCTGAGAGGCGCCAGGGCGTAGATCCGGCCCCGGAGCCCTGTCGGCAGGTCGAGTGGAAAAGAGGTCCCCGAACGGCAAGTTTGTAGCCCGAGCAGTGGGAACCAGGGCAAACACCACTTCAGGTCCATTCAGCGCCAAGGAGGACAAGAAAGGAGAAGATGCAAAGCATGCCAGCTCAGAGGGCATTAAACCATCAAAAGAGCGGCGTGTCCGGTGGTGGAACAACACAGCATCGGTGCGTCTGGTGGTGGCGGAGTCGCTGCGCGACCGGTCTGGTGGGCTCGATCCTGGCGCGACCAGTCCGCTGGGCTTGATCCTGGCCCGAGGACCAGAGAGGTCAAGGGCTGAAAGGCGAGAGGGCAAAGATCCAGTTCCGTCGCTCTGTCAGCTGGTCGATTGGAAAGGCTCCCTAAACGGCAGGATTATAACCTCAACAGTGAGAAACTGGGCCGACATCACTTCGGGCCCATTCAGCGCCGGGGAGAAATAGAAAAGGAGACGATGCGAAGCACGCTCAATCGGGGAATCAATCCAGCAAGACAGCGGCGTGATTCGATGGCGAAAAGAAACGGCATCGATACCTCTGGTGGTGGCGGAGTCGCTGCATCGACCCTCCGGTGGGCTTGATCCTGGAGATGACCGGCGAGGTAGAAGTTGAGAGGAACGTCAGATCCTTTGGAGGTCGTTCTTGAGGTAAGCCACAAAGAAAAGGTAAATCCGATGATTAAAGGGAGTTAAATGTGCAAAGATTGAAGGCGGATGGCCGGGTAAACAGAGGGATATCTACTGATATGGTAATCCCAACCCAGGAGCTCTAGGGAAGAGCTCCTACTCAGCGGCCATCTTGTAAGAAAGATGGCAAAGAAAATAGAGGACTGCTGTGAGTTGGAGCTCATATGGAAAAGCTGATCTTGGTTTAGGAGAAAGGACTATTACGGCTGAGTTGGACAGAGGTGTGGGGGAGTAAGGTACTTTCTGTCAACACCAGCATACCATATCTGGACAAGTGTACCTGATCTGGACAATGGTGACTACTTTTATTGTTTTCTCTAGGCTACGGTGACGACTTGTGTTGTTTCTTGTTGTTATTTTTTGTTGTTTTGGGGTGTGTTTCTAAACTGCATGTGCTGAATATTCTGGTTTAAGATGGTGATACAAAACATTGTTGCTCCGCCCGTGTTTTTGCAAGTTCCATGTCTTCCTCCTATGATTTGGGAGGATTGGACGGAATCTTTCGAGACATGTCTCGAGGCTGTTGGGGGAATGGCTTTATTGCCAGATGTAATATATCAATTTTAAAGCATTGTTTGGGTGTTGAAGGCAAAAAGTGTTAAAGACGTTACCTGTACCAGTACATAATAGTGAGAACACAGACGCAAGATCTGATGGTGATGCTGATGAATTGGTTGATGACTATGTGGTTGCAGTGAAGGCATTAGAGGACAATTTTGGTAAGAGAGTGAGTATCGTAGTGGAAAGGCACAGATTTTTCTCACAAGCTCAATTACCTGGTGAGACGATTGAGCAATATGTAGCGGTGCTTAGAACTGCAGCAGTTTCGTGCAGAATTGAGCAATTGCATGAAGAGATCACTAAGGACCAGATGATTAATAGAACCAATAACATGAGAATAGAAGGGAAACTATTAGGGTTAAAGGACCCTTTGTTCTAAAAAATATTGACATTGCACAACGTATGGAAAACCTTTCACGCGATGGTAAGGAGTTCAAAAATTGATTAGACCAATGGTGCGCCAGACCACTCTAGTGTGAATTAAATCAGTCTTTTACCAAAGTCTACATATGTGAAAAGTGGAGAAAAAGAGTAATTTCAATTCGGCAAGAACACGTATTGAAGATAGGATTAAACAGTGTTACAAGGGTGGTGGTATAAAGCACATTTCAGAGTCTAATTGTTGTCCCTCCATCAAAACTAGGTGCTACAAGTGTAAGAAGCTAGGACATTTCTCTAGGGTGTGCAGATTGGGTGTACTGAAGGAATTCAAACAGAATGTGAATTGGGTTAACAAGCAGGAAGGAGTGGATAGTGTGGAAATGCTGAGTAAGGATGATGATGATATAGAAGTTATGGTTGTGGGTGATGTTAAAACTCCTAGGGAAGAAGCTGGATATTGTCTGCCAAAGTGTGATGTGTCAGTGAATGGAAAACAAATATTGATGTGGGCGGATTCCTGTTCACCTTACACACTTATTGACCAGTCACTGGGAGAAGACGCTGGAAGTTGTGAACTGTTACCGGCTGAAGTAGAACTTGAAGGGTACTGTGTTATTAAATTACCGGTCATGGAGTATTTAACAACCCAGTTGAAATTCAAAAAAGGTGTGCAATTGATAAAGTTTATGTGGTAAAGAAAGGCAAAGCATTACTAGGTTGGAAGGAACAACGTATGTCAGGATTGATCTTGGACCCAAATTATCTCGAACAGGTATTGCTTACCGAGCTCAGGCAGGTCAATAAGTGGAGTTCCAATTTTCCACAACTAAGATGTTTGAAGAATTTTGAGCGCCATATTGTACTGAAAGAGGGTGTTATACATAAGGTCCAGAAAGTTCGCAATGTGCCTTTAACATTATGTGATCTATTGAAGCAGGAACTTGACAGACTGTGTGTGTGGGGTGTTACAGAATCAATTGAATCGTCTGAATGGTTAAGTCCTGTTGTCTTAGCTAGGAAAAATAATGGGAAACTCTGCATGTGTATGGACCTCAGAGATCTGAACTGTTGTATATCAATGAATCGATCGTCATCCGTTGCCCAACATTAATGAAATGTTGATGAATATAAGGGGTGCCAGGTATTTCACCACATTGGATTTATCGAATGCTTATGGTCATGTACGCCTGAATCCTGATTCAAAACACCTAACTTCTTTTATAACACCACATGGAGTGTATCAGTTTGTGCGGATGCCTTTCGGACTACCTTCAGCATCAGCCATGTTTCCAAGAATGATGCAGGGAGTTTTGATGTGATTAAAGAACGTGTTGTGTTTCCAAGATGATATTCTTGTGTGCGGTTCTGATGTGATGCAACATGATTCTGTGTTGGAACGTGTGTTGGAAAGATTGGAACAAGCTGGACTTTCGATTGGTGTTGAGAAATGTAGGTTTGAGGTGAAAGAAGTGGATTATTTGGGACATTCTTTGTCATGGGAAGGAGTGAAGCCTAAAGTGAAGCTGTTGGAAGCAATTAAGAGAACACCTACTCCGAGTGACAAGGAACAGTTGCGTTCTTAATAGAATCAATGGAGTGGTGCACCTTAGACAATACCCAAATTCGCTACTGTCCAGATAATGAGTCCAGCCAAGTGTCCAATTCAGTCACCAGCATTTATTTGGGTGGTACAAACAGAACATCATCCAGCCAACGCGTTTCGTTCAGATCAGTTGATTGAACTTCATCAGGGCTGTGGATAATACATATATAAAAACATAAATATACACAGACTGGACACACCTACACATAACAGACAGAACTAACTATTTAACACACACTGTGCATAGTGTCCAATCACAAAACATGCAGTTAAAAATGACAAAGTCAAAACATTGATAGATATTACTTTAACACACTAGATCGAAAAGAAGGCACAGGAAAATGAGCAATGGACAATAAACAATAAATAGTAGTGACATGCGGAAACAAGATGATAACATACTATGGTATTAATCATTTGATAAATGAGCCTATAAGCACATAGAAAGTGAAATATGTACTGAAGAAAAGTTTAAAACTATAGTGCAAGAGATCTACCAATCGGTAGAAAACAAATATATAACAAAATGATTTTGTGCATAGAAAAATGCAAAAGAGGAGGCCAAAGAAAAAGCATAACAGTACACACTATTAAGCCAGAAAGCAGCACAAGAGATCACCAGTCATACATTCCCACCGATAGCATGATAGAAAAGCCGTATTGAATCACCAGGGTTCATGTATCTATATGGCAACACCCAGGTGGTAAAGATAATGTATTGGGCATTGTAAAGGACACGTGCCTATTGAATGTAAACATCCACATGTAAGTCTTTCAAAAGCGTCCAAGGCCTCTTACATCAAGAAACCACATATCAGGTGAATACCGCTAATAATATTGCAGTGGTGCAACACATGTCTAGTATCACAGGGTAAAGGGCCACATAATAATGCCCCCGGTCTGATAGCCAAGCTACAGATGCCTGCAGAAAAAGTGGGAGGAAATGAAACACAACCCAAAGGAAAGGCATATCATGCCGGGATAACAAACGTAAAATATATCTAATGACTATGCAAAGCCTAGGGAATTACAAGTCCCCTGCTATCATTACTAACTAGTGTAAAACCATATTTGTTATCAATGAGCAGCGCTGGCTCCTAACGGCGCATTCACGTGCACAAAGACTCTTATCATTCCTTTAAAACCGATTTATATGCGCCCCCTCGCTTAAACAAAGTGGAATACATTATCCCCAGAGAGTACACCAAGTAGCTCGGGGCCCCTGCACACCCGTGATGAATCAAACAACCGCTTATATGCGGCATCTAAACATAAAGAACTGTTCCCTCCATTAAGGGAAACATGACACATTATTTTATATCCAGTGCAAAACATTGCAAGCGGAGGCCCATCCTGTCAATAAAGATAACCAAAGTAAGGCCAACAATAAATCAGAACATGCAACATCATGGGTCCCCGAAAACACAGTCGCACGCTGAGGAGCCTCCCACCTAATACTCAGCACTGGTATATGCAAACCTCCTCCTCCCTCATAACGCATGGTATTTAAACTGACTAAGTCGCAACAGAGGTCAGATAACAAGGTGACACAAGAAAGACTATACGTCGTCACCATATTGAATCCGGGCGATACATTCATAAAGTGCATATTAACAAATATACTGTATTACTTGAACTCCATCTTAAAAAACATTAACCATAATAAGTACGGTACGGACAGGGAACTCCCGGGTTCAGCAGCCTCGCCGCGGTACTCACCGTCCTGGTTCACAACTGGCAGAAAAAAGGAAAGGTTCACGGCGCCGGCAGTGTACGCGCCAATAAATAAGCTCCTGCTGCCAGGAGACACCGTCAGGTCCCGCATCAATGACGCATCGAAAGGTACGTAAGTGAGCCACACCCCCCTGGGCTCAAGATCTGTCGAGTCATAGAAAACTTTATTGATAAACAAAAAAAAGTCAGACACAACCAAGCGACTGGATTATCACTCTATTCAAAAAAGTTTCTGAAAATTGTGTTCATATCGGAAGGTATGCAAATGGGACCCCCCCCCCCCGGGCTCAAGATCAGTCGGTTAGTAGAAACCTTTATTGATAGACAATAAGAAGTCGCACACAGCCAAGCGACTATCTACCCCTCTATTCAAAAGAGTGTCTGAAAGTCATGATCCTATTATTGATGATACCTATACGCGTGCCGACAGCAAATCACCCATAGACTGTCAATTCGAGAAACGGGCCAGATTATGCATTCAAAAGGAATGGCCCTGTCCCAGTGCCAGGGATACGAAGGCGCCCAATGCACATTGCAGGATGTGCCACCATATCCAATAGATATGACACAGAATAAGTGAAACGAAAACCGAAAAAACGGAATATAAAAAAAAAAGAACAATTTCTTATTATGAAAATAAAAAATAAAAAGCAAAACTAAAACAAATATTTTACAACAAGGGAATCACCTATACTGCTCATAATACCTGAGGCTACATGTAAAAAATACATATATACATGCCCCCCCTGTGGCAAGCCTGTTGCTCGTCAAATGGCAGAAATGAACATCTAAGGCCATATGAACATGATGGCACATACGCACTATGTTCATGCCAGACAATATCCATGGGCAGTGTTAAACAGATACTAAAAGGTTTCACCCCACCAACGTGCGCCAAATTGAATAGAGTCATACCCCACCAATACGTGACTGTAGTAAAAGCAGCTGCCATCGGGCATTGATAAGTGGATTGATCAATGCTAATGCCAAGACATGTGGTCGAAACTGTAGTCATAGACACTGTGGTCCAAACTGTAGTCATAGACACTGCCAGCAAGCTGGAATACATATTCAAGAGACTAAACAGTGTACAACCACTATTAAGGCCAAATAGAGTAGTTTTAAATTACCTAAAATAAAATCAAGCGGCGGAGATATAAACTGAGCAAAAAATCGCAGCCTGAGTTAACATGACCATTGTGACCGGAGAGTACTAATTCTTATCGTGGTATGTCTTAAGAATACCAGAAGTGCCCCGATGTCTGGGGAATCAAGCGACATAAACCTTCATGCTGTAAGATTCCAGTTAGTGGGCGGGTGGATATTACTGCCCCGAAGCTACGATATAGAGGAAGAGAGAGATGATAAGGAGAGAAAGGTGAGAGAAGATGGAAAAAGATAAACACATATGAATTCCCACCACCTGACACTAGCATATCAGAAAATATATGCACAACAGACAACTCGGATTTGTATTTTAGATTGGTACAAATACAAAGGCATTTATCTCAGAAAATAATGAAATTCGTTTTCCGTATTGTGTCCCTTGTTTACAGCTTGTAATCTACAGATCCACCTGGCTTCACTTTGCCTCACAGCCAATTCTCTGTCCCCCCCTTTGGGCTTGCCTTGATATGGTAAATGCCATAGAACCAAAAAATAGGGTCCCCTGTGTGCGCGACCCTATAGTGGTCCGTCATGGGGTATCTCGGGTCAGAGTGTATCAGGGCTCTTCGATGTTCCTGGATTCTAGTCTTCAAACTGCATATTGTGCTGCCCATGTAGATAACATTACATGGGCAGCCAATGATGTAAACCACATGCGATGTATTGCAGTTGATGAAGTGATTGATCTTAAATGCCTGCTCGGTATTGAATCCAAATTCCTTCTGTTTGTTACAACCATAACAACATATGTTACAATTATTACAAGTGTAGAAACCCGAGGGTCCCATGGGTAGCCATGTTTTTGCAAGGGGAGTAGATGTGACATAACTAGGGCAAAGGGATTCACGTAAGGTACGGCCTCTTCTGTACACTATCGTTGGATTGCTGTTAATATATTGGCGTAACGTAGGAATATCCCATAGCAGATGCCAATGTTTCCTAAAAGCCCTAAAGAGTTTGTCATTATGGATAGTGTACTTCGTGTAGAAGGCTATTTTTCTCTCAGATTGCACAGAATCAGATCTTTTGTGTCTAGCCCCCTGTCTGTGCTCTTTCAAGGTGTCCGACCTAGGTAAACTGCGCTCATTATCTGGACAGTAGCAAATTTGGGTATTGTCTAAGGTGCACCACTCCATTGATTCTATTGTGTTGTTCTGGATCTGCAGTTGCACCTAACGACGGCGGGTGCAGGGGTGTTTGTGCACTAACCTTCGTTATATAAAAATAAGGAAACAGAAGAGGGAGGTGCGACATTTATAGTCCACCCTTAGTAGCATTTCTACAGTTGCGTTCTTTCCTGGGTTTAGCGGAGTATTACTCCAGATTTGTGGACCATTTTTCAGATAGGGTGCATGTTTTACAACTGATCAAGAAAAAAGGTACAAAATTTGTGTGGTCAAGTGAGTGTCAGCAGGCATTCGAGAATATCAATTGATTGATTGATTAAACCAGTGGTGGCTCCTCCGCTAAGGTGGAGGAGCGTCGCCCCACTGCTCACGGAGCAGTGTAAAAGAAATAATAAAACGATAACTCAAGCTATTATCATTTTATTTTTAGTATCGTCATGGGCCGAGTGGGGCTTGGCTCTCCTGACGTCGGGGAGGAGGAGTGGTTGCTGCACTCTAAAGTGCGCATGACGCTTTGGCTGGCCGTCTCGTGCCGGCCAAAGCTTCATGTGCACTTTGCATGTTCTCCACCCAGGCTGCATTACAGCCTGGGTGGAGATCATGCCCAAGCCCGCAGCCCCTGTTTGCTTGCCGAACCAAGGCACTCAAACAGGGGCTGGGGGCCTGGGTGCTTACCAATCACAACGCTGCATTGCAGCATTGTAATTCGCTGTGAGGAGCCTGGGTGCTTCCTGGAAGAGACACAACATGGGAGGGACGGGAGAGAGACGTGGTGAGATCAGGTAAGTGAATTGTAATTTTATTTCCTAGTCCACCCGCCACCCCCTCACCACCTCCTGCATCCCCGTACCATACCGGCTGATTGAAACCATTTGATCCACATGATAGTACTATTGTAGTTACTGATGCCAGTGTGTATGGATTGGGTGCCATGCCCATGCAAAGGAGGAACGGAGTGGAAAGAGTGGTGGCTTTTGCTTCACGAATATTGAGGGGAGCAGAAGAGACAAATTCTACCATTGAAAAGGAAGCATTGGCGTGTTGGTGGGGTGTACAACACTTTAGAATGTATGTGTAGGGGGCTCATTTTGAATTACGCACTGACCATAAGCCATTGGTATATTTGCTTTCTACGAAAGGTGCGTGTAAGGAAAGATTAGTGGTCGGATTAGGTAAAAGCCAAAGAAATTGGACGATTATATTTTGAATGTGAAGATTTAGTAATTTATGATGAAATGATTATATTTTGCATGTAAAGATTAAATAATGTAAGATGTAATTAGAGTTGTATCGTTTTTATTTGTTATCCATGTTTGTATTAAAAGAGCTATTTTTTATTGTTGTTTAAAAAAGAGGTGTGTGTTGTATTATTTGGGATTGGGTATGACAAAGTTCTATGTATTTTATTGCGGAGTATTCCAGAATTCTGGGGTGGGTTGGTCAGTTGGCTAGTGTCTGCCAGGGGTTTTACACTCTGTGTCTTGTACTTCAAATAAATCTCCTTTATCAAGATTTGGAGTCCATTCATCAGAAAAATAATCTGAGACTTACTCTCCGCAACGGCTACTGCAACAGCTACTGCCCTGCCGAACTCGCTGCCTGAAGAGTTGAGGTCAAGGACCTATCTCCATTCAGAAAAAAACTGCAAACCTGTCTACATGTACAATATTTAGGCAAATAACTCTTCTATGACTTTTTTATCCCTCTTATATTGAGTTGTATCTTGATGAGGTTACCCCGCAGTGGGCTGAAACACTTTTTATCAAATTTATGGTTGGTACTTTAGTACTGAATAGTTACACCTCTAAATGGAATAAGGCGCGTGCTGATGCAAACGATGAAGAACTGTGTTCTGTAAGTTTGCATCAGGTGGAAACCATAGAACATGTTCTCTTTTGATGTCCTTTGTATTCTTGTGCTAGAGCAAAATGGCTGAACACTTATTACCAGAATATGGGCTTCCAGCATTACTTACCTGCTCTTTGAATTTTGGGTTCAGATATGAGCAGATTAACGATTTTCTGCTTGAGCAGATTTCTACTAGCGGTGGGAGTGACCAGGAAACAGTTTGGCCTCTCGCTACAGTATAAGCCTGTCCTAGTAGCCAGCTGGTTTAGCCAGCGTTGGGAGACACGGCTATAACCCATTCGCTGATTGGTCCCCTATTGTAGGTACTTCGAGTTGCCCCAAAAATGTACTGATCCATACTGTGCTGCATGTTGATTTCAGGAGGGCCAGTTAAGCAGTACCATTATATAATGAATCAAGTGCACAACAGACTCAGTCCGTGGTCAGCAGGTTTACTAACCTGTTTTAAAAAGAGAAAAGGGTTTGTTGTAATGTTTGCACCTTATCCTACACGCAGCTCAGGGCGGGCATTTATGTGCATATTGCATTGGGGCACAAGAATTAGTTTATTTAGTGCTGCGCTTAATAAGGAAGAGCTATGTTGTTGTATTTTATACATTTTTACATAGCCCATTGTCATAGTATAAGCTGTTTCAGCACTTCACGTTACTAACTGATAGGCAGCTGGTTTATTTGGAGCTGGGAGTTATATATTCAACATAGTTCATGTCTCCCCTGCATACAGGTTTGTATGCATCTTGTCCTGTCACAAACATCTCTTGACTTATTATGTCCCCTATGTTTGTTTTACAAGGTCTTGTTATGTACCATTTTCATGCATTTAAATCATGCGCATCATGGTTGTTCTTCTGGCCAACCGAAGGGTGAATAATACTTTTTATCATAAGATCTAGCACTTGCACTTTATCTAACCTGGTTGACCTGTGGAATAAAGTGGGGCATGATGCGTATAATGTGTCAAGGTATCAGCCAGGTATTTAATGATACAGGGGAGGGTCATGCTGCTGTATTTGAAATTTTGTTTATGAATGTGTGAGTTTTATTTTGTATGCCAATGAGTTCATCACTGTATTGTATTGATTTTTTTCATTAAACCGCTTTTATGGTTTGTGACCAAAATAAAGTATTATTTCTACTACCACCCTCTTATAGTCCAATGCTCATTACTCTTATTCAGTGTAATTTCTTCTCTATTCCTACCCCCTAGTCTATTACTTTTTTAATCCATCTTCCCACATCCTCTCCACTGTCTTCTTTTTGATATGTCATTTTCAAGTATCCCTTTAGTCTTACTTTTCCATCTCTCTTCATCGGTTATCACACCTTCACATGTATCCTACCTCATTCTCTCCTTCCGTTACCACCTTCCATCTAGGATATCGTTTTCTCCTAAAACACAGGCCTATCCTCCACTTGACAAAGAGATCACCCATCTCTCAAGTTGTTCTTTGCACTGTGCGCGGATACCTCTCCAGTGTACTTGCTCTTTATTTAAATGAAAATATAAAATACCTTATGTTCTCCATTACTCACTTGGGTGAATCTACTTACCAGCTGACCATTGGGCTGTATTGGGCCTACCTTGTAAGGCAGTGTGGGCCTCAAAAGTCACCTAAAAAAAATGCTCATGGGTGAGTGGCTCAGGGACGGTGTCAAACCTCAATTTCATGAGGCAATATATCCCAGAGACAAGGTACAGAATAAGCACATCAAAAATACATTTAAGAAAGGACTGACTTCTAGGGCGGAATGATAAAGTTTATATAGATTTAATTAATATTATTTTTTTTAAGTGTTTTATAATGCGCTACCATTTCCCAAGAGTATCAGAGCACTGTTCACATGATTGGAAACAGAAGCAAAGACATGACATATTAAAACACATAACATAAAATTTGAACAAGATATGGTATGTTGTATCAGAACTATTATTAAACATCAGCCACTCAGTTATGAAGCACTAGGATAATTCTCCATGATGGTTTTCTGGGGACCTGAGATGATTCAGTTCCAGGTACCCGGGTGAACAGTGTTTGTGTGCAGTTCTACAGGGATCGATGTGAATCTGCCTTAGTAGTAGTAGTAGTAGTAGTGTTGTTACGGTGCCCTTGGAGACAGGCTAACCTAGTCTTTGTATGAGGAATCTGTTCATTAGTATCCTTTTCACCTCTTTTTTGAGAATGTGAGTCGATGGGATTGACGGAATCTCGGGTGGTAGGGATTTCCATATCCTCTGAGCCAATTCTGAACAGGAACGTGTGTAGGTTTTTTGTTTCCTGAATCTGAGGTGGGGGTGGGGGGGTTCTAGCCTGAGGAAGTTCGCACTTCTGAGGGAGCGGCTGCCCCCTGAGATTCAAATCTTTTCTGCCAGGTACTGGGGTTCATTATAAAGCAAGGCTTTGTGAGTGAGGCAAGTTATTTACAGCTGAGTTCTGGCTTCGAGAGGGAGCCATTTGAAAGACCTAAGTGAGGGCGTAATGTGGTCAAAGCGTCTTGTGCCTGTTACCAGTCTTGCTACTGCATTGAGAGTCGCTTTGAGTGGAGCCGTTCTTGACTTGGGGAGACCTGTAAGGGTCACACAGCCATATTCTAGTCTGGAGACCACTAGTGATTGTAATGCTAGTTTGAAATCTGGTGATGACAGGAACGGTTTCACTTGCTTCAGTAGGTTGAGCTAGAATGACACACTGTGCATGGTTGAACTGACATATGCTTGTATGTTCAGATTCTTATCCAGTGTTATTCCAAGGGATTTAGTGGATTCTATAATGGTAGGTTTGCAGTTCAGGGCGTCTAGGTGATTAAGCCAATATTGTATATGTGGGGAGATGTTATGAGGGGAGATAAGTAGGAATTCTCTTTTCAGAAACTTCAGCATGAGGCTTTTTTGAGACAGCCAGGTTTGTGTTTTAACTACAGTGTTGTCTAGTTGGATGACATCCTCTGGAGAGGATATCTTTAAGTATAATTATGTATCATCCGTGTACATGTGGTATGTAAGATTTGATTGTTGGAGGTTTTCCATCAGTGGCTCCATATAGAGGTTAAAGAGTGTGGGGGAAATAGTCGTCCCATCTTGTCGGTGAAGCATTTGAAAGTGAGCTGTCTAATTTGATTCGTTGTGAGCGGTTCTGCAAGAAGGATGCGAACCAGTTGAGCACATTCCCTGATAGCCGTATTCTGTTTTCTAGCAATTCTAGTAGGCTGTTGTGGTTGATCCTGTCAAGCGCCAATGAGAAGTCTACCATGATGAGTAGGCAGGAATTGTTGATCTCTAGCATCTTAAAGGCCTCATCCGTGATGTTTACGATGGCCGTTTCTGTGCTGTGCCCTGGTCTGAATCTTGATTGAAATTTGTAGAGTGGGTTGAAACGTTGATTATGCTGACACAGTTGGTTGTGTATGCATTTTCCAACAATTTAGCCAGAATGGGGATGTTCAACATTGGTTGAAAGTTGTTCAGGGTTGTACGGTCTGCACCAGCTTTTTTCAAGAGGGCTGCCACTTGCCCAATCTTCAGGCAGTCTGGGAATATGCCTTGTTTTAGCGATTAATTTACTAACTTCGTCAGTAGGGGGGAGAAAAGGTGACTGAGTTTCTTTAGTATTGTGAATGAGATAGGGTCGTTAAAATGTGTAGTTGGTTTAATAGATAATAAGGTCTTGTGGCCCTCATCCTCGTTTAGTGTTTTGAACTCTCCCGATTGCTTGGTTTTTAGTCTTGGATGGGTGGTTCGTAGTTTGATCCTTGACTCGGGATAGAGACTCACCGTCGGAATGGTGATCATTGCCTATATCAGGCCGTAACCTTCTCTGTCGATCACAATTAATTTTTCGATTTCTAAGATTGTTTCTTCGAAAAAGGAAGAGAAAGCTTCACAGTTTTCGACTGAGTTGTTACTAATCCTGATTACATTGTTTGTCCCTGTCTGTTGATTGACAGTTTTGAAAAGACTCCCTCGGCAGTTCCTTGCAATGTTGAGCTCGTTAGTTCGAGAACATTCTGCACTTCTGTTGGGGGGGGGAGGTTTCTCAAGCAAAGCGAGGACAGTTCCACACTGTTCATGTTTCTGGTGTCTCTAACCCAGCATTTATGTTTGGTTTCTTGACCTTTAAATCTCTATGTGTGTGCATTTAGGTGAAATAGGATTGAGTGATGATCGAACCAGTCATTGGGTGTGATTGAGTCAATTGTCAGTGTTCCATCTCTGGATATGATTAGGTCGAGCATTGATCCTTTGTTATGTGTTGGGCTTGTGCAGAATTGGGTCAGGTTTTGATCTGAGAGGAAGTGTTTTAGAGTAAAGATCCTCGTCGTTCCAATGTAGGTTGAAATCTCCACGAAAGATGACACTGGGGTTAGCATGGAGTGTATTGCAATTGTATTCATTATATGTTGAATGAATAGCTGGTTGTTTCCTGGAGGGTGATAAATGCGGTGTATTTTAGCATCATGGATGATTGCGATCCCTCCTCCCTGTTGTTGCGGTCGGTTGGTGGAGATGCAGAATAGTGTAATTTGGAGGAACTAGGATGTCAAGCAGGGGTGTGAACCATTGATTTAGCCAGGTTTCCATCAGGAAAAGAAAGTCAACTTCATGATGGATGATAGTTTTGGCGATGTCTGCAGATATTTGATCGCCGATGTGCAGTTGAGTTACATACATTTTGGGGTCGGTTTTGAGAGACACGTGGAATTAAGATTTGGTGTTACCGGGATCGAAATTAGGTTCTCATGGTTTGCATTCTGCCTTTTGCCCTGTGGCCTGCGCATTTTCTTGATGTCAATGGTTGGTATGTTGTATATCGACGGTGAGGCAGGCAGCGAGGTATCCTTGTAGTTTAGAAGCAAGGCTTCAATGTCTGTCATTGATAGATGACTATGTGCTCTCTTCAGCCGAAGTGCATCATGAGGTGCAGGTGTGGATGGCCAAGGATGAACGACGGAGTTTGTGTTTGTGTGGGAGAGGTTGTTATCCTTTTAAGGCTAGTAAGGATATCTTAATTTTCATATTCGCAATTTTTAATTCCTCATTCATTTTTTCGATTTTGCGTTCAAGCCTGTTTAGCTGGATGGGCCAGTATGGAGTCAGATTGTGTCTGCGGAACATGCTGCTCCTCGTGGATTCTCTAATGTGTGACTCTCTCTGTCATTCTCCCATATGGATTGATCTGAGTGTGTGATCGCTGAACACAATGGGATCTGAATTTGGTGTTCGTAGTATTGAAGGTGTCCTTACGTGCCCATTTAGTGGCTGGTTGAAGCCATTGTAGGGGATATTCCCTAGGATTTCATTTGTGATGTGTTTACTCATTAGTATCTTCTGATAAACTGAACTAGGTGTATGACCGGTGGGCTTTCTGAGGGCAGTGTTGTGCGTTTTCTGTGGTGTGAGGGTCAATTCCAGTTGGGAGCTAGTGAATGTTTTCATCCCAGAGGGATGTTGTTTCAGGTTCATTTTGTTTATATATGACTCAATGTGAGAAAACAGGCTCGAGCTCCCCTACTTACAACACAAATGTCCCCCAGTCCATATCGCCGACCACCGACTAAACCGGAGCACCTGTTATAGAAAGAAAGAAAGAAAGAATTAAAGGGTTAAAATAGGAAGAAACCAACTACTAACAAAAGACCACTGTAATTTTGAACAGGGAGGCAAAACAACCACAGGAGAGAGCCAATCCCTGGAACGAGGAGGAAGAGAAAAGGACACTGCCGCAGGATGGAGAGAGAGCGGGAGAGAGACCGGAAAGGAGTAAGAAGGAGGAAATGAGGAGCAACCCGGGAGGAAGCCATCCAGTGAAGCAGACGTGTCGGAAGACACCTCCGGCCTGGATGAGACCCCTGAATCCTGGACTGAGGAGTGGTGGACTCTGCTGGAGGACACTGGAGAGCCTCCGCAACTCAAGAGAGTGTTGAAGGGGAGGGGGTGTGATTGTTTGGGGAGGGGGAGAGGTCACGGTATGGGATTGTGTTTGGGGTTGCACTGATTTTGGTTTTATCCTGCTCTGGTTGAGAGGTGCTGGAGCGTCCCTATATTTTACCTGCACACTACTTTGTATTCCTAAAAGCACTATCACAGACCATTCGGGAAAACGAGTCCTGTGATCCAAGTGAGGTTATCCTGGTACAAATCCTAATCACTGTGACATAACAAAAGGAAGGGGAGGAGACCCGAGGACTGTAGGAACAAGGGCAGTCACGGGCCAAACAACATCAATCAACCCCAAACCAACTAGTTGCATTCTCACCTTATACACAGGTACTACCCTTTCTCAAAACCTTTACCCCAGCCTCGAATGCACAAATACGGGCGTGGTGAAGGATAGAAGAAAAGAAAGCCAACTATTTACTTACTACTGTTTTATTTCTGTGAGTCTCCGGGTGCGCCATCCTGAAGGAAGAACCTGTGGAAGGAAAGGAAACCAACCCTGTTTCACTATATTCTACAGACTGACAACAGAGTTGTCCATCGGCTGCCATTCTTATCAAAACTTTCATTTCTTTATGCAATTTTCCAAATAAACATCAACATTCAGAAGACTACCCAGCCTCTGCATTTATATATCCGCCCAGCCCTCCCACTCTCATCTAGTGAGAATGCGTTAAATCTCTGATTCCCTCCATTTGTTTATGTATTTGTGTGGGTGGGGGGAAGGTAATGGAAGGACTATGTGAGCCTGGGGTTTGATGGGGATCCTGAATAGTTCTTGTTGTTGTAGTGGATCTGTCATATGTCATAGGGATGATGTCAGTTGGAGTTGGTTCTTGGTGTTGCTGATCAAGTGTACCTGCTGTGTAATCTGCAGTTTTGGAGAGTGGAGCGGTTTGTGTTGGTTGGATTTGGGCCTTGGTCTGGTGTGGTGCAGATCCTGTGAAGTTGTTGTTTAATTTGCGAGTCTTGGAGAGTGCTCCAGAGTATAGATGCTCTTGTGTGTGCTCTCAACAAGTGGAAACCACTGATCAAAGGTTTCAAGATTTGGGTCAGATGCTTGTCCAGAATGATGCAGTTCTTGTAGATTGATATTGATGCTTCTGTATCAAATAGGTGGGAGGGAGAGATAAATAATTAAGGCCACGGGGTATCTTGGTGGAGTTTGAGCCCTGTAAGAGTGCGTGGACCAGTTCCTTGGACCAGTTCTATTCACCTCGCTGTCCATCGTGTAAAGAAAATAAGGCCCTAATTTATGGCTCCTTTCTTTAAGGATAAGTAGGAGACAGAGATGAGTGCTTCTTGGCATGCTTTTGATCCAGCGCGATATTAGCAAACAGCATTCATACACAAAACACTCACTTGGGCCCATACATTCATACTACGCTAATACTTACGCTGGGTTTTATCAGTTGTTACTCTTTATCAAAATCCCTGCTACCAATTACCTTCTGAATGAAGAGTAATGACTTACCAATGGATCCTTTGCTAATTGGGAAGTTTAAAATGAGTGACATTCATTATAGTACATAATCCTGAAATAACCACTGAGTCAGGAAGTTTTAAAATGTTTATCTAAAGATTTAGCAGAGTAAAGTACAGAACCACACGGTACTTAATCACAATACCCAAGATGAAGCATAGAATAATTATTGCTAATTAATGACGGTTCCTCAGGAAAGGAGAGGATAGAGACAGCAGCGCAACTAAAGGTTGCATTATATTTACCTAAGTGCCAAAATCCAAATCCCTTGGCCAAGGAGTTGGAAAGAATAGGACCCAGGAAGGATGAAGAGCAAAAGACCTCCTCCAGGATCAGGACAGGACCGGTGACCTCTCTACAACGACGCCTGCGTCGTTCCCCTCTCTGATACTCGACTTCTCCTCGATTCTCCCGTGCCTTCCTTCTAATGGACTCCGCCGCCCCCTCCTCAGGACCTCTCTGGACAGCGGTTCAGTCTGCAATCGATCAGTTTGGCAGTCTGGGGCTAGAAGCTAACTAATTAGCTAATTCTATATCTATTATACCCTTCTACGCCCATGTACCTCCCCTTAATGTTGCCAAAATATGGGGCCACTACTTCTGATTGGACAGGGACAGGGGGTTGATCCTCACACCATATTGATTTGTCTTGAATTCTGAAGCCTATTGTTTTTAAACTACCGCCCCTTCAATTGAATACATTTGCTTTATTTCCCACCGTCTCACGACAAAATTGACAATTTATTCATATAATATGTTTCTCTTCGGCAAGAACATCTTGGTATGTAGTGGTGTCAGCCAGCAGGTTATGGCCTTGGGTGATGTCCAAGTTGACTTCATCTTTTTCTATCTGGTCTGCCACTGCAGGGCGCATTTGCGGAATCTTTGTCACACGAGCTTTCATTGCACCAAACCCAGGCCCAAGTTTACGAACTGATAAAAGTCAAAGAAGAAAATATTAAAATCACAAATAAAATGTTTCACTGTATGCCCACCTTTTCTACTCTATTCCCATTTAATTATAATACTGTCCCGCATTAGTAGCGTTAAGAAAACAACAAATTAATAATAACATGAGAGCAAGCTGAAGCATGTGAAAACATCAAGCCGCAATTTTAATACACACTGCGCAGAAGCAGAAGTTTTCCCACCAAGCAAAGAGAGACGTCACAACAAGTGATATGGTTGAGACATGCGCAGATAGTTTCCCGCACTTTAGCAGCCATTTTGGATTACAGACAAGCGTTATTCATTAGTAAAACACATAGGCAAGCATCCTTTCTATTCGTGTCGTGTATGCAAAGGTTAGTAAAACAATACAAGTTTAATAAATTAATACCATGAGGAGGATTGTATACAAGCAAGTTTCGTTTATGAAACCTTGCTCCATCAATCCCCTCTCTGATGGCGTTTCTGAGCCATCAAATTACTACCCACAATCAGATGCCAACTTCTAGCAAATTACTTTATTCTCATTCTTACACTTTTTCATTTTTGCCATCCCCTTTCAATTTCTTGTATAATTCACTTCTCCACTCTTCAAGTTCTATTTCATCAATTTTTCGCTTCTTTCCTCTACCTGTCACTTTGTATGTTCCACTCTTTCTACAACATTTGCACCATATTGTTATTGCCAATATTATTATTGCTATCCCTGCTAAAGGTACTAATATTTGACCTATAAGTCCTTTTCCTACATTAGCAAACCAGGTACCAATTGACGCAATACTATTTGTCAATCTTTCCCATACACTATCAACTTCCAGTGGTTTAAGTTCCTTCTCAAGTTTAGTTATATTCTGTATATACGTTCCAATTTCTGCACTCTTATCAGGAATATAAGTGCAACAATGTTTCGTCTTCAATAATTTACAGACTCCGCCCTCTTTTGCCAATATTATATCAAGAGCAAGTCGATTTTGCATAACCATAGATCTAATCGCAACCATTTCCGCGTTAATCATTAGAAGCCCTCCAGCAGTATCCGTTGATAAACGATCAACCACTGTAGACAATTTACATATTTTCCTTGAGTTCAGAATTATTCACACTGAAGGTATCAATGCACCAAATATATCACCTACAATTTCTGAAAAACTAGCTCTTTTACTACGTATTAATTCGCTATTGTTTTCATTGTTCCCAGTGTTTCTTTTTACGTGGTATATCTTTGGAAATACTATTCCAAAATAACAACTACCATACCACCGTGCAGGAAGCCTAAAGTAAGCCTTATTCCCACACACATAATAGATTCCAGGAAAAACTGAATCTGTTCCTCCTTTGAGTCCCCAACCTCCAAGAATTAAAAAATTGTGTTCACATTCACTGGTACCGATGAAAACATTGTTATAATCAGTCTTTAACCTATGAAGACAAATTTTTCCTGTCTTTACAAAATCCAAAGCCATAGCAGCTTGAGCCTTGCCAGGTGTGTAACTCCCTTCTTTCTCCGCCCAAGGTGGCAAATGAGCCTTATGCTCAGAAGCTTTCTTTTGGAAATCTTGTCTTCTATCTTCTACTAAATTCAAAAATATCTTTTCTTCTTCAAGTAAAGAACATGTTAGATTGTGTCTATGTGCATGTGTTATGTCTATTGATTTCATTGTTAAGAAAAATTCTCCCATAAACTGTGCGTCTTGACTACTAAGCACCGGGTTCATACTCTTGCGAATCGGAACCTCAGAAAATATCACATCTAGGTTTGAATAATAATACTGAAGTCTCCCTGTTCTATAAAATAAACTAGACAAAACACTACATGATATGCCATATGTCAGTGGTAAGTGATGGTATGTTAATCCTTCTGCTACTGATTCAGGTAACTTCATACAGACATAACAATTACTAACTTCCATGGTATCTACATATTGAAACAATAACTTTGTGAAAACGTTTAAACTAGTGTCGTTGTCAGCTACTTCATGATGAATTTCTGGTTCATTCTCTGCCATTAGTTCTACTCTATTGCCCTTCATGTTTGCTGTCCTCTCCTTAGTTTCATTATTAATCTTTTTATCTATTATCATAAGGTAAGGAACTGCTACAATCAGGACTAACCATACTATAAGCACCATTACTAGACTACATATGCATATTGCACAGCATCTTCTACAACATCTCTGTTTTGGTCTCCCAGCAACTCTATCGTCAGGCATTTTCGACAAGGAAGATCGCTCTTCTTATCTATTTCCTCTTTTTCTTTATATGATTCTTTTGCTTAGTCAAGGTGGTCTTATTTCTTTTTCGTACGTCAGTTCTGTACTTGTTCCTTCGTCACCACTTTCACTTGACTCTGAGCTTTCGAAATCTTCAAGAATGATGTAAGTCCAGTCGGGACCCTTGAATTTGTTATTCACAAGTTTCAGTCTTTTACTTCTTCTTTTCTCAGTCTTATTTTCTTGTTCAGTTTGACTTGTTACTTCATTCACTTGATCTGGATCTTCACTTCTGGTTGTTATATGGTATTTTACTCTTTTAATGACACTCGGTAAATGATCTCCTTTTCTTGTTTTCTTTGTTTGCACTGTTTCTTTATCTTTGTCTTCAGAAATCTTTTTAATTTCACTGGTTAGTACTGTTTCGTGTTCTGCAATTACTGTGTTTCTTGTTTGCTCTTTTTCAGGTCTGATTGGTTTCTCTGCAACAGCTCCACTGTGAGTTTCCAATAAGGGATCTTGTTCTTGATTTATTTCTTCATGTTCTTGATTTTCATGATCTTTTTCTTCTGTGCACTCTTCTTGATCTAACTTGTTCTGATCAGGGCTTATTGCACTGTGAACTTCTGCAGCCTGACCGGATTCTTCTAAACCTGTCTGTCCCTGCTCAAAGTTTATCAGATCTTCGTCGCTTTGAGCCCAGTTTCCTTTCCCTATCTGATCTTGCTCAGGTTCTCTTATTGTCTCTTCTTCTTGTGCCTGAGCTGCTTCTTCTTCACCTATCTGATCTTCTTCAATTTCTTCCAATTTTGTTTGACTTCTTGTTCTGTGGTAAACTTCGGAAACTTCAACCACTGGTATCCAGTCCTGACTTGTGCTCGGTTGTTCTTCTTCAGCTTCTCTTGAATCTCGAGCCTGAGATTCCTCGGCTGGGCAACCTTCAGCTTCCTCAGTGATTGATGCTGTCTGAGGATTTTCTTCTTCAGGATCTGGTACTCTTTTGGTGTGGCTTACGTGAATCCAGTTAGGAAATCTTGCACACTTCACTGCTGTGTTGGTGGTTAGTATGACTTGACAAGGACTGCTCCATCTGGGTGATAGACACGTTTCTCTGGTGTGATTCTTCACTACCACCCAGTCACCAGGATTCAGATCATGTTCTTGTTCGGGCTGCCTGGAAACTGCGTCTTCTCCAACCTGGTGAGAGACAGAACGCACTAGGTCAGCCAGTCCCTTACAATAGTCCAGAACCATATCATCAGATATATTCAGTAGTTTGTTTGTGGGAACATGTGTTTGTCTCATTGCTCTTCCCATCATTATTTCGTGAGGGCTCAATCCTGTGTTTCTGTCAGGTATGCTTCTGAGTCCCATTAAAACAAGTGGCAATGCATCTGGCCATTCTAATGATGTTGAGGCACACATCTTTCCCAATCTTGACTTTATAGTGCCATTCAATTGTTCAACCACTCCAGAAGCTTCTGGACGATATGCACAGTGCAGTTTCTGTTGGATTTGGAATGCTTCACAGATTATTTGGATCACTTCACTGTTAAAATGTTTTCCTCTATCTGATTCCAAAGTTACTGGGAAACCAAACCTAGGAATAAGCTCTCGTAGCAACAGTTTTGCGACTGTAATTCTATCATTTCTTCTGGTAGGGTAAGCCTCCACCCACTTTGAAAACAGACATACTATGACTAGTACATATTTCAGCCCTCTGCATGGTGGTAACTGTATAAAGTCGAACTGGAGTCTTATAAAAGGACCCTCTGCCTTTCCAATTTTTCCAAACCCAATTATTGTTTTCCTCCCGGGATTATGCATCTGGCAAGTTAAACATCTTTGGCAAAGACTCTCTGCAACCGCCCTGAATTTAGGATTATACCAGTTTTGTCTGAAGAGCCTAATCATTGCAACTCTCCCTATGTGTGTGTCTCCATGATACATTCTGGCCATTTGTGAGAGTAGACAATCTGGCATGACTGGTCTGCCATCAGCACTGATCCACACTTCATCATCTCGTCTCTGGGAACAACCTACTTTGATCCACAAATTCTTTTCACTTTCATCCACTTCATCTTGCAGTCTTTTAACATCATTCCATGTTTCAGGCGGCATGTACAGCATAAGTTGGCAGCTGATTCCCATTCTTTCCACCCTCTTATTGACTGACAATCTATTTTTGGCACAATGTTGAGCCACCAGATCTGCGTATCTGTTGCCGACTACCACCCAGTCATCTCCTGACTGATGTGCGGCACATTTCACCACAGCCAATTCTTTTGGTGATTGTATTGCTTCTAGCAATTCCTTTACAAACTGTCCATTTTTAATGGGGGATCCTGAAGAAGTCAGAAAATCCCTCTGCATCCTTAGTTGGCCAAAATCATGCACAACCCCGTAACCATATTGACTATCGGTAAATATAGTTACTTTTTGATTCCTCCCAATTTTGCAGGCTTTTATCAACGCAATCAATTCAGCTACTTGTGCAGATTTGACTCCTGGTAAAAAAGATGCATCAACTATTCCAGTTAATTCACATACCGCATAGGCAGCCGTTAGTTTACCGTCTTCATGTCTTTGACATGAACCATCAACAAATAGCTCCCTGTCTGGCTTTTTAAGAGGCTGTTCCTCAATATCTGGGCGTGGTTTTGTGCATAATTCTGTAATCTGTAAACAATCATGTTCATCTTCTTCGTCATCTTTAATTCTCTCATGATATGGGTCTGGTAGTAAGGTTGCTGGATTTATTATAGTACACCTTACCATGGTCACATTTTCAGCACCCATTATGATTCTTTCGTATTTAGTCAGCCGACTAGGAGTAAGATGCTGAGTTCGTGTTCTTGTCAACAGAATCACAACCGCATGTGGAACATACACCTTTACAGGATGTCCCATCACAATTGACTCACTTTGTTCAATGCTCAAACAAGTAGCCGCCACTGCTTTTAAGCATCCTGGCAACGCGGCTGCTACTGGGTCCAATGTAGCAGAAAAATATGCTATAGGACGTATGTCTAATCCGTGCCTTTGAGTTAGGACAGAAAGTGCACAATTTTCTCTTTCATGACAGAATAATGCGAATTCTCTTTTATAATCTGGGATGCCTAGGGCTGGTGCTGAGCACAGAGCATTTCTCAATTTTACAAAAGCTCCTACACTTTCATCATCCCATTCAACAGGATCCTTTGCTTTCTTTTTCGTCATGTTAATTAAAGATTTCGCTAGTAGGGAAAATCCTGGTATCCATTGCCTACAGTAACCTACTATTCCTAGGAACATTCTTACTTGTCTTTGGGTTACAGGCATTTGCATTTTCTTAATTAATTTTACTCTTTCAGAGGTTACTCTTCTTTTTCCCCTCTCAATTTGATGTCCAAGATACTTAACAGCTGTTGTACAAAACTGCAACTTTTCAGGTGAGACTTTATGCCCTTCTTCTGCCAAAAGATTTAATAATGCTATGGAATCAACAACACAGTCCTCTCTGGTGTTCGATGCCACCAATAAGTCGTCGATATATTGCACTAGGATTGAACTTCCTGGCATCACTAGTTTCTCAAGGCACTTTTTCAATATTTGATTGAAAATGGAAGGACTTTCTGTGTACCCATGAGGAACACGATTCCATACATAGACCTTGTTCTCAAATTTAAATGAGAAAAGATATTGGCTGTCTGGATGCAATGGTATTGAAAAGAACGCTTGACACAAATCAATTACTGTGAACCATCCTGCACTCCACGGAATCTGGTATAGGATTACTGCAGGATTTGGTACTACGGGACAACATGGTTCTACAATCTTATTTATTTTCCTCAGGTCCTGAACAATCCTATATTTTCCACTAGGTTTCTTTAATCCCATTATTGGTGAATTACATGGGATACTCATTACTTCTTTTAGTATGTTTTGTTCAACCATTCGATCGATTTCTTCAATGACTCCTGCTTTTACTTCTGCACTCATTCTGTATTTTCTGGTATTTTGGAAAATTGCACCTTCGTTTACAGTAATTTTAACTGGGTCTATTTTAGCCATAAGTCCTACTTCTTTTCCTGTGAAATCCCAAACTATGGGGTTTACTGTGCCTTTTAATTCTTCTGGCAACTCGTCTTTTGTTATTAATGAAAACATCTCATCTACTTCTGTACCCTGTTTTGCAATCATAATTTTATATACATGGTCTTCATCTGGTGTCTGAACTGCCACACCATCCGGTGTGCAGAAAATTGTACAATTCATCTTGCACAACAAATCCCTACCTAATAAGTTTACTGGACTAGAATCACACACTACAAATTGATGTATTTCTCTGAAATTTCCGATTTTAACTTCCATGGGTTCGGTAAGAGGTGTTCTAATCCGCTGATTAGCTACCCCCACTACTTGGATATTTTCACCAGAGAGAGGAAGGTCGGGAATGTCTGCTGTTCTTACAGTAGACCTGGTAGCACCAGTGTCCAAAAGAAAAGTAATATCATTACCTTTCACATTTCCTTCAACATATGGACCTGACTGGTCTACCGGTAGGGATGCGCCAAGTACGCACTCCTTCTCCCCCTCTCCTAGGCACCGTCATGAACTGTATTGACAGAAATCGTCCTGAAAAAGAAATTGTGATGTCATATAATCATTCTTACCACTTCCTCCTTGATATCCGATGTCTGTACCATGCTTTGCTCTGCTTACATTACCCTGAATAGGTGCAGGTGGCAACTGACTCTGAGGATTTACACCCTGCTGTGAGTCATTCTGCGTCTGTGGATTTAAATTTTGATTTGGACCATTATTATTCCGAATCTTTTTACATTCATCCTTCGAATGCCCCAATTTTCCGCATCCATGACAAGGAAATTTCTTTTTAGCTTCTTCTCTACTCATTCGTCCTCTAAATTTTCCACCATTCCCAGTATCACCATTCGTTCCAGAATCTTTTCCTGGATTTTCACTTGGATTTTCCAAATTAATTCCCTGTTTCTCAGCCATTTTCACCTGAGCCCACATCACCTTTTCCTGCAATTTCTTGTGTCTATCCTCAATATCGTCTCCACAATATTTTGCATACTTCAAAATCTCATCAATCGGCTTCCCTTGCCAACACAGCATGTGTTGTTTAATCATCTGACAAATATCTGGCTTCAAACCGTAAACAAATCGATACACAAACTGACTCATGTTCTTGTCTCCAATGTCCTCAAATCCACTATACTGTTTAAATACCTGCAATAAACGCTCATAGTATGAATGTACCGATTCATTAGCTTCTTGGGTAGTTCGATCTATTTTTACCCAATCTGTTTCTTTCGGGGTATTTTCCCTTTCAGGTAAGTTATCACCTGCTGATACTTTTTCATCACTTCATTTGACGGGGCACCTGTTTTCGGATCTCTAGGATATTTGTCACTTGGCCAATCCACTGTGATTTTGCAATCTGTCCATAAATCGGCAGGTACCACTATGTCAAACAAACCATCCAAATCCTTCAACAATACTTTCGACACCTTCACAAACCTGTCAACCTGCTTGTACCATTCAATTGGTTTTTCTCTCAACTTTGGAAAATCATTCGTAAATGACAAAATATCCTGTCTGCTCCATGGGACATGTACATATCCTCCTCCCGCAACTTCTCTCATTGGATACATTTGATCTGCTTTCCCTGTTTCCTTCATCACATATTCAGATGCTGTTCTACTTGTTCGTGCTTCTTCCTTTTTCTTGGCCCACCTAGTTCTCCATTTATCTAGGTCTCCCCATTTTTGCAAAACTAACATTAATTCTCTTATTTGCAATCTTCTTCCAGAGGCATTCATATTTTCTAAATCTTTGTCTGAAAATTCTGCTCTATAGGGTTTCTGTAGTACTTTTGATCTCCCTATTTCTATTCCCATCTGTAGTGCTAAATTGGATAATTTTTCATGAAATAACCTTACATTTCTGGTGATACTCCTGCACAGGAACAATAATTCTTCATCATCGTAGGTATTTAAGCGTTCTAGTCCTACATTTCCTGCTATTATTTCTTCTAATTCGACTTTCAATTTATGAATGTCTATTATTTTCGAAGGTGTGCACTGTTTAACTGACCCTTGTACCCATTTTTCTAAATCTTCAGGTGTTACTATGGTGGCACTTTTTGCTCCCAATGAAGTTATTAAACTTACATCTTTTGAACATCCAGGTACATCTTTTCTGGGAGTGCTATTTACAGTACCTCGAATAGGCAAGTCCATGAGTGATATTGTGGATTCACAGTCACTAAATTGATCCTCAATTATAACTGGAGCTTCAGATTTGGGATTATTCACAGGAGTAGGTGCAAGTATCGGTGGAGGACAGCTTCCCTGAGTACCATATAATGGAACTACTGGACCAATTGTTACAGGTATGGTCAATGAATCAAGATGTACTTTTATCTGTGTTATTTTCTGTATTAATTCTGCTCTGGTCTTCTCTAGGGCTTCCCTTTCCTTGTCATGAAGTATTCTACTAGGGGTAAATTCATGCATTACCTGTGGCACTAATGGAGTTTTTATCGGTGGTGCACTTGGGGTGCATCCACTTGCCCCTTCCTGATATGGTGGGGGGTTTCTTAACATTTCTTCCATAAATTCGTCTTCAGAGTCGTCATTTCTCATTAAATGTTTTGTCTTTTCTGTGCATTTACTTCCTAATTTCTCCTCTGCTGTTAACAATGGATATAATCCTTCTGTAATCATTGCTCTTCTACATTGTTTCATCTGACCTTTCCTAGACTCATGTAGGTATCTGGGGAAAAATCCTGGATAACCCCTATTACTCCTAGATCGGTCCCGCTCAAATGCCTCGGTTTCCCATTCCTCTAGAGCTTCGTACTGAGTTAATCTAGGTCTGGGTTCTAAGTCATTCATCCTCAATCTCAAGTTTTGCAGAATTCGCCCATTGAACGTGCCATTCTCGGGAAATGCTAGTATTCCATCATTTTTGGTATATTCTATCCAATTCTTCATCCATACACAAGTATGATAACCTCTCTCCATCATCATGAATGAAGCGGGCGTTTTAGCTGGTGGAATAATAATTCCTTCTCTAGTTTTGATTGGTTTGTCCTTTTTAAAATAATTCTTGATCTTTTGTAAAAATGACATTTTTCTCCTTTCTCCGTACATCTTGGGTAAGTACCGATGTATAAAATTATATTCTGCAAAGCCTAAATATCTCCTATCCTGACGAATTCCTGTTAAAGTCGGATCTCGTTTTAACATGCAATCGTCATCCACTAAGAATTTCGCTTCTATAATTTTGACCAATCAAATGTCTATCTTTTATTTCCGAGCCAATCCTTGCGCGGCCTTTTGGTGACGTTTGTCTGTCAACCCCTCCTTTACAATCTGCTCTTTCCTGTCCTTGCTGGTTAAACCAAACCCAGCGCGGCACCTGTGACGTCAGTACTACTCCTGACTACTGACCCCTCCTTTACAAGGTCTTTCCACACCCGCTGATTCAACCAATCCCAGCGCGGCGTTTTGTGACGTCAGCTCCCTCTCCGGCAACTGACCCTCCTTTACAAAAATTTACGCAAACTTATTTTCTCTACAATTCTTAATTTCAGTAACAACATAAAACATTCGCTATCGTGCCAGTTTCTTCTAAATTCGAAAAGATAGTTCTCTCTCACACTTAGTAAAACCTTTCCGTTTACTAACATATACTACGAGTAAAACCCTTCCGTTTACTCTTCACACAAGCTCCAGAAGTACCTGTTACTTCTTCAATGTTACCCTTTCTAGGTGATATAACATCAAATTTTCACCAGCGTACTCTTTTGCTATTACTCACACGCATAGAGTCCCTAACGAGTACTGAAAGTCCTGCTTAACTTTTCAGTACTATTTCTGCCTGGCAGATAACCTCACTGCAGTATGGCTTCCACTTACCATCCGCTATTCCTTTTACCCCGGGGATTCTAGACAACATAAAACAAACTTCGAATATATGGATGTTAGTTCATAAAAATAAAATTCTCATTACCCAATTAACAAAGAGTAACCATCCTCTGATTACCAGAAAACTGATCCAGCGCGATATTAGCAAACAGCATTCATACACAAAACACTCACTTGGGCCCATACATTCATACTACGCTAATACTTACGCTGGGTTTTATCAGTTGTAACTCTTTATCAAAATCGCTGCTACCAATTACCTTCTGAATGAAGAGTAATGACTTACCAATGAATCCTTTGCTAATTGGGAAGTTTAAAATGAGTGACATTCATTATAGTACATAATCCTGAAATAACCACTGAGTCAGGAAATTTTAAAATGTTTATCTAAAGATTTAGCAGAGTAAAGTACAGAACCACACGGTACTTAATCACAATACCCAAGATGAAGCATAGAATAATTATTGCTAATTAATGACGGTTCCTCAGGAAAGGAGATGATAGAGACAGCAGCGCAACTAAAGGTTGCATTATATTTACCTAAGTGCGAGAACCAAACCCCTTGGCCAAGGAGTTGGAAAGAATAGGACCCGGAAGGATGAAGAGCAAAAGACCTCCTCCAGGATCAGGACAGGACCGGTGACCTCTCTACAACGACGCCTGCGTCGTTCCCTCTCTGATACTCGACTTCTCCTCGATTCTCCCGTGCCTTCCTTCTAATGGACTCCGCCGCCCCTCCTCAGGACCTCTCTGGACAGCGGTTCAGTCTGCAATCGATCAGTTTGGCAGTCTGGGGCTAGAAGCTAACTAATTAGCTAATTCTATATCTATTATACCCTTCTACGCCCATGTACCTCCCCTTAATGTTGCCAAAATATGGGGCCACTACTTCTGATTGGACAGGGACAGGGGGTTGATCCTCACACCATATTGATTTGTCTTGAATTCTGAAGCCTATTGTTTTTAAACTACCGCCCCTTCAATTTAATACATTTGCTTTATTTCCCACCCGTCTCACGACAAAATTGACAATTTATTCATATAATATGTTTCTCTTCGGCAAGAACATCTTGGTATGTAGTGGTGTCAGCCAGCAGGTTATGGCCTTGGGTGATGTCCAAGTTGACTTCATCTTTTTCTATCTGGTCTGCCACTGCAGGGCGCATGTGCGGAATCTTTGTCACACGAGCTTTCATTGCACCAAACCCAGGCCCAAGTTTACGAACTGATAAAAGTCAAAGAAGAAAATATTAAAATCACCTTTTCTACTCTAGTCCCATTTAATTATAATACTGTCCCGCATTAGTAGCGTTAAGAAAACGACAAATTAATAATAACATGAGAGCAAGCTGAAGCATGTGAAAACATCAAGCAGCCATTTTAATACACACTGCGCAGAAGCAGAAGTTTTCCCACCAAGCAAAGAGAGACGTCACAACACGTGATATGGTTGAGACATGCGCAGATAGTTTCCCGCACTTTAGCAGCCATTTTGGATTACAGACAAGCGTTATTCATTAGTAAAACACATAGGCAAGCATCCTTTCTATTCGTGTCGTGTATGCAAAGGTTAGTAAAACAATACAAGTTTAATAAATTAATACTATGAGGAGGATTGTATACAAGCAAGTTTCGTTTATGAAACCTTGCTCCATCACTTTTATAAGTCTGTTTGAATTGTTTTGCTGATTTCTTGGAGAGATTAGGCGGGTAATTTATTTTGAAGGAATTAGGAATTAGATTTATTACCAAAACTTAAAGGGACAATATAGAAATTAAGTGCAGATGCATCAGATCTCATTTGAGTGCATAAAGTCATTGCCATGGAGGTGTTCAGTGATAGTAAAATGCAGAATAATTTACAAAATCAAATGTAGTCTAAGCCCCAAATGTGCAGGAAATTCAATAAGAAATCAGACAACATCCCTAGTAGCATAGAAAAGGTCTTTTGGCTCACCCCTTAATTTGAGTGTTTATATAGGAAATGTCCCCATAGAGCAACATGGAAAGTGCAAATTCATCATGGTGTGAGCAAAACAAATACATTTTCAACAAATCAGAATACTAGATTTAAAATCATTATACAGCCTTACTACCTGAGCACGAACCTACTACATGAATATTGATTCAGCCCCATCTGAGCTAATGTCTTCCAGAGGTGTCAGAACAAACTAATTACAAAACAACAGTGAACAGAAGAAAGTTAATGCAATACTGAGTGCAAGAAGAAGAACCTTGGGAAAAGGTTACATTTGTGAGTCCATGCCAAAGAGTTTTCTTTGAGAACAGGGTCATTTGGAATTAAACATGACTTGCTTGATTATGTGCAGAAGAAATAATAAACAGTGAATGTGACATCCATTTTGAACAAGATGGAGCCAAGGCCTACCTGAGGCCTAGTTAACATAAGCCAGGAAAATGCACTGTAACAGGTAATATCAAAATCGTTTCAAAGGCAATAGCATCATATAAGTGTACACAAATGAATTTAAGTGTGGATCACTATGCTGCGATGCACATTTTGATTGATGCACAAAAGCTTCCTCGGGAGCACGGTCAATTTTACAGGTAGCCATTTCGGAAGGAAGATGGATTTCTGAAGGCAAAGCTCACATGTGGTCGTTAGGCATTATTCTCCCATGTCTGACCACCCATAAGCATCCCAAGGAGGACACAATTATTTGAAGAGAACGAAGAACTCTTGTGGTACCACCATGAGGTTCAATGTTGCTTCCTTTTCTTAGGGAGTAGGAGCATCAGCTATTCCTAAAACTACTGAACATTTGGGCCAGACAACAACTTTATGATGGCATGGCTTCACCGAACCCTTAGTTTGACCCTCCGATAAACACTGAAAACAGTTTGTGCAGCTGCAAGCCTGACACTAACAGGGCAAATCTCTGGGTGACTTCTGCGGACCTTTGCAGAACATGGTCAGTAACATGTGAGGTGGCGAATATCTTAAAGTTCTGCAGATCACAGGATCTCTCAAAGGCCTATGTAACTTAGACGGAAGAAGCATTTGGGGCCGTTAAATTGAAAGAGTACTTCAAGATTGGAAGAACTGTCTGAAAGTGGACTGCTGTTCATCACAGTTACAGCATAAAGGGAGAGGCATGCAGATCATGCTGCCTGTGGGCACTGCATGTGAAGGCAACCTTCATAGAATCGTGTGAGGTATGCTTGTCTGGTGATGCCAAATATCAGCCCAAGAGAAAGAAGCTCTCAGGAGTGTTAAGAAAAGTAGAGAAAACCCTCTTGAATACCTCTTGGAAGAGTCTGTATATGAGGAAGGGATACATGCCAACTCCCTGATGTTTAGTGACACCCTAAGAAAAACAAATCCAAAGTACAAATTCAAAATGCAGGGATTTGCATCCTGAATCATTGACTCAAGGCCATGGTCAACATGATGCAACAGATGACATTAAAGCCCTTCTGCTTTGGCCTAAGTTGCCATTGTCAAAGGTGTGCATTTATGCTGTTAGATAAGTGCTTCACCTGTTTCCACAAGCTGCCTACAGCCATTTAAAAAATGAAGCAAGAGTTTTTGGCATGGAGTCTGGGAAAAGCTCTATTCTAAGACAATATTCTGACTAAGATCCGGAAAACTTTATAGCTTGCAGGAAGAACAAAAGAATGAAACAACATATTAAATTAGAATTTGCATGTAATGATTAGGTTCTATCTAATTTAGTATTTAAAAGATTAAATGCAGATATGTATCCAAGGGACTCAGATCTAGATCTTAGTCGTGAATTACATTTGCAGACCTTGAGGATAGATGTTTATAGACACTACCCTATAAACTAGACATTTAGTTCCATGAAATAAACTAAAGGAAACATTTAGTCTGATTATATTTGATGCCAGTCTTCCTCCATTTATACACAGTACTGCGTTTACTTGAGTGTAACTACAAAAATAATTTCATGTTCATTTTCTTTCATGGGAAATAGTGATTTTTATATGAGGCGCTCATCAGAGAAACTAACCTTGGACTTCAAAGTCATCTCTTTTAAGTGAACTAGCCATTTGTGAAGCACAATGCTAGTTTATATCACAGGCTTTAGACTTAAAATGTAAGTAGCCTGTTCAGCCGCTCCAGGAGAGTGCTATTGTCAATGCAAGGGTCAAATATGAACATCAAAGGCCTTTTTTAATTTGTGAATGTATGTCTTTCACAAGAGACTTCTACTTTCCATGACCAGAAAGGAACCTCAGACTTCAAGGTCTATTTTCCTCAAGGCAAATGGCTTGTTTTACATGGGACAATAGGTTTCCATGGAGAGAACAGTTCTTGGACTTGTGACTGTTCACATGAGAAATAGCTTGTTCTAGAAGAACATGCTAGATTCCACGACAGGAAATTACTTTTTTGTGGCAATAATAATACCAATGACAAGAGTGGACTGTAGACTTGAAACAACATTTTCTCTCATGGAAATAGCATCTTCTTCATGAATTAATTTGATTTGATTTTCTTAAGCTTTTTGGCTACAGGCCTTTTGCCTGTATGACATATTGAAGCACAGTAAAATCAGGAGCACTAAAAAAAACTCTTCATTGTAAACTCCCATCTCGACCAATATCTGTACAAGCCTTCTGGAGAAAAATCATGTTAATTAAGTCCTTAATTCATCTGAGATGTTAAAACTTCAGCCCTAAAGTGCAGAGGAAATGGGGTAGGTGTTAAGGATGTTGCCCGTGAGTTAACTGCAGAAATACCAAAGTCTGGCAGGAGATAGAATGGAAGCTGTGGTTGACTTGGCATTGGATGATGACAAAGCTAGACCTCTAACCACATGGGTGGGAGCTTTTAATTGCACTATATGTCCAAATCGTTAGTGACAGAGCATATATGTAATCTCACTAGACACAGAGCTGCTTTTCTTGCTCTGATTCTTAGTTGTATTGACTCTTCATTCAGTTAGTTCATACAATCTCCGACCTTCACACTTGTTATTTTTCCCCTTCGCCGTTTACTTCCCCTCCTAGAATTCTTTTTTGTGCTCTTTCTGTTTGCCTACTTATATTTTGGAGCACAACCATATGCTGATGAGGTTGAGTCTATTGTAGATAGCCGGGTTCATCAAGGTCAGTTGCAGTATTTGGTGGCCTAGACAAGGCTTGATGTCTCTGAAAGGTCCTGGGAACCAGCCTCTGTTGTGCACGTTTTGTACGTCAATTCCACTGACGATTTTTTTTATAACAAACTTCGTAGTATTGCAAAATACCCTGGGGGATTTTTTAGAGTTGGGGTACTGTGAGGATTTCAGTCACCAAGGCCAGATGCCCTTCATAGACTCCTTAATTGGTGCCAGTTCTGTTTGTTTACCTACTTTTATATTGGAGGACGACCACATGCTGCTCATCCTTGACCTTCAATGCCTCGGCGTCCTGGGGAGCAATGACGGTATCCAGTTTGATGTCTTCTCTTATCACTCCATTGATCAGGTAAGGTTGTGGGTACTGTTTGTTGCAAGCTAAGTCTCACTAGTTTAACTATATATAAATGATATCTACATGCTAACCACCACCTCTTCTTGTACTCATTTAGCCTTTGCTCCATATACCATCTGAGAATAAGTACATGGGATAATCCACATGCATACGCTACTCCACCTCAGATTTTGCTGATACCGACTGCAACAGTAAGGCTACTGTGTATTTTCTCTCTTTTCTCTATCCTCCATTCTCTGTTGAGGAATTGCACTACCATTACCCCCAAAGTGAGTTAGTGGTCGAAGCTTGACATGAGAGGAGTTTCGAAATATAATTGGAAGTGCTGTCATTGGAGTTTTCCTGTTTACTACAGTTAGCATTTGTTGTAGCTATTTTCCAATTTGAATCATATCTATCAAAATGAACATTTTGCACTTGAAACGATAATGCTGTAATGTACAAAACAATTTATATTTATAAGACTATTCATTTTTTATGTAGCTGGATTTGTTCTGACATCTGTGTTGACATTATGGGGCCGATTACGATTGCGGTCGGGTCCGACGCCATCTACTGCTGTGGTCTGACCGATGCATTACAATGCGTACGGTCGAAGGCAGCAGGCGGAGGGACTTTCCGATTAGCTCAAGGAGCCCATTGGTGCGTTGGAAACCTTTCATAATCCCTTAATGACTGTGAGTCCGCCGTCAGGATTATGATGTCGGTTTCCGACAGCCATTACATGTTGGCCTTTCCGACATGGAAAGGCTGTCGGAAAGTGACATTGGAGGCCCCTAACAGGGCCCCCTTCCCTCCTGGCCCTCCGCTCTGGGGCCCCCTAAACATCCCTGCACCGTGTGGCAGGCACCAACATCAATTTTTCAATAGAAGCTAGTGCTGCTGGCCTCCCCCCCCACGCACAAGCTTCCATTGAAAAATGTAAGCTTCCAAACGCAGGGGGGGTCCCCAAAATGCAGAATCCTCATGCATTTTCCATAGACTTTTTTTAGGCAGTGCTGGTGAGTGGAAATGCACCAAAGAGATCCCGGAGTCAAAAATCTCTCTATTTTTTGTGTTAAAAAGTCACAGTCCCGCAGTAGTCCCGTGATACTACTGCAGGGTCACAGTTTAAAAAAAATTAATGATAAAACACATGCCGGCATTTTATACTTTCTTTAGACCCCGGGGTGGGCCAGGGGTCTTTCTTTGAAGTATTAAGGGAGGGGGAGGTGCGTAGTGCCCCCATCCCGAGCCAGTTCTGGGCCTGGGAATCCCATCCCCCAGAACCGAATACTTGAATGAAGGGAGGGGGGCATGTGGCCATGCCACTGTAGGGGTTTGGCTTTACGTATGGTAATAAAATGTTACTGTATGTTAAAGAAACCCTGGAAATTATTTATTCTAATTATTTCTAATTATTAATTGGAAAAGAGTTATAGTTACTTGAGATAACTATAACTGGTGAAATTTCAATTTATTTTAGTTTTTAGTTTAGAACGTTACATTTTCCCAGAAATTTTCACCTAACTATAATGTCACTAAAACCCTTGGTTCTTTGAGTGTATATATATATATATATATATATATATATATATATATATATATATATATATATATATATATATATATATATATATATATATATATAAGATTAGATAGATAGAGAGAGAGAGTGTTATATGGTTTATAGGCACATTATCGACATTGCTAAGTTGACATGAGCTTCGCTGCCATGATGCTGCTTTTGCGCACGCTACTACATGACTTTGTTTTTGCAAGACTTTGTTTGTGCCTTTCACATGGGAACGGATTGCTTTTTGCGTTCTCTGCCTTTCCTGGAGTTTAGTCTGAACACGATGTGCAAGGTCGATAAACAATGCCCCTTGTTATTCTGTTCTGGTCAGGCCCTAGCACCTAGACATAACATGCTACACACAGCTGCAGTACTGAAGACTCGTACTTTGATATTACGTTGCTGCATGTTGTTTTAACACACTTGGAGAAAGCCGTTCCATAGAGAAGAGCTCCGCTGTTCCTATGATGTAAACCTTACATCCAGGCTTTAAGGTATGGGGTCTGCTGTCAAAACCCAGAGATCTTCCTTTATATAAAATAAACTTCTTCTAGCCAAGGGGAGGGTGG
The DNA here is from genome assembly GCA_963921515.1 of Calotriton arnoldi. Lineage (NCBI taxonomy): Eukaryota > Metazoa > Chordata > Amphibia > Caudata > Salamandridae > Calotriton > Calotriton arnoldi. Next base: position 540,166 of record CAWUFW010005177.1, read on the forward strand.
TTAGGCATAGGGGCCCTTATCCCACAGTCTTTATATAATGACTACTCCCTTTGTATTCTATGGAATTGTAACAATGCTAACTGTGCTGATTTGATGCATTTTGCTGCTGGTAGTGGCTCGTATACTGTATTGTAGAGCACGATTGTTAAAATAAACATTTTGAACTCTTTTAGTGACTCTGACAATTCTTATTGTGGACAAGTATGAGTGAGTGAGCGAAAGAGTACGTATTGCTCCCGCGGTTCCTGAGAGAGTCGGGAGTGTTGTGTTCTGGGTTGTCTAATCATTTGTAGCTTCGTGATATTTGGAGGAGAACGAATGAGACACTATAGCTAGTCGGTTTGGGATTTTGGGTACTAAGGTGGTAGGTTGGTACACCCCTATTCACTGAGGTCCTGTTTTCCTGCGCATAGTTCTGTGTATGTGCAGAATCCCTGCAACAAGAGAGAGAGATAGATGAATAGATAGATAGAGATATCTATCTATATATATCTATATATATATTCCAAAGCACAAAAGCTAAATATTCTTGCAAACACGCTCTCAGGGCGTGGACAAAGTTGCAGCAAAAAAGTTTTACTTCATTTTCCCATTACGTGTTTCGGCTGCCAAGCAGCCTTGATCACATGACAATTCAACACCAATCGGGTGCACAATAAAAGCTGTGCACTGAACATCGACAAAGGACATGTGTTGTAACATTGCTTGACGAATAACATCTTTCACTTTGATGGGTCCTTATTCAAACAAGTTTTTAATTTTTTTTATTCTTTTTATTAAACAAAGAACAAGCTTCAGAAACAAAGCGGACCTAGACATACATGTACAGTTTCTGCAAATGACACAGTGACTACATAGCTCCTCAGCACATAACACACAATTACATGTTGCGTAATTTAGCACTGTACTAGATTGAATTCTCCGCTTAGCTCTCATAGAATAACATATACAACACACCTCAAGGTCCTGTTCACAGACCTCTATACAGTGTCCACGCCCCCCATATTTTCTCCCACTTGCGAAGGCATCCACGACTTTGATAGATCACTTGCTCCGCATTATGACACCAGTCCATATCGCACAGCCATGATTCCACTGTCGGGGGCTCTGCCGCCCCCCATGCCCGGGCAATATTCCTCTTGGCGACCCCCCCTGCTAAGGCGAGCCAGAGCTTGGCCCACTGTGGCCATGTGATCTCTCCTGTGACGCCCAGGATGTGCCATCTGGACTCCATTGGAATCTGCTCGCCCACCACTGCCTCCATTATGCGGTTTAGGCCCCTCCAGTACTTCTGAATCCTGGGACAGGACCATAATATATGGAAGAAAGACCCTTTCTCGCCACCCCCCCTAGCACACACCTCGGAGCCACAACCACCAATACGGACCTGTACCATTCTCGAGGCATATGATCTGTGAAGAATGCGGAGTTGAAAAAGCCTAAAGCGTGCTCTGAGGGCTATTTCTCTGGGACTCTGAAGGGCCTCTGCCCAGTCGTCATCTTCCAGAAGTCCCACATCAGATTCCCAGGCCTCCCTCAGGGAACCCATGCAATCCGGGGAATTGTTCACCAGTTTTTTATAAGTAAGGGACACTGCTTTGTCAATCATGGGGTCTAAGAGGAGTCTATCCTCCAGGGGAGAATATTCTGGTAGCACTGTACCATCTGTCAAATGACAATGGAGTGCCAAACGCACTTGTCGATATCTGAGGAATTCACCTCCTCCCATTTGAAAACCCTCCCATAGGGTATCGAATGACACCATTTTGCCCCCCTTCCAGACGTCCCCAAGTACGTCAATGCCAATGAGGCTCCATTTCCGGAAACCCTGAAGCCGTCGTACTTCTTTCAAAAAGTCTCCCTCCCATAGTGGAGTCTGCTCTGTGAGTTTCATCTCCCAGCCCGTCATTTTAGTTGCCTTATGCCAGATATCAATAACCGTCCTTGTATGTGTTGGTAGATGTACAGAACCCCTACCCCTACGGTACAGTCCAGCTAGATGACTTCGATTGCTCAATGCCAGTCTGTCCACCCTATATGCTAGTTCCTCGAGTGCGGAGAAGACCCACACATTGACATTGATGAGGTGAGCGGCCCAGTAATATTTCCTAATATCCGGAACTGCCAGCCCCCCTTCATATACCCCATTCTGGAGCTTCTTGAGCGCAATTCTGGGACTGCCCCCCCCCCCATAACAACTTGCGCAGTTCGGACTCAATCGCTTGAAAGAACGTTTCCTGGATCCGGTAAGGGGTGTTCTGGACCGCATACAGTAAGCGGGGCAGGGCCATCATTTTGAAGAGGACAGCCCTGCCCATGAGGGAGATCGGGAGACCTCTCCAATGTGCCGCATCGTCCCGTAGTCTGTTAAGTTGCACCAGCACATTCAGTTGCGTAAACTCCTCCACAGACTTGGTTATCCAGATACCCAAGTACTTAAACTTATCTTGCAGTATCAACTCCGAGCATGCCGAAGTCAAAACTGGAGGGTCACCCGCACGCGAGAAAACCAGGGATTTGTCCCAGTTGATGCGGTACCCAGAGTAGGAACCAAAGACCGTATTATGTGAATGAGCCTATGAAATGTTTGTCGGGGCCTCTGTGCGTTGAGAAGGATATCGTCCGCATACAAGGATATGCGCTCTTCCCAGCCCCCCCTATATCTATGCCCCTTACTATCGGGTCACCTCTTATCCAAGCTGCCAGTGGTTCCAATGCCAGCGCGTATAGCATCGGTGACAGTGGGCACCCCTGGCGCGTCCCCCTGTGTAGCGCAAAAGCTCTGGAAACAACTTCGTTGACCCTGACGCGTGCCATCGGAGCAGTGTATAACAACCGAATCCACTTTTGCAGATTCGGACCAATACCCACCTTCTCCAAGACAGCAAAGAGGTAGGACCACTCGATGCTGTTGAACGCCATCCTCGCATCCAGTGATAGGAGGGCGGCCGGTACGTCTCACTGCTTTTGGGTCAAGTGCATGACTCCGTATAAGCAGCGCAGGTTGAGCCTGGTGCTCCTATACGGCATAAAGCCAGATTGATCTGGGTGGATCAGGGATTGTATGACAGGGCTCAAAGGATTCGCAATAATCTTGGCCAGAACCTTAGCTTCAAAATTCAGAAGGGAGATAGCTCTGTAGGAGCTACAGAGGCCATGCGGTTTGCCTTTCTTGAGGAGGTCCACTATAGTTGCCATTCTCGTGTCCTCAGGGAGTTGGCCCTCGTCAAATGCCTCTAAAAACATTTCGAACATGTGAGGAGCTAGCTTGCCCGCCACACATTTAAACAGCTCTGTGGGAAGCCCATTCGGGCCCACCGCTTTCCCTGATTGCAGGTCTTGCATGGCATTTTCTACTTCTTCCACATGAAAGTCAGAATCCAACGCCTCTTTGTCCTCCGGCCCAAGGGTCGGTAGGGAGATGTCCCATAGGAATTCAATACAATCCGACTCCCCCGCGTGGATTGGGACTGCTATATGTTTTCATAGTACTTGGCAAAGATTTCTGTCAGGTCTGCACCTGTACCACCCTGTGCTCCCTCTACGGACCTAATCGCTGAGACCCAATTGCGGCTCCTGTCCCTCCTTTCCAGCCATACGATCAATTTGTTGGCCTTATCGCCCAGATCATAGTTCTTTCTTTGTGTGGCAATCGCGTGAGCCCGAGCAGCGTTTTCTGCTATGTCTTGAAGGGTTTTTTCCTTGAGTTTGAGAGTGTGTTTGAGCCCGCTAACACCCCCAGGGTCAGCGCTTAGTGTACGCTCCAGATTTAGTATCTCTTGCTCCAGCTCTTCACTCTGGGCTCGTTTTTCTTTACATTGAGCACTGCTCGCCGCCTGTACGAAACCCCTAGCCACCGCCTTATATGCTTCCCAGAGAATGCGGGCGGATCTCACTGAGCCGGCATTTTCAGTGAAGTATTGGTCAGTGAGCTCCTCAAAGCGCTCTCGGAACTCTTGATACCGAAATATGAAAGGATCCAGTCTCGGTGGAAGAGACCAGTCCCGGTCCGGCCCTTGCAGCTGTATTTCAACCGGTGAGTGGTCTGATATCCCACGCGCCTTGTGGCACCCTCCCTGGAAGAGACCCGCCGAGGTAGTGTGCGTGAAAGTGTAGTCTAATTGTGCTCCACTGCCATGTGCTGCAGAGGTATGAGTGTAATGTCTCGTCCTGGGGTTGTGGCACCTCCAAAGGTCCACCAGTCCCAGTGCTCGCGCGAATGTGTACAGTGGTCGGGACCCCGTGCCATGGGAGGGAGGACTTCCCTATCCACTTCCGGCGTCATCGTGTCATTCATGTCTCCCCCTAGAAGCAAAGTTCCCTGTGGGAATTCCAGTATGAGTTTGCTAAGGTCCGGGAATGTAATCTCGTGCAGTCGCGGGGGAACATACACGGAGCACAGATTCACAACCTGTCCCTCCCAAGTTCCTGACAGGGCCACGTAACGTCCCATGTGGTCACACCATGTGCGCTGTATCACCAGAGGTATTGCGTTTTTAATGAGTATGGCCGTGCCCCTGGACCCTGACGTGAAACCGGCGTCTGCCTGTAGTGTATATCCATATCTATTAAGGGCTTAGTAGTTTTTGCCTTTAAGGTGCTTCTCTTGAAGTACCACAACGTCTGGTGAGTGTCTATGTAGATACTGTAAAACCATGGTGCATTTAATTTTGTTCCCCAGGCCATTCACATTCCAAGAGAGGATTGTCAGTTTTCTAATAGGTCATGTAGCCATGTATCGATCCTATGGTATCCAGCCCCCCCACCCAGCAATCAAAGACCCTCCCATTACGCGCAGCAGCACCCGACTCATAGACACAAATCTCAAGCCACAATTGTTGAAGCGCCTGTCCTGAAGCAAGAACCATCAAACAAAAAACATAATGAATACAAATACCCCCAACGGTACCCCCCTCCCTGCAACCCTGCCTTGTAGGTCTAGAACTACCCACATCCCAAATAGCAGAGCGCCTGTCGCCCGAAAGAACAAATAACTAATGTAGGGCTGACTGGCACCACCACTTAGAAGCGCCTTCTCCCGGACCCATGATTCCCCCCACAACGTTTATTGCAGCTAGAACACTCGTGACAGCGTCCCATCTGGCAGTGTCTCGAACTTTATTGTCCCTCGAGCCATGTCACTTCACATTATCAGTAGATTTAGATCTGTACCTTAAGTCCCTCAGAGACCATGTATCAGTTCACAGAGGAGCACCATGTCCTCACTTTCCAGGATATATTGCGTCGCCCGTGGGGCTGCCAGAACGGGAGCTTCTGGATCTTGATTCTGACCTCTCCCCCTCTCTGTGCCGGGTCGGAGACTCGAGATTGCGGTAGCGACTCCCACGCCAGTCCACTTCTTCACGATGCATGTGTGTTCTGGGGAGCCCCCCATCCAGCCAATGTTGGACCTCTGCAGGCGTAACGAAAAACGAGGATTTATCGTTGTCTAGGACCTTGAGCTTGGCTGGGAAGAGCATCAGATATTTTATCCCCTTGCCCCCTGTCGCCGATGCTTTTCGCGTTAGCGTTGGAGCCCTTGGCTTTGCGTTTCCGGCAGCGACCCCTTGTTGTCTCGTTATATGCTGATGACATGCTACTTTATGTTTGCGAGCCAGCGACTTACCTGCCGGAATTACTCCGCGAGTACGTTAAATTCGAGGGCTACTCTGGGTTAGGGATTAACTGGGCTAAGTCGACAGTGTTCCCGCTGACAGCTGGCACGCGGGAGGTTGAGCTGGACTTCCCTCTGACTTGGACCCGGGACCCGGTGAAATACTTGGGGATATTGCTGCATAGGGATCCTGACCAGGTAATCTCCATGAACTATGGACGTGTTGTAACACAGATCACAAATAGGGCGGAGCAGTGGGCTCGGCTGCCGCTGTCACTTGCTGTTTGTATTGCAGTTGCGAAAATGTCTATATTACCCAAATTGTTATATTTATTTGTGAATATTCCCATTCGGCTGAATATCTCTATGTTCAAGACGCTGCAATCGGCCCTACTGTCATTTGTATGGGGGGGGTAAGAAGCCACGATGTAGTTGGAATGTTCTGATGCAGCCATTTGACCGGGGAGGTTTTGAGGCACCCGATATGCGCTTATATTATCTTTGCGCGCAGGCGCAGTTTGCCCATTATTGGTTCTTTCCGCAGCGGTTCTTGCCTCATACGGCAATTGAGTCCGACGCGGCACTTCCGATGCCGCTAGTGGCGGCAACACTCTTTGGAGGGAACGGCGGCCCCAGAATGGAAATTAATCCGGTACAGTGCACTGCTTGGGCCTGGCGGACTCTTGCCAAGAGGGCACAGCTAGATTACCTATATGCCCCGAAGCTCCCTATTGCTGCCCATCCGGACATTTCGGCAGCTCAGGAGCGACCCGCTCTACACGCGTTGGAGACTGTTGGTGTTATGCAAATGGGTGACCTATATGAACGGGGTCAGTTCCGCTCACTCCAAGCTGTACAGGCGGGTCGGGATTCCGGGTTGATGCTGGGATTCACCTACGTGAGAGTGCGGCAGGCGGTCAGGGCCGTTTACCCTAACTATCCCACTGAACCACAAACACTGCGAGCACTGCAGGCGGTGCTGGCTGGGAAAGAATGCAAGGGTCTGATCACTAGGCTATATGATGCATCACAGCGGGAGAGGGAGCCAGGGGACCACTCTTCATATCTTAAGTGGAACACTACGCTGGGGTATGAGTTACCGCTAGATCACTGGAAATTTTGCTGCGAGTTGACTGGGCGCCTCACGGCGAACTATAATTTACGCATCATTCATTTTAAATGTTTGCACCAGTTATATTATACTCCAGTGCAATTACGCAGATTCGGCCTGCGGGACACAGCTAATTGTGTACGGTGCGGGCAGGCTAACGCCGATTTTTTACACCTGGCGTGGCAGTGCGAAGGGATAGCTGCGTTCTGGGCCAAGGTTGCGAGTGTGCTTTCAGATGTTGTGATGGAGAGCGTGCGGTGTGTACCGGAGGTATGCTTGCTGGGTAGCGTGAAGTATCTTAAGCCCTGCAACAGGCGGGTGGTCGCTGTCTCGACCCTGCTGGCTAAGCGTGCTGTGGCACACTGCTGGGGTGCAAAATCCACGCCCACTGTGAAGAAATGGATCCGAGACTTAATATATTGTAGGGAACAACTGGAGGCGTATGCGGAAGAGCTGCCTGAGGCCTCACGACCCAAAGATTTTTGGGCTCCACTGACTGTGTACTTATTGAACCACCCTGATGTGTAATGTGCCTTACTTATTTACATGATCAATCAATCAATCAATCAATCATGTCATTTATAAAGCGCACTACATACCCGCGAGGGTCTCAAGGCGCTGGGGGAAGAGAGGGGTGGTGCTGCTACTGATCGAAGAGCCAGGTCTTGAGGAGTCTTCTGAAGGCCAGTAGGTCTTGGGTCTGTCGGAGGTTGGTGGGGAGTGTGTTCCAGGTCTTGGCGGCGAGGTGGGAGAAGGATCTGCCGCCGGCGGTCGTTTTTCGGATGCGGGGGACTGTGGCGAGGGCGAGACTGGTCGAGCGGAGCTGGCGGGTGGGGGTTTAGAAGCTGAGTCGTCTGTTGAGGTAGGCTGGTCCGGAGTTGTGGAGTGCTTTGTGTGCGTGGGTGAGGAGCTTGAAGGTTATCCTCTTGTTGACGGAGCCAGTGCAGGTCTCTCAGGTGGGGTGTGATGTGGCTGCGTCGGGGGATGTCGAGGATAAGACGTGCAGAGGCGTTCTGGATGCGTTGCAGCCGTCTCAGGAGCTTAGCCGTTGTTCCTGCGTAGAGGGCGTTTCCGTAGTCCAGCCTGCTGGTGACGAGGGCCTGGGTGACTGTTTTTCTTGTTTCGGTGGGGATCCACTTGAAGATCCTGCGGAGCATTCGGAGGGTGTTGAAGCAGGATGAGGAAACGGCGTTGACCTGCTTAGTCATGGAGAGGGTGGGGTCGAGGATGACCCCTAGGTTGCGTACGTGGTCGGTGGGTGGCGGGGCTGTTCCCAGTGATGTTGGCCACCAGGAGTCGTCCCAGGCTGAAGGGTTGGAACCAAGGATGAGGACCTCCGTCTTGTCCGAGTTCAGCTTCAGGCGGCTGGTCCTCATCCATTCGGCGACGGCCTTCATTCCTTCGTGGAGGTGGGCTTTGGCGGTGTGAGGGTCTTTGGTGAGGGAGAGGATCAGCTGGGTGTCGTCGGCGTAGGAGATGATGTTGAGGTTGTGCTGTCGGGCGACGTGGGCGAGGGGTGCCATGTAGATGTTGAACAGCGTTGGGCTGAGGGAGGAGCCTTGGGGAACGCCGCAGATGATCTTGGTGGCCTTGGACCGGAAGGGGGCGAGGCGGACGCTTTGTGTTCTGCCGGAAAGGAAGGATGTGGTCCAGTCCAGGGCCTTCTCTTGGATCCCGGCGTCGTGAAGGCGTGTTCGTAGTGTGTGGTGGCAGACCGTGTCGAAGGCGGCTGATAGGTCCAGGAGGATGAGGGCTGCTGTTTCTCCGTTGTCTAGCAGGGTCCTGATGTCATCGGTGGCGGCGATGAGGGCGGTTTCGGTGCTGTGGTTGCTGCGGAAGCCGGACTGGGAAGGGTCCAGGATGTTGTTCTCCTCGAGGTAGCGGGTCAGTTGTTTGTTGACGATTTTCTCGGTGACCTTCGCGGGGAACGGGAGCAGAGAGATGGGTCGGAAGTTCTTGAGGTCCTTGGGGTCTGCCTTGGGTTTCTTGAGTAAGGCGGTGATCTCGGCGTGCTTCCAGCTTTCCGGGAAGGTTGCTGTCTCGAAGGAGATGTTGATTATTTTCCGGAGATGGGGCGCGATGGCTGTACTGGCTTTGTTGAAGATGTGGTGAGGGCACGGGTCTAGCGGTGAACCGGAGTGGATGGTGTTCATGATCTCGCTGGTGTCCTCGTCGTTGATGTTGGTCCAGGAGAGCAGGCGGTTGGTGGTTGTGGGGGCAGTGGTCTCGGTGGTTGCCGGGGCGGTCGTGGTGTTGAAGCTGTCGTGGATGTCGGCGATTTTGCGGTGGAAGAAGGTGGCCAGTGAGTCGCACAGGTCTCGCGACGGCTGGATGTCGTTGGTGTTGGAGCTGGGGTTGGAGAGTTCCTTCACGATGTTGAAGAGCTCTTTGCTGTTGTGTGCGTTGTTGTCTAGGCGGTCTTTGAGTGAGGCCCTTTTGGCGGATCTGATGAGGTGATGGTGACTGCGGGTGGCGCTCTTGTGGGCGGCGTAGCTGTCCGCTGTCCGTTCGTGGAGCCAGATCTTCTCCAGTTTTCGGCATGTTCGTTTGGAGGCCTGGAGGTCTTCGGTGAACCAGGTGGCTTTCTTGCTGGTGTGGCTGTTGGGCGGATTCTTGAGCGGGGCGAGGGTGTTGGCGCAGTCGTCGATCCACTGTCTGAGGTTGCGGGCGGCGGTGTCGGGGTCGGAGGGTTCGGCGGGTGGGCTCAGGGCGAGGGTTGTGGTTAGCTGGTCTTCCGTGACTCTGCTCCAGCAGCGGCGAGGCATTTGTTCGGTGCGGTGGTGCGTGGTGGGCTTCCTGTAGGTGAAGTGGATGCAGTGGTGGTCAGTCCAGTGGGGTTCGGAGGTGTGGTTGAAGGAGACGTGTGGGCTTGCGGAAAAGATGGAGTCGAGCGTGTGGCCAGCGGCGTGGGTGAGTGTAGTCACCAGCTGTCTGAGTCCGAGGGTGGCGAGGTTGTCGATCAGGGTGGTGGAGTTGGTGTCCTTGTTGTTCTCGAGGTGGAAGTTCAGGTCCCCGAGGAGGATGTAGTCCGTGGAGGCGATGGCGTGTGTGCTGACGAAGTCAGCGATGGAATCGCTGAACTGTGGTCGGGGTCCGGGGGTCTGTAGATGAGGGTTCCTCTGAGGGTGGTGTTGGGATCGGTGTGGATCTGGAAGTGCATGTGTTCGGCGGTGCTGAGGGTGTCGTCGGTGTTGGTTGAGACTCTGAGGGTGTTCCTGTGGACGATGGCGATGCCTCCTCCGACTCCGTTGGTGCGGTCCCTGCGGGTGATCTTGTATCCGTCCGGGATGGCAATGGCGATGTCGGGGGCTGAAGCGGGATTCAGCCAGGTCCCAGTGGGTTCTTAATAAAGCCATGAACAAAGCTAGTAAAGTCACAAGAGCTCAGACTTTGTTCAACCCCACTACTAACAAGAATGACGATAATGAAGAGACAACCAGGACCATCCTCACATACAATAACAATTCCAAAGACTTTCAGAGAATCTTGGTTAAAGACTGGGACATACTTACTAGTGGCCCCCACCATAGGACACACGATCCATGAAAGACCAAGAATCATCTATAGGAGGTGACGGAGTATCAGAGACCTTCTGGTACACATTGACATTACGATATCGAGACAGGTGAAGGAACATAATCTCCAAGGCTTTTCCTATGCGAACATTGCAAGGCATGCAGGAACCGGTACATGCCTAAAGAATACATGACAGCCAACCAGAACACCACCAAGACCATCACTCAATACCTTATGTATAGCTCTCCCTTTGTTATATATATCTTGGAAAGTTTCTTGCAAATTGAGATATGTGGGCAGTACCATGCAGATAGCCAAAAAAAGAGTACCAGAACACATGATGGCTATCACAAACACCGACCCACATTACCCTGTAGCAAGACATTTTCAGACCAAACATTTTTCAGACAGCTCTCTTCTGTCATACTATGCCGTTGAGCAGATACCCAACATCAGTCGAGGGGATGACTAGGTACCTAAACTGAATGAATGAATGATCAACTTGTAGAGCGCAAACAATGCCCAAAGGTGTCAAGGCGCTGATAGCGGAAGCCCAGTCAGGGGAAGGTAGATATCAATACTATGAAATACTAAAGGGCAAAAAGCCAGGTCTTTAATGATTTATGAAAGAGGGGATGTGACTCTAGACAAGAAATTGATGTAGGTAGGGTGTTCCAGAGTTTGGATGCGGCCACAGCAAAGGCTCTTCCTCCCCACTTCGCCTTTCTGAACCTGGGTACTACCAGACAGTTTTTGTTTGCAGAACGCAGCTGTCAGGCAGGGACATAGTGTTGGAACAGGTGTTTAATGCCTTCTGGACCTGAGTTAAAAAGTGCCCTATGAACAATACATAAGGCCTTGAACAGAATTTGCTTTCGGCAGATAGCCAATGCAGTTTTCGAATGGCAGCGGAGATCGAATGAAATTTCGGAAGGCCTAAAATCTGTCTTGCTGCAGCATTCTGGACAAGCTGCAACTTATGAATGGATCCCTTGTTAATGTTCAGGTAGAGGGCATTGCAATCTGGACAGAATCAGGGCAACCGCTGCGTGTTTTCGCGATGGAAGAGATAGAGAAGGAAAGATCTTCCTCAGGGTCCTAATAACCCAGAAACAGGATGAGACAGAGAGAAACTCAGAAAGAGAGAATCCAGGTACATCACTGATGTACAAACCAAGAGCCCAGGAGGATTTAACCTGGATGAGGAACTGGGAGTTCATTTACGCGAGGATTAACAATTTCTTCCCTCCCCCCGTCTCTGTACGTTGGGTGCCCTCCATTCACAGCCAGTTGTATTAGGGGGGAGCCCATTTATCTTTTACACATATCCTCTTCTATAGTGCCTACCATTTAGGTACTTGTTTTACATATGTATATACCATGATATTCACAATGGGATTTTAATGTTTTGTTATATGTTTTCTTTGATTACAGGGGGAAAGGAAGGGAACCACTTGGCTTCAGAGGTTTCACGTACACGGGTTCCCTACCCTTTTCTTCGGAGGCACGTATGGGTGGAGCACCGTCAGATAAGACTACTACACTTTTCTTCTTTATCCTTTATTCTGCTGTGTCTGACCTCCTCGGGACAGTTCCCAGCTCGGTACCTTTTGGGAGGGTACACTTAACATGAATGCCTGGGATCTATTTATTCCATTTGGTTGAGACCACGTCGTCACATGGACCACTTTGATCCTAGTCCTCACGTCTCTGGTTCCCTGTACCCACAGTATCTTTGTACTCTCAAACATGTTATACCCTCATTGGAGGACACTATACTGGGGAGCTTTGTCCACCCACACACAGGGGCACCCGCCGTAGAGTATGTGATTCCATTCTCAGGCCATGTTTCCTCCCCTCCCCGTCCTGCTCCTCTTTCCCCCTGCTTTTTGGGTTTTCTGCTCACAGCAACACATGAGCACTAGTCCCTTCATGTTGTACCCTGATATGTGGACACAAACCCTCTGTGACATTCACAGGTCCGCATTCACCGTAGGAGGTTTTTAGAGGTCCTTATACCGCATTTCGGACATTCGTGATTTTTGATGTCTGAGTACTGCTTTTGACGCATTTTAGGCATGACTTTCACCATTTATTCCATTTCCCTTCACCTTTGCCACAGATCAGGTTTATTTGTAATCCTCCTGGTTTTCTGGGCAACACAGATCATTTAGGATTAGGCATTTGGGGGTAGGAGATGGCAGTACAAGCTGTAGCACAATGACTGAATCATGTGTTAATTAATTTTTTCTTTCCTGATGATATTACTAGGTATGTCATTTGAAAGTGTATTTCCAATTGGCCTCTGCTGATCATTGTGTTACTCGATAATACTGTTCATATTGTTGGGATGACATATGCTAAGATTGTATACCTTGTATGAAATTTCTCATATTATACCTGTGATGGATGATCTGTTGACAGTCCAATATGGCCGACAATGTATTTTCATTTCACCAGATGTGTTACAAGGCATGTCCTTTGTCGATGTTCACTACACAGCTTTTATTGTGCACCCGATTGGTGTTGAATTCTCATGTGATCACTTTAGTGGTGAGATGTTCCTCAAATAATCTATTCTCCAATGGGTACGACTCCGTCAGTTCCTCCGGGCGGGTTAGCGCTGCATGAAGAGCATGGCGAATTTGTATGTAACGGAAAGCCTCAGTTGGGGCCAAATTATAAGTCTTTTGCGAATCAGCAAAGGGAGTCACCCCCATTTTGGAGCAGAGATTTCCCACTGACGAGATTCCAATTAAGTCCCACTTGTCAAACTCCTGTTGCATTGCTGTCGTCCCCAGAAGTTCGAAGTCCCACAAAGGTGTGGCTTGCAGTAACCTCTTCCACCATCCTAGTTTGCGTAGTCTTGCATGTCAGAGCCGGACTGTCAGTGCCGTCGGTTCTTCCAGGTGGAGACTGCGCGGGCCGTATAGAGTGCTCAACAGTAGCCCCCTGGTTGGAGACCCAGGCGGTACATGCGGTAGGCTGGTTCGTCCCTGGGGTGATGAACACATTGGCTAGTCATCGTCAATTGCTCCGCTCTATAATAGGATTGAAGATCGGGTAGAGCTATCCCTCCGTCGTACCATCCCTGTGTCAATTTCACCACGGCTATACGTGGGGAGCCACCGTCCCATAACAGGGTCCTAATCTCACCATCTATCACCTTGAAATAGGTATTGGGTACTGGAAACGGAGCGTTCTGTAATACGTAAAGAAAGCGCGGTAGTGCCATCATTTTGAAGAGTGCCACTCTTCCCAATAGGCACTCTCTTCTTGTACTGCTTGTTGCACCACCTGTTACAAACTTCCTAGACCAAGACTCTCTAGTGTTGAGATCAGATTCTTTGTCAGCACTTTCTTTTACTGCTTTAGCTGATTTAGCACCAAATTGCTCAGATCTGCTTTGCACCAACCTGCTTCTCTCTCATATTTCCAGGCAGATCATCTTGACTCAAGCTTCCATCTTCTTCATTGCCTTAATCTGCTTGAGTATCATGAGTTTCAATTGCTTGGTGTGATTGATTTTCATTTGCGTGAGCTTGAGTTTGTTGCCCTCTGGATCCACGTATCAAACTTGATTTTGACTTTGGGAGTCAATGGTTTGTCTCATAGTTTCTTCATCAGCAGAATGCACTCTCCTTCTGTGAAATGCATGTATCCAATATGCCAAACCTCCATACCCCATTGCTAAAATCAGCTGATATAGGCCCTTCCACCATGACCCTAGGCAAGATTTTCACTCAAGCTTTTTGATGAGGACCCATTTACCTGGCTGCAGATCATGGCACAACTTTGTACTTGCAGAATGTGTAGCAAGCTTCACCTGGTGAGAGATAGAGTATACTGTATCAGCTAGGTACTTGCAGTAATCCAATATCAAATCATCAATAATATTCTCAAGAGCTGCAAATGGTATTCCAGTCATCCTCATGACCCTTTCTCTTCGTGGGCATTTAAACTTGTGCTTTTGTTAGGAGTACATCTCATGACTAGTAACACCAAGGGAAGTGCATCTGGCCATTTCAGAGATGTCAAAGCGCAAACATTTGCCCACTTATTCTTTAGCACTCCATTTTTACGCTCAACAAGCCCCGCTAGTTCTGGATGATAACTAAAATGGAATGTCTGATCAATATTTAATGCAGCACACAAAATCTTCATTCTTAAAATGTGTTCTCTTTTCTGTCTCAATCGAAGTTGGCATTCCAAACCTAGGTATCAACTCCCTCAATAATAGTTTATCAACTGTTAGTGCATCACACTTCCTTTTTGGGTATGCCTCAATCCACTTTGAAAACAATTATTAAAATATATCGTAGACAATTACATGGTGGCATTTTACAAAATAAATCTGTAATCTTATGAAGGGACCTACTGTTTCCTACATAACTCATTTTTACACAAGTTTCTTTTCCACTGTGCTTTGTTGACATACTACATATCTCTAACACAAATCCTGTGCAATAATTCTGAAATGAGGACTAAACCAGTATGTTTTGAAAATATTCACCATTCCATCACATCCCACATGTGCAAGTCTATGCATCCATCTCACATCCTGCCATAGCATTGAATCTGACAATATAAACCTCCCCTCAAGGTATCTCCACAAATTGTCTTGGTCTAATTTGCATTCTACATTTTCCTACTTTCTGTTTTCCTCTTCTGACATCTCACTGTACACTTATCTTCATTCATCTAGTGTTTGCACTGATACACAAGTGAAGACATTTGCATTTTCAGCAGATTCTAAATTTGCATCTGTGTCTGTTAGCAGTGTAGCATATCACAATATTTGGCATCTGAGTCTGCAAATCTATTTCCATTAGTAAAACTACATAATTTCCTTGTTTATGAGCTTCACATTTTACAACTGCTATTTTCTTTGGCAATTTCAAAGCATAAAGCAAATCAAGAATGCCAGGTTCATTTCGAATTGGTTTACCAGTGGAAGTCATGAAACCTTGCTGTGACCACGACACTCGAAAATCATGCACCACTCCAAAACAATACTGACTATCAGTGAAAATTGTAACGTCCTATGTATTTTTTATGCAGCAAGCTCTGGTGATTGCAATCAATTCAGCCACTTGTGCCAAAGTTAGACTGCACAAGTATGATGCCTCTGTAAAACATGTTGATATGCAAACTGCATATGCTGCTCATAAACTTTCTTCGGCGTCTCTCATACATGAGCCGTCTACAAATAAAGCCAAATCAGCCAAACCCAGTGTTATATCTTTAATATCTGGTCTTGGCTTGGTGCATAATTATGATCAACATCTTTCACTTCATCAGCACTTTCCCCTCTTGGCAATGGTAAAAGGTCAGCTTGATTCAGTATTTCACATCTTTTGATTGATACACTTTGAGCTGTCAATATCAATTGCTCATATTTAGTGAATCTGCTGTTTGTTAGGTACGAGGTTCTTGTGCAGGTTGAAATTGCCTCCACGGAATAAGGCACAAATACATTTAACGTGTTACCCATAACAATTAATTCATTCTGATCAATGGCAATGGCTGTCGCCTCTACAGATTTCATACATCCAGGAAGTGCAGCTGCAGCTTGTTCAAGGGTTCCAGAAAAATAATCAATAGGTCTCTTTCAATTGCCATGTTGTGCAAGGACAGAAAGTGAGCACCCCTCATTTTCATGACAGAATAAATAAAATTATTTTTCTTAATCAGCCATTCCTAAAGTGGGTGCCACAGTTGCGTAATGAAATTTCCCCTCTGGACATACTTAGGAGCTCTCAGGCCAGGGTATTGTGCTGAGGGGGCACCCTGGAACTTGGGGGTTCCCCTCCACTATGGGGGCTGCAGGGGCCTTTGTTACATCACTGGGGTGCCATACACAAATGTGCCTTAACTCTGGGAAGGCTTTCATGACTTTATCATTCCAAAGTATCGGATCTATGACATCATTGTAATGAATCTCTGTAATGGTTTTTCAATCAAAGCAACATTGGGAACCCACTGATGACCGTACCCAACAATTCTTAGAAACAACTTTACTTTTCTCTGTGTTGTTGGTGTATTCATTCACAGAATCAAAGAGATGTGATCCTTGGACACCATCCTCACTCATTTCTTAATTTAATGCCCCAGATGGTAAAGTTTTTTTTTAACAATAATGCAGCTTTGCGGGAGAAACCTTATGACCATTGTTAGCAAAATGATTCAGTAATGCAGTGGTGTCCAACTTACAGCCCTCTTTAATTTTTGCAGCAATCATTGAATCATTGACATGTTGCACCAGAACTGACTCACAAGGTACCTTTAAAGTTTGCAAATATTTTGTAAATACTTGGGAGAAGTTAGAAGGACTCTTTGTATACCCTTGCGGGATTCTTTCCCAAAATAGCATCTTATTTTTAAATCTGAACGCAAAAAGATACTGGCTATCTTAATGTGGAGGAATGGAGAAAAATATGGAACACAAACGAGTCACTGTAAACCACTCTATCTGTTGGAATTTGTAACAAAATCACTGCTGGATTCGGTACCACAGGACAACATGGGACTGCTATCTCATTGATTTTTCTCAAATCTTGAACCAGTCTCTATTTCCCATTAGGCTTTTTCATAGTCTTTATAGGTGAATTACATGGACTCCCAAAACATCTACCATCTTTTCAGTCACAGATGTGATCCCTTCATCAGCTTCAAAGGAAATTCTATATCGGGGAATACATGGATAGACAGCATCTAGTTTTATAGCAATCTGCACTGAGGTTTTGCTTTTAATAAGCCTAACATTTGTTTCCAGTTAAATCCCAAACTTCCCTTTTCACAGTGTGTCTTAACTCTGGAGGTAAGTTCTCATCTGTGAGAACCAGGATATACCATTTCTCACTTCTTGTGATTTCACCTTGAAGTTAAAATCAGGGTCTCTTCTTTGAATGTAAATACCATCCAGTGTCCTATAAATTACATAGTTCAATTTACGTAGTAGGTCATAACCTAACAGATTTACTGGACTAGTTTCACTAATCATGAATTCATATTTATTTATGGCTGACCCTATTTTTACTGGAACATTTGTTGAAAGCTTGTTAATCACTTGTTTTTTTTTTTAATTAAGATTTTTATTTTCATACTTACAATGAGTTACAAAGCATCATTGTCAATTAGCTGGGAGCGGCGCAACAGTTTGGCATTTTACGGTTATATAAATCGGAAGTCGATACAGGTGATTACATTATTAACATGTTTCAAAGACTAGGTTCCCCCCACCAGAATGACCCTCGTCGGGCAGATACGGAGTGTTTGCTCTGAAGTAGACACAGTAGGGCTAAATTCTAATAGAGGCAGCAACTATGGCACACATTATATATATTATTAGCATGATACATTACAATTTATATCACCCTCCTGGCATTTCCTCGCCGTCTCCCTCAGTTTCTCCCATTTTCTTCCCCACCAAATAAGTGTGATACAGACCCCAAATATCCTTGGAGCGGTTCTGTGGTGGGAGAAGATCATTAAAAGTGTCTGATTGTGTATTACAGTATACCATATCTTTATACCAGTCTGTAAGAGTGGGAGGTGGGCCGCGGGCCCATTGCATAGCCACCCTGCGCTTGGCTAAGTGGTGGCCGAGTGCCATCAGTTTTCTTACCTCCTTCTTAAACCTCTTTATCTAGACCCAGCAAGTCCAGAAGGGGGTCAGGTTCTAGCGTATACCCAATGATAAGCAACAGTAGCCAATAATGTGCATGTGAACATTGTGCCGCAACCTCCCATATCATATGGCAGTGTGAGGATGTCCCATTTGACCCTGGGTTGCTTGCCAGCCCAAGCCAACTTAATCATCAATGAGTGCAAATTTGTGAAAGATGTTCGAGGCAGTGGCATAGGGATGTTTTGGAATAGAAATAAAAGCCGGGGCAAGACTAACATTTTCATCAGAGCGATACGTCCAATTAAAGACAGCGGTAATTTTATCCAGCGCTCTATATCAGTTTCCAGTTTATGAATAGCTTTTCCTTAGTTATCTAGCATTACTATAGTTGGGTCATTATGAACCATTATACCCAGGTACCAGATACCACAAATAAGCACTGCATCCCAACAACACCAACTCTTGCTTTACAATCTGTAGTGCTGACCTCTTATGTTGCATGGTCCTAATTAAATGTGGAAAAATTAGCACTTTGCTTCTCTAGTAGGAAATGCCTTTCGTTTTGGAGGCCATGTATATGACCTCTGCTCTTTGTGGAGTACACAGCTCAACCAAGATGGTCCTAATATCCTACAAATTCCTCTTGGGTCCTCTTGTTGGCAAATGGATTGCCTTACGAACTTCAAGTGATGTAGCACCTTTTTCTCCACTCGTTTCATTTGCAGAAATCGCTGGATTACTTCTCTGATGTTTTATCTATCATCCAATTTAGGGAATCACAGTATTTTAAGGCACGAGGCCCGCAGTGTGCTGTTCAGCACTTCCACTTCTCTTTCTAGCCAGTTCATAGTGTGGCTGTTGCATTTCCTGAAGCTCTCTTGTCTCTCTGTTGCTTCCACCTGTCTACTGACAGTATTCCCCAATTTCACCGCATATTGCTCCATTTCCACAATTGCACTTCCTGGCCTACACTTCCCTAAGTTCTTCCAGTAGCTATGACCTTGTGATTATAGTTTGCTGCAGTGGTCTTCAGGTACTTTGGCAGGCCGTGGATCACTGCCTCCCTGATGGTCAAGCCAGACACACTAGGGTCCTAAGGTTTACTGTCCACTCTAACTTTCTAATAAGGAGCCTTATGGCTTGTGGTCTTTATTTGTCTCTACAGGGATCTGTTTTTACCTCTTTAGGTGACATGAAAGCAAGAGGCTCCCAACAGAAAGGTTTTGTCCATCACAGTTGTTCAGCAGAGTTGGGTTTCTATAGATTTTCCCTTTGTTGGTCACTGGCATTCACACGGGGATGGCTCCTTGAGGCCCTACAAACCCCACC
Source organism: Calotriton arnoldi (assembly GCA_963921515.1). Lineage (NCBI taxonomy): Eukaryota > Metazoa > Chordata > Amphibia > Caudata > Salamandridae > Calotriton > Calotriton arnoldi. The sequence goes on from CAWUFW010005177.1 coordinate 559,366, forward strand.
ACATTCCATGTTAACTCTCCCTGTTATCCCCTCTGCCCCCAGCCTGTTTAAATCATCTCACCAGAACAGTGCCCATAGTTCCAGTCACCCATTGGCCCTCTCATCCCTCAAAGTTGGAGATCCTCTCTGTCTGCTGTCTCACACTCTGAGGCAGGGCCTCCAATAGAGCCCTCCCTGTTAGGCAGTTCTCGCCTGGTGCACCTAGAAGCAAAAAGAACAAATGATGGACGGAATGCTGAACAATGCAAACATTCACCCCCAGTCACAAAGATCTGGGTTTAACCCATCATTCTTTTGCTCACCACGCCACCCCAGTTTGGACCTAGTCATATGCCAATCAGTCTTGACCCTGTGCCTCATGGGAACAGTCCAGCCCGAACTGCCAAGCAAGGTCCTCCCTGGACCAGAAACAAGCATCCTGGGACCGGTTTCGGAGCATCACCCCTCATCAGCCAGGCTAGCTTGAATCCAGTGGTGCAGTGAGCACGGGACACACGTCTGGGCATACTCTTACCACTTAGGGCGACAAAAGCAAAAAGAACAAATGATGGACGGAATACTGAACAATGCAAACATTCATCCCCAGTGTTAGAAATGGGGGTCTCTAGTTGGCAGAGGTAGGTACCTTTGTCCAAATAGGGACCCTTGCTTCTAGTCAGGGTAAGGGGAATACACACTTAAGATAACCCCTGCTCACTCCTTTGGTAGCTTGGCACAAGCAGACAGGCTTATCCCAAAGGCAATGTGTAAAGTATTTGTACCAACACTCACAGTAACACAGTGAAAACACCACAAAAGGGCACCACACCAGTTTAGAAAAATAAAGTATCTTTATCTAAACTAAACAAGACCAAAACAACAAAAATCCAACATACAAGTATTAAGAAAAATGACTTTAGAAAGGATGTTGCAAAAATCAAGCTTGTAGAAAACAAATAGCACCACCTGGGGCTATTGCGACGTCGTGACACAATAAATCCAAAGTACGGCACCGACCGCGAGGAGCGCGTCGTCGGGCACGGAGTCTCACAGACCCCCAAACAAACAGTACCTTGGAAACAAAGTCTGTGACGATGCACGGCATCAAGGAAGTGAGGCGTCGGTGCCGATGTTGAGGCCGGCTCCCTGGCTGCCATGGTGGAGGCGAGGCGTCGTGTCCACGAGGAGGCGACGTGTCGTGTCCAGGACAGGGGAATACGGTTGCGTCGGAGTGAGGCCTCGGTTCCAGTGATGATGCGAAGTCGGTGTGTTCGTGGAGTCACCCTCGGCGGTTATTGGCGCCGCGATAACAGGATGCAGGCGCTGCCAATTACGGAGTCAGTGCGAGCGCTGGCGTCGGGCACGGCAGATAACTGCAGGCGTCGGCGGGCGTCGAAGGGCGTCGGAGCTGCAGAGCAGGCCGGGCGGTGTGTTGTTCACTTCACGAGCGGTGCCCCGGGCCTCGGTGCAGGTCACGGCATCACAGTGGCGTCGCTGACAGCGTTTGAAACAGGTTTTCTTACTTCTCTTAGGTTTCTTCCAGCTCCCAACAGCAGGAACAACCTCCAGAGGCCCAACACAGTCACAGGCACCTCTTGGCAGGTCAGAACTCCCAGCAAGGAAGGTCAGGGGAGCTCGGGGTGAAGTCTTTGTGTCCCTGAGACTTCAAAACAGGAGGCAAGCTCTACTCAAGCCCTTAGAGTTCTTCTTCAAGCAGGGGACACGGCACACAGCAAATTCCTTCTCCTTTCCTTGGCAGAAACAGCAACTGCAGGCCAACCCCAGACACACAACAAGGGCAGTACTTCTCCTCAGTGTCTCCAGCTCTTCTCCTTGGCAAAGGTTCCTCTTGATTCCAGAAGTAGTCTAAAGTCTAGGGTTTTGGGTCTGATACTTATACCCCAAAATGTCTTTGTTCTCTTTGTGCAGGGGGCTCTGAGCCCAGTTCAAAACAGTTCTGCCTACACTGGTGCAGTATGACCACAGGAGGTGGAGGCAGCATTGTGCAAGGGAGACAGGCCTCATTCAGGTGCAAGGTAAATCTCCTTCCACCACTCTATATGCAGCCAGGGTCTATTCAGCTCAGGGCTGGGTCATCCAGGAAGGGCCAGGCACACCTCAACCCCCCCAGAGGCTGTCTACAGGGAATGCACATCCTCTGTCTCTGTCACACTGAAACCAGGCAGTCAATCCACAAACAGGCAGAGGCACACAGGATGGTTGAACAAGAAAATAGCCACTTTCTAAAAGTGGTATTTTCAAACACACAATTTAAAAACCATCTTTACTAAAAGATGTGTTATGAAATCCTGAGTTCAGGGATACCAAACTCCATTTTCCATCTTATCTCTATGGGAAGATATGCTTGTAAAATGTTACAAAGCATTCCCCATTCTGTCCTATGGGGCAAGATAGCCTTTCAATAGTGAAAAATGAAATTGGCAGTATTTCACTATCAGGACATGTTACACACACCGGTACATGTCCTACCTTTCACATACACTGCACCCTGCCCAGGAGGGTACCATGGGCCTACAATAGGGGTGTCCTATGTGTAAGAAAAGGGAAGGGTAGGGCCTGGCAAGTGGGTGCACTTGCCAAGTCGACATGGCAGTTAACAAACTGCGCACAGGCACCGCGGTGGCAGGCCTGAGACCGCTTTTCAGGGCTACTCATGTGGGTGGCACAATCAGTGGTGCAGGCCCACTAGTAGCATTTGATTTACCAGCCCTGGCACACTCAGTGCACTTTACTAGGGACCTACTGGTAAAACAAATATGCCAATCAGGGAGAACCAATCACAATACAAATTTAGACAGGGAGCACTTGCACTTTGACACTGATCAGCAGTGGTAAAGTTCCCAACGCATCTAAGCCAGCAAAAACGAAATCCAGCACAGCATCAAAAACACAGGATGTAGAGGCAAAAAGTCAGGGAAAACCATGCCAAGGATGCCAGGGCTAACACCCAGTCACAAAGATCTGTGTTTAATCCATCATTCTTTTGATCACCACGCCACCCCAGTTTGGACCTAGCCATATGCAAATCAGTCTTCACCCTGTGCCTCATGGGAACAGTCCAGCCCGAACTGCCAAGCCAGGTCCTCCCTGGACCGGAAACAAGCATCCTGGGACCTGTTTCGCGGCATCCCCCCCTCATCAGCCATGTTAGCTTGAATCCAGTGGCTCAGTGAGCACGGGACCCACGCCCACGTCTGGGCATACCCTTCCCACTTAAAGCGACAAAAACAAAAGGAACAAATGATGGACGGAATGCTGAACAATGCAAACATTCACCCCAGTCACAAAGATCTGGGTTTAATCCATCGTTCTTTTGCTCACCACGCCACCCCAGTTTGGACCTAGCCATATCCAAATCAGTCTTGACCCTGTGCCTCATGGGAACAGTCCAGCCCGAACTGCCAAGCCAGGTTCTCCCTGGACCGGAAACAAGCATCCTGGGACCGGTTTCGGGGCATCACCCCTCATCAGCCAGGCTAGTTTGTATCCAGTGGCGCAGTGAGCACTGGACCCACGTCTGGGCATACCCTTCGCACTTAGGGCGAAAAAAGCTAAAGGAACAAAGATGGATGGAATTCTGAACAATGCAAACATTCACCCCCAGTCACAAAGATCTGAGTTTAATCCATTGATCTTTTGCTCACCACGCCACCTCAGTTTGGACCTAGCCATATGCAAATCAGTCTTGACCCTGTGCCTCATGGGAACAGTCCAGCCCGAACTGCCAAGCCAGGTCCTCCCTGGACCAGAAACAAGCATCCTGGGACCGGTTTCGGTGCATCACCCCTCATCAGCAAGGCTAGCTTGAATCCAGTGGTGCAGTGAGAACGGGACCCACGTCTGGCCATACCCTTCCCACTTAGGGCGACAAAAGCAAAAGAAACAAATGATGGACGGAATGCTGAACAATGCAAACATTCACACCCAGTCACAAAGATCTGGGCTTAATCCATCATTCTTTTGCTCACCATGCCATCCCAGTTTGGACCTAGCCATATGCAAATCAGTCTTGACCCTGTGCCTCATGGGAACAGTCCAGCCCGAACTGCCAGGCCAGGTCCTCCCTGGACTTAAAACAAGCATCCTGGGACCGATTTCGGGGCATCAACCCTCATCAGCCAGGTTAGCTTGAATCCAGTGGCGCAGTGAGCACGGGACCCACGTCTGAGCATACCCTTCCCACTTAGGGCGACAAAAACAAAAGGAACAAATGATGGACGGAATGCTGAGCAATGCAAACATTCACCCCCAGTCACAAAGATCTGGGTTTAATCCATCGTTCTTTTGCTCACCACGCCACCCCAGTTTGGACCTAGCCATATCCAAATCAGTCTTGACCCTGTGCCTCATGGGAACAGTCCAGCCCGAACTGCCAAGCCAGGTCCTCGCTGGACCGGAAACAAGCATCTTGGGACCGGTTTCGGGGCATCACCCCTCATCAGCCAGGCTAGCTTGAATCCAGTGATGCAGTGAGCACGGGACCCACTTCTGAGCATTCCCTTCCCACTAATGGAGACAAAAGCAAAAGGAACAAATGATGGACGGAATGCTGAACAATGCAAACATTCACCCCCAGACACAAAGATCTGGGTTTAATCCATCGTTCTTTTGTTCATCAAGCCACCCCAGTTTGGACCTAGCCATATGCAAATCAGTCTTGACCCTGTGCCTCATGGGAACAGTCCAGTAAGACCTGCCAAGCCAGGTCTTCCCTGGACCGGAAACAAGCATCCTGGGACCGGTTTTGGGGCATCATCCCTCATCAGCCAGGCTAGCTTCAATCCAGTGGCGCAGTGAGGACGGGACCCACGTCTGGGCATACCCTTCCCACTCAGGGTGAAAAAAGCAAAAGGAACAAATGATGGACGGAATGTTGAACAATGCAAACATTCACCCCCAGTCACAAAGCTCTGGGTTTAATCCATCGTTCTTTTGCTCACCACGCCACCCCAGTTTTGACCTAGCCATATGCAAATCAGTCTTGACCCTGTGCCTCATGGGAACAGTCCAGCCCGAACTGCCAAGCCAGGTCCTCCCCGGACCGGAAACAAGCATCCTGAGACCGGTTTCGGAGCATCACACCTCATCAGCCAGGCAAGCTTGAATCCAGTGGCGCAGTGAGCACGGGACCCATGTCTGGGCATACCCTTCCCACTTAGGGCGACAGAAGCACAGCAAAATCTTGGTGGTCCTTTCAGTGACAGAGGTAGAGGGAGACGCCCCTTGGTGTTTTACAGGCTGATGCAGAGAGCAGGAAGGACTGGAACATTTCATGCCCTGGCCTCTTCACTCTTTTCAAGGGTCCCAGTATTTCCTCACTTTCTCTGGAGAGTGCTGTTCATGGCCCCACAGTGGCAGAAGCGCCGGAGGTCTGCATCCACCCAGGAGCTTGGCTATCTCTGCCTGAGAAATATTTTTTACTCAATGAAGTCAGCCTTTGCAACATTCCCCGTTCTTATGCATCCTGATGGATAGAGATCTTTTATTGTGTAAACTGATGCCCTTCCATAGCTCAAGGGGCCATATTGAGACAACAAAATCTATACTGCATATTATTCTAGGACATTATCTGTGACTGAAAATAATTGCACTCATTTTTAGCAATCACCATCTTTTTTTTAAGGGTCATTGTTTAGACTAACTATAAAATCTTCTATTTTTCCACTTCATGAAGTGAGCCACTTCTCGTCATGGCCGGTGTAACTTAATTTTCTCTTGGTTCCACTGTAACTCCAATTCCTGACGAAATATTTGGCAAAGCTGACACCTTATCAAGACAGTGCCACGTGTAATACAGCAGACGCAATATTCGCTGCATTTGTGGTGGAGTAACTGGGCCACTAAAGTCTAAATCGGGCCCTATGTCTTTGTCACCTGTGTGAAAACAGCATGACAAATTGTAACTTAATTTGCATGACAAATGTCTCTAATGTTGTATGTTTCCCAGGTTGTAGGTTGTTATCTGCCAGCAAATCTCTTCAGCACCTTCTCAGAAGTAGAAGGTGCAACATAAATGGCAAATCATTACCACTTATCTCCTCTGGGTGTTGCTTTCCTTTAAGTTTCATCCCATCCCAAGATCTCACCCTAACTTTATGTCTCTGTTTGTGTCGATGGGTGGGTTCTTTGGCTCTTTGTCTTGCTTTGGCTGCTCACTGGTGAGTATAACTAGTAGTACATATATCCAGAGTTAAACTAGCTCAGGATCCCCTCCCTCTCTGGTGCTAGTGGATGGATCTCTGGAGTATTTAATGCCAACAGCCATTGGTCATGACCTTCAACAATGTTCTTTGAACTCTAGGTGCATAATGTCATGGCTGGTATCCGAGTGTAATGGGATTGCAAATAGATTTAAAGAAAACTCTGCCTTTCTGATAGAATCTGCATTCAGAGGTACTATAACACTCCTGTGTTAAGACCTTCTAGAAAAGAAGTGAAGAAAATAAGAGTTAGTAGGGAAGACACAGTCTTCAGTGGCTGATACACATGTGATCTTATCTCTGGGCCTGGACCTTCTTGGTCTCTCTTCTGGTAATCGGTTAACCATGAATGGGATGGACCAGATTTCATATCATAGAATGATACAATGCAATGCAAGTAAAACATTCCATTGGAGTTCATTTACTGGCATACACTTAGAGAGAGCCGTGTCAGACCCATAGGAGTATTAGACACTTGAGGAATCCAATAACTGAGGGTGTGCAGCTAACTGATAGGAGACAAACACTTCCTAAACGCAGTTGACAATCTAATAGAGCAAAGAAGGGAAACTAGACAGCCAGGTACAGGGAATCACAAGGTAAACCAAAGGGAGAAGACAATCAAGGTGAGGGTAGTAGTAAAGCTGGTCAATCAACTTGAGTAGCAGAGGCCACAGGAACCTAATAATAATAGTGCCTGACACTGAGGTGAACGTTCCTAGTCTCTTTCTACTACTTCTGGCTAGTGTGACCCAGGACTGCTGTTTGGCCTAGATTTCTTAAGAGGATCACTTACTGGAGGAAATCCCTCAAGCACCAGCAACTCATTCACCACAGTCTCTAAACACTAGGCCCTAGCTTGTTTATGTATAAATCCTTAAAATGTGTCCAAACCTTTGAGTTGGTAGGGGTTTAACCCTATCTTGCCCTCTGCATCGTTCCTCCTATGTGTCTGTTGCATACCAACAAATATTGCTCTTTCTGCTCTTACATGAAGCCCATTTCCTGAGATGCACATTCCTGAAAGGAGACCCCTCCTGTAGAATCCCCATTCACCTTCGCCAGTGTTTCGTAGGATGAAGTTTATGAAATCTGGCCAATAATCTAGATGCATGAGTATCAAAGGCCAGCTCATAAGAACTATCAGATACATCACAGCCCTTTGATGCCACCAAAAACTGCATTTAACCCTTGATAATGTTTCAGTCCAGAATTGCGTCTACCTCAAATTCATGAGAGCCATCTACTATGATAGGTGTAGATGGAACTGATAAAATGCTAGTTGCAGATATTGCACAGGAAACATTGAGCACACCATAGATCCTCCATCACTAGGACAACTCAAAATGTACTTCCATAGTTCCTACCTTCTTTTTGATGGAGAAAGGACCAACAGTTCATGGGTGAACTTAGGGTGAGACCCTAAAATAGACAGAATTTGGGTAGATAATCTTACTTGGTCACCAGGTTGACAAGTGGGAGATGGCCAGCGATGACAACAGCAATTCTTTAGAGTCAAAAAAACTAGATGGCAAAATGCAGGGGTGGTATCTAAAGGGACAGAAGAATGGTCACTTCCCTAAAGAGGAGTGGAGAGAGCTATTGTAAAAAAAAATCAGCCAAAGGTAAATATCATACCAATTGTTCTTGGTGGTTCATAAGAAAATAACAGGTATTGTTCAATGATTTGATTAATTATTTTTGTCTAAGCATCTATCTGAGGGTGGTATTGGGTGATCAACCATTTATAGATGATGTAAGAATTGTTTCCATAATTTACTAATACATTTTGAGCCTCTATCAATAATGATGGTACTTGCAAACCATGCAACTAGAATATCTTCTGGAAAAAAATAAATGCCACCTGGTTTGCTGGGGGTAGCTTTTGCAAAGGAACAAAATGCCCTTACTTAGAGTACCTCCCCACAACAACTAATATCCTTACATGATCTTCTGATATTGGGAGATCTACAATAAAATTCATGCGAAGGGCACCTGAGGGCTTAAATGGAGTAATGAGAGGCAGCTGGAAACCCACAGACTTCTGATGATCAGTGTTGGTTTGCATACTGATATAATAAGCTTTCACATAGTCTTTTACACTGTTTCAGATGCATGGCCCTTCTTTCTCATGAGTGACCAGCAATTGGAGCAGTACATCATCAAGCCATAACTTCTTGTTGCAGTGAACTACATGAAATAGTCTTCCCTTCCTAAATAATAGTTTGTTTATATTTTCTCTCTAGGTGTTCTTCCTTAAGACATTTACTTTGTTCTATATTTTACCTTCTGTAAAAGATCACTTCATTCATGTTAGAAATTGTATCTAAATTGGTAGGAGTATAGTCAGATACATCTTCTCTTCCTTGTGTCAAAATTGAATCAGCTTTTCCATGACAGTATGCTTGTTGTTAGACCTGTCAGCCTTAGGGTGGTCTTTTGCCAAAGCGTTTGCCTTCACTCCTGCAGAATTCTATATTTTTTTACCTTTAGACTCTGCACAGTTTACCACTGCTAACCAGCGCAAAAGCGATTGTGCTCCCCCCTTTAAACATTGTAAAATTATGTGTGTGCAGTTTTATATTGCCATTTCTACCTGGCTAAATAACCTTTTCCCAGGCCCTAACAGCCCGAAGTGTATTTAAAAATTTGGACATGTACTTTTACGTTTTACATGTCCTGGTAGTGAAAAATTCTTAAATTTGTTTTTCACTACTGTGATGCCTACCTCGCCCATAAGATAACATTGGGTTACCTTATTACATGTAATAAGTGATGACGTTTGATTTGGGGCAAGTGGGAAAGTCTTATTTGGTGTCTGAGGAATTATAATTTAAAACCCTCTTTATTGGTAAAGTTGGATTTTAAGTCACAATTCTGAAAATGCCTCGTTTAGAAAGTTTTCAAAAAACAGAGCTCTACACTTGCGCTCCTTTACTGTCGCATTGCTGAAAGAGGGGAACAACTCCCTCAATTGTATAAAGTTCATCCAGGTAAACCACAGTGCTCATAGTTATCGTAATATATAATCCTCCATTATTCCTGGCTTGTGTCATCGTATTCTTCACCCCAACGGAGACAGTGAGATCCAATCCATAATCTTTATTAAACATTTCCAATACATGCTGTATGCCATTCTAGGCTTTGTACAACAGTACGTACGAATTGGTCTCCATATGAAATATGCACAACATGTCCCAATGCATTTCGAGCCATGTGGGCTCTTCGTCATGGGAATCTAAAACATATAAAATGAACAGTGTAACTCATCCAATTCATTGTAACACATATGAAATGTCGAAAAAGCTACAGTGATTCTTTTCATTCAAATCAAAAGTGTATTAAAACACCCTCCCATTGTCCACTTCAGTGATACTCATTAATTCAACCCATCTCTGCTCCCCTGCCCGAACATACAATTGCCCTATTAAACTACACAACCATACCATAAAAACCTTGGTGCCCCTAACTTCAAAGGCTCAACTCTGCATACTCAAAGAAACCCCATTCCTCTCTGTCTCACTACCCTCTCATCCATAAACTCCCTCCTTCCTTCGTAACACACACACTCTTCCAACTAATCTCTCAATATTAATCCACGCGCAACACACACACTCTTCCACCTAATCTCTCAAAATTAATCCACGCGCTCACGATCACGAATTACAAACTGGCAACCAATCAATCCAAAACCCCGTACTCCCCGTTACTCCATACATCCTCCACCCAATTCCTCTCCCTTCTCTCCAAGCTCCTTTATAGCTACCCTCCTTCGTGGTAAACATTCCTACTCCTACACCTGATCCCTCACTGTTAAACAACACGCTAATCCCCATATTTACACACGTTCCAAACCGCATTCATGCCACCCTCACAGCTTCATACTGCCCCTCATTATTTAACCGCCCGCACCAATCTCACCTAATTTGGCTTCACTCCACGAAATAACGTCCTCATACATGCATAATCATACAATCGTATGCTCTTCCCTCACATTCATTTAAATACCAAACAGGCGTACTCATTAGCTCCCCACGTGACGTTTTGCCCAACCCACTTATCCAACATAATCAAAACCTACTCATGAACAACGTTCCCTCCGAACTCTAATTCCCATAATACACTTCCTACCCGCCGTACTAACAAAACGGCACTGTTAACTAATGCGTGACCCCATGAACAAATGAATTAAATACCAAATGCATCTACGTTCACCCCAAACATAGCACTAAACAAGGTAACATGCGATACTACATCACAATAATAAAATTAAATGACTATGCTTTTAAGACGCACAACTAATATACCGTGCTTTGATTGAAACAGTACATAAAAGAATACATCAAAAACATGAAAGAACTAAAATATAAGACATTCCAAATTGCCCAATGAATCAATGAAACCTATCCAAATTCTATGTCCAGATGATTTTCAGCCATCTTCATATTTACGCTGTCTCCATGGTGATGAACTCTATCTTATAATGTTATCCACTTTTATTCTGTGAATGCTCAATCAGTAGGGTGCAAAACTCGTTGAGGCGAAAATTCTAAGTAGAAAAAAATGATGAGGATGCACTCCTTCCCTTAATACGAGGTAATTTGCAAACTTGACTAGAAAGTGCGTGCGAACACTAATTGCGGCTCGCCCAAACCACAAATACTACAAAGTATTCAAAAAACAGAGCTCTACACTTGCGCTCCTTTACTGTCGCACTGCTGAAAGAGGGGAACAACTCCCTCAATTGTATAAAGTTCATCCAGGTAAACCACAGTACTCATAGTTATCGTAATATATAATCCTCCATTATTCCTGGCTTGTGTCATCGTATTCTTCACCACAAAGGAAACAGTGAGATCCAATCCATAATCTTTATTAAACATTTCCAATACATGCTGTATGCCATTCTAGGCTTTGTACAACAGTACGTACGAATTGGTCTCCATATGAAATATGCACAACATGTCCCAATGCATTTCGAGCCGTGTGGGCTCTTCGTCAGGGGAATCTAAAACATATAAAATGAACAGTGTAACTCATCCAATTCATTGTAACACATATGAAATGTCAAAAAAGCTACAGTGATTCTTTTCATTCAAATCAAAAGTGTATTAAAACACCCTCCCATTGTCCACTTCAGTGATACTCATTAATTCAACCCATCTCTGCTCCCCTGCCCGAACATACAATTGCCCTATTAAACTACACAACCATACCATAAAAACCTTGGTGCCCCTAACTTCAAAGGCTCAACTCTGCATACTCAAAGAAACCCCATTCCTCTCTGTCTAACTACCCTCTCATCCATAAACTCCCTCCTTCCTTCGTAACACACACACTCTTCCAACTAATCTCTCAATATTAATCCACGCGCAACACACACACTCTTCCACCTAATCTCTCAAAATTAATCCACGCGCTCACGATCACGAATTACAAACTGGCAACCAATCAATCCAAAACCCCGTACTCCCCGTTACTCCATACATCCTCCACCCAATTCCTCTCCCTTCTCTCCAAGCTCCTTTATAGCTACACTCCTTCGTGGTAAACACTCCTACTCCTACACCTGATCCCTCACTGTTAAACAACACGCTAATCCCCATATTTACACACGTTCCAAACCGCATTCATGCCACCCTCACAGCTTCATACTGCCCCTCATTATTTAACCGCCCGCACCAATCTCACCTAATTTGGCTTCACTCCACGAAATAACGTCCTCATACATGCATAATGATACAATTGTATGCTCTTCCCTCACATTCATTTAAATACCAAACAGGCGTACTCATTAGCTCCCCACATGACGTTTTGCCCAACCCACTTATCCAACATAATCAAAACCTACTCATGAACAACGTTCCCTCCGAACTCTAATTCCCATAATACACTTCCTACCCGCCGTACTAACAAAACGGCACTGTTAACTAATGCGTGACCCCATGAAAAAATGAATTAAATACCAAATGCATCTACGTTCACCCCAAACATAGCACTAAACAAGGTAACATGCGATACTACATCACAATAATAAAATTAAATGACTATGCTTTTAAGACGCACAACTAATATACCGTGCTTTGATTGAAACAGTACATAAAAGAATACATCAAAAACATGAAAGAACTAAAATATAAGACATTCCAAATTGCCCAATGAATCAATGAAACCTATCCAAATTCTATGTCCAGATGATTTTCAGCCGTCTTCATATTTATGCTGTCTCCGTGGTGATGAACTCTATCTTATAATGTTATCCACTTTTATTCTGTGAATGCTCAATCAGTAGGGTGCAAAACTCGTTGAAGCGAAAATTCTAATGGTCATTTGGTATTTAATTCATTTGTTCATGGGGTCACGCATTAGTTAACGGTGCCGTTTTGTTAGTACGGCGTGTAGGAAGTGTATTATGGGAATTAGAGTTCGGAGGGAACGTTGTTCATGAGTAGGTTTTGATTATGTTGGATAAGTGGGTTGGGCAAAACGTCACGTGGGGAGCTGATGAGTACGCCTGTTTGGTATTTAAATGAATGTGAGGGAAGAGCATACAATTGTATCATTATGCATGTATGAGGACGTTATTTCGTGGAGTGAAGCCAAATTAGGTGAGATTGGTGCGGGCGGTTAAATAATGAGGGGCAGTATGAAGCTGTGAGGGTGGCATGAATGCGGTTTGGAACATGTGTAAATATGGGGATTAGCGTGTTGTTTAACAGTGAGGGATCAGGTGTAGGAGTAGGAGTGTTTACCACGAAGGAGGGTAGCTATAAAGGAGCTTGGAGAGAAGGGAGAGGAATTGGGTGGAGGATGTATGGCGTAACGGGGAGTACGGGGTTTTGGATTGATTGGTTGCCAGTTTGTAATTCGTGATCGTGAGCGCGTGGATTAATTTTGAGAGATTAGATGGAAGAGTGTGTGTGTTGCGCGTGGATTAATATTGAGAGATTAGTTGGAAGAGTGTGTGTGTTACGAAGGAAGGAGGGAGTTTATGGATGAGAGGGTAGTTAGACAGAGAGGAATGGGGTTTCTTTGAGTATGCAGAGTTGAGCCTTTGAAGTTAGGGGCACCAAGGTTTTTATGGTATGGTTGTGTAGTTTAATAGGGCAATTGTATGTTCGGGCAGGGGAGCAGAGATGGGTTGAATTAATGAGTATCACTGAAGTGGACAATGGGAGGGTGTTTTAATACACTTTTCATTTGAATGAAAAGAATCACTGTAGCTTTTTCGACATTTCATATGTGTTACAATGAATTGGATGAGTTACACTGTTCATTTTATATGTTTTAGATTCCCCTGACGAAGAGCCCACATGGCTCGAAATGCATTGGGACATGTTGTGCATATTTCATATGGAGACCAATTCGTACGTACTGTTGTACAAAGCCTAGAATGGCTTACAGCATGTATTGGAAATGTTTAATAAAGATTATGGATTGGATCTCACTGTCTCCGTTGGGGTGAAGAATACGATGACACAAGCCAGGAATAATGGAGGATTATATATTACGATAACTATGAGTACTGTGGTTTACCTGGATGAACTTTATACAATTGAGGGAGTTGTTCCCCTCTTTCAGCAGTGCGACAGTAAAGGAGCGCAAGTGTAGAGCTCTGTTTTTTGAATACTTTGTAGTATTTGTGGTTTGGGCGAGCCGCAATTACTGATCGCACGCACTTTCTAGTCAAGTTTGCAAGTTACCTCATATTAAGGGAAGGAGTGCATCCTCATCATTTTTTTCTACTTAGAATTTTCGCCTCAACGATTTTTGCACCCTACTGATTGAGCATTCACAGAATAAAAGTGGATAACATTATAAGATAGAGGTCATCACCACGGAGACAGCGTAAATATGAAGACGGCTGAAAATCATCTGGACATAGAATTTGGATAGGTTTCATTGATTCTTTGGGCAATTTGGAATGTCTTATATTTTAGTTCTTTCATGTTATTGATGTATTCTTTTATGTACTGTTTCAATCAAAGCACGGTATATTAGTTGTGCGTCTTAAAAGCATAGTCATTTAATTTTATTATTGTGATGTAGTATCGCATGTTACCTGTTTAGTGCTATGTTTGGGGTGAACGTAGATGCATTTGGTATTTAATTCATTTGTTCATGGGGTCACGCATTAGTTAACAGTGCCGTTTTGTTAGTACGGCGGGTAGGAAGTGTATTATGGGAATTAGAGTTCGGAGGGAACGTTGTTCATGAGTAGGTTTTGATTATGTTGGATAAGTGGGTTGGGCAAAACATCAAATGGGGAGCTAATGAGTACGCCTGTTTGGTATTTAAATGAATGTGAGGAAAGAGCATACGATTGTATCATTATGCATGTATGAGGACGTTATTTCGTGGAGTGAAGCCAAATTAGGTGAGATTGGTGCGGGCGGTTAAATAATGAGGGGCAGTATGAAGCTGTGAGGGTGGCATGAATGCGGTTTGGAACGTGTGTAAATATGGGGATTAGCGTGTTGTTTAACAGTGAGGGATCAGGTGTAGGAGTAGGAGTGTTTACCACGAAGGAGGGTAGCTATAAAGGAGCTTGGAGAGAAGGGAGAGGAATTGGGTGGAGGATGTATGGAGTAACGGGGAGTACGGGGTTTTGGATTGATTGGTTGCCAGTCTGTAATTCGTGATCGTGAGAGTGTGGATTAATTTTGAGAGATTAGGTGGAAGAGTGTGTGTGTTGCGCGTGGATTAATATTGAGAGATTAGTTGGAAGAGTGTGTGTGTTACGAAGGAAGGAGGGAGTTTATGGATGAGAGGGTAGTTAGACAGAGAGGAATGGGGTTTCTTTGAGTATGCAGAGTTGAGCCTTTGAAGTTAGGGGCACCAAGGTTTTTATGGTATGGTTGTGTAGTTTAATAGGGCAATTGTATGTTCGGGCAGGGGAGCAGAGATGGGTTGAATTAATGAGTATCACTGAAGTGGACAATGGGAGGGTGTTTTAATACACTTTTGATTTGAATGAAAAGAATCACTGTAGCTTTTTCGACATTTCATATGTGTTACAATGAATTGGATGAGTTACACTGTTCATTTTATATGTTTTAGATTCCCTGACGAAGAGCCCACACGGCTCGAAATGCATTGGGACATGTTGTGCATATTTCATATGGAGACCAATTCGTACGTACTGTTGTACAAAGCCTAGAATGGCATACAGCATGTATTGGAAATGTTTAATAAAGATTATGGATTGGATCTCACTGTCTCTGTTGTGGTGAAGAATACGATGACACAAGCCAGGAATAATGGAGGATTATATAGTACGATAACTATGAGTACTGTGGTTTACCTGGATGAACTTTATACAACTGAGGGAGTTGTTCCCCTCTTTCAGCAGTGCGACAGTAAAGGAGCGCAAGTGTAGAGCTCTGTTTTTTGAATACTTTGTAGTATTTGTGGTTTGGGCGAGCCGCAATTACTGTTCGCACGCACTTTCTAGTCAAGTTTGCAAGTTACCTCGTATTAAGGGAAGGAGTGCATCCTCATCATTTTTTTCTTTTAGAAAGTTGGCATTTTTTTGTCCTAACCATTTGCTGCCTGCAGCCTGTTTCCAGGGTCACATGACTAGGTGTATTTGGCAGTTGACCATAGTGTATTCCTCCCAGAGAGCATCACAATAGAGAGGCTGTGTGTGGGCAGGATGGGCCATCAGTGGCAGGATGAGGGGGGGTAGAGCTGCCATCTACCACACTTGTACTTCAAAGGCACTTGCTCAGCTCACACACAAAAGACTTCACACTAGCCCATTGTGCCCCCAGACAGACTAGAACCAGGGTAGAGATGCAGGAAATTCCAGACACCTGTGTAGGGGGAAACTCCAGAAGCTTCCCTCATTTCAAAGTGTGCATCAAGTATAAAAAGTGGACCCTCAGACCCACTCTTCAGTACACTCCTAGACCTGTGGATACTATAGAAGGGTGCCCTGCTGTTTGAAGCTTGCCCTTCTTGCTGAGAAGGAAGACTGGAACTGCACCCATCATCCCAGGCTGAAGTGACTCCGGAGGTCAGCTGGCTGATCTCCTGCCTGAGCTACAAGGACGCAATAAGCTACAGAGGCCTCCCTGCAAATGCCCACATGACCTGCTGCACTAGACCTGCAACTTGACCTGCCTGAGCCCTGCGAGATTTTTCTACATAGTTCCTCAAGTGAGGAAAGGCTTATTTTTTTTTAATAACAAATTTTATTTGGTTATTTTGCAGTATAACGGGCATTAGCCCTACAATAACACGCATGAGCAGAGGGATAAGTTTTGCATCGATAACCATTTTCATGATGATAAGCATTACCCGCCAAACATGCAGGCAAACCAATAATACAAACAATATGCAGACAGTGGTCAATCTCCATGATATAGCACATGATGCAGCAGATTCAAAATATACGTTACAACAAGGCAATAAGACAATCAAACGATATAGCATGGGGTGATACCCGTCAGGGATCGGAGGGTGCCACTCATAGGTCCTCCTCGGGCAGGGAGGGTAGGTCAATTCCGCGATATGTCGCCCATCGTGACCAAATCTTGCGATGTTTCCTGGGGCAAGCCCGGGCCTCAAAGACTGCAATCTCAGCTCCCATACATTTATCTACTGCGTTCTTCCATTTGCCTATAGTCGGGGGAGATGACGCCTTCCACCCCTGTGCAATGTCCCTCTTGGCAATAGTAAGGGCGAGGAACAGCAGATGCTGTTTATAGCGGTTCCCCCCGATGTCGTCAGTGGAGTGCAATAAATCAATCAATCAATCAATCAAGCATTTGTATAGCGCGCTACTCACCCGGAGGGTCTCAAGGCGCTAGGGGGAGGGGGGTCCGCTACTGTTCGAACAGTCAGGTCTTGAGTTGCTTCCTGAAGGAGAGGTGGTCTTGGGTCAGGCGGAGGTGGATGGGTAGGGAGTTCCACGTCTTGGCAGCCAGGTAGGAGAAGGATCTTCCTCCCGTTGTGGCTCTTCGGATGCGGGGACGGCGGCGAGGGCGTGGTTGGTCGATCGTAGGCTGGCGGGTGGGAGTGTAGAAGGTCAGGCGTTCGTTGGAGGTATCTGGGGCCTTGGTTGTGTAGAGCTTTGTGTGCGTGGGTGAGGAGTCGGAACGTGATTCTCTTGCTGACGGGGAGCCAGTGCAGGTCTCTCAGGTGTCCGGCGATGTGGCTGTGTCGGGGGGATGTCCAGGATGAGTCGAGCTGAGGCGTTCTGGATGCGTTGGAGTCTTTTCTGAAGTTTGGCTGTGGTTCCGGCGTAGAGGGAGTTGCCGTAGTCCAGTCGGCTGGTGACGAGGGCCTGGGTGACCGTCTTCCTGGTTTCGGTGGGGATCCACCGGAAGATCTTCCGCAGCATGCGTAGGATGTTGAAGCAAGACGAGGAGACGGCGTTGACTTGTCTGGTCATTGAGAGGGAGGAGTCCAGGATGAAGCCCAGGTTGCGTGCGTGGTCCGTTGGTTTGGGTGCGTTGCCCAGGGCAGGGGGCCACCAGGAGTCGTCCCAGGCGGAGGGTGATGATAAAAACAGCCTTGGGTCAAGTGGAAGCACCCACCCCAGCACCTCATTAAGACATGACCGAACCCTGTTCCAAAAGAGCTGCAGGGCCGTGCAGGCCCATACCATATGTAGGAAGGACCCATCCTCCCTGCCACACCGCAAACACACCGGGGACTGGATGACCACTGTTAGAACTGGGGGTCTCTAGTTGGCAATGGTTTGCACCTTTGTCGAAATAGGGACCCTTGCTTCTAGTCAGGATAAGGGGGATACACTCCTAAAATAACCCCTGCTCACCCCCTGGTAGCTTGGCACGAGCAGACAGGCTTATCTCAGAGGCAGTGTGTAAAGCATTTGGGAACACATACAGTAATACAGTGAAAACACTACAGATGGACACCACACAGGTTGTTATGTAAAAATAAGTAATCTTTATATAGACTTATCACAAGACCCAATAGCAAAAATCCACAATACTGTACTCAAAAATAGACTTTAAAAGGTTATAAAATAGTTCAGTTCTCTCAAGTTGTAAATGCGACACTTTACTCTCAATGTACCTTGAATGCGTAACGCAAAGAAAACAAAAGGGTCGCAGGGAAGGTGATGCGTCGGTTCCTTACACTCAGGGGAGTGGATGCGTCGGTTCCTTACTGCTGCGCAGGGGAGTTGATGCTCGCTTCCTTACTGTGTGGGGAGGTGATGCGTCGGTTTCTTACTGCTTTCCGGTGCGATGCGACAAGATGGCACCTCGATGCGATACTCTTCTCCGGTACGATGCGACAAAATGGCGTCTTGGTTGCGATGTGACAACGTTGGTGTGATGCGTGCACGCCCGACGGCCGTGCGGCGACTCGATGATCTTTGGAGCCGCGACAGGCCCTGCGACGCGCTTCTCCGGTGATGCGACGATGACCTCTGTGGCAGCGTCCCGCTTCTCCGGTGATGCGCCGCGCTTCGGCGATGCGAGGATGACAGCGGCAGCGGCGTCTCGCTTCCTTGGCGATGCGATGACCGCGGCTGCGGCGGCGACACGCTTCTCGTTGTTGCGTCGCGCTTCCAGCTCCCAGCGACACGCAGTCTCTCAGAAGGCCCAGCACAACAGCAGGCACTTCAATTCCCAGCAAGGGAATGCAGGGGGGAGCTGGTTGGTGAAGTCTTGTATCCCTGAGACTTCAGGCAGGAGGCAAGCTCTAGTTCAAGCCCTTGGAGATTCTCTTCTTCAAGATGACAAAGCACAGCAAAGTCTTTTCTCCTGTCCTTGGTAGAAAGCAACCACTGCAGGCCAACCCCAATCAGCAAAACAGCACAGGGGCAGTACTCCTCCTTCAGCTTCTCCGGTTCTTCTCCTTGGCAACAGGTTTCTTGATTTCCCAGAAGTGATCTAATTTCCTAGGGGTCTGGGTCCCCTTTTTATACACAGTTTCTCTTTGTTCTCTGAAGGCAGAGAGGCCTCTGCCTAGTCCAAAACCAGTTCTGGTCAGTCCTGGAGCACTTTGTTTTTCTGACTCCTTCTTTCCTTTGTGAGTGAGGGGCAGAGCCATCAGACGCCCGGCAGGAGGTGGAGCCAGCATTGTGGAAGGCAGGCACAGCCCTATTCAGACCCAGGTGCAACTCCTCCCTCCACTCTGGATGCAGATCTTTCTATTCAGCCCTGTGCTGACTCACCCTGTCTCCTGTAGCCACCCCCAGCCCCTGTCACTCAATCTCCAGACAAGGAATACACAACCTAGCAGAGGCAGGCTTGGAAGTTTAGGCAAGAAAATACCCACTTTCTAAAAGTGGTATTTTCAAACACAGAATGTTAAAACCAACTTCACTAAAAGATGTATTTTATCATTCTGAGTTCAGGCATACTAAATTCGTTTTTCTACCATGTTCCCTGGGTCAGTTAGGATTATAAGGTGTAATAATCAAACTGCCCATTCTGGCCTATGGAGAACAGGTAGCCTTGCAATAGTGAAAAACGAAAATGGCTGTAATTCACTATTAGGACATGCCACACACACCAGGGCATGTCCTACCTTATACTTACAATGCACCCTGCCCTTGGGCCTACCTTAGGGGTGTCTGATATGAAGATAAGGGAAGGTTTAGGGACTGGCAAGTGGGTGCACTTGCCAAGTCGACATGGCAGTCACAGACCGCACACAGGCTCTGCAATGGCAGGCCTGAGACACATTTTACAAGCTGCTTCTGTGGGTGGCACAACCAGTGCTGCAAGCCCACCAGCAGCATTGGATTTACAAGCCCTGGGCACACTCAGTGCACTGTACTAGGGACTGACAAGTAAACCAATCATCCAATCATGGAGTCACTAATCCATACATCAATTTACAGTAGGGAGCACTTGCACTGTGGCACTGAACAGCAGTGGCACAGTGCCCAAAAGCATCTAAAACCAGCAAAACATAAGAGGCAACAGCAAAAAAATGGAAGGGAGACCCACGCCAATGGTGCCAAGTCTAACACGTGTCCCCTCCAGCTGAAATGTGGGGAGAACTACCCTTCCTCCTGGGAGTTCTCATCACTAAGGCGGAAAAATCTGGACAGACCATCAGCATTGGCGTGTTCTGTACCAGGGCGGTGTTCCACCGTGAAGTCCATCCCCTGTAGGGAAATGGACCACCTCAACAGTTTTGGGTTCTCACCCCTCATCTGCATTAACCATCTGAGGGGCCTGTGGTCTGTCTGAACCCGGAAGTGAGTCCCAAACAAGTATGGTCTCAACTTCTTCAGTGCCCAGACCACAGCAAATGCCTCACGTTCAATCGCACTCCACCTCTGTTCCCGTGGGAGTAACCTCCTACTAATAAAGGCTACAGGTTGGTCTAGGCCCTCCTCATTCATCTGTGAAAGCACAGCCCCAACACCATGCTCTGAAGCATCTGTCTGCACAATGAATTCCCTTGAGAAGTTGGGCGCCTGAAGCACGGGCGCCGTGCACATGGCAGATTTCAGGGCATCAAAAGCCTTTTGGCAGGCATCAGTCCAGTTCACTTTCCTGGGCTGCTTCCTGGAAGTCAGCTCAGTCAAGGGTGCAACAATGTTGCCATACCCCTTGACAAACCTCCTGTAATACCCGGTGAGTCCTAAGAAGGCTCTCACCTCTGTCTGGGTTTTGGGGGGTTCCCAAGCCAGGATGGTATCTATCTTGGGTTGTAGGGGCGCCACCTGGCCGCTCCCAACCTGGTGTCCCAAGTACACCACAGAACCCTGCCCGATCTGGCACTTACTCGCCTTGATCGTGAGGCCTGCCCTCCGCAGCGCCTTCAACACTTCCCAGAGGTGGTGCAGATGTTCCTCCCAAGTGGCGCTGAACACTGCAATGTCATCCAGGTAGGCGGCACTGAAATCCTCCAGCCCAGCCAACACCTGGTTGACCAACCTCTGAAAGGTGGCAGGGGCATTCTTCATCCCAAAGGGCATCACCCGGAATTGGTAGTGCCCATCTGGTGTGGAGAATGCTGACCTCTCTTTGGCCCCATCAGTTAAGGCAATCTGCCAGTATCCAGACGTTAGATCAAACGTGCTGAGGTACCGGGCAGCCCCTAACCGATCAATGAGCTCATCAGCTCTGGGGATGGGGTGCGCGTCAGTCCTGGTGACTGAATTGAGTCCTCGGTAGTCCACACAGAACCGGAGTTCGGGTGTGGCACCAGGCGCGGCAGCCTTTGGGACCAAGACCACTGGGCTGGCCCAAGGGCTGTTAGAGGACTCAATCACCCCTAAGGCAAACATCTTGGAGACCTCCTCCTTGATGCAAGCTCTCACCCTGTCAGTCACTCTGTAAGTTTTGTGCTTCACAGGAGGACTGTCCCCAGTGTCCACATCATGGATGCACCATTCAGTGATACTGGGAGTCAGGGAGAACAGATCAGAAAACTGCCCCAACAGTTGGCGACAGTCATTCTGCTGCTCAGGGGTCAGGGTGGGAGAGAGGTTCACACCATCCACTGACCCATCTTGCTCTTTTGCATACAGGAGGTCAGGAAGAGGTTCAGTCTCCTCTTCCATCCCAGCATCTGTTGCTAAGAGCATGCCCACTTCAGACCTCTCAAAGTGGGGCTTCAGGCGGTTCACATGCAGGACCCGCAAGGGGTTCCTGGGAGACTGCAAGTCCACCAAGTAGGTGACATCACTCTTGCGCTCCACCACCTCAAATGGTCCGGTCCACTTATCCTGGAGCGCACAGGGCTCCACTGGGGCCATGACCCAAACCTTTTGTCCAGGCTGAAACTCGATCAGAGTGGCATTCTGATCATGCCAACGTTTCATCTCTTCCTGGCTGGCTTCCAGATTCGCCTCAGCGTGTTGTCTGAAACGCCGAGTCTGGTTCCTGAAGGCCAGCATGTAACTAAATACATCCTGGGGAGTTTTCCTGGGAGCTTCCTCCCAGCCTTCCTTGACCAGACTCAGAGGTCCTCTTACAGGATGGCCGTACAGCAGTTCAAAGGGACTGAACCCTAAGGACTTCTGGGGCACCTCTCTGTAAGCAAAGAGCAGGCATGGCAAGAGGACGTCCCACTTACGCCTCATGGGTTCTTCAAGACCCATAATCATGCCTTTCAGGGTCCGGTTGAATCTCTCAACCAGCCCATTACCTTGGGGGTGGTAAGGAGTGGTGAACTTATAGGTTACACCACACTCCTGCCACAGGGACTTCATATACTTGGAAATGAAGTTGGTACCACGGTCGGACACCACCTCCTTGGGGAACCCCACACGGGAGAAAATCCCCATCAGTGCACGTCCCACCACGGGGGCCGTCACTGTCCGAAGAGGGATGGCTTCCGGGTACCGGGTGGCATGGTCCACCAAGACCAGGATGAACCTGTTGCCCATGGCTGTCTTGGGATCCAGAGGCCCCACAATGTCAATACCCACCCTCTCAAAGGGGGTGCTGACAACAGGGAAAGGTTGGAGAGGAGCCTTGTGCTTCCTCCCACTCTTACCACTTGCCTGGCAAGTCTGACAGGTCCTGCAATGAGTATCTGAACTCTTGCGCATTTGGGGCCAATGAAAGTGGGTGACAAGCCTTTGAAAGGTCTTGTCTTGCCCCAAATGTCCTGCTAAAGGCACATCATGAGCCAGACCCAGTAGGAAGGCTCTGAAGCGCTGGGGTACCACCAGCACACGGGCTGACCCAGGCTCAGCAACCTTAGGCTCACTATACAGGAGACCATTCTCCCAGTAGATCCAGTGTGATCCAGACTGATCACCTGCTGCCTGGCTTGCAGCCTGTTGCCGCAAGCCCTCAAGAGAAGGGCACTTCTTCTGCTCCTCGCAGAACTCTTCCCTGGAGGGGCCTCCTTCCTGCTGCCAATGGGTCAGCTCAGGCAGGTCCCCCAGTTCAGCCACTTGTTCCCCTGTAGGTTCCAGGGCATCCCCCTCAAGGTCTGCCTCCTCCTGGACCGTGGGAACTTCGGGGGCCGGTTTCCCGTGCCCCCGCCTCCTCTCTTTAAGGCAGGCACCTGGGCCTTTCTTCCAGGCTCCAGGTTCTCCTGAATACCCTTACCGGCTGCCATTGACCGAGTGGTCACACACGCCCACTCTGGCAGACCCAACATCTCCAAATGAGACCTCCGCTCCACCTTCGCCCAAGGGGAGCTCTCCAAATCATTGCCTAGCAGACAGTCAACAGGCATGGCTGGCCTCACAGCTACTTGAAGGATACCTGAGACCCCCCCCACTCAAAGGGAACCTGGGCCACCTTGCAGTGGCTCTCTGAGTTGTCAGCGGCAACTACAGGGTAGAATACGTTGGGGACCACCTGCTCCTCAGACACCAGCCGACAACTGACAGCTGTCACACTGGCCCCGGTGTCTCTGAGAGCCTCCACCCTATGGCCATTGATGGTCACCCACTGCCTGTATTTTTTAGTGTTATCAGGCAGCTGGGTCCTAGGGACCATCTCACTGTCTCCTAAAGAGACCAGGGACATCTCTGCGGGACCCCACCCACCTTGGGCACCCAACTCCTCCCCCAGGGCTACACTAGCCATCTGCCGGGGTGGTGCACCAGTGGGTGCAGTGGTCACGGTATTGGGGCACTTGGGACTTCCTACAAAGTGACCCACCTGACCACAACTAAAACATGCTTTGGGCCCCTTCTGAACAGACTTATCTGTTGGGACCCATGGTCTTTTCTCAGTGGGAGGCTGGGAACCCTTACCTTGGTTCTCTTGGGGTTTACTTTGGGGCCCTTTTTGGAACTCCTTCTGTTTACCCTTGTCCCCCCCACTCTTCTGCTGGGGACCCTGCCCACCTTTGGCGGAGTCTCCCACAAGACCCTTGTGGACCCGGGTACTGACCCAGCGGTCCGCCTCCTCAGCAAGCTTCCTAGGATTAGTCAGCTTACTGTCAACAAGGTGCTGGCGTAGCTCTGGAAAACAACTACTGGACAAGTGCTCCCATGCAATTAAATCATAGAACCCCTGCAAGTCATTTACTTTGCTACCCTTCACCCATCCATCCAATGCTCTGCAAAAATAAGACACATACTCCACCCAGGTACTAGACTCCAGCTTTTTGCAGTTCCTAAACTTCTGCCTATAAAGCTCTGGAGTTAACCCATACCTTGCCACTAAAGCTTCCTTCAGGTGGGCATAGGACATCTGATCCTCTGTGGGCAAGGCTAGCAAGGTTTCCCTTCCCTCACCTGTAAAGCGGCCCCACAACCCCGCTCCCCAATCCTTCTCAGGGACCCGGTGTGATGTCATGGCGATCTCATATGCTTTAAACCATTGCCCAATGTCCTCCCCCTTCATGAAATCCTTAATAACCTCCTTGGGGATGTATACTCTACTTTCTACAGGCACTGGAGGTGTGCTGCCACCAGAGGGAGTGATCTCTAGGCTCCTAGCCTTTAGCTCTAGCTCCCTCACCACTCTCTCATGCTCTAAAAGCATCCTTTTTTTCTTCCATGGCCAACCTCTTACTTTCCAACTCCAATTTCTTGTGCTCAAGGCTATCATGGCTTCCCTGTTTCAGTTTGGCCATTTCCATTTCATGCATCCTGCTTTTGTCCCTGTCCTCCAGCTCCTCTGGAGACAGGCCCTTTTGAGAAACACTGCTGCCCTCCCTGGAAGGCACTCTCCTCCCGGGTAAGCCTAATGGCCCCTCAAGCTGCTCATCTAAATTCTCTGCCTCCTCCACAGGCTCCTCGGGCTGCCCACCGGCATTCCGTGCTTCCAACCAGGCCCTCAGCGCCTTTTGAAGCTCCTCCTTCCTGGTGAGGCCTCTCATAGAGATTTTAAACTTTTTACAAACGGCTTTGAGCTCTGGCACAGTGTAGGTATCAACCCTATCTTCTTCAAATTCAATATCTGCAGGTGCAATGGATCCTCTTTTGCTCATTGTGAAAATTGGCAGTTCTCAACAAAAATAAAGGTTCCCAGGAAAAAAAAGTCCTTTCAAAATGTATGTGGTCGCGTATTGGTCTGCACTCACTAGTAGTGTACACCAATCACTGTATATGAATCACAAATGCAAGTCCAAATCCTCACCGCTGACCACCAATGTTAGAACTGGGGGTCTCTAGTTGGCAATGGTTTGCACCTTTGTCCAAATAGGGACCCTTGCTTCTAGTCAGGATAAGGGGGATACACTCCTAAAATAACCCCTGCTCACCCCCTGGTAGCTTGGCACGAGCAGACAGGCTTATCTCAGAGGCAGTGTGTAAAGCATTTGGGAACACATACAGTAATACAGTGAAAACACTACAGATGGACACCACACAGGTTGTTATGTAAAAATAAGTAATCTTTATATAGACTTATCACAAGACCCAATAGCAAAAATCCACAATACTGTACTCAAAAATAGACTTTAAAAGGTTATAAAATAGTTCAGTTCTCTCAAGTTGTAAATGCGACACTTTACTCTCAATGTACCTTGAATGCGTAACGCAAAGAAAACAAAAGGGTCGCAGGGAAGGTGATGCGTCGGTTCCTTACACTCAGGGGAGTGGATGCGTCGGTTCCTTACTGCTGCGCAGGGGAGTTGATGCTCGCTTCCTTACTGTGTGGGGAGGTGATGCGTCGGTTTCTTACTGCTTTCCGGTGCGATGCGACAAGATGGCACCTCGATGCGATACTCTTCTCCGGTACGATGCGACAAAATGGCGTCTTGGTTGCGATGTGACAACGTTGGTGTGATGCGTGCACGCCCGACGGCCGTGCGGCGACTCGATGATCTTTGGAGCCGCGACAGGCCCTGCGACGCGCTTCTCCGGTGATGCGACGATGACCTCTGTGGCAGCGTCCCGCTTCTCCGGTGATGCGCCGCGCTTCGGCGATGCGAGGATGACAGCGGCAGCGGCGTCTCGCTTCCTTGGCGATGCGATGACCGCGGCTGCGGCGGCGACACGCTTCTCGTTGTTGCGTCGCGCTTCCAGCTCCCAGCGACACGCAGTCTCTCAGAAGGCCCAGCACAACAGCAGGCACTTCAATTCCCAGCAAGGGAATGCAGGGGGGAGCTGGTTGGTGAAGTCTTGTATCCCTGAGACTTCAGGCAGGAGGCAAGCTCTAGTTCAAGCCCTTGGAGATTCTCTTCTTCAAGATGACAAAGCACAGCAAAGTCTTTTCTCCTGTCCTTGGTAGAAAGCAACCACTGCAGGCCAACCCCAATCAGCAAAACAGCACAGGGGCAGTACTCCTCCTTCAGCTTCTCCGGTTCTTCTCCTTGGCAACAGGTTTCTTGATTTCCCAGAAGTGATCTAATTTCCTAGGGGTCTGGGTCCCCTTTTTATACACAGTTTCTCTTTGTTCTCTGAAGGCAGAGAGGCCTCTGCCTAGTCCAAAACCAGTTCTGGTCAGTCCTGGAGCACTTTGTTTTTCTGACTCCTTCTTTCCTTTGTGAGTGAGGGGCAGAGCCATCAGACGCCCGGCAGGAGGTGGAGCCAGCATTGTGGAAGGCAGGCACAGCCCTATTCAGACCCAGGTGCAACTCCTCCCTCCACTCTGGATGCAGATCTTTCTATTCAGCCCTGTGCTGACTCACCCTGTCTCCTGTAGCCACCCCCAGCCCCTGTCACTCAATCTCCAGACAAGGAATACACAACCTAGCAGAGGCAGGCTTGGAAGTTTAGGCAAGAAAATACCCACTTTCTAAAAGTGGTATTTTCAAACACAGAATGTTAAAACCAACTTCACTAAAAGATGTATTTTATCATTCTGAGTTCAGGCATACTAAATTCGTTTTTCTACCATGTTCCCTGGGTCAGTTAGGATTATAAGGTGTAATAATCAAACTGCCCATTCTGGCCTATGGAGAACAGGTAGCCTTGCAATAGTGAAAAACGAAAATGGCTGTAATTCACTATTAGGACATGCCACACACACCAGGGCATGTCCTACCTTATACTTACAATGCACCCTGCCCTTGGGCCTACCTTAGGGGTGTCTGATATGAAGATAAGGGAAGGTTTAGGGACTGGCAAGTGGGTGCACTTGCCAAGTCGACATGGCAGTCACAGACCGCACACAGGCTCTGCAATGGCAGGCCTGAGACACATTTTACAAGCTGCTTCTGTGGGTGGCACAACCAGTGCTGCAAGCCCACCAGCAGCATTGGATTTACCAGCCCTGGGCACACTCAGTGCACTGTACTAGGGACTGACAAGTAAACCAATCATCCAATCATGGAGTCACTAATCCATACATCAATTTACAGTAGGGAGCACTTGCACTGTGGCACTGAACAGCAGTGGCACAGTGCCCAAAAGCATCTAAAACCAGCAAAACATAAGAGGCAACAGCAAAAAAATGGAAGGGAGACCCACGCCAATGGTGCCAAGTCTAACAACCACCATTCGCCATAGTCGTACCCTAGTGTAATATACTCTATGTAAGTATTTAAACTGGATGAGCCTGTAGCGTGTGGAGACTGCCGCGCCCTTCGGGCTGGCTATTGCTTCAGCCCAATCATCATCCGTTAATTCATCAGAAAACTTTATTACGATCACCAGGATCCAAAAAAGTACACACAGCACAGATATAAAAAAGTAAAAAGTTGGAACAGTTCAAAAGACAGGGTACAATATAAAAGGGCATGATTTCCATCAGATAAAAGTGCAACTTATATGCCCCTACACATTTTTTTTTAAACAATTTCATTTAGAAGTTTGTGCAAAAGAGCAAGTATACAATAAATCGTAACAAATGCGATACTTCATACAGATATCTTCCCACGCCTAATCCACAGTGCAAACCAAAATCGGAAAGTCCAAAGACTATCGGTCTTCGGGTATCAGTGCACAGAATTCTCAATACCTCAAGATAGTGGCCCGGGCCAATAAGTCTGCACAAGGGAAGTATCCATTTTTTCCTCAATGATGAATAGTGGGGACAAAAGAAAAGTAAATGAACAATCGATTCTTGGCAAACATTGCAAGCAGGGCACAAATCGCTTTGGGTAATACTGCAACACCAGTTCGAACTGTATAAACGTATGGGCAAAGACTTGTAGCGAAACTGCAAAAACAACTTGCGTGCCAATGGTGGAGTGATTTCGTCAATGGTTGGTTCAAACAGAGGGACAGATTTAAAAGACAGGAAATCTTTAGTCAAGCCTTTCGAGGATTCCATCAAATCCATAGCATGCGTTTTTTTCCAGTACTCTTCTTTCAACTTTGCCCTTGAGGTTTGCAGCATGGTCTCCGGGTTTAACCAAAAGGACTCCAGCCCCAATCTCCCCAATAGTTCGCGTAAACAAATAAACCATCTTATTGATGAAGCCTGGGGAAATTTCAAGAGATCCTTCAGGGCCTCCCGGTAAGGCTCCAACTCTTCCACTGTCCATAGTCTATACCAAAACATTAGCAGTTTGCAGTACAATTTGTGCTTGACTTGCCTGTGGGCAAGGTCTAGATACAAAGGTTTTAAAGGAGAGCTCGCAGGAAGATCAACCAAAGATCTTAAGAAGCGGTTTTCTACAGTAATTAACAAAACTTGGTTACCAGTTCCCCATAGTTCAGCGCCATAAAGTACCCCTCCCAGCACCTTAGTATTGTAAATTTCAAGTGCAGGGGCAATTTGACGAGATACCGTCTTCCTATGTATTTTACTAATATGGGTACATTGGTGGATTAGTTGCAGCTTTGTCTTTTCCAATTGCGGACCCCAGTTAATAGATGGGGTCAGGCGAATACCCAAATAGTCGAAAACTTCCACTTGCTCCAATTTTGCACTGCCAGCCCATACAGATCTAGTTAAAACCATTTTGCTACCTTTATTAAAAATCATATACTTAGTCTTTGACTCATTAAGAACCAAACCCCTGTCATTACAAAATCTTATAAAATCATTTATGATGTCGGGGTTTTCCAGTCCCACAATCAGCTGAACCAAGATCCGCGGGAGCGAAGATAATGCCCCTTCACTCCCAAAGGGTATAGTCACCTCTAGTCAGGTAAACACACCAAAGGTAGACTGATGCCCCCCTAGGGAGTGGAGAGACCAAAAGGACCACCTGGGCTTCTTTCAAGAAGGAATATCTGTAGATCGGGGAATCCTGCAGATAACAGAGAAACAGAAGAGAAAAAGGTTATAGAGGGATAAATGCCCATACAGAAATATAAGACTACTAGTGTAAAGAGTCACTTTGTATGCTTGCCCATACTCACTTGCACATTGCCAGTGTGACACTTTAAAAGGTTCTCTCCAAATAACAATAAAAAAGGTGAAGCGTAAGTAGTGTTCCTTTCTTGCACACAGTGTATAAAGTTCCAAGTAGAATCCCAAAAAAAAGCAAACTAGACTCCAGCGAACCTGACTTCAAGGTCTTAGGCAGATTAAGCTGATGTTTGTCCAGTCTTCGCAAATGAAGGGAAAGGGGGCTGAATCCGAAAAGATGCAGATAATCAATAACCAAGAAAAAGGTCCAAGTTTAAACAGCGACTTATCCTGCGCCGTTATCTGTGTGCTTCTGAAAGATGGCAGCGCTTGTTTCACCCACCGCACTCAACCATGCGTGAAAAACGGGTCTGTGACCGGGATAGGGATTAGCGCGACTCCGCGCACCAGGGAAATCCTCAGCGCCTCACAGCGCGGCAAAGTGAAGAAAAAGAAATAATAAACATCCGTTATCAGCGCGTCCTCGCGCTAAGGGCAGAAATAAAAGCAGCGTTTCACGGCCGCTTGCCAAAGTCCACACAAGGGGAGGGGTAGAATAGAATTGCTGGGGAAATTCAGAGAGGAAACCAAGGTATTACACGGGAAGCAATCCAGCAGCAGTTCCACTCAGGAGAGTTTTCCAAACTCGAACAGGCAAGGAAAAAGGCGTGGTCCTAGCCAAGGATGAAAGCCAAGCACCTGGTAATGGGAGCTGGCTCTCTATATGCTGGAAAAGGTCACCTGACCTCTCCTAGTGCAGCATGGGAAAGCATACAACGTGATAGCCATCGCAGTGTATTCTGGGAATTGTAGTGCCTGAATTGTTATTAGGCAGGGAAAGGGTGCAAGAAGCCTGACGCCTGACAGTTCTCCCCCTAACGGCCTAATTACAGGTCTAGGTTTAGAAGGGTGTAATGCATGGAATCTTCTCACTAATACTGGAGCATGAATGTTTTCCGCAGGCTCCCAGGTTCTATCTTCAGGTGCATATCCCACCCAATCTACAAGATATTGTAGCTTTCCCCTGTATCTTCGGGAATCTATAATACAACGGACTTCGTACTCTAGTTCCCCTTCAATGGTGATGGGAGGGGTGGTGGTTCAGAACAGGAAGGAGTGGCAAAAGGTTTGAGCAAAGAAGTATGAAAGACAGGATGTATATGCATGTCTGATGGAAGCTCTAATTTCATTGCTACAGGGTTAACTTTCTGTATTATAGAAAATGGACCCATATATCGGGGCTGGAGTTTGCGTGGTCCAGGTAGCCTAAGGTTTTTTGTGGATAGCCATACCCGGTCTCCCACCACATAATCAGGTGCAGGACGTCTGTGTGTGTCAGCGTGTTTTTTCATCTGTTGTTTGGCTTCAAGTAACTCTAGTTTGGCCTGTTCCCATATGGACATAAGGAGTTTGTGGTGTTCAGTGACTGCTGGCACGTCTAACAATTCGGGCGGAAGGTGTAGTGGGAGAAATTTAGGATGGCAACCAGTAACAAAATAAAAGGGAGAAATCTTGGAAGCGGAGTGCATAGAATTATTATAAGCAAACTCAGCTAAGGGGAGGGCTTGGACCCAATCACTGGTAGTGGTGCTAATCAAACATCGAAGAAACTGCTCAAGGGTTTGATTGGTCCTTTCTGTCTGCCCATCCGTTTGCGGATGGTAAGCCGAAGAGAGTCTGTGGTCTATGTGAAGCACGTTGCACAGTCCTTGCCAGAATTTAGATACGAACTGCGGACCTCTATCTGATACAATCACAGTGGGTAACCCATGCAGTTTCACTATGTTTGCTATGAATACCTCTATGAGGTCTTTAGCCTTCGGAAGTTTCTTGAGAGGAATGAAATGGGCCATCTTGGATAACATATCCACTACTACCAGTATGACAGTAAACCCTCTGCTCCCTGGTAGATCTGTGATAAAATCCATGCTGATACAGGACCAAGGGCAGTCAGGGACAGGTAAAGGCTGTAAAAGCCCTGCAGGAGCACAATGCAGAGGTTTCTGTCGGGCACATGTAGGACAGGCTTTGACAAAATTAGAAATGTCTTGGGACATACCCTTCCACCAGAACCATCTCTGACAGGTTTGCAGGGTCTTTTCTCCACCGGGATGTGCGGCCATGGGTAGGGTGTGACACCAGTTCATAATCATAAGTCGTGTTTTTTCTGAGGGGAGAAACAGACGGTCCTTGTGGTAAAACAAACCCTTCGCTATTTTATTCAAAGGGTCTGCCAACCATTTCCCTCGATCCAGTTTGGTAAACTCCTGTTCTAACAGCAAGAAAAAAGAGTCGGAATCAACCTCTTGCCGTTCACCCAGTGCAATGATTTTATTCTCTGGTATGATGGGTACAGGGGTCTCCTCTATGTACCTATGATCTTTTCCCAACCGTGATAGGGCATCTGCTTTTCCGTGCTTGGTTCCTGGACGAAATGTAATAACAAAATCATATTCACAGAAAAAGGATACCCATCTCATCTGTCTGGGGGTAAGGGCTTTGGCAGACCGGAAGAATTGGAGATTTCTATGGTCAGAATAGATAGTTATGGTATGAGGGGACCCTAACAAATAATGCCGCCACTCCTGGAACGCCATCTTTATAGCCAAGAGTTCTCTTTCTCCTATTGTATAATTCTGTTCAGCTTGTGATAGGGTTTTCGAGAAGTAGGCTACTGAATGGAGGGTGCCTGACTTTACGTCCCGCTGGGATAACACTCCACCTACTGCATACTGGGAAGCATCAGCTTCCACAAAATAGGGCTGCGTCTCATCTGCGTGTCTGATAATGGGTGCCGAGGTGAATCTGTTCTTCAGGGCACGAAAGGCTGCCTCCGCAGCGTTGTCCCATTCAAACGAAACTCCCTTTTTTAATAATCTGGTTATGGGAGCCACTAGTTCAGAGAAGTGATGTATAAATCTTCTATAAAAATTAGCGAATCCTAAGAAGGATTGCACTTCCCTGACGGTTTTGGGGCTAGCCCAACTGGTGATAGCAGACACTTTGGTAGGATCCATATGAATACCATCAGGGGAAATAACAAAACCTAAGAAGTCCACTTTCTGGGTATGAAAAAGACACTTGTCCAATTTAGCGAACAAATGATTATCCTGGAGTCGTTGTAGTATTAGCCTCACGTGCTCCAAATGCTCTTGTTCAGTCTGAGAATAGATGAGAATGTCGTCTATATAGACTATAACAAATATGTCTAGGTATTCTCGGAGTATCTCATTCACAAAAAATTGAAAAGCCGCAGGGGCATTGCATAAGCCAAAAGGCATTACGCAATATTCATATAATCCAAACTTAGTACGGAAAGCCGTCTTCCACTCATCTCCTTCCCTGACTCGTATCAGATGATAGGCCCCTCTCAAATCAAGCTTGGTAAAGATCTTGGCCTTGCGCACCTGATCCAGGAGATTGGAGATGAGTGGAAGAGGGTATTTGTTTTTTACCGTCACTTTGTTCAGTGCACGGTAGTCCAGGCACGCTCTCAATCCCCCTTCTCTCTTAGGAATAAAAAAAATAGGAGAGGACACGGGGAGGTTGAATGACGGATAAAGCCCTTCTTTAACATGTCCTGAAGATACTCAGAGAGATATTTAGTCTCGGGTTCAGTTAAAGCATATACTCTGCTAACCGGCAGCTCGGCGCCAGGAATCAAATCTATCCTGCAATCATAGGCTCTGTGCGGGGGAAGTGCAACAGCCTTCTCTTCATCAAAGACACCAGCGAAGTCGAGATACTCAGAAGGCAGGATTGGGGATTTGGAATCGGAAAGAGCGCAACACAAAGGGGCTTGCCATAAGGTGGTTTCTTGATAGCAATGTGTCATGCAATAGGAGGACCGTAGCGTTACTTTTCTGGAGACCCAATCTATATGTGGATTGTGCAGTTGTAACCAGGG
The DNA here is from genome assembly GCA_963921515.1 of Calotriton arnoldi. NCBI lineage: Eukaryota > Metazoa > Chordata > Amphibia > Caudata > Salamandridae > Calotriton > Calotriton arnoldi. The sequence continues at coordinate 592,575 of CAWUFW010005177.1, forward strand.
CACTCCTAATATGGCTCCAAAGTTAGGGGTGTCAATCAGATCGAATGAGACAACTTCGGAATGTCCATTATCACATACCATGATAAGTTCCGGAGTGTGATACTCTACCAATCCAGAGGATAACTCAGTCCCATCTACCGCTCTTACTCTTTCAGGTTGTGTCTTAGGAATAAATTGCAAACCAAGTGCCTTGGCTACTGTGATATCTAGAAAATTCCCTGTAGCCCCTGAGTCTATCAATATAGACATAGATTTTCTATGTTGGGTGGGTAAAACAAAGACAACAGTAATAGTGAAGTGTTTAGGCACAGGAGACAGGGTGTTGGCCAATGGCCGTGAGATCTGTAACAAAGACGGACTTGGAGGAGCGATCTCTGGACTCTCCAAGTCAATTAGTTTTCCAACGACACAGCAGCCCCTGAACTAACCACAGTACTCCTCAGAGCAGCACTGGGTTTGACGGGACATTCCCTGGCAAAATGTCCACCCTTCCCACAGTAGAGACAGAGTTTTAGTTTTCTTCTTTTCTCTCGTTCTTCTGTGGACAAAGGGCCTCTTACCCCTCCTATTTGCATAGGCTCGCTAGCGTCCTTAGTATCTTTCTTTTCACTTCGAGAAAAGACAAAACGAGGGTATTCTCCCTTGTTCTTTTCTCCTTTTCTTTCTGTCAAGCGATGGTCTAGCTTGACCACTAGGTCCATAAATAATGAACAATCCTCTGGGGGATCCACTATCTGGGACAGGATGTCTTTAAGCTCATCTTTTAAACCTCTATAGAACAGAGAAGTTCTCTTCTCCTCAGGCCACTGAGTCTCCGTGACTAACCGGTTAAAGGTGGTAATATAGGTTAACAGGTCTTTCGAGCCCTGTTTGAGATTAAGCAATTCATTGTCGCTTGCCTGCATGTACGAGTGACGAGCAAAAAGACTTCTCATTCGTTCTTTGAACTGAGGCAAGCTGTACAGAATGGCATCGTCATTTTCTACAAGAGGTACTGCCCAGAGGGCTGCATTCCCACTTAAATAAGATATGATAAAGGCTACCTTAGCCGCATCATCTGGGAAGGAGGCCGCACGACATAGAAATTGAAGGTGGCATTGATTCATAAATACAGCGTACTTGTTGCTATCCCCATTGAACCTCTCCGGCATGGCTAAGGGTGTGTGGGGTGGAGTAACTACAGTCACATTAACTGGGGCGGTAGTAGGAGTAGAGGGAACACTTGTAGCTGTAGGAGGACTTTGAAACTGACCTGGCTGAATGTAACTGCGTTTGAACTTAGGGTGGGTTTCAGTCCCTGTGGCCTCCAATTGTTTGTGGGTTTTTAGAATATCTAGTTCCGTTACAAGACGCTGATTCTCCCCACGTAATAGTCTAAGCTCAGTTTGCAGATTAACCACAGTAGTGGCTAACTCAGTCATGGTAATTTCAGGTTTGTCAAGGGACATGGGATCAGTCATGAGCGCGTCATAAGAAGCGCCTTTACTCATCTTCGCTCAGGGGATTTTAAGTTCGTGGGCTTGGCTTTCTGTCGGGGTTTTCCAGTCCCACAACCAGCTGAACCAAGATCCGCGGGAGCGAAGATAATGCCCCTTCACTCCCAAAGGGTATAGTCACCTCTAGTCAGGTAAACACACCAAAGGTAGACTGATGCCCCCTAGGGAGTGGAGAGACCAAAAGGACCACCTGGGCTTCTTTCAAGAAGGAATATCTGTAGATCGGGGAATCCTGCAGATAACAGAGAAACAGAAGAGAAAAAGGTTATAGAGGGATAAATGCCCATACAGAAATATAAGACTACTAGTGTAAAGAGTCACTTTGTATGCTTGCCCATACTCACTTGCACATTGCCAGTGTGACACTTTAAAAGGTTCTCTCCAAATAACAAATAAAAAGGTGAAGCGTAAGTAGTGTTCCTTTCTTGCACACAGTGTATAAAGTTCCAAGTAGAATCCCAAAAAAAAGCAAACTAGACTCCAGCGAACCTGACTTCAAGGTCTTAGGCAGATTAAGCTGATGTTTGTCCAGTCTTCGCAAATGAAGGGAAAGGGGGCTGAATCCGAAAAGATGCAGATAATCAATAACCAAGAAAAAGGTCCAAGTTTAAACAGCGACTTATCCTGCGCCGTTATCTGTGTGCTTCTGAAAGATGGCAGCGCTTGTTTCACCCACCGCACTCAACCATGCGTGAAAAAACGGGTCTGTGACCGGGATAGGGATTAGCGCGACTCCGCGCACCAGGGAAATCCTCAGCGCCTCACAGCGCGGCAAAGTGAAGAAAAAGAAATAATAAACATCCGTTATCAGCGCGTCCTCGCGCTAAGGGCAGAAATAAAAGCAGCGTTTCACGGCCGCTTGCCAAAGTCCACACAAGGGGAGGGGTAGAATAGAATTGCTGGGGAAATTCAGAGAGGAAACCAAGGTATTACACGGGAAGCAATCCAGCAGCAGTTCCACTCAGGAGAGTTTTCCAAACTCGAACAGGCAAGGAAAAAGGCGTGGTCCTAGCCAAGGATGAAAGCCAAGCACCTGGTAATGGGAGCTGGCTCTCTATATGCTGGAAAAGGTCACCTGACCTCTCCTAGTGCAGCATGGGAAAGCATACAACGTGATAGCCATCGCAGTGTATTCTGGGAATTGTAGTGCCTGAATTGTTATTAGGCAGGGAAAGGGTGCAAGAAGCCTGACGCCTGACATATGAGTTGTTGAAGGCCTTGGGGGGATTTAGAGATTAAGAGAGTGTCGTCTGCAAATAACAATGCAGGCACTCTTCTCAAGCCTATTTTCGGGGCATCACAACCATCCCTATCTAAAAAATCAACAACTCCATTAATAAATAAAGTAAAAAGGGTGGGAGCCAGCACGCATCCCTGTCTCACTCCACGTTTGACAGGGAAGGTTTCTGTCACTTCGTTGTTGGCACCCCACCTGACCTGTGCTGAGTTATCTGCATGTAATCGAATTAAAATGTTTAAAAGATTGGTGGGTAAGCCCATCGCTTCTAGGACACTCCAAAGTCTAACGCGCGGAACTAGATCGAAAGCAGACCGCAAGTCAACAAAGGCCACATATAATTTGCCCCCCTTGACGACTACTTCCTTCCAGTAGGTGCAAATAAAACGATAAACCTGGTCCAAAGTGCTAACTTTATTGCGGAATCCCGCCTGAAAGTCACTCAATATTTGGCACTCCATCATCCAATCCTGTACCCTTCCTAGAACCTGTTTACAAAAGATTTTTTGGAGGGAGTCAATAAGGCTTATTGGCCTATAGCTCATCCGTTAATTCAGGAATGTCTGCCTGCCAGGCCAGTCGGGTTTTGTCGAGAGTGGTGGGAGTGTGGGTCGTCAGTGTTTGATATATTTGTCTGATTTTGTGTAGTCCAAGGTCCTCCATAAGCAGGCGGCCTTCCAAGGGCTGGAACTCGGGGAGAACCTCTATATTTCGGATCTGGGGGGAGAGTGCGTGACGGAGCTGTAAAAATTAAAAAGATTGTGACTTGTGGAGGTCAAATTCTGTCTGCAATTGTTGAAATGATTTTAAGATAGTGCCCCTCAATACGTCCCCAAGGGTCGAAATCCCCACCAGGTCCCATTCCCGGAACCCACTCAATGTGGCAGCTGTTCTGAGGTGTGTACCATGCCATAGAGGGGGTTTGACGAGTAAGTTTCCCTTTCCACCCCATTTGTCTGGTCTTGGCCCTCCATAACTGTATGGCTACTGTACCAGCCGGTGGTAGATGGTCGAGCCGTGTGGAGCTATATAGCAAGTGGAGCAGAGGGACTTGTTCCATTGCAGCGTGCTCAATAGCATATGCCGGATCAGTAGGAGGATTATACCACCATTCGTTAATTACAAGGATGTGAGACGCAACATAGTATGAATAAATATCAGCTGCCGCTATCCCCCCACAATATGTAGATTGTGCACAAGTGCGGAGCGCCCCGCGAACGGCACCACCACCCCAGAGGAAATTGTTTTGTATTGCATTTACCTGTGCAAACCAAGCGCGAGGGAGAGGATAAGGAAAATTTTGGAGGTGATATAGGATCCGAGGCAGAGAAACCATCTTAAAGATGGCTGAACGCCCATAGAGGGATAGAGGGAGAGCGGACCATATCGTTGTTTCATTCTTGAGACTGATTAACAATGGGGTGATATTGTGTGTCCATGAAATCTTGGGGCAGGGGGAGATGTAGATCCCCAAATATTTGAACCCATCTGTGGCCCGGGAGAGCTGTGCGGCCCATGATTCACGGCCTTGGTGTCCACACACTGGGGAGGAAACGCTTATTTAACATCCAGAAGTTCACAATCGTAGACTGTGTATTTCTTTTCATTCTGATTGCGAATTCTAGAAAAAAAGGCACTGGGTAGACTACGCGAGTGCTGGCCTCTGCTGGAGTGAGTTCCTGATCCCCAAGCGGTGCCTCCCCAGGTCCTGGACCACTAGCTCACATCAGAGAGAGCTCCTACTTGCCTAACTTAAAGTTAATAAAGTACAATATGAAGTCACGCGAAGCTCCACAAAGGCTCGCCGCACACCTGTAAGCTTCATCAAAGCCAACACCAAGAGTAAAGCCTCGCCGCAAAGCTCCCAGCCTCATCGGAATCACCACCGAGCAATGGAAGCCCAGCAGAGGCTCGCCGCACAGCTGCCAGCTTCATTGGAACCAACACAGAGCAATGCAAAGTCCTGCAGAGCCTCGCCACCAAGCTTTATCGGAACCGATGCCGAACGACATGAAGGCTCGCAAAGCACCACCGCGCAGATGGCACACTTTGTCCTCGTCCAACGCGACCTGATATTCTCAGTTGGCGCTTTGCGCCATTTGGTGCTACTTTTAACTAAATCTTTAAAATTACATATCTCCAGTTCTACAGATTGGATTTTCATCATTTTGATGAAAATTATTTTCTAAATTTTACTCTATTTTTCTAAATTGGTGTGGGACTTTTCTTCTGTTATATTTTCATTTTATTACTGTTTGTGTGCTGCATAAATACTTTTCACTTTGCCTATAAGTTAAGCTTGACTGCTTTTGTGCGAAGCTGCCAGAGGGTTAAGCACAAGTTAATTTAGTGTCTTTTGTGGTTCACCCTGGTTGTTGCTTGAGTAGGGTTTCAACCCCATCAACCAATAACCCAATTTCTCACACTGGTCAATAAGAAATCGTGTAGTGGGAGCAAGAAAAGAACAATGACCATCTGGCGTGTCTAAGATTAGCATATTTCATTGATTTCATAAAGGACAGATTCTTTTGATCTGTCCAGACAGTTAATGAATGAGGAGAGTTTTCTACATAGTGGCTCCAGTGAGTGCCTCCAGTGAGGTAAGGCTTCTTTAACATCCATAAGTTTGCAATCATAGATTGAACATTTCTTTTCACACTGGTTTTTTTAATTCTAGAAAAAAGACACTGGGTGGTCTGCTTGTGTGCTAAGGCACTGGGCGGACTGCTTGTGTGCTGGGATCCTGCTGGAACAAGATTGCTCTGGTGGCATAAGCTGAGGCATCAGTATCTGCAATGAAAGGAGCAAACTGATTAGTATGACAAAGGATTGCAGCTAAAGTGAAGGATGTATTTAATTTTGCGAAAGCCATTTCTTGTCTTTTTTCCCTTGGAATGATACTTCTTTCTTGGTTAGTTCTGTGGTGGTTGCAAAAATGACTGAAAATCTCCCTGTAGGATTTAGCCAAGCCAAGGAAATTCTAAATTTGTTTTATTGTAGAGGATTATAATCTTTTTCCATCTATACTAATCTTGCTTGCAGAGATAAAGCCCAATATGGTAATGGTGGGAATATTGAACATGCATTTTTTCAGCTTTTGCTACAGACTATGTTTCCATAATTAGGATAGAACTTCCTTCTTGTGCCATCAATGTTCTTTAGAGGGTAGCTGAAAATATCAAAAGAGCATGGAGATGGACAGTAATGTGATTGTCTAGAATATCTCTGAAGACAGTATGGATAAAATATTGTAAAACAACTGGGGCATTAAAAAGGTATCGCTTATTAATCGTAGTGCCTGCATCTATTATTGAATGCCATTTTCCATTCATCACCCACCTGTATTCTCTTTTTTAAAAAAAATCTTTATTTTAGACAACCAGCGCATACATTATACTTATAATAAATACATTTCAGCGTTCTTACAATTCAATACGTATGTACAGGATGTCAGATATTTATTTTACACCCCCCCCACCCTTAGCCCCCCCCACCCCCAAGCCAACCCCTTCTGCCCCTCGAAACCAAAGGAAACTTATTTAGATCAAGTCTTAATTTGCTCTAATCCTTGGAATTCGGTATATTGTATAAACTGATTCAACCTGTCTTCACTATCTGAGTTATAAATTAAAATAAATACATTAAATCATGTCAAAACGTAGCCTCATTTGTCCAGTTGGTTATTGGTGACCAAATTTCCAATCCTCTTTTTTTAACCTTAAAACCCCTCTTTAAGTATATCGATTTCTCCCAGCGGTAGGTAGCTAACAGTTTCCCCAACCAGCAGTGTACCGAGGGAGTTTCTTTATCTAACCAAACAGTGGCCAGACATAGCCTAAACACCGCCATAGCGACATAGAGCAAAATTCGATTTGATTCTGACATTACTTGATTGCTTACTCCCAACACAATTACTTGCGGCGTGAGATCAACCTCAAACCCCAATATAATCTTGATGTAATTACCCACCTCGTCAACCAGAGTTGACAGTCGGGAGCAGATTGCAAACATGTGTACGCTATCTGCGGCAAAACATCCACAACGAGAACATTGTGTACCTGTTGAGCCTCCCCATTTGGAGATTCGTGCTGGGGTAATGTACAAGTTAAGCCAAGTTTTAAAACATTGTACTTGCAAATTAGCCGAAAAGAAAGCAGTTTGACTCAACAATAGAGAATCTTCACATTCCCCTACCTCTGCTTGTACCAGATCCTGCCAGCGATTAGTGTGTTTACTAAAATCGTCCTCCATTGCTTTACTAAGTAATGTACAAAATTGAGATATTGATGAGGGGGCCCCTAATGCCACATCTAGCAAGCGAATTCTATGCCCCTTGATTGCCTTCTTAGAAAAATAGTCCCTCAGTTGTAGATATTTGAAGAAATGAGTATTACCAATCCCGAATTTCTTCTTGATTATATCAAACGGGTGTATTGAATTCTCCCCCATAAGATCACCAAAATGCCTTATGCCCTTGTCCAGCCAGATTTTTATATATCCATCTCGAAAAATTTCCGGCAATAGGTAATTATCTGCCAAGGGAGTATATCTGTGTATCCTACCTATTTTGAGTTTCTTCCTCACTGCCGTCCAAACTTTGAATGCACCCAGCATTACTTTAAATTTCACTCTTTTGAAATAGGCAAAATCAATATGACGCATGAGACAGCCATGGGCTTCCGCCCCCAATACTAACCTATAAATGGAAGTGTAAGGTATTCCCTCTGGTTCTACCATCTCTTTTCCCAGTAATTCAGTCATCTGTTGTAAGGCTGGTGCCCAATAGTAAGTCTGAAGATTGGGGACAGACCAGCCCACCCGATCCCTAGGTAGAGTCATATATTTAAGTGCCCTGCGGGGGCGTTTCCCGGCCCACAGGAATCTCGAGATTATTTGATTAAAAGCAGAGAACCATACCTTATTTATTTCAACTGGAATAGCCCTAAAAAAATATAAACTTTTGGGCAGAAAAAACATCTTGATAACGTTACACCTTCCTAAAAGTGTAAGGTGTAAGCAATTCATTCTATTAAAGTCTGCTTTGGTTTTTTGTAATAGAGGTTCAAGGTTAATTTGCACAATTTCATCGACGTTTGCTGAGATCTCAACCCCAAGATATCTGGCATACCCCACTACTCGTGTATCGTTCAGGGCTGTTCTGGAGTTTTTGACAATCATTGTCTTATTCTTATTGAGGAAATATCCTGAAATTTTACCAAAATCTTTGGACTCCCTTTCTACCTCGTTGATAGCCTCAAGTGGGTTAGCCGTTATTATAGCAAGATCGTCTGCGTATGCTAAAATCTTGGTGTCTCCACCGCTAGATTGAATGGCCTGTATCTTGTTATTCTCTACTATTTTTCTGATTAAAGGATCGATATACAGCGCAAATAATAGCGGGGAGCAGGGGCACCCTTGATGTGTACCACGGGTAATTTTAATTGCATCAGACATGAGACCCATCATGGCTATTCTAGCTGTAGGCTCCTGATACATGCACCGGATGGCTCCGATAAACCCTTTACCCAGACCATTCTTTTCCATAATTGCCCATAAAAAGGGCCAGGAGACCCTGTCAAACGCCTTTTCGGCGTCAAGTAGTATTACGGCCATAGGGTCTCCTGAAACCTTTGTGTAGTCAAATAGCATGATTATGAGGCGAATATGTTCAATCGTGCCCCTACCCGGGACAAACCCGTGTTGGAAAGGGGAAACTAGCTTCTTGATAACTACTGCTAGCCTATTTGCCAGAACTGTGGAGTAGATTTTTACATCACTGTTAACCAGCGTGAGTGGCCGGTATGATCCCAGTTCTTTTATGGATTTACCTTTTTTAGGGAAGACTATAATATTAGCGTCTTTCCAGGAATCGGGGGCTAGCGAATCTAGTTGTGCTCTATGAAAAACCTCCACCATGAGTGCCACCATCTGTGTCTTGAATTTTTTATAAAATTCCCCAGGTATAAGATCGGTTCCCACAGCTTTGCCTAGTGGAAGGGAGTCGATAGCTTCAGTTATTTCATCTATTGTAAATGGCTCATCTAGATTATCTCTCTCCTCCGGAGATAGCTGTTCAAAGATTTGCCCCCTTAAGTAAGCTTCAATTTCTTGGTCCCCGACCCGAGCGTCTTCAATATATAATCTTTGATAGAAATTTTTAAATGCGGTGATTATAGCACTGGGCTCGCTTACTATACCCACATTGGGATCTCTAATTTCACTAATCCGGGTTTGTACCGTCTTTTCCCTGGTACGAACCGCTAGTATGTGGCCCACCCTCTCGCTGTTCTCATAGACCTTGCTCCGCCAAGCCGTGTACTTGCCAGCCGCTTTTTTAAGTGATATCTCCGTAATAGCAGATCTAGCGATAGTGATCTTTACTTGGGCTGCCTCCGCATCCGCCCCTACAGATAATACCTCTATCAGTTCAGCTTCTGCCCTCCCCAGATCCTCATACAAGGTCTGTAACATGACTTTGTTGTTCCTTTGCGCCTCCCAGCCATACCTTGATGTTTCCCCCCTGACCCCTGCCTTTAGTGCATCCCACATAATGTTAATATTGGTGCTACCTAAATTCTCTTCAATAAACCTAGGGATCCATTCTTCCATTTGCTGTGAATACCCCTCTTCGCTAAGTAAGGCCCTATTAAATGTCCAACGTGTCTGAGATGATTGAAGCCCAATATTTATTTCGATCACCAAGGGGTTATGATCCAACATAACTTTGGGATATTTGCTTATCGAGCACCCTTGTAAAAGCTCCTGCGAGACAAAAAAATAATCCAGTCTTGCATAGACTTGGTGTGGTGCAGAATAATAATACGTAAAGCCGGGATCACGCCCCTTCTGTGCCGCCCAAACATCTACTAGCCCATGCAGAGACTTAAGTTGTGACAGTGATTTAAAAACCCTGGGTTTACGACCTTGGTAAGACAACCCTCTATGGGTGGCCACTTGACAGCTCATGTTGATATTCATGTCCCCGCAAAAAATCAGAGGAAGAGGCCACCCCACAAGCTCAACATTCAGCCAATCAAATAGTGCAGGATCATCAAGCACTGACCCGTATACTGAGCAGAGAGTAAACATTTTGTTACCAAAACAGAATTGCAGTATAACCCATCTACCCATTTTATCTACCAGTGATCGTGAAGAACTGCCCATGCCCTTTCATGCCAGTACCGCCACCCCTCTTGTCCGAGTTTCCTGTGTGGTAGTGGCGATAAGTTGATATCCCGCCATCTCTAAAACCCCCTTCCTACACCCCTCAATATGTGTCTCTTGAAGGCATAGAATATCTGCCTTCAAGAACTGGACATCGAGGCTAATTCTTCTTCTTTTTTGGGGGTCATTTAGCCCACAAATATTAATCGATGCAATTCTAAGCTTCCTCATTACAAAAATACACAATAATTCCAAAACATGTAGCAGCGCCAAACAAGACATACCACCTCCAGTGCCTAATAATCATCCCAGTGCAGGAAATCCTCCTCTCCTCCCTTTGGTTTCCACTAACCCCCCGCCCCCCTCCCCCTCCCTTTCAATAGAGCAAAAAGGTCCAAAGACCCTTGTGATGCCTCCTGCATGTGTTGTGCCCCCTAGCCGCTCCCTGCCACGAGAAAAAAAAGAAGACCAAATGTGTAGAGAAAAAAGACAAAGCATGAGAAGAAAAGAGAAAAAGAAAAAAGGAGCAAGACATATGAAATAGTTATTCGAAATCATTTTCCAAGCTTATTTCTTGGATAGTTCATTCAGGAACTCCTGGGCTTGAATCTCCGACGAAAATACTCTTGTTGTATCTTTACAAATGACTTTGAGCCTAGCAGGGTTCATTAAAAAGACTTCGCAGCCCAATTTCTGGAATGGTGTGATGAGCAATCGGAGCCTCCATCTGCTCTCCACCGTTGTGTGGCAAAAGTCAGGCCGAACAAAAAAGGAGTGTCCCTCACCCACCCTCTGTGCGTTGGGCCTGGCTTTCTCAAATATGGCTTGACGAAGGAGAAAGTTGCCAAAGAATATAAGGATAGCCCTCGGTTTGTCATTTTGCCCGGACCTCTTCTTGATCATCAGGGGGAATCGATGTACCCTCTGCACCTCAGAATCCCAATTCCAATGGGCAAGTTCGGGGAAGGCCTCCTTGAGTAACCTTAAAACGAATCCTCGAATGTCATCACCTTCAGCTTTTTCTGCAATCCCAAGTATGCGGAGGTTATTGCGACGTTGTCTATTTTCAAAGTCCTCCAGCTTCCATAGTACGTCAGTCATCCTGTTTTCATTAGTCGATGTTTGTTGTCCATATAATTCCGTGCTGGCCTCTAGTTGTACAATCCTTTCTTCTAGAGCTGAGGTGCGCTCTGATATTTCTGTACAGGCTTTGTTAACCTTGCGCACCGCACCTTGCAGTTTTTTAGTAGCCAGATGGGTCCTTTTATGCTCATGACGTGCCTCGGTTTGCATTTGTTTCAATGTTGTATATATTAGCTCCATGGAGGGATGCAGTGATTGAGATTCCGTAGTATTTTTAGTTGCTGTTGAATATTCTAAAGCGCTTGCTTGCTCTCTGACCCCGACTTTGATTCCTTTTTCAAATTAGGTGGCAGAGTAGTCCCATTTAAGCTGGCTTGATTGACCATAGTCCGATGAAAAGCCCTTCTCTTTATCTGATCCTCTTGCACTCCTCTTCTTAGTGCGTACAGGTAGACGTTTTTGTGTGTCAAACTTCAAGGGAGGGCTGCCACTATCCCCCCTGGTAAAGTCATCATCAGATCCATCTTTCTCGCTATTGTTAGACAGGTCAGATTCATCTGTCAGAGAGTAAAATTTATCGAGGTCTGGAGTCGCTAGAGTCTTAGCATCCCCCTGAGTATTGGCCATATGTTTTCCCTTAATGGCCTGTGCGTGAGGAGTTTCACTTATGGCTTGCGTGATATTAACAGTGCTCGTAATTTCATGTTGAATGTTGCAGTCACTTTTTGGTGTCTCCTCCTCTATACCCAATATAGTTTTTTCATGTATTTCTACATATGAGGCAGATTTACCTGGTTCTGTTGCCTCTGGGGGAGTCTCTCCTGTACTAAGCCCACCATTATTCAGCGCCCCTTCCAATAAATCCGATTTGCTAGAGCTGACCACCTTTATTTTTGATACAGAATTGTTTTTACCTTTATTTATCTTCTTTTCCAGGGTATTTGCAGATCTCCGGCCAGAGAACATTCCAGGTACAATTTTCTGTTTTGGTCTGGTGGCCATTTCACTAGAAAGTTGTTCTTCTGCTAATTTCTCCTTGCTGGCCCCATCTTCATTCCACTCCACATACCGCATATCGCTCTGAGTTGAGCTCAGGCCTTTTCCCTCGGCAGTCACACGCCGAGTCATGGATGGTCCCTTAGCTCCTACGGGAGCACCGATGTCTTTCCCCACGGATTTTGCCTTCGCTGGCATGTTGTACTGCTCGCAGCTCGGCAACCTTGATTTCGTGGATACAATGTTGCAGCCAGCCTCAGCTGTTCTACTCTCTGGCAGCCCCTCCGAAAAGAAAAAGAAGCGATTAGCTTCCCAAAGTCTCTGTAGCAGTTTTCTCTTGTCGCCAGCCGCCGCCGATAAAAGCATCCACACAGCCCGAGCCATCAGGACTCTGACAGTCAGCAACCTCATCAGCCCTTAAACCGGTCGTCGGTACATCGGTGAATCCGGCAATCCATCGGCACAGCTACGGGTAAGTTAAGAACTTTTTCACCCGTTTAATCCTTTTTCCATTGCCGTCTCTTTCTCCTCACAGAATGCAGACAGTCACCGCGGCAGGGAGAGCGGCTTCGCACAGTGCTCATGCAGCCGCCATCTTGCTCCTTCAAACTACATCACCCACCTGTATTCTCATTAACGTGTATGCTCCTCCTAAATCTAACTTAGAAAAGAGTCGTACTTCTTTGATTTGCTCTAATAGGGCAGAAATCAAAGGAATTAGGTAGCAATTCTTTATCGTAGTAGCATTAAGTTCTCAATAGTCAATGCATGGTCTAAGAGTGCTAGCTGACTTTGGCATGAAGAAGACTGGACACCTATTGGGGAGCTGGAATGCCATATGAACCCCTTAACCAATTTTTCCTCTAAATATTCTTTTAATACTTGATCCTTCTTTATGGTGAGCGGGTAAATTCTTCCATGTGTCCATGCGTCAAATTGGCCCCTGGTATTAAAACAATGGCATAGTAAGTGTTACAATGAGGAGGCAATTTATCAGCTACTTTCTTACTGAATATTGCACTTGAATCTTGATAAGCTGGTGGAATGTGAGAAGTTTCGATAACTGTGGAAAAAAGACCAGGGGTTGTTTCATGGAGTGATCTTGCAATTGACATGGAAAACAGTGCTAATGACAATGAATGAAAGTCGGTTTATAGACCACAAACAGCTGCTGGAAGGGAGCCCTGGAGGATAGGACAAAATGAACAGGCCAGAATCTGTAAATGATTGATGATCAAGGCAGAGAGAATTGCCAAGTCTTCAGCTTTTTACAGAAGGAGTGGAATCAGACCTCAGAGTGTAGGAGAGAGAGTTCCATAAGCTAGAGTCACAAAAAGGGAAATACTTTCCGCCCCACCTCGCACACCTGGTTCATGGAACCACCATGAGGAGGGCTTTTGCAGAGTGATTGAATGGAGTAGGGGAGTAATGAGACAATCTGGATTGAATAAACACTGGCCTTTTTTCTATAAAGCACACAATAACAAAAGCAGAGAGTTTTTAATTTAATATTTTTGTGCGCTGGCAGCCAGGGTAGGTTCCTTAAGTAAGGACAACACTTGGAGTTTATGACAAAGTGATTCTTAGCCCAATTTATTTGTGGATTATGGCGGTTTAGACATGTAGTCCCAATACCAACAGCAAAGATTAGGACTCAATCAGGTCAAAACAGTTCTTTTCATAATGGCCATTTTCAGTAGGCATGAGCAATGGTTATTTTGAGAATTTGGGCTGTTGGTTGACTAAGGCGTGAGCCCTGGTCAAGCAATGGCTGCACTCCTTTGCAGGGTGAACCACAAAAGTCACTAAATTAACCTGTGCTTAACCTTGGGTAGCTTGGCACAAAAAACAGTCAGGCTTAACTCAGAGACAATGTATAAAGTACTTATGCAGCACACAAACAGCCAGAAAGTGAAAAACATAACACAAGAAAAATCCCAAACCAATTTAGAAAAATAGAGTAAATTGTAATAAATTAAGTAACACCAAAACAACAAAAAGTCAGTCAGCGGCACTGGAGTTATGAATTTTGAAAAGATTTTAGTAAAAATGGTGGCACAAAGCACCAACTATGGCACCTGGTCGCACTGGACCTGGTCAAAGTCACAAATTCAGGCACACCGCAATGGAGTGCAGGTAGGCTCCAGCCACCAGATTAGTCCCACTGAAGTTTTACCTTCTCAGGTCAGCGCCAAGTGTCCCATTCGTGGTAGAAGGGGGCTGCGAGGAGCAGAGAGAGTGTAGCTGGAGGCTGCTGGAGTAGCTCAAAGAGCAGGTCAAGCATAGTGGACAGGCATTGCTGGAGCTTTGTGTTGGCGGTCCCCGCGAGCAATCGAAGCTGTAGCACAAAGAGGCAGCTGTCAGAGCTTCGTGTTGAATGACTTTAGGGGTTGTGATATCTGGTCACGAACGGGCCTGTTCCTGGTCGCAAAGAGCTTAAAAACTTCAATACAGCTCTCTCAAACCACACCAAGGGTCCAACACCTGAGGAACACCACTTGGGGGATCAAGTACTCACTTCTGTTGGGTCCAGGTGCATGATGTTGGGGAACCTTTTATGTCCCTGAGGCTCAGATCAGGAGACCAGCAGACTAGCCCTTGGAGTCACTCTGGCAGCCCTGGGTTCAAGATTAAGTTGCAGGTCCAGTTCTCCTCTCCCAGGCACGAGGACAGCAGGTCAGCAAAGCAGCAGCCCAGCAGGGCAGCAGTCAAGCAGAGTAGCAGTCCTTTTAGCAGCACAGCAGTCCTTCTTCCTGGAAGAGTACACAGGTCCAGAACTGTACTGAAGAGTTGGTGTCTGAGTTCCCCTTTTTATACCCTAGTGCCCTCCTTGTGGAAAATGGTAGAAGCCTCTAGACAGTGGCTTTGAAGTGTATGGAATTTCCTGACTCCCCTGCCCTGGCTTGAACTGGCTACAGTGACACTGTGGAGGTGATAGGTCCTTTGTGTGATGATAGAGCACTGCCTATTCAGTTGCAAGTGGTCAGCTCCACTCCCCATCCTGCCAGCAGATGGACCATTGAGGTACACGTAATCCCTCTATTGTGTGACTGTCTGGGAGGAATTCATAAAGTCTAACTGTCAGTTACACCCAGTCATGTGTCCCAAGACAGGCTGCAGGCACAAAGGGGCTAAGGGCAGAAAAATGCTATCTTTCGGAAAGGCACGGATTACATTTTCACTTTTGTTATGTTATTTTATATTTTTCTGCACAATGTAGTCAATGTTGGCTTTGATTTGTGGATGTAGAGAGGGGAGATTATATTCGTGGATGGGAGGGGTGAGAGATAACTATATTAATGAGTCTGAGATGGGGACCTGTTAATGACATGTAATCTCTTGTATTGTATTTACACCTGAGGAAGGGCATTTAATGCCCGAAATGCATTGTTTTTTTTTAAACTACGTCATGGAGTGAGGAATGGTGAATTCTGACATGTATAGAAGAAAAGCCTGGATGGGCACATGTTGAACTTGATTGAAAAATACATATAATCGAATGGCATTGGAATAACTGTGGATTACTGATTAAACTCAAGAAACTTAAAAGGAATAAAAACGAGAAAATTGTTGGAATAGTTAGTTCATACATTGAAAAAAGCTGTGCATGCTAGGGTGGGACCTGACGAGGCTCCATCATTTGATAGAATTACCACGTGCAAGGACGGAGCGCGCTTAGGGTCGCACGCTGCAACAAAGAGCTTTTGAGCATTGCAAAATCTGGATAAAACTAGGTGTGCATTCTGCCACTTTTCTTGATGACATATATACCTTTTCCATACAAACGGCCGGTTTGCACCCGCAGATAATCATGGTTAAACGGAACAAAAGTTTGACAAAGGAACAATGATAAAAACAGCAGCATATCGGAGTTTCACCGTTCTGGTTGAACTGAACACACGGATTACATCAGCAGGCTTTTTGACTCGACTCGTACATTCATTGATCTACATGGATAACTTGTGCATTATTTTGTTATGAGTTTTATTCAGTCGCACTGATATGTTTAAAAAACGATGGGAATTTGAAGATGTGATCGGGATGATTTTAACTCGCACATATAGTTTCATACATTATTATTGATTTAATATTCACCATTTATTTTTCGAGTGTAATGTGGCCATACAGAGTGTTTTGTTTCGTTCTTCTGCTTTGGGAGTCACGTGTTGTTCACGTGGTATGTTTAAAATGCACTCGAGACATGGGTGGGAGTTTACTGAGCACATTTACTTGGGCGTTTTGCAAGCACGGAGAGGCATTTGGACGGAGGTAAATGAGATTTGGGAGAAATCTCTTCTAATTAGGTTTTGGCACGCAAAAGTTTTTGGTGAGCACAGGGGTCGAGATTGAGGTCATGGCTTTTTTGGGGGTAAAGTATGGTTTATTTGGTTCACAATTAAGGCACGGATTAAATTTTCCCTTTCGTTATGTTATTTTATATTTTTCTGCACAATGTAGTCAATGTTCGCTTTGATTTGTGGATGTAGAGAGGGGAGATTATATTTGTGGATGGGAGGGGTGAGAGATAACTATATAAATGAGTCAGGGATGGGGACCTGTTAATGACATGTAATCTCTTGTATTGTAGTTACCCCTGAGGAAGGGCATTTAATGCCCGAAATGCATTGTTTTGTTTTTAAACTACATCATGGAGTGAGGAATGGTGAATTCAGAGACAATTCCCTCTACGGTCTGTGAAGCACTCACCTTCTCGATAATGCTCACTCAATCCCAATCCTTTAAGGGAACCCTCCTTTACCGCCCACCGGGTTCTCGGTCTGGATTCCTTTCGGCTATGGGCAGCTTATTAGAACCCTTAGCAGGAGAACCCAATTTTACCATCCTGGGAGACTTCAATTTCCACTTAGAGGCTCACGTAGATAAGGACACCTCATCCCTCACAGCAGAACTAGAGGCAGTAGGCCTCTCACAGTTAGTGACAAGCCCCACACACTCAGCCGGCCACACGCTTGATGGGCTGTTCTCTAATAACCTGCAAATTTCTCTAAGGAACGTCCTTCCTCTAACCTGGACAGACCACTGCGCAGTTCTGTTCGACATTCAGACAGGGAGAAACACTCCTTTGCACACTAGTTCCCTCCCCCCTAAGCAGTTCAAGGCGTGGAGTAGCATTGACCATCATCTCCTTAAATCACACTTGCTATCCACTCAGCATGACACCACACAAGACCCTGAATTGGCTTCCACTAATTACTCAGAATGGCTCCACAACGCTTTCAGTGCTTTAGTACCACTTAAAAATGCTTCCAAAAACAGGAATGCCCCTTCCGCCCCTTGGTTCTCAGAGGCGCTGAGACTCGAGAAACAACGATGTAGGAATCACGAAAGACGCTGGCGTAGAAATTACGACACCGCGGAAAAAATCCGCTACAAGGAGGCAATGATCAAATACAAAAACCTCATAATCTCTGAGAAAAGCAACTACTACCTTAGACAAATCGAAACTGCCCAAGATTCTGTTAAGCAGTTGTTCCAGGTAGTGGCCAAGCTATCAGGGCCGGCGACGAATTCCTCCAAAGACGCCACCCAAACCCTCTGCAATTCATTGGCCAGTTTCTTCCAAGAAAAGGTTAGCAAAATATATGCCAACTTCTCAGCCCAAACTAAGGCTGGCAATCATACTGGCAACCCCATTGATGATGAAATCACTCCTACTTTCTCGGAATTTAGCCAGCTCTCACTGGAACAGATCACGGACCTAATTTCCACCGTCAAATCTGAATCCCCCAACGACCCTTGCCCTCTTTCTATTTTGAAACTGATCCCAGACTTGATAGGCCCCATCCTATCAAACATCTGCAACTCGATGTTCTGCACAGGCACTTATCCTTCCATTTGGAAGAAGGCTATCGTCAAGCCTCTGCTAAAGAAGCATAATCTTGACCCCGCAGAGACCAAAAACTATAGGCCAATTGCATGTCTCCCATTCCCAGCAAAATTGTTTGAAAAAATCATGAACACACAGCTGGCCCAGTTCATTGATGATAACAACCTACTGGATGACACACAATTTGGCTTCAGAAAGGGCCACGGTACCGAGACAGCCCTCATCAAAGCATCTGATGAAATTAGGATGGTACTTGACCACAGTGGTGCCGCGGTCCTAGTGCTGTTGGATTTGTCAGCAGCCTTTGACACGGTCGACCACGCCACCCTGATCGACCGTGTCTCAGCCATTGGCATCAGACATAGGGCCAAGCCCTCCTATCCTCTTTTCTATTCAATCGGACTCAGCTAGTAAGTCTCGGCGACTTCAACTCCCCATCATTTGCCCTCCCGTGTGGTGTGCCACAAGGATCATCACTAAGTCCGACCTTATTTAACATTTATGTGTCGGACCTGGCAAGGGTCATCAAAGCCCACGGGATGGGTCTAACATCGTACGCCGATGACACACAATTGGTGCTTGCAGTACACAATGATGGAGGGGCAGTTGCGGCAAGCTTTCAAGAAGGAATGTTGGCCATCAGTACTTGGATGGCTAACAATTGCCTTAAATTAAACTCAGACAAGACGGATGTGATGATCTTTGGCAATCTTTCCCCTGGCTGGTCCCCCACATGGTGGCCAGCCAAGTTGGGATCACCTCCGTCCCCCGTCACAAAGGTCAGAAACTTGGGTGTTATGTTTGACGACAAGCTGTCTTTCACTCACCACGCCAACGCAGTTGTCTCCTCATCCTTCTACGTCCTCAGGATGATAAAAAAAACTCCTACCATTTCTCCCATCCAGTGCTGGCAGAACTCTTATCAGCACACTGGTAATGTCGAAAGTTGACTACTGTAACGGTCTCCTAATTAATGCCCAGGAAAAGGTCCTTAGTAAGCTACAACTGGTGCAGAACGCGGCCGCCAGGATTCTGTCAGGCACCCCCAAGTTTAAGCCGATATCCAAGGTGGTGCGACAGCTCCACTGGCTTCCCATAAGAAGCCGAACCAAATTCAAGGCGCTATGCATCGCATACAAGGCAACCCACAACACTGGACCTGAGTTTCTGAAGAAAGCTCTTTGCTCATACACGCCCAGTAGACCCTTGCGCTCTTCAGCAGCCAACCTTCTGACGGTCCCTCAAACCAAGAAAGCCTCATGGGGCGATAGACGAATCACAGTCGCCATGGCCAGACTGTGGAACACGCTCCCCCTTCACATTAAGACCAGTACTACCCTGCTAGCCTTCAGGAAACATGTAAAAACCTGGCTCTTTAACCAATAAGTCACCTGCTCCAGGGCCGTCCCTCTCCTTACAGTCCGCAGCGCCGAGACACCCAAGGGTATTTGCGCGCTTTACAAGTTGCTTAAATAAATAAATTCAGACATGTATAGAAGAAAAGCCTGGATGGGCACATGTTGAACTTGACTGAAAAATACATGTAATCGAATAGCATTGGAATAACTGTGGATTACTGATTACACTCAAGAAAATTAAAAGGAATAAAAACGAGAAAATTGTTGGAATACTTTGTTCATACATTGAAAAAACTGTGCATCCAAGGGTGGCACCTGACGAGGCTCCATCATTTGATAGAATTACCACACGCGAGGACGGAGCGTGCTTAGGGTCGCACGCTGCAACAAAGAGCCTTTGAGCATTACAAAATCTGGATAAAACCAGGTGTGCATTCTGCCACTTTTCTTGATGACATATATACCTTTTTCCGTCCAAACAGCCGGTTTGCACCCTCAGATAATCATGGTTAAACGGAACAAAAATTTGACAAAGGAACTGTGATAAAAACAGCAGCATATCAGAGTTTCACCGTTCTGGTTGAACTGAACACACGGATTACATCAGCAGGCTTTTTGACTCGACTCGTACATTCATTGATCTACATGGATAATTTGTGCATTATTTTGTAATGAGTTTTATTCAGTCGCACTGATATGTTTAAAAAACAATGGGCATTTGAAGATGTGATCGGGGTGATTTTAACTCGCACATATAGTTTCATACATTATTTATGATTTATTATTCACCATTTATTTTTCGAGTGTAATGTGGCCATACAGAGTGTTTTGTTTAGTTCTTCTGCTTTGGGAGTCACGTGTTGTTCACGTGGTATGTTTAAAATGCACTCGAGACATGGGTGGGAGTTTACTGAGTACATTTACTTGGGCGTTTTGCAAGCACGGAGAGGCATTTGGGCAGAGGTAAATGAGATTTGGGAGAAATCTGTTCAAATTAGGTTTTGGCACGCAAATGTTTTTGGTGAGCACAGGGGTCGAGATTGAGGTCATGGCTTTTTTGGGGGTAAAGTATGGTTTATTTGGTTCACAATTAAGGCACGGATTACATTTTCACTTTCATTATGTTATTTTATATTTTTCTGCACAATGTAGTCAATGTTCGCTTTGATTTGTGGATGTAGAGAGGGGAGATTATATTCGTGGATGGGAGGGGTGAGAGATAACTATATTAATGAGTCTGAGATGGCGACCTGTTAATGACATGTAATCTCTTGTATTGTAGTTACCCCTGAGGAAGGGCATTTAATGCCCAAAATACATTGTTTTTTTTAAACTACGTCATTGAATGAGGAATGGTGAATTCCAACATGTATAGAAGAAAAGCCTGGATGGGCACATGTTGAACTTGACTGAAAAATACATATAATCGAATAGCATTGGAATAACTGTGGATTACTGATTAAACTCAAGAAAATTAAAAGGAATAACAACGAGAAAATTGTTAGAATAGTTTGTTCATGCATTGAAAAAAGCTGTGCATCGTAGGGTGGGACCTGATGAGGCTCCATCATTTGATAGAATTACCACGCTGCAACAAAGAGCCTTTGAGCATTGCAAAATCTGGATAAAACTAGGTGTGCATTCTGCCACTTTTCTTGATGACATATATACCTTTTCCCGTCCAAACGGCCGGTTTGCACCCACAGACAATCATGGTTAAACGGAACAAAAATTTGACAAAGGAATAATGATAAAAGCTGCAGCATATCGGAGTTTCACCGTTCTGGTTGAACTGAGCACACGGATTACATCAGCAGGCTTTTTGACTCGACTCGTACATTCATTGATCTTCATGGATAACTTGTGCATTATTTTGTTATGAGTTTTATTCAGTCGCACTGATATGTTTAAAAAACGATGGGCATTTGAAGATGTGATCGTTGTGATTTTAACTCGCACATATAGTTTCATACATTATTTATGATTTATTATTCACCATTTATTTTTCGAGTGTAATGTGGCCATACAGAGTGTTTAGTTTAGTTCTTCTGCTTTCGGAGTCACGTGTTGTTCATGTGGTATGTTTAAAATGCACTCGAGACATGGGTGGGAGTTTACTGAGTACATTTACTTGGGCGTTTTGCAAGCACGGAGAGGCATTTGGACGGAGGTAAATGAGATTTGGGAGAAATCTGTTCTAATTAGGTTTTGGCACGCATATGTTTTTGGTGAGCACAGGGGTCGAGATTGAGGTCATGGCTTTTTTGGGGGTAAAGTATGGTATATTTGGTTTACAATTAGGGCACGGATTAAATTTTCACTTTCGTTATGTTATTTTATATTTTTCTGCACAATGTAGTCAATGTTCGCTTTGATTTGTGGATGTAGAGAGGGGAGATTATATTCTTGGATGGGAGGGGTGAGAGATAACTATATTAATGAGTCTGAGATGGGGACCTGTTAATGACATGTAATCTCTTGTATTGTAGTTACCCCTGAGGAAGGGCATTTAATGCCCGAAATGCATTGTTTTTTTTAAACTACGTCATGGAGTGAGGAATGGTGAATTCCGACATGTATAGAAGAAAAGCCTGGATTGGCACATGATGAACTTGACTGAAAAATACATATAATCGAATAGCATTGGAATAACTGTGGATTACTGATTAAGCTCAAGAAAATTAAAAGGAATAATAACGAGAAAATTGTTGGAATAGTTTGTTCATACATTGAAAAAAGCTGTGCATCCTAGGGTGGGACGTGACGAGGCTCCATCATTTCATAGAATTACCACACGCAAGGACGGAGCGCGCTTAGGGTCGCATGCTGCAACAAAGAGCCTTTGAGCATTGCAAAATCTGGATAAAACTAGGTGTGCATTCTGCCACTTTTCTTGATGACATATATACCTTTTTCCGTCCAAACGGCTGGTTTGCACCCGCAGATAATCATGGTTAAATGGAACAAAAATTTGACAAAGGAACAATGATAACAACAGCAGCATATCAGAGTTTCACCGTTCTGGTTGAACTGAACACATGGATTACATCAGCAGGCTTTTTGACTCGACTCGTACATTCATTGATCTACATGGATAACTTGTGCATTATTTTGTTATGAGTTATATTCAGTCGCACTGATATGTTTAAAAAACGATGGGCATTTGAAGATGTGATCGGGGTGATTTTAACTCGCACATATAGTTTCATACATTATTATTGATTTATTATTCACCGTTTATTTTTCGAGTGTAATGTGGACATACAGAGTGTTTTGTTTAGTTCTTCTGCTTTGGGAGTCACATGTTGTTCACGTGGTATGTTTAAAATGCACCCGAGACATGGGTGGGAGTTTACTGAGTACATTTACGTTTTGCAAGCACGGAGAGGTATTTGGATGGAGGTAAATGAGATTTGGGAGAAATCTGTTCTAATTAGGTTTTGGTTAACCCTGGGCGAAGTTCGTGTAGGCGCGCTACGCGAAGAAGCACAAAATCTCTGCAGCGCTACGTGTAGCTACGCTAGCATGCAGAGTTACTTGTTTCCGCATGCTCGCGTGTGCTCGCGTATGCTCGCGAGATGTATTTGAAGTTCGGCAACGCGGATGACGTGTTCGGGGGAAATATCGCGCGAACTTCACCACGCGGTCGCCAATGGGTGCGGCCATCTTGTTTTCCTATCTTTTGCATGGTTCTGGGGCCTGTTTTTCAATCCTTCTCCAATCTTTTCAATGCTTTGTTTTTTACACTGTTTTTCTGGTCTTTTTTATTTATTATCTATCCCTCTCTGTCCCTAAGTCTATATTTTGCGTTTTATTTCTAGTTTTACTGCGTTTGTTTTACTTTTCTACTGTTTTATATTACTTCCTTCTTTACTCTTCTACTTCTTCCCCTAACTTTATTTTTTCCTGCTAAATTTTCTTTTCCGCCTTCCGCCCACCCCAGAACCATGGCTAAGGGAAAGGGAACCGGCTCCAAGGGCAAGGCGCCTGCGCCCAAGAGCCACCTGCCTTGCGGCAGACTGCGCCCTGCAGGGGTGCAGGCCCGGTCCCTATTCAGCGAGGCGGAGGTGACCACCCTTGTTTTTTTTGTGCAGCGCCACCTCCCCTTGACCTTGGCAGCAGGTGGCAGGCCTGGCTCCGGGTACGCTACCCAGGAGCATCGCCGCCGGTGGGAAAGGGTGCGCCGGGCAATGTTTCGCTGCTCTGGGGTCCGACGCACCCATAACCAGCTGACCCACCGGTGGTCAGACATCTTGGACCGGGAGCAGGACCAGCTAGGTGTCGAGGTCGTGGGGCTTGGTGAGTAATGTTAATGTTAAAAATAATTTATAAAGCGCGCGTACACCAGGTGGTTTCATGGCGCTGTAAAAGGCTCTATGTGCTAACAAGAAGAACATTAATTATAGGCTTGAGAAAATAGCCATGTTTTCAGGGACTTCCTAAACTGCAAGAGGTTTGTACAAGACCGTATCTCCAGCGGGAGTGAGTTCCACAGTTTGGGCGCAAGGGTAGCAAATCTGCGGCCTCCTTGACGCGAGTAGCTAATACTATTGTGCGTTCTCTAGACTGTGTTACTGTTATTGCGAATATAATTTTTTTCCGAATAGCAAGAATGCTGCTGCTTACATTGCAGGTAAATTAAGTTTAAAAATCTTTAATGATTGTTATTCTTCTAGACACAGGTGCTCGGCACTACTAAACTCACTTGTTTGCAACTTTGCGCTCGCTTGGGCTGATTATGTAAGAGTTTACTTTAGAGAACTTAAGTTATGTAATGCTAGAGAGACTCTAGTCCTTCCTTTGTTCTCCTGTCACTAAGATAGTGGTGGATAGGTAGTTTAGTTACTTAGTAACTTAGTATTAGTTGGTAATTTTTAAGTGGTCTGCGTGACGCATCCTCTATCACGTGACTCACGTCATGTGCTGCTTACTCCAGTCCTTAGCAGAACCTTTTGTAGTTTGTTTAGTGAGTGAGTAATAGGCTTAGCAGAACATCAGCAGCAACCAACCAACAATTTGGTGTATGCAAAAATGTATGCATGTGTCCTCCATCTATGCATTTTTGAGGACTAAAATAAATGGAAATGCAGACTTAGTGAACAATTGGCCCGTCTGAATAGGTGGGCTAGGTCAGGTGGTACTTAGGCGTAGTATTCTGGCATCAGAATTGAACACTGGATTAGTGTTCATAAATAATAACTAGACGGTCCGCGAATCCCGTGATACTACCAGTCGATCAGATTAGATAGGTCAATTTTATTGCAATTGTTTCCAAAAATGTTTTTTTGAGCGTTTTTAAAAATATTTTATGTGTTTCACAACAATCATCAATGTTTGTCTCTTTCGTTATTATATCTTACATGATCAGCACCCAGGGGCAAGAAGACGGGGTCGGAGTTGGCGGGAGCAGATGGAGAACGCCAGGGCCAGGACCAGGACCAGGACTGCTCCTCTACCGAGGGCTCTGCTGCTGTCCCCAGTAAGTCTTCCTCCTGTTAATATTAATAATTATATTCCCCTAACTTTTACTGCACCTTATTTTTTTCGAACTATTATTTCCGTTTCCTAATTCTATTTTACCAAATCTTCTTCGATCTAGACTATCTGTTTCTAAATTCTTGTTATCCCTGCCTCTAACTGCCTCTGCTCTGACTCTCTGTACTACTACTATATTAGTCTGTCTGTAGCTAAGCTTGCCCAGTTGGCCACTCTTAATTTTTATTTAAAAGGTTTTAAAACTCAGATTCACCAATAGTTCTAGCCACTGAGTCCAGTCCTTTGGGTTGTCCTCTTCTAGTCTTCTTAATCTTGATAGGCTTTGACAATTCCCACCAACAAAATGCCCAACCAGATATTTTACTATTTTTGTTAGGATAGGACATACTCCTACTAGTGTCTCCTCTACTCTAGTACCCAGTTTGTACTAGTGATGTATGTGGAATATATATGTATTTTAACTATTTTTTCAATCTTGCTAGTGAAAAAGAATAAATAGGGGAAGGCGTATATGGCATCTAAAAAATGTGTAATGTTTTTTCTAGGCGTACCGACCACCAGTGCCGGGGCCAGCGGCGGGGCAGGCGATGCCAGCCAGGAGGGTGCAGTGGATGCAGCAGCTGCCACAGGGGTGGGTGAGGCAGCAGCAGTTGCGGGCGATGGTAAGTTATACTTATATTCCTTACTTATTGACAATAGTTACACACTCGCTGCAAGGGTGTACACTGTATGTTGAGAGAGACTAAGTTGTTGTGAACAACGGTTGAAGAAGAAGACACCCTTTACTTAGCATTAGAGCAATAGCATTAGCGGTGGGAGTAGTTGAGTAACTAATGGCCTCTTCAATCTGACTTCAACTCAGCTGGGAAAGTTTTATGGAGAAGACTAAGAGTCAGACGACCTTGATGGATGGGTTGAACGAAAAGGGAAAGAAGGATGGAAGGAGGAAGGACAGGCGAGATGTAAATATATATGACTGGCAGAGAAGGATACGTGCCACGTGGGATGCATGCATAGGTGGCTGATAGGAAGGAATCAGATGCATGGGTGGTTGAAGGATGGGTGGAAGATGAAAGAAGAAAAGATGCCTGCCTGGGTGGATGAAACTGTATGGGTGATAGCAAGAATCCTCCGGGGTGTTTCATGGGTCAAACTCAAAGGCAAGCAAGGAAGGAAGGAAGGACGCATGGGTGGTGGTCTACAAAAAAAATAATAAATGTTTGTTGTTGTTAAAACAAACTAAGGTTTGTTGAGAGGTTAAGAAGAATGATAGACATGTTTACTTTGAATGGATGGATGGCTGGATGGCATTCATCATAGCATAGGTGGAGACTGTCACTGGATGAAGACGAGTCTTTGAAGAGAATGTAAAAGGAACCGCTCCAGAGTAGCAAGCAAAGCCAAGGAGAATAGAAGTTGTATGTTCAGAATACTCTCTTGACTCACAGTATTTTGCAAGCACAGCATATTTTGTGTATGTATGTTATCAAGCGCCTCCCTCCGACTCCGATGCCCACTCACTACCGATGTGAATTTATTTTCGACTGTTTCAGCCTGCCATCGGTGGCCTATCGGCTGCATGGATTGTTAGTTACTAACCGGTTACACAATCAATCAAAACAAAGTACCTCATGTCATCCCATATATATATATAGGCAATGATCCTTTGGATAAGATATCATCTGCCTTGTTGTAGTAGGCAGGGTGAAAGTGAAATTGAGCAGTTGCCCTGGCCTTGATGTAACAGAGAGTATGGCCAGCGCCACCCATAATAGAAAAAATAAGATGATTGTGTAGTCAGCTTCCCCACCTGCAGACAGTAGTAAATAAAAATAATGTGAGTCTGCGTCACGAGTATGTTTGTCTTGGGCGCAAGCTGACTGAGCTGGCATGACGGCTGCAACAAGGTTATTTAATTTAGCTAAACAAGAGAGAAGAAGAAAACTGGTGTATTCGAGTCCATACTACCACAAATGTTATGTCATGTGCTTGCTAGTGCTACTGTGCCACTATGTGTAGAATTAATTTTGTGTTACTGTTTTGCTAACAGTATTACAATAGTCTTTTTTGATATAGCTACTCCTTCCCAACCAAAAGCAAGACCAGACAGGAAGGAGTTGGCAGCCATGGCCCGGCACCGGAAGCTTGAGGCCATCCGAAACGAATATCGGCGGCTGGTGGCTCTGGCGGAGGAGGAGGCGGCAGCAGCTGCAGCCTCCTCCAATGCTCCGGGCCCCAGCCAGGCCCCTCGAGTGGTACGGCGCCGCGGTCTGGCAGCCGCCCGCCACACTACATCCAGCACTGCTGCCCCCCCCGTGTATGCAATTGCCGAGCTTTTAAGCACCGCGTGCTCCACCGAATGGTGCGCCTAGAGGAGCAGGTAAAGGAGGTCCTTAAGAGACAGCGAGCCCGCCGATAGACTGAGATCACGTTGGATTGCCCCTTTTTTATTCTTTTTTTTGGTGGGTGGGCATTGGGCTACGTTGGGGAAAAGTTGGGGTTTGTATTTATTATTTATTATGGACAATTTTTGAATTCAACGGACATTGTTTGGACTATCTTTTTGGACATTGGTTGGGGTTAGGGAGAGGGGTGGGTCAGGTGTTGTGGGATTTTTTACAATAGTTTATTTTGTTAGGGGATTAAATTATATTTATACTTAAACTTTACATACGATGTAAATGTTTTGTGCGGGTTTACTCTTTTACGTCACACGGTTTCCTTCCTTTGCTGCTGCAGGGCCGCGCCAGTTTTTGATTTATATAATCTGCCAATTTTGTAACACACGACACGAACAGATAGATGCAGTACCCTCACTGAGTGACTTCTCCTACTAATACTGTCAGTCTCTCCTCCTAGTCTATGCAGTCTGCAACTGGACTCAAGGGTGTGGGTGTGTGAATTAATGAATCAATTAATTTCCATATTAATTATGCCTCCCCCAAACTTCTCTTACCTGTGATTGATGTTTAAACTTAGGCACTGCGATGGCTGCATGGTGATGATGGTTTGGTTTCCCAAGATGCCATGGTTGTGGTGGTAGTAGTAGACACTGGCAGTAGCATTTGCAAAAAAAGAAAATGAGACAGTCAGTCGCCTGAGAGAGACTCTGGAAGGAGTAGTAGAACGAAGTACAGTACAGTAACAGTACACAAGAAGACTGCCAAACAATAAACCATAATAATGCTGATTAGCAATGCTAAAGTAAAATAAAACATAATGGTGGTGGGGATAGCCTAGTACAACAAGTTACAAACTGTAGTTGTGTCGAGTCACTCGACACAAGCGTAACCTTTAGTGATGTAAAAGGAAGATGATGAATCCAATCGTTGATGGCAATTAATGATGGATTATGTTCCTTTGGAAAAACAATTGACTTGCAAATATACTGAGCATGGGTGGGCAAGCAGAAGAAGATCCCCGCCCTGTCTTCAAATTGAATTAGTGTTGCTCTCACCACATCCGCCCCAGCAAGTGTGTGATCAATTATTGGTGTAAATTTAATTTAGTCACACCTCAATGTAAATCACACAGCCCGGGGGAAGAGGGTTAGGGTTTGATGAATGGTTGGGAAGGGGTATTTGAGGGAAAGGTTTGACAAAGACAAACACTACACATGGACAACAACAACATACAATCTTGGCAGACGATCATCATATTCATAAATCTGTTAAGGGAGAAAAGGGAAATGCATGCATGAGGATGACTTGATGGTTAATGATAAGTAGTACTTACTAACTAGACTAGTAGACAGTACAGGGCAGCAGTATATTATTAATTATTATTATGCAATTTGCCTTGCCTGTCAGAGAGACCCAAATTACATACATTTTATGTTCTGTTGTACCGGGCTTCCTTTCAAAGCTAGCAAAGAAAATTTAAAAATAGCTGTAGTGCTCAATTATAAGCAAAGAGCAACAATAAGTTCAATAACAACAACACACAGTCGTAATGATTGAAGAGAAAAAATGAATCAAATTATTTAAAAGATGACGATACTAAAGTTACTGTATGTTATCCTGGTCAAATTGGGGAGTTGCATCTCAGCATTCCTCTTGGTCCTCCTGTCCATGGACGCTGCATCCGTCAATCTCTTGGGTGCCACTGCCTGCCTGGCGGATGCGGATTCGTAGGTGAGTGTGAGTTGTTTTTCTCTGTTTAGCACAGGGTAAAGGCCGGCCTGTAAGAGTAGATGAAAAACAAAAGGGATATTGAAAAATCAAGGAGAAAAAAAAGCATAAATTACGGAGGAGTGCAAACACTTTCAGAGGCCCACGGTGCCCACACAACCTCCACTTAGCTTAGATTTTGACTGAGCCAGACAGGGCACACATATACAGCAACATAGCATTTTCCAAAGTAAGTAACTAAATCAATGCACAGCTGTCAGTCATACCACTACTTCACTCGTGAGTTGTGACTCGACTCCACCACCACACAGACATGTAGGTCTGCTGTGGTTGTAGTTGACTTGTTTACCTTTTATGCCACTCATGAAAAACGCCCTGAGTTATTCCATCAATCCTCTCCGATCCTACTGACTGACTGCGAAGATCTATGTCACTGTGGTCATCATCATCATGGTGTTGTCCAACTCAGTCTGCAGTGTACCGAGTGAGTCCAGATTCCATATTCAAAAATGCAATTGATCGGCCTGCAGTAGTAGTACAATTTTGTTATTAAACAACAAGAAGGGAAACATTGACTTGAGTCACTTTTAGTGTGTAGATTAAATACTAGTACACTTTGACTTCACTTCATGCACAACAAACAACAACAACACAAACACCAATCACTCAGAGTCAGCGCGTCCAATGCATGCCATCATCATTACCTGTTCCTTCTCATCTTAAGTTAAGGGGCAGTCTCTCTCGGCTCGGAAAGGAGGATAGCTATAGTCATCATGTTCCACTCCTTTTGGAGGGACTCGACGAGGCAACATTTCTTGTACTATTCTCCATCCAATCATCTGGGTTGAGGGAAATGGATTTAGGGCGAGTCGGGAGGATGGAGCAGGACTCGGAGGAGTGGACTTAAATGCACACAGCTGCAACTCCAATATGGCAATAAAAAGAGAAGACGGTGGTGATGGATTTGTTGTGATTCGAACCAGAAAGACAGAGACACACACAAATAATAAAAGTAAATAAGGAAGAAAGAAAGTAACAAATTCAAAGCCTAGTTGTCAAGGAAGTATAGCTCGTCCTCAAACTCTGGTGATTCAACCAGAAGTCTGTAATCATCTAACACACTACTTCCGTCACCTAAGTCGCTGTCCTCATCTTAATGCTGTGATTCACGTATTTTGTAATTCGGTGGTATAAAGTGCTGATTCATTTTGATCATGGGTAACCTCTCCACGTTTTTGGGCGAGAGACTGGTCCTTTTCACTGTTACAATGGCACCAGCAGCACTGAAAACATGCTCAGAAGAGACATTTGTAACAGGGCAAGCCAGATAGTTTATCGCCAGCCTGCTGAGCACTGGCCAGTGGCACATTTTCCCATACCAATACACCAATGGGTTTTGAGCAATGTAGACCTCTGTTGGGTCATCCAGATAGGCCTGGACCATCCGCTCAATGCTCAGGGGTGCTCCACTTTGCTGGACCTCTTTTGCCTTTGCATCAGCACTGGACCTAACAAGCCCTTGCTGTAGATACCAATCCTGTGCCGATTTTACTGGGGCTGATGATCCGGTTCTTGCTGTTGTTGATAGTGTTGGTGACTGCTGTGAGCCAAACGCACTGCCCTCAGGCTCTGAAGTTGAACTTGACACCCGATGCCCTGCTGCAGTACTTGTTGTGGGTTGGAGTAGCGGGCCTTTCCCTTTAATTACCAGCCGTTCCTTTTCCAAGTCACTGGCTGCCTCAACTATCCAAGTTTTGTCCTGGGCAACATCCACTTCTGAAAAAGGAATTAATGTCTTAGTGTTCAGTGCTGTTTTGTATCGTGGATCCAGAATTGTGGCAAATATAATGTTTGTCTGACACAATGCTAGTTTGCACCCTTGTATTTTCAGCTAAGCGAAAGGCTAAGCTCTGCACCAACTCATATGCTTCTTGTTTTTCCTCCACACCTGCGTACGAATCAGACACCTCATTCAGCTTTTGCTCTAGCATGTGCAACAATGCTATAGCTTGGCCCATAGTACAGTCCTCCTTGCTGACTTCACGTGTGAAGAGCTCGAAAGGAAGTAGCATCTCTGTCAGGCATTTAACTAGGCCCCATTGGTCCATCTGAACGGTCATGCCTTTCACAGTAGCATCCCCTAGTCTTTGCATGACATAGTCATTGATTGGTCTGTACTGATCAAACAGACGATCAAGCATGTAATAAGTTGAGTTCCAACGTGTTGGCACCTCCTGGATGAGTGCTTTGACTGGCATTCTATGCTCACGTTGAATGATCCTCAGCTGCTTCCGGGCTTTAAAAGAATGGCTGAAATGTGTGCATATTCTTCTGCAGGTGGTCAGTAAGTTGCTGACTCGGTCTTCTTTTTTCAGAAAGTCTTGAACAATGATGTTAATGCAGTGCGCCAAACACAGGACCCTGAAATAGCCACCAGTGCGCATGGACTTAACTATATTATTGCCATTGTCCGTGGCAACAAAACCAATGTTAAGCCCTCTTGGGTGCAGCCATTCAAAGACCTTGCAGTTAAACTCTTCCAAAATGTTTGCAGCAGTATGAGATTTCTCCATGGCAAACATGGCTACAGTTGCATGTTTCCGAGTGGCATTAAAAATCTCAGCAGTGACAACACCTGCAGATATCTTTTCTCTAACACCCGCAAAAGAGATCCAGTGTGCAGTGATGCACATGTAATCAGTGGCTTGGCAACTGGTCCACATGTCTGTTGTCAGGTGGATATTGTGAACAGCACTCTGCTCCAAAGCTTGTCCAAGCAATTCCAGCACGTCGTGATGTAGTGCTGGAACAGCAGCTCTGGCGAAATAGGACCGGCTGGGAACCTTCCATTTTGGGCAGATGGCTGTCACAAATTCTAGAAAACCCACCTCTTCCACAAAAGAAAAAGGGAGAAGGTCCAGCGCTAACATTTTTGCCAGCTTCGCATTGTACAAACGTGCCGTTGGGTGGTTGCGTTCGTACTGCCCCTCCGACCTAAAGATGTTGACAATGGTAGGCTGGATTTTTTTCCTTTCTGCTGCCGCTGATGCAGGTGACTTCTTGAACCCAGTTAGGCTCAACTACGCACTTTTTTTCATTGCGGTACTCTGTTGCCTTGGTGTCTCAGCCTGACTCTTAGTACGGTGCCACTGAGATGTTGCTGAGGCTGATGAGGATGTGGGCGGTACCACTGCACTGCTTCGATCAGGGCTACTTTGTGTACCAGAGAAAATGTCTCCCTTTTGTTCACCTTCCACCGCGATCATATGAATGAATGAGCATTTCTAGAGCGCATGGTTACCCGAAGGCATCCCAGCGCTGGAAGCAGTCCAATCACGAGCTCCGTACAGTGTTAGGGGAACAGAAAGGTTTTTATGAGTTTTCGAAAGGCCAGATAGTTGGTCTCAAGACGAATATGGAGGGGGTATCTTCTTCTACTTCTTCATCACCACCAACAGCAATGGGTGCAGTTTTACTTTTTTGGCCGCTAAGGTGCGCCTCCCACTGCATCATGTGGTGTTTTTTCAGATGGGTTGTTTGGCCTCCGGTACCATAGTTTGTACCAAGCTTACCCCGACTAACACTTTGTCGATAAATTGAGCATATAGCAACTTTCTCCTCCTTACTGCTAACCGAAAAGAAGTCCCAAAATGGGGAGGTGAACTTTCTTGTGC
Organism: Calotriton arnoldi; assembly: GCA_963921515.1. NCBI lineage: Eukaryota > Metazoa > Chordata > Amphibia > Caudata > Salamandridae > Calotriton > Calotriton arnoldi. Next base: position 625,057 of record CAWUFW010005177.1, read on the forward strand.
TGCTGGAGATGCCACTTGCAATGCCAGATGAACTGGAGAGTATGCATGGAATTTGACTGTGTGCAGTACCACTACCTACTGAGGTGGTGGTTGTGCTGGATGTAGGTCCCTGCCGGGCCTTTGCAAATGCAAATATGGAAGCTGGAGGTGATGTTGGTGTTACCTGTGTTGGTGGTATCCGTGCCACATGCCTCACAGCAACTTGGGATGGGGTAATAATGTCGGTCTCCATCTCCACTGGGGCGGGACTAATGTCCATGATGACTGGCTCGTCATCATCCTCTTCTTCTGCATCTACCTCCATAACTCTAAGGCTTTCTGGAACCTTCCTTTTCCCTAGATTTGTTGCGTGGCGTGCCTCACTCTCAGACTGAGCTGGTGGCTTCCAAGTGGCATCTAGATCATCAGAAGGGGGGCTTGAAGAAGAAGTTGATGGACTAACCCTTCTTTTCCTTGCTGGGGATCTGGAAGACAATGGATCTTCTGAAAGAGTGGCTTGCTCTTCTTCTTCCTCTGCATGAAGCTCGATTTCCTGAACTGCCCCTACTTCGGGAGGAACAACTACTATTGTGGGCAGTGGTTGCGGCTGTTGTTGCGGCTGTTGTTGCGGCTGTTGTTGAGGCTGTTGTTGCGGCTGTTGTTGCGGCTGTTGTTGCCCACTTATCTGCTGAGTTTCCTCTTGCGTTGATTGGGTACTACTTTGCGATAACGATAAGTCAATTTCAACATCACTGCTCATTGGCGTTTGCACAATTAGACTGGCTACATCTGCGACACTCATGGGCTTGGGCCTAGGTTGGTGGGGTGGGCCCACTGATGCGGAGGTGCTGCTCCCAGTTTGCTCCCCGGACACCGCTGCTGCAGCCTTAATTTTTTTTTTCCCAAAAAACAACATGGGCGGCACACCAGTCTTGGTAAGTGCCACTTCTTCCTTCTTCTGTTCCTTCTTCTCACTGGCAACTTTCTTGGTACTGGAGGACCTGGTACCTTTCTTTGGGGCCATCTTCGTCAGATGTCAGCAGGACGCAGTTGCACGAGTTGCAGAGATGTCTGTGGTCACACGTCACATGACATCGTGCGCAGCAGGACTTCTGTCTGGCAGTACAACGGGTGATGATGATGACACCTCCTCCTCAGTCTTTTGTGCACCTAAAAGCAAAGAAGCCAGAAGAACATCGGTGAAATGTTGCATTTGTTGTTGTGGTTCAATTACTACTAGTACAAACAAACAAATATAATATATAACTTAGTGTGTGGTGGTCACACTTGTTAGTGTTATAACTTATATTATTAAATTTTATTAACTCAGTTATTACAAAAAACAAAACAGTGTAGCCATTTGTGAGACTTTGACAACAAGGGCTTTCATGGTATATTGTGTACACTCAGGAAGGATAGGAAAGAAGAAGAACAAAAACAAAAATACAAATACAAATGTAATGGAAGTGGAACCTGATTGGCATTAATTTGCGCATCACGTCATTCAGGGAGCTGCAGCTGGCAAAGGGGGTGGAAGCAGTAAGGCAAGAGGAACAAAGGAAAGACATGCAGGCCTATATGGCAAAAGCAGCACACTACTAAACTACCACCACAAAATGGCCACCAGCCACATGGTCAGTCACAGTCACAACAAGCAGGAGGCCTGGAAAACAATGAACTCAAGCAGGCCTATAATGGCCAGGCAAAGGAGGCATGCTAAACAACACAGCTTTAATGCAAAAATGCAAAATCGAAAATCCACAGGGCTAAACAAGGTTTGCAAGTTACACAACAACAACCACACCACACACACACATCCAACAAAGGCACTTATTTAACACACACCAAAAAAGTGAAATACCCCCCAAAAAACACATTTTGCAATTCAATCCAATGCCATCCATGCCCTAAATGATGTTTAAATTCAACAGACACCACAGAGACAGTTGTTTCATGCACCCATGAGTAGCTCTGGGCCTACTGGCTGAAAGGCCTATATTGGCAGACTAGGCCACAAGCTTGCAGGCCTATGGCAAAAGCACACTGGCTGGCTCCACAAAATGGCCGCCAGCCACATGGCCAGGCCACCCACAGCAACAAGAAAGGGAAGACAGACAATGCAGGCCTATGGCAAAAGCACACTGCCTGGCTTCACAAAATGGCCGCCAGCCACATGGCCAGGCCACAACAACAAAAAGCATAGGCCAAGAGGAACAAAGGAAAGACATGCAGGCCTATATGGCAAAAGCAGCACACTACTAAACTACCACCACAAAATGGCCACCAGCCACATGGTCACTCACAGTCACAACAAGCTGGAGGCCTGGAAAACAATGAACTCAAGCAGGCCTATAATGGCCAGGCAAAGGAGGCATGCTAAACAACACAGCTTTAATGCGAAAATGCAAAAACGAAAATCCACAGGGCTAAACAAGGTTTGCAAGTTACACAACAACCACACCAAACACATCCAATAAAAAGGCATTTATTTAACACACACACACCAAAAAAGGGGGGCGCGGCCTGCAGCCTAAGACGGCGCTCGCATAAGCGACGAGCTCCGGGCCAGGCCGTTTCAATCCGGTAATTAATCCTGACCCCGTAGTGGCAGTGTATCTGGGGAAGCGGCGATCCGTGTCGGACCACGGCAGGATCGTGCTGGCGGAGTTTGGCGGCCCGGCGGAGCTCCGTGTTCTACCCGGCGGGGGTGACACCGATCGGCGGCACTCAGGGCCTGCAGGCTGGGTGTGGCACACCGGAGTATCCTGCAGTGGAGCTGCCTGTGCTGCACCCGCGAGGGGCCTGCTCAGCTACGCGAGGCCCAGGCTTGGGCCTGGACTTTTATATCCAACGAGACCACCCGGAGGGCTGTGACATACATCGCTGTGATCAGCACAACAAGCGGTGAGGTGCACGACTCCTTCTTCCCCCCCCCTCGTAGTAAGGCGGCTGATTGATGGCGGCGAGCGCTGGGGCCGGAGACGCGGCATAAGCATGGAAAACTGTGCCGCTGGCCACCCGGAGTGAACGGAACATTCTTCCCCACTCTCCCACTGGCTTTTATTAACCGGCGGAGCAGAGGAAATCCCCGGTGCCAACGCAGACCACCCATTGGCCCCTGAGCACACTGAGGGCCTACAGTAGAATACATATTGCTGCCGCCTTGCCTGGTTCGAGGACATTTGCCACTGAGCAGGCTGGACCTGAGGGGGCGGGTAGTGACTGAGAGAGGGGGGGGTCCCCCCCAATGCACTACTGAAGTGACTGAGCCCCATTGGTGCACGCTTTGTAGAGGCAGCGGAGGCGATTGGGATACCGGCTGGTTTACCTGCTTATTTTGCCTCATTGGGGGTACTTGTTCTGTCTAAAGTGCCTGCTAACGCATCAGGATGTTACTAAACCTTGGATCATCAGGAGTGATATACTGAGTCAGCCATGCACATAGTCACTGGACTGCCTGTCTTGGATGGGTGTGGCTCGCTAAGCTTACTGCACACTAACGAGCACGGCTGCTACTCTGAGACTACCAGCCCTTCCCCTATAGCTGGGGCAGCAGGCGGAATAGGGTGCCTGGAGGTAGTGGGTGGGAGTGATACTGGCGGTGACTGTTTTGTTTCCCTAGTCCGTCGAGGGCATGGTCAGGGGAAGAACTCGGAACACCTTGAGGACTGGCAGGGGAGGCTCTCGATCCCCACTCTCGGAGTCCTTATCCAGTAGCTCTTGGCAGATGGAGCCTGCGACATCGTCCGCCCCCGCTGGGGACAAATTGGACATGATCTTGAAGGAAATTCCAGACTCACGTGGTGCTATCGAAAGTCAGTTGGGCACAATCTCCGTGGAACTGAACCTACTCAAGGATGACCATCGAAAACTGTCCGATAAAAAGTCAAGAACTCGGAACAGCTACTGGATTTGGTGAGGCCCCAAGTAATAGAGCATGATGGTCAGTTAAAACGGATGTGTCAGCAGATCGAATCCCTGCAAGCCCGAGCCGACGATGCAGAAGGACGGGCACGGCGCAACAACCTCCGTATAGTGGGTTTGCCGGAGGGGACGGAAGGTTCCAACCCGACAATCTACAATGAAGACTGGTTGAAGTCGGTGGTAGCCCCCTTGGGCTTATCCCCGCACTTTACCATGGAACGCGCCCACAGAGTACCTACGCGCCGACCCATACCCGGATCAAACCCCCGTCCAATGTTGGCGAGAATATTGAATTATAGGGATCGGGACCACGTGCTACAGGCTGGGAGGGATCATGGTCCGTTACAGGTTGGAAACGCAAGAGTCTCTATATTTCCGGACTACACATTGGCAGTACAACGGAAGCGTTTTTCCTTTATGGACGTCAAGGCCAGAGTCCGAGCAGCGGGGTTGACATTTGCATTACTTTTCCCAGCAAAGCTTAAGATTAACCATAACCAGCGCTCACTGTTCTTTGACACCCCGGAGAGTGCATGGGAATGGCTAGACAGACATTTCCCCGAAGTGGAAGCGGAAAGGCACCTGGACTCCACGCAACCACGACCTCGTCGAGTACCCTGTCTCCGCTGAAAGGGCACGGTCACGCAAAGCACGGAAGTCTCTTCTCCGCCTCAGCAGCAGGTACTGGCGGGCAGACAAGAAGCCCTTCGCACTGCTGACGCTCTGCGTGTTCTACGACCACCGATCAGTACCAGCCCCTCAGTGGAAGTACACACGGATTCTGAGTCTGAGGGTAGTGTGGCATTGTTCCCAACTGGATCAACACAGCACAGCCATGATCCTTTGGGCTGAACTCATACAATATTGAACAGAGCACTGTCATTTAATACCGGAACTACATATCTCTACTTTTATACCTGAACTATGTCACACACTGCTGAATATTAACCCAGCCTCTATTATGTAATGTTTAAAGCTTTATTATAATGTGCCCATATACGGGGTCTTCAACCAGAAGCATATCGGCCTGGCCCGGCCTAAGCATGTACCTGTCTAGTACCATCAGAAGCTAGAGTACTGAGCGCGCAGCTTGCCCCACAAGCGAAAGCCAGAGTTCTAGTGTAACATGTTAACCCCTTCCATGCGTCGGACGGCCCCCGGCCATCCGACGTCACGGTGGGCGTGTGCGTCGGACGGCCGGGGGCCGTCCGATCTGCGCACGCGTGGAATTCGCCCGCACTGCGGGGGAATTCCACGCGTGTCCAAGGGGTTAAATTTGTTATGCACAGTTTGGTCGAGCGAAGTTCAATCATTGGACACAGTATTGGGGTTTGTTTGTATTGTTTTGGTCACTGCCGCATATTCTGATGGTGTTCTTCGGAGATGTGGGGGTGGGGAGGGTTGGGGGGATCCTTTTACTTGAGATCTGAAGATGTCGGTCGCTAAGTTGTATACTGTCATCTCCTGGAATGTTCGGGGGATGGGCTCAGTCCAAAAGAGACATAGAATAGTAGCCCAACTTCATCGGCGCAAAGCCCAAATAGTATGTCTTCAAGAGACACATCTTATGCCAACTGAGTCGAGTAAAATACAGAGGAGGTGGAGGGGTCAATTTTATGCAACTGCATACTGCCCCTTTTCTAGAGGGGCTGCAATATGTGTGCGGGCGGGTATCCCTTTTGCTCTAACTGAGTCTAGAATCAATGATCAGGGTAGATATGTTTTGGTTCGGGGGACACTGGATGGTAGGCAAGTTGTGCTCGGCTCTATTTATGCTCCAAATGTTGACCAGGAAACATTTTTATCACGGTTATCTCAGGCACTTTCTAATTGGGTGCAGTACCCAAGGTTGTTGGGAGGGGACTTTAACGCGGTATTTGATGTACATTGGGACCGTTCACATCCTCCCTTGCCGAATACAGCTGTGGTAACCCAAACTGCTGCACTAACTCGATGGGCACACGGGTGGAATCTCTTAGATGTTTGGCGATCCCAACACCGGGATATACGGGAATACTCTTTCTTCTCCCACCCGCACAACCTACACACCCGATTAGATCACTTTCTGTGTACCCCGGATATCTCTTCTGCTGTCCATCAGAGCACGTTCCTGGGTAAAACCATCTCAGACCACTGTCCTACAGAGCGACGTTACATTGGGGATGGGTCCCTACGCCCATACCTACGTGGAGACTACAACCTTTGACTTTAGAAGACCAGGTGTTTCGTGCCACACTAGCTGACACCATTACAACATACTTTGCCGGCAATGAGGGCACGGCCACGACCAGATCAATTGAGTGGGAAGCCTTCAAGATAACAATAAGGGGAGTCTCTATGAGTCCTCTAGTTGGGGTCAGAAGAGAAGTGACGAGGGATTTGACCGACTTAGAAGGTAAATTACAGGCCTTGGAAACTGCAGCCCAAACAGAGGTGACAGAGGCGGAACACTTGCAGGATGCTGGGATCAGGTACGCTGAATTATTGGAACGATTGCAAACCATCGACTTTCAGGCTTACATATTACGTACACATGCCAAAGCAGACAGAGCTGGTACACTACTGGCGCGACTGATTGCACCCCCATTGACTCCTACTCCTACTCTTGCAATATATAATACACGCCAGGGATGCCCCTTGTCACCCCTGTTGTTTGTACTAGCGCTGGAGCCCCTGGCGCAACAGCTACGTGATACCATGTCCCCCTTTGGCATCCCACTACAAGCAGTAATCCACTCAGTTTCACTTTATGCAGATGACATGCTGCTGTATTTTAAGGATCTTGGTATGGATATGCACCCCATAGCCTCGATATTTTTGCGCTTTGGCAACATATCTGGGCTCCACCTCAATGCCATGAAATCTGTGGCATACTCCTTTTCTGATGTATACGAGGGAACTCACTTGCAATTTGGTCATTTACAATTCAGGGTAGAACCCATTACATTTAAATACCTTGGGATACAAATTTATAGATCCACGACTGACGCTATAGATGGCAATTTAGTGAGGACTATAAATTCACTCCGTTCCCAAGTGACGTTTTGGAACTCCTTGCCGTTGACAATAGCGGGCCGCCTAGCCGTTTCCAAGATGGTAATGTTACCCAGACTATTGTACCACTTCGTGAATATCCCTGTTGCCGTGCCTGCCTGGATTTTTCGGGCGCTGGACACCATGCTTACAACACTACTGTGTGGAAAGGGTAGACACAGACTGGCACTGTCTAAGATGTAACTTCCACCCTCTGCCGGCGGATTGGGAACCCCTGACTTTAAAGCCTATAGCATCGTTGGGCAGCTACAATGGTTAGCGTACTGGTTGGCGGGCCACAACTTATTTGAAATAGGTTATACCCCTGCGCGTTTACGGAGTGGGTCGCTACATACATTGTTGTGTCCTGGAGCCGACAGGGCACGTGACCCCCCTTATCTTTTATCCATAGCATTACAGTACTGGAAACTAGCTCTAAAATATACGAAAGTGCAAAATCCATATGCTCCCAATATCCCCCTCTACGGCTTGCCCACCCGCCGAGGCATCTTATCCACTGTTCGGGTGCGGGATTGGATGCAGGCGGGGACGACCACTGTGGGCGACTTATTCTTGGATGGGACATTAATGCCCCATGAGGAGTTTGTACAAACAAATGCAGTGCCGGACACCTTGTTCCTTACGCATGCATCGGTCTCGCACTATGTCAGACAGTACTGGCTAATAGATCAGAGGGAACCCCCTACGTTTCAATTACTTCAGTCCTTACACGTGATGGGACAGGGGCGCCACTTGGTTCGCTGGCTATACCGTGGGCTAAGAGAGCACTTACACATTTCACTTGCATCTCTCCGACAGAAGTGGGAGGGGGCTCTAATGAGAGACTTATCAGACAGGGAATGGACCTCTGCAGTTGAGCATCCCCGACGGGTGTCCCGTAGTTTCCGCCTGAAGACAATACAGTTATTAATATTCCACAGGGCCTATCTTACACCATTCGCAATTCAAAAGATGTATCCCACGACATCCGCTCTCTGCCCCAGATGCTCCCACCAGCCCGCTGATTTTACACACGTTATGGTCATGTACAGCATTGGGGAGGTTCTGGACGGAGGTCACTCAGGGATTATCCCGACTAACGGAGTGCTCTCCGTGGGATAAAATGGAGGTATGCTTACTGGGACTTTTCCCATTGCCCAAGAAGGCGAAATTGTTACGTCGCTTTGCGGGCCTGGCTTTGATGCTCGCCAAACGGTTAATAACTCAACGATGGAAGGCTCATATGTCGCCAAGGGGGGGAAAGTGGAGGGATGAGGTTATTAGATGGACAGTGGCAGAAGGGGAAGCGCTTCGACGTGAAGAATACCTCGGTCTGCGGAAAAGGCCGATCTCCCTTGAATGGGCTCAATTAATAGAGCAGTTTAAAGCAATAACAGCCGATGATGTAGTGGAACCCCTTGCACCATAGCTGGAGAAGCTTAACCAAGTCTGGCACCCGGATGGGTGCTGATGCAGGCAGGGGGTGGCTCTCCCCTCTCCTCCATTTTCAGTTCCCTCCCTTCCACCCTTCTCCCCCCCTATTTTTCCCCTCTTCTTCCCTCTCTCCCCTCCTGAGATAGTTCACGACTCTGACTTAGTACTCTCCATCCCCCCACCTCCCCCCTCACTGATTATTCCCTACCCCCCTCCCCCCCCTTTTTTTTCCCCCTCCCCTGTTCCCCTGGAGAATTTGTTGCACCATCATTAAGTTTGATTCACCAGGGTTTTTGCCCTGGCAGTACGGAATGTTCATAGTCGGCTATGTTTACAGTTTATTGTTATTTGGGAGGGTATAGTTGTGGGTGGGGTATCCAGGGTGGGACGTCGGGGAGATAAAGTGACAATGGACCGATTTCTTGAGACTATTTTTTCAACACTGTGGTTCTGTTTATACGTATCTTTCATCGACACGAATTGAGGTATCCTAATGAGACACATGCTAAAGTTTTAAATTGCAAGTATTGAATATATGTGTAACACGTATCATACGCTGTAACACCGAATGATTACTGATGTAAGATGTTTCAATTATTTCTATGACAAAAATCAATAAAAGTCTGTGTAAAAAAAAAAAAAAAAAAACACACACCAAAAAAGTGAAATACCTCAAAAAAACACATTTTGCAATTCAATCCAATGCCATCCATGCCCTAAATAATGTTTAAATTCAACAGACACCACAGAGACAGTTGTTTCATGCACCCATGAGTAGCTCTGGGCCTACTGGCTACCCACTATAAATTTTAAAAAACTGATGAAAAGTACAAAAATTGTAGTTGCAACTTGCAATGCCCCAATCAAACAAACAACACCAATTCTCCAACTTACTTGTAAAATCTCAAATCCAAAAGTCCTCAAATCCAATGATATATGATGCAGCAGACACAAAGAGTGATCCTTCCAGCTCCAAATCCAAATGAAAAGTGAACAGGACATGGACAAAGCACTGGGAGGAGCCTGCTGGACAGGAACAGGAAGTTGGAGACTCTGGGGCACTTCCTTCCCCTTAATAAAAAAAAAAAAAAAAAAAAAGGACTCCTTGCACAAAAAAGTACAACCAAATGTCAATCTGAGGAGTTTTTTCATCCAAATCATCATTTTCGAGAAGGTTTTATGCTGCTCGAGAGATATTCTTCTCAAGATTGCAATTTCTGCATGTTCGGCATCGCGAGCTTCACCGAACTTCCGCTGGATGTCCGATGGCGCTTCCGAATGACGTGTTCGCACACTCTCGCGGGATCGTGCGGCCGGCTACCAAAATCGCGTGGCGCACGCGAACGGATAGGAAATCTCGTCGGCGAACGCAGGGATCCCGGTAAGTCGCTACCGTGCGCGCGTAAACGCATTTTGAAAGCGCGAGCAAGGAAACAACTCCGCTACACCGCAGATCGTGGAGTTTTTGGTAACTCCGCGTTCTACGCTAACTCGGCGAGCGGAGCGGATTTTAACGACCAGGGTTAGTTTTGGTACGCAAATGTTTTTGGTGAGCACAGGGGTCGAGATTGAGGTCATGGCTTTTTTGGGGGTAAAGTGTCAGGACTGGGCCATGTTGCCTTAAATTTGCCCCAATTCATCCCAGTAGCAGGTCTGGGCGTTATACCTTGCAGAAGAATTTTCCCCTTACCTGGAGCCAACTCGTGGCCAAGAAATTTCAGATTTATTAGGTAGTTAAATTGCAGCCGCGCTCGGCGGAAATCCAATATGGCGGCCGCCTATTGAATTGAAGGTTAGCGTTCTAGTGTTTTTGGTGGATTAGAAGCATTACGGTTATCGCGCTCGCACTCCCAGCGCGCTGCGCACTTCAACCGTCTACACTGAAGAGGAAACAGCGTTTTGAGTCAGCGCATCTGTTTTTTCTGTCAGGAGTTTCCAGGGTGGAGCAGTTCTTGTTCCATTTGTTTCTCAGCCTGACTGGAAAAAGTTTCTAGAGGTCGTCAGTCAGGTAGTTTCCCCTCAAGACCCCTCGCTGGAGTTTCAGGTATTTCTTGGGGTTTATGCTCATTTTCTCTTCGTTTCTTCAGTGAACTGCCATATGCAAGCAGCGCTCAATTCAGATAAAACCACGACCATTTTGTGAGCTCTTGCTTAAATATTTTTCCTCAATTTTTGTTCAGGCAGAGAGTTTTGGACATTACACAATTCTTTCAGGATTGCAGAAAGAATTAAATTTAGAGACTATTGATTTTTTTTTGCATTCAGCGCGCTATTTAGGATTTTCTATGCAGCGCTACTAATTCTTTCTACTAACAGTCAGCCAGCTCAGGATACTCACTCGTAGATATAAATATATATATTTATACTTACTAACTATATCATCATCTGATTCCTGGAGAGTTCTTGGCAGCACCTAGTAGGAAGACAATGAGACTGAATATTACTGGCAAGATTAACACTGCATCTTTTTCAAGGAATTACAATAATAAGACTATTAAGAGAGAAGCAAATTCCACTGTTAATACAGGTAAAATAACTGTTAAGAATCTCGATGAGAGGGAGGGAACATTAGTTTAAGAGATTGGGTAGCTTGAAAAGGGGTAGTGAGAAGTAGTAATCCTGTGCTTTGTGTTTACAGGTGTGTGGAAGCCCCAGTCAGGTATTCCAGTAGAAGCGACACCGCAGTGGCAGTCTCTCTTTACTCCCATTCTCCTTTCCCCCTCTTTACTGTGAGTTGATTTACATCGGCTGCGGTGGAGTTGGGGAGTTGGGAAAAGTTCTTCTGATCCCGTGGAAGCAAGGTTCAGGTACTCAGCTTGACAGATTGAAGTGCCTTAGACATCTTCCACCCGGTCAGAATGGCTGAAGGTTTAGATATAAGGCCTTAGCGTTAGTATTAGAGGGGTTGCAGAAACAACTAAGTGACACAATGGAGGAGGTCAGGAAGTCCAGTCAGGAAGCTAGTTTCCTTCGTCAGAGGTTTGATGAGTTTGTAGCTAGTTCTAATCCATTGCCAAAGGAGCACAGTTCCCAAAATTTTTCCCCTTCAGCTACTGAGTTATCTACACAAGTAATACACGCTATCTCCTCTACAATTCCATTGGCTCCTCCCGAGAGATTTAATGGTGACCCCCATAAGGCTCATATTTTTCTCACGCAATGTTCCCTACATTTTCTATGCAGACCTATTATCTTTAAGGACGACCAGTCCAAGGTGGCCTTCGTGCTGTCTTACCTGAGCGGAGATGCAGTAGCTTGGTCGATACCATTGGTAAACTCTAATGATCGCGTTTTATACAACTTCGAAGAATTCAAGTCGGAGTTCCTTCGTATATGTGATCGAAGAACCATTTCGCAGACTACAGATAACGAACTTTTAGATTTGAAACAAGGAAACAGAGAGTTGGTGGCGTATTTGGCGCAATATAACAAACTGATAGTGGCAACCAATTGGCCGGAAGCTAAGAGAGCTGCAATCTTTTATAGAGGATTGAAGGATGAGTTGAAGGATGGTCTGGCACAAATTCCCAAGAGACCTACGGATGTATCTGAATTAATCGATTTGGTCTCACAGATAGAGCAACGCCAGTCTGAGAGGAAGAATGAGCGGTGAAAGGACTCAAGACATTTCCCACCTCGATTTGATAGGGCGAAATCCGAAGTCGTCAAATCAAGTGATCCTGGGTCAACTGAAGAGCCAATGCAGATTGGTACGGTGAGAGGTCCGTTAACCAAGGAAGAGCGAGAGAAGAGAAGGAGTGGCAAGTTGTGTATGTATTGTGGTAATGCTGGACACTTTGTTAAGGAATGTCCCAAGAAACCAAAGACCAACACTTGGGTAAAAGACAGGCCCCATCAGTAGGAGGAGTTGCTCTGGTGGGTGCTTCTGAGGAGACAACTCCAAACACACAGTTACTTGTAAATACTTTGCAATCTTCAGCTCCTCACTTGATAATTTCCAGTTCAATCAAATTTAGAGATCAAGAAGTCGACGGAGTATCAGTCATGATAGATTCTGGGGCAACTGGAAATTTTTGTGACATCAAATTTGCTAAAACGCTCGGAATTCATTTCATCAAAAAAGAAAGGCCAGAACCGGTTCGTGCAGTAGATGGCACCAACCTTTCCTCCGGTCCCATTACTAATGACATTGAAGAGATCACTCTGGTCGGTCCTGGTCAACACCAAACCATTTTGAAGTTTTGTCTTATTGACGCCCCTCAATTTCAGTTCATTCTGGGATTGCCATGGCTTACCGAACACAATCCGAAGATTGATTGGGCCAAGAAAACCATTGAGTTGAATTCGGAATCGGCGCCTAACATTCGCCGTGAGGGGAACGGAATTGCTGCCAAATTCACCACCGTGAGGGGAACGGCATTGCTGCCAATTTCACCGCCGTGAGGGGAACGGCATTGCAATCACCTACATCGGACTACACGTCCCAGCAGCCCCTAGCCGGCGCGAGTATCCAGCGTCATCCCTGCGCCTGCACCCTGCTCAAAAACGCTGCTGCCCTCCCGCAGCACGGGACGCGCTAATCGGCGCCTAACATTCGCCGTGAGGGGAACGGCATTGCTGCCAATTTCACCGCCGTGAGGGGAACGGCATTGCTGCTAATTTCACCGCCGTGAGGGAAACGGCATTGCTGCCAATTTCACCGCCGTGAGGAGAACGGCATTGCAATCACCTACATCGGACTACACGTCCCAGCAGCCCCTAGCCGGCGCGAGTATCCAGCGTCATCCCTGCGCCTGCACCCTGCTCAAAAACGCTGCTGCCCTCCCGCAGCGCAGGACGCGCCCGGGCCAAGCCCGGGCCAAGGGCAGGCCCGTCCTTGCCCGTCATCGCCAGGAAGAGGCAGGGCAGGGCCACCCCTCTTACATGTAAGGGCCCAGGTCTTCGTCCTCCACTAGACTCGGCTGAGAGGTACTGTGAGATTCTTCTTTAACTGCCCTTGCATTTCCAGTTGATATTTCCCCCCACAGAGATATTTGGAACCGGTATGTCCCATGGCCAAGTTGACTGGGCATAACATTAATAATTTACTTCTATTCCAGCGTGGGCTGATTGGACCTTCTGGGACTTGCTATATATCTAAAACCGGGACATTGTATGACGCATTTTATTGACAGTAACTTGTTTATATGCCCTTTTGCTGCTAAATACATTAAGCACATCGCACTTTTGTCTTTTGGGGCTAGGCCTTGTTACCCATAGCACTTTGCACTTTTTGGTCTGTGTTTACATGCCCTTCTGCTCCTAAACATATTAAGCACGTTGCACTTTTGTCCTCAGGGGCAAGGTTTTGTTTGGCTTTTGACTAACTATGAAATCCAGTTGACTGGTTATTTGTCAACCCGACTTTTGGGTCTGTATTTACTTAGTCTCCTTTTTGTGTTATTGTATGATTGATTCTCCTTTTGCTTTGGATATGGGGAAGCGTGGCTGTGCACCCAATAAAAATCCTTCGGTGTTAATACCGGCCCCACTCCCCCAAACTTCAATTGATAGGATGCTTCAGAGAGCTATCGGGGTAGTCTCGACTGAAATTGAGCTTACAGAGAGGCGACTATCCTTAACCCCAGACATCTTTCTTCAATCCTCTGAGCCACCTATTTCTGTACAATCCAGTCCGGGTTCCATCCTTACCTCCTTAAAATCCTTACCTGGACCAAGCGAGACTCTGTTATCACCCTTACAACCCTCTCCAGCAAAACCAAGAACCCGCAAAGGTAGAATAAATATTACTTTACCTAAAGCCGTGAGGCGAAAAACCGGCAATGGGACAGGATCAAACAAAAAGACCAGTCCAGAAATTAGTCTCAGTGAGGGAGAATCAGTCAGACTGGGAAGAGTGGTAGAATCTCTCTCAAACTCTTACAAAAATCCTGATTGCCCTTTATGGGTGAGGAACCTGATAGTGGAGTTAGAGGCACAGATGAGAGCCATTGTTAAAGAAGAATTAGAGCTCCACCTTGGGAACAGACTTAGTGACCAGATGTCTGCCCCGTGTGTACCGGGCAACCCTCTGGTTAACATTTTGCCGGCACCAGTGGAGAAGAAAGACTAGTTCACAGACGGACAAAGTAGGGCAATCTCCAATAGCTAGAGGTGGCACTTCCACCATCCCATCACGCCCAGCCCCTATGAGTGCTGTCAAGATAGGGGCTCCTAGCGTTGCTCAAGAGGGTAATGTTCATTCTCCTGGTAAGGAACCCGGTACATACCGAGCTCAAATAAGGAGGGACATTCCTAACACCAGGGGCACTAGCACGCAGAGTGTGAGTTCCCATACTGACCAGACGATGGATAGGGAAATGCCTATCTTAGCAGATAATGTGAATGCAGGCCCAGTCCCCCCGGCCCTGCCAATAATCGATTTACCCCCAGCCTCACTCCCTTATGTTACAGTTTTAACTGGTGTACCTGAATTAAAAACTGGAAAGAAAGAAACACAGTTGGAATTGAGAAACAAGTGCCTTTTATGGCTCACCAGGCATGGACAGTTCCCTTATGATAGGGCAGGTGAGATACTACTAGTTCGGAGAGTGGGGTGGGTTGGCAAGAACCCTAAGACAATCAAAGGAGACTGTATAGTTATTAATTACAGTAATCCCCGGACAGTCCGAATTTTGGCTGATCAGTCTCCCAGCTTTTATGCATCGCCTACAGGGATCCAACTACACACCTTGGCCTTTTTTTATTCTTGTAACTACCCATCTCCATGGACCCCTTGCACTAGAACTCCAACACACTGGTTACAACCCCATCCCACATTTGGCCAATTCTCTAGAATACAGTATAATGTTCCAGTAGCAAATAGGTTTGGGGCCCTTGAAGAGGTAGATTGACTTTCGACTCCATCTGATCCCTCTTCTACCCAGGGGCTAGGGGGGACTAAAAGTGAGCCTAATCCGAAAATTTCTGGGTTGCAGCCCCTAAACAATGCTGGTGTGACACAAGATCCTTCAGGTGAACTTCTTCACGAATCTCACCTGGGACTCCAAGGCTCTGTAGGTGCTACCTCAGATGTATCAAATAATCAAGCCCCTCTTACCTCTGAATTTATAATCGCACCTATGGACAGGAACAGATCCTTAATGGAAGTGGGAGTACCAGATCCTGAGATCGAGCCAGACATCACACAAACTTCGAACCCCTCTGGTCCTATTGTGCGTGATGCCACCTTGAACTTGGGCCTCCAGCTGAGGGTGCTGACGTGGAACATTGCCGGTATCAAAAACAAACTTCAAAATCCTGACTGGATACAGTTTGTACAAAATCATGACGTGTGTATGTTCCAGGAAACTTGGGCTAGAGAGGACTCTGTTATAAGGGGCTTTGCAACTTTTAATGTGCTAGCAACTATGGGAGGCAGAGGTAGACCATCGGGAGGGTTAGGCACATGGGTCACTACACATCTGGACTGTACTGTTGAACAGCTGAACACCTCTTCAGATGATATCCAGTGCACCCTCCTTACTTTTAATGCTGGGATTAAAATTGCATTTATTAACATCTATTCTCGTCCGGTAACCTTTGCCCAGGAATCCCAGACCATAGACATGCTTGCCACATTCATTGAGCTAGTTCCCCCGAATACTAGGATGGTGATAGGAGGTGATTTCAATTGCCAGTTTGAGCCCCTAGCCCTTCTTACTGACTCTTCGCTCACTACCGAGGATTCCCTTTGGCTAATTCCTGAACCGCAGATTCCTCCCGTAAGAGCTTGGACCCCCTTGGTATCACAGATTAATGCAGTCCCACTAACTCATGCACTGAGGGCATTCAATGGTCATACTAAGTCAGACCAACCAGGAAAACCTACTTTTAATAGACCAGGGCAAGCATCTCTATTGGACTATATTCTGGTGGAAGCAAGTATATGGCATTGGGTAGTTGACTTCGCTGTCTGGCCAAGACACGACAGCGACCACAACGCTCTGGTACTCGATCTTAAGCTTCCGGAACCTTATAGTCCACCAATCATTAGCCCCCTCTCTGGTACCAACCTATCTTTAGACAATAACAGAAGGAGAATTAGGTGGGAAACCCTGAAACAGTCCCCAGGCAAGGCTGCTGCCCTGTATTCCCTAATTATTCCACCTTTATTGGCAATGGAGAAGGCCGCACAGACCCCCATCTCTCCTGGTACTATCGCTCAACTTACGGCTATCCATGCGGACCTGACCACTAGCCTGACTAACATTTTTAATCCTCTGATACATTCTAAAGGCAAGAGGACACCTAAATCCACTTGGTTTAACAATTCCTGTCGAATGGCAAAGGGTGCCCTCATTGACGCCATAAAATTAAAAGACAGATCTCTGATAAAAAACTAGGAGGGCCCTATACAGTGATAGTCTAAAGTTAGCCAAAACGGAGTGGGAGTCTGAAAGATGGGATGCAATCAAACAGGCTCTCACTAATAGAGACATGAGGGCGTTTTGGATCCTGGTTCGAACAGTTAGTTCCTCAGAGAGCTCACCTATTGAGCCGAATATTGCTGCAGACGCTTGGAAACTTCCTTTCCAATCGTTGTATTCTACCCAGGACATTATAGAGCCCATAGGGGGAATTTTGCCAACTGTTGTGGGGAATCCCCTCGAAGACGATGTAGGGTTTACCCTGATTGAAGTGCTGAGTGCAATTGGGAAGCTTCCCCTTGGAAAGGCCCCTGGATTAGATAAGATTCCTGGGGATCTTTTTCGGGACCAGCCCAATATCTGGGGTCCTTATCTATGTGTAATATTTAATGCCATACTAAATGTCATGAAAATCCCAGACACTTGGTTAGGGGCAGAAATCTTAGCAGTGTAAAAGAAGGGTTCTCCCCTCCTGCCCACTAATTACAGGCCAATAAGCCTGATTGACGTATCTCAGAAGTTGTTTGCCAGGATTGTCCTGGAGCGCCTCCAGTCCTGGGTGGATGAGCGGGAGATTCTGAGTGCATACCAGGCAGGCTTTCGTAAAAACATTTCTACCATTGACCAAATCTTTAGGCTCCAATTATTATATTGGAAGACGGTGACTATAGAGGGTGGGAGCCTCTATTTGATCTTCGTTGATCTAAAATCAGCCTTTGATTTGGTGCCTCGTGACAAACTTTGGGCAGTTTTAGAGCAACTGGGCATTTCGCCCTATTTGCTCTCTTTGATCAAGCGACTGCACACTGGAAATTTTGCCCAGGTGAGATATGGGAAATTCGGGAATTGACCCCACGCTTCCCAGTGAATAGGGGTGTAAGGCAGGGGTGTGTTCTGGCCCCCACACTGTTCTGTCTTTTATCAATGCCCTGGTGGACCAATTAAATGAGGTAGTCAACATTGATGCCCCAAAGCTCGCCCGTGGCAAGGTGCCAGCAATTATGTTTGCGGACGACACCTTGTTACTATCTAAATCGCCCATGGGCATCCAAAGGACCCTTGACAGCTTCTCTTTATTTTGCAAAAATAGGGGTTTAGAGATTAACACACTAAAAACGAAGTACATGGTATTTAACCCTAAGAAAACATCTCGCCCTAATCCTACCCTAAATGGTATCCAGCTAGAGAGGGTAGCTGTCTTTGACTATCTGGGTGTTACGCTGACGGAAACCTTTGGGTGGGGCCCACAGCAAGAAAAGGCAGGTTTAAGGTTAGCACAGATGGCCGGGGGGAATAGCAAAATTATACAGGAACTCAACATCTAGACAACCGGGTCCGTTGACTGAGATATATAAAGTCCAAATCAGGAGTGCTATAATGTATGGGGCAGAACTTTGGGGACACCTCCCTGTAGGTGGACTGGTTAAAACCGAAAACAAGTTTATGAGACAGCTCTTGGGCCTACCGCAAAGCACCCCTCTTATCCCCCTACGTATGGACCTCGGGATTAGACCCATAGATGAGGAGATCGGATTGCGACCCTTGACTTTCTGGCGTAGACTATGGGCGACTCCCGAGCTAATGGCCTACCAGTCGGAACTCAAGGAGATCTTGGGGCTCCCAGGGGCGGGAAAACTATCTTGGTTCGCACACATAAAAGACCTGTGCCTTAGACTAGGCCGGCCGAACCTATGGACCCACCCTGAGGAAGTCTCCCCGACAATATCACGGCTTGAACTAGTCAAAACTTACAGACAGTTTAGATTGGCTGAAATTCAAGGGAGTACAAAACCAGGCCGTTTAACCTCTGACTTCCTCAATTTTAAAGATCAGTATTTATTTGAGGTCATCCTTGATGATGTTCATCCGTTTATGGCAAGGAAACTCTATGTCAAGTTTAGATTGGGTAGCTTGCCGGTCCATGCATTTATAAATAAATGGTCAAAAACTTCCCCTATTCGATGTCCTGCCTGCAATAGCCAAGAAGAGACACCTATTCATGTTTTCTTCTTTTGTCCAGGATACAACGTACCCAGGAGGTATTGGCTCTTGCCAATATGCAGGAACCTGGGGTATAGACAGTCAAGGGAGGCCTTTAGAGTTTTGAGAACTGATACTCATCCCCCGATTGCTTTTGCTGTGTCCCGTTTTCTTAACTCTATGTGGCATAGGCGCTGATGGAAAAGGGTAAACGAAAAAAATTTAACCTCCTAATATTTATGTTGAATAATTAACACACAGGTTCGTCTCAGTAAATAACCAACCATGTATGTGTCATGATAAAGGTTATGGGTAACACGCCATATCCGTGCAAACTAATTTACTTACAATTGTTAACGTGGATAACATAAATCTAATGATTTGCGTACTAATTAGAATAATAATTGCATGATTTGTGCTTAAAAATAAACTGTGTGGCGGCAAAGTAAAGCGGTTGGTAAGTAAGAAATAGCTTTATATGTCGCTTTTGCTAGGTAACACTTAATTGGGGTACGTAGAATGATGGGAGGGAAACGAAAAGGCTTATATTCTTTATTCTTAACTATGTTCTGTTTATCCTTATAAATAGTTCGCTTAGGCCTGTTGTGCCGCGATGTAAAAATGGCTGCTGAGGCAAACAAGCTAGAGTACGCAGGCGCAAAATGGTTTCCGTGAATGAGAGAGGCTGTGAACAGAGGGATCATGTGACCGTCCCAAAGGCTAGGATGGAAGCTTGGTCAAGGCTGCGATGACCTTATTATACAAACGTGTGCCAAAGAAGGACATAGCGAAAAGCGTGAGAAGTTGCAGTGAATACGTGAATAAACAATGAACTGTTCAATTTAAAGTATCAGAAAAAGGATACAGATAGAGACCAATGTGCGGATGGGTAATGTCATGAACCCGTGAGAAACGACAGAAGTATGAACTTTCCACAAAGAACTGGTTGGAGCAAGGATATTCATAATGAGATGTATACTGACCCCAAATGGACCAATTAGAGAGAATCTCGCCCCCAAAGATGTAACATTTTCACTTAGCAAGCTAGTATTAGGGTATAAGAAGACCTACTATGAGGGAGGGGGAACCTGATGCTACTGCTTTTTGCTGGTGTTGCTGCTGCGGGAGCTGCTGTTTTATATTTTTGTTGAGCACGGGACGCTGCTGATGGAGAAACCTTTTTGCTTTTAATAGAGTTTTCCATTTTTAATACTATTAGACCTTTTTATTCTTAAATACTATAAGGGAAAAGAACTGGATTGTGGCGGGAAACACCATATAGGTGATCCGTCGAGAAGGCCTGTTTTACAGGACAGATAGACAGTTTTTCGGGAGTTCTATGCTGTGATCTGAATTCATTGCTGTGACGAACTTTGTTTTTCCATCTAATAGGTATGCATTGCAACTTAAATTTATTCTTATAATGATGATAAATGTATTAATCTGAATAATAAATTTGAAACTTATTCATGCTTCTAAAAATTAGATAAACTTTATTATCTTTAAAACAATGAGTCTGTGGTTCTTTAGCTCAATGATAAATATTTAAAGGTTTATAGTGACTGAGCTGGTCTTAATCACCATCAACTGATTCCTACTAGTTGGTCCATCGACCAATGAGCGGAATACCTTAAAGTTTGAGAAGTATTATGTTGTTTTAAAAGGTATCCCGTCTCCTTCCAGCAAATTATTTACTGTTTTCTCCTAAGTAAAACGGATGAAATCCAGGGAATATATGCGAGAGTGAATGTTTATGCGGTGTTATGGGCCCCACCGTCATATGGATATAAGTTGTGGAAAAAGGATATTTGTACCTGGACGTCCAAAGCATATAGGAGAAGAAATTTTATTGATAGCGCTGGATCAGATTTCTTGGTAGCAGAGTTATGGTTACTATAGATTAGTTTGGTGATTATTGATTATTGATTATTTTCTTTATGTATAACACTTCATGTTGTATGGTATTACGTTATATGTAAGTCAAAGGTTTTGAAGCTTCCGGGAAGTAGGAAGTGGACACATGTGGCAAGAGAAGTCACATGGAATAGTGAATTGTCTGAATTCATATTGGTGATAACACAGGTTGTGTTATGATAGGGACATTTTCCGTATAAAAGGTGTGTGAGTGAAATAGCAACCGGTTTTCTTGTGAAACTCTGGCCTTAATTCTCAGGAGCAGTGTAGTCTCCACATGTGTTTTATCCCCAGAGAAATAGGTTTACCCCTTGCTTGAAAGAAGGGTAAGGTAGAGGGAAGTGCTACACTTACCGAACGAAACTGTATTCTTGCGAGATAGAATAAAACTGTCACTTTTGTTAGCAAAATCAGACAATGGAAATCTGTTTTTAATGTCGTAACTAACCAAGAACAGTTGAAAAATAAATTGCCGATAAATTTTGTAAAGGAGGGGTCAGGAGCAGAACTGACGTTGACAAAAAACGCGCTGGGATTGGACAGTGCACTAGTTATACAGAAGACGCTCTGATTGGTGCGTTGGTGTGAGACGCGCTAGGATTGGTTGAATAAGTTGTGACGTAGAAGCTTTGGATTGGAGCGTTGGTGTGAGTCGCGCTGTGATAGGTCCGAATAACGCATAGAGAACAGTGTTGAATTGCGGACTTTGAAAAGGAAAGAGATCGTGAATTATGGCTTATTATGAGTATGGTAGAGAGAAAACGTCGTGGATGGCGAAAGTTAAGAACTTTTTTAAGAAAGACAAAAAGGTAGTGACTAGAGAGGGACAAGTAATACCTCCGCCGAGATCACCAGCTTCACATATGATGCTGAAATACGGATATCATACCTGCCTATGGTTAGAAAATTGGACTAAATATACTCAAAATGATGGAGTATTAGCATTTCCTGAGAATGGTTCATTTAGCGTAGCGGTACTTCGGAATTTGAGGGAGAAGATGACGAAGCTTGAGCCTAAACCTAGACCAACACAGTTTGAAGCTTTAAGTGAATGGGAAGATGAGATTTATGAACGAGAAAGATTCAGAGGATTAAGAAATCATGAGTTTGTACCCGGAAGGTTATGGGGAGTGAATCATGAGGACAGAATAAAGCGTTGGAGATATGCTAATATGACAGGAGGTTTGTTTCCAGCTTTTACAGTTGAGGAAGAAGCAAGGAGAAAATGTACAGAGAAAAAGAAGCATTTAGTTACAGAAAGGTACGGGTATGGTGGTAGTGAGACGGAAGATGAATTGCTGGAAGATATTTTAAACAGAAACCTACCTCCATACCAACAGAATTCTGCGGTGGTGACACCTAATGCACCGCCAATGGAAACTGGGAGGAATAAAAATCCCGAACGGAGAGATGAGATAGATAGGTCACAAGATCAATTGAAAACCCCACAAAGCGAGAAAGTTGAAAGTGGCAATACAACTGAATTAGCAAAAACCACAAGAGAATTGACTGAAAAGATAAGAGAATTGACAATGAATATGGAAGCTGTAACCTTACCCGTAACAATAGGTCCAGTAATACCAGTTTTTGAGAATCAGAAGATAGAAGAGCATTCTTTAGTCATTCCTATGAATTCAAATTTGCAAAGAAGAAAAGAAGGGATGGAATTAGACAATGAAAGGGCAAGAAACCTGGTCAGTTCATATAGACCAAGCCCACCTACTAATTTGACGGTAAATGAGAATGAGTTTAGCAGGATTCCTATGGGAACTGAGTCTGCGTCAGAGACACCAGAAAGAAGTAAAAATTGGATAGAATTAAATAGTACACCTGTAGGTCCGACTCCGGATGAATTGAATGAATGGATGAAAACCCTGAAAACGAAAGAGACAGAATCAAAACCATTAGATGTAATTAGGTTAAAAATAGATATGGAAGAATTGATCTTAGGGACAATTGGTACAGAAAAATTGAAAACTTATCAGGATGATGAGATAATGTTCTTATGTAAGAGCATTACATGGAGAGCTAGAAATTTACATGACAAATTAGAAGAAACAGCAAATGAACTAGGAGTAGAATTTGTAAAGGTGAGAAGTTTGCAGAAACCATATAGAGTAGATTTTTGCGAGAAAGATATAGAAAATTTGAACACATCAGGACGGTTAACCCAAATAAAAGAATTAATTGTTTTGCTGAGAAAATGGGGTGATGTGGATAGATGGAGAAGCAGGTGGACTAAAAGGGATGAGAAAACGACCGATAAAGCGTCTTTGGCTTTTGCGGTGACAGACAAGGAATCAATTGTAAGGGAGTACCCGATGAGAGAAACTCCAGGAGGTAGTTATGTGCATGTCCCATGGTCTAGACAAGATATACTGTCATTTACAAATGACTTCCCAAAATTAAGAGAAAAACCAGTAGAATGGTACAGACAAGTGGAGAGGTTTGTTAAGGTTTCGAAGGTGTTATGGATAGATTTGGATGGATTATTTGACATAGTAGTACCAGCTGATTTGTGGACAGAATGTAAGATTACTATTGATTGGCCAACTGTAGAATATCCAAGAGATGCTAAAACAGGAGCGCCAGGACCAGAAGTGATGAGGAAATATGACCAAGTTATTACCTTTTTGAAAAATAAAATCCCACCCAAAGAAACGGATTGGGTAAAAATCGACAGAACCACACAGGAGAGTAAAGAATCTGTACATGCGTACTATGAAAGGCTACTGTTAGTTTTTAAACAGTATAGTGGATATGAGACAATAAATGAAAAGGACATGAGCCATTTCGTATATAGGTTTGTTTATGGGTTAAAACCAGAGATAAGTGAAATGATTAAGCAACATATGATTTGTTGGCAGAATAGCACGGTAGATGAGGTTTTGAGATATGCTAAATACTGCAGTGATGACATTGAGAGTAGACAGCGGAAATTGAAAGAGAAAGCAATGTGGGCACAGGTGAAAGTTGCAGAAAAACAAGAAGCTCAATTGAATAATCAAGTTAATGAGGCAGGACAGACGAAATCCAGACCAAATATAGGTAAAGGAAAAGGTCAAATGAGTATAGAGGAGGCAAAGAAAAAGTGGCCATGCCACAACTGCGGAAAATTAGGACATTGGAGAAACGAGTGTAAATTCCCTCCAAAAACTAATGCGGAAAATCAATCATTGAATCCACAGGTGCAGAGTGAGGTGAGTTACCAACAGCTGCAGCAACCACAGGTAGTTACTCAGCAAAGTCAGGTGCCTCAACCACCACTTCCCAAGAGTGTAAATCCACAGAGATACAGTGCAGAAACAGAATTATACGGAGGAGAGCAGGTAACACAATTGCCGCGCGCAGCTGCCATATCTCAATACTGGTTACGACAGGATGGGAATGAGTCAGATGAAAGTTTATGACGGTGCCTAGGAGAGGAGTAAATGTGCGTGCTTGGCGCAACTCTAGAGGTAGATCAAGCAGGTCCATTTGTGGATGGAGAAGTGAATGGTGCAAATGTAACATTCCTTGTGGACACTGGAGCTACCCGTTCTACTGTTAGATCAGTGAAATTCCAAACCTTCCTCTCTCAGGTGAAAATATCCAAGTCGTGGGTGTTTCGAATCAGCAAATTAGGGCGCCTCTTACCAAATTAGTGGAGGTAAAGATTGGGCCATTCAGTGATATGCACCGATTTGTGGTGTGTGATTGCAGTCCTGTGAACCTATTAGGACGCGATCTACTTTGCAAGATGAACTGCACCATCTATTGTACTCCAGATGGGATCGCATTTCAAACCCCAGATGAAGATGTACTCTATAAAATGACATTGGTAAATTTAGAGTCAGAAGTGAGAGATTTGTTCCCTGTGTTTGACGTAGAGAAAATCCCAATTGAACTGAAAGAAACAGTGAAACAGGAAGTGTGGGATTTTACGGGTGAAGATATAGGGTTAATGAAAGGAGTAGACCCTGTTAAAATCTCTGTAAAAGAAGGAACAAGTTACCCAAATATGCCACAGTATAAATTGACACCAGAAATAATTGAAGGAATAACACCTGTAATAAATAAAATGATTGAACAAGGAATTCTGAGAGAAATAATGAGCAGCCCATGTAATTCACCTATAATGGGACTGAAAAAGCCAAATGGAACATATAGAATTGTACAGGATTTGAGAAAGGTAAACAAAATTGTTGTGCCTTGCTGCCCAATAGTACCAAACCCTGCTGTAATTCTATACCAGATTCCACGCGAAGCAGAATGGTACACAGTTATTGATTTGTGCCATGCATTTTTCTCTATCCCATTACATCCAGATAGCCAGCCATTATTTGCGTTCAGGTTCGGAGAGCGTATTTTGGCATGGTGCCGAATTCCTCAGGGGTATACAGAAAGCCCCTCGATCTTTAATCAGATTCTAAAGAAATCATTGGAAGATTTAAAAATGCCAGAGAAATCTGTGATGGTTCAGTATATTGATGACCTATTGGTGGCATCAAAAACAAAGGAAGCATGTGTTACTGACACAATTGCTTTGCTGAATCATTTAGCAAAAGGAGGACATAAGGTGTCCCCATCAAAATTACAGTTTTGTCAACAAGAGGTCCAATATTTGGGACACAAGATTGAAAAAGGAGTGCGAAAGGTAACGACTGAAAGGATAAAAATAATTCAAGGAATGAGAGCTCCAATGACACAGAGAGAAGTAAGAATGTTCCTAGGAATGGTTGGATATTGTCGACAATGGATAAGTGGATTTTCATTGATTGCAAAACCATTACAGAGATTGACAAAGAAGGATGTTAAAGATCCTTTTGAAATGAATGATGAGGAAATGAAAGCATTCAGAGAACTAAAAACAAAGCTGTGTGAAGCCCCGGCATTAGGAATGCCTGATTATGAAAAAGATTTTGAGTTGTATTGTAGTGAAAGAGATGGGTGTGCGTTTTCAGTCCTAGTGCAGAGACACGGAAACATGAAAAGACCCATTGCATATTTTTCAGCTGTCTTAGACCCAGTAGCAAAAGCGTTGCCTGGATGTTTGAAAGCAGTTGCTGCTACTTGTGTAAGTCTGGAGCAGAGTGAAGGCATTGTGATGGGATATCCACTAAGAGTATATGTCCCTCATTCTGTGGAAATTCTTTTGACAAGAACCAAAACCCAATATATGACACATAGTCGGCTGACTAGGTATGAAAAAGTAATTTTGAGTGCAGACAATGTCACCATTGACAGATGCATAAATGTGAATCCTTCAGCATCATTGCCAGATGAAGAGAGTGTGATTGAAATGGATGAAGTTGATCATGATTGTCTGAATTTACTTGAATATTGCACAAAACCAAGACCCGATATACGGGATGAGCCTTTAAAGGAATCAGATTATATTCTGTTCGTGGATGGCTCATGTTTGAGAACGAATGATGGAGTTCTGAGTGCAGCATATGCAGTTTGCACAGTAGCTGCTGTAATGGAAGCATCTTGTTTGAGAGGGATACGTTCTGCTCAAGTAGCGGAGTTGATTGCTCTAATTCAAGCATGCAAATTGGGAAAGAATGTCCGAGTCACAGTAATCACGGATAGCCAATATGGCTTTGGAGTGGTTCATGATTTTGGGGAGATCTGGTCCCAGAGAGGTTTCTTGACGTCTGCAGGAACCCCAATAAGAAATGGTGAATTTGTGAAAAAGTTGCTTGAGGCGATACAGCTGCCTAAACAGATTGCGGTGGTAAAGTGCAATGCACATAAAAATGGGGAAGACTACATAACTGTCGGCAATAAGTTTGCTGATGAAATAGCTCAGTACTGTGCCAAAAATGTAGTCTCATTAAACAGAAACCGAGAGAGAGAGCATATTTCATGTCCGTTGTTTTTTACTAACCCTGTCGAGACATCGGATGAGGTGAGACAATTACAGGAAGCAGCAGATGATGAGGAAAAGGATAGCTGGATAAAAGCAGGATGCAGAAAACGGGAGGAAAATGATGTTTGGGTTTACAGAGATGAAAGACCAGTTATGCCTGATAGCATGATTTCTGACATGGCACGGATGTACCATGGACAAGCACATATTGGGAGAGATGCAATGATCAGACTTTTTAGGCAAACATGGTATAATCCAAAATTCAGAGCCATAGCTGAGAGTCTTTGTCACAGATGTCTTATCTGTCAACAGCTAAATCCAGGAAGAAAGACAGTAGTGAGTCTAGGAACAATAGGACGAGAGGGAGGTCCTTTCACGAGAATGCAGATGGATTTTATAGAAATGCCCCCAAGCAATAGACTAAGATACGTTCTTGTAGTCGTCTGTTTGTTTTCCCGTTGGGTGGAAGCATACCCGACCAGAAGGAATGATGGAATTACAGTAGCTAAACTTATGCTGCGAGAATTCATTCCAAGGTATGGTTTTCCAGTAACGATTGAAACAGATAGAGGAACACATTTTCAAAACGAATTGATTCAACTGATTTGTGAAGCACTTAGTATTAAACAGAAATTGCACTGTGCATACAGACCAGAGGCTTCTGGAATAGTAGAGCAAGTAAATGGAACAATAAAGAACAGGCTAGGGAAAATGTGTCACGCCACAGGACTCAAATGGCCAGATGCCTTGCCATTGGTCTTAATGACTATCAGAAGCATACCTGAAAGAAAGACAGGACTTAGTCCCCACGAAATAATCATGGGACGAGCAATGAGGCAAGCACATGTACCTGTCAACAAACTACTGACTATAACTGATGATCTCGTGTTGGATTATTGCAAAGGATTGGCTGATGTGGTACGTTCTGTGTTTCATCAGGTTGGACCGGATGCGACCACTCTTGAAAGAAAACCAGCTCATGACTTGAATCCAGGAGATTGGGTCCGCATAAAAGTCCACCGAAGAAGAAACTGTTTGGTTCCTCGCTGGGACCAACCACGACAAGTGATCCTGGTGACAACAACTGCAGTCAAATGTGCAGGAGTAAAACACTGGGTACATGCCAGCCACACCATCAGAGTTCCAGATCCTGAAGCTCGACCTGTGAGTCGACATCTGGAAATATCAGATACCAGTTCAGCATCTGATGCAGAGGAAGAGACGAACAGGGCTCCAGAAATTGAAGATCGACCTGTAAGTCGACATCTGGAAGACCCAAGTACAAGTGTAATGACAGAAGGAGAGGAGGAAATAGCAAAAGTTCCAGAATCTGAAGATCGACATGTGAGTCAACATCTGGAAATATCAGACACTAGTTCAGCATCTGATACAGAGCATTCTGATTGTGATGAAAATCTGAAAAGAAATTGGAAATTTGATAGCATAAAAGAAGAAACTGAGCAAAAAGATAGTAACAGTGAGCAACCAAGTACAAGTTATGGTGAAGATCCTTCAGAAATTATATTAATAGACGAAGAAGGGACAGTTTCAAATAGAAAGGAAGAAGAATCGGAGGACCCCCGAGGAGCAGTAGGGACAGATCGACGAACAAAGGAACAGGGAAATTCAGAAACAGATAGAGAGATTGACACAAATTCGGAAGAACCTCGAGGAGGGACAGAAGTAGGTGATCAAAGGAAAACACGAGGAAAATCAAAAATCAATCAATCAATCAATCACGGCATTTATAGAGCGCGCTACTCACCCGGGAGGGTCTCAAGGCGCTGGGGGAGGGGGTAAGTTACTGCTCGAACAGCCAGGTCTTGAGCTGCTTCCTGAAGGCGAGATGGTCCTGGGTTCGCCGAAGGTGAGTGGGGAGGGAGTTCCAGGTCTTGGCCGCCAGGTAGGAGAAGGATCATCAAAACAGATGAAGGAGATGAAATTCTAAAAATTAAGATAAGAGACAATAAAGAAAGGACTGAAACAGAGTCAGAAGAAAGTGGAGAAGAAAGAAACCAGAAACTAGAGTCAAGAAAGAGAACTTGGAGAACAGAAAGAGAGGAAAAAGAAAGTGAACCAAAAAGGCCAAGAAAAGGAGACAATTGGCCCCACGAAGTTAAAAGATTGAGATACAAGATCATAAGGTTAGATGGAAAGAATGCAGAACAAGTAAATGAAATAACAAGTCAAAAGGAACAAGAAAAACAAGGTGGAAAACACTTGCAGTAAACAAAAAGAGTAAAGAAAGCTAATCTGAAGTATAAATCGCCTGAATGGCTATACATTGCATTGACTAATATCAAAGAAGAAGAGATCACTCACGAGAACCCGGAACAAAGCTACAACCTAATGGGTGAAGGTGAAGTGCAACAAATTTAAAGAAATTTGAACAAGTTTCTACCGGACTGGACAAAACACTGGATTTGACAAGAAAGAGTTCTGAAAAGAACTAAAGAAAGTACCAAACAAGACAAAGTGAGAGCGTAGGGTGGCTAAGAGGTAATTTCTGAGGTGTGGTGACACATTTTCTGTACATATTATAAAATAGGTAATAGAACAAAATGGTAGATACTAAAAATAGAACATGTAGATGTGAGTTCTTAAGTAGATGGTGTAAGATGTGCTTCTTTTGTACAGGATTATTAATGACCGTATGGATTATTTTAGCAATCACCATTCCAATTAGATTAGCTGTAGAAGAAACGTCTATATTAAAGAATAACACAGAGAAAGAAAAGGGAGCTAACATGCAGGAAACAGCTATATTAAAAAGTAGTGCAGAGTTACATAAAGACAAATCAATAACAGATTTTTCAAAAAATGTTTACTAAATTATTATATGAGTATGTAGAAACAATGGATGTAAGAGATTGTTATGTTTGTATGCAATTGCCTGCGTCTGTTGCAGAAGGTGTGACCTATCATCACCTTCCTTTGACGTATGGAATAACATGTAGTGTTTTAGCAAGTCTATTTTACAAGACAGGAAGATTAGAATATTATTATACTGATATAGATAAGATTTTTGCAGAGATTCCTATAGTTTCTGAACTAAACAAAGTGAAAGAAGCAAGAACGTTTGGTGAATTTTTCATAGAAAATAAAATTCTAACATTAGAGGATATAGTTAAAAACAACCTTACCTGTGAGTTAAGGAATGAAGAAAAGGTATTTTTAGAAATGGTCGAGGATAGAAGAGTAAAATTTCAAAGAGAAGTGATAGAAGAGACAAAAACACCTCTTTGGGCGTTTGAGGAAGAAAATCATGACAAGAAAAAGACAAATGCAGCTATGTCTCTGGATTGGCCCCAACAGGGAAGGTTGTGCATTAGAAGAAATAGAACAAGATATGACAACTATTTCGTGGGTTCCAGTGATTGCCAAGACAATTATAACATTTTAGGAGGTTGGGGATTCAAAGGGGGAAAAGATCCAATATTTCCTGGGATCTATTATATTTGCGGTAACAGAGCTTATTACAGGTTGCCGGACCATTGGTATGGATCATGTTACTTAGGCCTGGTCTTTCCAAAGATTTTTCATGTAGATAGAACAGAAAAGGGAACACACAAAATGGTAAAGACATTTACACGTAGAAAAAGGGAGAGCTTTTCAGAAATAGTAGGTGATATTTTTGGAGCATTGATACCAGCAGTGGGAATATCTTTGAATGCATTTAAAATTCGGAAGTTATCCACATAAGTAGATCGTTTATCTACAGATACTGCTGGAGGATTCTTGATGGTGAATACCGAAATGGTTGCCATGAGAGCTATGGTGATGCAAAATCGACTTGCCCTTGACATTCTTTTGGCAAAAGAGGGTGGAGTCTGTGGAATGTTGAAAGTTCAACATTGTTGCACTTACATTCCAGATAAAAGTGAAAATATACAAAAGTATATTAAGAATATTACCAATTTGCACAAAGAACTTGTTCCACTGGAGGTTGAAAATGCATTGGGAAAACTTGGTAAGAGTTTTTCCTCAGTAATAAATTGGTTTGCTAGAATGAGTAGATTAATAATAGGGAAAATCATAATAATAGCGACCATAATAGTACTAATAGTTCTAGTATTAAAATTAATTATTGTATGTATAAAGAGAAGAAAAAGACAGAATAAAATAGAAAAAGAAAATAAGATAAATAAAGAAAGAGAAAGAGAGATGGGTGAAATAGAGCTAGAAGAAATAAAAGAAAACATGTATAAGAAAACAAAGAGACAAGATGAAAGGGATACAGTTGTGTAAACTAACAAAAACAAACTGGATAAGAAATATGCTATCTGACAGAATTGTGTAACATGGGTTTTTTGTGGTGATATTAAAAATCACCAAAGGGGGAGTTGATGGAGCAGGGTAAACGAAAAAAATTTAACCTCCTAATATTTATGTTGAATAATTAACACACAGGTTCGTCTCAGTAAATAACCAACCATGTATGTGTCATGATAAAGGTTATGGGTAACACGCCATATCCGTGCAAACTAATTTACTTACAATTGTTAACGTGGATAACATAAATCTAATGATTTGCGTACTAATTAGAATAATAATTGCATGATTTGTGCTTAAAAATAAACTGTGTGGTGGCAAAGTAAAGCGGTTGGTAAGTAAGAAATAGCTTTATATGTCGCTTTTGCTAGGTAACACTTAATTGGGGTACGTAGAATGATGGGAGGGAAACGAAAAGGCTTATATTCTTTATTCTTAACTATGTTCTGTTTATCCTTATAAATAGTTCGCTTAGGCCTGTTGTGCCGCGATGTAAAAATGGCTGCCGAGGCAAACAAGCTAGAGTACGCATGCGCAAAATGGTTTCCGTGAATGAGAGAGGCTGTGAACAGAGGGATCATGTGACCGTCCCAAAGCCTAGGATGGAAGCTTGGTCAAGGCTGCGATGACCTTATTATACAAACGTGTGCCAAAGAAGGACATAGCGAAAAGCGTGAGAAGTTGCAGTGAATACGTGAATAAACAATGAACTGTTCAATTTAAAGTATCAGAAAAAGGATACAGATAGAGACCAATGTGCGGATGGGTAATGTCATGAACCCGTGAGAAACGACAGAAGTATGAACTTTCCACAAAGAACTGGTTGGAGCAAGGATATTCATAATGAGATGTATACTGACCCCAAATGGACCAATTAGAGAGAATCTCGCCCCCAAAGATGTAACATTTTCACTTAGTAAGCTAGTATTAGGGTATAAGAAGACCTACTCTGAGGGAGGGGGAGATCTGATGCTACTGCTTTTTGCTGGTGTTGCTGCTGCGGGAGCTCCTGTTTTATATTTTTGTTGAGCACGGGACGCTGCTGATGGAGAAACCTTTTTGCTTTAATAGATTTTTCCATTTTTAATACTATTAGACCTTTTTATTCTTAAATACTATAAGGGAAAAGAACTGGATTGTGGTGGGAAACACCATATAGGTGATCCGTCGAGAAGGCCTGATTTACAGGACAGATAGACAGTTTTTCGGGAGTTCTATGCTGTGATCTGAATTCATTGCTGTGACGAACTTTGTTTTTCCATCTAATAGGTATGCATTGCAACTTAAATTTATTCTTATAATGATGATAAATGTATTAATCTGAATAATAAATTTGAAACTTATTCATGCTTCTAAAAATTAGATAAACTTTATTATCTTTAAACCAATGAGTCTGTGGTTCTTTAGCTCAATGATAAATATAAATGTTTAAAGGTTTATAGT
The DNA here is from genome assembly GCA_963921515.1 of Calotriton arnoldi. NCBI lineage: Eukaryota > Metazoa > Chordata > Amphibia > Caudata > Salamandridae > Calotriton > Calotriton arnoldi. The sequence goes on from CAWUFW010005177.1 coordinate 657,259, forward strand.
GATTGAGCTGGTCTTAATCACCATCAACTGATTCCTACTAGTTGGTCCATCGACCAATGAGCGGAATACCTTAAAGTTTGAGAAGTATAATGTCGTTTTAAAAGGTATCCCGTCTCCTTCCAGCAAATCATTTACTGTTTTCTCCTAAGTAAAACGGATGAAATCCAGGGAATATATGAGAGAGTGAATGTTTATGCGGTGTTATGGGCCCCACCGTCATATGGATATAAGTTGTGGAAAAGGGATATTTGTACCTGGACGTCCAAAGCATATAGGAGAAGAAATGTTATTGATAGCGCTGGATCAGCGCCGCAAGTTTTTAACCTCCCCCCGCACATGATAAATGTTCCTTTCCCATTTCCTACTGTTTTGCTCTTACTAATACATGAAATCTTTGTTTAATTCGCTTTTTAAATTTTATTATTTTTTTAACTGCTATGAAATTTGTTCAATTTACTGCACATGGCTATACTTTGTAATGTTTATTGATGTTTTTATTGCCCAAATTCACTGATGTATGTATTTTATTTTTTGCTTTTATGGTCTCTAAAGATCGAATTAAAGCTTGGAAATGGAATGGAATATTGTTTGGGGCATTGTTTTGATTCCGGTCCGATAGATCCTCAGCCGTCTCCTTCATCACTTTTGGCTGAACAGACTCGAATGATTTGTGCTGTGGAGATTCAAAAGATACCAGAAGAATATCTCGACTTGACCCCAGTATTTGACGAGCAAGAGGCAAAGAAGTTACCCCCGCATCGGGAGTACGATTGTAGGATTGAACTTGAACCTGGAGCATCTTTGCCATGCAGTCGAATTTACGCTCTATCAGAAGCTGAGAATTGTCATCTGAAAGAATACCTGGACCAGTATTTAGCTAATGTATTCATCTGCCCCTCGCAGTCCCCAGTCTCATCTCCTCTGTTCTTTATTCCAAAGAAGGATGGAAAACTGAGAACTTGCATAGACTATCGTGCCCTCAATCAAGTCACAAAAAAGAATCGTTACCCCCTGCCCCTGATTTCTGAACTTCTGGATCAGGTCAAGGAAGCTCGTATTGACACGAAATTGGATCTAAGGGGGGCTTACCATTTGGGCAGAATGGCTGAGGGAGATGAGTGGAAGACAGCGTTTCGTACTCGCTTTGGCCTGTTTGAGTATCAGGTCATGCCCTTTGGCCTGTGCAACGCTCCCGCTGCCTTTCAGCATTTTGTCAACGACATCCGACGAGAATTTTTGGATCATTTTGCTGTCGTTTACATCGACCACATCCTCATTTTTCCCACCAACATTGAAGAACATGTCTTGCACGTACGTTCAATTTTGGAAAGATTGTTGGAAAACCAACTTTTTGTTAAGTTGGAGAAGTGTGTCTTCCATGCGAGTCGAGTGGAATTTCTGGGTTTCATCTTATCACTGGAAGGTGTGTCCATGGATGAGTGTTAAAGAAATTCAAAGATTTCTGGGCTTTGCCAATTTTTATCGACGCTTTATTCAAAATGTTTCAGACAAAGTTAGTCCCATCACTCGTTTATTAAAGAAGAAAGAAAAATTTGTTTGGAGTACGGAGACTGAAGAGGCCTTTCAGCTGTTAAAAGACACTTTCACCTCAGCACCGGTTCTGCTGCATCCAGCTTTAGGGGAGCCATTTTTTGTCGAAGCAGATGCTTCCAATTTAGCCATTGGAGGAATCTTATCGCAAAGACACAAGGAGACTGGCCAACTTCATCCAGTGGCTTATCGATCTCGTAAATTGACCCCTGCTGAAATCAATTATTCCTTTGCTGACAAGGAGTTGTTGGCAGTTAAGGATGCGTTTCAAGAATGGAGACATTATTTGTTAGGAGCGAAACATGAAATCATAGTCTTCACGGATCATAAAAATGTACAGTTTTTGAAGTCCACTCGAACGCTTACTCCCAGACAACTAAGATGGTTGCTTTTCTTCGCTGACTACAACTTTGTTTTGACCTATAAGCCAGGAGCAGCTAATGGAAAGGCAGACGCCTTGTCTCGTTTGAATACTGAGGAAGGGAGCGAAATCTCCAGAGAAGGACTTATTATCCCCGAAGAAAAGATTGTTGGTACGATCCTGTACTCCGAGTTGGAACAGAAGCTCCAAAAATGTCTCTCTGAAGCTGAATTGTTAAATTGAGTCGAAGGTGGATCCGACAGAGAAGTCAAGGAAGGAAAACCATATTATATGGGAAGACTCTATGTACCTAACGAAGAATTATGCCAGGAAGTCATTCAACAGTGCCATGACAATCCTTTAGCGGGACACAAAGGAGTGAAAAAGACATTGGATCTTGTAAAAAGAGAGTTTTGGTGGCCAGGCATGGAAGCTCAAGTGAGACAGTATGTGGCATCTTGTGAACAGTGTGTTAAGAGAAAGGTCATCAGGCAGGCTCCGCAAGGTTATCTTATGCCTCTACCCGTAGCCCCGTATTCGTGGCATACCGTCTCCATGGATTTTATTGTAGATTTGCCTTCTGGTCAGGGCTATTCTATGATTTGGGTTGTAGTAGATCATTTTTCCAAGATGAGCCATTTCATTCCACTAAGATCCATCCCCAATGCTTCGCAATTGGCTACACTATTTACTCAACACATAGTAAAATTTCATGGAATTCCCAAGGTGGTGATTTCCGATCGGGGTCCACAATTTGTTTCTCGATTTTGGAGGTCCTTCCTGAAGAGTTTAGGAGTTGATGCTCGTTTGTCCACCAGTTTCCATCCCGAGACTGATGGACAGACAGAAAGAGTAAATCAAGATTTGGAGCAATACTTGCGCCTGTATCTTATGGATCAAGAGGGAGATTGGCCCACATTAATTTGGGCAGCAGAATTTGCTTATAACAACTCTATACACTCTTCCACAGGTTTTTCACCATTCTTTTTTAATTCAGGCAGGCATCCAAACATGTTAGTAGGGAAATTGGAGAGCGATGTGCCTGCTGTTGAAGAGGTAATACAAGAGTTGCAGAAGGCATATCAGATAGCTACTAAAAATCTAGTGAAAGCAAAGGTTTCCTACAAGAAGCGGGCAGACAAGAAAAGGAGAGAGAATCCAGTTTTTGAGCCTGGAGATCAGGTTTGGATCTCCACTCGAAATATGCGATTAAAAGGGAACAGGAAATTTCAACCCCGATTTGTGGGCCCTTACCCAGTAGAAAGAATGGTAAACCCAGTCAGTGTAAAGGTCAAACTTCCTAGTAAGTTAAAGATACACTCAGTGTTCCATGTCTCCTTAATTAAGAGAAATCCACCAGGTTTAAGAAAAGATTTGCCACCAGCCCCAGTCCAGGTTCAGTCTGACGAAGAATTTGAAGTTAAAAGAATAATTGATTCAAAAGTCAAAGGTGGGAAGTTGTTCTATCTAGTCGATTGGAAAGGGTTCAGTCCTGAAGAAAGATCAGTGCTAATGTTCATGCCCCTAGACTGGTGAAGGAGTTCCATAAGACTAATCCTAAGAAGCCAAAAGAAGGAGGAGGAGGGTTCTTGCTGGGGGGTAATGTCAGGACTGGGCCATGTTGCCTTAAATTTGGCCCAATTCATCCCAGTATCAGGTCTGGGCGTTATACCTTGCAGAAGAATTTCCCCCTTACCTGGAGCCAACTCGTGGCCAAGAGATTTCAGATTTATTAGGTAGTTAAATTGCAGCCGCGCTCGGCGGAAATCCAATATGGCGGCCGCCTATTGAATTGAAGGTTAGCGTTCTAGTGTTTTTGGTGGATTAGAAGCGTTACGGTTATCACGCTCGCACTCCCAGCGCGCTGTGCACTTCAACCGTCTACACTGAAGAGGAAACAGCGTTTTGAGTCAGCACATTTGTTTTTTCTGTCAGGAGTTTCCAGGGTGGAGCAGTTCTTGTTCCATTTGTTTCTCAGCCTGACTGGAAAAAGTTTCTAGAGGTTGTCAGTCAGGTAGTTTCCCCTCAAGACCCCTCGCTGGAGTTTTGCATTCAGCGCGCTATTTGGGATTTTCTATGCAGCGATACTAATTCTTTCTACTAACAGTCAGCCAGCTCAGGATACTCACTCGTAAATATAAATATATATATTTATACTTACCAACTATATCATCATCTGATTCCTGGAGAGTTCTTGGCAGCACCTAGTAGGAAGACAACGAGACTGAATATTACTGACAAGATTAACACTGCATCTTTTTCAAGGAATTACAATAATAAGACTATTAAGAGAGAAGCAAATTCCACTGTTAATACAGTTAAAATAACTGTTAAGAATCTGGATGAGAGGGAGGGAACATTAGTTTAAGAGATTGGGTAGCTTGAAAAGAGGTAGTGAGAAGTAGTAATCCTGTGCTTTGTGTTTACAGGTGTGTGGAAGCCCCAGTCAGGTATTCCTGTAGAAGCGACACCGCAGTGGCAGTCTCTCTTTACTCCCATTCCCCTTTCCCCCTCTTTACTGTGAGTTGATTTACATCGGCTGCAGTGGAGTTGGGGAGTTGGGAAAAGTTCTTCTGATCCCGTGGAAGCAAGGTTCAGGTACTCAGCTTGACATAAAGTATGGTTTATTTGGTTCACAATTAAGGCACAAATTAAATTTTCACTTTCATTATGTTATTTTTTATTTTTCTGCACAATGTAGTCAATGTTCGCTTTCATTTGTGGATGTAGGGAGGGAGATTATATTCGTGGATGGGATGGGTGAGAGAGAACTATATTAATGAGTCTGAGATGGGGACCTGTTAATGACATGTAATCTCTTGTATTGTAGTTACCCTTGAGGAAGGGCAATTAATGCCCGAAATGCATTGGTTTTTTTAAAACTACGTCATGGAGTGAGGAATGGTGAATTCCCGACATGTATAGAAGAAAAGCCTGGATGGGCACATGTTGAACTTGACTGAAAAATACATATAATCGAATAGCATTGGAATAACTGTGGATTACTGATTAAACTCAAGAAAATTAAAAGGAATAACAACGAGAAAATTGTTGGAATAGTTTGTTCATACATTGAAAAAAGCTGTGCATCCTAGGGTGGGACCTGACGAGGCTCCATCATTTGATAGAATTACCACGTGCAAGGACGGAGCGCGCTTAGGGTCGCACGCTGCAACAAAGAGCCTTTGAGCATTGCAAAATCTGGATAAAATTAGCTGTGCATGCTCCCACTTTTCTTGATGACATCTTTCGGAAAGTGGCATTTTCAAAATTGTAATAAAAAACCCGACTTTGCTAATAAATAGGATTTCTCATTACACCAAACATGAAATACCTACCTGCTCCCAATTGAAGATTACAGTTTATTAAATGTAATAAGGAATCCCAATTTTATCCTATGGGAGGAGTAAGCTTCACAGTAGTGATAAACAAATTTAGGAGTTATTCACTACCATGACATCTAAAACCAAAACATTCATGTACAACCTTTCAATTACAAGGCTCCTTGCTCTATGGACTACTTAGGGCATACCTTGGGGATGGCTTATGTGTAATAAAAGGGGAATTTAAGGCTTGTCAAGGGGTTTTATTGCCAAATCGACATGAGAGTTTAGAACTGCATACAGGCTGCAGTGGCAGGCTTGGGACATGTTTCAAGGTGCTACCTAAGTGTGTGGCACAGTAAGTACTGCAGGACCACTGGTAGCATTTAATTTACAAGCCCTGGGTATATGGTATACCACTCTACAAGTAATATGCCAATTGGGTATAAATAAGCCAATTTAACCATGTTTTAGGGGAGAAAGCACAGGCACGTTAGCACTGGTTATCAATGGTAAAGGGCACAGAGTTCTAAGGCCAACAATAATACGTTCAGCAAAATGGAGGAGGAGAGGCAAAAAGTTTGGGGGAAGACCACCTTAAGGCTGACAGGTCTAATAGTTATGTTTCTAAAACACTGTCCCTGAAGTAAGTGGAGTCCTATCAATGCCTATTATCTTCTCAGTTTAGTCCTTCTTGGCTTGGGGAATCAGAGTTTTCTCTTGGAAGCGGATATCCATGAAATGATTAAGGCCCCTGTTGGGGTGGGAACGTTCCATGCATGATACATGAGTGTGATCCCCTTCCCTGAGTGCTCAACCTGATATGAATCTGGTATCTTGACTATTATTTTGACCCTGGCATTGTGCTATTCTAGCATGTGCCTAGGCCTGTCCCTAAAACTGCGTGGTCCAGTACTTGTCCTGTGGCCTAGAAGGGCACATAAAGTGTGCCTTCATAGGGGCAGAGAACTGCTGTCCCTGTCCTGGGTGTAGTACATAACACCGTGGTGGCAGCGTGCCATGTTTTGTGATTTATATGGTGACTAGATATTTGTATTTGTGTATGTGGAAATGTGGCATACTGACCCCTCTTGAGTAAAGTTCCACCTCTATGTGCACCACAGTACCTTGTGCTGACACCATATGTGCATGTTCAGCGCATGAGCCTGTGATGCAAGCATGGTACACGGGCTCTATGTCTGTAAGAGTTTGGCTACTTAAAAGAATTGGGATCAATTTTGAATATCCCTGAAACAGCATGGTACAAGATACAGGATGAGGACAGCTACCTCAGACAGTGAAAGTATATTGCATGCATTCCTGCAGATGGAGGGTAGAGATCCAGACACTGAAGTGAGGAGGATAGAGACAGGAATACCTTCATAAATTCGATAAAGACTTTGTTGGCAAGGGGCTGCTGATTGTTTCTTCATGAGCACTGCCATTTGGTTGATGGTAGTGGTGAAGGTGCAGGGCCGGCTTTAGTACTGATGGCGCCCTGTGCGACAATGTTTGTTGGCGCACCCCCAATGACCTTCTCACCATGGATTCCCTCACTACCATCATTTGACAATGCCCCCCAAGTCTCCATAACCACTGTCTCTTAGATTCATTTAGTTTTATAGTGCCACTCATACCAGTTTAAGGTGTCAGAACACTTTACATCACACATACGTTGCACGGAGACATTCATACGTGTGTAAATCAGTGTATAGGAAATGTTACATAAGACAGAGGCCTATTTATATATTGCAGAGCATTCTCAGGGATCGCTCCGAAGATTTGGAACTCCCTACCGCCAGTGGTTCGCGGGATCACTTCCTTTACCTCCTTCAAAAAAGAAGTAAAACTGCTCCTAATGAACAAATTCATATCCTAAGACGGTAATTCTATGATGTCTACCATTATCCTATGCTACCCTTATACCACGGTCTACCTCTTTTGTACCGAATGACTTATATCGAATGTATGCATACTACCTCAACCACCTAATATGTAATAACTTGTGTATTGTAAAGCGCTCTGATTCCCTCTTGGATCATTCCTTAATAACTACTAGTCTCCTATGCCACCCATATACTCCTATATACCTCTTTTGTACTGTATGGCGCAACAACTGTATTCTGTAAAGCGCTCTGATACCCCCGTGGGTCATGTTCGCGCTATATAAAACTTTATAAATAAATAAATACAAGGTGTAGGAGTCACATCCCATCCATAGTGGTAGGCAGAATAGTTTAAGAGTCTTTGGTCTTGAGAAACACAAATTCAGAATTTAAAATTTAACACCATTGTTAGGGGTTTTCTTTAATAAGAAGAACTGATTTCTACCCAAATGAACCCTTTTTGCAAAATTAGGATACGGAAAGACTGGGCAAAAAAACATGTAGCTGTAATATATTCCTATTCGTCAGTTAATAGCTCATTGCTCTATATTAGGATTTTAACTTTTAAACTGCAAGTAACAAAATGATCTCTCTGACAAAAGCGATAACCCATTGACCTATTTATAGTGTATGCACTTTGTGATCTGAATGGGACACGTTCTTTGCAGCAGGCATATTACCCTTCTGCGGTATGATGTGTCAAAACTTCCACTACCAGACAAAGCTCTGGTCTCTCTCCAGGAAGAACATTAATCACCGGAGTTATCGTGACATTTTTATTGATGCTTGAAAATTTCTGGGACAAGGAACATGGCATCAGATGCTTTTAAAACAATAAACATGGCGCTCCCACCCCAAGTGGCACCGATTGCACCGCCCTAGAGCCGGCCCTGTGAAGGTGGGACTGCAGTTTCTGTTGTTCAAGGTGAGGAGGTTTCTAGGGCAGGCCTGTCCTTTTTAGGTCGAGCCTCGAGTAGCGCGCAAGCGCTGCTTAGAGGCGAAGACTTAATGTAAGTGAGTTTTCAAAGCAGTCCAAGAAACGCCAGTGCGCCGTGGCTGGCCTTTTGAGATGGGTACGCTGCGGCAAACATGTGTTTCCAATTATCGTGCCCAGACGCGGGCGCGATAAGTGGAAACACATGTCTGCCGCGCGTACTCATCCAAAGGCCAGCCACGACGCACTAGCGTTTTGGGACTGCTTTGCAGGCTGCCGCGCCGCTCGCCCCCGCTCCTCCGTGCTTGTTTTTCTAGCTTTGCACCATCTGGCATCTGGAGTGTCGCCTCCTCTTGTAAACGAAACTACAGTTAACACGAAGAGAGAAAAGGAGCAGCCTAAAATTGTCGCGATGCTTGTTTAATCCCTTGTTATATTTTCCTCTTGTGCCAGCTCTTCCACACATTACCCACCTATTCAAATTCGCGCCCCAACTTCCCACACCCCACCTGCTGACCCCGCTCATTCAACCCTCTGTAGCCCTTCTAACTCTTCACACATAGCCATGTGTTAATGGGCCGAGCCCGGCAAAACCCCCTCCTCTCTGAATGGCGCCCAATTGCCGCCCTGCCATTTCCCAGCATTTGCGCATACCTCACCTGCATTGACAACGCCCACCCTACACACTTTAAAGTCACCCGACCGCGCCTAACCTGCGCAATCCCCCCCCGCCCCATCCCCTCGCACGCTGTTCCACTCCTGCCGCCCAAAGAATCGAGTAGGGGTTTGGGGCGGGGGGGCGCTTCTGTTGTGTTTCCGGCTTTCAGCTGCTATATGGCCTAGTCTCGGCACAGGCTGCTGCTTGGGAGAGTGAAGCTGCATCAGCTAAGCTTGTGCAGTCCCGGCACGTGGCAGGTTCACAATCCAGGGCATCTGAGTTCATGCTCGCCAGGTACTGCTTGTTTGGTTCGTTGTGAACAAACTTCATGTTAATTTCACCGAGGGAACATTGTCATAGGATGGCAAAAATGTTTGGGTCCCAATTTGTCAGTCCCAATGCATTTCGGGCTCTAGGGGCCCTTCATCAGGGGGATGTTCAATATCTGTGTGAATGAAGCACCGAAAGTGGCTAAGTTACCAGTCCTGTATGAACAAGGTCTAAGTTCAAAGAGTATGGGGATAATGGTGCAGATAGCTCTATTTCAAGCGTGAATTGACATTCATGCTGACATGTGCACGTTGAAATTATAAACAAGTAACTCAACCAAGAAAGTGAAGTAAGAATGAAAAACGGAAAAGCCTCCCATGCATGCAAAGGGAGGTTGAGGTATAAGGTGCTGCCGTAGAGTAGACGGCGAGTGATGTCTCTAGAAGGCTGATACTCATATGAAACGCGTTAGTAACGCATGCAGCATGCCCTTCAAAGGCTAAGTCACCGTGATGACGGCGGGCAGGTCCACTGAATGTGAATCACCGTACTATCTATTAAGCCAAGCGGTTAATACCTCTATACGGTAAATATGACTGTGCTGTGTTACAAAACACTAATCGTTAAACTAGTGAAAGACATACTGGGCAGTGACTAAATAACCGAGATTGGCGGCAGGTGTTGAAGTTTTTGCAGTGAACGTAAACATGCTGTATTACATGAGTCATACATGCTGGCTGCGGGCATTCCAACTTCTGATAGTGAGCGTGACATGCTGTGTTGCGCGAGTTGCGCTCCGTGGTGAAACATGCAAAAAAATGATCAAGATTGAACAAAGCTCACCTCGCAGATAGTTGCCAAGAGGATACCGATGCTCCCGAGTCGGACGGAATCAACCGGCTTGGTGGACGCCAGTGTTAACAAGCATTGGCATAGCCAATAGGTCTCGCTTTGGGACCTTATAAGTATTTAGTAATGCAGCACTACCAGCTCCAAGGTTGCTTATAAATAACCAGCAAAGGGATGAGGCATAGTAAGGGAAGGTGTTGTACTCGAATCCTTTCCTGCACTGTTGAATGTTTTTAGTACTGACTAATGTGGTCAAAAACACTGCACACAGGCTCTTGGTGCCACAACCACAGGACCTAAACCTTAGCAGGTTAAGGAGCATGTTTTAAAAAAATAGTTTTGAAGTGCCATAGTCTCATAACAAAAAATCTTGCACATTTAGCTCCTATAAGTGTTTAGCCATGCAACAGTTGATGTTGTTGCACCAAGGATATTGTGCTGCATAACTAAATACTTATAAGGTCCCAAAAGCGAGACCTATTGGCTATGCCAATGCTTGTTTCTGTCTCTGATGACTGCTTTAGCAAAGGCTCTTGATAGGCAGGTGTAAAGGTCTCACACTTCATTGTGCCCATGTAAAGTGTGCTCCTGCTTGTAGGCAGTTCCAGTGTCACCTGCTGTGAGAATCATGTCTGCCGGACTGTGGAGTCTCCCTATGGTTAAGCAGATGGAAAACTAAAATAATGTATTTAACTCTAAAAACAAATATTACAAACATTTTTATGTTAAATGTTAATGTAAATTTGATTTATATATTCACTCTTATGTAGAATATTAGCTATTGGTGGCTTTGAACATTAATTTATATGTATTTTTAAACTATTCTAAATAACTTAAATTAATATTATTTCATACTGGGTTTTATTTTGTCCCTATTATTTTCTATGGGAGGGTGTTGTAGTTCCAGTGGTTGGCCATGTGTAGTGCTGGACTTATTACTTTTTTTAGTAGCAACTTACATTCGGAATTTGTGAATACTGAAAAGCAGTAAACATACTCAAAACAGTAACTTTATTAAAATTAAAGCCCTGTTCTAGTGCAGATTATGTGAATGAGCATTACCGAAGAATACGCCCCTGGGCCTTTGGTTAGTCCAGTGTGCTCTGGGCATTAGTCATTAGAGGGTCTTAATAGCTGAAGACAAGGGTAATTGATTAGAAGACAAGAAGATATCCAAAGTCATGAAAGGAGCGCTATTAGACCTAGATATTACCTCCACGAACCAAAGGAAGGAATTTAGTGGATAATGATTCCTTGAGTGACGTTTGGAGAGAAGCTGCTTTAGCCCATGCTGCACATTTCGGGTCTTTCTTTTTAAATAGCAAACGTTATTTTCTCGTCAGTTAATCCTTCAACTGGATCAAAAAGGCTTCCTGAATGCTTTATTGCAGAGAGCACCCAGCCTGTTTGTAAGACGATTGCTAAAACTGCACCTTCCCTCACCTGAAAAGTGTCATGGATCTTGACATACGGAAGTATTTTATTGAGTGTTGAGGTCGTGTCTCTTCTGTGCCTCTACCCCTCTAACTGCAGAGGTTTGGAGTTGAGGAAAGGGTGTAGTGTATGGTGCATGCATTATACCGGGAAACAAGACCAGTTATGTTTGTTAATGCTTTGGCCTTCCACTCTTTTCTTTTACTGCTAGGAATGAAGGGGGCTACCTCTCTTCCCCCCTCTTCATACTGGCACTGGAACCCTCTTGGTGTATTTCAGCAACTGTACCTAGAAGGCAGGGCTTTAAGAGGGATGAAAAAACTGGTGGGTCTCTCTTAGGGGAGTGGCCTATGTAATTTAGGGCGTGGTCTAAAACACGTAAGCTAAAAATCTGTACCTAGCATAGTGTGCCGCACCACTGGTATTTTGCTGTTTCTGTCCATTTATCCAGCTTTTTAAGACAAGTAACATTACACCTACAACGAGCCAGGACTATTGTCAATGGTTGTAAATTACATAAGATAAATAAGCAACAACTATTACTTCCTTGTATATATTATTGAAAATGCTTCAGTTTTTGTGCGCAATGTTGTGGCGTAAAGCTAGAGCTTCCGACTTTCGAGCTGAGAAAGCAGGTTCGCGCCTCACGTCGGCCCAACATCCTGTGAGTTCAAAACATGAATGTGTGCTTGTGTTATGTAACTGGCGCTCAAGTTTGCGCTATATAATACAGAAAAATGAGTCTTTTTGAAGCTACATCTAAAGCAGTGAAGGATGGTACTATCGCAGAGTTAAAAAAAAAAATTCTTCTACCCTGAAGGTAAAAATGGAGAGCCCGATTGGGACCCGTTTCGGCACCTGCTTTTAAGAGCTGCCGGTGCTGAGCACCGTAGAGACCCGGCCCACTTAAAGCCTTGCTAGAAGGCATGGTACATGAGTGAAGGTGACTGCATGCTTATGCAAATCACTCTTGTAGACTTATGGAACCTAGATACTTCCGTGCTAGCTAATTTGCATATTGCACTTATTGAACAAGTGAGTTGAGCACACCTCTTTCTGGAACAGCACGAGGAAAACTGCACAGCACTCTTCAGCCACTGGTTTGTACTTATTGTACCCATTTGTAAAGCGCTCAGACGTCAACTGATACTTTGTCGGCGATATAGAAAAATGTAACTTATCTCAACTCTAAAAATCGTGGGATTTGACTTTATCGTCATAAACAACTGAACCATCACATACAACCTAACACTTTATCTGGCGGACGCTATTGGGTGTGACTCCAATGCAGGCAGCGAAAATTAAAACTAAGCAGTTCAGTTCCTTTGATATTGTAAACTGTTAAGCATTTGATTGAATCATCCGCACTTGCGTGCATTGAAAGTGTAAAATCAGTGGTCGAAGTGGGGGGGAAAAAAGTAGGGGAACTGTGGGCGGAGATCAGGGGGTGGGAATAACCCTAGGATTAGGTCAGTGGGCGGAGTCAGAGGTGTGGCCAGAAAGAGCAAATCATTCAAATTTTTAGTGTTTGTTTGGCATTTCACTACCCAGCTACAGCTTATTACGTTATTTAATTCAGCCAATGGATACACGTTTATTTAAGGTTTAATATGAGTTATTGACATTAAAATACATTCACAAAGTGGGATTTGTTTCCAATTACAGAATGTCCCAAATACGCTTAAAAGTGGAATCACAAGCCATTTGTCTCCGAGCCATGGAGTTTCTGTCATCAGCACTTCTCCCTTTTTCCACAAGAGCAGTTCAAACATGAATGGCAAAATATCCTAGTTTGCAAATGTTTTCTATACAATTATGGCTCTGCAATATTTGCCACATAATGCATCACCTGCTGCATAATTTGATGATTTTAACTAATAAATTGTTTGTAGCTCAAACGGATCAAAAGTTACAAACAAATGTGACTTGTGTTTCTGCGAAGTGGACAGCCCTTTGCAAAGGTTGACTGATCACGCTTCTCACTGCTGCATTTGTATGTTGCACTGCTACTAATAAGGCAAAGTCTTTGCAGACTGTTAGCATGTGTAAAAATGTCAAAATAATAAAGTATCAGAAAATATACAGCATTACGCTGCAGCCTTTTTTTGCTGCATAATTTAGTCAACACTGCAGAATAATTTTGTCCTCCATTGCTACATAATTCCAGTGGCCCCAAACCAGGCAGCACATGTTTAAAGTGCTTGTGCATGAAGCAGAGAGACAGTGAAGTTTAAGAACTAAGTTTGGTGTGCGTGCAAATCCTGCATCGCCGACCCCTGGTGAGTTGCACCTACTACTGCTGAAACAAGGCCAATGGAGGTACCAATGGATGCAGCGGACTGGTATCAAGGGCAAGGCCGGCTTTAGCGCTGGTGGAGCCCTGTGCGACAATGTTTGTTGGGGCCCCCCAATGACTCCCTCTGCCATGATTTCCTTCACTACCACCCTTCAACAGTGGCCCTCGAGTCTCCATAACCACTTTCTTGCTCAGATGCATTTGATTTGATTTACAGCGCCACTGATACCAGTGTAGGGTGTCAGAGCACTTTACATCACACACATTACAGAGAGACAATCAATCATATGTGTGTAAATCACTCTATAGGAAATACATAAGACAAAGTACTACAAGGTGTAGGAGTCACATGACACTATACTAGTAGGCAGTATAGTTTAATAGTGATTGGTCTGGAGAAAAACAAACTCTGAATTTAGAACGTAATACCATTGTTGGGGGTTCTCTTTAATAATCATAATTGATTTTATCCATATGAACACCCTTTGCAACAATAGGATAATCAAAGACTGGGGGGAAAAAACATTACGCTCTAATTTATACCTTGCAGTTTGCATGCAGCTCTTTGATGACAGTTAATAGCTCACTGTTCTATGTTAGGATTTTGACTTATAAACTGCAAGTAAGAAAAGGATCTCTCTGACAAAAGCAGTAACCCACTGACCTGTTTACATTATGTGCACTTTGTGATCTGCATGGTATATGTTCTTTGCAGCAGGCACATTAACCCTCTGCGCTACCTTTCCACGAGTCAAAACTTCCACTTGATAAAACTCCATCTCTCTCTAGGAAGAACATTAATCACCGGAGTTATCATTAAATTTTTATTATTGCCGAAAATTGCTGAAGGCCAGGAAGGAGGCAGCAAGTGATTTTAGAAACATAATATACTTGCAAACATGGCGCCCCACCCGAGTCAGTACCTCCAAGAATGGTGCACTCCCCACCCATGGAAAACAATGTTGTTCAAAGAAAGATGAGAAAATAAAAGTAGCGCTTCACTGGCAAACTTAGTAAAGTGGCGCTAATATGTTTGGGTGAATAAAATCAATCTGGCCATTTTGAGACCACTCTATCTTTTATTGTATTGTAATTGCATTTATATAGCGCGTACTACCCCTGACGAGGCGTCAAAGCACTTTTTCTGCGAGTAGCACGCTACTCCGAAACCCATAAAAGATTAGTGGTGAATTAGTATAGTGAAATATGAAATTAATTTGAGTGGTGGATATGTTAATCTGTTACACAAACGGGAGTGGGCGGACATTCAGTGATCTGACTGAAAGGAGCAGACATGTTTCTGAGGCTGAGGCTAGCTGGTGGCCCCACACTGCACAGCCCTGGGAAGGGTGTATCACCAACTTACTCCCTCTCGCCACCATAGGCAGATCTACCCCTTCTCCCGCTCGACCAAAGGTTGCCCAGCCCACAAAGGGAGTAGTGCAGAGAGCTGGCCCAGCCCTCTCTGTAACCACTGACCCGAGGATACACAGTGCCAGTTTTATCTTAGGCACTTAAGTATCCTGAGAGTAGGGGTGGGCTGCAACACAAGAGCACATGTCAGCTAGGGCCCAGCAGAGCTGTGTCTCCATGCTCCAGGCCTCTGAACAGGCAAACGTAGTATTTCTGCTGATTGACATACAAAAATAAAATGTGCTGCAGTTCATCTCTAGAGCAGGCAAGGAAAACGGGTCTCCTGAATGGACAATATATTTCATATATTTGAAGTGTATGTGAATATTCAGCCAATAATGTCGACATATACGGCACAGAACATAAAAGTAATTGTTAACTACCCTTTAATTAGCGTTAAATACTGCGTTAATTACTTCCCAAAGGTACTCGTTTGATCGCCCTCAGAAGAATGAAAACACGAGTTGGCCCGGCAGGGATTCAAATCTATGCTACGGGCACGACCTGCAGATGATTGCAGCTTGTGCATAACACACTTCGCTTTCTTATCAGTAACAGAACCTATTCCCTACAGGTGGTCACTAAATCTCTAACAAATGCGTGAGCCCACGGAGCACTCTGCTAGGATTCAACCCTGTGACATACAGATCACGCACAGTGCATTGCATCACACACACTGACCAACTGAGCTATTCCATTAGTTTGAAAGAAAGCAGTGACTTTGATTACACACGGATCGCTGCAGCAAGTCCCTTAATCCACTGAGATATTTTACTATCTGATGCATCTGGCCCGCATACAAACATTACAATAGCCGAGTGAGGTAATGAATGATTCTATTGAGGAAATCTGTAAAGCAGTTGAAAACCATGGATTCCAGTGCTACTGTGGTCAGCATAGCTTTTCATCCCTCTAAGGTTGATTAATTAAAACCACTGAGATTGGGAAAAATGACACGGATTAATTACAGTGTTACATAACAAAACGTCTGGTATAGCTAAATACGCTATCGGCTTATTTAAAGTTTGACGACGGGATACGACCTCAAACAAGCATTTGTAATGGAATAGTTTCAATAAGTGAGGAGGAGCAAGACATAAAGAGAGGGAGACAGAGTAAGAAAGTGGGGGGGGGGAGGGGGAGCAGCTGCTGGGGGCGGTGGGCAGCTGCCAGCGGCAGAGCAGGAGAAGTGAACACTGCATCTCTCTCTAGGAAGAACATTAATCACCGGAGTTATCATTACATTTTTATTGTTGCCTTCTCTGGGCAGGAAGGAAGAAACAGAGTCCTTTTCCTTCTCTGCCAGTCCTGCCTCCCCGACCTGCCACGAGCTGCAAGCCTTGTCTATAGACCATGGCTATTTCTGGCCCAGGGACGCGTGTTTAAACTAAAAAAGTAGGGGAACGGAATCGGTTAAATGAAAGAAGTAGGGGCACGCCGTGCCCTGCCGATCCCGCCCACTTCGACCACTGTGTAAAATAAATAGTTAAAAAACTAACCAGACTTTGCGCTCATCACCGACAGGGTGCTCGCTGCAGACGCCACTGACGGGGTCAGAGTTGGTGTTCCTTCGGGCAGTGCGAGGCGCTGGTGCTGATGCTGCCGAGATTAATGCTTTTCGTACTGTCAGTGTTCTTCGAAGCCCACCTCCCATCTGCGAGGCCCCGCCCACGTCCTCTTAGAACCGCCCCTGGCTCTCCGCAGCTCTTGGCCCGCCGGCCAGGCAGCGCTGGACGATGCGTGTGGGGGTCTCCCCGGATCCTGGCAGGGGCCCCTCCTGTAAGATGGCATTACAGAGGAAGTCCAAGAAGGTGCCCTCCTCCGTGGGTAAGTCACGGTGCATCAGTAGCCAGCACGAGACCAATCCATTATTACACGGCGCACGCAGAGGGTGAGGGAAGGGAATACACATAGTGGAATCTACCAGACCTGCTGCTAGCTGTCTGCTGAATGTGATCGCGTGATCGCGCAAATCTGAGGCACTATAAACACGAGGAACCCGCCGCCCGTGCACGACGCATAAACACTGCTCCTTGCTGCCAGCGAAGCTGACACTGCCCCAGCGCGTGCATCCTCAGCAGACTGCCCTGCTGACCAGCAGGCGGATTGTATGCTGTGTCCGCAGAGCAGCTGCTCGGCACCTCTGGTCTGCTGCTCCATCTGTGTGGCGAAACAGGACCCCGTGACACATCCACACCAGTGCTTAATTTATATAAAAAAATAAGTGCCAGGACTCTCGTCACGAGGCTCCCCAGCTTGCACCACACTTTGCCCATGCCATGCTGCCAATGATGGTAACAACACAACTACTAACATCACACTCCTACAAGTGTGACAATTCAGACTATTCCAGGCCACCAAAGCTATAAGAATGGTTTGGGCAGCAGGTAATAGTCATTTTAATGCATATTGAATGAATAATTAACTGGTTTTGTGGTCACCTCTAAGCACCGAGCACCAGAAACCACTGGCTTAAATTAAGCACTGATCCACACACTCTACCACAACTTGCAGGTCCATCCTCTCTTTGTACCCATATGGAGGGGAATAATTCTCGCCCGTTGGCTCACAGAAAAAAACACACATGGGATGAGGGCGCAAAGTACCACCCATTTAAAAACTCAGCTAAATTAAAGTCGCTACTAATCATGCACCTGTCTTATTTATTGGGCTCTGGGCTTATTGTTTGGTTATCTTTTGGCTCAAACCTTCTTTGTATATGTGTCCTCGAGACATGCCTTGCCAACCTTTTGTTTTTCCCAAAATTTCTTAATATCACCACATTATATTTATACACAGAAGGGCTTTATGTCAGCCCTCTTCATTCATCATTCAATCAAACTGACATTCAAATTTCGCTTTCGCTCGCTGCAGCATACAGCACGGGGCAGTGGGGCATTGGCCTTCCTTACTGCCAGCAACTGAATTTTAACTTGTGCGCATGGGCACATCCGTCTAAAAAGTAGATCACCTCAGTTCCAGAGGCTGGTGTTCCAATCTTTGCTTTCATTTAATTTTTTGTTGTTATTTTTGCAATGGTATGGGAGCCGTACCCCAATAATTTACTGAACCCCAATATTCTATGCAGGCCAGTTTTTACCTCAGGTAATTCGTCTCTGCAATTCTCGTTGATCTAGCACCAAGAGACACCACCCTCCCAAACATTGAGCTCACTAATTAGCAGAGTAAAACTCAAATAGGAACTGGGACCCCTCAATAACTGAGTTCTAGATTGAGGATAAGTTTTAAAAATGTATAACAGAATTACTAACACAAATGATACAGAAAAATGCATAGTTTATTATGAAGGCTCAGATACAGAACACATAATCATAAAATCATAATAAAATCTCTATTTAAGCAGTTAAATCTCTCTAGATTTTAAGTGTCAAACTCACAAAGAGTACTGACAGCAATTTAAAGGAGAAGGAGAAAGTCTCAAAATAATCGGACAGAGCCTCGGGAAAAAAATGAGAAGTCGCCGCTAAACCTTAAAAACCAGGGGATTTTATACACATTTCATGCATAAACAATTAGCAAAACTGAAGATTCAGCATGTCATGATCATGGTTAGGTCGCATTGGCAAATCAAAAACAGGGAAACCCTGCTCAAGCAGGAACCACAATCCTTGTCAGGGTGAAGTCACAAGCAAACCCTAAATTAACCTGGGCTCAATCCTTGGGTATCTTGGCACAGAGCAGTCAGGCTTAACTCAGAGTCAATGTGTAAAGTATTTGTGCAATACTTCAAACAGTAACACAGTAAAACACACCACAAAAGGATCGCCACACCAGATTTGGAAAAAAAGTAATATTTAATAAATAATACAAGACCAAAACGACAAAAATCCAACCAGCAGAGCCAAAGACATTACATTTTAAAGATTTCAGTAAAAATCGCGCCAAAAAGCACAAAGCGGCAGCTTTGAGTATCTGGTTAAACCGGAACACGACAAAGTCACAAGATGGGGCCAACTGTGATGTTACGCCGTCCGGCTACAGGGAGGCAGTTAGGACCGCTGAATAAAATACCTTAAATCCTGGTTGGAGAGCGTTGCGAGGTCCTGTGCAGAGGATGCGTTGCGCAGTCGAGGAGATGCATCGGTACCAAGGAGATGCGGAGCTGCAATGCGAAGTCCTGTGGCCCCGTTGAGGATCCAGTTGATGAGGGCTTGCAATGCGATGTCGTGTGTGGGGGATGCGTTGCACAGTCGAATCGATGCGTCAGTTCTGAGGAACTGTGAGGCTCCGATGCGACAACATGCATCGTTGTCGAGGCTGCCGTCGACAAGAGATTTTTGTGATTTGAGGTCTTTGTCGGGAAAGCTTCGCATAGGCCGTGGTTCCGATGCGGGCTGCTAGGTCAATGCGGAGTCCTATTCGTTCGGAGAACCCTTTCGGCAGAGGTGATGCATCGGTTCTTCTCGGATTTGCGAAACACAACAGAGGAGATGCATCGTTTCAGCTGGGTAAAACAGATGGTCTAGTAGAGCACCTTTAGGCCCACTATCAAGGGATCCAGTACTGTGTGGCACCACATGGCAGGGTAGGACTCACAGATGGCAGAGCCCAGATGCTGGTTTCAAGGTTGTTTGTGCCTTCTGTCCCTGAGGCTCTATTCAGGAGGCCAGCGAACTAGCCCTTCAAGTCACTTTGTTGTCCTGGGTTCAACAGATGCAGGTCAAGTCCTTCTCTCCCAGGCAAGAGGGCAGCAGGCCAGCACAGCAGGACAGCAGTTCCTTCAGAGCAGTAGTCCAGCAGAGTGGTGGTCCTTTCAGCAGCACAGCAGTCCTTCCTGGCAGAGTATCCACAGGTCCAGAAGTGTACTGAAGAGGTGGTGTCTGAGGTCCAATATTTATACCTTGTGTCCTTCGTCTGGAAGGTGGGGGAAGCTACTAAAGGTTTCCCAGGCATCCTGCCTTCCCTTTCCTGGCTCCAGACTAACTACAGGGGTATGTAGCCCTTTGTGTGGAGGCAGGGCACAGCCTATTCAAGTGTAAGTAGGACTGTGTCCAGCTCCGCCCTCCCATCCTACCAGTGATGGCTCATCTAGGCACACCTACGCTCTCTATTGTGTGTGGCTGTCTAAGAGGATTACATAAAGCCGAACTGTCAGCTTTATCCACTCATGTGACACAGGGACAGGCTACCGGCACTAAATGGCTAAGGCAGGAAAATTCAAACTTTCTAAAAGTGTAATTTTCAAAATTGTTATTTAAAATCCAACTTTAACATAAGAGAGGATTTTTAATTGCAATTCCAAAGACACCAAACATGACCTGGTTAACAGTTCACATTTAGAATTGTAGCTTAATAAATGTAATTAGGTAACTCGAATGTTACCCTATAGGAGAGGTAGGCCTTGCATTAGTAAAACAACTAATTTAAGAGTGTTTCACAACTAGGACATGTAAAACTTAAAATTACATGTCCTACTTTTTAAATACATTGCACCCTGCCCTTTGGACTGTCCATGGCCTAGGAGTGACATATATGTATTAAAAAGGAAGGTTTGGGCTTGGCAAAAGGTTTATTTTTTGAAGTCGAAATGGCAGTTTAAAAACTGCACACACAGTGTGCAATGGCAGACCTGAGACAGGTTTTAAGGGGCTTCTTAAGTGGGTGGCACAATCAGTGCTGCAGGCCCACTAGTAGCATTTAATACATAGGCCCTGGGTGCATGTAGTACCACTTTACTAGGGACTTATGAGTAAATTAAATATGCCAGTTGGGTATAACCCAATAATACCATGTTTTAAGGATTGAGCACTCGTATTTTAGCACTGGTTAGCGGTGGTAAAGTGCACAGAGTCCTAAGGCCAGGAAAAACGAGATCAGCAAAATAGATAAGGAAGGCAAAAAGTTTCGGGGAAGACTACCCTAAGGCTGACAGGTCTAAGAGGCACTTTGTGCTTCACTGAAATCTATAAAATTGCTTATCTCTGGTTCTATTGATTGGATTTTTGTCGTTTTTGTCTTGCTTTATTTATTTATTAAAATCAACTCTATTTTTCTTAAATGGGTTGGTTTTTCATTTATTGTGTTTTCATTTTATTACTGTTTGAAGTGCTGCATAAAATCTATAATCTATACACATTGCCTCCAAATTAAGCCTGACTGCTCTTGCCAAACTACCCGAGAGTTGAGCGCATGTTAATTTAGCATTTCCTTGTGACTTAACCCTGACAAAGATTGTGGTTGCCGCTTGAGTAGGGTTTCACTTCCCTTAACCAGTAACCCAATTTCTTACATGTATTTTATGTGGATAGCTCAGTGGGTTACTGCATTTGTCACAGAGAACCTTTTGTTGCTTGCAGTTTATAAGTTGCAATTCAAATATAGCACAATGACCTATGAACTGTCATCAAAGAGCTGAATGCAAACTGCAAGGCATACGTTGGAACCTTATATTTTTCCACAGTCTTTCATTATCCTAATGTTGCTAAAAATGGTTAGTTTGGGTAGAAATAAATTCTTATTATTAAAACTAACCCCAACCACTGTGGTATGTTTAAATACAGAGTTTGTGCTTCTCCAGACCAAACACTCTTAAAATATACAGGCTACTAGTATAGATGACATGTGATTCCTACGCCTTGTAATCTTCATTGTTTTATGTAACATTTCCTATAGACTGATTTACACACGTATGATTCATTGTCTCTATATAATAGGTGTCTGATGAAAAGTGCTCTGACACCCTAGACTTGTCTGAGTAGCGCTATAAAACAAATGAAATGCATGTGCGAGAAGGGCTAGGAGAGATGAGGGGAACTGTTGGAGGTTGGTAGTGAGGGAATCTGTGGAGAAGGAGGTCATGGAGTGGGGGGTGCCAAAACCGATTGTCGCACCTAGTGCCACCATCTCTAAAGCTAATTCAAGATATGGGAGATATGCTTGTGCTTGGCTAAGCTGTTTCTGAACCATGCACCCACATTCTGTACCAGTTGAAGCCCATGGAAAAACATCTTAGGGCCATCAGCTAAGAGAGGGAAGCTACCAATTCTCTTTTTTAGTGCAGCTGTGTTCCATGTCTCTTGCGGCTGTATTTGGTGTGACCCTGCCAATTCTGAAGATGTTGGTTCTATGATTATATTTGTGATTTTGTTCTCAAGTCTGTAGTTTTGACAAAGTTCCACGTTTGAGAGATAGTTGGTGGTTCAGGTCCCTTTTTCAGTGCGATCACTTCCAGGAGGTCCATTACCGTTACTTTATAGGAGAAAAAGTTATTTTAAGGACATATCGGAGTTCCGTGAGATGATGTTCACAATTTATCTAGAGATCTTATTCTAACAGAATGTGAGATTTGGGCATTAAAAGAACATGTATTCAATTTTGACACATTTTTGACACAAAGCATTGGGACTCCCTTTTACCCGAAAGGAAACTGGGGAAGTACATAGACAAACAAATGTAGACTCTTCCTTACCACCAAAGACTACAGCAGCCGTGCTAAAGTGAAGGACGCTCCAAAAATGTCTACAGAAGGAAAATCCCAAATCTTAAATCAGAGTAAATTCTCCTTTACAAAAAGTGGTGTTAGGGATGTTGACCATAAGCGTAATGTTAAATCTCAAATCCAGAATATGGAATTCGCAGAGAGAGGTGTTGAGGAAGCTCCATTGATGAGAATTCAACTATATTAATGCTAACTATTATATGTGGAAACCGCTTTGT
The DNA here is from genome assembly GCA_963921515.1 of Calotriton arnoldi. NCBI lineage: Eukaryota > Metazoa > Chordata > Amphibia > Caudata > Salamandridae > Calotriton > Calotriton arnoldi. Next base: position 679,911 of record CAWUFW010005177.1, read on the forward strand.
ATCCTTGTTATCAGTTCAATCGAAAGGCATGTTATGGAGGTGCTTAATTTGGTTTCTTATAATTCTCTTACATCGGTGCTATTACCCTTAGGCAACTGTAAAGACATCTGGAATAAATAGTTTAAAATGTTCACTAAGAGTTTGCCAATTAAAAGCTGCATGTAAAGATGTTGTAATTTTGGCAAAAACTAGGGCACAGATTCCACTGGAGGGATTATCTGAAGTTCCTATTGGAACTCCCTGTGACGTTCCCTTCATTAATAAAAAAAAAGTGGGGTAGGAATACACCTAAGCTGTAGGAAAGAACAATACAAATTGATTAATGAAAATAATTAATGACTATGCGAAATCTCATCCGCACAACTGATATCTGTCCTAAACTCTGAGTTGCTTAATGCAAGATGAGACTATAGGCCGCATAGTATAGAGTTCAAAGGAGCGGAGAGGCTTACTATGTTCTCCAGGTAAGGACAATACATAGCAGAATAGTGAATTATAAAATTTAAATCCAACCAAAGGGAGGGTAGAGAGACTTTTCTCAATAGGTCTATACACTGGCTTTGCCATATACATACATGCTACTGTGTTGTTCAATCTGATTTACTGTCTGCAAGTAGATTTCTGCAGTGAAGGTAACAACAATGATTATATTAAGTTGGTGGAAAAGAGAAGGAAGTTACATATGGATTGCTTAGCCTTGATTACAGATCGATCTGTTCAATCCCATCAAATATACGCATTGTGTGTTCCCCCAGTCTTGCACCATGTGTCTGAGAAATGTACTGGCACTGATTACTCCTGAAGGCAAAGTACATACGCATAGTGGAGCACATACTCATTTGCAAGGTCTTGAAAACCAAGTATGGATACAACACAGACACAACAGATCGGACTATAATAGATTGACTGCAGTTTCTATTAGATATGGGAACACTGGACGAATGTGTTAGGAACAACAAAAACACCTTAATGTTAGCTCATTACCCCTCATTGCACCTGGTTTCTTGAAATTCAGCTGGACTACAAACCAGAATGTAAATTCCCAGAAAAGTGTGAGAAATCTCCAGCTATAGAAGAAGTCCCAGTCATCCTGTACAAGAGCAATTTAAATTTGTGGGCACTGTGTCAGCTTTTATGCCATCTTATTGGTGGGGTGCTGATTGCTGAGCTTTCACTAGTGTTCCGGAATCCAAACTGTGGGCTGTCCTTTGAGGGATCGGAGTCCCGTCATAACTTCTAAACACCATTATTACTGTGAATACTGACAAATTTACCAGGGTTAGGTGTGGGTAGGACAGGGAAAAAACTAGGGATTTTCTCATCTTAATTGGATCCAGACAGGGGTGTGTCCTCGCTCCAAACCTGTTCTGTCTCTACATTAATGACCTTCTCTCTTTTCTAGATTTAGATTTATCTGATGCTCCAAAATGTGCTGTAGAAAGGGTCACTACCCTGCTTTTTGCAGATTATGTCACTCTACGTTCCTTAACTCCCATGGTATTGGCTGTACTACTTAATGCTTTTTGCACACTTTTGCAAATACTGTAGTCTTGTAATCAAAAACAACAAAATGTAGTATATGACTTTTAACGCCACATTTTCTTTAAGAATGTTATTTTCCTGGATTATAGCATCTTCCAGCAGTAGCGGCCCATGCAGGTAAGCGCAGTGGGCAGGGGTGTGGCGTTGGTGGGGGGGTAACAGTGACAAACTAGGGAATGTAAGATAAATAATTAAATAAAACCACTTACCATGTGCTCTCTGCATCGCCGTCGTTTGACACTTTCAACCCCCCACCCCGCCCTGCCACGCTTACCTGCACGGGCCGCCACTGTCTTCCAGCATATCTCACTCTGCTTCTGGTTATCTAGTGATCCACTTTCAGGACAATAGATGCTGGGATGGTCAACTAAGCAAGAGTTCTGTACTAGTGAGTTACTTTTAGATTAATCAGTTAAAGTGATGAGCAGGATCTTGCTTAAGGGAATGGAGGAGTGGGAGCAGGAATCCTCCATCTTAGCTATATCCCAGTTTCGCTTTAGAAAGGGTATTGGCACTATTGAAAAGTGCGTTAATCTAGACCTCCTGATTGGGAAGTACACCAGTGCCAAATCAGGTACTTTATATCTTTGCTTCACTGATTGAAGTAGTGCCTTCGATCTTGCGGACCAGGCCATTTTGTGGCCAACATTGCTCAACCTGGGTGCCACTAGGGCTATTATCAATTTTCTGGCACGTATGTACGAGAATCTATCAAGCAAAGTTTGTTATGGTCCACAGGGAGAATGTTCGCCTTCAGACAGGGTTGCATTTTGGCCCCTCTGTTGTTTTGCCTTTTTATTAGTGGTGTGGATAATGCCTAGAAGCCCATACAAGCTGATTCCCCATGTGCCGCCGGGTGTCCCATACTAGTGTTATTATATGCTGATGACGCTGTCCTGATACCTAGTACCCCGGTCGGCTTGCAGCAATTGATGAATGTCTTTGGGGATTTTCTGGCCTCTAACAAAATGGTGATCAACAAATCGAAAACTTTTACTATGGTTTGCTGGCATGAATCAACTAGATGTAGATCTTTTTTTAATGATAACACCATAATTTCTAGAGTTAATTTGTTTTGTTATCTGGGAGTTCTATTTACGAGCAATGGTTCCTGGGTTCAACAGATTTTAAATGCCAAGGAAAAGATGAGAAGAAATTCTCATGGGATTTTCAGGTTCTCCTCCAAACTGGGTTGTCGCACCATTAAAGAAATGGTGGAAATAGATAGGGCAAGGGTTGTGGCCACCGCTACCTTGTAAGCCATTGCAAGTAGAAGAAAATAACTTTCTGAAACACTTACTCTGTTATCCGGCCTCTGCCTCAACTTTGATTGCTTACTGTGCTTACTGTGAGGTGGGCTTATTGTATTTGGAGAATCTGATTTCAGGAAGACTGCTTTTACTTTGGTTGTCTATCTGGTCTAAAGAAGAAACCAGTTTTACCAAATCTATCATTTTAGATTGTCTAGCACTGTACAATGTCTTGCGTATCCCTTGGGTGGCATACATCCATTCTTCTTTTAGTACCTTTTTTAATTTAACAGCGTGACATGTGACGGTATTAGTAAACAAAGCACTTTGCACTTTATGCTGTTTTGCAATTTATACTCCTAGCTTAGGCATTATTATTTGAAACCATTGTTTGTCGCACAGAATATTAGAACTTATAAGAAAGCTGTTAAGTTTTTGCTTGCACTTAATGACCATCAGGTGTGTTTTAATGTTGCTCTTTTCCTTTTGAAAGCCATGAACTGGAGGAAAAGTGCCATGTATTAGATGTCTTTTTGACTTTGTATTTAATTGGATGTATGAGTTTAAGTATGTTTTAATGTCTCTCTTTTCATTTTGAAAGCTATGAACTGGAGAATAAGCATTATGTACCAGAATCCATTCAGCCTTGTATCCCATCAGATGCATGATTTTTTATTTTGAGTGTATTATGAGGATTTGATTAAATGTTTTTATGCTCTGTTTTATTTTTATTATTTGTACTGTTATGACTGTGTTTTAGCTGCAGAATAAAGTTTTGAATTGATTGAGTTACAGAGTCACCGCATTGAGACGGTTCACAACTGAACATGGCTATATTACAAATGGTTAGGATCTTTGCTGCACAAGCGATAAGTGTAGCCACACATTGTGCTGAAACGTGGATTTATCCAAATGGGGAAGCACATGCAATGAAAGAATATCTGTTTTTCAAGCTCCAAAAAGTGCCTGCAATTTTCCACTGTACCTGGGTTTAGGTCTCAATTTGATTCTTTATAAGATTAATCTGCAACCTCTCCTTTGTTTGGTGAACATATGGAGTTCACCCAATCACCCACCATACAGAATAGTTCTATGAGGTCTTTCGCACAACTCACAGAGTTAGCCATTACTGTGGTTCTGTTTTGTTGAAAATACATTATAGGGATGCATCAGTTACAGGATGATTGGGAATCAATTAAATGCAGTATTGAGCCAACATTCAAACATCAGCTCTTTTTGTGGTTTAGAGGACTCCTCTTCTAGAGAATGTGCAGAAGCATTCAGTCAGTGAGTTTTTACTGATAAAAGAGAATTGGACCTTGGAATCCTTTGTCACATGGATTAGCGGTGCAGGGTTAAGTTATTAGTAATGAAATTTCACAATGGAGTATTTTCAGTTACATATTTAACTAAGAATTGTGCAGGGATCGCCAAGTGAACGATCATGTAAAATTAGTTATGTCCAAGTAGAAACTGCCTTACATTGTTTTTCTGTTTTGTCCTGCATACCTGGGTTATCAAAAAATGGCTGTTTCTTTTCAACTTGTCTGCTGGTGTCACAAGTATAAAGTATCTTTGAAATATTTTAGGATAGCTTCTTCTATACAATTTTATGCTATTTGTATATTTCTGAAACATGTTTAGCAAGCCTGCGCTCAAGTGGTGAGCCATAGTAATCTTATTAAGGAATTGTGGATTTTATGACTACAGTGTTATGTATAGGGTTAAGTCTGAGATAATGTTCTTTTCAATAGTGAGGCCCGGAGTACACACTCATTTTACAGTTTCTCTTTAATATAATGTAATAATTTCTTTCTTTTTAATATATGCAATGCTGATGTTTTTGGTTTCCAACCAAAACACTTATGATGATGATGATGATGATGATGATATAAGAGTATCAGGGGTGGGTCTAAACATAAATGAATTGTGGCAAATGAGATTTGAGGACAATACTTGGAGAAGAATTTTAAGATGAATTGACTGTACATTCCACCTCTGTTGCAAGAGTATCTCTATTCTTTGTCGCTCAAAAGAATAATGAACTACGACTTTGTATTGAACATTGCAGTAATAAAGCCACCATAAAAGACCAATTCCCTATACAACTTAGAAAAAATATAGTAGTGCCCATACGTTGGGTTACTGTGTTTACAAAGTTGGATCTCCAAGCAGCTTACCATGTTCTCCACTTAAAGAAAGGCGATGAACAGAAGACAGGCTTTGCACCCTTTTTGGCCACTATGTATTGCTGTACACAGGGGAGTTTGTGATGATAGATATGTCTGGGATTGGTCTTCAGCATCAATTGGATAATCTATTCGCTTATTTCAAATGTAACAATTTGACGACTTTCCAAACACAAAAACTGTCGTGACACCCTTTACTGGTGCATGGAACAATTTTCCTAGGACACCTATAGCTAATGTCAGTCTCACCACCTACTGCTACACTCCCTCCAGGTAAAACAAGGCAATTCCAAGAATTGGACGAGGTAGGCTTCCTCACATAATCTGAAATGCTTCATCATTTGCCATCTAACATCTAAAAAACTCAGGTTCTTTCAATTGGAGCGAAGAAAAATGATGATGCCTTGTGGTTAGGGAGTGGAAAGCTATTAACAGTCTCACAGATACATACCTGGCTGTTGTTATTACTTGCTGGCTACATTGAGCAAAAGAATAGAGAAATGATGGCAAGTAAGTTATTTTCTAGCACAGTGTCACTTGTTAAGATCATTTTGGCATTTGGAGGTCATAGCAGTACAAAAAACATCTAAAGCCATAATCATTCCGTTAACGGTATTTGGACATGCAACTACTGTGCTCAGGTCGCAATTTAATTTTGATTGCCTGGAGGGCAAGTACTTGAAGATAGTATTTGATTTTCCTGCATTTATGGTAATCCAAGTACTTTGTGTTAAGCTCAAATCCAATATATATATATATGAAGCAGAACATACATCGTTCTTGGCAAGCTTAATGTTAAATGATGTTTGCTCAATAGTTAGAGCTAATTTTGATGAATTTTCGAATGGTTGGTTAAACTGGACATTGCTATATCGAAATATGCCGCATTGAAGCAAGTAAGTGCACTCTGCATTTTACAGTGCTATTTATTTCCTTGTGATTTTCAATCCGGAGCGCAACATATTTGCCAATCCTAATCTGTTACTGCAAACGTATGACCCAATTGGGTATTCGCACCTGAGGCATGTTTTACAAAATGTGTTTTAAAAGTATGCATCTGGTCTGTTTTTTTGTGTCCGATGTTTAGTGCTTAGAAGCAGGCACTCTAGGTCGTGCATTATTCATGCTGCTCAGTCTTTCCACCAGGGAGGTTGAATGCTTCTTTCCCACTCAGCATGCCCCTTGCCACCTCTTTTCTTCCTAAGTGCCCCTCTATGTATGGTGCTTTGCAGCAGTTTTAAAATCTTCTTAAAGTTTTCATTGCTCAAATTGGTTTAAATAATATGTTTCACTTGTTCTAATTGCTTGACTTTTCACATGGAAAAGTGTCACTCATAGTTGCTGAAATGTCACTCATAATTCCGCTGAAATTATGAAAATGTCACACATAGCAGTCTGAAACCTTGGCAGCTATGTTGGAAGATGGATGCAATGTGAAGGACCTTAGTTTTTTTAACCGGCAAGTCAATTATCATTATTGTTTAATTATTTTCCAGTGCGCGCTTGAGTATTTTCAATCCAGCGAGTTGACTTCAGAAAAAGACCTAAATGTTCCCCCTTTAGAAACAACGATGTGGATAATTCTATGCCTCTTAATGACGGACATAGAAGTGATGTGCTATTAGGGTTTTTAATATTCACGGTCGTTTGTTTTATATATATATGGCCACAAGGGTGAGAGCTATTCAAATATAATAGAATAAAATAAAGTGGTAGGCTATTAAAACTCAATAGTCACTCCTGTGCATTTTGCATGGTGCTAAATGGCACCTGTAGGCAGAGACACACAGTCTAAGTAGCGCTCCGGCTTTGCTGAGGAGGCGCTATAAATGCGTGACAATGCATTTCAGTGCGGTGATGCGGACCACCACACTGAAATGCGTTAGTCTAACGTATGATGCGTGATACTTGGCAGGACTGGGTAAAGTTTCCTTGTCTGTATCTCCTGCATATACTGTATTATACATTTATAAATGTGAGGTGCTCTGACGCCCTCTGGGTTCTTGTTGGCGCTTCTATAAATCTTTAAAAAATATATTTATTGCTCGTTGTACGGGATTTGCATAGGACGCAGCACCTTGCGCGCCCTGTCCTTCAGGAAGCACATTGCTCTCTCAGCACATATCCTTTGTATATGTGAGAAGTGAAGGAAATTCAGTCCCCTGCCCACCCCTCTTCAACCTTGGATTTTTGCCTTTTTTGCATTTTACATTTATTTTCTTTACCTTCTATCAAGCTGCATTGCTTTTCCTAAGAAGTTGTAGTGTTAGCAGTGTTTCCCTATTTTATTTCCTTTCTCCCCATGCTCTTTTATTTAAATTAGAATTAGTGCTGCAAAGTCGTACTCCTTATTGATGTAAGTCAGCAGCAAAAATGTGTAGGCATTCATTTGCTGTTCAATGTATTATAGTCAGGACCACTGGAATTATGCAGCACGGATGGACCAAATTATGTGACAGGGTTGACTAAATTATGCGGCAAGAACAGGCAAATTATGCAGCATGATGTGGCACATTCTTTTAAAGTATTACTACATTAGGTTCATTTTTACACATACTAACACTGTCTGTGCAAAGGTGTCAACCCAATGATAGCAGCTAAACACCTAAATACAGCCACAAACAACTGAAAGATGACCACTGAACCTTTGCAAAGGGCCTTCCACTGTTCGGCAACATTTGTCAGAGCGTTGTTAGTAACTTTTGATCCATTTGAGTTAGAAACACAGGGCCTTATTTATGAGAAGTGATGCATTGCTGCGTGAAAACAGCAATGCATCACTTCTCAGTGCAACATGATGGATGCGTCATATTTACTGTATGATGCATCATGTCACAAGGAATGACAGATATGTCAGTATTAGTGACGTATCTGTCGGCGCAAAACTGACGCATTGCTGGAGTTGTGTCGGAAGCTTGACGCAACTCCAGCAATACAGGGGGGAGGGCTATGAATATAGCACTGCATCACACTTACGCCTGCTATGAGGCAGGCGTAAGGATTTGACGGAACAGCTTCCTAGAAGTGGCGCCCTGAAATCTTATAGATTTCAATGCGCCACTTCTACGAGGCTTGGATGTGGGGGAACGCCCACCCTGCATACATTATACCTGATGCAGGTATAATGTAGCGCAGGTGTTTACAAAGTGATGCATCTGCCTATATTCGTCACTTTGTAAATGGGCTCAACATGGCGCATTTTTATGCCCCCAGTGCGTCACAAAAAGTGACGCACTAGCAGCGCAAAAGTGTCGCTGGGGCTCATAAATGAGCCCCACATTTGTTTGCTGGAATCTGAAAATTATGCAGCAGATGATGGAGTATGGGGCAAATGCGGCAAATCCGTATTTATGTGGAAAACGCAGCAGAATCACATAATTCCAGTGATCCTGATTACAGCCGCTCTGTACCGCCCTTTTGTCAACACTGTGGATACAATTTCCAAATAATTTACAGAACCTCTGAGAGCCCCTTAGACGAACCCCTAGTTTTGAAAGTTTAAAAATGGTCTTCATTCAGGTAAACAATGGAACCCCTACAGGCAATGTGCTGTGACCGTTGTGAAATAGTACAGGCTTTACTAATTAGAGTATACTATGAGCAGTACATTTTGTAGTCATCAAAGCTTGGAAAGATGATATTTCTGAACTGGAGCAACATAAACGAATCTGAATATAGGTTCCGTTGTTACCCGGCAATCGCACATCCAGCCTGAAAACCAGACAGATTTAAGATTTAAGTGTTTACTGAAGAGGAATTATTGCTTGATTTGCAAGCTAGCCCCTTAAATCAACGTTTCTTGCTTATGTGAATTAATGTTTATTAACAGTCACGTTTTATCATCGTCTTTCCTTTCTTTATGGACTATGTAAAACTGTAAAGCCAGCAAGTAAATGCTTTGCAGGAACGATGGAATGATTTTTGGGAAAAAAACCGAATTTTGGGACATGCACATGCACCATCCCAAGGCTCCCGTTTTGCAACTTCCACCTGCAGTCCAGGGGCGCCTGTCATACCCTGCTGATGGTAGTGTAAGGTGGTTACTGACTTACTGTCAGTTCCTTGGTGGTTTTTATCTCTTTTAAAATCTGCAGACTATATCCTGTTCAGTACTATAACAGCACCTCAGACATCATAGTGTAGGGTGAGGTAGCACCCCTGTAAGGAGACACGGACACAACAGGCTAGTGTGGAGCAGGTACTTTATTCGGAGAGGGAGAGCCTTGCATCAGCTCCTCTCAGTGTCCCGTAACTGTCGCCACCGAGGCGCGCAATCCCTAGAGCCCCCACGGCTGATCGCGTGGTTGCTAACCACTAGACTGCAACACCACACATCTCCCCCCTTAACAACAACAAAGGGGAATAAACAGAACATACATTTGCATAACCTAATGGATGAGTACTTGCCCAGTGTGTGTACTCTGGCTTTAGTGGGGGCGCCTCAACGGAGGAGCTGCGGCAGGTCAGCCTTTGCCTACTGCGTCCCACTGAACTAGCTGCAATGAGAGGGAGAAAGAAAGAGAGAGAGAGAGAGAGAAAGAGAGAGGGAGAGAGAGAGAGATAGAGAGAGAGAGAAATCACTGAGAGTGGCTGTCCAGGTTTAGCCGAGACTAGACCTTAGGGGGCGAGCCTACATATCAAACTTGCTGTATTTTTTTGGTAGCACCACTGCTCTGCCTGTGTGGGTGCATGTGAGGGAGGCTTGCTCCTCTTGTGTATCTCTTGCGTGTGATCTGGTTCTCGTGGTACTCTCTTCCTGGTCCCTGTCGTGTGGGGTGGGAGCCCTTTGCCTACTGTCAGGGTTGCCTGTGCCATTGGTTTCCCGAGGTGGCATGTGCTGTGTGAAATCATCATTATTCCTCACCCCAGTGGGCTCGGTGTCACCCCCTGTCCCCCTCATTGTACCAAAAGTCTCTGTGCGGGCAGGTGGTGGCGCGTCGTCTAAATCAGAGTCCCCCCCCGTTGTACCCGGGGCCCGTGGTGACGCTGTCCTGTTGCCATTGGACGACCCTGTTGCACTTTGCCATTCTGCCATGCGACCATATCTTGCCATCACTCAATAGGGCAGAGCGCGAATAGAGTTCTCTGATTTGTAGGGGTTTGCTGAACTTGCTGTCGCCTTTCCTGCCTGGGTGGCCAAGTTTGACCCTGACCCAGTCTCCCACTGCCAATGAGACTTATCGCACGCCGTGTCTCCGATCGTAGTAGTCTTTGTATATTTTCTGAGCCTTTTCTATGTTGCTCCTGACTACAGCAGGAGACCATTTGCTTTGGAGTTTTGCTTTGGAGTTTCATGTTCATCCAGACGAGGTTATCTCTCGTAAATGGCTCTCTTCCCCATAGGATCTTGAAAGGACTATATCCCGTTAGGGTGGGCGTGATGCGGTATGCCCACACTGTGTTCCTGATTTCAGTCTCCCAGTTCTTGCCTGCGCTGATGGCCGCTTGGACTGAGCCCATGAGTACTCGGTTGAACCGTTCGGCGAGGCCGTTGTCTGCTGGGTGATACACAGGCGTGTGTTTGGTCGTGATTCCATTTCTCCGGATGAAGGCTGACCATTTCTCCGAGGTGAACTGGGACCATTGTCGCTTGTGATGACTCTGGGAATCCCTTCCCTCAAGAATGCCTTGGTTAGGAACGTAATGACTGTATCGGAGTCCACCTTTTCGCAGATTTCCACCTCTGGCCACTTAGAGTATCTATTGACCAGGACGATTCCATATTTGGGTGTCCCCCATGAGTCTAGGATGGGGCCCAATATGTCAACAGACAAATCTTCCCAGGGGTTGGTGGGAGTGGTGAACTCGCCCAACGGGGGTCTCAGCATCGTCAGCGATTTGTCTGCGTTGGCGCAATGTTGGCAAGCACGGACATCCACGTGGTTGTCGATGGCTGGCCACCAGTACGACTGCTTTATTCTCCTCTTGGATTTCACGATGCCTAGGTGGCCTTCATGCAGAATGCTGAGGATGCGGTCCAATAACGTCTTCGGGGGAACGACTTTGTCCCCTCTGAGTAAGAAGATGGTGTCGTCACTGAGGGACAATTCATCGCGCACTTCCCAGTATTTCCGGAAATCATCCTTCAAATGCTTCTTCTCGGGCCACCCCTGTGTAACGAAGGTTTTCACTTGGGACAGGTCAGAGTCATTGTCGTAGGCCGCCTTTCAGTCCTGCGCACTGATGATGTTCTCCTGGTCCTCAGTGAGCGCCACCTGGTACTCGTCCCATTCACTGTGGTTGGGCGCCATCTCCATGGCCGCCGATCGGCTGAGAAAATCCGCCACTTTGCTCTTTTGGCCTGGCAAGTATTCCACATCGTAGACAAAATCCAGTAGCCGGAGTGTCATTTTGGCGCTGCGCGGAGTGGCTTTCGCATGACCGCTGGATGTAAGGACCTTTATCAACGGCTTATGGTCTGTTCTGAGGGTAAACCGGGAACCCCATAGGTACTGCCGAAACTTTTCCATCGCCCAGATGGACGCCAGCATCTCTTTTTCAATGACGCTGAACTTCACCTCGTTGGGGGCGAGGGAGCGGGACGCGAAGCCTATGGTGGTTTCCGTGCCATCCGTGGGGCGTTGTGACAAGACGGCCCCTAACCCTTTCTCAGTGGCATCCGTTGTCAATATGCTGGTGGCAGAGCTGTCGAATCCTTGCAGAGGTACAGCATTGCATATGTCCTGTTTGATAGTCTCGAATTCCTGGTTCGAGTCCGCCGTCCAACAGAACGAGTTCTTTTCTTTCAAGAGCTGGCGCAGGCTGTGCGTTTTGGTTGCGAAGTTCCGAACGAATTTGCTGCAAAATTCCGCCAACCCTAGGAAAGAGCGAACTTCATCTTTGGTTCTTGGCGTGGGCGCGGACCTGATGGCTTCAACATTGGCCTTCTTCGGGGAGATCCCGTTTACGCCGATCTCATGTCCCAGGTACGTAACAGTGCGTAAGCCGAACTTACATTTCTCCAGTTCCGCCGTGAGGCCATTCAAAGACAGTGTCTGTAGAACCTCTCTAAGTTTGGCATCGTGCTCTGCTTTGGTTTTCCCCATGACTAGAATGTCGTCCTGGAAGTATAAGACGTCGCTACTGTCTTTGAATAACTTATGCATCAGTTTTTGAAATACCGACGCGGCAGATGCCAGGCCAAATGGCAGTCGCCGAAAGCGGTAGCAGCCGAATGGGGTAATGAAGGAGGTCAGCTTCCTGCACGAGGGGTGCAGTAAGATTTGGTGGTACGCCGCTGTGAGATCGATTGTGGAGAACCACTTGACACCTTTCGTCTGGGCCAACAAGTCGTCAATTCGTGGCAGCGGGAATTTGTCCACAAGTATGTTCTTGTTTAATTCTCTCAAGTCTATGCAGAGATGCACCTTCCCGTTCGGTTTCCTTGCCACGACCAAGGGCGCCAACCATTCGGCGCTTTCGATGGGTTCGATAATGCCATTATCTTCCAGATGCTGCAACTCAAGTTGCACGGCTTCCCTGCAGTTGAAAGGGATGTTCCGTACTTTGTGGCTGACCGGTACGGCGCCATCTTTAAGCACTATCTTGTGTGTGAACTTGGATAGTTTCCCAATTGTCCCGCCAAATACCTCAGGGAATTCTGTCTGCAGACTTGTTACTTCCGGTCTGGGAGGGTCATCTGTCATGAGTACTTGGGTGTCCCCCCGGGGTTGAGTTGGATGCCTAGCGCTCCTTGGTCGGTCCAACTGAGGGGCCTTTTTCTGCTACGTACAGTTTGCCTGTGGTTGCCCTCCCCTTGAATTCGAACTTCAGTTGACGGAACCCAACCATGGGGATTCTCTCCCCCGTGAAGGTGACGGGATGTACGTCTGTGGGGTGTAGGTGGTGGCATATGGTGGCAGCGAAATCACTGTCCCAGATGTCCCTTTGTATGATCGTGAACAGGGACCCTGAGTCTGCCACCATAGATATCTGGATCAATAAGCAATAAGCAAGATGGTTTTTTTCGCGCCTTGCAATCAATGCCCAACACTTGTTCATCAATGCATAATATACAATCATCGTCCCCTTCACCATCCCCCACTTCGGGTTCTGACTCATACATGACGCATTTGACAGCGGCACTGCTGGGTCTCCGTCTACAGACTTTACCAAAATGCCCCACCACCCCGCAAAAGGAGCATTTGACATGGAAGGCAGGGCAACGTTTGCCATTGGCCATGTGCGTGTGGCTGCCACACCTATAGCAAGAACCCTTCTTCTCAGGAGAAGGCCTGGAGGGCCCAGCAGAGTTCCTTGTGGGCCTTCTGTTGTGTCTGTTCCCTGCCGTGGAGGTCAGCCTGTCACTGGAAAATTTCACATCGCTCACTTTGCACACTGTGGGTTTAGTTTCGCTCTCCTTCTTGGCCACTACTGCACACCTCTTGGACAGTTCGGCTTTTTTAACAATCGCTATGATCTCATGTAGGGGCGCTTCCCCACTCACCCACAACTTTTCTTGAACATTGGTGTTAACCGTGTACATTATGATTTGATCATGCACGAAATCGTCATGAAGATGGCCAAATTTGCAATTCACTGCCAGTTTCTTGAGTGCTGCGACATAGTCTTCCACTGTCTCCGTGTCACTCTGTTTGCATTGGAAAAAATTGTATTTGTCAATGGCCGTGCAAATAACAGGTTGGTAATGATTGTCTAAATCCTCTAAAGCGTGTTGGAACACGTCTTCTTCCGTTGCCCCTCTCGGTTTCTTGACCATGTTCTCGTAGACCCTCAACCCTTCTGGCCCCAGATTATGCAACAGTATTTTCTTTCTGCGTTTGCTAGAGAACGCTTCCTCCCCTTCGTCTTCCAGGGCTGACAAGTAGTTGAGGAAGTACCCCTTCTAATCGGCCCATTTCATTGCAGGTTCTCCTGGTTTTGGGAGGAAGGGCACTGGATTTGTGAGGGAGAAGGTTTGGGCACACATATTGATGGGTAATGACGCTCCTCCGAGAACAACTCCTCAAACGGGGAATGCGCCGTTGACCGCCGGCAGTAGAGGCAGCAGTAAGCGCAGAGTGATGCTTGAATAGGGCACCAGCAGGCGTAGGCGGTTGCTGACAGGGTACTGGGGCACTTGATACATTCACCGTCAAGCTTGGGCCATGCGCGGAAGAAGAGCACGTGGAGCGCTGCCCGTGTGTGCGGGCCTGGACTGCCTCGCGCTGGATGCGCCCTGTGCAGCTGAGCGTAGAGGCAGGGGAGCAGTCCTGTAGGTAGACTTCACTGTCCAGAGGCCCAGGGTTGCAGTGGCGGGTGACAGGCATGTGTTGGCCACCCCCAATGTGCCTTCCTGTACTAGAGCACGTGGGATGGCCGCCAGGGGCTTTATAGCTGGACGTAGAGACACAGTGGTCTCGTGGATAATCTGTGAAAGAGTGCGCAATGCCAGAAGAGCTGGTGGCGTACCTCGTGGGACTGGAGGCTGTGAAGGCCGGACTCGACGTGCTGCTGGTGGTCTGGCCGGGTGAAAATAAGGGCGGGTGCTCCGAAGGCGCCGCTCTCACTCTCCGCGATGTAGCAGCAATGCACGCCCTCCGACGGTGTAACTGAGCGTGGCGGTTTGACGTTCCGAGCAGGATGCTGCAGCGGGGTCCGTTTCGGCTTGTCGCCAGTCTGTAGGGTGAGGTAGCACCCCTGTAAGGAGACACGGACACAACAGGCTAGTGTGGAGCAGGTACTTTATTCGGAGAGGGAGAGCCTTGCATCAGCTCCTCTCAGTGTCCCGTAACTGTCGCCACCGAGGCGCGCAATCCCATGAGCCCCCACGGCTGATCACGTGGTTGCTAACCACTAGACTGCAACACCACACATAGCAGTCCCACGACCGCCATGTTTCGCAATGTGGCAAGTTGAGGGGAATGAGCTCAAAGACTTTGATAAATACTCTAGCCAAGCTTCTGCATCATCCAATCCAGATAAACACATACAAGATGAACCATAGAGTTCGGTAATATATACTTCTCGTAAAAGAGGCAGAGAACAAGATTTAGGATGGGTCTTCATAAACCAGCGGATGCTGGAAATTCGACACAGATAGCCAGATTTCACATCCACCGATCCAGCTAAATCTCATTTAGAGGTGGTGGGGGTGGAGGGAGGGGTAGTTGGTTTCTGGCAGCAGAGACATGGTTTGGTCTGCCTGCAAAAGCTTTTACTTATTACTTGGTTATTGATTTTCAGATTTTACAATAAACTCAGCATCAGCGGCGGCTGGTGCAGGTAAGCGTGGTGATGCGTTGGTGCGGGGTGAGGGCAGGGTGGGGGCGGGGTGGGAGGGGGAGAAGTCGACAGACGACAGAATAGGGAAAATAAAATAAAGAAATCCTATTCTGTCATCTGTCGACTTGCCCCCTCCTGCCCCGCCTCACCGCGCTTACCTGCACCTGTCACACAGTACAGGTGTGTCAGTCACTGTGGTGGCATTTCCAGTGAAACATAAATGTAGGCACAACAACAGATTTCCAGCGGTCCTCTCCATCAGCCCTTCAAAAGGGCATAGAGTCCACGGCTAGAGACATGAGCCGTGTGATACTAGCTTCAGCAGTAGATGTGAAGTCAGACAGACTCTTTCTACTTCACTTACATAGTGCTGACCCCTCAACAATCTTTGATTTTATGGAGACATCAAGTGATTTTCCTCATTTATTGCCTTTAGATACTTGCGCATCAGATGTGCTCCCTGCATCGTGTTGCTGACATTTACGTCTTCATCCTCCTCAATCTCTCCATGTAAGCTAAATTGATCATATGTGAGAACCATAATGGAAATATGGAAATTGTTGTGACCTTCCTGGTCATAGCTATTTGGTGCTTGCCCATGAGTAGTCCCAGTGCTAGAAATCAATTATCAGACATCATAAATGCACATTTACTATATATGTGTTTCTGGAACAATAGGAAAGGTACTTAATGACGTCTAGGCGCTTGCAGTACAGGCAGTGTACTGAAGGACACCAGTACCCGCTCTGCTGTATTTAGACACAAACAGTGACAGCTGCCTTCAATAAAAAATGGTGGGGCGCGAGGGCACTACTCACCATAAACTCGGAGCTGGCGCACGACCGTTGCAGCACTTCTTCCTTCCACAAGCAGGAAAAGGAAGGACTTCTTTCCTGCTTGTTAATGGAACTCCAACCTATCCTGGAGCTGCTTTTATGCTGTGAAAGCAGCTCCAGCATTGGTGGGAGCAGGCTCACCCAGCGCTCATTATGAGGCTGGGGGCCTTTGCCAGCAATCCCCAGGCTGTTTCACAACCGTTGGATTGCTGGCTCTACACTGAGCATATCGGATAGGACGACTGTAGACAGCCGGCCAATCCATCATGCGCACTGTAGACCAGTGCTGTAATCCTGCATTTGGATTTAGCCCCGCCCCCACCCTTGCACTGTACACAGCGCGAGCAGGTGCGGTGGCAAATAAATAAAATGGCATTGAAATGGTATTTTATTTATTTGTGTTTGCCTGCTGTGCTCGCAGCAGGTGGGGTGATGTTCCTCTGCTCCTGAGGAGGACCCGTCCCTGGACACAAATCCGTCAAATGTTATAAATCGTTCTTCATCATACCGTTTTCTCACCATTACCAGCCAGGTATCCTGTACCATAAATACAGATGATAGAAAAAAACTTGGAAAATACAGGAGTGTCCATGATTGCTGGGAGAAATTTTTTATTTTACAGAAACAAACCTGTGCTTTGGGGGCTTGTTTCTATAACACTAAAACAATGCTGAGCCCTGTTGCCGCGGCATAGCAGCCCTTTCGACATTGTATTTTCACTGAAAATGTTCCCGCACTGTCAGAAGGAGCACTTTTAGTGAAAATACTCTGCCCCTGTGGTAGATCACTCAAAATAGAGTTGGGCGTTTACCTCTGGGGTAGAGGTGATGCCCGTGTATTGGCAATATATACAGGTCTTAATTAGTCCCTTACTCTGACCCGTTCCCAGGGATGTACTAATAGTAAATCTCCACTTTGCACTGACACTCGGTAATACGACGCGAAGCAAATAGTGCACACGAGCATCTATTGTTCGTCTGATTTTCGCTAGGTGAAGCCTGCCTCAAATCTGGCAGCAAATAGTGCCCATGAACTCTTTGCACATTTCAGAATGGGGTGTAACAAGCATTGCTATTGCATTTGTCAGCATTCGGAGGTGTGCAAAGTTGAATGGTAAATACTGAACCCTACTTACTGAGTGCACAATATGCATGCTGGGAGGTCATGCAATTTTAGGGACTATCATAATTAAAGGCTTCGAATTGCTCCGAAGGGTGTACTGTCAGTAAATTAGGGGCTGAAGCGGAAGGATACAGCCAAATCCTGAGATATTTGAGGGAGAGTGCTTCCTCCCAAAGCCAAGAATGGTAGAAGTCTGTGTTTGCTTTAATAGTTCCCTTTCCAATTTTACTTCAAATAGGATGCCACAGATGAGGTACACAGTATGTAGATTACCACCTACTGGCATGAGTTGGCCTTGTCTTTTTGAGTCTATTACTTATAGCACCTTGGCTAATTAGCAAGCATATGGTTTTTCCTGGCCTGGGCTCATATTTAAATGAAGACTTCAGAGGCAGGCCCTTCACCATGTTTTTAGTTCTATTTAGTTCATTACCAGCCAGGAATTTCCATATAGATAACTGCATTGATTGCAGTATTATTTAACCTCTCCAAAAGTATAATTTAGATTGGAAAAATCATCAAATTAATTAAAGATTCAGTAGCTTCTTTAAAAACTACATGCACCTTTTACATTCTCGATATGCTGGTGAAGGATGGGAAGGTCAAGCCATGCCTTCTATGGATTAAAGCAAATACATTACTTTAGTCTTCCAACAGTTCTCTGGAATGTTTACAATTTTAGAAATATGGAGTACTGTTCCGAGGAATTGTGGAGTTTAGGTTTTTCTGTATTTGGATCCTTTACATGAAGATGGACTTTCCTGGCAAATATCTTTCTCACTTTTTCTGTGCAGAGTAAGACCCAATGTTATGTTATGTTATTGAAGCTTGTAACACGCACGGCTACTCCAAGGAGTGTCCCGGCGCGAGCCTTGGAAGGGTAAAGAAGGGCCGATTTAGATGAAAAGAAACTTTTTCAGTCTTTTAGTCTTTTTTTGAAGAGAATGGGGTCCTGGGTGCTGCGAAGGGCGAATGGAAGCAAATTCCAGGCCGAAGTCGCCCTGAAAGCAAGGTAGCTGCCACCCATTCTCTTAAGACGAAAGCGAGGTATGTGGGCTAGGGGCTGCGAGGCTGAGCGCAGCTGTCTAGCGGCAACGTAGAACCTGAAGCGTTTCCTTAGATAGATTGGACCGGATCCATGCAAGGCCGAATGTGCCAGGACAAGGGCTTTGAACTTTATTCTTTCGGCCACAGGTAGCCAGTGGAGTGTGCGCAGATGTTGCCTTACAACGCTTGAGACTGACTGACATACTCTGCTAAAAAGAATGACAGCAACAGCTGTTTCCCTTCTCAGCCCCTTTTGTACTCTATTTATAGCAGACCCTTCAGATGCCTTGGCAAGTCCTCTCCAGGAGAAGGTGATAACGCCGATTCTTATCTAATTATCTATAAGAACCTTCTGGTCGCCAAGATCTTTTTACCTGTTGAATAGTGTAAAGGAGAGAATCTCATCTGATTATATAACAGCATTAATTTGTCTGAAAGGACCACTGACTCTGAATTCAAGTTAAGAATTTATTATCGCCAAAAATAACTGAACGTGCAAGCACCTCAACACGAGGTTAAAGAAATAGATGGGCACTAATACAAATAATAATCTACGCAGGAATCTCATCCGACTCAAGATAAAGAGAATAGAAAGTTCTAGAAGGATCAACCAGACTATGATTGCTCCAAATTCTAAGTTGCTCTTCATTGGACTAAACAAGCTTTACATCAATTGCTGTCCCTACACTAACGCTAAGTGACATCCCTGCATAACGATTTTCAAAGGCAAGAGTGAATAAAAGGTGTCAGCTGTGAAGACTTCCTCAGAAGTGCAATCACATAATACCTAAGCTCAGCTCTGTCCTTCTCTCAGGTCTCCCCTACCTCTTTTCCTGGCCTCCTCCCTCAGGGCACTATCCCTAATACAAAACCACAATACAATTGTACACGCCTTTGTCACGCCTCCTTGGCCAGGTCTTCTTTCTTGTGCTTTTCCATCGAAACGGTTACTTCATCCTGGACGGTTGCGATGGCCTTGAGTCCCAGGCACCTTCTCCGCTGAAAGTATCATCCCTAAATTCCATTTCACTCCCCGTACCATGCCTCCCATCTCTCTAACTTTTGAAAACAAAGAGTTAGTCTTTACTAACGAGACATGTGTCCTTGCACCTGCAACAAGAGATACGTTCAACAGAAACTTTCTACTGTGCAAATTAAATCTACCGTTTGTGCCCAGAGAGCCTTACCAAGAGAAACTTTTCTTGGCCTACAACCTAAGCTAACATAAAATAAACCAGGCCTTCCCTAAGCATATATGTAGTCAGGCCTTTAC
This sequence comes from Calotriton arnoldi, assembly GCA_963921515.1. NCBI lineage: Eukaryota > Metazoa > Chordata > Amphibia > Caudata > Salamandridae > Calotriton > Calotriton arnoldi. The sequence goes on from CAWUFW010005177.1 coordinate 699,394, forward strand.
ATATGACTTTTAAACACTCGTCTTACGTTTCCCTATAAGCATTTTCATTACGATTCATATGCAAACAATGAATTACATGTGCAACTTTAATATGGTGCACGTTTAAACTACTGCAATTACATTACACACACGAACTAATTCCTCTATGCATTATGTTCACACAATTCAATAAGCATTACATTACATCGTTATCCTAACACCATTATGCTGCTGAGTTCACTTTGTCTCAACGAACTATTCATTCTTTACTAAACATGCATGAGTATATAACTGAATATAACGAATATATGTCTGCATATATGTGGGTGCGGCCTATCAGTGATTATGATGCACCCCTACAATTCACAAGAACATTTCGCTCTATCAGTTCCCCCTTTGATGACTCCTGTCATCACATCTCATTCTACTCCCTCAGAGAAGGAACCGACCTAAACAGAACTTTTTGCCATCTTCCCTGATCTAAATTTCTCCATGCTCTTGAGCCTTTGATACTGACTGTCCTGCAGTCTTGCCAATCTCATGTCATTTTCCCTCAACGCTCTCTTGACTCGGCCTGCTCGATACCACTTGTAGGCCTTGATCACAATCCACAAGCCAACCACACAACCCACCAAGATAAGGAGGGGTCTCAGAAAGTATCCAAGGAATCCCTTTCCTAGGTTCGCAAACCAACCTCCCACTTGACCAAAACCCTTTCCGACCTTTTCCCAGGCCCCTTCTTCGGTCAAATCCGCTATCTTTGTGTGGATCGTAGTGATATTACTTATATATTTCTCCAGATCCTTGCTACGGTCTGGTATATAAGTGCAGCACTCTTGAACCTTCAACATTTTACAGACTCCGCCCTCTTTTGCCAATAGGACATCCAAAGCAAGGCGATTCTGCAAAACCATTCCCCTTATCGACAACATCTCTCCTTCTACCAACACCAACGACTTTGCTGTGTTCATCGAAAATTCATCCACCACAGTTGCTAACCTCCGGATCTTCACATCATTCAAGACTACTCCCAGACTGGGTATCATAGCTCCAAAGATATCTCCCACTACGATTCCTGCACTTGCAGCTCTTCTCGTTCTTGAATGCTCTCCACCTTCTAGAAGATCTAAATCTGCTGTATGGTAAATCTTTGGAAATATTATTGCCAAATAACATGTTCCATACCAATTTGCAGGCAACCTCACATAAGCATTCTTCCCACATATGTAATACACCGTTGGTATCACTTGTACAGGACCTTGGAGAAAATCTTTTGCCACATCTGCCATGGTGAAAACGTGATCACAAGTACTTTGTCCCACTGCTACCTTCTCGTAGTAAGTCTGATAACGCCTTATACACAACTTACCCCTCTGCTCCTTATCTAACGCTATAGGACCATAGCTTCCCCTGGTCTTATGCAACTTTTCTTCCTCTGTCCAATCAGTCCTGTGATGCCCCAAGTCTCGGGAGTGAGTCAGCTTTCTATACCTATCCTCAACCTGATCTACAAACTTTCTCTCTACATCTGACATCAAACAAGTCAGATTGTGTCTGTGTGCAAAGGCTGTGTCCAATTCCAAACTCGGTATGAAGTACTTCCTGAGTCTATCTTCCGTCTTATAATAGTCATATTTATTCAAATGCTTGTAAGCTGGGACTTCAGGAAGCACTGCGTCGAAATTGGAAAAGAAATACTCGAACTGATCTCTCTCATAAAATAAACTAAGCAAAAGACTACATGAAATACCATAAGTCAGTGGAAGATGGTGATACCTAATACCCTCGTCCACTGAAGTAGGCAACTGCATACACACATAACAATCTTTCGCATCCATCACATCAACATACTCATACAACAACTTAGCATATGCATTCAACTTAAAATCACCTTTAGATAAATCTACATGTAATCTACGACTTTCTTCTAATAGCAAAGCTCTGTCAGCTGCCCTGTCTACCCCCTTCTCGCTAGGTGTAATAGGTGTAGGTGTCCCTGTCACCCCTTCTACTTCTTGCTCGTGCGAACCAGTATATGAAACTATAACTACTATGATTATAGAAACTATTACACTACTTATAAGGATGCCTACAATCCATTTAGATCTATGATTGGGATCTCCCGGCTCCATGGCTTCGAAAGTTCTCAAAAAGTCTTGGTTATAGCAAAGAACCCTGTAAAAAGTCTCTGTCCTTTAATTGTAACTTGCTTAACCAGCTCGAGCAACCATGAAATCTCCGGATTTTCCCTTTTCGTTCACAATCTTATTTACACAGTCCAGAAAAAGACTTCCCTAGTTTTCGTTCCTCTTCTGTGGAAAGTCCCTAAGTTTATTCTTCTTCCACTCGGACCTAGGTTATCTTCTTCTTTTAGACGTTTATTTACAGTTTATAGTTGATCCACAATAAGATCCTCATTGAGCAATACCAGAACGTGATACAAAAGTTCAAGACGCAAAATCAGCACTTCATGTGAAAACGGCTCAACTCCAAAAGGCGGGAATTCGAGTCGATGCAAAACCAAGTTTCGGACTTCACTCAGAAGCGGGGGATTCGGAACCGTGAGAGTCAGTGTTCCTTCTATCTCGAGCCCTGGCAACTGCAGCACCACCTTCACCACCACATTCGGGCTCCGACTGACCACTTGCACTGACCTCAGTCTTCCCGTACTCACCACCCCCTGCATCAAACACAGTGTAAGTCCACTCAGGGGTAGAGTATCTGCGACAAGGCACTCTTGTTCTCTTCGACCTTCGCCGACTGTCTTGTGCTTGGTCTTCGTCACTTGCTTCCGTTTCAGATACTTCAGACACTGGAGCAAGGTCTCTCTCAGGTGCTAACCTCAGGTTCAGTCGCCTCTGTCTTTCGGGCCAACTTTCTGCACTTCTGTTCGTGCGTCTGCCTTCCCCTTCTATACCCAGTGCACTACTTCCTTTTTCGGCTGAATCTGACTCTTCTCCGCCCACTGCACCGTTTCTGTCTTCGGTGTCTGAGTCAGGGTTCGAACTGTGGAAACCCCCTTCAGCTTGCTCTAGTGCACCACCTTCTGTGTCAGCGACCCTTACAGCTTGACTTGTCCTCCCATGTGGCCCTGCCACATCAGCTGGATTTTCATTTACGAGAGGAGCTGTTTCTTCCAAGGGTGCTGGAACTCTGCGGGTATGGGAGGCATGCACCCAGTTCGGCAATCCTCCACACTTCACTGCTGTGTTCGTGATAAGTATCACCTGATACGGGCCACGCCAGCGGGCATCCAAGCAACTCTTCCTCACGTGCTTCCGGACGAGCACCCAGTCACCGGGACACAAGTCGTGGCACAGATCACTCGAGGCTGGGACCACTGCTGCTTGCACCTGCTGGGATACAGAACGGACCACATCAGAGAGTCCTTTACAATAATCGAGAATCAAATCATCAGTGATGCTTATCAAGGCTGTAGCTGGTACTGCTGGCAATCTCATTGCCCTCCCCATTAATATCTCATGGGGGGACAACCCGGTCTTTCTGTCAGGGACACTTCGCATGCTCATTAGCACGAGTGGCAAGGCGTCGGGCCATTTCAGGGATGTCGAAGAACACATTTTTGCCATCCGGGCTTTTAAAGTTCCATTAACTTGTTCCACCATCCCAGAAGCCTCTGGTCTGTAACTACAGTGGAGTCTCTGGTCAATGTTCAATGCAGCGCAAAGCAACTTCATGATTTCACTATGGAAGTGCCCTCCTCTATCTGATTCCAAAGAGGTCGGGATCCCGAATCTAGGGATGAGCTCCCTCAAGAGTAATTTAGCCACTGTGAGAGTGTCACACCTGCGTGTGGGGTACGCCTCCACCCACCGTGAGAATACACATACTAGCACTAAAATGTACCTCAATCCATTGCACTTAGGCATTTCCACAAAGTCGAGCTGTATTCTGTTGAAAGGCCCACCTGACCTCCCAATGTGACTCAATGTAACTACAGTTTTCTTTCCAGCGTTCATCTGCTGACACGTAACACACCTCTGACATACCGTCTCAGCCATTGCTCGGAACCGTGGGTTATACCACGTCTGTCTAAACACTCTCATCATTGCGTCTCTACCAAGGTGTGCCTGTCCATGTATCAGTCTTGCCATCGGACTCAACAATTCTTCAGGCAACACGGCTCTCCCATCGTTGGATACCCACACATCCACATCTCCTTTCTCACAACCAGCTTTGATCCATCCTTCTCTCTCCTGGTTTGAAACTTCATCCTGCAATCGCTTAAGCTCTTCCTAAGTGTCTGCCATGGTCAACATTATGCTGAGCTCGGTTCCTTCTTGGCTCTCCCCTATCTCTCTTTCTGTGAATATGCATCCTTGTTCTGCACAGAAACGGGCGACTTCGTCCGCATAATTGTTTCCCAATGACACAAAGTCCTCCCCTTTCCCATGGGCTGAGCACTTTACAACAGCAATTTCCTTTGGATGCTGTAATGCATCCAACAATTGTCTTACATATTCTCCATTCCTAATGGGTGAGCCAGATGATGTCAAAAATCCCCTCTGAGACCATAACTGCCCGAAGTCGTGCACCACGCCAAACCCATATTGGCTGTCTGTGTAAATCGTGATTCGAATTCGATCAGCGGCCAAACAGGCACGGGTCAAGGCAATGATCTCAGCTACCTGCGCGGAGCGTACTCCTTCTAGGCAAGCAGCCTCGACCACTCCTGAAATGGTACATACAGCAAACGCTGCTCTCAATTGCCCCACACTGTCTCTTAAGCATGAACCATCGACAAAGAAAATTTCATCTGGGTCAGCCAATGGTTCATCGACAATGTCAGGTCTCGGTTTGGTGCAAAGTTCGGTCACATCGAGACAATCATGGTCCGCACAATCTTCATCATCCGTGCTCGGTGTAGGCATTAATGTCGCAGGGTTCAAGACAGAGCACCTTTTCAGAGTCACATTCTCTGCGGCAAGTATGACTTGCTCGTACCTCGTTAACCTATTGTTCGTTAGGTGCTGGGTCTTGGTCCTGGTCATCAATAACTCAACCGAATGTGGCACATGTACAGTCAATGGATGTCCCATTACAATGCTTTCACATCTTTCAATGCTGACACCTGTTGCAGCAACGGATCTTAGACATCCGGGCAACGCAGAAGCTACTGGATCTAAAGTAGCTGAAAAATAGGCAACTGGTCTACGGACACCTCCATGGTTCTGAGCTAACACTGCTAATGCACATCCTTCCCTCTCATAACAGAACAATGTAAAGGCCTTGTTGTAATCTGGCATTCCCAGTGCCGGAGCACTGCACAATTCCTCTCTCAGTTTCAGGAATGATATCAAACACTCCTCGTCCCATGGTACCGGATCACTCACATCCTTGTGTGTAAGCCTCTGCAAAGGCTTTGCTCTCAAGGAGAAACTAGGAATCCACTGTCGACAGTAGCCAACCATTCCCAGGAACATCCTAACTTCTCTCTGTGTAGTGGGTACTGACATACTCATTATTGCCTCAATTCGGTCTGGTGACACCTTCCTCTTGCCTTTTTCTAATCTGTGTCCCAAGTACTGTACCTCATTCAAACAGTACTGCAGCTTGTTCGGGGACACCTTATGTCCATTCTCTGCTAAGTGGTTCAACAGAGCTATCGTGTCAATTCTGCAAGCATCTTCTGTTTCTGAGGCAATGAGCAAGTCATCTATGTATTGCACGAGAACTGAGTTCTGCGGTAACACAAGACTTTCAAGGTTCTTCTTCAGGATCTGGTTAAAGATCGATGGACTTTCCGTATACCCTTGAGGGATACGACACCATGTTAACACGCGATTTTCCAGCCTGAACGCAAAAAGAAATTGGCTTTCCTCGTGGAGCGGTATCGAAAAGAAAGCTTGACACAAATCGATGACCGTAAACCACTCGGCTTCGCATGGGATCTGGAACAGTATTACTGAAGGATTCGGTACCACTGGACAACAAGGGATAACTATCGTGTTGACCTTTCGCAGGTCTTGCACGATCCTGTATTTCCCGCTCGGTTTCTGTAGTCCCATAATAGGTGAATTACAGGGGCTACCTCGGATCTCTTTTAGAATGCCTTTCTCAATGAAAGTCTCGATCACAGGTTTTATCCCTGCAATCGTTTCAGGCGACAAGTTGTATTGAGGTGTTCTGGGGAAATCAACGTTTTGTTTCACCTCAATCCGCACTGGTTCAACCCCTCTGATTAGACCTATTTCGTCGCCTGCGAAATCCCACACCACAGACGACACTGCGTCTCTCAGATCAGGTGGAAGTTCTTCCACTGTCACCATTGGGTACAGATCTATACACAGATGCTGATTAGTAATTTTAAAGTCAGCATCATCATCTCTCGTCTGGACCTCCACTCCTCGTGGCGTACAGTAAATCGTGCAGTTCAACTTGCACAACAGATCTCTTCCCAAAAGGCAAACTGGACTCGTATCACACACTACAAACTGATGTCTAGTTTGGAAAGAACCTATCCTTACTAAGATCGGTTCTGTCAATGGGCTGCTTATTCTCTTGTTCGCTACTCCAACGACCTGGATTGATTGTCCCGAGAGGGGTAGGTTAGGGACTACTGCTGATCTTACAGTAGACCGGGTAGCTCCAGTATCAACCAAAAGTGTGGCAGGATGACCCTCAATATCTGCCTCCACAAAAGGTCCTCTCTGGTCTACCTCCAAGACCGCTCCAAGCGTGCAGTCTTCCTCCCCCTCAGGCACCGTCAGGATAAAGGGTCTAAGCTACTCTCGTCATAGTCTTCGAACAGGGGCATCTGTTGGTACGTTCGTATTCCTTGTGTAATCCTTGGAGCCTGGGGAACCTGGGCGTGAGAGCTGTATACCCCACCTTTCATCGTCCTAGGCCTCGTTACTGTGTTAACTACCTCTTGCGCGGGTGCCTGAGCCCCTCTTCCTCTTCCTGCAACTGGTTAGCTGGGTTCAAAGGACACTCGCGTTTCCAATGTCCGACCTGGCGACAAAGATGACACGCCGTGGTCTTCTTCAGTGTGGCTATGTCCACTCCTGTCTTGGGGTCTACTGGTTTTCCCCTTCCCTGTCCTTGCCCATTCTGGTTCCCCTGGAAATTTCCTTGCTTTCTTCCTAAGGTCCCTCCACTAGGCTGACCCTGTGCTGTCTGCATCTGGACAAGCATCAATTTATCTTTTAACTTCCGATGTTTTGAGTCCACCTCATCACTACAGTATCTCGCATACCTCAAAATTTCATCTAACGGCTTGTTCTGCCAGCAGATCAAATGATGCTGTATCATGAGGCTGATTTCCATCCTCAGACCCATTACAAACTTTGAGACAAACTGTCCCATATCCTTGGGGTCCAAAATATCTAACCCACTATACTGTTTAAAAACTTGTAGAAGTCTTTCGTAATATTCATGCACCGTTTCTTTGGGTTCCTGTACAGTCCGATCTATCTTAACCCAATCTATATCTTGGGGTGAAATCTTCAGTTTCAACCATGTAATCACCTGCTCATACTTTTTCATAACTAGGGGTGATGGACCATTTGTAACCGCCTCTCTATCCGGTTCCGAAGTCGGCCACTCAATAGCGACTTTACAAGCTGTCCACAAATCTCCCGGTACCACTATGTCAAACAAAGTGTTCAAATCAATCCACAATACTTTTGAAATTTTCACAAACCGCTCAACCTGTTTGTACCATTCTACTGGTTTCTCCCTCAGCCGAGGAAAATCATTTGTAAATGCAGCCAAGTCACCTCTATTCCACGGCACATGCACGTACCCTCCATTCTGTACTTCCCGTAAAGGAAAATTTCCAACACCCGTCGCCCCCCTCCTGGCGGCGGCGTTTCCCCTTCTGCTCTCTTTACTGGTTTCTTCTTGGACCACCTTTCTTCCCATTTGTCCAACAAAATCCATATTCTCATTCCTATAATCAGGTCTCTTGTGTGTGTCTTTAATCCTGTAATTCTTTTCTCCTCCAGCTCCTGATCACTGTAATGCAATCTATGTGGTCCCTGCAACGCTTTAGTTTTATTCAGGTCCACCTCATATCTTTTGGCCAATTCCTTCAATCTATCATGTGCCATTCTAGCTTTTCGAGTCACATCTTTTGCTACAAACAGCAGTTCGTCTGATCCATAAATTTCTATCCTTTCCAAAGGCAGACCCCCACTGATCATTTCGTCTACCTCTGCTTTCAGCCTCACCACATCTAGCAACCTTGCCTGTACTGCACTCCTCAGTACATCTCGACAACCCGAGCCATCCCGCTCATCACAGTCACTATTCTGTCCTTGTGACCTATTCCCTTCCCTCATATCCCTGGAACTTGGTCTGTCTTCCGAGACGTTCTGTGCCCTATCTCCTTGCATCCTATCCTCTTGGTTCTTTACTGTTGGTGTCCACTCCCTCAAAGCTGACTTAGATTCCCACAAAGACCTCGGTCTTTCTGGTCTCTCCTCTTCTCTCCTAAAGGAAGAGTCCGCAGTAGCCGGTAACGGCGTACTTGTCTCCATTGGTCTTGGGAAATGAACCACTCTTACTCCAAACCCATTCCCACTCTCACTGTTTCCTTCCTCCCTTCCCGTCGGTACGGAGCCCCCTTCTCTCACTCGGTCTGGGTCATATACCGGTACTATAGGGCCTATGGTAACCGGTACTGTCAAAGAGTCCGGTAATCTTGTGTTCCCCGCAGGAGGCTGTGTTATCATAGACGCCGTTGCCCCCTCCGTTCCTGTGGAAATCCTTCCCACCACTCTCATGCTAGTCTGATTCTGGCTCTCATCAACTATTGCTACTGCTGGGGTCGTCTTTCCCTCTTCTGAATCTGGATTAAATGGTGGTGGCCTCTCTGCCAACAACCTATCCAACAAGCTGTCATCTAGATCACTGTCGTCCTCATCGATTCTTATTATTTTCCCATTTTGTACTAACAATGGGTACAACTTATCCACTTCAACCGTTGCCACCCTCCACCGTTTCTCCAGTGCATCCCACTTTGCATCTTGAAATGCCCTGATCGATTTCTTCACCCTTTCCTGACTCTTGTCTCTATTCCTTTCGTGTGCTGCTCTAATCCACGCATGCAATGCCTCAAACTGTGTCGGTCTAGGTAGTGGTCGTAATGAGGCCATTACACTTTTTAGCTGGTACAATACCTCCATCCTGAAAGTACCATATCGAGGGAACGACAATTCTCCTTCTGCTTCTGTCATTTTATGCCAATTCTCAAGCCAAATTATAGTATGCAATCCTACATTCTTTGCCATATAATGTGCTGGTGTATCCTCGGGAGGAGCTTCCTCTCCCTCCCGAACAACCACATGTCTATCACCTCTACAAAGTTCCCGTAAAGCTTTAAAACATTTCATGATGAATCAACTTTTTGTTTGCACTCAAAATGTCCGCTTTTACTTCCTGATTTCAATCCACCAATACCAGCGCGGCTCACACCAACCGGCCTATCGCAGCGCGGCACTTGTCTGACGTCACTTTTCCTCCGCTCGCAGCAGTTCCCCTCCTTTCTAATTCACTCGTTCTCGCTCGCACCTGTCCCAATCATACTCTGAAATAATGTCCGTCCTACCGAACAATTACCTCTCTGACCGTCAGTCTTACCAATGACCGATCAGCCTCTTGAGCTTGTTGACCTCAATCTGGCAATCGTCTGTCCGCGAAACGACCGGACAATCGCCTTTAACACACTCGATAGGATTCAATCACTCGATGTTCTGCACACAATAACCTACGACCTGCGTTGGTTATTCACACACTCACTCATGTGTTCCCTATCTTCAGTGGGTCTGTCAATGACGTCTCGTGACCCCCACAACCTCTGGTCAACGTTCTCACTCTGGGTGTATTCTACACCACAATAAATCTCCCGGTCCCGCGCGCGCTCACGGTCCGTTCCTCAATCACACAACTCTCTTTCCAACTCCGCAAGACATCACACAACAATAAAACACCGCAATCTACCAAACATCACTCTTTTCATACTCACTCTACTACGAACTGCTACTTCCGCCGCACCGGCACTCTCCGTCAGTTTTCCACGACCTCCGACATCCTTCTCCCGCGGTCCTCTGGATCTGCGTCACTCGAGCTCTATGGGGCAACTTAATCTCCTATCTTGCTCTAGATCTCCCCTTACCATCAAAGGTAACCATCCTACTCTGCTACCAACTGATAACGCCGATTCTTATCTAATTATCTATAAGAACCTTCTGGTCGCCAAGATCTTTTTACCTGTTGAATAGTGTAAAGGAGAGAATCTCATCTGATTATATAACAGCATTCATTTGTCTGAAAGGACCACTGACTCTGAATTCAAGTTAAGAATTTATTATCGCCAAAAATAACTGAACGTGCAAGCACCTCAACACGAGGTTAAAGAAATAGATGGGCACTAATACAAATAATAACCTACGCAGGAATCTCATCCGACTCAAGATAAAGAGAATAGAAAGTTCTAGAAGGATCAACCAGACTATGATTGCTCCAAATTCTAAGTTGCTCTTCATTGGACTAAACAAGCTTTACATCAATTGCTGTCCCTACACTAACGCTAAGTGACATCCCTGCATAACGATTTTCAAAGGCAAGAGTGAATAAAAGGTGTCAGCTGTGAAGACTTCCTCAGAAGTGCAATCACATAATACCTAAGCTCAGCTCTGTCCTTCTCTCAGGTCTCCCCTACCTCTTCTCCTGGCCTCCTCCCTCAGGGCACTATCCCTAATACAAAACCACAATACAATTGTACACGCCTTTGTCACGCCTCCTTGGCCAGGTCTTCTTTCTTGTGCTTTTCCATCGAAACGGTTACTTCATCCTGGACGGTTGCGATGGCCTTGAGTCCCAGGCACCTTCTCCGCTGAAAGTATCATCCCTAAATTCCATTTCACTCCCCGTACCATGCCTCCCATCTCTCTAACTTTTGAAAACAAAGAGTTAGTCTTTACTAACGAGACATGTGTCCTTGCACCTGCAACAAGAGATACGTTCAACAGAAACTTTCTACTGTGCAAATTAAATCTACCGTTTGTGCCCAGAGAGCCTTACCAAGAGAAACTTTTCTCGGCCTACAACCTAAGCTAACATAAAATAAACCAGGCCTTCCCTAAGCATATATGTAGTCAGGCCTTTACATATGACTTTTAAACACTCGTCTTACGTTTCCCTATAAGCATTTTCATTACGATTCATATGCAAACAATGAATTACATGTGCAACTTTAATATGGTGCACGTTTAAACTACTGCAATTACATTACACACACGAACTAATTCCTCTATGCATTATGTTCACACAATTCAATAAGCATTACATTACATCGTTATCCTAACACCATTATGCTGCTGAGTTCACTTTGTCTCAACGAACTATTCATTCTTTACTAAACATGCATGAGTATATAACTGAATATAACGAATATATGTCTGCATATATGTGGGTGCGGCCTATCAGTGATTATGATGCACCCCTACAATTCACAAGAACATTTCGCTCTATCAAAGGCGAACTCCACACTGGTTTCAAGGATATGTTGGGAAGCAGACCTCTACAACCCTGTTAAGCAATGTCAGTCCAGCAGGGATTCTGGTGCTAGGAAAAAGGGTTCTTTTTCATTGTCCAGCCAATGAGAATTGGGTTCATGGTACAGAATTGTGACAAAGCCAGTGGTCCCCACTGTAACCCAACAGAAAGAAAAGCGGCACTCACACCGGTGCAGTTTCGAAAATTTACATACCCCACCACTCATGTTTACTGCAAGGTGACAAAGTTGAATCCTTCCAAAAGATGGATCCAAAATCATATTTTGCACAGCTGCCAGTCTGGCTTCAGATCATGCTGCAGCATGAAGACTGCAATCTTACACATTGTGGATGGTGCCCTCCTGACCACAGGTGAAAATTACCCCTGCCTCATGACATTGCTGGACCTCTCAGCTACCTTCATCACAGTCGACCAACAAACCTTCATACACAACGTGGAGTCTCAAATGGTATTCACCGGCACTGTCCTTAACTGGTTCACTTCCTGCCTTTCCAGCTGCCACCAGTTTGGTCACATGGGCACCTCCAGGTCCAAAAATATCTTTGTCAGCTGCGGAGTCCCCAGTGTTTAATACTGTCCTCTGTCATCTTCAACCTCTATATGGAGCTGCTTAATGCTCTATTCACAGATAACAGCATCAACATTCACAAATATGCCAGTGATACACAACTTTTTTTTATAAACAGATTTTATTGTGTCAATAGTCACATACAGTTTGGGGCCCCCTCTAACTGAGGGCGACCACCACCACATATCCCACAGAATATTGATGTTGACAACTCGTTTACATTCATCAAAAGCCAAAGTTATATAAAACATAACAACATGAACGTAATGAACCCAAGCCCTTTGTGCTGCTCCACATCTACATCTCTTCTCACATAAATCACCTTGCCACCCCAATTGAGTCACTTGCAATCCACCCACCCCCTTCGCTACCCAGTAACCCCCATTAGTAATGATGACACAAGTGTTCCCGTCGGAGGCACTGGCTCCAGATAGAGGCCCCGGTAGTCTGCCCATCTCTTCCAGATTTTGGGTATGCTTCTGGGGGCAGCCCCTAGCCTTAAATATTGGTACCTCCATGCCCATACAGAAGTCTATTCCCTTTTTCCAGGCCGTCAACGATGGTGGGGTAGGCGCCTTCCACAGCCTCGCGATATCCCTTTTGGCCAGGGTAAGCCCCAGCAACAGTAAGTGCCACTTATAGATGTTACCCCCGATGCCCTCCATGATGTGTAGAAGACCCAGTCTTGGTGAAACAGGGACCTCCCATCCCAGGACTTCCGAGAGGCATGCCATGACCACTTGCCAAAACTTTGCAAGCGCCATACAGTGCCAGACTGTGTGTATGAGGGAACCTTCCTCATGTCCACAATTCAAACAATCAGGAGAAGATATTAATCCCGCCCTCCATAGCTTCTGCCTAGTGTAATAGGCCCGGTGTAGATACTTAAATTGGATAAGGCGTAACCAGGTTGCTATCGCCACACCCCGCGGGGATGCTAGCACCTCCGCCCAGTCATCCCCCTCCAATTGGCCCAGATCAAGTGCCCACGCCTCCCTCAGTTTGTCTAGTGTGGTGGAGCTGTTGGTCACCAGGGACTGATATATTTTCGCAGTTTTGTGCTCGCTCAGGTCCCCCATAAACACCTTTGCTTCAATGGGATTAAATTCAGGGAGGGCGTCCAGCTCCGAGATGCAAGGGGAAATGGCATGTCTAAATTGGAGATACTTATAGAATTGGGTTCAGGGCATATTATATTCTTTTTGAAGATCTTGAAATGATTTCAAGGTTGAACCTCTCATAACATCCCCTAATGTTGATATGCCTATGTTGTCCCAACCTCGGAAGCCAGCTAATGCAGCCAGTTGCGGTAGTCCACCATTATGCCACAGTGGATTTTCCCCCGTCAGTCTACCCCACCACCCCATCTTGTGGAGGGATTGTTTCCACAGTTGGAATACCACCTGCGTCACTGGCGGCAGGGATCGGCGTAGAGATGCTGAATACAGGATAGTGTGAAGTGTTGCATCCCCCATCGGCCACCGCTCCACAGCCGATGCCGGGACCTGCCTATTTCCGTACCACCATTCATTTAGTACTAATAGGTGCGAAGCCGCATAATAGGATTGAATGTCCGCTGTGGCGAGGCCCCCACAATACGTAGATTGAAAGCAGGTTCGTAGGGCGACCCGGGACACTCCTCCCCCACCCCCCTACAAAAATTGCCCCAGCGCCGCGTTAACCTGTCGAAACCAAGTCTGCGAGATCGGGTACGGGTGATTCTGCAATTGGTAAAGCAGACGCGGAAGGGATACCATTTTGAAGATAGCTCATCTGCCATATATAGAAAGAGGCATATGCAACCAGGTTCTCATCTCATCTCTTACCTGTGTCCAGACTGGAGCAATATTCCTATCCAACGACGTGCGTTGTGTGGCTGATAGATATACCCCCAAGTACTTCATACCCTCCGTAGCCATCTGTACAGCCAACGCCCAGGGGCCCAGTCCGCTGGCCCCCTTCAACACCCAAAGGGTGGACTTACGGGGATTCATAAAGAGGCCCAAGGATTCACCAAAAATGTGCATAATATGGAGCGGTTTCGGGCCCGTCCTATTGAGGTCTGTTAAGAAAAATAAAACATCATCATCATATAGAGCGATGCGATCTGAGATCCTGTGCGACCACTCAAAGCCCCTTACCTCCGCGTCCATGCGCATCCATGCCGCCAAGAGCTCCATTGCTAGAGCAAATAGGTATGGTGACAGGGGGCAACCCTGCCGGGTGCCCCTCCTAATTGCAAAGGTGCGGGAGGTGGATCCCGCCACACGCACCGAGGCGGTGAGGTCCGTATATAATATTTTGAGATACGATAAAAATCGGGGGCCAATGTTGAGGCGACTCAGCACAGCGAATAAATAGACCCAGATAAGGGAATCAAACGCCCTATCTAAATCCGCCAGCATCAGCACGGCAGGATCCTCACACACCTCGATGGCCGCGATGGCATTATGGGCATGACGAATGTTATGATGCGTGGCTCTCTATGGCATGAAGCCAGCCTGATCTGGGTGAACCAGATGTGCAATATGCGGCTGGAGACGATTGGCCAGCGCCTTGGTCAGTATTTTAGCCTCAACGTTCAATAAGGAGATGGGGCGATATGACGCATGCTGATCCGGGGGCCGACCTGGTTTGTGGAATACAACCACCTCGGCATGCCTCCAGTCTCGCGGGAGGTGGCCCTGATCCACCGCTTCATCCACGACCGCGAGGAAATGGGATCCCAATTGGGAAAAATATTTCTTGAAGAATTTGCATGGGAATCCATTCGGTCCCAGCGCCTTACCGGAGTTCAGATCTCCCAGTGCAGCGCTTAATTCTTCTGAGGTTAGGGGGATGTCTAAGTCAGCTTGTGCTTCTTCGGAAAGGGCCTGTGGCGGCAAATCATCTATAAAGCGTTGTATCGTTTCCTCTGGCAGGAGCTCCCTGGGAGCATACAGCTCTGCGTAGTAGTCCGCAAAGCTCGCCTCAATCAATACTGGATCCTCAAGAACCCCACCATCTGGGCCGAGTACGCAAGGACTAGACTAAGGCTGCAGAGCTCCCTGGCATAGCCTGTGCAATAGTTTACTGGTCTTGTCCCCCCATTGATAAATCCTGCTACGAGATGCCAACCATGCCAATCAGGCTTCGTCCAACAATGCACTAGCATGCGTCTGCTGCACATATAGCAGCTGGCGACGCACCGGAACCCCATCCTCCCCCGGCTACGCTGTTCGAGCTCTATCATTTGGGCCTCGGAACTCAGAAGTGACTCCCGCCGAAGTTTACGCGCCGCCGCGCAATAGGAGATGTCGATACCCCGTATCGTCGGTTTCATGGCCTCCCAGATGGTCTCGGCTGCATCCAGCGACCCCACGTTGGTCTCCAAATATCGTTTTATCACCTGGTACATATGTATCTGGTATTTTTCATCCTGTAAATGCCAAGGGGAGAGGCGCCATCGAAACGCCTGACACTCAGGGCCTATCTGTAGCTATAGCATTACTGGGTAATGATCCGACAGACTCCTTGGCAGGATCTCTGCGGACCTCACTCTGCTATCGGCCCTGGAAGGCGTAAAAATATAATCGAGGCGGGAAAAGGAGTCATGCATCCCCGAATAATAAGTGAACCCCTGGTCCTCCCCATGAAGTCTCCTCCATGAGTCCGTCCAACCCAGTCCCTCCACCAGGGAGCCCAGCTTTGAGACTTGATGTGTGGATGTGCCCCCTGTTGCTCGCCATCTATCCCTTGCTAGGCCAATAACATTGTTCCAGTCCCCTCCCACCACCGCTAGCCCTTCCATGATTTCCGACCAAAGGGTCGTGAGGCGCTCCACAGAAGCCCACGACAGTGGCAGAGGGGCGTACACACACCCCAGCACCAATTGTTCCCCATGTAGGGTACCCATAGCAAAGACGTAACGTCCCTGTGTATCCGTCCACAATTTATCGTTCTTATTTGGAACCCTCCGATGTATCAGGATTGCGACTCCCCGGGATCCCCTAGTAAAACATGAATGGAACACTTGGGTATACCCATATCTCAGTAGATACAGTGTTTAGTTCCCATTAAGTGGGTCTCCTGGAGTATTAGGATATTGGCTTGGTATTGTTTAGCTTGTTGAAGTATGGCACCTCGTTTTATTTTATCCAGAGCCCCTCTCACATTCCAGCTGACTATGCGGAGCTCACCCCCAGGAACATGCACTTTATCTATAGGGACCACCATAGGCAGGTCCGTGACCGCAAATGTGAGTGGTGTGCAGCGACTACTAGGTGGGCTATGGCAATGTGGTGTATTGATGCAGTGCAAAAATCTAACGTAGATTCCCCAACTTCCTCCCTCCCTCCCCTATACATCAAAACTGTTGAAGTACCTGTCGCGGAGAGGGTGGCGCGCACACCCCAACGGGAGCCCCCCGCCCGCCCCACCAATGATTCCCCCTTAACCAGCCCATGAACAGCGGGCGTTCCCCTCGACTATATAGAGTCTGATAAAGGTACTAGCCCCCACTCTTTCCCCATCGGCCTGTATATGCTCCTCCAACAGCCACCCCTTGCAGCTATTAGGATACCGTAGTCCTGTGTAGAGGCACCAAAGAGTCTTTATTCGAGTTTCTGCAGGACTTGGATCGTTTTCTTGTTCTCGACCTGTTGCTCCCTTTTGTTTTGGGCTTTGGCGCTCTGCGGCTGGCGCAACTGGAGGATGAATCCGATTCCAGCCTGGGCGGCGTGTTGGGCCGAGTTTTCACCGTTTCGTCGATCCAGGTAAAGACCTCTTCCGGCGTTTCAAAGAAGAATGTGCGGGACTGATATGCCACCCTCAACCTAGCTGGGTATAACAATGCATATGGAAGTTTCAGGTCTTGAAGGCGGGCTTTTGCGGCCATAAAGGACTGCAGTTTTTGTTGAACTAGCCTTGTGCAGTCCGGAAAAATTAGAATACGGCTGGAGGCATAAGTAAGAGACTCCTTCTGTCTGGCCTGTTTTAGGATCACGTCCCGGTCGTGGTAATTTAAGGTCTTCGCGATGACAGGTCTTGGCCAGGCTCCAGGGGGAGGTTTCTGCATCAAGGCCCTATGAGCCCTCTCGATGATAAAGCAATGGGACAGCGAATCCGGGGGGAGCCAGTCTACGAGCCACTGAGTAAGAAAGCGCTCCATGTCATTGCCTTCACACCCCTCAGGGAACCCCACAAAACGTAGGTTGTTCCTTCTAGCCCTGCCCTCTGCATCTTCCACATGGGACGCCAGTCCTCTCGTTAGGATCTCCAGAGATGTCACTTTCTTTTTTAGGGTGGTGACGTATCCTTCACTTCTGATATTCTGGTTTCGGTCTCCGTGATGCGCTCTACAGCATTACACAGGTCTTGCCTGATGAGCATTATATCGGAGGCCACAGCACCGATTTTAGCATCCAATGTATCTCTAGCTTGAGTTATGGCTGCCATGAGCGCGGCATTGTCTGGCATGACTTGACTTGAGTCCCCGGGATGCTCTCCTGATGCTGGCCCGAGCCGGCAGTTCTCCGTCTGCCACGTCGGTGTTACCTGCGGCACAGGGGTTTCACTTCTGCCCCGCTCTGACAAGATCAGCCCGCTATTTCGTGGGTGACCAGGGCCTGGACAGGGACTCCCACCCACAAGCCGCACCGGGCTCTAACCCGGCCGCTTCCGCAGGCAGTCGTGCCCCCTCCCCCCCTAGCGGGTGCCCCACTCCCCTTCTAGTGTCTTGTCTAGGTTGTTGTTGCGGGTTGCACTCGGGCCCAGCTCCGGGCCTGGACACACAGGGGCCCCCTTCTCGGCTGGACAGTCTCTATGGGGTATATCCCCCCTTCCTTCAGTCCTCCTTTCACGTATATGGGTTGAGGCTGGCCGGGTTCCCGCCCCTCTAATCACTCCCGGGGCCCGAGACTATGGATGTGCCCGGTTACAGTGCAATATCTGGCCTCTGGCTCCGCTCTCTACTGCCTCCAAGGCCGCATGGCCGGGAAAGGCTCCCGAGGCCGTCCGGCGCCTAGCCCCGTCATAAATCAAGCTGTGGTCCGCCCCTCATGGCTGGAGCCAACCGCAGAGAATGGGGGCCTCCACTGGCCTCCCACACAAATTAGCACTCACCGGGCCACTGTTCCGAGCCTCCCGGCCCAATGCACACTTCCGCCGCCGCCGATATTCCACCGGGAGCCCAAGAAGTCACCTCAGGGCCCGGCGGGCCTTCTCCGTTACGACACTCGCGGCAGACACTCCTCTGCAGCACCCGCCTTCAGCGGCCACCAGCAAGTCTCAGCCGTGATGGGTTCGCTAGGCCGCACCCCCAGAAGGCCTCAGCTGCCGCTCCAGCTCGCAGGTATGTCTTCCGGCACTTCCTCTTGTCTCTGCCGCCGCTGTCCGCAATTAGAGTGCCTGTGATCGCCTTTTACTGTTCCAAAAGACCGATGTGGTAGGATATTTGAAGGATATTTTATAGGGGCTGCAGGAGCTCGCCTAACGCGCGTCCACCATGCTGGGCCACTAGGCCACGCCCCCAGTGATACACAACTTTATTTGAACATTTCTTCTGTTTCAGTCATCCATTGCCTCAAACACATGCTGCATATCATTCAGACCTGGATCTTCAGTGCCTATCTGAAGCTCAACCCAACCAATGCAAAGTTCCTATTATTTGCCAAAAACAACAAACAAGAAACAGTACAAACCTGGCTCAGTGGCATGAACCTTGACAACTTCAAACCCCAAAGTTCACCAAATGACAAGTGACTTGGATCCACTCTGTACACCTACCTCACCATCAAAACAAATGTGTGCTGGTACTAGCTCTCGCTTCAAAAAGAAAGAAAGAAAAAGTGAAACCTCTTCTTCCAGAAAACAACTTCAGAACTTCTGTTCAAGCCCTAGTATTCCCACATCCAATTGGTAGTAGTGCGCTGATTCATGGTCGCCCACACCCCACACTGGCACCTTTTGAGGGCATCCTATACACCGCAGCTCATCTCATCCAGGTTCTAAAGAAATATCAGATCACCATTATCCTGATGGAACTCTGTTGGCTCCCCTTGCGTGCCCGCACTATTTTTTAAAACCATCATTTACAAAGCCATCATGACCAGCACCCTCACAAAGTTTGCAGGCAAGCTCACCATCTCAGGGGGTTCTTGGCACACCAGCAGTCAAGACACCATCAGACTGCAGACTAAAAAGTGCAACAAGCATTGGCATAGCCAATAGGTCTCGCCTTTGGGATCTTATAAGTGTTAGCCAGAGCTGTTGGTTTTGCCTTTGTCTTTAAGCTATGTTGTAGAGCAGTGTGGCGGCTGTGCAGCATATTGAAATGGTATAATAAAAAAGTGTTATAAGCATTTTTGTTATCTTATATATAACCAAGAAGACATTATGTACAACTGAACGACCCTATTAAACAAGCATTGGAAATGCAATAGGTTTCGCATTTGCTTGAGTTAGCGCTATTGGCCTTGTAAATGACAATGTTTTTCACCTATGTATTATGGAGTGTATGTATGTGGTGTGTATTGAAATTATGTGGAGTGGATTGGAATTGTTAGTTGTGGAATCGTGTGGTGTGGAATTGTGAGGTGTGGAGTGGATTTGTGTAGTGAAATTATGTGGCATAGAATGCAGTGGAAATATACGGATAGTAATTATGTGGTATTGAGTGTACTGGAACTATGTGGAGCCCTGTAATTATGTGGAATGGTATTTTGTGTTGTGGAGTGGTATGTAGTTGAATTTAATTATGTGGCATGATGTGGTGCAGATTTGATGCATGTGGTGTGTTGTGTAATTGTATTATTGAGTTGAATCATGGGGTTTGATGTCAAATTATGTGGTGTGGATTGGAAATGTGTGGAGTTGAATTGTATGGTGTGGAACTGTGTGGATAATCAACACTAACATGTCAAAAGCAGCACACCACAGAAACAACCAGCTTTTGGCAAAGCACAAGACTTAGTAACAAGTCTCACTCACCCTGCTGCCCTGACCTATTATTTAATTGAACAAGAAGGAAACTTGTGAGCCAAACCGCTCGACACACCTTCATACAGGTTTCAAGTTGATCCATGTCACACACCACATCTTCAATGAGCTAGGGCTCAACCAACCAACATATAGCATGTTATGATTTTTATACTGTGTACAACAATGTTAAAAGCAATACTACAAGTCCCAGAATGCAATGTATTGTTAAAAGGCCAGCATTGTCTGAACGTGTTGCATTTACATGGACTCTTGTCAGTTAAAAATTGATATCTTTGGTTGGAGAAGAAGCAATGTGTTGGCATGTACATGTAATGTCTTGCCTGCCAGGGACTTATGAGTATGTGAGAAGCAGCTCCGACGGATGCCATGGCTTGAGCACAGTTCAGAGATGCATGACAGCTAATGGTTTGAGGTGAAGGGGGCTCATTAAGTGGATAGGTAAACTTACTCACCAACTGCAGGTTACATCTGTCCCCCAAGGAACATTTTCTCACATTGTTTTTTTAATCACACGATTACGTTTTGGGTGATATTTAGATTTTCGCAAATCAGCCTGCTAACTTATGTATATGTCCAAACTACATTAAAATTACTTCACTGGCTCCCAGTGAAATGGAAGGTCAAATTCAAAGTTGTCTGCATCACGCCTGAAGAGCTTTGACATAACAGGCCAGACTGTCCCCGGAGAGAGACCTCTCACTGTGCACCCATGAAAATCCCACATCACTGACTCTATGTTAATTCGCAACAGGGCTCCAGGTTCTGTGGTGAACTCATTGCGTCACTGAGGCCACAATCAACCTATCACCTCACTCTCGATGGAGGGCTTTGCTAGAGCTGGGTCGCAGAAGTGAGAGGCCATAACGGCCAAACTCTTTCTTACTAAAGGCAAGTCACAACAAATGTGCTACAGGCCGCACTCACGAATATAAGCACACTCGTGACTTACTACCATAATACACGAGAAGATCTAGGAGTGTCTAACTTTATCTAGTACAGTATATATAACCCATAATCAAGAATATTCACTAACTGTACCACAGCTTTTATGCACAACAATTCTATAGTGACTGCTAGGTAACGTAGTAGAAGTAAGAAAATCTAAGGTACACGCCATCGCCTCCACGGACTACATCCTCCTCGGGGACCTGAACTTCCACCTCGAGAACAACAAGGACACCAACTCCACCACCCTGATCGACAACCTCGCCACCCTCGGACTCAGACAGCTTGTGACTACACCCACCCACGCCGCCGGCCACACGCTAGACTCCATCTTTTCCGCAAGCCCACACGTCTCCTTCAACCACACCTCCGAACCCCACTGGACTGACCACCACTGCATCCACTTCACCTACAGGAAGCCCACCACGCACCACCGCACCGAACAAATGCCTCGCCGCTGCTGGAGCAGAGTCACGGAAGACCAGCTAACCACAACCCTCGCCCTGAGCCCACCCGCCGAACCCTCCGACCCCGACACCGCCGCCCGCAACCTCAGACAGTGGATCGACGACTGCGCCAACACCCTCGCCCCGCTCAAGAATCCGCCCAACAGCCACACCAGCAAGAAAGCCACCTGGTTCACCGAAGACCTCCAGGCCTCCAAACGAACATGCCGAAAACTGGAGAAGATCTGGCTCCACGAACGGACAGCGGACAGCTACGCCGCCCACAAGAGCGCCACCCGCAGTCACCATCACCTCATCAGATCCGCCAAAAGGGCCTCACTCAAAGACCGCCTAGACAACAACGCACACAACAGCAAAGAGCTCTTCAACATCGTGAAGGAACTCTCCAACCCCAGCTCCAACACCAACGACATCCAGCCGTCGCGAGACCTGTGCGACTCACTGGCCACCTTCTTCCACCGCAAAATCGCCGACATCCACGACAGCTTCAACACCACGACCGCCCCGGCAACCACCGAGACCACTGCCCCCACAACCACCAACCGCCTGCTCTCCTGGACCAACATCAACGACGAGGACACCAGCGAGATCATGAACACCATCCACTCCGGTTCACCGCTAGACCCGTGCCCTCACCACATCTTCAACAAAGCCAGTACAGCCATCGCGCCCCATCTCCGGAAAATAATCAACATCTCCTTCGAGACAGCAACCTTCCCGGAAAGCTGGAAGCACGCCGAGATCACCGTCTTACTCAAGAAACCCAAGGCAGACCCCAAGGACCTCAAGAACTTCCGACCCATCTCTCTGCTCCCGTTCCCCGCGAAGGTCACCGAGAAAATCGTCAACAAACAACTGACCCGCTACCTCGAGGAGAACAACATCCTGGACCCTTCCCAGTCCGGCTTCCGCAGCAACCACAGCACCGAAACCGCCCTCATCGCCGCCACTGATGACATCAGGACCCTGCTAGACAACGGAGAAACAGCAGCCCTCATCCTCCTGGACCTATCAGCCGCCTTCGACACGGTCTGCCACCACACACTACGAACACGCCTTCACGACGCCGGGATCCAAGAGAAGGCCCTGGACTGGACAACATCCTTCCTTTCCGGCAGAACACAAAGCGTCCGCCTCGCCCCCTTCCGATCCAAGGCCACCAAGATCATCTGCGGCGTACCCCAAGGCTCCTCCCTCAGCCCAACGCTGTTCAACATCTACATGGCACCCCTCGCCCACGTCGCCCGACAGCACAACCTCAACATCATCTCCTACGCCGACGACACCCAGCTGATCCTCTCCCTCACCAAAGACCCTCACACCGCCAAAGCCCACCTCCACGAAGGAATGAAGGCCGTCGCCGAATGGATGAGGACCAGCCGCCTGAAGCTGAACTCGGACAAGACGGAGGTCCTCATCCTTGGTTCCAACCCTTCAGCCTGGGACGACTCCTGGTGGCCAACATCACTGGGAACAGCCCCGCCACCCACCGACCACGTACGCAACCTAGGGGTCATCCTCGACCCCACCCTCTCCATGACTAAGCAGGTCAACGCCGTTTCCTCATCCTGCTTCAACATCCTCCGAATGCTCCGCAGGATCTTCAAGTGGATCCCCACCGAAACAAGAAAAACAGTCACCCAGGCCCTCGTCACCAGCAGGCTGGACTACGGAAACGCCCTCTACGCAGGAACGACGGCTAAGCTCCTGAGACGGCTGCAACGCATCCAGAACGCCTCTGCACGTCTTATCCTCGACATCCCCCGACGCAGCCACATCACACCCCACCTGAGAGACCTGCACTGGCTCCCTGTCAACAAGAGGATAACCTTCAAGCTCCTCACCCACGCACACAAAGCACTCCACAACTCCGGACCAGCCTACCTCAACAGACGACTCAGCTTCTACACCCCCACCCGCCAGCTCCGCTCGACCAGCCTCGCCCTCGCCACAGTCCCCCGCATCCGGAAAACGACTGCCGGCGGCAGATCCTTCTCCCACCTCGCCGCCAAGACCTGGAACACCCTCCCCACCAACCTCTGACAGACCCAAGACCTACTGGCCTTCAGAAGACTCCTCAAGACCTGGCTCTTCGATCAGTAGCAGCACCACCCCCCTCTTCCCCCAGCGCCTTGAGACCCTCGCGGGTATGTAGTTCGCTTTATAAGTGACATGATTGATTGATTGATTGAAGGTAAATGACCATAGATGGAATAAAACAAAGAAAAGACAACAACAAGGGAGAGGAAAGGAATTAAAAGGGAAAGGGAAAAGGAAAGGGAAAGGACAAGACAAAGGGAAAGGGAAATGGGAAAAAGGGGAAAAGGGAAAAGAGAAGAGGGAAAATGGAAAATGGAAAAGGGAAAAGTGAAAAGAGGAAAGGGAAAATAGAAAATGGAAAAGGATAAAAAAGTGAAAAGGGAAAATGGAAAAGTGAAAAGAGAAAGGGGAAAATGGAAAAGAGCACTCAACTTTAAGAGACCACTAAGATGCTGTGGGGTGTGTTTTTTCCTCATTGCTTCCTATCCACAAAGCTGCCTCTGGTTGCCAAGCACTGTGAAACCGTCTACTCCTGAATGCTGGTGCTACAGGAGCAACAATAAAAGCAATTAGCACATTAATTGGAATATTGAGAGTGGGGGTAGCCAGTCATATTCCTCAGACTGTAGTGTGTTCAGTGGATGTCAGTCATGGTTCTGGGCTCCATCTACCACAATAAACAAGTGCCTTTTTAGAAGGCACGAGAGAAGGAGGCGATAACTATATTGGAAATAAAATGTTAAGTATTAACCTATACCCAGGGCCACTGGAATTATGTGACTATGCAGCTGCTGCAACTTTCGCATAATTATGGATTTGCTGCATTTGCCACAAAATCCATCATCTGCTGCATAATCTGCAGATTTTAACAAAAAAACTTTTCTAGTGCAAACGGATCAAAAGTTACTAAAAGCATGGCAACATGCTTCCCGCATAGTGGAAAGCCTTTGCAGAGTGGTCATTTATCAACTGCTAATTTCTGTATTTGTGCGTTAAATGGTTAGTAACAGGGTTAAATCTTTGCCCAGGCACTGTTACCATGTGCAAAAATTACAAACTAAGTAATACTATCACATAACGTGCTTCATTATGCCGCATAATTTGCCCTTTCTTGCCATATACTTTGGTACTACCCTGCCACATAATTCCAATGGCCCTGCCTATACCTTCTTAAGAGCGCCCTGAGGTGCAGGTCCATTAGCCAGATGAGGGCCAATAACTGGCTTAATTGACTGACTTTGTGTTCAGCAATTTTAAATTATCTCGCTTGCCAAACTTTTCAATCTGAGACACTACAGCCCACATTAGAGACTACTTTTCAGTAATATTTCTTCCACTTCTCCTTACTTTATTTAACCCTTGTTTTGGATGCCTCCAGAATATCCCGTTATGGGATGAACGGTGGTACGAAAACAACACATTTTTTTTTCGAAAAGAAAGCCCATTTAGCTTTATTAAAAATGGAATAAACTTCAAACCTATTTTTCCATAAAACTTCCCAAAAGCCACGCTCGTGTCTTGCACATGAGTGCTTCGCTGTACCAGTTACTGCTTGAATTGCCACAGATATGGAAATGAAAAATAGACCAGGATTAATGCAGAACGCTATTCCTCTCGGGAAAAGTTATTGTCAAGAAGATGAGCGCGGAGTGTAAAGCGATGCCACAACTCGCACGCTTTTCATTTGTGTGCGGTTCGTTCTCTGCACCGAGTGTGAAAATATAAAAAAAAAATCATGTCAGTGCAGATGTGTTTTTGACACTTGTGCCATCACCTTTTCTGCAAATATGGTAATTTCGAAGCAAGGAAGCAAGTTGAGGAGCGTGCACCTGAAGGCGGGCGGGTCTTGAGGCAAGCAGGCTGCCCGAAGAATCTGTGCTAGCACCGATTCTTACGTAGGAGAAGGCTGTAGATTCACGGGCTCCCGCTCTCCTTTCACCTAAAGATAAGGGGCAATTCTTCTTCATGGGGCCCCTCCTACAAGGGTCCTTTCAACAGCGGCTCCTCTCTATATGGGCCCCCCTGCACTATTCCGGATGGACCCCTTTTATAATGACCCCTTGAAAGGTCCTGTCCTTAAGTGACCCCTTCATTAGGGAGCACTTCTACGAAGACCCCTTAAAGAGCGATACCTTGAATAGGGGCCCCCATATACAGAGGTTGTATTCGCCATACACAAAAAAAATGATGGCTTCCTAAGTGTAAATAACGTTCAAGTATTCACTCTTCCCTCCACTTTCCCATTAAGCCCTCCAGTTGACCATTCATTAGAGGACTTCCACAGGCCAGATATTTTCACTTCTAATCGTGAAGTGGACAACAGATGAGCAGGGGGTCCAGCTTCTATGTCATTTGCCTAATAACAGCTGTTTGTGGGTGCTTAGAAGCGCCTGAGCTGCGATATGTAACGCTAGACAAAGCTTTTACTATAGGAATGATTCGATCTAGACCATTTAACGTCAAATGTAAAAAAATACAGATCCACATGTGAATATAATCCAAAAATGCATATGGAATAAAACAGGGTTTCCAGCAGGGCTTCTCCCCTTCACCTGAAAGTATCACAGAGACTAAGTATGTGAGGGGTGCTGAACCATTCCCAGACACTTGTAACACCAACCCGCCTGCCGTCAATCACAGACCCCGGGTGCCGTGTGTCTGTGGACGCCTCTTCCCAGCGCCATTAGTACCCCTGCGTCCCTCTAGATTACACCATGCCTCTGCCGGGCCTGGCATCCCTCGGGTGGTTCTCCCAGATCGATTGAAGTAAGG
Source organism: Calotriton arnoldi (assembly GCA_963921515.1). NCBI lineage: Eukaryota > Metazoa > Chordata > Amphibia > Caudata > Salamandridae > Calotriton > Calotriton arnoldi. The sequence continues at coordinate 725,689 of CAWUFW010005177.1, forward strand.
AACCACCCTCTGCAGTGTGAAGTTTCAATTGTGTTCACACACCGTGCCTCCAGTGACACGGCTTGTGTCTGCGAGAATCCTGACCCCTCCCGCCTCGCGCTCTATTCCCAAGGCGCTATAGCTCGGAGCACTCTTGTCGCCTCAGACTAAATACAATATCCCCGTCTGCCCGGGACCTGTTTAGGTTACACGGAGAAGTTAAGAGGGGATTCCTTCTCTGCAGCCTCAGGGTCCTCAGCTGCAGGAGGGGGGGGGGAGGAGGCTCCCGTTTACATTAGCAGGCTCAAACACACAAATTGTTCTGCTATAAAAAATCCCTTGTGTGATTAATCCTACGAGCCGAGGGCTGCTCCCTCCAAATGCCTCGTGGTCAGACTCGTGTCATCGTCTTTGGTCGTTGTCATAGTTATGTCAGTACGTTTGGTCGCACAGCTGCAAATCACCGGGATACAGGGTGTCGCTCTGGGTTTTTCGTGTGGCACTCGTTCTACCCTGTGGCGTACTCAGAACATTCCTCTGCAGCTGGCACTGTCTACGGGTGGCTTCTTACCCAAAGAAACAAGCATTTGCAATGCAATAGGACTCGCATTTACGCAAGACCTATTGCATTGCATCACGAACTACGGGAGGGGGGAAAGCACGGACAACGGGAGTGCGGAAAGTAGTGCTCACAGTCTAAATAACACGTACCATACTGTGTAACACTCGAAGTAAAGGGGCCAGTAGCCATGGGAGGGTACAAATGACGACATGGCCATAATAAGGAGGGACTAACAAGCCTCATAATCAATCAGACAGCAGCATTTACGAAAGACAATGACACAAGCCAATTAAAAACATGGGCAGGGAGTGGGCGGAGCTTCCACTCCATACTCCATTACTGCATGCCTTGCAAAGCGAGCAGCGTATGCGCGCTGCCGCTATAGGCTCGACCTAAAAAATGGAAAAAACAGGCAGAAGGTCATTTCCATCTATGCACCCAGAATCTGGAACAACATCCCTGTATTCTTCAGGACTGCCCCAATACTCCTCCATTTTCATAAAGAGTTCAAGACACATCTCGTTAAGGAACATTACATCACAATGCATAAACCGTCCACAAACCAGTTACTTCTGCATTCACTTCTTGACTTTATTATGCTTGTCTTAGACCCTGTATAGCTCTCCGCTGCCTTTGGGCTAAGTCTGCACTATAGAAATGTATTTATAGATTTTATATAGCGCTAGCTAGACCTGAAGGTATCAGAGCGCTTTTACATACAGTAAAAATAAAATAGCTTTACATATAATGCAAGACACGTAGATTCAATTACAAGCATTAATAGAGAGTGGTTAAAGTATGTGAACAATTAGAACAGCAGGAGTTAAAAGAGTAAATGACATATTAGACAGCTGAACCAATTAAACGACTGACTGCCGCAAATGATCTAGTCAGAGAGAGAGTGATCTATTGGAATTCAGTTCAGTTAGCAAGCGTGTTAAAGTATTTGTTGAGGCGAAGGACTTTCAGGTCCCTTTTGAAGCAGGAGAAGGAGGGATTGCATCGGAGATCTCTAGGGTGTGAGTTCCATATCCTGGGCCAATTTCCAGAAATAGAGCCAGTCTGGGTGTATTTCTTTTTCAGTTTGGGAGGTATGAGAAGAAGTGAGTTGGAGCGTCTCAGCTTTCTGGTTCTTCCTGCTTTCGTAAGTTTGTTGTCTAGATAGTTTGGGGTATGTGTGTGAACTGCTTTGTGGGTGATGCAAGCAGTCTTGTAAATACATCTTCCTTCGATGGGAACCTAGCTGAGGATCTTGAGGGCCGGTGTGATGTGTTCAAACCATTTAACACTTGTTATGAGCCGGGCTGCCATGTTGAGAACTGATCTTAGGGGGGCAAGGTGAATTTTTGGCGTCCCTGTGAAGATGGCTTTCCTATAGTCCAGGTTAGAGAGGACTAGAGATTGTACTACTATCTTGAAATCATCTGGGGGAATAAATGGTTTAATTTTCTTGAGGTGTTTTAGTGTGTAAAGCGCTCCTTTGGCTGAGATTTTGATGTGATCCTTCATTGACATGTTTTTGTCACTTCTTTCTTTCAATCCACTTTATTCGATTAATTAAAATCATAAAAGTACAAGACATAAAATACATAGACACACGCATTCCTATACAAAAATTTTGGGAATAAAAAGTTGAGCACAATCATATTTGTGTAATTCAGCAGCATCAAAGCTTACAAAAGTTAAAAATTATTTCATTAAAATATCAACAATACAATATATAGCATAAGAATCCATACAATAGCAGCAATGGAACTAGTAATATTGAGATTATCCACAAAATACTCAGCTTCAGCAAATGAGGTTAATCGGCTCATTAAAGTGCGTAACAGTATGCTTATTTTTTTTAAATTTCTTCCTGATCCTAACAGCAGCAACCAGAAAACAAGCAATATTAAAAGTGTCCCATGTATTACTTAACATTTGCAGGTAAAGCAGTGCAGGTCTAACCTGTAGGAAACCCTTTTTATTTAATAGGGGGACTAGGAACTTCCTACGTATATCCAAATAGAGGTCGCAGAACATTACAAAATGTAGGGTATCTTGTGTGGAAAAATTATCGCAAGAACACGGTCCTGCATCCTCTGGTTTACACCACCCCACATAATCACCCAGGTTGAAATGAATCAAGTTAAAACGGAACCTAGTCAGGAGCCAGCGATGGAACGGTTTAGTGACAGTTATCAGATATGGCTCAATTAATAACGACGTTTTTGTCAGAAAGTGAGCCCTAACTAAGGGTTTCTGTAACTCCTGTTCTTCCCGTTCTGACATCAACATATTAATAAAGTTAATTCTAACCCCTTTCAGATCTTCCTTTCTAATCCTCTCCGGGGATTCAAATAGTTCTGGCCGCCCTATTTTGGATAGCATGGATCTAATATATGCAAGCCAGTTAATGTTACTTGCTTTATCCAATTTGGCACAATCCCGCAATATCAAATGATTCAAGGTTAATTCTGGGTTAAGCCATACTTTGAGCCAGCAGAGTAACGGCGCTGTACTCAAAGTATCTGAGACATAACCCAGCCCCAATTCCTGGTGTATGGCAAAGGTTGAGGTAGATTGAGGAACAGACAGGAGACTGCGTAAAAATCTGTTTTCCACTGTCTGTAGTCCTGCCTGTTGCTTGTATCCCCAAATAGATGAGCCATATGCTGCAATAGCCAAACACTTGGATCTATATAATTTTATAATGGCCTCCACAGGTCTGGCTCCCAACCGCTGGGCAAATCCTAGTATGGAGGGGTCGATCTAATTACTGCATTTTTTTTGATTTTTTGTTGGGGAACCCAAGAGCCTCTTTCATCGAACACTACTCCTAAATATGTAAACGAGGATACAGTAGTCACAACCCCCCCATTACAATAAAAAGTTTTTGCTTTAGGGGCTTTATGACTCGTAGTCATGATATGTGATTTCCCAATATTTACTACCAGGTCTAAAGACTGCATATAGGCTCCAAACGCATCCAAAAGCCGCTGGAGACCTACTGCAGTTCGTGCCAAAAGAACGGCATCGTCCGCGTATAGGAGAACTGGAATTGGACAGTCTCCTACACGCGGTATATCCAAGCTCGCCTCCACCAGAGATCTATCCAGGGCGTTAGTATATAATGTAAAAAGCAGGGGCGCCAATATGCACCCCTGTCTTACGCCTCTTCTTGATTTAAAAGACTTTGAACACTTGCCGTCTTGTGAGAGCCTAATTGATGCAGATAGGTCACAATGAAGATCAGCTAGGAAGTAAACCAGACCCGGATCCAATCCCATTTCTAATAAAAATACTCCACAGCTTTGACCTGTTAACCAGGTCGAAAGCTGAGGACAAATCCATAAAAGCCATTTTAAGCGAACCCTCTTTTGCCATGGTATATTTGCTAATTAATAAATACAGGTTAAGACATTGGTCCATAGTACTTCGTCCTTTTCTAAAACCGTACTGTAGATTGGAAACAATATTGTTATCATTGGACCAGTCTATAATCTTTTCTAAAATCACTTTGCCCAAAATTTTAACCGTCGAGTCAATTAGGGATATTGGTCTATAGCACCTCGGGTCCCCTCTCTGGCCCTTTTTAAAAACTGGTATAATAATCGACTGAGCCCAGGATGCGGGAAACCCACTCGTTCCCACGGCATTAAAAACATTTGCAAGTATCTTAGCCCAAAATTTGGGGTTACACTTATAAAGATCTGCTGGGACACGATCTGGACCTGGTGCTTTATTACTAGATGTATCTTTTATTGCTCTCTCAACGTCTTCCTCATTAAAAATAAGAGATGCTGTAACTTGGTGGGTTGATGCCTTAAAATAAGTTACCATCGTCTCGTCAGAACCATAAATTCCCTCAAAATGAGCCAACCACTGTGCTTCTGTGATGTTACTTTCCTGAATGTCGTTTTCCTGACCTGTAAAAAGTGGGGATTTAAAAATAGACCAAAATCTAGAGCTATCCTTTAACACATCGACAGAAACGAGATCAATCCAAGCCTCTGCCTTAATCTCTGATTTCCGCCTATGAACTGCAGTCTTGTATTGTTTCCGTAACCACACTATCAAGTCCCTATCTCGAGGAGAACTTTTCAAGGCTAAAATTAGGGCACGGTGAGCTCGTGAGCAGTTTTCATCAAACCATTTTTCACTTAATTTAATTTTCATTTTAGAGTTAATGGTCAAGTCCACTGATATCTGTCTGCAAATACCATCAAAGGCTCCGAGGACCGCATCCTCGGGGCTTAAAGGGTCAGCGCATATTGCAATATGTCCGCTAGTTTTTAGGCAAAGATCTTTAAAAAAGTAATCTGGTACCATATTAGACCACTTGAGCCTCCGCCCTTGATCACGGGTTATCATACTATTGACGCCCAAATTTTCCCCACCGTTTCCCAGAAACCCGCAACTATTATCCAGTTCCAATATGACAGGGTTATGGTCACTAAAAGATGAAACTATAGCGTTATAAAAAACTACCTTGTCAAGTAAAGTAGAGGACAAGAATATATAATCTATAATGGTGTCTCTAGCCTTGGATTTAAACGTAGGACAACGATCAAATTGATTAAAAAAGGCTGGTTCAAAAAGATCGGCCCCCGACAAAAGGTTCTCTAAACCCTCCCCCTTGGGCGAGTGCTCAAAATGAGGGATCACCGAATGAGTGTGAGCTAAGTGATCGTCAATAAGACAATGCCGATCGCACAAATGTATATTAAAATCACCCATAATTAATATATGATAAAAAGTGGATTGATTAACCATATAGTCTTCTAAAAAGAGTTCAGCTTAATCAAATGTTGATTTAAAAAATCATTTTCCCCAGAATTATAAAAATTAATGAGTAATAGCTTAAGAATATTTGACCGGGTTACTTCTATTACCAGGGCATTAAATGAGTCTACCTCTAATCTACATAAAGAGCCCGCTAGCTTATAGGAGAGGAGGAGAATCAAACCACCCTTTGCTCTACCAGCTAAGGCCGGACGAGCAGGTAGAACATAGGATCTAAAACCATCCACCCAAAAACTATCCCCCATATCCCAAGTTTCTTGAAGTGCAATTATATCGTAAGATCTTATGACCTTCAACCAAAGTGGATCATCCCTTTTAGCTTTGAGGCCCGCAATATTCCAACTAATAATTCTGCAACTTGGGAGAGTTACCGCGCCTACATCATCTGAACCTGGATTTTTAGGGTATGGTTGTAAACTACCAACCACTGGCTCCACCAGTCAGTCGTTCTGGTCCATCAAAGTGAGTGGAGAAAATCTATTTGAGACACATAAGCCTCCCTCCCTACGCCTTGGTGTCAAGTCTACCACTTTTTTTTGTGTTACTTCTCCCACTTTAGTTTTACTAGGGCAAGATCCACTACCATGACTACGGGGCAGCCCCAGATCAGGGAGGGAGGAACTAGTGAAAGTAGCCCCACTGGCCCTCTCAAAAGGTCGCGGGCATTTACCGGGGAGTAAAAGTAACCTAAAGGTAAAGCCCTAATGTCCCCCCCATATAGTTCCGTGGCATCCCAGAACAACCTGTCAGCTATATCCCGTTTATTAAAATTAACTATAATACAGTCCCCTGGTACGCATTTGGGGCCATTTCCCACCCAGGCCACCCGTCTAGTCATTATAATATGGGCTGATATCCCAGGTTGACCTGATGAATAATGATCACACCAATTTTTTGTCTTGCGCATCAGTGTCTCCGTTGGTTCGTTATCATGAACACTTAAAGGGGGAACCCCTACAAGAATCGCAACCAGGGGAGTAGCATCTGCGGGAAGGTCAATTCTACATTCATTCGGGCTTCTATTACTGTCTTTAAAGCCGGCATTCTTGTTAATTGCCACATTAGGTCTTAAATCTGTAGGTTCAACAGGACTTTTATCACTTTGGGTCAAATGCCCTCCTTCTTGCAATCTGTCCTGGAACACATCCGGCCTAGCAACCTTTTTCGATTTTACCACCTCACTCGGAACTACAAATTGGTGATTGCCTAAAGATTTTCCTCGTAGGTCTAGACTAGATTCTAGCTGGGGAGTGGATAACAAACCTGAATTAATTTTGACATGAGTGACCTTTAGGTAGGAGTCCAGAATAGAATCCATACGCTCACATTTTTTCTTCAAGTCAGCGACACACGAGTTCATAGTGTCAATTACATCTTTGGCAATATTAGTCAGTATGGATTCGAACCGGGCACTAAAAATCTCCTCCACCAGGTTCCGTAGTAATAATTGAGTATTCTCGTCCATCACCGAGTCTAACTTTGGTGAACAGTTTTTAGACCCTTCTGCCTCTTATTGATTTTCCTAGAGGTACTCCGTTCCCCCAGAGGCCTCGCAATTAATCCCCTAGATGATTCTTCCCCGTCCATAGTAGAAACTTGCGATGGTACGGCCACTCCTCCAATTACAGCACTAGTCGGGGCCTGAGATTCAGAGTTTAATCTTACACCACTAATCAGCACAACTGGATCCAGTGGAACAGGAGCATTAGATAGAGGCTCAAAATCCTCAACACCTCCTCCTTCATTATGTCTTGAGCCCAAACCCAATTCCTTTTCGGCATTAGCTATCTCGTTATTCAATGCTCCCACGGCCGAAGTTAGGTATGAGATTATAGATGATGACTGTCTTGGTACTTTTGGTTTTGCACCTCCCTGATCTTGGCTACCACAAAGTTTGCGCTTACCCATAGTTAGATGTTAGAGGGGTGGCCCAGCCCGGCCTCTTACGGGCTTTGACGGGCTTTGACGGGCCCGCCCTCGGCCCGGGCAGCGCCCGGCCCCCGCTGCGGGAGAGCTGCACAGCTGATAAGCGCCTCCAGGCGCTCCGATGACGTCCTCAGCAAGTGACTCCCACTGCCTGCTGGGGATGGTAGTCCAGCCGTTGCCCTCACTGCAGGTGTGACAGTGGCGGTATGAGGACAGGAGCCGTTCCCCTCACGGCAGAAATGGCGATGGCAAAGTGTGGACAGGAGCCGTTCACCTCACGGCGGTGTCCGAAGGTCAGGTAAGGTAAAGAAAAGACCGTTCCCCTCACGGTACTGCTGTCGGCTGTAAGCGCGTCCCAGGTGATACCTAAGGACTTTACGGAGTTGGACAGAGTGAGAGAGCAATTTAGGGCATCCAGGTTCTTGAGCCAGTCTTGGATTGATAGAGGATTATTTTAAGGGGAGAACAGTAGCATTTCAGTTTTGTTGGGGTTCAACTTTAAGTGGTTGGAATTAAGCTGCTGTAGATGTTTCCATAGACTTACCTCCTGTGTCGAGTCCGCCCCTACCACCTAATCCTGCCACTCACCTACCCGTTCCAACTTCTCCTGATGACTTCCTTTTCAACTTAAAGCTGAATAATAATGCCTCCTGGCAGAATTTCCATCCTATGACTGAGCTCGAAGTCTTTGACATCATTGCTAAACTAAAGCCGACCTCACACACCAAAGACCCTCTCCCCTCTAACCTTGTCCAAGATCTAAAACACATCATTGCCCCTTACTGGACTACTATCATTAATACCTCCCTTGCCACGGGATGTGTCCCCTACTCCCTCCAACTCGGTCAAATCACTCCCATTCTTAAAAACCTCATTGCTGACCCTAATGACCCTAACAATCTCCGCCCAATCTCTAACCTCCCACTTCTTTCTAAAGCCCTTGAAAAATGTGCATTGCTTCAATTGGACAATCACATAAGCAATTTCAACTTACTTGACTCCTTGCAATCCGTTTTCAGAAAAGGCTGCAGCACTGAAACCGCCATGCTAAACATAGTGGATGACATCCACTGTTCCCTTGATAATGGTGGGACCTGCTTACTTATACTCCTCGACCTCTCTGCTGCCTTTGATACAGTCAACCATTCTTCCTTACTTAATTCGCTTAAAGCTCGCTTTGGCCTTAATGGTATGGTCTTCAAATGGTTCGCTTCTTACCTCCAACACAGAACACAACAAATCAAAATCAATGACTGCCTCTCTAATCCTACACCTGTCTCCCTGGGTGTCCCTCAGGGCTCTATTCTCTCCCCCTCTCCCTTCAACCTCTTTATGGAACCCCTTACCCTTATTCTGAAGCAAGCTGGTATCAACTATCACCGCCACGCTGATGACACCTAACTTTACTAAAAGATTAAATCCCATTCTGATGTACTTCATCTAAACAATACCTTGAGTAAGATCCAATCCTGGTTCTACTCCAACCATCTCAAACTGAACCCTAATAAAACTAAAATCATTCTCTTCTCTCCAAAAAACAACCGGCTCCCCATCCAAGGCTGTATCTCGGACCTAAATGCCCTCAATTGTTCCCTCTCCTTATCCAACTCAGTGAAATCACTTGGTTTCACTATTGCCAAAAACCTAACTCTTAATGACCACATAAAAAAACTCTGCTAAAGGAGCCCTTTTTACTCTCCGACATCTCAAGAAAATCAAACCCTTCATTCCATCTGACGACTTCAAATGGGTTGTCCAATCACTAGTCCTCTCGAAAATTGATTATGGTAACGCTATCCTTACCGGAACCCCCAAAGTACACCTAGCCCACCTTAGATCTGTACTCAACCTAGCTGCCAGTCTCATCATTAACTGCAAACGATTTGACCACATCTCCCCAGCCCTGAAAGCCCTTAATTGGCTTCCCGTTGAAGGAAGATGCTCCTACAAGACTGCATGCATTACGCACAAAGCTCTTCACCAACAAACCCCGTTGTACCTTACAAACGAACTCAAGAAAGCGGGCTGCTCCCGAACGACGAGAAGCACTAATGCACTCCTCCTCGTCCCCCCGCTGCTAAAGAATAAAACCACCCAATCTCGCTCCTTCGCCGGGAACACCCTGAACATCTAGAATGCTCTCCCTAGAGACATGCGCTGTAACCCCTCCTACCTCAGCTTTAAAAAAGACCTTAAACAGCACCTTCTCAACAAATATTGGGGTCCTTAACCTCCCCTCTGACCTTACATTCTGTTTCCCCTGCTTTGGTTTTCCTTTACTTACCTCCTGGCTCTCACCTCTCTCCTCCCCCCTTCTTTTTACATATCACCCTGTTTACTCATGCCTTACCCCCCCCTTTCTTCTCCTCCCCCCGTCTCCTACCCTTACCCCCAGCTCTTCCTATAATTTTTTTTTCCCGTCGATACTCTCTTCATTGCCCTAATTTGTTCTCCCCCATTTATATTTAACTAATTTGTTCATTACCCGCAAATCCGCCCAGAATTGTTTTTGTTCCCCCCCCTTTACTTAATTTGTGAGCTGTACCTGCATTTTTTTGTTACCGTTGTAAAATCGCTCCTCTTGATTGCCTCTTCTCATGTAAAGTGTTTTTCTTTTACCCCTGTTTTAACTTAATATGTATTACTCTTGCCTGTTTGTTTTTATTCGATGAACAATTGTTTTTCCTGTACTGGTTCTGATCATGTAAAACGCTCTGATGCCCCCGGGTCTAGCCAGCGCTATATAAAACCTTTCAAATAAATACAATAAATAAGCCAAGTTTGTATCTTGATTAGTGTGGCGTTGAGATGTAGGTTGTCACTGGGTGATTTGATTTTGTAGTAGAGTTGAGTGTCATCACCATATAGGTGATATTTGACCCCTGCTTGCTTTAGGATGGTTGTAAGGGGTTCCATGAAGAGATTGAAAAGGGAAGGGGAGAGAATTGAGCCTTGGTGTGCACCAAGAATAACTAGTGTGGGTTTGGAGAGACAGGTGTTGATTTTAATTTGTTGTGAGCTGTGTTGTATGTAAGATGTGAGCCATCTTAGGACTGTGCCATTGATACCAGAGAGTATCTTAAGTGTTTCAAGTAATGCTGGGTGATTTGCGGTATCAAAAGCCGCGGATAAGTCAAGTAGGATAAGTAGGCATGCATCACCTTCGTCTAAGAATCTGTGGATATCATTTGAGATATTGAGCATGGCGGTTTCAGTGCTACAGCCTTGCCTGAATCCTGTTTGGAAGGTATCATGGAGGTTGAATTCATCTATATGTTGGTTAAGTTGTTGTGGCAAGGTGGGCTCGGAGGACGCTGTTGACTGGTGGACTGCAACGCCACTCTCTCCCCCCCTTATCTCCCCGCAGCAGGATGACTGGGATTCCCCAAACCAGCCTCTATTACAGGACCCGGATTATCAGGAGCACGGCGCCTTTAATTGGGGATTCCCTGCTGACGAGACTCCTCCTCTCCTCGACGTCACGACGAACTTGCCAATAAGGAGTGAGGAATCCCAGACGCGGATGTGCACCGACACCGGAGGAGACGGGAGAAACGGAACAGCGAGAGCCGAGAGGAGCGACATCGGAGAACAGAGAGAGAGCAGCGGTACGGGATCCCGAGGAGTACAGGCTACGCCAGGAGGCCACCGGCACCACGCTTTGCCGAGTCACGCTCCAGGAGGAGCGTGGCTAACCCAGGTACGGGACCGGTTTACAGGGTGGTTAGGGAGGAGGGACTCTTCCGACAATTAGAGGACCGGGAGGGCAGAACGCGGTCGCCCCGCTTGCACCTTTCCCCCCCCTTCACTTTCACGCGGCCGTTCCGAGCACGGGTTGTTTGTGAGGTGTCCCCAGCACTACCCTATCCCTGACTCGCTTCTAGAACGGAAGCCTTACACCGTGTATCTTTGTTTCCCCTTGCTCAACCATCCCCGTTGCCACCTACCTACACCCCGGAGAGGGAGCTCCTGTGGAGGACCAGATCCCTGAGAGAAAGGCTCAAGCTGGAGAAACAAAGGAGAAGCAGACGGAAGGCGGAACAGACCCCATACTCCCCAGAAAGACTGTCCCATACCACCAGGAAGTTGTACGGAAAAATAAAAGATTCCATAAAACGACCTAGCCTACGACCGCTTATTACGACCCCACAACAGTTGTTTAAGAACGGACTTCTCAATAGTTTTGGCTAGAAACAAGAGGGTGGAGATAGGTTTGAGGTTGTTGAGATCATTGGGGTCTGCCCCTGGCTTTTTGAGTATGGGTGTTATTTGCCCTAGTTGGAGGGAGTCAGGTACACAGCCTGATACGAGAGATGTATTGATGATTTTGGTCCATAACGGGGGAATGATGTGGTTCAGATTTTGTACTATTGTGGATGGTAGGGGATCCGTAGAGTGGGAAGTGGGCTTTAAGTTTGCAACTATATTGAAGACTCCATTTTCTGTCATGAGTTTACAGTCAGACCAATTAGCATTGTTTTTCTGTTGAGTGAGAACAAGGTTAGCATTGTTTTTTTGGGGGGCCATTTATTCATTAGTTAGCTCCGGAGATGGGGCAACCATGGAGGGAAGTGAGTCAGTGGGGAAGGTTATGCTGGCTGGCAGATTTGCTACTTGGATGAAGGATTGCTCAATTTTTGCGACTTTATCAGTGAAGAAGCTGACAATTTCTTCACAGCGTTCCTTGGTGGCTGAAATACCACATATATACAAACATGGATGGGTATGTTTGCTTTAAGAGCTAAGAGCTGTCCCTTCTACTATGCCTCTCTACGTCCACTTTTCATCTGTTTGAGAGAGCCAACAAATTGCTGTTTTCTTCTTTAGACCAATAGTTCTAGCGTCCTTAATGAACAGATGATTCATAGTCTGGGCTAACATTCCAACCTAGCTTTTCAGGGGCATGAGCCTTTCCATAAGAAGCTCTATTTAGGTCAATATTTTTTGTTTTGGGATAGATGAATGCCCGCATTGTTTGTTGCATTATTTAACTTTATGAAATTATCATTTATATTAAAGAACTCACCAAATGATTTTAACATTCATTAGTTTAATTGAAAATTACACTCATCTTTACATTTTGTCAGGTTTAGACTAATCTTGTGCACAAGAGCCAGTGGATGCAATGTTTTTTCTGTCTCTCACTGTCTGCACCAGTCACCACATGTGCTAAACTATTTGGGCCAGTGCTAGAAGTGAGGAAAGGAGAGTGGGATAAAAAAGAAAACAGACACACATGATTTCATGCTCTGTCTTGTCATGTCTTGGGCCAAGGAGTTCCTTCAGATGTTAAATATTGTGGTAAATTAATATTTTAATGTTTGTTTTAAATGTAGAACAAAATAAAAATGCTAGAGCTCTATTAACCTAATTCTAAGTTAAATCTTTATTTAAGTTAAATATATTACATTAAATAAAAGTTATTTTATGAAGATTAAATTAAAAAATAAATTCCCAATTAAATTTAAAAATAAAAATAATCATGCATTAATAATTATTAAAGGTGATGTATGGGATTAATTACAATTAATTCAATTTTATTTGAATACAAATGAATGTTACATTAATTTATAAATTTAAAAAGATTGTTAAAATATTTATATTTAAATTATGTTTTATTTTTTGATTTAGCATTAAATTATATTTATTTCTCTTTTCACCATTTTAAAAAATGTAATTCAATTTAGTTTAACATTATTTTTTATGGGGTTTTATCTTAAGAGCCTATCTCTATTAGCTTTTGCGAAGAAGGTCTACCAGAACCAGTATTTAGTCATGTGTGGTGCTGGACTTACTACTGTTTTCTGTTTAGCAGTAGTAACTAAATTCTGAAACTTGGCTCGAGATATGTTAGTCTACAGTTTTGAGTAACTTTACTTTGGGATTTTGTGAACAGCCAAAAGTAGTAAATGTTCTCAAAAGTGTAAGAGTAAATACAGGTGTAAATTTCTCACAGGTCTAAGTTACCTTTGTGAATAGCCTGTTTTGACTAAGGGGATGTGAAAATGTTCTTAAAATCACCTCATCAGTATTTTTCTGAAAATTGGTGGAAACGTAATTAAAACAAATTTTGTACATTCACTATCATTCTTTATATTGTAATATAATAAGACGTTTTTAAAGGCACTTTGGAGTAATTAAATTCCTGCTCTGTGCATACTTTTGCATGCCTTTGTGGATTAGGCCCAACATATCTAAAATGGGAATACTCAGGGTTCTTATGTAATTAGTAAAAATAGAAAGGATTGTGCCCGCTTTGCACTTTTGCTAGTAGTAAGTTGGAGGGTTCATGGCCAATTCCAAAAGGCTTGTAAGAGTGCGTAAACAACAAGTCCTGCAGCACTCCTTCCAATACTCCTAAATGCTTTTGTGAATTACCACACGTTTGTTTTCTGCTGAACCTGGAAAAATCCTTATCTTTAATTATAAAATCACAAGTACATTTTTTTAATAAACTGAAATGTGTTTTTATTTTTATTTGCAAAGTTTTATATAGCGCTGGCTAGACCCGGAGGTATCAGAGCGCTTTACATGAGGATCAGTGAGTTACAGGTTCCATAATTACATAGACAAGTATAGACAAAGGAGAAAAGAGAAAAACATGAGATAACACAATAATGTGAGATTATTAGCGCGTACACACGTCTTATGGGGAGTGAAGAGGTAGAGGGGGAATGGTAAACGGGGGTAGGGAATGCAGGTAGGAAAACACAACGGGGGCGAGGAAAACGATGTCCGATGTCCGGCTGGGTAGGTGCCGGCCGAGGGTGAACCAGAGCCAAACTCCTCTATAGCTGCATATGACAGCTCCACCGGGCATCAGCCAAAGTTGCTCGGGCACCACAGTAAGTACAGACAGTTTTGTTTCCGCCCAGGGGCATCGTTAAAGTTCCAAAAGTTCAAATAGATCAGGACCAGAAGTTAACCTGGGGGCACACGTTTGTTTTCTGCTGAACCTGGAAAAATCCTTATCTTTAATTATAAAATCACAAGTACATTTTTTTAATAAACTGAAATGTGTATTTGTAAGCATCTGCATAGCCAATTTGGCCCAATATCAATTTGATTCCTTTAGCACATCTAAACTAACAATGTTTTGCTGAGCAGAGGAGAAGGTATTATAAAAAGTGATCTATCATTGCTTGGGTGTACCAATGTATTGCCTGTACTGGTTTCCTGGTAGAAATGGTTCTGTTTTGTTGAGGATGGCCATGCTAAATCTACCAGCCCTGGTGAAGGGACACCTGTTCACCTTTCCCAAGTGATGGAGGTAGTCCTCTTGGCCCCATCACCAACACCCTGGTGGTTCTTGAGAAGAATCATTTATGTGATTTCAAAACAAGAAGCAGTAGCAGAGTAGCTTACTGGAATCTAACTTTGTGCAGTATGTGATACTGATATGCAACACCAGTGGTGGAAGCGGGAAGGAACACTTTTGCAATGTGTCACTTTCTTCACAGCTTTCAAATGGACCCACTTGCTGGGCAACCTTAGCATTAGTGTGGTCATTCCTGGCATAAAGGTGTTCATTCTAGGCATTTTGGTACATGTCCTTACATAATGGTGGCAAACACAATGGGCCTCAATGGCAAATGATGGCATCCTTGGTTAAATGAGAGCCCTGGCATATTGTGAGCTTCCATTGTTTAAAATTCAGCACGGGTATCATCAGAGACTTAGTTTGGCCACCCCAGATATAACAGTGACTCAGACTTAATGGTGGCCACCTCTGGCATTTGGTGACCCTCCATTGCTTCTCAGGTGCATCACTGCCATAAGGTGGTCTTCCCTTACATGCATTGGCATGTGGGGGAGACAGTGACTATGTGAGGGACTAGTGCATATGAGAACTTGAATTGTATAAGCAATTATCCATGGACCAAGCTGGTGAAGTGACAAAAAAATTAAAGGCTGGTATTTGGTGCTTATAAAAGTGTTTTTCAGAATATGACAAACATTTGTTTGCAAGGGGAGTTGCAAAACCTCCCTTTGGAAAGGGTGGGTGAGCTCTCTTCCTTTGTTCACTTGGTGCAGCTCGATACACTTCATATTTAACCCCCACGTCCTAAGTTTACCAGCTGCTGTTACAATTCTCTATAAAATGCTTGTGTGCTGTCCGCCCCCTACAAGTCACAATGTAGTACATGCATCGAAGTGGAGGAGAACTAAGATGTGCATGCGACATTCCACTGAGAAAGGAAACAACTCGGTTGTCCCTCGGTAAGGAAACTGCAGGGGATGAAAGGCTGAAAAAAGCCAATTAAGGGATAAAAGGCTAAGCTACCTTCTGAAATAAAAGTGAGATAATTATAGGTTGCTGCCCGGGAACTTACAATCGCAATAGGTATAAGATGTACGGAAGATACAAATGGAAAATGCACTGATTACAAACACAATTGTTTGAAAAACAATAACTTTTTTGCACTGAGCAATGTATAAAGGAAATATATTAAAAGGCTGGAGGGTGTTGTTGTAGTAGAAGGGCTCGAAAAAGAGGCATAAAACTGTGATGTGATGTGGCATCTCATTTTCGGAGAGATTAATACATTTTTCTAGCATTTTACATGCTATTCACAATTCAAATCAATGAATGGCGCAGTGGCCTTACAGAGGCTTCAGGTTGCACTGGAAGTGGTAGGCTCATATAATGCTCAAGACCTCTGAGTTGATTTGCCCTATCTCAATTTATTATGAGGTTGTGAGTACTTTATGCTTTATTGTGCTTAGTGCACTACACCCTTCACATTCAAAACAATGCCTGTTTGCCATACTTTGGAGGTCTGTGTTGCACTTGTACTTGAAAATAGAATAATGGTATTGGTATAAATTAAATTAAACCGTAACCTTTAAACTTTGGAGCATCAGGTTCCTTATTCTGAGTTGTACAGAGTGGTAATTATGTTTTTTTCTGAATTGCCACCTGCACAATTACACATTTTACTGGGTGCGAGAATGTACACAGTAACAGCAAACGTTTTTCCAAAGGGAATACGGAAAACTACTGTAATCCTGGAATCACAGGTGATAGACAGTCCTGTAATGTTATTCTCTACCAAAACTTATGATGGCTGTTACGCGATACCAGCTGGAATCAGTAACATCAGATCCAGTATTACCACTCCATGCTAAGGTCCTGATTTAGATCTTGGCTGATCGGGTCCCACAGTCGATTTTTCGGCGGTCTTCCTGCCCGCCGGCGACCATAGACGAAATACCACCGCAGTCCAGCCGACTCCGCCAGGAATTCCCAACCGTGTCGACAGCAGGATAGGCAGAATCAGCTGTTGGCAGGACTCCAGCCCACATTCCCGCTGAGCTGATTATGATGTGTCTTTCCAGCTTGGCAACTATGGTGGGAATCTCTCCTACTTCAAGTTGGCGGAATCGAAGGAAAAGAGTTAAAAACCTACCTTTTTTCCTGCTTCCTGCTTTCGTTTCCATCTTCTACTGCATCGTCCAGGTATCTCCTTTGCTGCACCGACTCCACCACAATGCCAAACGACTCCGTTGTCACCAAGATCTACAGTAAACTAATGTTTCATTTGTCCTATGTATCCTGTATTGTCAATTGCTGTAGCCTGTCCGCATTGCTCTTACATGCAATATTTTCCTTAGGTGTAATGCAGTAGTGTTCAGTTTCCTACTAATCAAGTTAAAGTGCACACACCTGTATTGACACTTCAAAAAAATATTTGTTGTCGTGGTGTTTGGGGGTGTTGTGCTAGTGGTGCCTGACGGTGTGCATTCGATAGTGTGTGTCTATGTTGTGTAAGTGGCATGCTAACAGTAACACAAAGGGGCATATCACATTGCCTACATATGGTTTACATGCAAACATAACATATTTGTATTGACACAATAATAAGTTGTACTTACCTGCCTCCACACCACTCACTTCATAAAATGACACCGCCGCCAGGACACCACCAGCACAATAGGAACATCTCAATCGGCTCCACGCAATCCTGCCAGCCTGAGGGCGGCGGAGTACTGTTAGCCAGCAGAGAAGATTGCCACCTTAGCGGTCTTCTGTCTATGGCTGCAACATCTAAATACAGCGGGCCAACTGCAGACAGCTTGACAGAGTCAGTAGCGGCCCGTGGAGGGAGTGCCGTGGGTGGTGAGGCGGGGCGGGGGAGGGGCATGGCGGGGGGTAGTAAACTCCGGCTCACGGCTGACCGGAGTAATGTAAAGAAATAAATAAATAAAACGAATTTCATTGCACGCGCTGAAACGCATTTGACGTTTCAGCGCGCACAACGAAATTCGTTTTATTTATTTATTTATTTACATTACTCCGGTCAGCCGTCGGAGCTTCTACCCCACCCTCCCCCGCCCGCCTCACCGCCCACGGCACTCCTCCACGGGCCGCTACTGGACAGAGTACTTGGGACCACCGCCGTGGTGGGACAGCGGAAGTCCCACCAAGATCTAAATCAGGCCCTCAGTCATCTCTGAATGAGGGCCCTATTTGTTACAGGTTAAGACAACGCAAAGGATTCTGCCCATTATGTATCAACAAAATCAATGTTGGTGCGCCATTAATAATTAAGACATAAGCTTTTTGGACCCGGTTTATAAACCTATATTTGAAGCTAGAAACCTACTCCTTGTAAGTTTCCTTCTACATTTATTTGTACTTAATTATTTAACGATTTTGTGCCATGCCAGCATGTGGCCAAACCCTCTTTGTAGTGTTAATGATGCAGTTGGTTCAAGGTCCTGGCGTTGGTTATTCCATATCTTGCATTCTATGTATGTCTTCACTGATCCACAAACTGGTAGCAGGCTGAAGTCAGTGAGGCCTTGTTACTTTTTGGTGGGAAGAGTAGTTCAGATAGTGTAAAGAAGAAAAGGAAATTCCTCTTTAGAGAGACCTGTGTTCAGATTTTTCTTACTAGTTGTCAGAATAGGGTGGGACAGTAGATCTGGTCTAAAGCAGTCCTAAGCTGCACTCCTGAATGACATGCACTTAAATCTGGCCTCAGTGATCACATTGGTGTCGCTGGACCTCAGGAGTCGAAGCGGTGTACAGTTCAGGAGGTGAAATGTAATTTTAATATCAAATTGCACCATTATTGATTTTACAATATCTAATTGTACCATACAATCAAGGTAAGCAGATGTGGAGGCTGAATAACAATGCTCCTGTTCCCTACATATACTTATCTTTTTGATATGGTGGTTGTAGATATTGTGGAATTGATTTTTGTTCATAACGGTATTTTTGTAGTCGATATTGTGATATACCACTGCTCGGGAACAATGACTGCAGGCATTTTGGGCCATTGCTATACCATGCCTTTGCCAGTGGTGCTGGAACAATTTTAGGAGTGGGGGTGCTGGCATCAATGTTACATCACCGAAGTCAAAGAGATTGTGAAAAATTCAAGAGTCACGCAAAGAAAAAGTAAAGCAAATGAGCCACGCCAATTCAGCAGGAGAGTGGTAAGGGTGTGGTGAAGACAGTGGTGCATTTTAGAGCATACTGATGCAAATATATTATTAAAGCATGGCATGGTATGATAGCGCATTTTCATTTACAAAAAGCTATTTTGTCCATTGAAATTACAACAGAATTTGCACTGTTATGTAGTTTTACTGATAAAACTATATAGCACACAAATGATAATGTGTGGAAATCGGGTTTCAGCATATATTTATCATTCGTGCATCACCAAGTTCAGTGTCTTGTTTGCCTTGATCCTATTAAATCTATGTTTTTTATCACACTTCAAAATTACAGAATTACATTTGTGGTTTCCTAACTGCTGATATGTTTTCAAATATTTGCACATTTTATTTACAGGTATTTAAATGTTGTTGAGTTATAAAAGTTATGAAAAATACTGACATTCTACAGCCTTTCCTTTCACACTCAATGTGTCCCAGCAAGATTGTCAGATAGTTTGCTTTACAAAATTCAGTCAGAGAAAGTAAAGTAAACACCATTGCAAATGTGACAAAATAAAAACAAAATGTAAAGGCATCTTTATTGCTCATGTACCTTCTGAACACCATAATGTTTATTTTGGGGTGCTGCAGCACCCCAGCACCCCTACTTCCAGTGCATATGTGCTTTACAAATAGTGCAGAGAATTTTGAACTTTATTCTCTGAGCCACTGGGAGCCAGTGAAAGGAGATGGGCTGATGTGCGCCAGTTTCTTGGGGGTGAATGCTGAGTCTAGCTTCCAGGTTTTGTGGCATCTGTGGTTACATGATCTCTTGCTTAGATATGTTGCAAGAATCCAGCCTAGCCGGCACCAAGGCACTGGTCAAATTGCGCCTTGAAAGTTTTACGTTTCTATGTGTACGCTACTTTCTCATACTTGTATGGATTCTGCACAAGGTGAACAATTTGCGTGAACAAGTATTGTGGAAATGTGCATTTGCACCTGTAACTTTGTTTTCTTTGTTTTTCTTCTATCCACAGGAAAATTATCTGAACCCCAATACCCTTACACCAAAATTAAAAAATTGGAGTATTCCAAACGAGATAGAACCCCTTAAATAGTGGGAAATAACATGGAAAGCATCAGTGACTACCTACAAAATTCAGACTTGGTGGGCACTGAAAATAATTTGCATGACATAGCGCCATTAGTGGCCAGCGCTGAAACCCACTGCCCTTCATGTAATGCTTTCTGTGTTATATGAGGAGATTGTTGTATATGACGAGAATCATCATTGTTCAAAGTGGTGTCTGTGTGAGTGTGTACAGTATGTTTGGTAAATAGCTTAGGGGCCGATTACGATGGCGGTCGGTGTCAGTACCGCGGTGCCGACGGTGCGGAAAAATGCCTCTTACCGCCCGCCAGCAGCGGTCCTCACGGCCGCCATATTATGAAGGGCAAATATGGCCCATTTCCCGACCTCCGCAGTGCAACGCCGACCGGCATGAAATTCCGCCCGCCACCGCGCCGGTGTGAGCCAATGGAGACTCACCGCCGTGCGGAATGACGTCCCGTCCGCTCAACAAATTAGTATGCGCCAAACAACCCGTCGAACCGCAGGGGAGAAACCGCCCATCCAGACACGGCGGAATCTCGACAGCGGAGCGTGAAACGAGACTCCGGAGCCCTCCACTCGGAGCCGAACGCCATGGATCCAGCACTACACGTCCTCCCGGTGCTGTACGCGATACATCACCAGGCCAACATCGCCCGCCGCGGACGCCGCCGCAGGTACGTAAACAAAACACAATACAGCACAAAAAAGAACACAAATTCCACGGGCTGAAACAGGGCACCTGGCCACACCAGACACACTGGTGTGGACAGGAACACATCCATCAGTGTACCCACACATGTCTCAGCTGGCACCAATTCACACCCTGCATCAAGCCCACCAAAGTACCGCGAACATAATGTAATGTGTAGCTGACGACACCGCAGCGGTGAGCATGCGGGAAATCCATCGCACAAAGCAGAATGCATGTACAGCAACGGACAGGCCAGAAAGACCCCAGGCCACCACCACCACCCACCACCCACAGCTCCGCCGCACACAGCAAGAAACATGCCAATCCCCCCTGTGCACCCCCATGTCCAACACCAAGCGACCTAAATCCACACCCAGCAGCACACAACTAACACCTAGGGAGACAGACACAGCAGCATTTGGTGTAGATTAACACACAGCACAGAGGCACAGGCCCAGGGCAACACACACACACACCACAACACCACATACATGGCAA
Source organism: Calotriton arnoldi (assembly GCA_963921515.1). NCBI lineage: Eukaryota > Metazoa > Chordata > Amphibia > Caudata > Salamandridae > Calotriton > Calotriton arnoldi. The sequence goes on from CAWUFW010005177.1 coordinate 746,644, forward strand.
GAAAGCAGAAGACAAGCACAAAATGAACATACACACAAGGAACATACAGACTACTGGACACACACCCTGCCAACTCACACAGACATACCCCACACCGACACACAGCCACATACACAGACTACATGCCACCAGCAATGGAGCACAACATAGAGGAAAGCATGAATGATGTGCACACAAATGGGAGGGCAAGGAGACAACCAACAACCAGGTGAACAGACACATGCAGGACAAGGAACCCAGAACAACATCCACACCCCATCCAAGCACATGGCTGGCACAGTGAGTGAAGTCAAACAACAGTCACCTCAGTGCAACAACTCAGGGAGACAGCAAGGTAACCCGTGCATAGGGGCAGGGATGAAAGGAAGGACCTCAAGTCAAACAGAGAACAGCAAGTACACATGAGTATCACACAGGGCACATTGGCACACTCAATGACTGCCAAACACAAGTAGGAGTCCCCAAACATACCCCCTCATATCTGCAGCACACAATCCCAATGCCAGACACACAGAAGGGCCTACATAATGTCCAGACAAGATACAAACAAACAATCAAACCCCCTGGGGCATCCACAAACATCACACACACACAGGGATTACAGTACCAACGTCTGCACCAAAACAAAAATGGCAAACACAATTCTAAACAGAAACACATACAGAACCACAAAAATAACACACAGCACCTGTGCAGCCAAACTAGGGAAGGCAATGGGAGCACACACACAACAGGAGTGCACCACCTCATCAGTCAGGAAAAATGCATGGGCTACATACCACAACACAGACAAGAAGTGCACCATCACAGAACAACACAGACACATCAAACACACAACAGATGCACAACACCACAAAACACATAGCAAACACAGCAGTACATCAGGGGATGTATACTAGGACAGCACAAGGCAACATACACCCACAGCACTGAATGCACAACAAGCAGTGTGTGCACACAAACACACAACAGTCCCACACAGCCATGAGTCACACGCCAGTAACACACACATCAACACACACGACAAAGCCACAACCAACACACCGTACAACCCTTGACCACCCAAATGCACACCATGCAAGTAACCGTTGTGACTAGGATGACTGCCCATCACAACATGACTACACATCTACACTGCTAGGCATACATGAAAGCAAGAACGCACATACATGTTGAGCCTGGTCAGCCTGCCTGCAATCCCGTGTATATGACCCCTCTATGTGTTTGCAGTGCCCACATACCAGGATGCAGTAAAACATAGCCAACAGCAACAAGGAAGGAACATGAGTCTGGTATGTCACCGAAAACAACATCAATGACCCCACAAGTATCCGAGTTATGAAGAACTGAAGTCCCCGTCACCCCTGTAAAATAAATGATAAGTCAAACAAGCCAGTGGCACAGTTGAAGTGGCACACAGAGCATGTGGCACAGTAAATGTTAGACATACAGGAAAAGCCTAATCCAGTAAGGACAATGACACAACTGACAACATGAGCAACTGTTTTTATTCACAAATAGCACTGATAGGCAACAATATCAGACAGGACCAAGGCACAAGATGCAGAGCCTGAACATGAGAAGCTGCACAGGCAGGGGGCAAACTGCAAGGCCAGTGCCCAGTCCAAGGTGCTGACAGAGACAATGAGAAGCTGCACAGGCAGGGGGCAAACTGCAAGGCCAGTGGCCAGTCCAAGGTGCTGACAGAGACAATGAGAAGCTGCACAGGCAGGGGGCAAACTGCAAGGCCAGTGGCCAGTCCAAGGTGCTGACAGAGACAATGAGAAGCTGCACAGGGAATGTGTGTCACCAAACTCCGCCATGGTCAGCAACACAGTCTGGTGTGACACGATGGGCAGCACAGGTACCGGTGTGGGAGAGACAGGTCTGTGACATTGATCAACATTCAGACCTGGCTGTCAGTCTGACTGGGAGCTGACTGTGTGTCGGGCACAGTTGGACCACTTGACTGGGGAGTGAGACGCCCAGCTGAGGAAGAGCTATCAGTGGCCTTGGACGCTGGAGGGCTGCTTGGACCAGGTGGTGTAGTGGCACGTGGAGGTGGACTCAGGCCGACGTGGGACACAGTGTGGGAGGGAGACAGTGGAGGTGTGCCTTTCCACTTCTTGGGGATTCTAAATGGCTTGCCTGTCTTCGTATCAATGGGAAGTGGTGTGGACACAAACGGCACACTCAGCACCAAGGCTGCCGCAGGTGCACACGCTGGACCTCCCTTTGGGGATGTGCTGGATCCAGAAGGACGCTTAGCCTGGCATTGCCTCTGCCCCTCCATCCCCTCTTTACCCTGTGTGCCCCCTACAGTGCCCTCCTGTCCCTGCTTCACTGGACTTGGAATGGGAGTAGAGGTAGTTGGTGAAACAGCCTTGGATACCTTACTATGTGTAGCCTTGCCAGGCCCCACCTTCACAGTGGGCATGGAGAGTGTCTGCATGCCTTTGCGAGACGTTTTTGGGACCACAGAGTCTGTGGCCGGGGATTGCTCTGAGGCTTGTGACCCTGAGTACTTCCTCCTTGAATCATGTGCCTTTGCAACGCCTGACGGACTCTTCCCTTTGCGCTCTGGGGTTGTATTTCTCTTTGTAGGGGAAGGTGTCTGTGACCTTGACCGCTTGGGCTGCTGCTGCTGTGTGCTACGTGTGCAGTATCGTGACGTTGAGGTGTGTGACGCGTGGTCACCGTCGTCAGACGTAGCCACTGGCATGGGGGTGGCCAAAGGGACTGGAATTGGACTACGAGATTGAGCCAGTTGAAGTGCAGCCGCCATTGTGGAGGACATTGTCTGGACAGTGCGGTGCAGCCCACCCACGTCTGAATGGATGCCCTCCATGAAAGCTAACACCTGTGCCAATTTGCGGTCGTGGTCTGACAATGCATTGAGGAGCCCTGTCTGCCCCACACACAGCTGGCGCATAAGGTCCACACACTCTGCACTGATGGCAGCAGGGGGCACAGGGGCAGGGGCAGCGGTGCCTGGAATGAAGGACACTCTACCCCTCTTTGTGGTGCGAACACGGGCAGCAACAGAGGAAGTGGCTGGGAGGGTGGGCACTGCACGCTGTGTGCTGGAAGATGTAGCAGACTCTCCGTTCCCTGTGTCCTCCAAGATGTCTGCACCACCGCCGTCATCAGATGATGTTGAACTTTGCGTCTCGGGCTGTGATTCCTCCAGCATACTCCTATCCCCCTCCGAGGCGCTGGTCACATCTGTGTCACTGGGATCCTGTGCAGCTGTTGTGCTTGTCTCACCACCACTGGTGTCCGTCCCCTGTCCCTCCGTGCCCACGGGAGATGCTGCATAACAGAGAGACATGTAGGGTCAGCAAAGTGACAGCAACAGGACAAACATATTCAAGCAAAGCAACACTGAGGATGACAAAGTCTACATGTTGCAGGCCACCCCGTGCATTCACACCATGCAGACACACATCACTACCTCAAACAGTGCGTACAAACATCTAAACACGGCACAGCTGAGCCATGTGATGGGCAGACAGCACAACATCATGCATGTTGGGGCGTACAAACACTAACACCAATGGACCAGGCCTGCAGCACACCACCCACAATGCCATTGAAATTCCCAGGACTGCAAATCATCAGTAAGTGCATGTATGTAATATCCGTGACTGCCACACCCAGCACAGGGGCCACTTACAACCCACTGCATCACAGTAACCACATCACGTACACCAGCGCAGGTACAGGCATGGTACACATGCAGCCACTCACAGACAAAATCAACCTTCACAGAATACTCACCCCTAGCTTGCTGTTGATGCTCCTTCAAACGTGTGTCCAGCTCAGGCTGTGTCACAGCCAAGATGCGGCACATCAGTGGTGTCAAGCTGCGTCGTGACAACCTGCCACTGCGAGGGAGTATCCCCAGTGTCATCTCGGCAACGTTCTTTGCCAGTCGTGATATGTCGTCCCACCTCTTGTGGCAGTGGGTGCACCGGCGGTTCGACACTCCCAGACCCCGCACCTTGGTTGCAATGGACCTCCACACGGCCTTACGCTGGTGTACCTTGAGCTGCAGGTGTGGGAGACAAGAGGGGAAAACATCAGTGACACACTCTCATGGTAAAACCTCTCCCTCTGAACAGTGGCATGACACAGACTCATCTCCACACGGCAGATATGGGTCATTGATGTACACTCATGCGAACCACACACGTATCACACTCTGTACAGTCAGTGATGTGTCCTTGTCACATTGGGCGTGGACAGTCCATGCCAGGTAGAATCACACAGAGATGGACAACGAGGACCCACACAAACAGTCACATGAACAATAACTGTCCAGAAACATGCATCACCAGATAGCTGTCACACCATATGGATGTGTACACAACACATGTCCATCCACCCTTCATGTCCATGCATTTAATGTGTGGTTTGCATACACCCCTTAACAACTAGGAAACAGCATGTCAGCCAGTGCATTACACAACCCCACACTCTCAGGCACATACACCATCTGATCAACTACATGTGTGCCCCCTTGCACTCACACCCCCACTGTTGGAGACTTACCACCACATTTGGGCCACCATATAGCCGTGGGTACTGTGTCAGCACCTCGTCCACCAGGACATCCAGCTCCTCGCTTGTAAATGGACTGGCACGGATCTTCTCCGACCTAGCCATCACTGTGGACATGAGACGTCAGCGGCGGCAGTGGGCGGTGAGGGGTCTCAGGCAGCAGTCCCTGGAGGCAGCAGCAGGTGAGGGGTCTCAGGCAGCAGTCCCTGGAGGCAGCAGCAGGTGAGGGGTCCCAGGCAGCAGTCCCTGGAGGCAGCAGCAGGTGAGGGGTCTCAGGCAGCAGTCCCTGGAGGCAGCAGCAGGTGAGGGGTCCCAGGCAGCAGTCCCTGGAGGCAGCAGCAGGTGAGGGGTCCCAGGCAGCAGTCCCTGGAGGCAGCAGCAGGTGAGGGGTCCCAGGCAGCAGTCCCTGGAGGCAGCAGCAGGTGAGGGGTCCCAGGCAGCAGGCTCTGTGAGCAGTGGAAATGTGGTGCTCCCTTCCACACATATATAGGGCCCTGGACTCGTTTCAGTGGTCATAGTCTTCTGCCATTGGTGTTCCAGGTCAGCCTTTTTCAAAAGCATCCAATGACCGCCTCCGCGGGGCGGAGCACGCCCACCGCGATTTTTGAATCTGCATCATGCCACCGCGATAGCGGTCCCCATTGGCTGCAAGGGCATGGTTCATGGCGGTGTCACACCGCGGGGTCCTGGCCGGCGCTACCGCGGTGGTGCATCTTACAAATGCATCCTATCTCCGCATCCGCTGGGGCGGAGCACGCCCACCGCGATATTTGAATCTGCATCATGCCACCGCGATAGCGGTCCCCATTGGCTGCAAGGGCATGGTTCATGGCGGTGACACACCGCGGGGTCCTGGCCGGCGCTACCGCGGTGGTGCATCTTACAAATGCATCCTATCTCCGCATCCGCTGGGGCGGAGCACGCCCACCGCGATTTTTGAATCTGCATCATGCCACCGCGATAGCGGTCCCCATTGGCTGCAAGGGCATGGTTCATGGCGGTGACACACCGCGGGGTCCTGGCCGGCGCTACCGCGGTGGTGCATCTTACAAATGCATCCTATCTCCGCATCCGCTGGGGCGGAGCACGCCCACCGCGATTTTTGAATCTGCATCATGCCACCGCGATAGCTGTCCCCATTGGCTGCAAGGGCATGGTTCATGGCGGTGACACACCGCGGGGTCCTGGCCGGCGCTACCGCGGTGGTGCATCTTACAAATGCATCCTATCTCCGCATCCGCTGGGGCGGAGCACGCCCACCGCGATTTTTGAATCTGCATCATGCCACCGCGATAGCGGTCCCCATTGGCTGCAAGGGCATGGTTCATGGCGGTACACACCGCGGGGTCCTGGCCGGCGCTACCGCTGTTTGATTGCCATAGAGTGACATGGGTGACCGGGATGTGGCTGGTGGAGTTTGACAAACGCCATCTGCAGCTATGTGGAGGGCCATCACTGACACCAATGTGTCATGTGCAGCACATGACACACTTGCGTCAGTGGTGGGCATCGACACAGGTTCAAATGGTGGTTGGCATGCTCCGCCACCCAATTCACGGACAGTATGTGCGTCCGCCATGGGGAATATGCAGCACAACATCGTACACTCTGTGTGTCATTGTGTTTATGAGGCACGTTTGAGGCACCTACGGACAGTTCTTGTTGTGTGTGGATCAATGGGCATTACTGTGCTACACACAGTGGATACGTACAGTGGCACATGGCACTGGATAACATTGATATGGTCTCCTGTCACAAATGTCAGCCACTGTGTAACGTCTCACACCAAATGGAACACTGTACTGCATCATGTTGATCAATATTTACACACAATGTCGTATCTGCCACCCATGCTGACCACTATCTCACACCTGAGCCCATGTGTTACACTGAAAACCCAGATGAACTCATTCATTCAGCATGACTGTCATCATTGGAAACAGATGTCACCCTGTTGTGTTATTGCTAGGACCAATTACATGCCGCATGTTATGTCTTTGTACACACTGGCAACTCCTGCAGTGTATGTCCACATGTACAGGGGGGCTCGACCCACTAAAGCATGACGAGTACTTCAGCACCACACCTGGCATCCGTTGCATTATTATTGTTTGTCACTTGGGTAGACGGCCAGAGCAGATGTCTTTGCTACATGTCTGCCACCTGTAACCACAGGGACCTATGTGGTAGTGTCAGGTCTGTGCTCATGTTGTTTGGACTGTTGTATGTGAATCAGTGACATGTACATTTCAACAATGGTGCTTAGCTACACTATGTTTTTGAGTGTTGTGCTGTGTCCCGGTGCTACTCACCTGCCACCAGTGCATGTCCATTGTTCACATCAGGAATGTAGCGTTGGCAGATTGACTGCATGCACGGTTGTGGATTGTGCTAACTGTATGGAATATAGTATGCGACATTTGTCCACAGGCTATGGGTGTCCAGTTTTGCCCGTGCAATGTGTGTGCACTGATTAGCGGGAATTGTCTGCAATGTTGGATGGTCAGCACAAGTGGCACACGTGTGCAGTGTGTTGCCACCAACACTAGTGTATGTGCATGCTATGGGGTGCTAGCCATCCTTGCTCACCATCTATTCCAGCACTGTGTGGGTGGATCACATCTGCTGGTGTATCAGGATGGTGTGGGCACCCAAGACAGGTGAGATGTACCTTGACTGTTGTGCCTGTGACACTCATCCAACTCTGACATTTGGTCAATGTGAGGTACCAGTGTCCCACTACCCATGCACAGCCAGCATGTTTGTTAGATGTGGGATGTTGATTGTATGCTGTGTTGGGCCTGACAGCCTGTGTGGAATGAGGGTCAGGATGCATGCCCTTTGGGACATGTGGTGTAAAATTACATCCACTGGTGTCAGGTGTCTGAGCCAGTAGTCCATATGTCATGCATACAGTATGTTCATGCGTGGTCTTGTTGGCATACTGGCTTGGCGTTGTCCATGTAGTGTTGTATGTTTGTGTTGTGGCACTGTTGTGTCTTGAAACAGCTGGATGTGTATCACCAAGGTATGTGTTGTGGTGCACATGTGTCCTTGGGCAGTCCCTCCTTGATGCTGCATGTAAATGTCCAAAATGGGGGAAGATTAAGGGTGCATACAGGCCCTGCTGATCACGTCCCTCATCTATTGTTAATGTGTGCCACATTGGCTATCTGTGTGCTTGTAGAGAGTATTGGGCAGTGGGGTAATGGTGGCCTGTTACAGTGGTACACATACTCTGCACAGGCGTGACATCATCTGTCACTGTCCGACTTTGTATTCAAGTCAGCAGCAGATATGGCCTGTGTACTGATGACATTGGCACATGTATGGGTTTGGGATGTGAATGTCATTGAATTTGAGTGTGTTCGAAGTGGCACTGAGTACAAAGACAATCCCAATGATCCATCCACATTGTGTTGTTGATGTGTCCCCTGCAATTATTGTCCAAGGAGTTGTGGCAGGTACAGCAGCAACGTGGAAGCCAGCAGTGTCTCTGCTTCACACATGTCCTGTGTCATGTACACCCAAGGCTGAGTCCACCTCAGCTCGATATGTGACTCTTGGCATTCACATAGACAGTGTTCGTATTGTGTCCACTGACTGTGCACATCCATGACAGTTGTACAATTAATCTGTCTCATGTTGGGACAACACTGAATTGCACTGTGTGCTTTCAGGGATGACAGTCAATGTTAGCGCCGTGACAGGACAGACTTTATGAATTTGTGCACATCCTAATTTATGTTGCTATGACGTGTCCCCTTTCATCTCACCTAGGAGGCGACCTAATGTGTTTCGTACCTTCACCCTGCTGGCTAACATGGAGGATACCGACATCATAAGGCGATTCCGTCTGGATCGGACAAACCTCCTGGAACTTTGTGCACTATTGGAGCCACACCTGCTTCCACGCAGGACATACCCAACAGCACTCACGCCAACGGCAAAGGTGATGGCATTCCTACATTTCGTGGCTACGGGATCCTTCCAGCAAACTGTGGGCATTGCAGGGGGATGTCCCAACCAACATTCAGCATGGTGCTACGTGATGTCCTGTTGGCTATGCTGCAACACAGGGACCAATTCATACATTTCCCCAGGCGGCATGAGTTGGCGGATGTGAAGGGCGAATTTTATGCACTTGGACACGTTCCTAATGTAGTTGGTGCAATAGATGGCACACATGTTTCCCTGATTCCACCCCAAGCACGGGAGCATATTTACCGAAATAGGAAACATTATCATTCCATCAATGTGCAGGTGGTGTGCCAGGCAGATATGGTCATCTCACACGTCTGTGCAAAGTTTCCAGGATCAGCCCACGATTCACACATAATGCGCAACAGCATTTTACCACAGCTGATGGCCAATCTGGCACCGGAGCGGGCATGGATTGTGGGTGAGTACAAAGGGTCGAGTCGTGTGCTGTTTGTGTGCCATGCTGTCCTCGGACATATGTCAGACACTCAATCTGTATGTGTCTTTCACACTTAGGTGACTCTGCATATCCCAACGGACCTTGGTTGCTGAGTCCACTTCGCAATCCCAGGACACCAGCTGAAGTGCGCTACAACAATGCCCATGGGAGGACACGTCGGGTCATTGAGCGAACATTTGGACTCCTGAAATCGCGTTTTCGATGCCTCGACAAGACCGGAGGGGCTCTGCAGTACTCACCCGTCAAGGTGTGTCAGATAGTGGTAGCATGCTGCATGCTACACAACCTGGCCGTGCGGAAGGGGATCCCCTTAATCCAGGATGATGATGACCAGCCACAGCCCCCACCTGCAAACACCCAAACGTCAAGTGACGAGGATAGTGGAGAGGAGGAAGGTGTTGGACAGCGTCAGCAGCTCATCAACAACTACTTCACTTGATGGTCAGTGGCAATGTCAATACTGGCTGTTGTCTGATGATGTTGTGCTTGGTGAATATGTGTATGTGAGTTTTGTGACTACAGCATGTTGCAGAGTCAGTGCTGGCTGCAGGTGTGTATGGCAATGGATCTTTTGACACAGCTACTTGATGTCTATGTTGGTACAGTTGCTCCTTGTGACATGTGCAGATTGTCGTACCTTGAAGTGCTGTGTTGTGAGATGGTTGTTAGTCCGCCACCTGAGTAGCAACTGATGTTCTGTTGTGTTTTCCTAGGTCCCTTCAGCCTCTACTTGCCTGCGGAGTATCCCTGCTCCTGTGACATTGTAATCATGGGTGTGAGTTAACATACTGTGATGAACATGGAACAGTGACAACTACAATGGTGCGTTATTAGTGTTTATTTACAGTGGATACATGTGATGTAGATGTGGATATTGACAGATTTGTGAATGGTGAATAACAGATTTGTCAGTGATGGTAGATGAGACAATAGAGTATACACTAGATCAGTATGGCAACAAAGTCCAACAGTCATTTGCCATTCCCACGCCATTGTGTGTGGGGACAGTCTGCAGGGTACACAGCAGGGTGTAGAGGGGTGCCATCATGGCTGGCTACTTGACTGGCTTTTGCCAGGTGCTTAGCCACGGGATGCTCCCAATGATTTTTCGGGCGGCCCCTTGCTCTTTTGGCAGGGGGGACACAGGTGCATGGCCAGTGGTGTCTGATGAGTCCCCATGCTCGCTGGACGCAGGGGAGGGTGGGGGTCTGTCATCCTGCGGCACAACGGAGGGAGCTGTAGGTGTTGGCGGTGCCGCATGCCTGTCCCTGAGGACCCCCACTAGCTGGCCCAGGAGATCCCTGATTTGGCCCATGCAGGCCACGAGTTGGCCCATGCGGTTGTCAATTGAGCGCAGCATCTGTTGTTGCTCACGGGCATCCTGCTGAGCCTGCCTCAACTGTCCCTGGGCGTGTTCATAGGCCCCCACAACTCTGTGAATGTGTTCCAGTGATTCAGTGGCAGGGTCTTCTTCCCTTTGGGTCAGCCTTGTCCTCACACCTGGCCTGCTGTCACGGCCCTGTTGCCTCCCTCCTGTGGGCACCGGCCTACTCTCCCGTACCTCCGCAGTTGTTGTGGTCTGGTTGGCCTGTGGAGCAGGGCGAGTGTTGCAGGCAGCAGTGGTAGTGATTGTGGTGGTGGAGGTGGTGGTGGTGGCACAGGTCGTTGCAGCAGGGCTCTGCGTTGATGTTGTTGCTGAGGGTGGTGGGGCTGTGGGGTCCTGGGACACATTACGCCCTGCCACACCAGATGGTCCGGGTTGGTCCTCCTCCTCCTCATTATCCAGGGAGTCTGCATCCGAGGGAGATGTTCGGGAGCTGGTGACTGGCTGTGCTGGTTGAGGTTGTCGTCCTCTGCAGTCAGTTGTTGGTCACCTGTGGGACAGGAAGTAGATGGTAATTGCCTTACACACCTCAGGGTTGCTGTGTTTGATGTCTCTTATTTACATGTTATGCTACACACAGTTGCCTTTTTCACACATTGTATGTCTGCACAGTGATGTGCCTCATGCCATGAAGTGGAGTTACATTCATCATTTCACAATGGTGTGACCTGTGATTGGTTAGCATGCCACACGTCTAGTATTGGTGATATCAATGTGAGGTTGTCATCTGACAACTGGCATGACTACAAGTTGATGTTCAGCATCTTTGCTGATCACTCTGCCTGGCAGACATTACCTGTGTGCATGGACTAGCCATTGTCATCACATGCATACCGTTGACATGTCCTGTGCTTGTATTTCTTTATACAGCAGACCATGCTAGTTTGGTTTTCCCATGGTCCTTCATAATCAGCTCCCATGTACGCTACAGAGGGAAGTCTGGGTGATGCATGTCAGAGGCCCGTTTACTTGGACATATTTGTTGAGAGTCACAGTTCTGTTTCTGTCACAGTTACGTACGCTGAGCTGTCTGCATCCTGTCAATGGCTGTGCTTTACTTTTCTATTTTTGGGTGAAGTAGAGCCTCATGTTGTCATGTCTCCCAATGCTTTTGTTGAGTGATGGTGGTGTACATGCACTGTCTGATTACCTGTGCAGTGTCTCTTTGGTTTTTACTTACAGACACATGCTTCTGGGTGGGGTGCTCCATCCTGCTGAGGGGTGGGAGAGGGGGCCTGTTGGGAGTTGTAGTGCTGCCTCCAGATACACATTCCCCATCCCTGTGAAGATGGCTACCTACCTGTTAGGTGGTGGGGGAGCGTTCAATGGCTGACACATGCTTCTGGGTGGGGTGCTCCATCCTGCTGAGGGGTGGGAGAGGGGGCCTGTTGGGAGTTGTAGTGCTGCCTCCAGATACACATTCCCCATCCCTGTGAAGATGGCTACCTACCTGTTAGGTGGTGGGGAGCGTTCAATGGCTGACACATGCTTCTGGGTGGGGTGCTCCATCCTGCTGAGGGGTGGGAGAGGGGGCCTGTTGGGAGTTGTAGTGCTGCCTCCAGATACACATTCCCCATCCCTGTGAAGATGGCTACCTACCTGTTAGGTGGTGGGGGTGCGTTCAATGGCTGACACATGCTTCTGGGTGTGGTGCTCCATCCTGCTGAGGGGTGGGAGAGGGGGGCCTGTTGGGAGTTGTAGTGCTGCCTCCAGATACACATTCCCCATCCCTGTGAAGATGGCTACCTACCTGTTAGGTGGTGGGGGTTCATTCAATGGCTGGCACATGCTTCTGGGTGGGGTGCTCCATCCTGCTGAGGGGTGGGAGAGGGGGCCTGTTGGGAGTTGTAGTGCTGCCTCCAGATACACATTCCCCATCCCTGTGAAGATGGCTACCTACCTGTTAGGTGGTGGGGGAGCGTTCAATGGCTGACACATGCTTCTGGGTGGGGTGCTCCATCCTGCTGAGGGGTGGGAGAGGGGGCCTGTTGGGAGTTGTAGTGCTGCCTCCAGATACACATTCCCCATCCCTGTGAAGATGGCTACCTACCTGTTAGGTGGTGGGGGAGCGTTCAATGGCTGACACATGCTTCTGGGTGGGGTGCTCCATCCTGCTGAGGGGTGGGAGAGGGGGCCTGTTGGGAGTTGTAGTGCTGCCTCCAGATACACATTCCCCATCCCTGTGAAGATGGCTACCTACCTGTTAGGTGGTGGGGGTGCGTTCAATGGCTGACACATGCTTCTGGGTGTGGTGCTCCATCCTGCTGAGGGGTGGGAGAGGGGGCCTGTTGGGAGTTGTAGTGCTGCCTCCAGATACACATTCCCCATCCCTGTGAAGATGGCTACCTACCTGTTAGGTGGTGGGGGTGCATTCAATGGCTGACACATGCTTCTGGGTGGGGTGCTCCATCCTGCTGAGGGGTGGGAGAGGGGGCCTGTTGGGAGTTGTAGTGCTGCCTCCAGATACACATTCCCCATCCCTGTGAAGATGGCTACCTACCTGTTAGGTGGTGGGGGTGCATTCAATGGCTGACACATGCTTCTGGGTGGGGTGCTCCATCCTGCTGAGGGGTGGGAGAGGGGGCCTGTTGGGAGTTGTAGTGCTGCCTCCAGATACACATTCCCCATCCCTGTGAAGATGGCTACCTACCTGTTAGGTGGTGGGGAGCGTTCAATGGCTGACACATGCTTCTGGGTGGGGTGCTCCATCCTGCTGAGGGGTGGGAGAGGGGGCCTGTTGGGAGTTGTAGTGCTGCCTCCAGATACACATTCCCCATCCCTGTGAAGATGGCTACCTACCTGTTAGGTGGTGGGGGAGCGTTCAATGGCTGACACATGCTTCTGGGTGGGGTGCTCCATCCTGCTGAGGGGTGGGAGAGGGGGGCCTGTTGGGAGTTGTAGTGCTGCCTCCAGATACACATTCCCCATCCCTGTGAAGATGGCTACCTACCTGTTAGGTGGTGGGGGAGCGTTCAATGGCTGACACATGCTTCTGGGTGGGGTGCTCCATCCTGCTGAGGGGTGGGAGAGGGGGCCTGTTGGGGAGTTGTAGTGCTGCCTCCAGATGCACATTCCCCATCCCTGTGAAGATGGCTACCTACCTGTTAGGTGGTGGGGGAGCGTTCAATGGCTGACACATGCTTCTGGGTGTGGTGCTCCATCCTGCTGAGGGGTGGGAGAGGGGGGCCTGTTGGGAGTTGTAGTGCTGCCTCCAGATACACATTCCCCATCCCTGTGAAGATGGCTACCTACCTGTTAGGTGGTGGGGGTGCGTTCAATGGCTGACACATGCTTCTGGGTGGGGTGCTCCATCCTGCTGAGGGGTGGGAGAGGGGGGCCTGTTGGGAGTTGTAGTGCTTTTTGTCTGTACACATGCATCCCAGTTGGTTTTGTTTAGCTTTGTGCTTTTTCAGGTTTAGTGGTGCGTACATCTGTGTGACCTGTTTTGGGTATTGTGGGTCAGACGAATGTCCTTTGGCCTAGGGGTTGTAGGTTTGAATTTGTGCAAGACGGTACATGGCAATGTGATGATATACATTGGTTTGTACTTACCAGCTTCCAGTCCCCGCGGATTCCTTCAAGACTCTCTGGATGTAGGATTCCAAGGACCTTCTCCTCCCACGGACTGTATGGTTTGGGTGGGATGGGAGTGCCTCCACCAGTCCCGTCAGCCAGCTGACGGTTCTTGGCCCTCTTCCTCTTCACCACGGTCTTCAGGTCATGCCACCGCTTCTGTATTTCCTGCTTGTTGCGGGGGTGGTCCCTACTGCATTGACCTTATTGACTATCCTCACCCACATTTGGGTTCTTGTGGCTAATGGGGTGTGTTGGACCATGTTGCCATAGAGTTGTGGTTCAACTCTTATTATCTCATCTACCATGACTGCAAGCTCTGCATCAGTGAATTTTGGCATTTTGTGTGGTGCCATGGTGTGTGCTGTGCAATGTTCTGTGGTGCAGTTGTGTGGGTGTTGTGGGTGGTGTAGGTGGTGTGTGTGTTGTGGTGGTGCTGTGTGCAGGTTTGCCTCTCCTTTGTTCTCTGGGGTTGGGACCTTCAGTTGTGGAGTGTAGCAAAGGATTGTGGTCAGGGAGGGGCTAGTTTTATGCTCGGCTATGGGGGGTGTGGCAAGCTGGTATGTTGCTGTCAGGTGTGTTGTGTGTGTTGTCCTGTGATTGGTTATTTTGAACTTTCTGGGGCTGTTGTCATTGGGAACTTTTGGTTTGTGTTGGGACAGGTCTACTTCAGTGTGTGCATTGTTTGTTTGTTTTTTTCTTTTTTTTTCAACGTCCGCCATTTTTTTTGCGGTTCCTCTGCAGCGGTTCCTCGGCAGCGGTGGCTATGCTGCAGCCCTTCCACCGCCTATCGGATTCATCGCTGTTCGCGCACGATGCGGTCGGATTCACAGGTGGGTACCATGGTGGTGGCGGGGATGTCATAATGTCACGGGCGGTTACTCCGTGTGCATGGCGGCGGTTCTTGGCTTTTCCGCTGTGTATCCGGCCGTTGCGGTCGGATTTTCAGCTGGTCCGGCGTGTGCGGGCGGTTTTTCGTTGTCTCCCGCCGCCGCGGACGGATTATTGTGGCGGTTCATCGTAATGTGTCCGGCGTTTTCCCGGTGGCCATGCGGGCGGTTTTTGCCGCTACCATGGCGGTCGGTATGTTTTTCCGACCGCCATCGTAATCGACCCCTTAGTGTTTAAAAGCTAGTACTGTCTCTCATTGAAACAATCTTATTTCATTATATGCATGGCTTGCGTAATCGAGTAAGTAGTGTTCTTTGCCCATTGTCTTTGGTACAGAAAAGTGTACTGCCAAAATTGATGTCCTTTGCTGTACTATAATTTTCTTGTTTGTTGATGCTAAATTATTCAATCTGCACTAATTATATATTTTATGCAGCGGATGCATTCTGGAGCATTATCAATGGTTCACGATAACATGTATTCATTTTATTTTGTGTATAGACTTCTTACTTACTTTAACATCTTATTATAAACAGAGCCACTAGAATTATGTGGAAGGAGAGGGTAAAATTATGCAGCAGGGTTGAGTAGATATGCAGGCAAGAAAAGGCAAACTATGCAACTTAATGCAGCATATTTTGTAATAGAATGTCTTCTTCATTATTTCGTCATTTTTAAACTTGGTAACACTCTCTGGGCATCGGGTGCACCTCATTAGTACCAGTTTAACACCCAAATATAGCAATAAGCAACTGAAAGGTGACCAGTCCGGCTTTACTGCACAGCAACATGTGTTGTCATATTTTTAGTAACTTTTGAACCATTTGAGCTAGAAACCAAAATGTTTTTTGTTAAAGTCTGCAGATTATGTGGCAGATGACAGATTATGTGTCAAATGCGGCAAATCTATAATTATGCGAAAATCGCTGCGGCCACACAATGGCATAATTCCAGTGGCCCTGATTATAAAATACATACAGAGTGGTATACATTGTGTAGGGTTCCCAGAATAAAATGGGCTCACCTTTAATTACAAAAGTATGTATGTATGTTCTTCTAAGTCATGCTGTATATTATGCAACAAACTCCATACTGGAAAAAAATAATTAATTTTTGGTAGATAATAATTTGAATACTGTAAAAAAAATGGATTATTGTTAGGGGTGGGTGACTACCCACCTGAAGAAACACTTGCAACCCTTGTCAAGGTGAATTCTCAAAGCCACTTAATAAACCCAAGCTCACCACCCGGTAGCTCTGGCACAGAGAAGAGAGGCTTGATTTAGAATCAATGTGTAAAGCATTTTTGCAGTACCAAAACAGAAATAAAGTTGAAATGCAAAACAATAAAAATCCCAAACTGAATTATAAAAGTAGAGTACAATTTAATAAACAAAATGATATGAAAATGACAAAAATACTATAAGGGGAACCGGAGCTATGAATTTTTTCAGTTTTAAGTAGGATTAGCTTCAAGAAGCATAAAGTTTCAATGATAGTCAATGTTGTGGTAGTTTGGGACCTACATGCAATTTGACACAGACCACGATGGAGCACGGGTCAGATACACCAAGGTTCGTCCTGGTCAAAGATTTTACCTTCTGTTATCAGTCCTTTAAGTCCCAATCCACCACAAGAGTACACTTCCAAAGCTCCCCAAGGACCTCTGGGCAGGCATTTGGGGGCTCACATGATGTCAGGAAGAGGCCAAACAGCAGGGTCCAGTCTAGGTACAGTTGCCACTGGTCAGCTGGGCAGTTGCATTAAGAGGCCTAGTGTAGCTCGTTGTGTCTCTGTAGCTTTAACATGAGGTCAGCCTTATGACCCTTGGGGTCCATAACTTTGTCCTGGGAAAGCAGGTCCAGCACTTTCAGGTCTCATCTCAGGTTGCAAACAGCAGGTCCTGTCCTCTTCTGATCTTCTTCAGTTCCAGGAGTGTTCTGAAGTAGGTGCCTAGAGGTGCCACATTTATGCCTGGTACGAGTTATTGCGTGGGAATGACTCCTGGGCACATCCTAACCAATGGAGTAAAAGTTGCTGGGGCCAATCCTTCCCCTTTGGGCATTTTCAAGATTGCAGAAGTCTTCGGCCACATTAAACTTGGGCTCTTATGGCTGGATGTGTGTGTGAGCGGAGTGTACTATGGTAATCCTAGTGTCCTCCCACATCTAACATAAAAATCTAGTTTGAAGCAGTCACTGTATCCCCATTAAACCCAGAGACAGAAGTCTGGTAAAACAAAGCAGGGTTTTCCATTAACCAGACAGTGGATGCACAATAATTGTTTTGCCATCCTGCTCTCGCTCCTTGAAGTCTGCCACAAATATTACATGTAACACCCCAGCAGACCTGTCAAGCAGGATATGATACCCCAGCAGGATTTGACACTGTAATGTCAAAAGAGGCCCACTGTGTTTGTAGCCTATCTGGCTGGGGGGAGGGGGAGAGGGGGGTGGCCGGTTTGGAGGCGTAGGGGGTGGGGCAAAGAAAGGGCCCTACCCAGGTGTCAGCTAACATTTGCATTTGCCTATGACAAGGGAGGCTTCTTTGAAGTGTGCCCCAGGTATTATATGTAAATCCCAGCAGACCTGTCAAGCAGAATTTGACACTGTAATGTCAAAAAGGATGCTCACGTTTGCACCCTGCATATTCTGTCAGGTTCGGAGGAGCCATCTCTGCCCATTCAGGTCAGCCTAATGTTTGCTCCTGGTAGGCATTTCACACCCATTCACACCTATTCAAATGCTAAATACTGGTATGCAAAAGTGGGAGAAAAAATTTAAATGGGCATCCACAGGCTTTAGGAGAGAAAAAAGTAACTTTCTAGAAGTACCCTTTTCTTAATATTTATCACACATCTGACTACACCATTGAATTGGGCTTTAAATAACTATTAAAATAGTTGTTTATTTTTCTAGCTGTTTCCCAATCAAAACAAGTGTTACTAAATGTAATAATGTAACCCTGTTCTTATGGAATAGCCAGCCTTGCCACAGTGAAACTAGCTTTTAAAAGTAAGATTTTGACCTGTCAAAAGGGATTATTTTGACAGGTCAAATTTGCAGTTTAATACTGCAGCAGCCAGGCTATAAATGGCAATCCTGCAGTCATGTTTGTGCTGTCACTGTAGTGGATATCTCAATGGGTGCTGCAGTCCACTAGTGACATTTACCTTACAGGGCCTGGGTATATACTATGGTCTTACAGGTAAGTTTAATATGCCCTTCAGATGTATACAAATTTCAATATGTTTAAAGGTAGAGAGAGCACAGGCACCATACCACTGATTAGCAGGGGTAAACTTTATAGAGTTCAATACCCAGTAAAAACAGTCAAGGCAAAATTCTGGGGGTACACCATGCAAATGATTGTCAATTACTACAGATCCGTTCTTCTGAATGTATATATATTCTTTTCTTCAGCAACATCTGTAGTTTTTAAACCACTGGGATCCATTGCATATCAAACTGCATGTATTAAAATGGCACAAAAGCTAGATAATATCACCTCACCAGAAGGTGTGTCAAAGTTTTGCCTTTCATTGCATGATGTTTTGCATAACTTTTTTCCCCACTTGCATAAACCTGTCACACAATTTTATCATGCATTACCTCATAATTCCTAGGACTGGGCTTTGTGCTATATACATTTATGATACTTGAAAGATGTGTCCAATGACTGCCCTGCTCTACAGATTTCTAAGTCATTCTACCATACATCCACTCATCATAATTTCCTTATCCATTCGGCATGTGGCCAGTTTCAGGATTATTAAAGAAAACAATTACTTTGTCTATGTATATGTTTACAGGTAATGCCTGGGCTTTATAAATTCACGGCCACTGTAAAGGTCTTATATACCCACTGTCCATTGCTAAATTTACTTGAAATTAGGGTTTGCAGGCAGGGTCTTTGGGTGAAGCCTATTCCTGAGTTGCTTGCTGTGCCTATAGATGAGGAGGTCTGGTGACAATCATTAGCTGTTTTCCATCTCTTTTGAATTTCATTGAGTGCTAGGGAGAGGGGTGGGAAAATGGAAATCATGTGTTCTTTGACTTCATTTGCTCCTTTAGGCAATCAATGCTGTGTTAATGCTGGCAATGCTAATGCCCTGTTATAACTCTAGTACTAGAATAGTTGGGAAAGGAGTAACATTTTCCAAATACTATAAATCAGTGTTTCAGTGTTGTAAGTTAGTGTCTCTGTGTATAAGACTAGGGCAACCAAATACACCAGACTGAAATATGGGCTGCACACTATATCAATGCAGATCAACAATTCAGATCACAAATGCAACAGGTCTGTGCATAATGTGCTACTTGTAAGTTAATGTTGCAGTGCATTCCTGGTGGCTAAGGCCCAGAGGGCACAACACAAGGCAAAAAACTAGGAATACCCATTCAAATGCTCGTGGACCAGGGCCACACCGGAAGAAGCAATACACCACCTTGCATCACATCTCAATATTCGTCCCAGCACACCACAATTTGCCATAACATTGCCATACATCTGCCTTCAAGCCACATAATGCACCACTCCACACCATACAGCAAACAGAAAAAAATCACTCCACCCCCCCATATTGCCATAGCATCAACAGCACACATCACAACAGAATATGCAAAAGGTGCTGCGCAGCCCACTTAACCAAAGCACATATTGCAAACACACACATGACTTTTACGCGCCGCACCATTACTTACCATTCCACCCTCACACCATACCTTTTCATTCAGCATTTCATTAGCCTACTTTACATCACTTAATGCTCCCCATCCCCACTGCTGGACACAACATAAAAACGTATCACTCCACAACATGTCATCCATCTCCACCAGTCCAGAGATCACCTCAAACTATGCCAATTTATACTACATTCCATCCCAACCACATGCCTAACATATGACTTCCCAGTTCACTGTACCACACATAAAAGATCCATCAAAGCACTCAAGATATCATTGAATACAGAACACCCCTAACATACCACAATACCCCAAACATACCACCCATATGCCTTCATATCCATTCGCAATTCACAGTCCCACAACACATCACACCAACCATTCATCACCTCGTGACATCACAGAGATAGAAACACTGCTACCTTGTCACCACACAAAATGTTTGCATGACCTGTGACCTTGCAGTCCTGTTGATGGTCTATTAGCATAAGTACATAACTGTCACTACCTAAATAAAGGTATCCCTCCAAGGAACAAATACCAATGTGCACCATGGAGAATGCACAAATGAAGTAAGAACCAGAGAAAGCAGATAAGTTAGGAGTAGACGTCTCCATTTTAGTTATAAGCTAAAACAAAGACTTTTAATACTGCATTACTTTAAGTAAACAGCTGTGGCAAAGCGAATAAGTCTGGTATTGACTTCCAGCCTTTTGACTTTGTTAATGCTTGTTTTGTCATATTGTTTGCAAAACTGTCAAATAAAATGGCTGAAAGCACAACAACAAAAAATGGTCTCATAAAGCACACATTGTCATAGTACTTCCTGCCACTATAGGGCCCTACTTTGTGTGCTGATGTGCTCTTTGTGAAAGTGCATAATGCCGTCACTCACAGTGAAGTTAAGACAGTGGCTGATAAGGTCTGACCCATTGGCCCATGCTATATGCTGCCAGGGGCAGAAGTAAAAAGTGAATGACACAACAACAGACCAATGGCTCAAAAGGGCTGGCAAAAGTTCCTATTAAGTAATTATATCATATCTAATATTATAGATATTAGAAATAGATCTGGTTATTATAAATATAACGTTATACCTAAAAATGTGAAAACAACGACTTATTTTGTGAACAAACAATACTTATTTCCCAAATCAAGCTGTTATAAGAACAAGGTGCGAGAACTGTACACAGTGAAGGCACAATGCTAACACTGAAAACTGTTTCTTAAATGGCCTATACATACTATTGCTAAGTAAAATATAAAGGTCTATAAAATCAATTTATATAAAACTATCAAATCATTCTGAAAAACACGAACCTGCAAGCTTTCATAGCATAAGGAAACAGTAAAACCCAAACTATGTACCTTTATCCAAAGACAGGGGCCAGGTATCATAGGTCGCAAACCCTGGGTCTAAAACCAAAAACAAAGACTGCAGCACCACAGAGACATGGACCTATGTATGGTCTCATCAGGCATCACAAGCATTGCTTCAGACAGTCCTTACTTTGTAAAAAAATAAGTGCCAGGACCCGCGTCAGGAGCACACTGCAGCTTACACCTCCCATTGCCTCTGCCATAGCTAGCAATGACAGTACCAACACAACTACAAACTGTCACACTCCTACAAGTGAGATAATTCAGATCCTTCCAAGCCCCCAAAGCTATGAGAATGACTTTGGGGCAGGTAGTAGTCATTTTTAATGTATATGGGATTAATAAACAACTCTTTGTTGTGCTCATCTGTAAATTAGACAAACATCGCCACCATGTGGCAGATTTTCATAAGTGCCAATGCTGCCAATTAAGTGCTGGTGCCGAGCACCAGAAAACACCGGCTCAAATTAAGCACTGCAGCAGAAGGACATTCTGTAAAGGGAAACACTTGGACAAGGAGGATTACATTGCCCTTTTTGCTTGTATGTATAATTGTATTAGTTAAATCCCTTTGCTCCAATT
Organism: Calotriton arnoldi; assembly: GCA_963921515.1. NCBI lineage: Eukaryota > Metazoa > Chordata > Amphibia > Caudata > Salamandridae > Calotriton > Calotriton arnoldi. Next base: position 768,143 of record CAWUFW010005177.1, read on the forward strand.
TTAAACAAGAAATGCTTATGTTGTGTGTTCATGCTTTGACCATAGCATCCTTGTGTTATCTTTTTTTCAAAAATAAATGTCTGATGGTGCCTCCGTGTTTTGTTATCTTGTAAGACCAGCAATAAACTCTATGTAATTTACTTAGTTAAAGTTCCATATTTATAAGATACAATGTATTTCTAAGAGTTTTACTTTAATTCTCTATCAAACTAATGGGTAAACCTCTATATCAATGTAATTAAACTTTGAATTGTGAATGTCATACATATTACACAGTGTCTCCATATAGAGGCTGCAATAAATTAAACCCACTGCCAAAGAGTGGGGAACTGTGGCATCAGTATTCATTCTTCCACGTCCATTGGATTCAGCTAGAAAGCCTTTGGCCGGACGTGGGAAAAGAGGTTATGACATAGTAGATCCTTGGATGTGGCGCATCAGATCATGCCTATGCACAATTACTTAAGTGTAGCCTGACCCATCCCCTCGAATTTTACTCAGTCAGTCACCAGATCTCTCTCACTGATCCTGGGACTGGTTTCTGGCTTACAGCCGTCATCAGCCAGGCTATCTTGAATCCAGTGGCAAAGTGAGCACAGAGTCAGACTGATTTGCATATGGCCATGTCTGAACTGGGGTGGCGGAGTGAGCTAAAGAATGATGATGGATTAAACCCAGATCAGTTGACTGGGGGTGAGTGCTTGCAATGTTCAACACTCCGTCCATCATCCCCTTTGGTTTTGCTAAGTTCACCCTAAGTTGGCAGGGTATGCCCAGACGTGGGTCCCTTGTTCACTTTGCCACTGGATTCAAGATAGCCTGGCTGATGAGGGTTATGAACCCGAAACCGGTCCCAGGATGCTTGTTTCCGGTCCAGGGAAGACATGGCTTGGCAGTTCGGGCTAGACTGTTCCCATGAGGCACAGGGTCAGACTGATTTGCATATGGCCATGTCTGAACTGGGATGGCGGAGTGAGCTAAAGAATGATGATGGATTAAACCCAGATCAGTTGACTGGGGGTGAGTGCTTGCAATGTTCAACACTCCGTCCATCATCCCCTTTGGTTTTGCTAAGTTCGCCCTAAGTTGGCAGGGTATGCCCAGACGTGGGTCCCTTGTTCACTTTGCCACTGGATTCAAGATAGCCTGGCTGATGAGGGTTATAAACCCGAAACCGGTCCCAGGATGCTTGTTTCCGGTCCAGGGAAGACATGGCTTGGCAGTTCGGGCTGGACTGTTCCCATGAGGCACAGGGTCAGACTGATTTGCATATGGCCATGTCTGAACTGGGGTGGCGGAGTGAGCTAAAGAATGATGATGGATTAAACCCAGATCAGTTGACTGGGGGTGAGTGCTTGCAATGTTCAACACTCCGTCCATCATCCCCTTTGGTTTTGCTAAGTTCGCCCTAAGTTGGCAGGGTATGCCCAGACGTAGGCCCCTTGTTCACTTTGCCACTGGATTCAAGATAGCCTGGCTGATGAGGGTTATGAACCCGAAACCGGTCCCAGGATGCTTGTTTCCGGTCCAGGGAAGACATGGCTTGGCAGTTCGGGCTGGACTGTTCCCATGAGGCACAGGGTCAGACTGATTTGCATATGGCCATGTCTGAACTGGGGTGGCGGAGTGAGCTAAAGAATGATGATGGATTAAACCCAGATCAGTTGACTGGGGGTGAGTGCTTGCAATGTTCAACACTCCGTCCATCATCCCCTTTGGTTTTGCTAAGTTCGCCCTAAGTTGGCAGGGTATGCCCCGACGTGGGTCCCTTGTTCACTTTGCCACTGAATTCAAGATAGCCTGGCTGATGAGGATTATGAACCCGAAACCGGTCCCAGGATGCTTGTTTCCGGTCCAGGGAAGACATGGCTTGGCAGTTCGGGCTGGACTGTTCCCATGAGGCACAGGGTCAGACTGATTTGCATATGGCCATGTCTGAACTGGGGTGGCGGAGTGAGCTAAAGAATGATGATGGATTAAACCCAGATCAGTTGACTGGGGGTGAGTGCTTGCAATGTTCAACACTCCGTCCATCATCCCCTTTGGTTTTGCTAAGTTCGCCCTAAGTTGGCAGGGTATGCCCAGACGTGGGTCCCTTGTTCACTTTGCCACTGGATTCAAGATAGCCTGGCTGATGAGGGTTATGAACCCGATACCGGTCCCAGGATGCTTGTTTCCGGTCCAGGGAAGACATGGCTTGGCAGTTCGGGCTGGACTGTTCCCATGAGGCACAGGGTCAGACTGATTTGCATATGGCCATGTCTGAACTGGGGTGGCGGAGTGAGCTAAAGAATGATGATGGATTAAACCCAGATCAGTTGACTGGGGGTGAGTGCTTGCAATGTTCAACACTCTGTCCATCATCCCCTTTGGTTTTGCTAGATGTATGTGTGTATGTATGTATGTACGTGGAATTTCTATAGTTTGAACCGAGCCAAAAAGGCAGCAGAGCACCTTTCAGGGGCAAAGGCAAGCATACAGTTAATAAGTGAATGGAGGGATCACTGGTTATTAGATTGTTGTGATGTAGTGTTCTCTAAAGAGGTGTGTCTTCAAATCTTTCCTAAATTGGAGCGGCATTGAACAGTGCTTATGGATACAGAATGTTGTTCCAGATCCTGTGTGCATAGATGAAAAAGCACTGATGCATTTTTTTTTTTTAACACTTCTTAGTCTCCAGTCTGATTGTGGATTGCCTGCTGTTATGCTGAGAGCCACCACAGTTGGTGAATTTGTCTGCAAAAAAAGTGGGGTGCTGATCATCATGATGGTTTTGTATATTCTGTCACTGTTTTTGAATATATGGTGCAGGCTGGCAAGGAGAGCCAATGGAGTTCATTACAATGGGGATGATTTAATATTTCTTCCTGCCCTGGATGAAATGTGCTGCAGCATGTAGAATGTCCTGAAGGTGGGCCGGTGTGCAACAGTTCTGAAGTCACTCTCTGGCACAAATTGTTTCACTTCCTTTAGAAGAGAGTGCTGGTACCAGGGTTTTTTGAGAATGCGTTCCTTGAGGATGATATTGGTGTCCAAGGTGAATCCAAGTTATTTGGCATTTGATGAAAGTTGGGATTCAAAGATGGCAAGGTTAATTGAGCCATGTTTGGTACTATTTCTTGTGTGTTGTTGTTCTTTGCTTATTACACATATATATTTCACAAGCACTGTAATCAGGCTGTTTTCCCTGGTTTCCCGATCAATTCTGTGGATAGGTGAGTCTGCACTCTATTGTACTTGGATTTATTAAGGTCTTCCAATTGCCAATTACTTTAAGTCTGTCTGATACCTTATTATTTTTATTAAGAGAGCTTATATAGCACAACAGCTACCTGCAAGGGGGTTACCCAGGGCTTAGAGACTGATAGGGTAAAGTCAGAGCTCGCTAATTCAGAACAACCAGGTCATTAGCAGTTACGAAAAGAAGTCAGTGAGGTACAACATCTAAAAGTTTGCGGGAGGTTGTTCCAAAGCTTGGAGCCTTAGTAAGCAAAGCACCGTCCTCCCTTGCAAGTCCGTTTGATCACTGGACCGTAATGCATGAGTCGTTAGATAAGATCTCACAAGTCCATGGAGATAGCAAGGGCCAGCTCCTAATCTTGCTTGAGCCAGCGCAACTCCCTCAGGAGAGATGAAGCAGAAGCCCTTTTTGGGAGTCTGTAAAGTAGCCTGGCTGCCAAGCTCTCGACTACTTACAGCCTGTTCAAAGAGGCTTTATCTGCTCCCAGATAGAGGACATTGCCATAGTCCAGTCTGGAAAGAATAAGGGTCTGAATGACTGTACTTTGGGCTGAGAAAGGAAGAATCCAAAGGATTTTCCGCAGCCATTTCAGGAGACCAAAGCAGGTGGCAACCACCTTTGCAACCCGAGGCTTCATGGACAATTTGTCATCCAACAGGAACCCAAAGTTCTTCACCTTTTGGCTGGCTCAGTAATCAATCAATCAGGGAATTGTAAGCGCGCTACTCACCCGTGAGGGTCTCAAGCCGCTGGGGGGGGGGGCAGTTCAGCTCAGTCAAAGAGCCAGGTCTTGAGCGCCTCCCTGAAGATGTTCAAGGAGGGGGTGCGTCTGATGTCAATCGGGAGCTCGTTCCAGGTTTTGGTCGCGATGTAGGAGAATTCTCTTCCACCTGTTCTGGTTCTGCGGATGCGCGGGGTTTCGGCGAGGTCGGCAGATCGGAGGCTTCAATTGGGTACGTGGAAGGAAATTCTTTCGTTGAGGTATTGGGGTCCGGTTTTGTGGAGGCATTTGTAGGCGTGGGTGAGTATCTTGAATGTAACTCTCTTCTCGAAGGGGAGCCAGTGGAGGTTCTGCAGGTGTTGGGTGATGTGTTTGTGTCGAGGGATGCCGAGGACCAGTCTGGCAGCGGTGTTCTGTATGGTTTGGAGTTTGTGGAGCAGAGACTTGTTTATCCCGGCGTAGAGGGTGTTTCCGTAGTCCAGTCTGCTGGTTATGAGTGCGTGGGTGACGGTTTTTCTTGATTCGGGGGGGATCCATTTGAAGTCTTTCGGAGGATGCGGAGGGTGTTTAAGCAGCTGGAGGCGACGGCGTTGACCTGTCGGGTCTTAGAGAGGGAGGAGTCGAGTACTCCTTGTTGGGATCTCTGTATTCTGGAGATCCCAACAAGCTGAAGGAATTCTTGGATTCCTTGACTGTGTTTTTTGCCTTTCGTCCAGCCCAGTTTTCCTTGGATAGAACTAAAGTTGGATACCTGATTAGTGCCTTGTCTGGTCCTGCATTAGCATGGGCAACACCCTTGGTAGCCACAGAAGACCCACGATTGTCAAATTATGCGTTTTTTGTTGATTCCTTTAAACGGATGTTTGAGAGACCGGGGCTGGAAACCTCAACGGAAGAAGCCTTGTGTGACATCCAACAAGTGAGTCAGGACGTCTTGCAGTACATCGCACGCTTCAGGCAATTGGCGGCGGAAACCACTTGGGTGGAACGAACACTGGTAACCCTTTTTCGCAGAGGGTTGCGTGAAGAAATCAAAGATGAATTAGTACATTCTCCTCGTGCAGAAACTATGAATGAGTTAATGGACTTAACATTATCAGTTGAACATCGTCTCAATGAACGTCGTTTGGAGAGACGAAAGTCACGACTCCAGCAGCATACCGGAGTAACCCAACCTAATGTTCGTAAAACAGAAAACCCTGTGTCCGACATACAGCCTTCGACAGGAGAAGAACCTTTGCAGATTGGCTTAACTAGGGGACCCTTGTCTGAGGTCGAACGTGAACACAGAAGAAAACAAGGACTGAGTCTGTATTGTGGCGCCTCAGGGCACATGATTCGCAATTGTCCTACTCGTCCTCCTAGGCAGTCGGAAAATGCCAAATCCCTTCCTCTGTGAGAAGGGAGAGGAAGGGATGGTCTGGAATCCCTTCGATCTGTACCTCAAATGAAACTTCCTCCTCTTTCTTTCTTCTGCCTATGCTTATAAGGCTGCCAAATGGAGTAGAAGAGAAGATTCTAGCATTGTTGGATTATGGTGCCAGCGGGATGTACTTGGATGAAGCATGGGCTAGTGAGAGGCGAATTAGTCATGTCCCTAAAGAGATCCCGGGACAAGTACATACCTTGGACGGAACCCCCCTCATTTCCGGTCCAGTCAAAGACATAACACCGTTATTACAGCTTACATTTGGAAAACACCAAGAACACTTGTCTTTTGACCTGATCGCCTCACCCAGCCATGTCATGATCTTAGGTATACCTTGGCTGATCAGACATGACCCGTATAACAACTGGGAGACAAGGACCATTTCCCTGTTGTTGGAAAGTGGATTATTGGTAGGGGCAAATGTAGGTCTGCCACTGGCAATTAGGCCACTAACACATGGTAGGACTCCGCATAGGTCTTAGAAAATTATTCCTATGCTCAACCCTTGGTAACGTGGCTGCGAGCAGACAGGCTTAACTTCAAAGACAGGTATGTAAAGCATTTAAAAACACCAATTCAGTAAATAATTAAGACACAACACATAATAAAAATCCAACACCAATTTATAAACATAGGAAATATTTTTATCTCTAAAATGACACCAAAACAACAAAAATCCAATGTAGGGAACCGGAGATATGAATTTTCAAAGATTTAGCAAAATATAGCACTTAGAAACTTATAGCACCATATTGGGATACAGGCTCGCGATAGACCGACCCGAAGTCAAAGTTTCAGGCCGACCGCGATGGAGCCCTGAGCGGCTATACCTCGCGGTAGGTCCCGGTCACAGTTTTTACCTTCGGACTTAGAAACTTTTCTGGAGCTTTTCTTCCCGGGGTCCCTCGAAGCTCTCAGCCAGTCCGGATTCGGTGAGGGTTCGCCGGATAGCCTTTTTATGAGCTCCCGGTCAAACTTATGGAAGTCCGGTTCCAGCGGGACAAACCCAGGATCCAGGCCGACACGCGGTTGAAGGCAGGCGGCTTGGCTTTCGCCGTTGCTCCCGGTCACCTTTTCTTCGAGCGGACTTAGAAACTTTTCCGGAGCTTTTTCTCGCAGGGTCCCTCGATGCTCTTCACCAGGCCGGATTCGGTGAGGGTTCGCCAGCCTCGGATTTCTTCTACTCCCGGTCCAACTCTGGAAGTTGGACCGACGGAGCTTTTAGTGGGATGAACCTGGATGGCTTGGCCGGCTCGCGGTTGAAGGCAGGCGGCTTGGTTGGCCAGGTTGAGTCGGTCCCTATATGGAGCTTTTTTTTCAAAGTTCCTCCAAAGTTCTCCAAACTTCTGGAACTTCTTCCTGAAGTTCCCCAAAGGGTCCCAAAGTGTCTCAAACTCACTCCAAGGGTCTGGAAGCTCCAAGATGGTCCTTGAAAGTTGAGGACTTCAGTTCCCACAATCCACTTGGACGTCACCCTTACAAATCCACTGGTAGTTCTTCCAGTTGATGATCCTTGGTGGTGATGGTCCAGGTGAGCTCTGTTAACCTGTAGCTTGCAGGGAGTCCACTCTTTAGTTCTTTTGCAGCAAGGTAATCCACAGGGCTGTAGTTTCAGCTGGTGCAGTCTTCAGAGGACAGGCCTTAGAATTTTGCACCCTCAACTTCTCGGCATGGCAACGTCTTGCTTCCTTAAGTTTCAAGCAGCAGATCTGGAGGGCTCTGCCCCTCTCAGATACTTATTCCAAGTTCTCTGGGTCAGGCAGGAGGTCACTCCTGACCAATGGGAGCAGGGTAACTCCTCAAAGTTATGACCACATCCTGTAGAGTGTGGCATTATTTTGTCCCAGAGTGCATCAAATCTTCCAAATTCATAACGGCTGAGTTTCCAGCAGGGAGGTAAGAGCTGGCTAAACACACCCCTAGGATGGCTAATTTACTTAGACTCTCCCCCCTGCATCTGCTCATACCTTCCTTAAACCTATCATCTGCCTGAGGTGGAAAGTTCAGAGTTGTAAATGACACTGGTTTCTGCTCTCCTCTTTGAAGACCATGGTTTACGACGCCTCCCCCTGGCCTGGCATTCCTGTGGAACAGCGCACTGCCCTGCCAGCAGAGCTGGTTAACCCCAGGGCCTCTTTATCACCTCTTCAAGGCAGCCTGGCTAATCCACTTAACTCTGACCAATCAGGGCAGACCACTGGAAGGCTGAATCTGGACCTACAAACAAGAAAGTCTTATAACTTCTTGTATGTACACTTTAGGAGAAATTCAACAATATCATATTGTTGAATTTATTAATACCATTCGGGGAAGTCTTTGAATAGTACTTCTAGCCCTCTCCTATCAAGAGTTATTAGTTAATAACTTCCTACCATGTTAGCCTATGTAGCAGGGGATTTGCAATGGGAAAAATGACTTGGGCCATTTTTCCAGCACCAGGACTTACAAAAACATATTTTATAAGTACTTTGCTTATATCTACAGGACCCCCACCCCATGGGACACTTAGGTGAGACTTTAGGGGTTCTGAATCTGTAGAAATATTGCAGATCCTCACTTCACAATGCTCCTAGCATCAAAGTCGAATATGGGCAGCACTTTATCACAATGTGGGGCGTGAAATGTGAAATTTCACTTAACCCAGGGCATATAAAACTCATTTTATAAGGGTCTACCTTATAGATACCTGACCCCCAACCCCTGGGACACCTAGGGGAGACCCTGGGGGTTCCTAATATGCCATAACATTGTAGGTTATCCATTTTTAAGTGCCCCAAACACCAAAGTCGAGTTTGGGCACAATTTACTTTTTAAAAGCAGTCATGGCACCCAGGGCTGCTTTTAAAATTGACCTCAGGCCTCAGCAGTGCACACATGCAAGTGCAGAAGGCTGCTGGCCTCTAAACTGCCATGCCCTACTATATACTAGGGACTGATAGGTAGTTTCAATTCCTCTGCCCTATTATATACAAGGGGCTTATAGGATAGGTCATGCCAATCACAGGGGTACCCCAACCCATAGTGTACCCTAGTGTATGTAGGTGTTTTCACTGTATTCTAAGTGTTTTCAGCATAGCACTGGCCCTGGGCCTGGTTAGGCAAAGCCCAGGGTCAGTCAGAGTCAGTTACCACCAGTACCAATCAGCAAAATGATGGGGGGTGCCCAGGGCACAGGATGACCTTGCAACACCTGTCATCACACTTCTGTCAGCAGTTCTGTTATCCTACTGAAGAGTACTGGTCTCCTAAGGTAATGCCTATGATAAGAAAAGAAGCCTGTACCTCCGTTAACTCTGTCCAAGGCGTACCAAGTCACTACCATACATACGCTGACATCTTTCAGAAACCTACAAAGGCGACGTTACCTCCTCATAGGGAGTTTGACTGTGCCATTCCATTGGAACCTGGAGCAACAGTACCCTTCGGAAGAGTATATTCTCTCACTGAACCCGAGAAAGAGACTCTCAGACAATACCTCGAGGAAAATCTCCAGAGTGGTCTCATCGTTCGATCCTCGTCACCTGCCGGGGCACCCCTCTTCTTCGTCCCCAAGAAGACAAAAGATCTCCGACCATGTATTGACTTCAGAGGCTTAAATAAAGTCACCATCAAAGACCGCTATCCGTTGCCCTTCATTAAGGATATCCTGGAGTCGGGAAGAGGGGCACAAATATTCACCAAGCTGGATCTCAGGGGTGCCTATCATCTCCTTCGAATCAAGGAAGGCGATGAGTGGAAAACCGCATTTCGAACTCCATTAGGGGATTTTGAATACAGAGTTATGCCTTTTGGGCTGACCAACGCCCCTTCCATCTTTCAAAGGTTCATGGACAATGTGTTCTCGGATCTCCTAAACCAGATAGTGGTAATCTACCTAGACGACATATTGATCTACTCAGCAGCTCCTGAGTTACATCGCACGCATGTCATCCAAGTCCTGGAAAGACTACGCCAAAATAGTCTCTTCTGTAAACCTGAAAAATTTGAGTTTGACAAGTCCAAGGTAGAATATTTGGGCTACCGAATTAACAAGATGGGAATAGTCATGGATCCTCAAAAGGTACAGGCTATTTTGGATTGGCCATCACCTTCGACCATTAAAGTAACACAGTGTTTCCTAGGTCTGGCAAACTTTTACCGTCAATTCATTGACAACTTTGCTCACCAAACCAGCTACATATCCCAAACTCTAAAGAAAGAGTATCTCCGGCAAGGGTTCAAGTGGACCGAAGCCGCCGAACAGGCCTTCCAGTCTCTAAAAAAGACTTTCATGCAAGCACCCATATTACGACATCCTGACACAACGAAGTCATTTTTTGTGGAAACAGACGCGTCGGACAGAGCTGTTGGTGCCGTCCTCCTCCAACAACAAGAAGACGACGGACTGGAACATCCTGTGTTTTACCTGTCACATGTCCTGTCAGACTCTGAAAGGAGCTACTCTGTCCTAGAATGAGAACTACTGGCCATGAAGTTCGCCTGCCGTGAATGGAGACAGTTCTTAATGGGAACCAAGGAACCTTTCGAAATCAGAACAGACCATAGAAACCTCCAATGTCTCCGTAACATTCAATGCCAAAATAGTCGCCAAGCCCGGTGGGCTTACTTTTTTAGCCAGTATGACTTTGTCATTTCCTACATACAGGATCTCAGAACACTTTGGCAGATGCCTTGTCTCGTCGTTATCCAGAAAGACCTACGCTCCCACAACAGAACATAATCGAGCCAAAAAGAAATATTGGCATGGTTCAATCCTTCCTAGACAGGGTTCATTCAGAATATAAATCCATGAACCAAGAAGAATGGAAGAAGCTAATTGATCTGCTTACGCAACATGACACACACTACTACCACAGTAGGGCCTTATTCCTTCCCACACAAAAGGTGCAGCTGGAAGCCCTAGAAATGTGTCACGATTCTCCCGCGGCAGGTCATCGTGGTTTCAAGAGTACCCTAGAACTAATACTTCGCTCTTTCTGGTGGCCGTCGATAAGAAAAGATACTGAAGTCTATGTATCATCTTGTCCTGTCTGTGCCCAAGCCAAAACATTGCATACTAAACCCATGGTATTGCTTCAACCTCTACTTGTTCCACCAGCTCCATGGCATACCATATCCATCAACTTCATTTCCTCTCTGCCTCCATCTGCAGGCAACCGGGTTATAATGGTGACAATAGATTCTTTCACCAAGATGGCTCACTTCACCGCCCTTAAAAAACTACCTACTGCAAGAGAGCTTGGAAGCATCTTCATACAGGAGATATACCGCCTCCATGGCCTGCCACGGGTGATTGTATCGGATCGAGGCCCTCAGTATGTATCACGTTTCTGGAAACATTTTTGTAAAGCTCTTCATATTGAGGTGGCCTTGTCCTCCGGGTTTAATCCCCAGACCAATGGTCAAACGGAATGCTTAAATCAAGGGCTAGAGCAATTCCTGCGCTGTTATTGCAATGCAACTCAGAGCGACTGGTCCTCCTATCTACCATTGGCAGAATACTCCTACAACAACTCAGTCCATAGTGCATCCAAGACTACCCCATTCTTTTGTTTATACGGATTCCATTCCAGGACCTTTCCTTCAGTTCTGCAAGGCAACCCCTCTGTTCCAGCGGCAGCCTCTTTTATTCGCCACCTCCGAGCCATAAGATCTAGAGTTCATGTCTATCTCCAAGGAGCCAAGAAGAAAATGAAGGACACTGCTGACGTCCATCGCCGCCAATCTCCATCATACCAAGTCAATGACAAAGTCTGGCTGTCCTCAAAATTTCTACCTTTTCAGTTATCACGGAGTAAATTTAAGCCACGCTTTTATGGTCCATTCAAAGTTACCCAAGTGATGAATCCTGTGTCTTTTCGACTTCAACTGCCACATGCTTGGAGGATACATCCTGTTTTTCATGCCTCTCAGTTGAAACCCTATGTCTCGGATTCCTATAGGAGGGTTTTTTCTCGTCCACCTCCTGTTTTGGTCAATGAGGTATCGGAGTACAAGGTTCAGGCTATCTGTGACTCTCGTTTCTTTAGGGGTCGTTTGCAGTTCCTTGTCCATTGGGAAGGCTATCTCCTCAGTGATAACTCTTGGGAGGATGCTGACTCTGTCCACGCTCCTGTTCTTGTCCGCCGTTTTTTTGGGCTTTTTCCTGACAAGCCTGGGGCTGCGGGAGGGGGACCTACTGTTATGCCGTGGGCCACATCGCCACCCGCGGCGCTGCCCGTTTTCTCCTCACGGGCCGCAGTGCATCCCGCGGCGCCCCTCCCTCCTCTTCGGGGGCGCCGCGGTGCGGCACGGCGGCCCGCTGTTGCCGTTTTGGCGGGGTCACTGAAAGCACCCGCGACGCCTGTTGGTTTGCTCTGTTGGGCACGCCGCATACTTGCACGGAGGCCCATCCATGTCATGAGGCACCTTGGGGCACTACACTTACCTGGTGTTGGCATCTGGTGATCCCCCTTCCTTGGGGGCCATATTGTTGCTCTCCTCTTCTCAGTCTTGCCCCAGAAGGCAGTGGGGGAGGGTTACCTTCCTTCCTTACATGGCGATCTTCCTATACTGCACTTCACTCCTTTCCCTATCCAAGATGGCGACACCTCTCCTTCCTGTTTTGTCACTTCCTGTCCCTGTATGTCACTTCCTGTTTGTCACTTCCTGTATGTCACTTCCTGTTTTTTTCTGTATATAAGGGATCAGAACCTTTCCTTCCTTGCGTTGCAACACTCCTTGTCCCTGCTGGTGTGTCCTTGCTCCTATTGGTTCCTTGACTCTTATTTTGGTGATCCCTTCCTTCAGTTGGCGCTCTTGGTTCCCTTGCAACTTCTGCTCCAGCTTGACTTCCAGTTTTCTCCTGGTACCTTTTGGGCTCCTGGTCTTCCAGTATTTTCTTGTCTTCTCCTTCATTCCTGGAGTCTCATCATCATCAGAGGTTTTTTCCCTCCAGGGTTTTCCTCTTGGGACTCCTTCTGGAGGGCACTGGCTGCTTAGGCTTTCATTGTCGGCAGCACCATGGCTACTGGAAGGGGTCGCCCCTATCTTGGACAAACCAGGACTTACAAGAACCGAAGCCGGGAACCGTCCCAACGCCTCAAGACTGGTAAGAAAGACCCTAAACCCGACAGATTCGTTGGGTTCTACCGGTGAGGAAGGAACGGATCCAGTCGAGGGCAGTACCTTGTATGCCGACGTCGTGGAGTCTGGCAGTGAGTGTGCGGTGGAAGACGGTGTCAAACGCTGCTGAGAGGTCTAGGAGGATCAGGGCCATGGTGTGTCCTTGGTCGAGGAGGGTGCGGATGTCGTCTGTGGCAGCGAGTAGGGCGGTCTCCGTGCTGTGGTTGCTGCAGAATCCGGATTGGGAGGGGTCGAGGATGGAGTTTTCTTCGATGAATTTTGTTAGCTGGGCATTGACGGTCTTCTCTGTGACTTTGGCCGCGAAAGGGAGAAGGGAGATGGGTCAGTAGTTCTTGAGGTCTGTGGGATCTGCTGAGGACGTCTTGAGCAGGGGTCTGACTTCTGAGCATTTCCAGTCGTCGGGGAATATGCTGATCTTGAAGGTGGCGTTGATGGTTCGTCGTAGTTCCGAACCGATGGCGGTGGGTGCTTGGTGGAAGATGTGGGCGGGCAGGGGTCCGTGGGGGCTCCTGATTGGATGCCTTTCATGGTCGAAGTAGTATCTTCGGCGGTGACTGGGGTCCAGGAGGAGATGGTGGGCTGGCTGGTGTTGCTGGCGCGGCGTGTTGTTTCTGGGTCAGGTGTCTGGTCATTGAAATGGTTGTAGAGGCCCTTGATTTTTAGATGGAAGTAGGATCCGAGCTTGTTGACGAGGTCCTGGGAGGGGGTGTTGTTCGTGGTTTCGCTGGTGGGTTTGGTGAATTTCTGGATGACGCTAAAGAGTTTCTTGGAGTTTCTGGAGTTGGCGAGGATCTTGTTCTGGATGAAGGTCCTTTTGGTGGATCTGATGCGTTGGTGGTATTCTGTCATGGCATCCTTGTAGGTGGTACGGTCTTCTGGCGTTTTGCTGTTTCTCCAGTTCTTCTCGAGTCGTCTGCAGGTGCGTCTGGATTCTTGGTGGTCGGTAGTGAACCAGGTGGCCTTTCTGGGGTGCTGTTTGTTGGAGTTGTATTGTATTGTATTGTATTAAAACTTGTAAAGCGCACTGTCACCCAAAGGGTATCCTGGCGCTACCAGACGTGTGCTCAAATCGGCCGTAGATGGACAACCGGCAGTGATCAGATTGGTCGAGGCAGACAAATTATGAGATAGATCATTCCCTGGGATAGAGCCAGATTTTGACTCTTCCTAAACTGCATCAGCTCTTCTGACTGCCTAATGTCGGTAGGGAGTCTATTCCACAACTTTGCAGCCGCAATGCTGAAGGCTCTCCCACCTGCTTTTGTCTTTCTGAATTTAGGCACCTTGACCAAATTGGCCGATGATGAGCGGAGACTCCGGGTGGGGATGTACCATGAAAATTTGTTCTGCATGGGTATAGGACCAGCCCCATGCAGAGCCTTAAATACAATGCAGAGGGATTTAAACTTTATCCTCTCTGACACTGGAAGCCAATGCAGCTCCGCCAGGGTTTGCGAGGCGGAAGAGTATCTTGGTCTCGATAGAGCCAGCTTAGCCGCCATTGACTGGACCCTCTGCAGTCTCTCGATCAGATACTTTGGAGACTCCAGCAGCAACACGTTGCAGTAGTCCAGTCTACTTAAAATGACGCTTCTAACTACCAGTGCCCTGACCTGTGGGGGTAACATCGGGAGAATCTTCCGGAGCACCCTGATAAGGGCAAAGCAGCAACCAGCTGTTTTGATAACCTGAGTTTCCAGGCTCAGTTTGTTATCGAACATAACTCCTAGATTGCGCACCGTCTCTGAGGGAACTAGACGAGTAGTGGTCGGGATAGGCCAGAAATTATTTGGTAGTCGGAGAGGAACTTTGCCTGCTGCGCAACACAGGACTTCTGTCTTATCTGCGTTGAATTGTAGAGAATTTTCTCTCAGCCAGCCTGAGGCATCCTTCATGCAGGCATGGAAATCTTCAAGTGAAGTGAATTGGTCCCCCTCCACGGACAGGATAAGCTGCGTATCATCTGCATAGTTAATAAGGCTGACCTTGTGAGTTTTAATATTGGCCAGTAGGGGTCTCAGATAGACGTTAAATATTATCGGACTGATAGCAGACCCCTGAGGGACGCTGTATGGATTACTGGTGAACTCAGATTGAAATGGTGAAAGTGCCACTGCCTGTTGTCTGTTGGAGAGGTACGATTGAAACCATTTCAATGCTGTGCCCACTACCCCATGTCCTTGAGCCTGGCCAGAAGTATCTCATGGTTAACAGTGTCAAAAGCGGCGGACAGGTCAAGCAGAATCAGTATTGCTGACTGCCCCCTGTCCGTCCGCATTCGAAGATCGTCCAACACGGTTACCAGAGCTGTCTCCGTCCCATGTCCTGGGCGAAGCCAAATTGCACGTCCTCCAATTTGTCATTGGTTTCAAGAAATTGGGAGAGTGTCTTACTGACCACCCGCTCTATGATCTTTATCGGGTAGGGCAACAAGGAAATAGTTACGTAGGGGTGTGAGCTCGTCTGCGCAGCTGGAGATCCATCTGTGGAGTTCTTTGGCTGTGAGGTTGGCATCGGTCGAGGTCATGGGGGCGTCGCGTTTGAGGGTGGAGTTGAGCTGCTCCTCAGTGACTTTGCTCCAGTTCCTTCGTGAAGGGCGTGGTGCAGGTTTGGGTGGCGTGGGTTTGTCGACATGGAAGTGTACGCAGTGGTGGTCTGTCCATGGAGGTTGTGTGGTGTGGCTGAAGTGGGTGTTGTTTCATCCTGCGAAGATGGGGTCGAGGGTATGTCCTGCCTTGTGGGTAGGCGTGGTGATGAGCTGTTTCAGTCCGATGTTGGCGAGGTTGTCCAGGAAGGTGGTGGAGTTGGGGGTTGCTGGGGTTGTCGAGGTGAAAGTTCAGGTCTCTGATGAGTATGTAGTCCATGGAGGCGATGGCGTGGGGCACGATGAGGTCGGCGATGGTAGTGGCGAATGGGGCGTGAGGTCTGGGGGTCTGTAGGCGAGGGTGCCGCAAAGCGCGGTTCTAGGGCTGGTCTGGATCTGGAAATGAAGGTGTTCGGTGGTGGAGAGGGGGTCACTCGTGGTGGAGGTGGAGAGCTGGAGGGAGCTCTTGTGTGCGATGACGAGTCCTCCTCCCAGACGGTTGGGCCAGTCCTTCCTCTGGATCTTGTATCCGTCAGGGATGGCGGTGGCGATGTCGGGGGCGGAGGAGGCGTTGGTCCAGGTTTCTGTAAAGAAGGCGACATCTGGTGAGAGGGTGTCGAGGAGGTCCCAGATCTCAACGGCATGTCTGTGCAGGGAGCGTACGTTCGAGGGAGATGCACTTCAGGACTTCGGAAGTGTGTGCTTTCGGTGCGGGTGTGGTGAAAGTTCGGCGGCAATGACGGCAGGAAAACTGTCCGTCGGTGGTGCTCGGCATGGACAGCTGGCAGTTGTATTCCTTCCGGGGTTGAGTGCGAGGAGGGTGGTTGGGTCGTAGCGGTGGTTGGTCGGAGATCCAGGGTTCCTGGTGCTGGCCGCGGACGGGCGCAGTCGGGCATGCCTTTGGCATGCCAGGGGTGTGCCTGCTGTGCGGCCGCGCAACGGCCGCCATTAACTAGGGGAGGGGGGGACTTGCAGCTGGGAGGCGGGAGCGGGGAATCAGCAGGGGGGAGGGGCCGCGGGGGCAGCAGCGGCGGGAGGTAATGGGAGTGAAAAGAAAATAAGAGGAAACAAGACCAAAAACGGAGGAAAACCGAATAATTACACAGGCACAGTCAATACAACAACATGGGCACAGACAATACAAAAAGTAAATTAAAAACAATACCGAGCAGAAATGCGGGCACAGTGTGGGCCTCGAACCCCTGGCAGAACAGAGTGTGACAACAGTGGGGTCAGCGGCACTTACTAGCGGAGCTGCAGGGGGAGAGAGCAGGCCCCTGACCAGGAGGTCAGAGGTCTTGCTCGTGTTCCCTTGCAGCGGCCACCATTAAGTAGGGGAGGGGGAGGGACTTGCAGCTGGGAGGCGGGAGCGGGGAATCGGCAGGGGGGAGGGGCCGCAGGGGCAGCAGAGGCGGGAGGGAACAGGCGTGAAAAGAAAAGAAGAGGAAACAAGACAAAATACGGAGGAAAACCGAATAATTACACAGGCACAGTCTATACAACAACAGGGGCACAGACAATACAAAAAGTAAATTAAAAACAATACCGAGCAGAAATGCGGGCACAGTGCGTGCCTCGAACCCCTGGCAGAACAGAGCGTGACAACAGTGGGGGCAGCGGCACTTCCTAGCGGAGCTGCAGGGGGAGAAAGCAGGGCCCTGACCAGGGGGTCAGAGGTCTTTCTCGTGCTCCCTTGCAGCGGCCGCCATTATATAGGGGAGGGGCAAGGGACTTGCAGCTGGGAGGTGGGAGCAGGGAATCGGCAGGGGGGAGGGGCTGCAGCGGCAGCAGCGGCGGGAGGGAACGGGCGTGAAAAGAAAAGATGAGGAAAGAAGACAAAATACAGAGGAAAACCGAATAATTACACGGGTACAGTCAATACAACAACAGAGGCACAGACAATACAAAAAGTAAATTAAAAACAATACCGAGCAGAAATGCGATGCGGGCACCGAACCCCTGGCAGAACAGAGCGTGACAACAGTGGGGGCAGCTGCACTTACTAGCGGAGCTGCAGGGGGAGAGAGCAGGTCCCTGACCAGGAGGTCAGAGGTCTTGCACCCAACTTTTGAGGCCAGTGTTGTGGGCCCCATAGGGCCGAGTTCTTTCCCAATACCAATACCTCAGTCTTTTCCCCATTCAGTTTCAGGGAATTCACGTTTATCCAAGAGGCAACCCCAGCCAGGCAGGAGTTCAGGGCCTCAGAGGTATGATTCTACATGGAAGATAGAGAGAAGATAATTTGTGTGTCATTCGCGTAGGAGAAAATGGTCAGGTCAAAGCTTTCAACCAAGTCAGCCAAAGGTTGGACATAGATATTAAATAATGCCGGACTTAAGGCTGAACCTTGAGGAACCCCTGTTGTAAGTGCATGTTGTGTGGAGGAGGCATTTGCTGAGGAGACCCGAAAGGAACGGTCACTCAGGAAAGATATCATCCAAGATAAGGATGTACCTTGTAAACCAGTCTCTCCAGCAGCGTAGTGAGTGACACAGTATCAAAAGCAGTGCGTAGATCTAGTAAAATCAATGCTGCCATCTTGCCATCATCCAGGAGCTGTCTAAAGTGTTCTGTGACTCCTAATAGGGCAGATTTCGTACTGTGACCTGGTCTGAACCCCATCTGCAAGGGGTGTAGCCGGTTATGGGTCTCCACAAAAACTGAAAGTTATCTGTTGACATACTTTTCCAGGATTTTAGCCATGATGGGAAGCATGGAGATAGTTCTATAATTAGACCACTTCAGAGGATCCAGGTTAGATTTCTTCAGGAGGGGCAAAGCCAATGCGCATTTCCAAGGCTGAGGAATGCACCCTGCCTTTAAAGAGGAATTCAGAAGGTCCAACAGTAGCTGCAAAATATCAGGATCCAGAGTGTGAGGCTTAGCTGGAGCAAGAGGGTGTATACTGGACCCTGAGTTTATAGACTGTATCAGTGATCTGAGTAACGGCTGCCCCAGCATGTCCCATGCGTTAAGTTTCTGCTTGGCGGGGTTATGAGGGTCCTCCGTAGTTAAGGACGTTGTATTAAGGCACAATAGAGGCAGACCAAGCCCCCCGATTTTAATGAGAGTTGGATATCCGCAACTTTTTGACAAAGATAAGGGAAATTTCATTGCATTGAGTCTGGGAGAGTATGGGGGAAGGAGCAGCCTTAAAGGGGTCAGAGAATTCTTGCACTACCCTAAACAGCATTTTTTGGGCAGTTTTGTGCAGAGGTAATTTGGTCTGAATAAAAGGTGGCACGAGCAGTTCTACAAAGCCCATGGTAGTTTTTCAATACACTTTTATATTCCAGTTTTGCTTCTTCATCATACTTGAGCCTCCATGCTCTCACTAAACCCTTGCATCTGGTTTTCTCAGCGTGAAGCGCCTCAGTAAACCAAGGAGCCAGAGGGTAAGTCCTGGCAGGTAAGATGAGCTTAAAAGGCAGGAAAGTCCTGCAGCCAGACGTCAATTCTAGGCTGATCACACACGGCCACGTGGGTTAAGTTAGGCATTGTGTTCCTCAGTAGGTGATTAAGAGCTGAGGTATCCAGCCTCGACCAGGCTCTAGTCCTGACCAAAGGTCTAGCCCTATCTCTACAAGAAATCAATCCTGTTGAGACAGTGAACGGTACCGTGTGATGATCTGACCACAAAAGGGGCACCGTAGTAGCAATAACTAGATTATTTTATTTAGAAAAGATTGGATTCAAAAGGTGGCCTGCTGTGTGAGTTGGGGTGGAGTTAAGTGTCAGGTTCATGGCTCTAAGATCCTCGATCAAAGTCTGTCCAACGCTACAGAGAATATCTTCTAGGTGAATATTCAGGTCACCTAAAATAATAAAGTTAGCTGATTTAAGAATAAGGGGCGTCAAAATCTCAGGCAGCAGCATGCTCCAATTCCCTGCGTACCCCAGGGACTTATATATTAGGGCACCAGATACAGTAAATTTTGAAGTTATTTCCTCTTAGAAGTAGACTGCTTTGCAGGCTGGGGCAGACAGTTCTTGGATTTTGCATTTCTATATGTTTTTAAACATAATGGCAATCTCCCCCTCCTAATTTGTTGGGTCTATCCCTCCTCATGATGGAGTAGCCTTGAGGAAGGGCCACTATCACATCTGGCATAGAGGCCTCATGGAGCCAAGTTTCTGTAAGAAACATGGCTTTTGGTGCGTGGTTCACCACAAAATTGTGGCGATGTTGCTGATGTCTCAGTAGAGAGCGCACATTAAGGCTATATAAACAAAACTTGCTGTTAGACCCGGGATGCAACACTGGTTTCTCATTGCTCCCTAGCACATCTACCTCACACTGCCAATTGTCGCATCAGAGTAACCAACGTAATGGAACACAGGCTTCAGTATTATGACGTGGAAGCGCATAGTCAGAATTTTAAAATATCAGGAGGTCAGGGATAGCACAACTATAAGGTGAGGTTATGAAGTAGTCTTAGGACACCACCACTGGATGGCACCAAATTAGAAGAAAAATCCAAAAGATACCTTTTTATTAGTGTCCAGGGAGCACCCCTGTAACAATATTTTGCCTAGAATACTGAACATCCCTGCACGTTCCTACTTGTAGGCCAGAAAGCATAATCTCTGTTATTCAGTGGAGTGCAATGCCATCACAACAGTGAAAAATAAAATGTGTTTGTTACGGGTGCAGCTTCAGCCTGGGGAAAATGTAATGTTGGTTTTTTTTCCACAACAAATTTTATTGTTGACAGACACAAGAGCCCTGGCAAAACCAGGGTAGCACATTGTATGGGTATCATGGCAACGGTAAGGATGTCAACTTTTACAATATACAGTTGTCGCAAGTTGGAAAATGCAAATATCTGAATTAAGCTCAAACAAACATTTGAAACAAAAACATCAGTGCCACGATGTCAGTATATAAGTTACCATATAAAAACTCCGATCGTGATAGTTGGATACAGGCATAGTTATTATCAGTGTTGGTACCCAGCATTTGATCTTCATGGCAAATCTTCATTGTGCAATGTAGGGGGGATAGGTTCAAGATAAAGACCCCGATAATCCGCCCACCGATTCCATATTTTCGGGTGTTTCTGGGGGTATCCCCGAGCCTTAAAAATTGGTATTTCTAAACCCCTGGAAAAGTCAAGGCCCTGTTTCCAGGCTCCCACGGATGGTGGGGAGGCCTCTTTCCAAGCCCTAGAGATGTCCCGCTCAGCCAGCGTAAGTCCCATATATAACAAATTACTTTTGTACCTATTACCACCAATTCTCTCAGTAATATGGGGCATGACCAAGAGTGGCGACTGTGGAATGTCCCACCCCAACACTTCAGAGAGACAAGCCAGCACCCCACGCCAAAACCTCGACAGGACAGTGCACTGCCATACTGTGTGAAGGAGAGTGCCCTCTGCAGTTCCGCAGCGCAGACAGAGGGGGGATGCAATCATTCCGGCTCTCCAAAGCCTGTAACAGGTGAAGTACACCCGATGGAGGTATTTAAATTGTATGAGGCAAAGTAGCGCAGCAATGGCCGCGCGGGGACCTTAAGATCTTTCTGCCAGGCGTCTCTAGTCTTGTTGAGTGTGGTGTGGCTATTGGTCACCAATGTGCGGTATATTGCTGTAATTTGATGTGCACCCATTTCTCCCATGAACACCTTGGCCTCGATACGGTTGAAGTCAGGAATATTATCTTGTCGTGGTATAGAGGGGGAGAATGCATGGCGGAATTGGAGGTATCTGTAGAATTGCGACCGGGGCATGTCGAATTCGTATTGTAGTTCCTGGAAGGATTTCAGGATCTGGCCATCGAGGACCGCCCCAACCGTTGAAATACCAATGGCATCCCAGCCCACAAAACCCTGCAGCCCGGACAGTTGTGGTAAGAGGCCATTGTGCCAGAGAGGGGTTTTCTTAGTCAGTCTGCCCCACCGTCCCATTCTAGGCAGAGCTTGTCGCCACGTCACAAAGACCGTCCTGGTTGCAGGTGGTAGCGATTTAAGTGTCGAGCTTGAGTATAGGAATGTGTCTAGTGATTTAGTATCCATTAACCAGCGCTCAACTGGCTCAACTGCGTAGGCAGGGTTACGTCTATCTCCATACCACCAATTGTTTAAGATGAGGAGATGTGAAGCGGCATGATATGCTTGGACGACTGGAGTCGCAAGACCCCCACATATGTGGATTGGAAGCATGTTCTTAGTGCTACATGTGCGGAGCCCCTCACCCCAGAGGAAGTGACTAAGGACGGCATTTAACTGTCTGAACCATATAGGCGATATTGGGTAAGGGTGGTTCTGGAGTTGGTAGAGGAGACGGGGCAAAGAGACCATTTTAAAAATGGCCGATCTACCAAAAATTGATAATGGCAAGTGTGACTAGGAATGCACCTATTCTTTAACCTGGGCCAGTTAAGGGGCCAGATTCTTGTCCCAGGAGACGGATTGAGACACCGACAGGAACACCCCAAGGTACTTAAACCCATCTGGAACCACTGTCACCTCGCTCGTCCAAGCCCCAAGCTGGTCTCCTCCCCGCAGAGGCCACAGAAAGGATTTGCGAGCATTCATATAGAGGCCGGAGTTTTTGCCAAAGATTTGCATTATCCGGAGCAGACGTGGGCCGGATCTATTAGGGTGCGTTAAGAAAAATAATATGTCGTCTGCATACAGCGCTATACGGTCAGAGACCTCCCGAGACCACTCAAAGCCATAGACTTGGGCATCTATTCTCACCCAAGTCACAAGCAGTTCCATG
The DNA here is from genome assembly GCA_963921515.1 of Calotriton arnoldi. Taxonomy (NCBI): domain Eukaryota; kingdom Metazoa; phylum Chordata; class Amphibia; order Caudata; family Salamandridae; genus Calotriton; species Calotriton arnoldi. The sequence continues at coordinate 789,968 of CAWUFW010005177.1, forward strand.
GCGAGTGCGAAAAGGTAGGGAGACAGAGGGCATCCCTGCCGGGTACCCCGCCGAATGGGTAATGGCCGCGAGGTCTAGTCAGCAACCCGAACCGCAGCAGTAATGTCTGTATACAAGAGGCCAATGTATTTAGTGAGTTGGGGGCTGATATTAAGGTGGCTCAGAAGTGCAAAAAGGTAAGTCCAGCTAAGGGAATCGAATGCCTTGTCAATATCTGCAAAGAGGAGCGTGGTTGGCTCGTCCAGCCGATCCACTGAGGCTATAGCTTTATGTGCATGACGGATGTTATGTCGGGTGGCACGACCGGGCATAAAGCCGGCCTGGTCCGTATAGATTAACTCTGTTATATGCGGGACAATGCGGTTTGCGATGATTTTAGCTAGGAGTTTCGCCTCAACGTTAGGTAGGGATATCGGTCAATGAGGTGTGTAGTTCAGGGGCCGGCCCGGTTTTTAAAAAATCACTATTTCCGCATGGCGCCAATCAGCTGGGAGATGGCCTTTATCTGCCGCCGCATGGAGCGCCACTAAGTAATGAGCTGTCCGTTGAGATTGGTACTTCTTATAAAACTCGCAAGGGAATCCGTTCGGGCCTGGTGCCTTGCCCGAGCTCATGTCGGCTAGGGCACTTTAAATCTCTTCGGTCATGAATGGGACATCTAGGTCTTCCTGCACCGAGTTCGACAGGGACTTTGGAGGCAGGTCAGCCAGAAACCGGTGAATGGTGGCCTCTGGGAGGGTCTCCCTTGGGGCATATAAATCTGTAAAATAGTCAGCAAAGCTGGTCGCAATTCGTGCAGGGTCAGTGAGTACCTCGCCAGCAGGGCCTAGAACTCCGGGGAGAGTCATGGGTCAAAGTGTCTGCTGGCAAAAGCAGTGTAGAAGGGCGCTGGACTTATACCCCCACTGATATATCCGGCTATGAGTAGCAAGCCAATAAGTTTTGGCTTCATCCAACAGGTCACTGGCGTACTGCTGTTGCATCATGCAGAGTTGACGACGGATCGCACCACTATTCTCGTCCCTACTCCTACGCTCCAAGTCAATGAGTTGGGCCTCGGTTCGTATCATTTTTTCACGGTGTTGCTTACGTCGTGCAGTGCAAAAGGCAATGTCTGCCCCCCTTAGTGTTGGCTTCATAGCTTCCCACAGGAACCCGGGGGAATTGACTGTGCCCACATTGTGGGAGAAGTATTCAAGGATGGCGGTATGCATCTGCTGGCGGTACTGTTCGTCCTGCAGGAGCCATGACGAGAGCCGCCAGCGGGGCGGGGAGTGCCTGGAGTCGAAGCGCATCAGTAATGCTACTGGGGAATGATCTGACAAGCCACGGGGCAATATCTCTACTGTCTCAATTCTGTGGAGGTGGGGAGCGGAGAGGAAGATATAGTCAAGGCGAGAAAACGAGTCATGAACACTCGAGAAGTACGTGTATCCTTGCTCTGTCAGGTGTAGTTTCCGCAGGTATCTACCCATCCCATCCCTTGGGTCAATGTCTGGAGTTTTGATTTGCGCACATCAGCCCGCTGTCCTGTACTACGCCATCTGTCCGTCAAGGGACACATCACATCATTCTAGTCTCCCCCGGCTATCGTCAAGCCCTGTGAAATCTCCGGCCAGAGAGATGTCAAGTGCTCCACTAAGTTCCAGGACAAGGGTGGGGGGGCATATACACTACCAAGTAGAGTAAGGCGTTCGCCATATAATGTACCCGTCACCACTATGTATCTGTCCTGGAGGTCTGACCAGATCTTATCATGGACAAATGGTACCCTGCGATGGATTTGGACCACTACCCCCGAGAGCCTCTAGTGAAACCAGAATGGAAGGTCTGGACAAAGCCAAAGCGTGCGAGACATGGTGTCTTGTAGCCCAACAGGTGAGTTTTCTGTAGCAATAGGATATCGGTTTTGTAGCACTTGGCCTGGCGAAGTATGGCTCCCCTTTTAATCTTGTCCAGCAAGTCACGGACATTCCAGCTAATAATATTCAATCCCCGCGTCTGGGTTTCTGTCATGTCAGGTGCCTAACGTGTATGTGAGATCGTGAGAATGTAAGCTAGCAAGTGGGTACCATAATGCGATCGAATTCTATAAATGAGATGAATAATTGTGGCACTGAAAATCAACATGAACTTCCCATTAAACCAACCGCCCTCCCCCCCAATACCTCAACAGTTTTGAAGCATCTGTTGCGGCACGATGAGCGTCCCGCCCCCAACGGGGGGTAGGATCCACTCCCTGCCAATGGATCCCCAATGAACATCCCTTGTACATTAAAGCGTCTTCAGAACCACTGAAATGTACATGCATATGTAGCCCAATTTATCTCAGCCATCCAGTTTGGTGTATCATATATACGACTCTGCCAGCATGAGTTAGGATGATGTAGAAGTTTGTTGACCCTCCATTACATTTCTACGAGAGTTACTGCGAGTCTTGGACCTTCTCTTAGACCGTGACCGGCGTTGTTATTTTCCACTGATTGTCGGCGCTGTTGGACCACTCTGGTGTAGTCTGGGAAGATCATTATGGGCTGAGAGGTGTAGGTAAGGGCCCCCCTCAGCCTGGCCTGTTGTACAATCACGTCTCTGTCCTTATAATTAAGGAATCGGGCAATAATTGGCTGCGGACGTGCCCCGGGTGGCGGTTTCTGCTGTAGAGCCTGATGTGCACGTTCGATTATAAAGCAGGTAGACAAGGAGTCAGCTGGGAGCCAATCTGTAAGCCATTTGGTAAGGAAGTCTGCAGTATTATTGTTTTCGCAGCCCTCAGGGAACCCCACGAATCGGAGGTTATTCCTTCGAGCGCTACCTTCTGCGCCTTCCACTCTCGCTGCCAGGCCACGTGTTAGTGACTCCAAGCTGGACATCTTCTTTTGAAGGGTGCTCACTATATCTTCGGTTGTAGAAATCAGTGATTCGGTTTCGGTAATCCTCTGCACCCATTGCGAAGGTCTTGCCGAAGGAGCATAACGTCTGAGCCGACCGCACCAATTTTGGCTTCCAACATGTCCCTGGACTGGGTGATAGCCGCCAGTAGCGCTGCATTGTCGGGTATAGTAGTCGCTACATTCTCGGGCCAGGCGGTTGGGCCCCTGCACCGGTGTATTTGTCCATCGTGGATTGTTTGGATGTGGCCCCCAGTGGTTTATCTTTAGCCATTGTGTCTGGGCCCTAGGGAAGATGCCACAAGATATATATCCTTGGCAGGCCCAATGTCGGTAGGCGGCTGCAGAGTAATGTTGTGTTTGACTTAGTGAACCACTTACGTATGCCCGAAGCTCTGTGATGCCATTCCATTCCATTTGGAACCTTGGGCATAGGTAATGGTCAACTGGTGAGTTGAGGTGAGACCTGCTCTGAGGACGACACTGCTCTCGGTGTCAGGGAATTACTTCATTAAAGATATTTACTTCTCCTCACCTTGTTGTTCCCGCGTATCTTTACATGTAATACCCTGATCTTTCCTCTGCTCGGGTCTCGAGACTCTGTTCCAATCAGTCGAAGGGTGGGTACGGATCCACTGCCTCCCCTGGTTACAAAACACCTATAGAGATGATCTGATCTGGGTTTATCCCCACCAGATCCACATCGGGCAGCCTTAGAAGGCTGTACTATGCTCTATTTCACCGGGACCTCCCGAACTGCCCCAATGCAGTGGTCATGGCTGTCGACCTCAAAAAAGCTTTCGATTCCCTGCGCTGGGACTTCCTGATGAAGGTAATGCATGCCATGCAATTGGGTGAGGACTGGATCAGGTGGGTTGGGCTACTCTACACTCTCCCATTGGCCAGGGTTAAGACGGGCGGCACCATCTCAAACCCCTATGAGATCTATAGAGGAACCAGGCAGGGATGCCCCCTATCGCCCCTCCTGTTCGCACTGGCTATGGAGCCACTGGCTGTGCAGTTCAGGACCGAGTGTGGCCGTCTTGGCCTGACACTGGACAGGAGGGAATACATGATATCCCTCTATGCAGATGACATCCTTCTATATCTGCGGAATGGCGAGGAGGGGATCACGGACGCATTAGATATCCTAAATGCCTACCCCACCTTGACTGGCCTGAGGGTAAACCGTGATAAGACTCATGTTTTCCCCCTAGACCCAGTAGTCCCCTGTCCCCGGACACTCCCGGCGGGCATTAAGTGGTCCCCAAGATCTTTTCGATACCTGGGTATCCAAATATTCCACGACCAAAATCACCTCTACGACGCAGGAATCCAGGACAAGGCCCTCGACTGGATCCGCTCCTTCCTCTCCGGCAGGATGCAGCGGGTCAGACTCCCCCCTTTCCTCTCGGACCCCACACCTACCACCTGCGGAGTCCCCCAGGGCTCCTCCCTCAGCCCGACGCTCTTCAACGTCTACATGGCTCCACTCGCCCCATCGTCAGAACCTACGGACTCAACATCATGTCATACGCAGACGACACCCAGCTCATCCTCTCCCTATCCAACGAGCCCAACACCGCCAGACGCAACTTTCGAGAAGGCATGGAAGCCGTCGCCAAATGGATGAAAAACAGCTGCCTACAACTAAACACCAACAAAACAGAAGTACTCATCATGGGCCCAAACCCCGATGCCTGGAGCGACACCTGGTGGCCCCCCGCCCTCGGAAACCCGCCAACCCCCACGGACCACGCACGCAACCTGGGAATCATCCTGGACTCCGAGCTCAAAATGGACCGCCAGATCAACTATGTCTCGTCTTCCTGCTTCCACACCCTCCGCCTCCTTCATAAGACCTTCAAATGGATCCCCCTCAAACACCGAAAGACCGTCACTCACGCCCTGGTCACCAGCAGACTCGACTACGGCAACGCACTCTACGCCGGAATAAACAAAAACCTCACCCGCAAGCTACAGAACATCCAGAACGCCGCCGCAAGACAGGTCCTCAACCTGCCAAAACACTGCCACATCTCCCAGCACCTGCGCACACTCCACTGGCTCCCTGTCGAGTCGAGAATCACCTTCAAGATGCTCACCCACGCACACAAGGCCCTCCACGGCACCGGACCAGCATACCTGAACAGCCGACTCAAATTCCACGCACCCCAAAGGACCCTACGATCAGCCCAGCTCTCCTACGCCGTGGTCCCCCGCACCAGAAAGACCAGATCGGGAGGCCCCCCCTTCTCCTTCCTCGCGGCCAAAGCATGGAACGCCCTTCCGCTCCACCTCAGACATACAACATCGCTCCCCATCTTCGCAAGAAACCTCAAAACCTGGCTTTTCGACAGACCCCCTCCTTGATGGATGGAACCTGCATCCCCCCCCCCCAGCGCCTTGAGACCCTTACGGGTGAGTAGTCGCGCTTTAACAAACCCCTGATTGATTGACCTTTTAGACGGTAACCTAAATCCAGCTCTCCGCTCACTAAAATCGGCTATGACCTTCTGGCGCTCCCTTAAACTCCCCACTATGTCGAGAATAGCGCTCTCTAAAATGGTTATGCTGCCGCGCCTACTTTACTTTTTTGTGAATTTACCAGTGGTCATCCCGAAGACCTGGTTTAAAGAACTGGACATGCTATTGAGAGACTTGATATGGGACGGGGACCGCAACAGGGTGTCGTTAATTATAGCTCGGAGATCCCTGGGTTGCGGTGGTTTGGGAGCCCCGGATTTTGAGGCATACTACCTGGTTGCCCAGCTACAGTGGCTGGCTCAATGGTTTGAGGGGATTGGACTGGAGACACTTGACTGCCCGCCAGGTTCTAACACGAAACGGGAATTACTGGCTTGGTTGATACTTCCGGGGAAGCGAGGGCAACTTCGGGGTGTCCTGGCCACGGTGGCCCGGAAATGTTGGCGCAGAAGCATTATGCGATTACCAGAAACTGCGCTGTACTCGCCCGGCCTCCCACTGATAGGACTACCAAGTGGAAAAGCTAAAACCTCCTTCTTTACTGGGTACCACCTATGGGAGTGGGAAGGCGTAGGCCTCTCGAGAACGGGAGACTTATATCTAGAGGGGGCACTGATCCCCCTGGAGGAGTTGATTTCCCAATCCGACCTGCCCTGTGGGCAATTCCTGACTTATCACAGGATTCGGAAAAGCTTCCAGTCTCTCTGGGGGGCAGGGACACATGAGCCACATACACATAGACTTCCACATGCCATGATTACATTGGGGTCGGCGAGACATCTCATTAAATGGCTCTACCGGGCCCTGAGAGAAATGATTGAGGATCCCCTACCCACACTGAGACAGAAATGGGAGCTAACTATAGAACATACCATCGCTGAGGCGGAATGGAAACAAGTGCTGAGGCTGCCTAAGACGATCTCCAGGAACGCTAGCTTCAAATACACCCAGTTCAACATTCTTCACATGACCTACCTCACTCCGCACCGACTTAATGTAATATGGGGCAGCACTGACAACCAATGCCCGCGTTGTGCACAGCCTGACGCTGACTTCAAACATATGGTCTGGAGCTGCCCCTCCCTTTCAGCTTACTGGCATCATATACTTGGGTCAATACGCACAGTCCTAGACCGCGCCTTCCCTTACACGATGGACACATGTGTGTTGGGCTTATTTCGTAGGCCCACACCTAAAAAAATAGGAAATCGATTTATAGATTTAGCTCTGTGTTGGCCAGGAGGCGAATAGCCCTCAGATGGAAATCCCCTAGTGCCCCTGGTGTCCAGCAGTTGGAGGAGGATGTTACGGCCTGGGCCCGGGCGGAAGAAAGAGCACTGATAGAGGAGGATAGCAGAGGGATAAGACGCCGCCCTATAGCGGACTTGTGGTCAGAGGTAGTGCGGGAATGGGAGGCAAGGCACGAAACTGAGAGCGATGATACTATTGTGGCACCCCAAACCCCTCCCCCCCATAATAGACAAATGAAACCAATTTATAGCCAGACCCCGCACATTGACAGAAACCATTGACCCCTCTAAGGGATCACTAGTGGACCTCTGAAACCTATCGACGAATATAGAATGTACACAGTGGCTGCCTGCCATCAGTTTGATCTAACGAAGATACGCATAGCCTGATTCCTCTCCATAGATGCTCTTGTTGTTAATAAGTTTTGTAACGTAAATGTTTTCTACACGTGATCTGCAGCTAGAATATAACGTGTGGCTCATGCTGGCCTGACTTAACCCTCGCCCCTGTAAGTTACCTCGCTAAAATTTGTTGGCTCTGAAAGCAGCAGAAGCGCACAATCGATATATGTTTTTTCAAGTAATTCTTTCTTTTTTCCATTCTTGTCTTATCTGCTTCTGTGCCCTTGAACTTACCAACTGACAAATACTTGCAATTCTGATGGAAAGTACTTGGCTGTGATTTGTAACAACTGTGTAAAAAACGAATAAACAGATGTTTAAAAAAAAAAAAAAAGATGATCTGATCTGATCAATGTGCTTGCAATATCTGCCTTTTCTTGGGATCAAAGTGTCAATAAAATGACAACAGCCTAAATTGTGCTCCAGAGGAAGGTGGGCTCTCACCCCTCCTTCGACACCTGGGGACCGATTCACAAAAGGACTTACGACTCGTAAAGTTACAAGTGGGGAGTCTCCGAACTGCAGTGCTCAGTGCGGAGATTTCGCCGCAAAGACTCCACCACGAGTGTGGAGACGGCTCACTCATAACTTAATGAGTCGAAAGTCCCTTTGTGAATCGGGTCCCCATCTTGCCCGGCTATCCTCCCACATCTCCTCTGGGAGGCGGGCCAGCATGACATGACAGATGTAAACCCCTCAAGGTGATCCGACATTTTCATTGATTTAAACATCAATCCCACAAGCCTTGGCTTCAGGAGATGTAGCACCCTGCTCCTCCTCCCAGCCATTAATCCAACCGTTGTATCTGTACTTGTCTGCCTTAGGGCCTTTGACTGTGCTTCTTTGAATTCGGTTGCCAATGGCATAAAAATGACAAATCTCACACTGATGGTGCTTCAAACTGAGTGATGCTGCGGCTGAGCTCCACGAGCAAAAAGACTGAAAGCTCATCTCGAGCTGCAAATCAAAACATGCTTTCAGCCATGGCAGCATATCTGCTCATTATGAAGCAATCAGAAACAGAAAACAGCATTCTGTGCAAGAACATTTTCTCTCATTTTTAGATTTATTTTGTTGCCATTGGCTTTTTTTTATAATCCTAACTGCTGTTAAGAAATAAAGAGAAATGAAAATACATGTGGGTACTCAATGTTGTAACAGCTAAGTATCTTGACTTAACTTGTTAAACCTTCTGTCTTTTCAGTCTATAGTGCACTGTTTTCTTGCCCTGTAGTTTATCTTCTACAATGGTACGTATGAGTTAAAAAAACATACCCAGCTTGAAAGGCACATAAAACTGTCTTTCCAGATATAAATGTTGCCTGCCTGTTTTCACCTCACTTTATGGCATTTTGGGGCACTTTTAAGCTGTTGATTAAACAGTTTTTCAACTGCTGTTACTAAATTATTCAAACTATACTGACTTCAGACCTGCCAACTTATAAATAACTTTATTGTGTGAAGAGAGGCCTTGAAGGCTGGGGTCCTGTGTGCGGGACTTAGAGCCCATCACCCCCTGATCAACCATGGAGTGGGTCAAGCGCCAAGGCGAGGGAATGGGCTTAGAGCTGACACTGTCTGAGCACATCCCTCCCCACCCTCTCCAAAAAATAAATTACCTACACTTCTGAGGCTGCCACCCACGTCCTAGGGAGGTTCATAAAAGCCCTGATCGGTGCCAGCTACAAAGAGCCTCCACAAAATGAGCTGTATACCTACTCTCTGCAAGGGCTTCCAGCTCATTGTGTGCACACCGTGTGATATCTGTTCTTCACGGGTTGACCGCATGAAGTAAACTGATATCGTGTGACATATGGTGACGCTGTGTGAGTTGGCAGGTCTGTAATTTGCATTATGCCTCAATTAAACTCTCTATTAAACTCTACTGTTGATGCTATTTCCCAATGTTTTCTTCTCACAAAAGTGATCCTTAGCTCTGTGAGTTATCAAAAGTTGAACATTCCCCTAATAAGACTGAAATCTTGACATAGCTCCAGTAGCGGCCACACGGATCGGAGGTGTGGGGGGGCATGAGTGGGGATAAGGGGGTTTAAAAAAGAAAAAAAAACTTACATGGACGCCGCGTCTCTCCTCCGTTTCTCCTCCGCCGTCTCTCTGCTGGGGCTGGAACAGGAAGCACCCAGGCTCCCCTGAGTCAATCACAACGCTCCAATGCAGCGTTTTGATTGGTCTGAGTGCCGTGGTTCGGCGCTCAGCCAGGGACTGGGCGCCTGGGCATGTACTCCATGCAGGCTGTAATACATCCTGCATGGAGAACATGCAATGTGCGCATGACGGTTTGGCAGCCCGAGAGGGCTGGCCAAACATTTATGCGCACTTGGAGTGGGCAAACCAATCCTCCCCCTGCTCCTCTGTCATCGGAGCAGCCCCGCCCCGCCCGCAGACCTGCAGCAGCAGGAAAACATAAAATGATAATAACCTCGAGTTATTATTTTATGTTTCTTTTATTTCTCTGCTGGAAAGCAGTGGGCGACGCTCCTCCGCCTTAGCGGAGGACCCGACGCTGCACAGCTCAGTGTAAAGTTGATAGACTGTTGATTAAAACATCAGTAGCATAGATTTATAATTTTTGTGAAAAGATGGGGAGCACAACTGAGAGAATTCCAATCCATTCAATTGAAATGTTACCCCTCCCCAAAGTCCTGACCCCTCCCCCGTCATCCCCCCACTGCATCTTCCTACGAGCCACCTAAGTCATAGAGTTGAAAGGGATGAAATTCTGGTGCTGCATGTTTGTGGTTGGAGGCGAGCAGATCCTCCCTCTGCTGTTCTGTCCATGTGGCGCGCTGCCCTGCATATCTGAAGCTCTCTCCTGCTATTACCTGCGGCTTTAGGAAGGGCTCTCTCTGAGGTTACCCCAGAATGCTGCTTTGCAAGATTGTTGGAAGGTCTGGGGTTTTGCCAGTTGTTCTGTCTTACTAACAAAAACACAAGATCAAGTGATAATTAATTATGAGCAATATACTTTATTTATAAGAGCAAATTAAGTATATTAGTGATGCAGCTTTCATTTAAAGCACACACACACAAGCTCTAGGCAGATGGCCATGCTTTCTTACACTTATCCTGCCGCTCTGCTTGAGGCTGCTGCCTGTTATGTTTGGAAGTAAATCAGAATTCTTCTGGCCAATAAAATTGGGCAAAAGTCTCCGAATTTGGCAGCAGCTTGTCACATCCCTAAACCTCAACCCACCTTAGGCATACAGCATGGTAGACAGTGCACATGTCTCTGTTTACCAAGCAATAATGTGTGCGTGTTTTTACTAGGCCGCAACTGTACAGAGAACATTACTGAAGAGTGTTTTTTACAGACATGTCAGTGCGTAGACTCCAGGAGGACCGCATGTCTGTTAGATTTTTTAGGATAAATCCTGACAATGTATCTGAGCTCCATATAGACCGTTGATTGTACATTTTTCTTATGTGGTTAGTCTAAAAATCTGGCATGGATCTGCCCTTCCTGGACATATGATGAACATTTAGAATTGCACATTGAGGATAGCTGCTGCCACTGGGATAAGGTGTTGAGATGGTATAGAGATGTGTAAGAAGGTGGACACAAACTAGAAGGAGGCAACATTTAGGGCAATTGGGTGGACAGGCTTCCATACTACATGCAGCACATGAGATAAATATGGAAATGGCATACAGATTTCCGATGTAGGTCCACCAGGCCAGGATCCAAGCCAGATTTTCAGGATATTCACATTATCTAAATTTATTCTTTACATAGGCAATGGTTATCCTGAACATTTCAAACAAATCTGGCCCTTCTGAACCTACTTTGGGCACTCCTGCTATAGAAGAGGATTTCAGTTCAGGCACTCTAAGTAAGGAAGCCAAGATGTTCCTCATGGAAACCAGCAATCTTACAGGAGTTCGGGCCAAGATACCAAAGTCATTTTTCTCGATTTACCAATGTGGAAGCAAATCCTGGAGATGGCAGATTTGTCAAGCAATTTACTCCTGCTTTTCTCAGAAATTAAAACAGTTACAAAAGAGAAAGAGTAACAAGTTTATTGTTTGTGGTCAGTTAAAACTATTACAATATTGTACACAAGTGTTAAAACACAATTAAAAGAAGAAAAAAAGGTCCTTGATTAGCGTTAGGATGGGAATGTTGCCTGCATGGTAAACGGGCATGTTTCCCTGCCCTGAGGGCCTGCCTGCATGTGAAATTGGTAACCTGACTTTTATTTTGGTCATAGCATCATGCCAATCTACCATGTGCGCAGAGGCCTAGGCTTGTCCCTTACAGTGCACGACCCAGGACCTGTTCTGTGACCTGGAGGGGTGCACCAAGTGTGCCCTCATATTAGGGAACGGACTGCTGTCCTTGCCTTGCATGCAGAGAACTCACACTTCGTTGTGCCCATGTTTTGGATACTCCTGCATGAAGCAAGCCCCATTGCTACCTGCTGTGAGAACCATCACTGTGCACAAAGGCTGTTTCTGGAGAAAATTCCAGAAATGACATTTGAAAGAGAACACAATCAACCCTGTTCTGAAGCCTGAGACTGTAGATCCACTTCTTCTTTCTGAAAAATAAGTATATTTGTTCCAGTTCCAATTTCTTTATGACCTAGGAATGCTCCCCAGAATACTCGGCAGACTACTCTGTGACCAGCTGAGGGATGACCAGCTGAGGGTCTACATAAACACATAAAAACCTGGCAGCCTGCTCAGAGATGGAAGGAGACTGCCTGGCCCTGTAGGAGGAGAAATTGTCCAGGAGAAGCCCAGGGTGTCCCCGGGATGTTGGGCACCCAGGAGTAGCCGACTGCTGAGAGAGAGCAAAGCCATCCTGACTTGGAGTCTGCAGGGTCCCCTGGCCTCGCATTACAGCTCCGACTGTAAGCTGCATAAAGACGTATTCACCTTGCATTCCGGTAGTCCTGCCACCAGCTCTGAGGGCCTAGTTCTGCTGCTACCACCAGGGGTGCCCACCCGAGAGGAGCTGGTGCATCGGCCTCTAAGGCTGCGACTGTAAAAGACGAGCATCTGCCTGCATCGCCTTAAGGGTTGCAACTGCCGAAGATGAGTGGCCTTCTGCATCAGCCTGCAAAACTGGAACTGTTGATGATGAACGTCTGTCTGTGTTGGCCCTAGGTCGCGACCGCTGACAAGATCATCAAGTGCATTGCTTCAGCCCCCATGATCCTGAAGGTAGCTAGGCCACTGTCTATCGTATCCTGCCATGGCACCAATGCTTAAGAGTGCGGTGACATTGATCGCACCGGCATGCACCTGGGACTTACCAGCATCACTGAGTAGATAACAAGATATTGTATCTGCACAAACTGTGAGACTATGCCTGAATGTAAGCAGAGAGACACTGTTGCTTCTAATGCTGAGCTTTACTGGCTCTGACTTGTTGGTTCGAAAGAAAACTGATATGACCTAGGTGCCAGTCTTTGGAATAAGCACTAGTGATCTGCACCTGTGCCAAGCCTATGCCTGTATCCATATCTATGCCTGAGTTACGCAAGAGAGAAGGGGGAGGACGGGGACACCATATGGATATCTGCATGCCATTAGATCCTATAGGTTTAAACAACCTGTAACTGAACTACCTTTGGAATGTGCAGTATTTATTAACACTGGGTGATGACTAGCATTGAGCTGGTCAGTACATTATTGTTTGCCGGCTGGCGGTTGAGTTCTGAGCTCTTGCCTCTCACATTACCTCCCTGAGAGGCCTTTGACTGCTCACCCCTGCTACCCAGAGTCAAGTGCGGAAAGGGATTTACTTGGTCCAGTTTGCAGAGCCATATTAGAACGGACACCAGTGGTAAATGGCCTCAACTACCAGCTCAGTAGCCTTTGTCTGCTCTGTGCTCCTCCCCAATGCACCCTCAAGAACGAGGTCTAAGAGAGAGGGAAGGCTACAATACAGATACTAAAAGTTAAGGTTAGTCAATCTCACCCAATTGTATGACTATATTTACTGTACTTTTTTAACATATTATAAAAAAGTAATCTATAAACATGAGATATGAATAAAATATCTATAATTTCTCACATAATGAATTTTAAAAATGTGATAACACCACTTAAACATTTTTATATATCAGACAAAATTATGAATCATATTTTCCCCAAGCATTGTAAAATCAAGCCAGTAAACTTGTCAATAAACTTGACTGCTGCTGTTATCCTAAAATGTAGTGAAAAGCATTAAACGTTTGGTATAGAATTAATTTGATTATTTTAGTAACACATTAAAGTTACATTAATTTTCTAATGTACAAAAAGATTGTTACTATACTTTATAAATAATTATGTTTTAGCTATACATATTTATGTAGAATTAAATTTATGTATATTTTTTAAATGTTAACAAAAGTTACTTTAATTTGACTTTAGTTTCTGTCAGCTTTTTCAAGTCCTGCTGCATTATGTTCTATGGGAAGGTGTTGCAGTACCAGTGGTTGGCCATGTGTTGTGCTGGACTTTCTGCAGCTCTGAGCTGGAGTACATTGGGCCCTTTTTAGGTCTCGTTCTGGCGTTGGAGCGCATGCGCTCCTCGCCTGCGAGAGCTATATTAAACAGTATGAAGAGAAGGGGACTTTAATCTACGCCCTCTGTCACAACCTTTTTCCATTTGCTTAGGTAGTGATTAATGTATTTTCTGTGCTTCTGGTTTGCTGGCTGTCACTTTTGTTGACGCCCTTGCAGTTTTCGGATGCCGCCCGTGACAAGCGCATCTGTTTTCACTCAGCCCAGACAGCTTTTCTTATCCGCTTGTTTATTTAACAAGCAGATAAGAAAAGTCTTCAGAGGGCTGTGAAGCAGACGAGAGGAATGCGAATATTGCGCATTCTGCCTTGACGTTTGGTGGAAAGGAGATTTTGAACTTTTTTTTAAACTTGGGGAAAGCAGGATTTGGCTGCGCTGACATAGAGTTTCACGTTTCAAGGAATGTGGAAGGGGCATTCGAAAGAGCAATGTTTTCACAGCTGGTGGGGTTGGCACTTCTTCCCCATACAGGAGAAAGCTTCAGGGATGTCCCGTGGAATTTCCTTTCCCAGAGGGCTCTCCCTTGCTCATGGCTGTGTTCCAGAAGCATGGCATTGTTGTGGAAAGCTTACGGATAGCGAAGCTGGATGGTCACCAAGCTTTTCACCAGGGTTAAAATGTTTGTGGGTATTTAGGACAGCCTTTATTATGTCTTCAAATTGGCACAGCATGAGAAACTTATAGGGAACTGAATCACTTTTTGGGACTTGCAAGAATTTGGGTGTGAGCTTGTGTGTGGGTTAAACTTCTTTCTCCTGCAGAGCTAAACAGTATTGCTCTGTGAAATCTGACTCGTCTTTGTCAGCAACCTCTATACACTCCCCAACTGAACACATTCCTTAAACTCTTCTTTGGACTCAGGCCCTTCAGAGCGACAGTAATATTCTTCTAGTAAAGTGCGCTCCACCCGAATACATAGGGAACAGTGCCACCTTGTGGACAGAGTCGGAAATTGTACCTAAACTATTTGAAATCTGGTTAATGTGCAGTCGGGATGTTTTTTCACGACTGGAGCGGGCCACAACCAACACAATTCTAACTGGGCCAGTGCTGTATAAATGACCGACGTGTTGCGGCTGAAGGGAGCATAAGGACTGAGGACAGAATTAGGTAAGCAATTCTTGTTACTTATCCATCAAGATTTTTTTGCAGTGGAGTCTCTGGGGTGCTGGGATGAGCAGATGTGCTCGTGCCCCAGCTTTTTTTTTTATCCCGGCCTCCTTGTGCCCCATCACCACAGCTGCTATATTTGTTTGGCGGTGACACAGAAAAACAATCATTTGCAATGCAATAGGTCTCGCATTTACGCGAGATTAAGCTATTGGCATTGTAAATGACAATGCGTTTTATTTATGTTTTAAAAACCAAAACATAAATAAAAGGCATTGTCATTTACAATGCCAAAAGCTCAAACTCGCGTAAATTCGAGACCTATTGCATTGCAAATGCTTGTTTGACATGGTACCTATAGAAGTAAAGTTTGTGTACAGCAATGGGATTACTCTTTTGTGGGTGAGTGCACGTCCCTCCCTAAACCCCGCCCGAAGCTTCTCTTAACCGCTCCTTCCTCCTTCCTTAACCTCTTCCCTTTCAAAGTAAGCATTCCCCATTTTCCAGGCACTCCTCCCTGTTCCTTCCACATTTACTACTAAAATATATAACTATATGTGTGGAAACTGAAATTTGAATCTTAAACATATAAAAAAGTGAACTGATAGGCAAATATATTTCCAGTCTTTCTGTATGCAGCTGACTGTGTTTCCTTAAAACTATATGTGGAGCTTGAAAAACCAGAAGGCATTTTTTAGAATATAAATGTTATGGGTAAGTAAGTATGCCTTGTTTGAAGCAGAACAGCTGATCTGAATCACATAAATATAAAATATAAGTGGTTCCAGCAATTTTCTAGAAGATTGGTGATTGTTACACAATCCAAACAAGTGCCTTATGGTATTATGTATTATATCAGGACATAGTAACGTAAATAAATATTATCGCTACTTTTTTGAAAGTCTGTTGGTCTCGTCAATAGCGTTGGGCCTAAAGGAAGAACCGTTGAATAAAAGAGTAAAAAATGAAGTTTACTAGTTATTGGTTGAGTCAGCACAGACATGGCAGAAATCTTGAAGCCTGTATTAAACAAAGCACTGGCAAAGTCAATAGGTCTGGCTGGCATTTTGAGTTCTGAATGACTGCTGCAATAAAACAAAACAAAGCAGAAACAATTGTTTTCTATACACCATACATCTGTGAGAAGTGGTTATGCATTGTAATACAAGCATTCCATAGGAGGTGGAATGATACACCAAAAAGCCAGTAGCAGAGAGAAGTACTCCTCTGGATGAAGCTAAAGCACACTCTATGTAAATTGTAATCTTTAGTAACAATAGGTCACACAGATAGCTGTACTGTCAAACCAGACCTAAAAAGTAGCTCTTATTCTATTGGCCAATGCCACGCAAAAATCTGATATGCATCACGCCTCTTGTAATGTAGAGGCAAATGCAGTGGTATACTTTAAATCCAAAACAAAGTACTCTAACATTGAGAGGCGTGGTGGAAGAATAAGTTGTGGACAAATCAGAATGTCGACTATGTTCACTCTGTAAAGACTCCACATTCCTCTGTGCATGTTCTGTTTGGTTGTAAAGGGACATTTAATGTGTGGATGGTATTACTCAAGCCTGTATTTTATTTTGAGTATGTAAAGTTTTAAATGTAAACCAGGAGTGACAACTTAGTTTATTTCATAATTTCTATATATATTCTGAGTTTACTGTCTAATATTGTATTGAATTCAAATTTTAATGGAAACTTAAATGTATTTGCAATTTTCTAATGATTAGGTTTAAAATATAAACGTGAATAAGGTTAAATTGTTTTAGAAAGGAGGCACGTTTAGATGTAAGGTAAAGTGGAGAGGTCTCAAATGCACCCCAGACATATTGTCCTCTTTGGCGAGAGGAAGGATCCTATTTTTAATAGCTAGACCCCTCAAATGAAAATAGGATAATACATTTCAGAAGAAGTCCAGTGACTCTTGTCCACTTTTGAAGTCTGCCTTTGAAGACATCATAGACAATATGTGAGTGATGGGGCTACATCAGCACGTCTGCTCCTTGTTTGCCTCAGCGAGGAGGAGCTGTTTCCGATGTCCACAAGGGTGACCTCTATCCCAAGATTGGTCTATAGCCCGAGAGTCATCTAGCAGCAGATTGCACTCAGCGTTCGCGGGAAGGTGTGCAACGATCCCAGTGATTCTGCCTGGACATTATTCATGAGATATAGGCATGGAGTGATCTAAATCTGTGGTATCAAATGTGTTTGTAACATGAGCAGTGCTTGGGTCAGGAAACAAGGGTACAGCTCTCCTGCAACTGAGATGTTGATTTGTGTCATCAAGTGAGCAAGTCCATCTGCCAGCAATGTATCAGCCCTTGCAGGGCAGTGGTCAGCCAGGGACACCATAGGTTGAGCATGGACCTTCCGGGCTGATGCCCTGCCATGCATTTCTGCGAACGATGAGGTTTGTTACAAACAAGGTGTCTAAGTCGAGGTTCTTGAGTGGTCAGAGGTACCCACATTAATTGGAGCATGTTTGTTTTTCCCATTTGGATGTGCACTAGTGCATTGTAAAGATACACTCCAAAAGGTAAGGTTGTTCAACAATGAAGCGGTGTGCCCTGGCCCGAGGGCCTGATTAAATGCTAATGGGGAGTCAGGGGGAATTTCCCATTAACACCCAATTAAATCAGTTTTTAATAGTCCACAATAAGTAACTAGGAGCTAACATCAATTTGCCAATAAAAGTTCTAAAATAAACTTTCAGTTTCTTTCAGGGCAACATAGTTTGTCTACATCTGATATGCCGAATGCTGAATTCTGTGAAGCTCGAGTTTTCTGTGTCATTAGAGACTCGGTCTCAAAACCGTTCCCAAGTGAAGGATTTTCATTGCCATTTTGCAGAGTGTCTTATTGTTTCCTCCTTGATACTGGCCGAGAATTCAGTGGCCCTATTACAGAACTTAGCGCGTGTGACAAAATACATTGGAAAATCAGTTTTTTCCATTGTTGTTATGTAAGGGTCAAAAATAGCACAAATATTAGTTTGCTTTATTTTTTTCGTAAATAAAGGTTATTCATGGACGAGGGTTTATTTTCAAAATCTTTTTACACATGTAAATGATTTACGAATAATATTTGTGTTTATGACCATTTAGTATATGTTTCTAGATTTCCTTATTCTTGACTTGGTGCAAAATTCTTTCTGTAATAAGGACTGGAGCAACATGTTTTGGTCTATTCCATATCGCTCGAGTAGCAAAATAGTGCAAATATGTTTCCTTGATGTGTGCACCAGTGCACAGGGCTTTAAATGTCTCAAGAGTATTAGTTCATGGACACTTCTTGAACATGCCTCCCCCCCCACACTCCTTGCGTGGTTCTCATTTTTTGGAGCATGGGAGTTAATTTGCTTATCTGCTCTCTAGTTTTCCATATAGAGTTTTTTCTTATCTTTTTCCTTCATGCAGAAATAGTTTCCCGCGGGGGAGCCCTTTTCCCCTGCCCCCATGAAATTTGAGGTGTAAGGCTCAGTTTTCGACCTTGAAAAGGAATTCCCTCTAGTCATTGACTACTGTGAATGTGCAACCATTGGCCCGCCCTGACTCCCAAGGTGAGGTTGGTGTGCACTCTTATCTACTGGCTCGTCCAGGAAAGCACCCTCAAGGGTCACGGATATGTGGCCTGCAAAACTGGGAAGATCGACTTCAATAAGTTGTGGGCGATCACCATCCTCAAAGGGGTGCAGCTTGGAACAGAATCCGGGAATCAGGGACTTCTTCACAATCCCAGCGCCATGAAACCTTTCAGTGAATGTGCGCTTAAGAAGTATCCTATAACATAACATCTTCTATGCATGAAGAACCACAGGGCCCACAGCTCTAGACACAGTCTAGGATACTTACATCCATATCTAGTCTCTGAATATGCTAATTTTTCATAAAAATTGTATTTTCTTATGACCTTCAGTTGACTGCCGGTTTCGAGCAGGTTCTATTTGTTCTTCTAGTTGTGATTAGGCCTGGGCGGAAAACTACGCTACGCTCGCGTAGTTTGCGAAGTTTGCGCTACTTCGCACAATGCGAATTGCACGTAGCACAGTGCAAACACGCGTAGCGAAGCGTAGCGTAGTGCAGCGGTCATTTTTTGCTTGCTCGCGGTCCTCAACGTCAAGTTGGCGACCGCGAGCAAGCAAAATGACATCCCGGCGAGACTTTTTCCTCGTTCACGATCAGCAACACAAGTTGCCGATCGCGAGCGTGGAAAATAAACCTCCGGCGAGATTCTCAACGCGGGAGGTCAGGTTTCTCATTGCGAGTGGTCGCGTATGCTCGCGACCGCTCGCGATGAGAAACTACCAGTCCGCGTTGAGAAAGCTGCCGCTCGAGTAAAAATCTACTCGAGCGGCAGTAAAAGACAGCTCGCACTGTGCAAGATGCCGTTTTCAATGATTGCACAGTGCGGGCAAGCATCCGGCACTGTGTAATCATTGCGAACACGCACTACGCAGTTCGCGTAGTGCTACGCGAAGCTCGCGTAGTGCGAACTTCACTTTG
Organism: Calotriton arnoldi; assembly: GCA_963921515.1. NCBI lineage: Eukaryota > Metazoa > Chordata > Amphibia > Caudata > Salamandridae > Calotriton > Calotriton arnoldi. Next base: position 809,153 of record CAWUFW010005177.1, read on the forward strand.
CGTAGCTTCGCGAAGCGCTACTTCGCGAACTACGCCCAGGGTTAGTTGTGATACCTTTTGAATTACTACCAAATTGCTTCCTTGCATGCACCAGTTCAAAAGTCCTTGCTTGTTCTTTTGTGCTTTCATATAATCTTTCCAAGTCTTTAAACTTAGCCGTTTCAGGATTTTCACTTTCGCAGCAGCATCAAGCGCTCAGCTGTCACTGGCACATCTGGACGCTTTCGGCACCCTTCCTAATATAATAAAATATTATATAATATGGAGTGCATTAGCTGTGGACTCATGGGCTTTTGATACCAGTGCTCTTCTAGTCCATGACGTTTCCTGTGAGTAGTAAGCCTCAGACTGTCTCTCAGATAATCCATCAGTATTGATACTCCCTCCTTGGACATCAGACGACTGTCACAGTGGTTCTTACAGGACTCACCCTTCTCTGTCCCCTTTAGAGGAGCACCTTAGTCTGAAGAGCACCCCTCTACCTCTCTTCTTATTCTCGCCATATTTGTACCCCTCTCTGACTCCTCGCCCAGTTCCCCTTGCCTTAGAGCCGAACCACCTACCACCCACTTTCTACCACCGTCCTCCTCTTCTTTAGCTCACCCAAGCCCCCACAATTGTCTTTATGTTACGTAATCTCATGTACATGGCACTGTTGCTTTTTACATGTAGACGTAAGTAAATACAGACGCCCACGATGAAGGGAAAGAGAGATCGATAAAGGCGGGGAAAGGCGTCAATCACTCTTGAGTGCATGATCCTTTTCAGGGCACAAGTCAGGGGTAAATGCCGGTGGACGGTGTCCACCCACTATTTTCACAGGGTGGACGGCGTCCATCCGCATTTACCCCCGACTTGTGCCCTGAAAAGGATCATGCACTCAAGAGTGATTGACACCTATCCCCTGGAAAATGTACTGAACTCGTCCCGGTGTAATTTTCAAACACCGGGACACATTTGCAGCGCATGCACGTTTTCTGCCTTTGACCCGAGCAACAACGTGCAGGCAACGCTTATCAGATGGGCCCATAACAATGGCCAAATTTCAGGGGCCATCAGGCCTCCTTTTGTTCGAGTATCCTGGCTGGGAGCTATCTTAGCCTCACACCTAGATGCAAATACAGTGGGGGGAAAACAAAGGTAGGCAGCTTGTTATTACTTCAAAGGTACTTAAGAGAGGCATGTTTTGACTTTGTTCAGTCCTTGTATATCAGAGATATGCATTCACTGTAATATTGTCAATTGTGCTGGTTTGTCCCTTTATTTGCAGAAAATAATAATTTAAATACCACTATTTTTTATTTCTTTTATAGCGCTACTGTTAGAAGGTGGTTCTGACCATCTGAACCGCCCGGATTTTCCGCTTTTTGAACACCTAATTGTTGAGCTTTTACTGTGGGAGAGCCTCATAAGTTGGGACTCACCCACAGTGAACTCAAGATGAAAGAGACTGCATGTAGATTTTACCAGTGTCCCCCTGGTGAGAGTAGGCCGCTGCGCTGCAGCCGGAGTAAGGGGCACCAGGCTAGTTACATGCAGACACATGTGTACATGCGTGTGCACACGTGTAGGGGCTGCACAGAGGAGATTCCTGGCGTGCGCAGACAGGAGCAGGTACAGATAGAATGGTGTGGCAGGAATTATGCAGAGCTGGGTGGTGACATGGAAAGGGCTTTTTACAATGGGAAGAAACATATAAGGGAAAGTCAGTGTGCTTTACTGTTTTCACTGAAGGACCACTCCATTATTCTCCTATGAGGATGGGGATCACATGGGTTAGTTTCACTTCCCTATGGCCTACAAATTCCAGACACGCACTAAAATCCACTGTAACTTAGGTGAGAAGAAGTATTCTGCTGAGTCCAAAGCCATATCTGTACTGCTTTTGGGTCATCCAGAAATGTCATATTCCTCTAACTCAGCTCATAACCAGAGCCTGGCTGGGTGTGACCCTGCCAGGCTGGATTAATGACCTTCCTCCCCAAACTGAAGCATCAGAGGCCTAGCCCTTCACGGCAAGCATTCCAAGGGCGAAGGTCTCCTCTCCAAAAGGGAGAGAAGGTGAGTGGAGCTACAGGTTATCCATCAGCAGCTGTCACCTGGTGCCAGGCACCAAGCTGCTCTGGAGAGAAGGCAGCAAGGGGGGAAGGGGCTTTTCAGAGACCATGTGGCATGAGACCCCTGGAGGACGCCATTTTGAACTATCCCAGAGGCCTGGGCAGGAAGGAGGGAGCAAGGGGAGAGAGGTGCTGTGTCGCTGCCTGATAGGGCAAGCAGAGCCTTCCTACCAGCCCCCTCCAAATTCTTTTAAAAGGTCTTGCACAGGAAGAGGAGCTCTCTCTGGGGTTTGGTCTGCTGAGGAAGACTGGTGCTGGAGCCTGGCGCCATGGGCAGTTGGAAGGAAGAACCCCCTGACTGTCCCAGGACCCTGATTGCGCCAGGAGGGGAGTCCAGGACCAGGGAGCCAAAGCCTGGGCCTCTGCGCAAGGAGAAGAGAGGCCCAGGAGGAGAGCCAGGTGAAAGGCTGGTGCAGGGATCCAGTGAAGATTGCTCCCTGATGAATTCACCCTCCCTGAGACCAGGAGGGCGAGAGAAAGTGCTCCCAGTGGCTGGGGAGCGCCACCAGGAGCAATAAAAGGCCAAAATTGAGCAAATCGGCCGCCTGGGGGCCGAGATACGCCCCCCAGAAGGTAGGCGACCTTTGACCTGACCGACGACGAAGCGCGTGGGGCTCCGCTGCCGGTCTTAAATGGGCCCCCGGGATGGGTCAGGTCTCGGGGGCTGCCCCCACAAGAAGTTAAGTCGGGGAGCACCGTCGCCGCTCCCCGTGAAACTGCCCAAGCATGGTGCCAGGAGCCCACCCTGGCCCCCGACGAAAATGGAGACCGGGGAGCGCCGTAGCGCCCCCGGGGAATGGTGAGAGGGGCCCGGGATCCCAACTCCGGGCCCCGAATTGCCAAAGCCAAGTCAGGGAGCGCCATTGCGCTCCCCGTGAAGATGCCCTGGGGCCCGGGATCCCAACTCCGGGCCCCGATGCGGACCAGGAAGACGGGGGACTGCCGCCGCACTCCCCCGTGGAAGGAGAAAGGCGGGGGAGTGCCGTCCAACTCCCCTGAGGTCCCGCAAGACCAGAGGCAGCCGCCGGGTCTGCCCACAAGAGCGGGCAGACCAGAACAGAGGTGCCGGCTCCCGCAGCAGCACGCGGGGGTGCTGGCCAGGCGGGGAGCTGGCGAGGGCAGCCAGGGGTGGACTCCCCAGGCTGCCCTCCAACGATCCGGCCATGCTGGGTGCCCGGGTGGGACCGGGCCCCCAGGAAGGGGAGAGAGGAGATAGGAGCAGCCGGGGGTGGGCTCCCAGAGCTGCCATAACTCACCTGGGGGTCCGGGTGGGACCAGGCCCTCCAACGAGGTCGGGAGGCTGCGAGAGGCCGCACTGCCAGCTGGGCAGCGCGGACTCCCCGGAGCAGCGGGAGAGCCGCTGCTCTAATATGCAAGCCCAGGAGGAGAAGGGCCCCATAATGCCTTGCAGGCCCGGACCGGCCTGCAAGGGAAAGCAGCTTTTTCGCAGCTTGTGGTGGCCCCAGGAGGATGGGGTCACTGCAAAATGTGTGCCAAGGTGCAGGTGGAGCTGCAGGAGCAACGCAGTCTCCCCCAGCACGAAGAGGAAAGTCCCCCCCTAAGTCTCTGGGGACTCAGTGGAAATAGCCTCTCAAGGGCTCAGCTGTGCGTCAGCAGCATCCTGTAGCTGGAACTTTTGTTCTTCAGCTGGGAGTGCGTTAGGGACTGCACCAAGGTCTGAAGGGCTGAGCTGGGGGTGGCTAAAAAGGGCATCCCGTGGAGGTGAAAAGGTGCAATTGCACGAGAAATGAGTTTACCAATGGTATTTCTATTGAGGGACTGAAAGTCGCATGTGTAATGTGAAGTCATAAACAAAGTGAGGTTATGTTGCTGGACATTCCTGCTAGGGTGTCTGGCGGTATATGCTTAATCCTGTGATTATAACTGTGATGCCTTGTAGGGGCTTTTATTGCAATGCATTCTAATGGTTATCAGCCATAATAAGTACTGTCATTTTAAGTGATGCTTAAACATGTATTCTTGCTGCTAAGTTAGGTGAGGAACAACCCAGCCTGTTAGCCCCTAAGATGTAGAGGTGTTTACTGTATGGTCAGTATGAGATGCTCAGTCAGGGTTATGTGTCACCATGGCAGGTGTGCCCATGTTAAATGCTTGTTGAGATAAAGGGGGTAAGTCGCCACTGGGATGGTGCCAGTGGGCAAGGCCCTCACTCCAGGTTATGTTCAACCCATTGCATTAGGGGGCAAGATGATGTGCATACATGGGAGTGGTGGTACTAGACCCCCCCACCCCCTGTGGGAGGGGTGGGAATGTTATGCAATGTCACAAAGTAATTCCAATAGCTTATGTATATTTGTAAATTGTTGCATAGTATTTGTTAGAAATGGGATTTCTGGTTGGCTAGGGTATGCGCCTAAGCCAGGCAGAAACCACCACTCTAGTCAGGGCAAGGGAGTTACACGCTGAAGATAACCCCTGCTCACCCCCTTGGTAGCTTGGCACGAGCAGTCAGGCTTATCCCAGAGGCAATGTGTAAAGCGTTTGCGCAACACATACACACAGCAGCAACACCTAGGCACACCACAAAAGGAACTCCACACAAGGTTATATCAAAAATAGCCTTTGTATTATCATAAACACATTAGAAACATAATCACACCATATACACTGTGCCAACTGGCACTAGGCCATATTTACAGGGGATTATATACACGACAGGGCCAATTGGGCCACTGTCAGAACCATCACAAAGCACAAGTAGTAAATGTAGAACACAACCAGTAATTACTGGCAAAATACTGTACTCAGCATTATATCCTGCAACATAAATCACATTATGCAATCAGCATCACATTAGGCGTAAAACACATTATGCGCCAACCTCATAAGTATAAATCACATTAGGCAATAAACATCACCAGCATAGACACAGTATGCCCTAATCATGGGGCATAACACCCTAAAATGACCCCTAGGCCAACTGGCCTTCCTATGGGGCTCAAAATGCCCTCTGTCCAGAAATGTCAGGGCTCCTTCAGGACCGTCTACTGGTCCTCTGGCTGCCAATGCAGCAAAATCACAGGGCGCAAAGGCGCTGGGGGCGGGGGATGCTTCTCACCCCTTCCTGATAAAACACAAATGCCCCCGTGTTGCAGCTGCCCGCGCTCTCGCGGTGCAGCTGTGGCAGAAATGAGCACCGGCACCACAGTGCCTCCTGAGTCCCCCCTGGGACTCCAACACAAAAATCACTCCCACGTTGCAGCTGTCCGCCACAGCAGTACAGCTGTGAGCAACCAAAGAGGCACTGGCACTTCTGTGCCTCGGGAGCGACTACGGGGGAAGGCACCGACAATGTGCCTCGACACACCCCCCCACCAGGCTCCCAACTTGGCCCCACTCACCGGGCTCTCTGGTGGTCTCCGCTCTTCACTCCGGTCCCCTCCAGGCAGCACCGCGGGGCTCTCCCACACTCACGGGAGCCCCGTTTCGACAGGCACGGTTTGGCCGTACCTCCCCTTAGGCTCCGCCCACAGTCAGGCGGCTCTTGCCTGGCTTCCAGGTCGTGGCGGTGACTTCCGGCGGCACCCTCCTCCTTCGGCGGTGCAATGCGGGGTGGGCACCCGCTTTCACATAAACACCACAGCGGGGTGGGCACCCGCTCTCGGAGGCAGGAAACAGCGGGGTGGGCTCCCGCTGAAAATCACAAACGCGGGGTGGGCACCCGCCATAAAAAAAAAACGGCAATGCTGGGTGGGCACCCGCTTTTCAAAGATGCATAAAGCGGGGTGGGCACCCGCTAAATAAGCATGCAAGCGGGGTGGGCACCCGCTCTCCAATAATCTCTAATGCGGGGTGGGCTCCCGCTCTTCCCCAGCAGCACGGGGGGAATCCCTCACGCCGGGATACCCTCGTGATCACCACACAGCACAGCGCTGCCAGGAACCGGCACCCCTCATCAGCTGGCACCAGGATCTCAAGTTGTAGCGCTCACAAGGCGCTAAGCCCAGAGTACCAAGAATGTCCTGAAAGTTAAAGGGGGCAAAGGCTGGACCCAGGCATGCCAGCATACAGGGCCCTCCAGCAGGGAGGCAGTCCCTCGTGGCGGTTCCTCCTCGAGCCCAGCAGCAGCAACAATCCCCCAGTCACAAGTACAGCACTACCTCATGGGGTCACAGCCCCTATATTTATATTACATATTTGCTTTGTCTGCCCTGGCACAGGGCTTGGGGGAACCAGCCTAAACTGGTTCAGGGGGGAATTGGAGCACTTTGTTTACAAGGCTCCTCTTCCCCTTTGTCAGGTGGGGGCTTGTCATCAGACACACCACAGGGGGGTGGAGCCAGCATTCACTAGGGCAGGCACAATCCTATTCAGGGTCAGGGTACTACTCCTCCCACTACTCCAAATGCAGGTGCCTTATTCAGCCTAGCGCTGACTCACCCTGCCCCTCCTGGAGCCACACACACCTCACCAGCCCCTGTCACTCCAAAGCCAGACATGCAATCCACATCAGGCAGGCAGACACATAGCACACAGAAATGCCAACTTCTAAAAGTGGCATTTCTAAAATAGTTATAATAAATCTGCGCACACCATTGCGTAGCATTTATTATCACTATTCCAAATATACCAAACTTGACCACGCTGCGCCTCTCATATCAGGAATTACCACTGAAACACTTATCAGGGAATCCCCAATGCATTCCTATGGGAGGGCAGCCTCACAGTAGTGAGAAACCAAAATGGCTGTTTGTCACTACCAGGACATGTCACACACTCAAGGCACATGTCCTACCTTTCACCTACAATGCACCCTGCCCATAGGGCTAGCTTAGGCCTACCTTAGGGGTGACTGACATGTAGCAAAAGGTGGGTCACAGACATGGCACACACTTTAGGTGCCACGTCACAGCGGCAGTAACAGTGCGCGCACAGGCCCTGCAATGGCAGAGGCCTGAGACAGGTTTGAAAGGCTACTTTGGTGGGTGGCGCAATCAGCGCTGCAACCCCACCAGTAGCATTTAATTTACCAGCCCTGGGTATATGAGATACCACTTTACAAGGGACTGACAGGTAAATTAAATAGGCCAAACAGGTGTAGACCAATCTTACCATATTTATCACAGAGAGCACACACACTTTACACTGGACAGTAGTGCTAAAGTGCCCAGAGTCCTAAAACCACCAACACCATGTCAGAAAAAAGGCTAGGAGAAAGGCAAAAAGTTTAGGGATGACCCTGCAAAAAGGGCCAAGTCCAACAGTATTGAGTAGTGTGTGTGTTTAATAAATGTACTCTTCCTTTTATAAAGCAAAGTACAGACTGGACAATCAATTATTGAGTGTTATTTCTGCGTACTGGTAAATGGCGATTACTAGATCACACCACTTCCCTTGTGTAAGCCTTAGACTGCTCTGCATCGCTACCCTCTGAGAGTCAAGCGCTACAATGGGGTGTTTGGTTCCCAATGAAGGACAAATGTAGTCATGTTATTTGTGCAGGCCTCACAGATACAACCTTGTTTTCCAACAGCTACTCATCCCATTGCAGAGTGTCAGAACCCTTTACATCATAGGTACACATCACATTGACAATAAATCATACAAGTTTGTAAATCATTGTACAGGATATGTTACATAAGAAAGTGAGGCTTACAAGCTGGAAGAGTCACATATCACCCTTCATAGCTCACTGTGCTATATTGGAAGGAATACAATTTAACTGCAAGTATCAAAAGGATCTCTGTGTTAAAGGGGTAACCCACTTACCTATCTCCATAAAATAAAATCTGTCATGTGCGTGCTTCACAGTATGCTTTGCAGGAGACATATTAACTCTCTACGGGGCATATTAGCAAGGGCTTTATCGCCGCTTTAGCGGCACTTTTTGCCGCTAAAGCGGCTATATTTTTAACGCCCTATTAGCAAGCTGTCGCTAACAGGCGTTAGCGACAGCTTTCAGGCGTTAGAGGCCGGGAATTACATCGCCTTGCATGTCAGCGATATTTATCGCTAATGACATGCAATGTAGGCGTTCCCAACTAAAAGCGACGGTAAACAGTCGCTTACATACCTATCGCCTATTAGCAATACCCGCGAGCGTATAAAAAACGCGCGCTAACCCCGATTATCGCTTGTTTTTAAGAACTGATAAAAACATGACTTAGCAATGAAAGTCAATGGGAGGTGGATTGTAAGGTTAAGTCCCCAGAATTAGCGATAGGATTTTATCGCTGGATTTCTCGCGTTAAAGTTGGGTTTCGCCGCTATCGCTGGATATTTTATCGCAATGGAGATAAACCTTGCTAATAGCATGTTATTTCCGCGGTAATATCCAGCGATAGCCGGCGATAAAAAAAGGCGCGCTAAGCAAGGTTTGCGATATTTATCGCATGTTCTTGCTAATATGCCCCTATGTTTCTTTGAGTCAAAACTGGGACTAGACAAAACATAGATCCTTCCAGCAAAAGCGTTAACCACCAGTTATCTTACCCTTATTATTATTCCTTCAGATTTACTGGGAACACAAAGATCTCTGCAGCAGGTGCCTTAACCCCATAAGATATTTTAAAATTCAGACTTTGCAACCAACTAAGCAGTACAGATTTACTGTCACATTTCTCCTTGTTGCCAATCTTTGTGGCAGAGTTTTAAAAAAAAGTATAAGTTGAGGCCCTGATTTTGCATCAGGGTTGTGTCACTTTTCTGGCACATCCCTGACACCAAATCTATTTTGGGATTTACAGTGCTGCACAAATCCTGTTTGCATGTCTTTATTAAAAATAAAGTTAACACAAGACAGCACATTGACCTACCTTGCTTTACCTTGCATCAGGTAAGCATTACATGGTTGGTGCTTGTGCGTTTTCATGCACACCCATGTATTTTGACGCCAAACCATATTTACAAAGACTTATAAACATAGTTTTGCACCAAACTGGTGAGTCTACCTGAGGCTGGCCTAACAAGGAGAAATATCTTTATTTCTACTTCTTATTTCCTCTTTGCATAGATGCTGCATTCTGAGGAAATAGCCTCATCGGATAGTTTTGTATGACTTTGTAAAAAAAACATACAGCAGCACATTGCACTGCCTTGCGTTACCATGCGCCAGATAGGCATTACATGGGTGGTGCATGGGTGTTTACGCACATCCATCCATGTATTTTGTGTACAAATAAATACACACAATCTTTTTACGGCAGACACACTAGGGGGCATATTTATTAAGAAATCACCCAGCGCAGCAAGTCACCTTGCTGCGCTGCGTGGTACAGAAAGGGCAGGAATGCGCTGTACTTAACAATATACGGTGCATTCCTGTCATTTCCCAGCATTGGCACGCAATGTGCTGCTTAGCGCCAATGCAGGCACCCTTGCATCATGGTGCAAGGGTACGTGCATTGGAAGCAGGATTGTTTTTGTGCCGGACAGTACACCTTCCTGCACAAAAACAATCCTCTGAGGCATTTTCCCTTTTCAATGCAGCATACATAGAAAGAGGGAAAAAATAAGGAGAAATAAACATACTTCTCCTCATCACGCATCCCCTGGGGAGGCAGAGCATTTTGACACATTCCCAGGTTTACCATCATACAATCTGGGATTGTTGAGAGTTGAATCATTGCTCTTCCTCCGTAGGTAATGGCTTGCTTCTCCTTCACAGCTGCACCCTCCAGGGCGATGGCCCTCTCACTTCATCTTGGCCCCCTCCTGGCATACGGGGTTTGTAACACAGCATACAGGGAAACGGCCCCTTCAGATCACAGCATTGCACAGGGCGATGGCCCTCTTCTCGATAGAGCAATGCACCAGGGCGACAATACTCAATCATCACGAGGCCCCCACCTAGCATACGGAGGTCATGGGCAGCAAATGGTTTTTCTGCATTCACTTTGTGCAATTCAGCCACTAAATAGACATCTCTTTATTTCTCCTATTTCATATCAAAGGTTAATGTTTTGTCTTTCATTCTTGGCGCATGAGTTTAGAGTGTGGGTGGCTGCCAGAAGCCACGTGAACACAAAGTGTTAAGAGCATCGTATATGTGACCTAGATTTTTATTATACATGGTGCAACATTACATCCTATCAAGCACAAAACAGAGATTTGCCAAGGATCACAAAATTTGGTCAAGCTAGCAAGCCGGGATTGAGCCCAGGTTTTCTGCTTTCACTTTGTTCATTTCAGCCATTAGATGGGCATCTCTTTATTTCTCCTATTTCTCTTGTTTTACGTCAAATGTTAATGATTTGTTTTTAATTCTTTGAACATGAGCGTGGAGGTGGGTGGAAGGCACATGCCACAAATTTGCATTTTTCACTTTCAAATAAGGACTGCCTGGCATAATCCTGCTTGCTCCTCCATGGCCCAAATATTTAATTTGTGTGCAGAAGTATCTAAATCCGTCAAACCAGAGCAAAATATTATTTCCACACATTTGAAATTATATGCTTCATTTACCAGTTCCAATCACTAAATGTTGAAGAGCTGTTTTCCTTGAAAGGAAGACAAGTTGCTTTTTTGTAGCTCTGGAAATTCGAGAGCACTGAATATGGCTGTGTTAAATGTTGCCAAGTTGTTACACTGCCGGGGTATGGGAGGTCCTGTTTTTTGCCCTTCTCACACCCACCTTCTGCAGCGATGCTGCAAATTTTGCGATGTACTGTACTATAGCACAATAACACAGGTTAGTCTGTTGTTATGATGCTCTTAGTTCTGGGAGACAGATGTAATTCAGAGATTGCTATGTATGAAATGAAAGATCATGTGTACTTATTAGGGCTGACTCCTTCAGGATGAGGCTGCAGGATGAGGTCAGTGTTACTGTAAACAAGTAGGTCAAGTAGACCATCTCCAGTGCACCATGTTGCTAGTGTAACATGTCTAGGATAGGCAAAGTTCTTATTGGCGAGCGTAGTCTATTGTAAATTCTGATTACTGGCCATAGTTTGAGGTGTCTCTCACTGTTCCTACATCTCCCCACTTGGGTAGTTTTTCAATGCAAACTAGGGATATTTCATTCTGAAGACCACTATTTTCTTGAAAGTGCTAGTTAGGACTGGAATTGCATGTGCCGTTTTCTTGTGAGTTACCTTTATCACCATTTCCTTCTCATCCTTGGATACTAGGTGGCTTGCACTTATTTTGATGTGAAGCTGATACCTTTTACTGTGGAATTTATCGTTCATTCTTTGTGTGGGTGTTCTGGTTGTACTGATTCCAGGGTGAGTTGCCAGGTTGCTTTGGTGAATGTGAGGGTGATTTAGATATAGTTATGCCTACAATAGGAACATGAGAGATGTCTGCTTCTAAATTTTGATGTGACATATTTGGAAGCAGTGTATAATTTGTAAAAATATAAATGCAGGGCCACGATTTTTCTTAGGGTCCTATGACTGAATGCCAAGGTTGCCATAACCTTTTTCTTTCACTACTCTACACTTACTTTTTTTCATCACCTTTTCTGCCTCCATCATTGTTTTTCTATCTCTCTTTCTTCTTTCTTCACTTTCTTTCTTTCTGTCTTGGTTTAGGTCATGGTCTGTTGGTGAAGAATTAGCCCCAATCTCCTAAAATGAGTGTGGGTGCCCACCACAGACACATTAAGTGGTGGGTAAGGCTAAGTAAGAATACTTCATATAGGAGAGAAGTCTAACCTTTGGAGAGCGCAGGCAGCTAAAGCAATCACATTTACATGGAAATGTGCTGCATATGGAATATTAAGCCTGGTGGAGTAGGCTGGCAGCGGAGTTAGTTTGTTCAATCCTTAAAGAAAGGACGCTTTACACTGACAAAAGGCAACATCGTTTTCTGTGTTGCTTACAAGAGCGTGTCTTCTGCCTAAATCAGAAGTGTTTGCATGTATGTTCGTAATGTTCTCAAATGTACTCATGATATACCTGCTAAACATATGTGTGAGGTCTTAAGATCTGATGTCACTTCTTGTGATGTCATGTGCTCCGAAGTCAGCTGCCCTGGCCGCTGCACCACACCTCTCCACACTAAGGAGAGAATCAATAAGGACTTGCAGAGAGGCAGTCATAAAATGCCTCGGAGGCTTGTCGATCCAACTGTCCTGCAGAGCTATAAAACTTTGGAATGTCGCGGCAAAAGAACTGGCCAAAACAGAGCATTGACTTGAATATTCTTAAACTGAACCATTTGCACATTTTTTCATTGTACTGTTTACACTTTTATATATTTTCCATTTTAGCTGTTTATCGCTTGAGGATATGAATTTTGTCACGTCTTTATTTTCAGCTTTTTATAAATGTTCGCCCGTCGCTCTATGTGTTACGGTGGCTTGTTCCACCCTTTTATGATTTTTAATGAAATCAAATAAAAGTATTATTGACTTGACTTAGTACACCACGTGGTGGCACTGTTTATCTAATTTGGAGACGAGAACAACAAAACTTGTTTATTAATTCAGTATACATTAAAAATGATCAATACCAGAGCCCAAGCCATTCTTACAGCTTTGGGGGTCTGGAATATTTTGAATAATCACACTTGTAGTTGTGTGATAGTTAATAGCTGTGTTGATACCGTCATTGGCAGCACCGGCAGGGCAATGGATGGTGCAAGCTGCAGTGGCCTCCTGACGAGGGCTCAGGGACTTATTATTATTATTATTTTTTTAATTAAGCACTGGTAAATAACTTTTTGTTCCCTTCAACATCTTGTCTATGCCGAGATGCACAGGCCTCTGGCAGAGGCCTCTGAACCTGCTGCTAAGCCCGGCAAGCCTGGCTGGTGCATAGCAGCACACCACCAGACCAGACGGACTCTAAGCGCTATCCGATCCACCAAACCCAAAGTTTTGACGCAATATAGATTCTGTCGGAAAACTGAAAAAAAATAAGAGGAACATTGGAGTAAACAGACCTTATCAAAGCCTGAGTGCGGGTAGAACACGTTTTTTTCGATAATATGCAGATGTTGAGAGACTTCAGATAAGAGCTGAGTCGAGGGAAATGGCGGGAAGGTAATACTCTCGTTATAGCACAGACGGTGGAAAAACTTTGCATTTAAAGAACCCCAAAAGAGACCCCCGCCCCCAAGAAAATATGTGCGGACTCAATGGACTTGCGCGAATTTAGCTCCCAGAGCGAAAGTACAACATTAGTTGAATGTAGTACTCCATTGATTTGAGAGCTCACGGATGAGATAATTTCAAACGCCCCTCCTATTAGAGTCAAACCAAAAGGATGAATAATTAAGCAACTTACTACACATCTGAACAGGCAGATTGTAGTTCTCATACAAAAGAAATCATGGTGTATTACAATTAACACCAACCATTACAAAATAATTTTCGTTGGTTCTACGCATTTATATTTTAATTCCTGAGAAATCTGCACTTCTAAAGAGGGACATCGAATATCATGTTTTCGATTTTCATGACTCCATTGTAAGGGAAGCATATCTGCAGGCTTAATGTTTTTTTACAATTAGTTGTTCAAGTTACCATAATTTATTTTGCCACTAGGGTGCACTGTTTGTAAACATTTGTACTGGTTACGCAGCCATGGTTACGCAGCCATGTACTCTGCAGGCTGCACCAATAGAACTATGAAGATTTTATCATGAAAGTGAGCCCTTCCTACTTAAACAAGCATTGGCATAGCCAATAGGTCTCGCCTTTGGGACCTTATGTGTCTAGCCATGCAACAGTTGATGTTGGGATATTGTGCTGCATAACTAAATACTAATAAGGTCCCAAAAGCGAGACCTATTAAGTGAGATGAAAAAACTGGGGTGGGGGGGTCTCTCAAAGGGGTGTGGCCAATGTAATTAAGGGCGTGGCTTAAAAACACGTAAGCGAAAAATGTGTGCTTGGCATAGTGTGCCACGGGACTTGTATTTTGCTGTATCTGTCATTGCATCCTGATATGCAATGGGGGCGGGGGCACGCTGTGTCAGCTGCAATCCTCGCTCTCATTGGTGGACACAGGCTGCCCATCTGATTGGTCTGCCTGCGGGAAGAAGAAGTCATGCTTCAAATCAAAAGGGAAACAAAGACCCTTCTTATCTTTTCATCGCCCATCGCACAGTGAGGATACTGCCTTGTCAACGTTAAACGTGCTGATTGTTACATTTACCACAGGTTTACAAGCAAAGCTACATTTGTAGAGCAACGATTAATGACAGTGCCACGGAAATCAAAAGACAAACAACATTATACGTAGCATGTTGTCTGGATAAATGCTCTATCAAAAGATAGCGGCCATCTTTGTATGGGAACGCGATTCTTAAAGGTCTTTGTAGTCTCAATGTTGGGTGACCAGATTGCTGTCCTCCCTCCTTCTGATGTAGCAAGTCAACCCCGCCATATAATTTTGTCCTTTGCCGCATAATTCAAGTGGATTTAGCTAAAAAACAAATCAATAAAGCAGCATTGAACAGAATCGAGAAAAGCGATGGAAAGATTAAAAGAGACATAAAGACATCCAGAGGCGGGGTGGGGGCAAGAAAGAGGGGAGGACGATAAACAGAGGGAGAGAGAAAGGAGAGAGTGGAGAGAGAGAGGGAGGAGAAATAGAGAGTGAGGGAGAGAGAAAAAGGGGGAAGAGAGAGAGGAGAGGTAAAGAGAGAGAGGGAGAGAAAGAGGGAGGGAAAGAGAGAAAGAAAGAGTGGAGAGATAAAAAGAGAGGGAGGGAGAGAAAGAGAGCGAGAGAGCGAGAGAAAGAGAGCAGGAGAGACAGAAAGAGAGAGGGAGGGAGAGAAAGAAAGAGAGAGGGGGAGAGAGAAAGAATGAGAGAGGGGGAGAGAGAAAGAAAGAGAGAGAGCGGGAGAGGTTGTCACGAGGCGTGTTTGAACTACTGGCACCCGAGTGAGGCGGGCGTGCACCGCCACTTCAGCTGTCACTGGTGAGCGCTTTCAATCAATCATTCTAGGTATAAACAGGTCTGCTGACAGCATGCTACTTAGGAGGCAGACTTCATGCGAGGGGAGTTTATCTCAAGGAAGTTCTCAGAACGGGGACGTTTTAGGTGTGGGAGATTCCTAATTGCTATTGAGGATGTGCAGTTTATACGCAAAATATAACAAGAATACAACTGGCAATACACAGGCAATAAGTAATGCTAGAACGAACAATGTAATAGATTATCATGGTAGTTACTGCGGTTTGTGAAGCCCATTTCCGCCTGGAGCTATAAGGGCTGTCCGGAATGCCCACTTCCGCTTGGATCGCGCACACCCTTCAGGTGAAAGGAATGGCGTGTGCGGTATAATGGCCGGCGGAACTATCTGTGGCTCGGCAGTGCGTGCATGATGGGAGAACAGTCACAACATAGTTGGAATTTCAAAGGCAGGCCTTTTTAAGAGAAGTAATGTTCAACGCGGATCATTTTTAAAGAAGGGAATGCTCTTGCTTTTTTTTTTTTGATTCGGAATGCTCTTACACAGGGTCCGGTCTTAGGGAGGAAGTGTTTGTAAAATCTTAATATTTTGGGCGGGGAAACGCTTTAAGAACAGCTCTTTTTAAATTAGCATTGTTCTTAAAATTGGCAATTTTCGATGGGAAATGTTCAGCCGAAGGTATAGGAGCATTTAAAATCAGCCCGCGTTAAGTCATTTAGGCTGTCTAAGGCTCGACCTAAACAAGCAGGGGCATGCGGAAAGCAAGCGCGGCCGTGAAAGAGCGATGCCCTTAATGAGCCATGACGAGAGAGGAAAGCCAGATGGCGCCTCTGCTCATAACTGTGCGCGTAACCGCACGCTCTATGCCACCCAAAAAGCTGTGGTCAGCTTTTTAAAGCCCACTCACTAAATGTCTCGCCAGAGCAGCGCATGCGCTGGCTCAGGAGAGACCTGAAAAGGGAAAAGAAAAAAGGCTCTTTAAAAGTGAGCAGTGGAGGGATAGAGACCAGCCAAGAGAGGTGGCAGAGAGACTGCTCCACGGCAGGGGCAAACAATGTGGGCGAGTTGGGACAAAGAAAGCCATCAAACAAAAAGCTAGCAAATGAGAGTGACATCAAGGCCAAACAATAGGTTGTAAGCCCACAATAGGTCTGTTTGGAACCAGACGACTTGCACTGCCTAG
Organism: Calotriton arnoldi; assembly: GCA_963921515.1. NCBI lineage: Eukaryota > Metazoa > Chordata > Amphibia > Caudata > Salamandridae > Calotriton > Calotriton arnoldi. Next base: position 825,284 of record CAWUFW010005177.1, read on the forward strand.
TGAGCTCAATCTAAAAAGCGTGTTACTCTATCTACTGAGTTGCACGTATTATGATGGACTATTAATAGCACTGGATACGTAGACGTATCGGAATCCATTCTATTCAACTCTAAAAAGGAAGGCACCAACTTTAAAGACTAATGCTTATAACCCTACCGAATGTGATTTGGTCATGAATACAGTTTGACAGCTCTGCGAGACGAAGGACACACAGGAGATGCCGATGGAGTGTGGGCCTGGAGACATCTTCAACAGTGATTGCTGCTACAGCATACCACACTTGAACTAGTTATGACCCTTTCCACCAGATATCATTTGAGTCTATGGCAGAGGGACCAAGTTTAAGTAGGTTCTTGCCCCCATCAGAAACTAAACTTAAGATCACAAGAGAAAACTGATTTTTTGCTCCATACCATACGGGACTAAGGTGGCAGGCAAGTCGAGAATCGGAGAGAGCCTGCACTTCCAGGCTCTGGCTCCAAGTGACAATGATTGGTTGATGGAAATTGGTCCACAATAGGGAGCATTGACCGTAAAGTCACAGATATCGAGGCAACTGCCAGGATGACAATACAGCTTTGTCAATTTAAAAAAATATAACGCGATTTCTGCCATGAACAGACTGGAATGAGAACCATTGATAACTCTACACGTGCCTCAAACAGTCTTGGGGGTTTCCTCGCCTGAAGCAAGAGAACACCTCAAGGAAGTTGTGGGGCATTTCTTAAGATCAGGGAGTGGGGGAACAGACAGTACAGCTATGCTAGAGGTTCGTATGGTCTGGGACTGTTCTATCAGACGCGGGGACACCGCAACAGGAGGCAATAAGCAAAACATCCACAGTCCGACGTCTTTCCTAGAAAGGGAGTAGAATATTAATCTTTTAGGAACTGAACAAAGCGACTCAAAATGCGCTGCACAGCATCACTTTGGTATTCAGCAAAACTACAGGTGCAATACGTAGGGAAGACCTACGCTTTTCCAGATCCCTAAGACCGAGGAACTTAATAAAGGCCAGAGTTTGCAGGTTTGGAGGGAGATAGTATATATGGCTGCTGGGTGATTCAGCCGGACCCATGGAATAAAGCTAGAATTACTGCGTGAATCCCAATGGTCAATGTTTCTAACTTCATTTTCCGTTAACTTTTGTTTGCATTTTAGGTTTCCATTTGTAAGGAATAGCCATTAACGTCTTCGTATATACCGTTGCCTGCTATCAGACAATACAAAACAAAATTAAAATGCAAAACTAAAGTTCCATTTGATTTCTTCTACTGACCTCGACTTTCATAAAATGCTTTAAATAAATACCCAAACCTAACTGCCATGAGACCATACATGTGAGAGAAAAGGTGCGTCGAGCTACATTTGTTCCAGTTAGGCAATCTAAAACAATCGATTACGCAAATTTTTTACCGGGACAAATCAAACTATAACTGGGAGCTCGAAAGGAAAATTTCACAATACAAGGAAATAAAGCCATGTTCTGATCTGGATTGAAGTCTTCGACTGCTGCCAGCCTGTGCACCTTTTAGGCCCTTTTCTAGTCATTGAAAAGGCACGTGATCAAAGCCTATTGGACCAAAGGGGCGACTGCGACAGAGCCGAATGTTATTTACTGCCGCTTTACTTCTCCGTTCTTTTACCCCCATATATTTGGGAGTTTACGTTCTTCCCCAAGATGAAAAATGTCACACGGCAAAGGGGTATATTTTAGGATGGAACGGGTACGTCTAGGGCCTTACTCAACCCCCTCGAATGGACTAAATATGTTTAGGGCCTAACCCAACCCCTTCAGACTGGACTTGTTTTTAAAAAAGTATTTAGTATTACACTGCATTTGTCTTCACACTGTTACGGCTCAGTAGAGCCGAAAAAAGTATTTTGAGGGTGTGGATGGTCCGTTACGTTTTAAGATTAAATAGTTATATTGGAGTTCTCAAATGTATCAATGGCCATAACATGGTGGCGCAACGGGGGGGGGTAATTCCAAGACCTGGTATAAACCAGCACAAGCGCGCGCCTCGCGCGGCAGCAGAGGGAGGGGGCCTGCGCGATTCCCTTGCGGGAGCGTGCAACAAGGCGCGATGATTGTGACCATATGGCGCCACCATATGGTGCTGCGCGCTCCCGCAAGGGAATCGCCAGACGTGCACGCGTTGCCATTGCAAGCAATGCAACGCGTGCACGTTTTTGCCCCCAAAGCTGTGCCGATGGCTAAAGGTCTCTCCGTGCAGCGCATGCGCGCTGCGTAGGCGAGACCTAAAAATGTGAACTAAGAAAGAAACATATTTCCATATTACACGTGAGAAATGGCCATGCACATCAAATGTATTTGGTTAATCTGCTTTTAGTGTATTTTGGTGTGGTCTGAGCATTTCTTAACCTTTTGACTTCCGAGGACCCCATATTGAATCACTACTGGAAGCTGGGGACCCCCGCCTAAGCAATTTATACGTTTTGAACCTCAAAAGAATATACATAGGCACAGAAACAAGTATACATCAGACAAATATACACATTAAGAACTATTTTATTTAATTCTCACAGAAAAAAAGCATTTTAATTTTAATGTGAAGGTTGGAGCTTTTCAACTTTTAGTTTTCTTTTAAGAAGATAAAGCAATATGCTAGACTCTAGTAGAATGCTTCCCAAACATTTTAGAAAAACAAGACTATCACGACCCACTTATTTTTAAAGGACTGATTTAAAAAATGTATATAACTAAAGCATCGTGTGGTAGTGCACTGTCATTTAAAAACTGAACATTTTCCATTGAGATGGCCACTACATTTGCACAGACATACAGTTTTACTGCTAAAACGACATTGGACACAAATGATAATGTGCGGAAATCGGGTTTCAGTGGATATTTAATATTTGTGCATCACCGAGTATAGTGTCTTGATTTGTTTTGTTCCCATTAAAATTTTTGTTTCCATCACACTTCAGAATTCTAAAAAGTTTACTTAATTTTTGCTTTCATAACTGCTGAATGTGTACAGTTCATTTATAGGTATTTACATTTTGTTGTGTGTCACAAAAAATGACATCTTACAGCATTTCCTTTCTCTCCCTGTTTTCCAGCAAAATTGTCACATAATTCACTTTGTTTTTCTTTCTCTGACTGCAAAGTGAGAGGAGGTTGTAAGCACCAATGCCCATGTTCAATGAATAAGCAGCCATTTCTCTGAAATATTGCACAATTTTGCAACCCTAAGTATTATTAATAGCGTCTTCTTCCAAAACAAACGGTCTCCTACACTACGCCTCACTTCGCTATTGCCTGCATATCAACCCTAGACATTTTCCATCAAGTGTTTATTGAAACCGTTTATTGCCCAATATCTCACACAGAAAATATTTTTGCACATTTTAAGTCAGCTGAAGAAGTTACTCAAGTGAGAGGGATATTTCCGTTTCGCTGTACAATTCTGCCTTGATTGCTTCCGGTTGACCGGCGTCCGAGGGCATGGGACATGTCTTCACAGATGAACGCGCGGCCACTCAAGGGGACCCACATTTGCAGTGCAAACATAACACTGGGAGACGAACCATGAACACTGCCGAGCTTTGGTGGTTCGTGCCGGTTGACACTCTCAAATGTGGCCACAATCGCTATTTTCATGGACTTACTGACGTGGACAGTTTAGCTTCACGCGCTGACACGCACCTAAGACTGCGGTCAGTATAATTTCTGAAAACGGAACTAGGGTCATGTAAAAAACAGTCTGAGCCTCCGAATGAGCAGGTGAACCAGTATGCACGGTATTTGTTAGAGGTGGGAGAGCCACTGAAAGCTCGAGCCAGATGCCTGGTCCTGGCTCAGCTCGAGCCGAGCTTTCATGTCGCTTCTGCCTGCCACCCATGCTCAAACCAAATGTGTCAAGAATTAAATAAAAACGCTAACCTATGGCATAAAACTGCAGAGGAAAAGACATACCCATCTAGTGACGGAATGGAACAATGTGAAATCAAAAAAATCCGCATTATTCCTGGCTTCCCTGCTTGACCCAATTTGTGTGATCCTAGGCAAATATCTTATTTCATTGTACTTTCTTTTTTCTTATTGCATTTGAAAGCAGTTTGAAATACGTAAATTCAGATTGTGTGCTTTTCAAGCACCCAGTAGTGGCACATGGTGGGAGTGCTGCCGGGCGGTGATGTGGGGCAGGGGAGGGGCAGGGTGGGGGGTAGTAAACTACGGTATTCGGCCGATTAGAGGTAAGTAAATAAATAAATAAATAAAACGAATTTCGTTGCGCGCGCTGGCGATGCAGCGCGCGCAACGAAATTCGTTTTACTTATTTATATGTTTACTTACCTCTATTCGGCCGAATTCCGTAGTTTACTACCCCCCGCCCCACGTCACCGCCCGGCAGCACTCCCACCACGGGCCGCTACTGCAAGCACCTATCTGTGTCTGATTTCAATACACTATAATGTTGCTCTATGTAAGTATCTAGGCCACATATAGGTGGGTGCACGTGACAACCGATTTTCCGCTTAATTCACTAATTGCATTGTTGTCATGAGAGCGGGTCGGGAGGCATAAATATTTTTAAGTTCATGTTTAAAACTGTCACTTTTAATAAATGTCTCTCAATTACAGTGATATAATCTGAGGTACTAAATTAAAAGGCTTCTGCAAGTTAAAGAAATACACTTTTTGTATTTTGGAGAGCCTTTATAATATTTTTATATGGTATTTGTTGCACAGTTTACAGGCCAGACATTTTCAGGGCTCAGCTCGTGGATTGGCTCTAAGACCCCAGACAGACCCTTGGCTCGGCTCTCCCTGGTAATTTGTTGGCTCGCCCATTTCTATTATTTGTGAACACCATTTGCCCTTTCATACATTTTGCCTTTGTTTCTTTGCAAAAAAACCTTTTTGGTTCTATACAAATTCTCATGCTAGTGCACGTTGCACATCAGCTGTCTAAGGCCTCGATAATTTGGCGATCCCTGCTCAAGTGCTGTTTGTGAAGGGATTGAATTTATATGATATGTGGAGTTTACCGCAGACTAGTAATTACTAGGTGTGATAAAGTCCACAACCCCTACATATTCTCCCGTTAAATTTTGTCAGGTGAAATATATGCAAAAACTCAATGGATGAAAAAAATTTGGTAAATATCGGCATATGCGGATTGTGGTGCGAAAAGCACCAAAATCTGCATGTCATTCCCCATTGTTAGCAAAAACCTGTAAAAGGGGTTATTTATTGCAACTTATAAATTGTTATCCCACTGGCATCTGATTTTATTAGGTACAATAAATGGCACACCACCCTGAGGAGCACTTGTAATCAGGACTTTAACATTTTAAGTCCTATTCCACTCACTTTCTACGTTATCCTATAAACCAAGCCTCGTACTTCAGTAATTCTGTGTGTTTCAATATATAGGTGTGTACTAAATCTGTGCAGTTAGAGCGCTACACAAATATTTCAATATTCCTTCCCAAGGTCCAGAGCAGTGGCTCTTAACCAGTGGTCTGGGGACCCATGTTGGTCCACGAGGCCTTCTCAGGGGGTCCGCAACTGCTTAAAAAAGTAAATATTATTAAAATATGAATAGAGTGTATATAAATAAAGAAGCAAAATGTACAAAAGAACATCTTAAAAAGTTTTGTAAATGTGAAGGAATTTGAAATTGGAGGCTAAAAATTAATTTAGTATCCTCAGATAAATTCACGGGAGCAGTGCAAGTGCATCAAACAGAATATATTTGGGATGATGAGTGACCTCAATTGAATTAGAAATGCTGCAACCTTCCTATTACAATTAGAAATCAGATTTGTCTATATTTGTTTGCGAATTAAATAAAATATTCAATAATTTCTGTACTTCTTGTGTATTGTTTTGCAGTTAAAATAATCAAAAATGCTTAGGCCGTGGTTCCCGGCCTCCAGTAATAAATTAGTGGTGGGGGGGTTGGCCAGGTTCAATTAGTGATTATGTTGGGGTCCTCAGAAGTAGGTGGTGAAGTACCACTGGTATAGAGGTAGGAGTCTCTCAATAAAACCACTGGATTGTTTCATACTTTGTAGACAGGTTACTTCTTGCTAGTATGTGGCCAGATAGACAGGGAGGTACTCCCAGGTGGCAATGAAGTCTTTAAGACTGCTTATTGAGTACCTAACAGGCTCCATCAATAGAATGCCCCAAATTCTTTGGACCCAGCCACATTCTGTAGGCAGTTCAGTGTTCTTCTATGCCGCTGCTAGGGATAACTTAGCTGCCTTTAACATGTAACACTCTGCCCTGTGTTGCCCTTGTTTAGAGTTTGGTAACTCTCAGGCCCAAAATGACAAATTATACACCTGGGGGCCGATTACGACGTCGGTTGAAAAGCCTCTGACCGCTAGTTGGATGCTTTCCGGCCGCATCGGAGGCTTTCCGACCGACTCGGTCTGTTTGCGGTCCAACCGACCGATTACGATGTCGTCCGGCTGGTCATTCAGACTCAGTTCTGACTGGCTCTCGGAGTATTCCTGTCGGTCGGAACCGCACCGCAATCCCCTATGAATGGCGTTTCCGCCGTTGGGATTATGATGTCAGTTTCTCACAGCTTTTCCGTGCCCGTCTTTCCGACATGGAAAGGCTGTCAGAAAGCAACTTTGGGGGCCCCTAGCAGGGCCCCCTTGCCTCCGCAGCCTACAGTTGGTGGTCGAGGTGGTACTTAGGATACCCCCCTGTAAAACCCTGCACTGTTTGGCAGGCACCATGGGGTGCCTGCCTTAAGGTGCAGGGTTTTACACACACCCCTATTTCTCTATAGGAGCCTGTATTACTGGCAATTTACGGCCGTAACACAAGCTCCCATAGAGAACAGTGGGAATCCGACTGAACAGTGTTCAGTCGCATCGTAGTTGGGCGGTCGGAACCGCTGACCTTAGGTCGGTCGGTCCCAAGTCCGAGACGGTGTCGGTCAGAGGCAACTCCGACTGACGTCGTAATAAGCCCCCTGGTGTATGTTTATGTAAATATATCTATATATTTATCTATATCTATATATATTATATCCTTCTCCACGGCCCGGTTTGAACTGTTAATTGAGGCAGAGCGTTGGGGACCCAAGGGGGTCCTGAACTGTTATTCATGAAGCCTTTCCGAAATACAAACACCCCCCTTTGCTTGGCATTACAGCACTCATTGAGCGAAGGAACTTTTGCCCCACTCAGTACTCACCGCAACACGGGATGCTGGGAGCTGTAGTCCTGGACATCGGACTGCAGCAGTTATCAATTGAAGTGGAGCCTGCTGACCTCCCACAACTGGGAGGGCCTAAGGAGTACAAAGGAGGGTGGAGAAGGGACTTCATTTTGGCTGGCGGCATCTGATGAAGCCATTGCGCCGAAATGCATTGTGCCTTGCAGCAAAGTTATTAAAGAACTCCCGAAAGTTCCCCGCTGTGTCCCTGGGTTTCTTTATGGAGGAATCGTTTGGTGGATATATATATATATATATATATATTACCTACTGGCGGTCACCAGTAGGTATTTATAGTTAGGACCTATTATCCATAGGAAATTCATAACATTCTTTTCCCAATAACTTTGGCGCCGGTTGACGAATCTTCGCGAAAGTTTCAAAACTTATGGCCCGCTCCGGTCAGCTCCTATCTTGAAAGTTTTGGGGTGATTCGGCAAGCGGGGGCCGAGAAAAAAGGGTGGTCCCAAAACGTGTTTTTTCCATGTTCATTCCCATAGGAAACTTTAGACACGGCTACAGCCCGAACTGCTGAACGGAATTACACCAAATTTGGCAAAAAGGTAGTGCTTGGTTCAGAAAGCGCCCTTTTTTTTAAAATGGTGTAAATCCGTTCAGTAATTCCAAAGAAATTCAAAAAATAAGAGTCAAAAAATCAATTTCCCATAGGAAACTTTATGCAAGGCTACAGTCGAAACTACTGAACGGATTTACCCCAAATTTGGCAAAAAGGTACTGCTTGGCTCAGAAAGCGACCTTTTTAAAAATGGTGTAAATCCGTTCAGTAGTTGCTGAGAAAATCAAAAATCAAAGTTTCGATATTTAGAGGCACGGAGGATCCGCGGACCCTCCCGAACACGAGCTTCATGCTAATTGGCTGTCAACACTCCAAACCAGGAAGTGTTGGCAGCCATCTTGTGCCTCGGTAGAACCGAGGCACAAGAAAACAGAAAAACTAAGGCGCAAAACAAGAAAAGGGGGCAGGGTAGAAACACCCTGACCCCCTAGGCCTGCTCAGGGGGTCCCAGAAGGACCCTCAGGGCCCAAAAAAGCATTTTTGTTTTTTTTTAAAACTGCAAAATTCGTGTAGGATCCGCGAATCCCGCCGTGAAGAAAAAAAAACGAAGCGCGGTCTCCCGCGCTTCGTTAATATTTAGCCCCCGGGTGGGCCAAGTCCCGGGGGCATGCGAAAATTTAATAGCGGGGGCCCAAGGAGGCCCCCGCAGCCCCGGGGTCCGCCACCCCCCGGGGCTTTCCATAAATATTTACGGGGGGCTCACGGCCCCCCCGCAGCCCCGGGGACCGCCACCCCCCGGGGCTTTGTTTTGTTAATGTTGGGGGTCTCCCAGGCCCCCCCCAAGCCCCGGGGACCGCCCCCCCCCGGGGCTTGTTTTAAAAAAAAAAAATTACCTGTGTGGGGGGGCTCGAGCCCCCCCACACATCCCGGGGACCGCCACCTCCCCGGGGCACTAAATATTTAAATATGGGGGTCCGTTACGGAGCCCTGGGGACCACCACCTCCCCGGGGCTTTGAAAATGTTGGGAGGGGGGCCGCGCGGCCCTCCTCCTGGAGCCTGTGATGGCCCTGGGGACCGCCACCCCCCAGGGCCGGCTCCTGCAGTGTCCCGGGGTGCCCACCCCCGGGACACTGCTGTTTGCTATGGCAGGACGGGAGCCTCGCGGCTCCCGTCCTGCCATAGCAAACTTGCTTTGGATTTTGGAAGAGAGAGAAGGAAACCTGCTCTCTCTTCCAAAATCTAAAGCAGATTACTTTTCCACACGGGGAGCTGCATGTTAGCAGCTCCCCATGTGGAAAAGCAATGCCGGCTCCCGCAGGACGCAAGGAGCCGGCGGGACCGTGGGGGCATTGGGGCTACCCCCACGGTCCCCAATGGATAGGGCCTGCCCCGGGGGATGGGGTCCCCGGGGCTAGTAGTGGCCCGGGAGGGGGGCCAAGCGGCCCCCCTCCCCCCCCCCAAAAAAAAAAAAAAAAGGCCGGCCCCGGGGGATGGGGTCCCCGGGGCAATAGAGGCCTCAGGAGGGGGGCCACGCTGCCCCCCTCCTTACAAAATTAAAAAAATGTGGCCATGCCCCGGGGGATGGGGTCCCCGGGGCCGGAATTGGCCACGGGAGGGGAGCCACGCGGCCCCCTTCCCGTTCAGTTTTTAAAAAAAAAATAAAAAAAGGGGTCAGGCCCTGGGGGATGGGGTTGCCAGGGCCCAAAAAAGGAAAAAAGAAGGGGGGCCACACAGCCCCCCTTCTAAAAAAACAAACAAAAAAAAAGACGCGATTGTGCCTCAGGCCCCGCCCCCTCCCTTCATCACTCTGCAAACGCGCCCTGTGGTGCGGTTTAAATTGGGGCATTAATTCCCCTTGAATACTGGGGGTCCCTGGGGGCCAACTAGCCCACCAGGTACCTCCAGTGCGCGCCACAGGGCTGCGTTGCAGAGAGGTGGTGCAGGCCACGCCCCTTTTTACACCTCTCTGCAACATAGCTCTGTGGCGCTTACTGGAGGTACCTGGTGGGCTAATTGGACCCCAGGGACCCTCAGGATTCAAGGGGACTTTATCCCCCAATTTAAAACACGCCACGGGGCGCGTTTGCACAGTGGTGAAGGGAGGGGGCGGGGCCTGAGGTGACATGTGTGCAAACACGCCCTGTGGCGTGTTTTAAGTTGGGGGATTAAGTCCCCTTGAATCCTGAGGGTCCCTGGGGTCCAACTAGCCCACCAGGTTCCTCCAGTAAGCGCCACAGAGCTGCGTTACAGAGAGGTGTAAAAAGGGGCGTGGCCTCGGACCACCTCTCTGCAACGCAGGCCTGTGGCGCTTACTGGAAGTACCTGGTGGGCTAGTTGGGCCCCAGGGACCCTCAGGATTCAAGGTGACCTAATACCCCAACTTAAAATGCGCCACAGGGCGCTTTTGCACAGTGGTGAAGGGAGGGGGCGGGGCCTCAGGTGACATGTGTGCAAACACGCCTTGTGGCGCGTTTTAAGTTGGGAATTAATTCCCTTGAATCCTGAGGGACCCTGGGGGCCAACTAGCCCACCAGGTACCTCCAGTGCGCGCCACAGGGCTGCGTTGCAGACAGGTGGTCCAGGCCACGCCCCTTTTTACACCTCTGTGCAACGCAGCTGTGTGGCGCTTACTGGAGGTACCTAGTGGGCTAGTTGTACCTCAGGGACCCTCAGGATTCAAGGGGACTTAATCTCCCAACTTAAAATGGCCACAGGGCTTGTTTGCACACATGTTACCTCAGGCCCCCCCCCTCTCATCACCACTGTGCAAACGCGCCCCGGGGCGCGTTTTAAGAGGAAGTTTTAATCCCCCTGCCCTATTATGTACTAGGGCCTTACAGAGGAGGTCCTGCTAATGACAGGGGTACCCCAACGCATAGTGTTCCCTAGTGTATGGAGGTGTTTTCACTGTATTCTAAGTGTCTTTTAGCATAGCACTGGCTCTAGGCCTGGTTAGTCCGAGTCAGTTACCACCAGTACCCGTCTGAAAAAGTTGTGGGCACAGGATGATTTTGCAACAAGGCCTCTTTCTGCTCCTCTGTTGGTTCTTTCTGCACATGTCTTGCTTCTTCCTGCTCTTTTCTTCGTCTTTGTGGACTTCTGTTGCTTCTTTCTGCATTTCTTTTGCTTCTTTCTGTGCGTTTTTTCTTCTTTCTTCACATGTCCTACCTCTGTAGGCATAGTTAGAAGCTAGCATTTAAAAAACCTTTGAAATTCACTTAAAAAACCATAGGTTTCAGGCACGTTATAGTTAGAAATTAGCATTTAAAAAACCTTTGAAATTCACTGAAAAAACCATAGGTTTCAGACACGTTATAGTGAGAAATTAGCATTTAAAAAACCTTTGAAATTCACTGAAAAAACCATAGGTTTCAGGCACGTTATAGTTAGAAATTAGCATTTAAAAAACCTTAGAAATTCACTGAAAAAACCATAGGTTTTAGGGACAGTTATAGTTAGTTGGGCATTTCACTCCTACAAAACCAGTGAAATTCCCCGGTTATAGTTAGTTCAGCTAACTATATCTCGCGCCCCCGCAATGCACTGCTGATGACGTCACATATTACATCACTCATGACATGGTCAGTGACATCACTGATGACATCACTCATGACATCTCAAATGACATCACTGATGACATCACTGATGACATCATCCATGTGATAATTTGATGCATCTTCTCACACCCTAATATAACCTTTGATACACCCACTCTAAATTACAGACTGCCATTCTCAAAACCATAGACACTCCAACACCAATAACTACATACCCACTCACTGATTCTTAGGTCTACACACACATCCACTCACTCACCCGTACAGTCACTCATACTTACGGTCACTCAATACAGGACTATCATATGCACTCATACACCTACATAGACACTCACACACCGCCACTCATCCATAGAGGTACTCACACACCTAGTCAGTCATGCAAATAATTAATCACACTGCCATTTACTCACCTATACAGTTATACACACACCAGCTCACTTACTCATACAAATACTAGCACATTCTTACGCTCTTATACAATCACTGATACAAGTACACACTCATCCATACAGCCTATCTCACAATCACACACTCTCACTTATAGCCATTTATATACTCCAACACACATATATACTGCCTTTCACATATGTAGTTACTCACACATGTACCACTGAGATATACATTCACTCACTAACACACCCATACACACACTCACCCACCCATACAGTCCATCACAGATGCACTCTTGAAACCATGCACCCAGTGAATCACCCACTCACACATCTATGCACAGAGTCACACACACCACACCCACACAAACACTCAGGCACCCATACAGATACTCAGACAACCAATCAATAACTCATATAGACACTCATGTAGCTATTCACAAACCCATGCAGCCGCTTACACAGCAACAGACAGACGGATACAGACATTCACACAGTTTAGTCACTAACCCATGCATTCAGTAAGATACGTTTAATCACTCACTTATAGAGTCAGTCACGCACCTACTAAATCATCCATTCAGACACTTATACACCCACTCATTCTTCAATACGCCTTTCCCTATATATATTAAACATATTTAAACTTTACAGAAACACACAGTCACTGGATGATGTCATCAGTGATGTCATTTGAGATGTCATCAGTGATGTCATCAGTGATGTCACTGACCATGTCATGAGTGATGTAATATGTGACGTCATCAGCAGTGCATTGCGGGGCGCGAGTTATAGTTAGCTGAACTATCTATAACAGGGGAATTTCACTGGTTTTGTACGAGTGAAATGTCCAACTAACTATAACTGTCCCTAAAACCTATGGTTTTTCAGTGAATTTCTCAGGTTTTTTAAATGCTAATTTCTAACTATAACGTGCCTGAAACCTATGGTTTTTTCAGTGAATATATATATAGATAGATATATATATATATATCTTGCAACGGGGAATGGCGCCTACCGAATGCCCTTCCAAGCGGGTCGGGGCTCATACATGCAGACACCGACGCATCAATACATGTACAAAAGTTCTCACCAAGTTTGCGGTAAGGAAATGAGCCACTCCAGTTGCGGATGTTGTTAAATCCAATTTATTGGGCACAAAGACGACGCGTTTCGACCTGTCTCTGAGTCTTGGTCACATGACCATACATAGAGTTTCCGTCTTTAAATAAACGTAGCGTCCTACGCGATGCGTGGTAAACAATAGTGAAAATAAAGAAAAGACTTCCTCATTGGCGTGGTTACAGAAATGCCAACAGTCATTACATCATTTGATTTCTGCAATGATACAAAACTTAATACTATTACAGTCCAAATAAGATGTGCATTAATCAAAAGTAATCAAAATCAAAAAATAAATAAGCACACTTTGGGGTCACAACACATGCAAATCGACAATACTGACATAATTGCCCTCGTTTCTCCAGTGTTTTACATTGTGTTGTTTGATCATTTAATGCAGTTATGTTTCGTCATTTGACATGTGTCCTACTGGGTGTAGTACCCTTATTCAGAGACATGGATCCACAATCTAAACAGTATGTCTAAATGTATGAATGTTACTTATATGGTATAGTACCTTAACAATTGTATGCAACTAATGGACTTATCCATCTGGTATAGTACCCCTACAGAGACTCATGAATCCACAGTACAATACACATATCTGAAAATGTGCATCCAACATATTGGTTATAGTACCCTTGCATTTAATTCATATCAATCCTCAATTTTAACTGATAAATCTCCTGATCCCATCTGGGTTCCATATCTGGAAATGAACGCAACTGCTCTCTACTTCAGGCTGGTAGATTTTAAAAAGCGTCATGTTTACAGTATGATTGGCCACAATACATCTCTCGTATTGTCCCTTGTAAAGGAGAGGCGGCTGTTTAATAAAACAGATCCGGATCCCCGTTGTAGTACCGCACCCGCCGCCCTCCCGGATAACAACATGGCAGCCAGTGATAGCCGAAGTGAACTGGAGGTTAGCGTACCAGTGTTTGCGGTATGCAAAACGGAAGGGGAGGATGACGCTGCGGGGCTAGAGGCCAGAAAAGAATTGCGGATGCCGGGCGAATGGGGTGGACGCCGGAGGAGCTAGAGAATGCGCTAAACGAGCCTGACCAGAAGGCGTAGTGAACTGAGAGCGGGACCAGCCTAGAAGAAGGTACTGGAGCCTCTACTTCGTCCTCTTTCGACGACGGACCAGAGAAAAGCTCTCCGGTCACCGCTGAGGTCCCTAGGCGGGAACCTGCCGGTACAGCCCCTGCCATGTCCCAGGAGTGTCTTGGCTATAGGCAAGTCTCCTTATTTAAGTTTTTGTCAGCGCACAGGTGGTTGGCGGAGAATACACCATTATACTGAAGCCTTAACAACACCAGAGACACGGGTGCAGTGACGGTGGCACTACTTTGTTAAATATCAGACTGCAGCTCGTTCACGACCTGTATTTTGATTCTCTTTCTTTTTTTAAAAATTGTTTTCTTCTTCTTTCGTCATTTCCTGAGGCCCTTCCACAAACACTCCAGGCAACCGGAGACCCGTGGAACACCAAGGAAAACCCGGGCGAAGCTGGGAACAAACCTAGAGAAAACTATTTCAGGAGGACTTAGTCAAGACGATTAAATAGCATATCCCAAGACTATCCTGTCCTTAAGCTGGAATCAAGCTGTATGGTCTAGTTGCATATTTTTGGTTACTGTATTATTTGTTACAATAAAAAGAAGACGTATGCATTTCCCTCTGGCTGTAATCCGGACACTCTGTATTTCATAGACCTCCTTGCAAGTCAGGTCCATGAAAAAAGGAAGGGAAGGGGACAAAGACTACACCCGTGCTCTTAACTTCCTACATGGTGGCTACTGTTCATTCACGGCTGCTCCAAAGTTGCTGTTCTGTAAGGGACAAAACAGAATGTTAACAGTGAGCAAGATCAGGAATCCCATTGCAGAAGGCATATCATTCAAACAGTTTTTTAATCTGTCCTACATGGTTTGTTGTGATCTCACAAATAAAGAAAAAACTATTGTAGAAAATAAATGACAAAAACTTAAACAATCATTTGCAATGCAACAGGTCTCGCATTAGTGAAGGTTTGAACTATTGGTGTTGCAAATGATAATGTTTGTTAGATTTTATTTTTATCAAACAATATCCCAGCAGTAGCATAAGTAATTTAAAAAAATGGAAACATATGCTCAGCCGCAATGGTTTGTTTTATAACTGCATTAAGGATGCAGTACCTTTTGTGGCTAATAGAGATCCATTTATAACTTCACAGGGACACTTAGTAACAGCCTGTGGTACTGCACCCTTTCTTTGCTTTGTGTATTTTTTTTTATTGCTTATGTTACTGATGGGATACTTTTTGACAAAAAAAAAATCTAACAAACATTATTATTTGCAATGCCAATAGCTCAAACATTCAGTAATGCGAGACCTATTGCATTGCAAATGCTTGTTTTGCTTATGGGAGGTGGGGGTGAGCGACACGGGCAACTAAGGAACAAGGCACCACTGATAACAAGTGGGAGGGTGGGCGATAAAGGTCAATGGGGCAAAAAGTGCACCATGGCACTTTTTGTTCTTATGGCGAACACGGACAACGGGAGGGTAGAGGGGAAAGAAGCAACACAGACAATGGGGGGGGCAGGAGGAGGAAGTAGTATCAGACAACGTGGGATTGGGGTGAGAAGGGGAAAAGCAACACAGACAGCAGGGAGTGGAAGGGAAGAAGCTGCATGGTCAATGGTGGAGGGAGGGAAAAAGCAACATGAACAAGGAATGACAGGGGAAGAATAAAAATAAAAATACCTCAATCGCAGTGCAATCAGCGGTAGGACTGCAATCACGCTGAAGCGCTCAGTACTTTGGCCATGCTCCAGCCAAAAGAAGAGAAAGTGTAGCCGGCAGACGGTGGCCAATTGGAAGTTAGCAAATAATAATGACGATGAAACCAATGAATGGTAAGCAAAGGCTGGGCTTCAAGCCCCTTGTTGTACACAATATTCCTTGCTAATGAGAGCGCATGCACCGCCGCAAGTGAGACCTAAGAATTTGTACACATTCTGCAAATAGAGGCAATTTTGAACTTGTAATGAAACACTGTATAGATGTTTTAAAGGTATGGGTGACTGCATGCACCGAACCACCAGACCAGAAAACAGCCCAAAAAATCTGCCCACACAATGACCTATCAGACTAGCCCTCCTGACAGTGCCAGACTGCCTTGTAGCCCAGACCGACTCTGTAGGTCACAGGTTCAACTCCTCTTAATCAGCCTTTCATTATTCCAGTGATAGTAAAATAACATTTCCAATAGTAACATTTGTTATTTATGGTATTAAGAACACACACAATGTAATAGGAAGCACTGTATACAAAACATGTTAATATTAGAGCATTCAAACCAACTCTCCCCAGTCAAAAGCGCACTTCCATTAGTGTGCACATTTGTCGCTTTTCCTGTGTACGTTTCCCTATGAGGCTCTATCAGTGTGTTTGTGTGTATGTACCCGTGTGTGTGCGTGCCTGTGTGTGTCTGGCAGTATAGAAATGTGCCTGTTTGGGCCTAGCAGGGTTTAGTATCTGTGTGTCTGTGGGTGTAGTAGTTTGCATGCATCTCTCGGCCTTTGTTTGTGTGTGCCTGTAGGTGTCAATCAGTATCTATGTATGTATCTGAGTATGTTTAACATTGTATATTTGTGTGTCTGGCAGTGTTTACATGCCTTGGCATGTGTGGCTAGCAATGTGTTTGAATGTGTGCCTGTGTGCATGTGGCAGTGTGTATGTTTGTGGATAGCAGTGTGTATGTGTGTCTCTTGCAATATGTATGTGTGTTTAGCAGTGTTTGTGTTTAGGAGTGTGCATGTATCTGTGCTGAGTGTGATTAGCAGTGTGTACGTCTCTGTGCTTGTGTATGTTTAGCAGAGTATATGTGTGTGTCTAGCACTGTGTACATGACTGTGCATGTGTCTAGCAGTGTGTATATGCATGTACGTGTAGTAGTGTGTGTGTGTTTGTGCATGCCTAGCAGCTTGTCTGTCTGTGCCCCTGTGTCTAGCAGTGTGTATGTCAGTGTGTGTGACTAATAGTGTGAATATGGCTGTGCCTGACTTGCAGTGTTTGTGTGTACCTAAGTGTTTTTTTAGATGTGTGTGTGTGTGAATAGCAATGTAACTATGTGACTATCAACGTGTATGTGTCAGGTGCCTGAGTGTGTCTAGCAGTGTGTGGTGTGCCTGTGTGTCTAAAAGTGTGAATATTTTGTGCCCGTCTTGCTGTGTTTGTGTGTACCTAAGTGTTTCTAGCAGCGTGTGTGTGTTTAGCAATGGAACTATGTGTCTAGGAACAAGTATGTGTCAGGTGCATGCGTGTATCTAGCAGTGTATGTGTGTGTGTCTAATAGTGTGAATATGGCTGTGCCTGAGTTGAAGTGTTTGTGTGTACTAAGTGTTTCTAGCAGTGTGTACGTGTTTAGCAGTGTAACTATGTGTCTAGCAACGTGAATGTGTCAGGTGCCTGAGTGTGTCTAGCAGTGTATGTGTGTCTGTGTGTGTCTAAAAGTGTGAATATGGCTGTGCCTGTCTAGCAGTGTTTGTGTGTACCCAAGTGTTTCTAGCAGTGTGTGAGTATTTAGCAGTGTACTATGTGTCTAGCAACGTGTATGCTTCAGGTGCCTGAGTATGTCTAGCAGTGTGTCTGATAGTGTGACTATGGCTATGCCTGTCTTGCAGTGTTTGTGTGTACCTAAGTGTTTCTAGCAGCAGGTGTGTGTTTAGCAGTGTAACTATGTGTCTAGCAATGTATATGCGTCAGGTGCCTGAGTGTGTTTTCAGGGGCTCTGAGGTCGTTTCTAGTACAGCTCTCAGATCTGACCAGTAGTCCGTTGCTGCAGCTCGTCGTTCGCTGCTTATAGTGTCTTGCGTGGCTCGAGCCCTTTACGCGCGCCCTGTGTCCCCCACCTACGCACCCACGCCTGGTACATTCACACCCTTGCCCTCTATTCTATGCTCTTACCTTTTCCCAAACACTGCCCCTGCGCGCGTGATGGAACTCTGCTCACGGCCAAGTGAAGCTGCCTGCCCATGCCCTTGACCACAGGCCCTGACTACAGATTTCTCAGAATAGCCCCCGGAGACAGATAAATAAGCATTGTCACCTCACAAGGGAACATGGCTCGAGGCACTGTCCATGGTTTTGCGCAGTGAAGAAGGCAGCAGCACGCAGCAGGGTCGGATATCTATGCGATCTGGCTGCTCATCCTTGAGACATTACAAGAAACAAGGTGGCTGAAGGAATAGTTAAGTGAATCTCAGCCACTGACGATGCTCCAGCCGCATTTTAGTTCATTGTTTTCCACATCATGGTTTTTCATCCACCGTGACAGAGACCTGCCATATGCAAATCAGTCTCAGCCATGCTCCAATCAAGGCAGCCCAACCCGACTTCCAGGCCAGGTACCCTCCAGATGGGCACACAAGCAACACCAGACCAGTTGTGGATGCCACTAGCATGCCATTCTGAGGATGCGGGCATGGCACCAGGATTCTGCGTGCCTACAAGAGCTACAAAGAAAACAAACATTGGCACAGTCAATAGGTCTCACCCATAAGTGAGCTTTTGGCGTTGGCAATCGGGTGGGAGTAGCGAACGGGGCGGGGAGGGAGAAACAGAGACGAGGTGGGAGAAGAAACAGGGACGGGGTGTGGAGGGGGGAGAAGAAACGGACGAGAGGTCGGGTGGAAGGGAAGAGGTACAATGATCGTACACAGATATTTGAAATCACAGAAAGCAGACACGTACATTTTTCTGTAATTATTATACATTTGAAATAAGCAATTGCTCTGAACTCAGCGCCAACATTGTTTTGTTTTTTTTGCCTTTAAAGTGCTCTGAAACAACATGTTGGCAGGGCCAACATAATGCAAAGTAATTGTAGTCTAGAACTTGGGGCGAACTGAGGTGAATGAGGACTACAGTTCCCATTATGCACCGGGCTCGTAAATAAAGATCCAGGAGAGGAACTTCATACCCCTGATGTCAATCGTCTATGCCACAGACTACAGTGAATGTCCCGATGATATATTGTTACACATGTCATGGGCTGTAATTTATCGAAATAAGATTTGTCTAGCCAGCTCTGCAAGACATTGAACCGCGAGGCAACTGTGTTTACAAAGATAACTTGTCTGCAGGAGCATTGTACAGCTCCTGCGGCACTCAGACTGGCACTAGCCAGGCCGCCTCTGCCTCTGTAAACGGACCCCACATGCATTAGTCATTAAGCAGCTTTCAACAAAGGTCGGCTCCTCTGGCGGTCTCCCTGCTCTAATGGCTCAGAGAGCCTCCCTTTGTCCTTGCACAGTGGTCACTCTGAGCTTCGGTGGTGGTCCGGGACAAGAGTCAGACTGGGTCACACACACACGGCTTTGTGTAATGTAACTGGGGCTCATGTATAGTGCTCCAATACCTTCGGTTCAAGTGTGCGCTAGATAAAACTGCAAAAAAAGGGGGGGATAGGTTAACTCAGTTGTGACTTAAAACACGAGCCCTCATGTTATGGCCACAAAACGATAACAAGATGTAAACAGTCTGAACCTGCTATAACACATTTCCTAGAGTGAGACTTCTTGTGATGGGACAGTCGTCGTCACGCACGCGCACAAAGAAGCCCCCAGCCTACCTCTGTGCGAGCCAAGTATTCTCATGGAACGACTCCCTCTGAATATGCCAGCAGTCATTCAGTAAAAACAAATGTTTATATGCATGTGTGTTTGTGTATTTGCATAGCGCGAACCTCGAAAAAAGGCAGCATGACAATTAGCAGAATAGCTTGCGAAACTACTGCGGGATCTGCATAAACAGCGAGCCAGACTTTTGAAGAGATTACTAAGAAACGGGAGGGGAAGGGATCCCCGCGGCGGACTGCTCTGGTGATTGGCTGGACCTGGCCACAGTGCAATCCAACCCGGCGATAAGCACCTGCGGAGAGCCTTCTTGCGTGAAGACCACCAGCGTCGAAAAAGGTCACAAGCACCGGCGCAATTGGAGGAGAAATTCTAACAGCATTACACTGGACTGGGAGGCTGCTGTGGAAGCGTGAGAGCAGCAAAGGCATCCTTGGCACCTGTGAAGCAGAGAACTTTTTTGAGATTAAGATACAAAATAGCATTTTGGATCCCCGATTTATTCACGCTCATCTTGTATGTTGCCATGAGCAGAAATATTTCCTTTCATGGTTGCGGAACTGTGTTAGTCAGCCACACGAGCGCGAATGACCGGAAATGCGCGTAGGCTGACAGAAACAGATACCAGCACGAAACGATGCGCATTATGAACGTAAAGGACCGATGTGGAGGTAAATAGGATGCCCTTCATTATGCCACCTGCAATTACAATATCGCAGGAGCCCTCGTGATCGTGTGAGCGTGCACATTGGCTGTCCAGACGCAAGCTGAAAGACACGCCGTGCGCGTGCCCATGTGCTGTCCGGGCCCAAGCTGAAAGACACGCCGTGCGCGTGCCCATGTGCTGTCCGGGCCCAAGCTGATGCAGACGCCGTGAGCGTGCACATCGGCTGTCCGGGCGCGCACATGTTTTGTCTCCCTTCGTGCACCAAACCGACAACAATAGTCTCGCCAAGGCGAAGCAGCGCATGCGCTGCGTTCGCTAGGCGATACCTAAAAAGGGGGGGTTTAAAATAGATCCTAATTGGGAGAACTCCGGAAACTCTTTACAGGGAGTAGGGTTCTATGGGATTCTCAGCGAACTATAAATGCTCATGCAATTCTTCATCATTATTCATCCCATTCGGGAAGATGCTGCCAGCCTGCAAAATTAAACTAGATTCCAATCTTCGTAATGCTTGGTTGCGATTGCCACCCCTAGGATTCTTCGGAACAATATCTAAACCACAGAACTTTGCAGTAGTCCAGGCCCCATTGCGTGCCTCATGGAAGTGTTTGACTGTACTGTAACTAAACTCCTTATTGGTGATTGCTCTCCAATGCTCAAGGATTCGTTTTTTCACGGGGAAAATTGTTGATCCAATATACCACTTGCCACAAGGGCAACAGATATCGTAGACCACAAAATCCATTCCACAGCTGATGTTCTTAGAAATCTTCCACTGTCTGTTGATTCTCATAAATTTGGTCTCCTTAACATTCTCACTGTGGCTACAAGCCTTGCACTTTCCACATTTGCGGAAACCCACACCTCTGTCCAACCAGTTGGTTTTGCTCTTTACTAGCATATCTTTCAGGGATAGAGTGCCTGTCCTAGTTTCGTTTTCAAGATGGGATCTTGAGTTAAAATATCCCATCTTTTCTGTATGATTCTTCCATGGTCTTTTGACTGGGTACCATAGTTTGTTATGTATCTTATGGGGCCCTCTTGGTCACAAGAACTTCTCTTGGATTTGTGTGGTTGGAAAAGAGCCTCATTCCTCTCAATGCTATCCGCTTTGATTGCCCCTTTCTGCAACATCTTACGCGAATAGCCTCTTGCCTGAAACCTTTGTATAATTTCATTCTTATTCCTCTCATAATTCTTATCAGAGCTACAATTTCTCTTTGCTCGTAAAAATTCACTAAACGGAATGCTCCATCTGAAATTAGGGGGATGGCAGCTTGCCGCATGAAGTATTGAATTCCCTACTGTTTCCTTTCGGAACAAATCGGTGGAGAGTATCCCCTTTTCTACATTCAGTCTCAGATCTAAAAAAACAACTGTATTCTGACTATGTTGCATTGTAAATTTCAAATTCACATCATTACAATTGAGCTCCTTCACAAAGGTTATAAGATCATTTTCATTGCCTTCCCACACAAAGAACACATCATATATATACTGTAACCACAAATTAACTCTGTCTGTCCATTTCGCCAGGGCATCACCCCAGAGCACCTGCTTCTCCCACAATCCCACCAAAAGATTGGCGTAACTTGGGGCGAAGCAGGTGCCCATCGAAGTGCCCTGTATTTTTTTGTACAAAACATTGTTGAACAAAAAGACATTTTCAGTAAGGCATATCTCAATCATTTGTAACAGCGTGTGTGTATATTCTAAAAGATGTATACTTCTTGATTTCAAAAAGTACTTGCAAGCTTTCAAACCATCTCTGTGTCTTATACTCGTATAGAGACTTTCTACGTCCAGACACACCAACCAGTGTTCCTGCCCCTAGTGTATGTTTTCTACCTTTTGTAAGTAATCTTTCGTGTCTCTTACATAGGAGCTGAGATCCTTAACATAAGTGAATAAAAAGTGATCCACGTACATGGAGGTATTTTCAAACAAACTACCCTTGGAGGATACTATGGGGCGTCTCGGAGGGTTGTCCAGACTTTTATGCACCTTTGGTAATAGGTAGAGCGTGGGTATTGTCAGTGTTTCATTTTTAAGAAAATGGTATTCATCCCAACTCAAAAGTTGGTTCTCAAACCACCCTTTCAGGAGATCAAGGAACCTGCATTGTAGATTGTTTGTGTATGACTTGTCTACTTTTTCGTAACACATAGTGTTACTCAATTGTCTCAAAGCCTCTTGTGTATATTTTTCTCTACCCATTAGGACAATGTTCCCACCCTTGTCAGAGGGTTTGATAACAATGCTGTCATCCTTTTGCAGAGCTGTAATTGCTTCCCACTGACCCCTAGACAAATTCTTTCTCTTGGGTGCTCTTTTTTTTTGTCCTCATTTTGCCAACTCTCATACTGAGTCTCCCCCTCTATCTCTATATTCCGTGTTAAGACCGTCTGAGAGGAGAGGGAGTACTCTCTAAGAGGAATGCCATACTGGTCCCATCTCCACTTCTACCTGTGCGTCCCTTAGAGAGACCAGAGCCGCCAGCACTATTAGGCTTAATCATTGGACCCGCTTGTCCTTTCTCTCCATTCCAACAATAAAGTCCAGAACTTATCTCTACTTTCTGCATCACAGGCCATATCTGATTCGCTTGTTGATATAACACTCTTTAAACATTCAGCAAAGGTCGGTGAATTTTCAGATTTCCACTTAATACATATTTCGCGTCTTGCCAATATTACTACATAGAAGGTAAACATAGAACCCACCTCCTTCTCCATCCCTTCTTCTTGCGTAAGCCCAAAAATATTAAATGTGGGATTACCTTCATCTTTTTTCCCGAACATCTCCTAGAAAATTACATACGTCCAACCAATATTGCGTAATCTTTGGGCATTCTAGAAACATATGCAAATCATCTGCTTCTTCATGCTTGCATCTTGGGCAACAATATTGCTTACCAGTAACCTTCGACAACTTCCACGGGGACCAGTAAACTCTGTGAACGGTAAACAGATGATTTCGTTTTAGTGAGGCAGGTTTTACAGCTACTTGTAACATATCGAAAGAATCCGTCCACAGAGTCTTGGCTTTCTCCTCCCTAAATTCTTCGCCCCATAGGTTTCTAATGTCAGTACTAAGCGTGTCCTCTGCTTCCACGAAGGACCAATACCAGAAGTAAATTTCCTTATTCCAATCATCTGTTCTTGTAAGCTGATCTAGCTTCAAATCTTCCTCCTCATGCGTCCATTTTTGGGTTACCCACCAGGAGCCTAATTGATAGTATTTGAACCTTGTCAATTTCCCCCTGGTCAGGTTGCTGAGTGTTTCCCAACTCACTAATCTGTTATCCTTCATAAGATCTGCCCAATAAAATATACCCCCTGCTTTTAATGGTTGGCTCAATTGATCTTTCAGGCATTCGGGGGTGCCTGGAGATTCCCAAATAGGTGCCCGTGCAGAATAATATGTGAATCGCAGTTTTTTCCGGAAATACATCCATGTTCTCAATGCAGTGTTTAAAACTTTCAATCTGACCTTTTTGAAAAACTTCGGGTCTCCGTACTTAAAAAGAAAATAGTGCTGGCCCTGACTAACATCCCCAAGCATTGCAGAAAATAATAAGCCCAACGATGACCTATCGGGCTTATTTGCCAACATACGAAAGTTTTTGAAATGGAAGGCATAACAATAAGCAAGCAGATCCGGTAATGCTAATCCTCCTGCCCCAAGTTTTCCTCTCAACTTCCTCCATGCTATCCTGGGTCCCTTTGACGCCCATATGAAACTCCCAATTTTTCCCTGTACTTTAGCTATATCCTCTTTCCTAAAAGTTAGGGGGATGGAATTAAAAGAAAAGTAGCTTTCGGGAGTATAACCATTTTTATGAGATTTACCCTGCCGTAGATGGTTAATGGTAAATTCGCCAATTTTAACAATAAACTCGATATCTCTTGACTCGCTTTCTTCCAATTCACCCTTGTAATATCCTCTAACTTTTGTGTGATTGTCACACCCAAGTATCGCATTTGAGTTTTAACCCCTGGAATATTTGTTCTCTTATTCCATTGCTTAATCTCAGTTTTATCTGTGTTGACCTTATACCCAGAGAGTGAGCCAAATTCTTCTGCCCTTCTCATTAAAATGGGTATCGCCTCCTGGGGATTAATAGTGTATACAATCAAATCATCAGCGTATAATCCCAGTTTTACTTCAAACCCATTAAAATTAATAGGAAGGATCTCAGTGTCTGCCCTGATTAGGTTAGCAAAAGGCTCTATATATAGGTTAAATAAGAGCGGAGACAGGGGACATCCTTGCCTTGTCCCTCTAGTTATACTAAACCAATTTGTTAAATCTCCATTGATCAACACTTTAGCTCTAGGATTTTGATACAGATTTTTTACTGCCTCCACCATATTTTTTGGGAAATTAAAACAAGTTAAAACCTCCCACAGATACTGCCAATTCACTTGATCAAATGCTTTGGCAGCATCAACTGCCACTACCGTCAGGGGGATTTTTTTTTCTTCTGCCATATCCACTACTCCTATCATCTGGAAAGTTAGCTCATTAAGTTGCCTCCCAGGGATAAAACCCCTCTGATCCGGATGCACAACCCCTTTTATCACCTTAGACACTCTTGATGCCATAATTCCGGATTAGATCTTGTAATCCGCATTTAAAAGGGATATAGGTCTATACGAATCAACCTTTAGCGGATCTTTATTGGGTTTTAAAATTAACGTAATGGTAGCTTCAGACCAAGTAGTGGGGATACTTTCTCCCCTACTATATAACCTATTACACATAGAGGTTAGAGCGGATACTACATATTCTAGTATACAAAGATATACTTCCACCGGAAGGCCATCTGGTCCTGCTGCTTTTCCCCTCGCCATCTTTCTACACTGGATACTGACCTCCTCTTCTGTTATCTCTCTTTCCAAATATCTCCTTTGCTCTTCATCCAACTGTGGGAGCCTAGTCTGTCTTAACCAATTCTCAATCCTTTCTTGATTAGGAAATACAGTCTCCTTATATAGCTCACTCATAAACTCACTAGCCTCCCGGCCAATTTCTTCATTTGCGCATAGCTCCTCCCCTGCCTCTCTACTCTTCAAACATTTTATTGTATTCCTGGCTCTATCTGTTTTCACCTTCCATGCTAATAAAGAACTACATTTCTCCCCATACGCAAAATGCTGAAGCTTACTAGCCTTCCATTTGTCAAGTAATTTCTTATCCAATTGCGCCTGGAATTTTACATGCAAATTTTCTAAATCTTTCGCCAAAAGGGATATATTAGTAGCACCATCTAAGGAGGCCTTCTGTAGATCTCTCTCTTCTTCTTAATCTCCCTTATTTTACTCTCCTCCTCCTGTTTTGATAACTTTCTTTTCCCCCTGGTTATAGATGTCAATATTCCCCGTAAATAGGCCTTAAAGGCATCCCAGACAAGTTGCTCACTTGCAGAGCCTATATTAGTGAAGAAATATTCCTCGGTTTTCTTTCCCAACTCTCTAATTAGAATTTCATGGGTGCTCTTTGATAAGTTTCAAGATGTCTAGGTTTACTGCCTCATGAAAAACATCAATGTTGTCTTTAGCTGTTTGCGGGATGTATCTAGAGGTTGTTCTAAATGTGGTCTCACTGGATATACCAGGATCCAAACCAAAGACCTGTGATACCGTGTTGATGTGTGTAGGGTCAAAAGAGTCTGCAGATGTCTGTGTTGTGACATTGTGGGGTTGATCACTCAAATCGTGAAGTAGTCTAAGTGTGTCAATGTCTTCAATAAGTAAAGGTGATGTAGGTCCTATGTCTGATGTATTTCTTACTGCGGGGACCTTTCTCTGCATTTTATGTATTCTGAATAGTTTCAACTTTCACACAGATTGTGGATCCATGTCTCTGAATAAGGGTGCTACACCCAGTAGGACACATGTCAAACGACGAAACATAACTGGATCAAATGATCAAACAACACAATGTAAAACACTGGAGAAACGAGGGCAATCATGTCAGTATTGTCGATTTGCACGCTTTGTGACCCCAAAGTGTGCTTATTCATTTTTTGATTTTGATTATTTTTGTTTAATGCACATATTATTTGGTCTGTAACAGTATTGAGTTATGTATCATTGCAGAAATCAAATGATGTAATGACTGTTGGCATTTCTGTAACAACGCCACTGAGGAAGTCTTTTCTTTATTTTCACTATTGTTTACCACGCGTCACGTAGGACACTATGTTATTTAAAGACAGAAACTCTATGTATGGTCATGTGACCAAGACTCTGAGAGAGGTTGAAACACGTCGTCTTTGTGCCCAATAATTTGGATTTAACAACATCCGCAACTGGAGTGGCTCGTTTCCTTACCGCGAACTTGGTGAGAACTTTTGTTCATATATATATATGTATATATATATCTATAAAAGCATTTTCCTTAAGCCTTCAGCCTGGTGTCAGTGTTCCTACTTGTAAGGCAAGTTGGGTGGTGTTGGAATATTAACGGGGGGCCCCGGTCCCGTAACACTGACCCCCCCTGAAGTGCATGTGTCTCAGTTACCGGCGCAACTTTGGGTGGTATTGATTCTTCCATGAGCCCGGCCTGCAAGCATTTTCAAAGATAAAGGACGGAATTTTTCCAGTTGAAAATTGGAAGAAATGCGAGCATGGGGCGCAAGAAGGATTTTCCACTTGCTGACTGAAGGAAGGATTGTGCAGCGTGAGACAGTTATAAGGTTAACAAGACAGGTTGAAAAAACGAACTTTGCATTTTAAACGGGCCCCACTTAAAGACAAAAGGCAGCATGTTTGCTATAAAAGGAACTAATAAAGTTGCAACAGGCTGTTTCTCTTCGTGGACAATAAAATGGACACACCTGTTTAAAAGTGCACTCTGGGAGAAAACCAAACCGACCGGTAAAGCGTGAGGCGAGGTGAAAGCAGAGACTGTACCCATGATCAAGCCTCTTTGGGAGGAGAAACGCGTTGGGTTTATTTTTTACCTGCCAGCTTTCAACACGGAATAAAAGCATTTTCCTTAAGCCTTCAGCCTGGTGTCAGTGTTCCTACTTGTAAGGCAAGTTGGGTGGTGTTGGAATATTAACGGGGGGCCCCGGTCCCGTAACACTGACCCCCCCTGAAGTGCATGTGGCTCAGTTACCGGCGCAACTTTGGGTGGTATTGATTTTTCCATGAGCCCGGCCTGCAAGCATTTTCAAAGATAAAGGACGGAATTTTTCCAGTTGAAAATCGGAAGAAATGCGAGCATGGGGCGCAAGAAGGATTTTCCACTTGCTGACTGAAGGAAGGATTGTGCAGCGTGAGAAAGTTATAAGGTTAACAAGACAGGTTGAAAAAAACGAACTTTGCATTTTAAACGGGCCCCACTTAAAGACAAAAGGCAGCATGTTTGCTATAAAAGGAACTAATAAAGTTGCAACAGGCTGTTTCTCTTCGTGGACAATAAAATGGACACACCTGTTTAAAAGTGCACTCTGGGAGAAAACCAAACCGACCGGTAAAGCGTGAGGCGAGGTGAAGGCAGAGACTGTACCCGTGATCAAGCCTCTTTGGGAGGAGAAACGCGTTGGGTTTATTTTTTACCTGCCAGCTTTCAACACGGAATAAAAGCATTTTCCTTAAGCCTTCAGCCTGGTGTCAGTGTTCCTACTTGTAAGGCAAGTTGGGTGGTGTTGGAATATATATCTATATATATACATATATATATATATGTATGTATATATAGATATATATATAAAACCTACTGCCAGTAGGTCGTTATAGTTAGGATGTACTTTCCATAGAAATGTGCCGGAATTTTCAAAACTAGTTTGACATTCAGTTTAGCTGCTGTCTTGAAAATTTTGGGGGTGATCTTTCAAGTGGGGGCTGAGAAAAACAGGGGGGTCCCAAAACGTGTTTTCCCCAATGTTAATTTCCACAGAAACTTTAGACACGGATGCAGCCGAGACTGCAGAACGGAATCATACCAAATTTGGCCGAATGGTAGATATTGGTCCAGGGAAGTGTCTGTTTGTGATTTGGTGGAAATCCGTTCAGTAGTTGCGGAGTTATTAAAAGAAATTCAAATTTGTATATATAGGATCCGACAGTCCCGTGCTCAAATCTGATTGGCTGTCAACACTTCAAACCAGGACGTGTTGGCTGCCATCTTGGGAGTTGGCTTCAGCCCAGTCCCAACAAAAAACATTAAAAAAAGAGAAAGGGGCAGAGCAGGAATTCCCTGACCCCCTAGGCCTCTTGAGGGGGGGTCCAGAGGGACCCCGCCAGAGCAAAAAAACATTGTTTTTTACAAAAACAATTGGTGGGAGCCATGCTGGGTTCCCACACTTCTTTACTAATAGGCCCCCGGGTGGGCTAGGTCCCGGGGGCATGGGCACTTATGTAAAGGAGGGGGGTTCACAGGGCCCCCCTCCTATAGTTTATCATAAACCCTGCAGACCAGCACCTCCCTGGGGCACTTTTATATATGTGTTCGGGTGGGCCCACTGGGCCCCCCGCATACCTAGGGACCACCAGTCTCCCCATGGCACCATAGTTAATTTAAAGTGTGGGGCCTGCATGCCCCCCCGCAGCCCTGGGGACCTCCACCTCCCCAGGGCACCATGAAAAATAAATGTAGGGGGTCTATCGCCAACCCCCAAGACCTCCACCTCCCCGGGGCAAAGATTTAAGGTGGAGGGGGACTATGCGACCCCCCCCTTGTGGAGCCATTTATGGCCCTGGGGACTGCCACCCCCCAGCGCCGGCTCCTGCTACCTCCTGAGGTGCCCACCCTCGGGAGGTAGCTGTTTGCTTTTGGTTGGTTGGAACTGAAAGCTCCCACCAATCACAAGCAAACATAACTCTGCTTTCTTCAAGACAGAGCTGTCATACAGCTCTGGCTTGCGGAAAGTGGAGTTTTTATCTGTTTCTCTGCACGCAAATATGTGTGCAGAGAAACAGATGAAAACATTGCTCTGACAGACAGGGTGCTACTTTTCAACAGCCCCCTGTCTGTCACGGCAATGCCGGCTCCTGCAGGAGGCAGCAAGCCGGCAGGAACTGCTGGGGCTTTGAGGCTCCCCCTGCGGTCCCCAACACAGGCCACTGGGAGAGGCCCCCCTCTCCCATTGTAAAAATAATTAAAACATTTTTTTTTAAAATCACCAGCCTCAGGAGAAGTTGCCAGAGGCCCCACCCCCTTTCTCAACCACTCTGCAAAGGGGCCTCCTGGCGTACCACTTGTTGGCGGATGAAGTCCATTTGACTAGTGAGGGTCCTTGGGGGCCAACAACCCCTTCTGTTACCTCCAGTAAGTCCCACTCAGAGGGATTGCTGAGAGGTCATCCAAGGCCCTGACCCCTTTCTCCAGCACTCTGCAAACGCGCCTCCTGGCACAGTACTGGTTGGCGTATGAGGTCCCCTTAGATGCTGAGGGTACTTGGGGGCCAACAAACCCTCCTGTTACCTCCAGTAAGTCCCACACAGCGGGATTTCTGAGAGCTGATGGGAGGCCCCGCCCCTATCTCAATCACTCTGCAAACGCGCCTCCTGGTGCACTACTGGTTGGGGGATGAAGTCTCCTTGGCTGCTGAGGGTCCTTGGCGGTCAACAACCCCTCTTGTTACCTCCAGTAAGTCCCACACAGTGGGATTGCTGATAGCTTGTGGGAGGCCCGTCCCCTTTCTCTACCACTCTGCAAACTTGCCTCCTGGTGCACTACTTGTTAGGGGATGAAGTCCCTGTGGATGCTGAGGGTTCTTGGGGGCCAGGAAGCCCTCCTGTTACCAACAGTAAGTCCCATACAGCGGGATTGCTGAGAGATGGTGAGAGGCCCACCCCCTTTCTCCACCACTGTGCAAAAGCACCTCCTGGTGCAATACCTGTTGGGGGATGAAGTCCCTTTGGATGCTGAGGGTCCTTGGGGGCCAAGAAGCTCTCCTGTTACCAGCAGCAAGTCCCAAACAGCGGGATTGCTGAGAGCTGGTCAGAGGCCCAGTCCCCTTTCTCCATCACTCTGCAAACGCGCCTAGTAGTTAAAAAAACATCAAAATTCACTTAAAAGCCAAAGGTTACAGGGCCATTATAGTTAGGAAATAGAATTTAAAAAACCTTAGTAATTCACTGAAAAAAACAAAGGTTACAGGGATGTTATAGTTAGGAAAGAGAATAAAATAAACCTTAGAAATTCACTGAAAAAAACAAAGGTTACAGGGACATTATGGTTAGGCTCAGATTTCACTTATACAAAACCATAGAAATTCAGCAGTCATAGTTACCTGAGCTAACTATAACGTACTCTCCTGCAATGCACTGCTTATGACCTCACATATTACATTACTCATGCCATTGTCAGTGACATCACTGATGACATTTCAAATGAGATCACTTATGACATCATCCACAGAACCACTCACACACCCACTCACACCCCCATACAACCTCTCGTATGCCCCTCACACACCCACACAACCACTGACATACCCATTCACAAACCCATACAAGAACTCACACACCAACTCACTCTTCCATAGAGCCACTCACACACCCACTCACTCATACTCATATATAGTATTCCTATTGCGTGACCCTAGCAAAAAAGCAGCCAAGTGATATACAAGGTCAAAAACAATCATAAAGTCAACAAGTGTTAGGAGAAGTAGCTGGGTTGTGGACAATTAATGCATTGTGATGTAGCGCTCTTTAGAGAGGTTGGTCTTCAGCTCTTTCCTGCATTGGAGCAGCATTGGGTGGTCCTGATGGATATGAGGATGTCGTTCCAGATCCTGGGTGCATACATGGAAAAGGCGTGTTGCGTTGTTTTTTTCTTTTTTACACTTCTTAGTCTGCAGGCTGATGGTGTTTTGACTTTGTGTGTACCGAGAACCACCAGAGATGGTGAGCTTGTCTGCAAGATAAGTTGGGGCTCTGGTCGAGGACCAACTATCAACTTTACTGTTGTTTCCTAGCTTACATGAAGGTAATTTTTATTGGATCCTAGGTGTTTTCTTCCCCCATCCAACCACTCATGGACTTCTCATTCATAATAACCCCTTTCCATGCCCAGGATAAATTACTGTGATTGGGCATAGTTACGCCCCGCCACGTCTCCCAGTGCCTGCTTAGTATAAAATCATTTTCAGTGAAATGTCCCCATACCCAGGGACCAGGTTCCTAAAAATGCATTTCAAGACCATTCTCACTTGTAGCAGCCTGTCTGTATTCTTTCACTTTCCCTGCCCCTTTTTTTAACATTCTTGATGCATCCCTTGCTTCGTTCCTCCTTTTTATCACACCATCATGCTGGCTTGGAGTTTATTATCATGAGTTTGCAGCGTCCATGCTCATATTCACAAGAAGGTTCTCGGTTTTTGTCCTACCACAGACTATTGATCTGTCGCACATGCTGTGCTCTGTGCATGCCATTAATATTGCTCTTAGCTTCTTCCAGGATTTCATGAAGAAGATTTTTCGTACTTGTTATCATGTTTTCCCTTTCTGCTTGTCTTTTCATTTTTTGCTTTTTATATTACCAAGAGCTGATCTGTATTGTAGGTGTTCACATTTATCTGTTAAAGCATTTTGTTTGCTTTAGTTCTGTAGGAGCTTTTCCTAGTTCACAGTTTTAAGTCCTGAATTGAACTTTCATACGTATCCACTCGGTCATCCAACTGTGAAGTTTCATCAATATCTCTGCAAATGTTTTGGTCAACTTCTCTTTCATTTGTTGGAATGTGTTGCAAAGTTATTGGATCATTGATCCTGGAAATCTTCCAGCCTTCATATTTGCTTTTGGAAAGGGTTGCAGTTTCATGAGCTCTTATATTTGCTCGATAACCAGCACTGCGTCTTTGAGTTTCTCAGTGTTGCTTTGTATTGTTGTGGCAGTAGAATGATTTGCTCTGTCTTTTTTCAGATTTGTCATAAATAATACCCTTTGCTGGCATCAAGGCGAGCCCAGTAGCGGCCACTCATATTGCAATGTGGTGGGGAGAGGGAACAGAAACAAAAAAAGCTCCAGAATTATAAATAAAGAAAATTACACTTACCTGCTCCGACAGCCGCCGCCTTGCTCCCGATCCTTGCGCCCCATACAGGAACTGATGCACACTGCGCAGGCTCCCAGTTCCCAATCCAGCGCTTCTCTTATGGTGGGAATACTATTCCCAGCATGTGAGCAGCTCTGGGATTGGTCTGAGTTCCTAGGTTCGGCGCTCAGACATAGACTTGGAGCCTGTGTTGGTTTCTCTACCCAGCTGTACAACACAGCTCGGGTGGAGAAATGCTGAGTGTGCATGACGGTTTGGCCGGCCCCAGAGGGCCGGCCAAACCGTCATGTGTGCTTGGGAGTGCCAACCACTCCCCCTCCTCCATGGTGCTGCAGCATTAGTGTGGGTGGCCACGCCCCACCCTTGGCTCGCAGTCACTGCCTGCAGGCAGAAAAATAAAATGATAATAAAAATGTTTTATTATCATTTTATTTTTGTCCTTTGCCTCTGCTGGCTTTCAGCGGGGGGGGTGACGCTCCTCCGCCATAACGGAGGAGCCGCCACTGGGCGACCCTTTATGTTCATACTCTTTCAGCCTGTGAACTGTCTGGTAGCAGGTTTAAATATCTACAAGGGACTCTGGCTGGAGAGGTGGAAACTCTTAGTGGGGGATGGCCACATCTTATTTTGTGTCACTGTTTGTTCTCACGGGTGCCTTAATGGACAGTAAAGCTACTGAGCAAACATATCCTTCTTTTACATCACTAAAGATCTGTATCAGTTTTGGCACCTGTTATTATCTTCCATTGGGCTGTACGGGTAGTACCAGTATGGTCGATCATTTAGGGAATCCAGCAAGCTATGCTAGCTACCTTTCCATCAGGAAATTGTCCTCTGAGGTAGTCTGTTCTTTACTCCACAGGTTACGCCCATCAAGGAGGTGTCTCTATTGTTTAATTCGAAAGACAAGGGCTGCATACGATTACCTACAGCTTTGTGAACAGACCTTCATCCCCCCTTGACCATATGTCATGTTGTGATTGGAATGTCAATTTTTACTTTTGCCTCATTCTGTCCCTGGGTTCAAGCGCCACATAGCATTTCCATACCCTAGATAGGCAATTCAGCATTGGCTTACAAGGAGGAATGAGAGTTACAACCTGTGAACCCTTTTAGGAAGCCAATCTCAAGTGCCTACTCCCTTTAACTCCTTGAGACTTCTTTGGGCTGCATCCAGATAGACCAACATCTGGGGGACGGGGCCTGCTTGGGCCCAACTGACTTATTTATTTATTTTGCGCCAAGGCTGTGATGCCGTTCCCATCTACAATATCCACTAACCTGATTCCCTGGACACAGCTGGCTTCTCCTCCGTCAATTGTTATGCCTGTCCACAGCTTCACATATCAGTACAAATGAAGGTCTGTGCCACAGGCTTATTTCTTTTCCTTTTCTCCCTGCCCAACGATCATGCACACCACCCAGTTCCATGGTACTACATCACGCAGTAACAGTTTAGAGATCACATCCAGACCACTGCTGCAGCTCCTCGCTTACCAGCCAGCTGTCTCACAACAGTCCCATTATCCATTACACTGTTGGTACTTGAGCTCAGGGGGTTTCAGTTGTTCAGCTTGTAGTGGAAGAGGCGGAGCTGAGAAGAAGATTCCTTCTCCAGACTGCTTCATAAGGTTTACTAGCATTTTTAATAATGTTCATCATTGTTATGGGGATAGCCAGGTTCAATGAGAGCTCGCTAATCCTGCATCTTGCCTGACCCGTACCATGCCACACCTTTTACCTATCTATTTTAAATTGTTAAATCCATTATTGTTACATTTAAAAATGGTTATTGGGCATACCATAGGAATATATAGATTTTTGCAAAATAATATTGCTCTGAATTATCCAGACCATCAGTATAATAAAAAAATCTGCCACAGGTAACAAATCCACATTTCAGTTAACTAACACAGGCAGACAACTCTGAACATCAAACTGTCCCTGCCGATATTCACTGGGGGAAAATGGTGTGGGGGAGGAGACGGAGAAGGCAACCTCTCCAATCAGCTCCTGTTAGGTCACCAGTAGGGATGGGCGGTGAACTTCGCTCCACCAGCGGAGTTTGCAGAGTTTTGCCAACTCCGCGCTCCACTGGGAGTGCGTAGTTTGGCAAAAAAACTCTGATTCTGCAATGTGGCGGAGTTTGCCCCCTCCGCACACCCCTAAGAACGTCCATTGCATTTTTTTTGCCCTTCAAATGTCTGCAGTTAGAGATTTCGAGCTTCTGCTCCAATGACACGGCTGCGCACAGCATGGGTTCCCCTCTGTACGCGATGTGTCAGGCCCGTATCTAAGACGGCTTCCTCTGACCTTCATTGATATGTCGCCATCTTTTGTGTTCACGGTTAATAATGGGTTAATTGAGCGGCGGTGTGAGCGGCATGCCCTCATTGGTGCACACTGTTGCTGTGCGCAATGTAGATTTTCCTAATAGATTATGACGGAAAGTCTTAATTTTATTAAAGACACGGAGGCGAGTATTATGCTTTCTTATCTTGCCTTTATTCTAATAGCAGCCAAGATAAGTACTAAAACTATAGTTCCCAGAGGGCCAAGCAACACAACTGGCCAATGTGAACAGCAATAATCAGAACATCATAACCAATCAGGCAGTAGTAACATGTATAACGTCATAACTGACAGAGAACAGTCCTCTTTTCGCTGGCGAGCAGCTCAGATAGAGTCAATAAATAGTGGAACAATAGACAACACAATACAAAAGGCCAAAGTCCAGGAACAAATCTCTTGACCAAAATCCAACCAGGACACTCGAACAGCAGGAAACCCAGTGGAGGAAGCCAAACAGGAAGAAGAGGCGTCATGAAGATGGAGAAGAACACTCTTGCAGATTAGTGAGTCTCATCACGGAGATGCAGGAGGCAATGCTGGAGCCGCTGTAGGGAGGGAGAAAAACACAGATTAGAAGTGTTGAGGCGGGATAATACTCGCCTCTGTGTCTTTAATAAAATTAAGACTTTCCGTCATAATCTATTAGGAAAATCTACATTTTATGGCAATATATTATGCTCATATTATGCTTGTTCAAAGCATATCAATAACCAAAGAAACAGCAGAAACGACTGGTATGCAATAAAACATACAGAATACATTATCATTAGACCAATCCACGGATCTCAGAAAGTCCTCCAAACGAGAGCCTGCCCAAAAAGCTTTGGAGGCCATGGCTCCCCTGGTGGAATGGGCCCCAAACACAGAGACATCAATGCCCGCAAGAGACATTACCCACCGACCCCAACGGGCCAGGGTAGCAGAGGAAACAGGAAGATGGGGTTTGCGAAAAGAAAAGAGGAGTTGGGAATGAGAGGACGTTCTGAGATCAGAGGTTCTTTGTTCGTATACCTTGAGGCATTGACCTACACATAGTTTAGGATGGGAAGGGAAATAAGGATAAAAAACAGAGTTTAAATTTGTCTTAGTACGTTTATGAACTTGAAACAATACACCAGTAGGAGAAAACTGGCGAGAGGAAACATCCAATGCCTTAACATCTGAAACACGTTTAATGGAAACAAGACAAAGTAACATGGTAAGTTTAGCAGAGAGCATTTTCAGAGAAAGAGTGGAGTTGTAAGGCCAATCAGAAAATAACTTAAGGACCAAATTAACATCCCATAAATTAGAATACTTAGCCAACGGAGGTTTGGAAAATCGCACTCCTCGTAGAAGGCGGCAAATGAGAGGATGAACTCCGACAGGCTTGCCATCAATAGGACAGTGATTGAGGGAAATGGCTGATCTATACAGGTTGACCGTTCTATAGGACTTACCTGCACTGGCTTCAGTAGCTAAGAAATTGACCACAAAATTTAGAGGGGCTGAAAAGGGATCGATATGTCTTTCCAGACACCAGCTTGACCATAAAGACCAAGCAGACTTGTAGGCTTTAGAGGTGCCTGGGGCCCAGGCTTTACTGATAAAGAGAGAAGCTTCTTGCGAAATGAGGAGGTCAGGAGGGACAGACTGGAGATCTTTCCAAGCGGACAGAATCAAGGAGTTGTCCAGGACGAGGCTGTGAGGATGACCCAAGGGATTCAGAAGCAGATTGTTGCAGACCGGGAGAAGAACCGGAAAGTCCACCGCCATCTCCAGAAGAGACGGGAACCAAATCTGTGATTGCCAGAATGGGAACTACTATGACCAGGGAGGTCGATTGGCGGCGAACCTGAGAAAGTACCCTGTTGATCATGAGGAAAGGAGGAAAAGCGTAATTGAGATGAAGGGACCAGTCCTGGAGAAACGCATCCGTCGCTAATGCCAGAGGGTCCGGCCGCCAACTGAAGAAACGAGGCAATTGGGCATTGAGGCGAGAAGCAAAAAGATCTGTTAGAACTGGGGGTCTCTAGTTGGCAGAGGTAGGTACTTTTGTCCAAATAGGGACCCTTGCTTCTAGTCAGGGTAAGGGGGTACACTCCTGAAATAACCCCTGCTCACCCCCTTGGTAGCTTGGCACGACCAGACAGGCTTAGTTCAGAGGCAGTGTGTAAAGCATTTGTGAACACATACAGTAATCCAGTGACAACACTACAAATGGACACCACACAGGTTGTATTATAAAAATAAGTATCTTTTATATAGATTTACCACAAGACCATAAACGACAAAAATAATCCACAATACTGTACTTTAAAGATGGTAGAATTAGCTTGAGTCTCTTAAAATGGAAATGCGACACTTTGAGTTCAATGTACCTTAAGATGCGTAACGCAAGGCAACGAAAGTGTTGCAGGGAAGGTGATGCGGTAGTCCCTTACTCGCAAGGACGGTGATGCGTTGAAGATCTGGTGCAAAGAAACAAAGTGGCGTCTTCTTGATGTTGCGA
The DNA here is from genome assembly GCA_963921515.1 of Calotriton arnoldi. Taxonomy (NCBI): domain Eukaryota; kingdom Metazoa; phylum Chordata; class Amphibia; order Caudata; family Salamandridae; genus Calotriton; species Calotriton arnoldi. Next base: position 862,244 of record CAWUFW010005177.1, read on the forward strand.
CAACGAAGGGGTGATGCGTGCACGCCCGACGGCCGTGCGGCGATTTCGATGAATCTTTGGAGCCGTGACAGGCCCTGCGACACGCTTCCCTGGCGATGCGACGGCATCTGATGCGAGGTCAACGATCTTCTCCTGGGATGCGGGGCGCCTCGTGTTGCGATGCGTCGGCGTCTGATGCGAGGTCGATGCTCTGCCCCGTGGATGCGACGGCGTCTGCTGCGACGGCGACACTTTTCTCCGGTGCTGCGAGGCGCTTCGAAGGATGCGAGGGTGTCAGCGGCGCGCTTCTTCGGGGATGCGCCGGCTTCTGCTGCGATGTCGACACTCTTCTCCGGCGATGCGAGAAGCAGCGGCTGCGGCGACACGCTTCTTCGTCTTGAGTCGCACTTCCAGCTCCCAGCGACACGCAAGTGTGTCAGAAGGTCCAAATTCCCAGCAAAGGAATACAGGGGAGCTGGTGGGTGAAGTCTGTTGTCCCTGAGACTTCAGCAGGAGGCAAGCTCTGAAATCAAGCCCTTGGAGATCCTTCACAAGTTGATGAAAGTACACACAAAGTTCCCTTCTCCTTTCTTTGGCAGTCAGGCAACCACTGCAGGCAGATCCCTCTAGCTTAGGGATAGTCTTCTCCTCAGTTTCTTCTTGGTTCCGCTCCTCAGCAAAGGTTTCTTCTTGTTTCCCAAAAGTGATCTAATCTCCTAGGGGTCTGGGTCCCCTTTTTATATACCTTTTCTCTTTGTTCTCTGAAGGCAGAGAGGCCTTTGCCTAGTCCAAAACCAGTTCTGGGCAGTCCTGGAGCACTTTGTTTACAGGACTCCTTCTTTCCTTTCAGAATGTGGGGCAGAGTGCTCAGCCGCCCGGCAGGAGGTGGAGCCAGCATTGTGGAAGGCAGGCACAGCCCTATTCAGACCCAGGTGCAACTCCTCCCTCCACTCTGGATGCAGATCTCTCTATTCAGCCCTGTGCTGACTCACCCTGTCTCCTGGAGTCCCCCAGCCCCTGTCACTCACAAACCCAGACAAGGAATACACAACCCAGCAGAGGCAGGCTTGGAAGGTTAGGCAAGAAAATACCTACTTTCTAAAAGTGGTATTTTCAAACACGGAATGTTAAAATCAACTTCACTAAAAGATGTATTTTATCATTCTGAGTTCAGGCATACTAAATTCGTTTTTCTACTATGTTCCCTGGGTCAGTTAGGATTATAAGGTGTAATAATCAAAACTGCCCATTCTGGCCTATGGGGAACAGGTAGCCTTGCAATAGTGAAAAACGAAAATGGCTGTAATTCACTATTAGGACATGCCACACACACCAGGGCATGTCCTACCTTATACTCACAATGCACCCTGCCCTAGGGCCTTCTTTAGGGGTGACCAACATGCAGTAAAGGGAAGGTTGAGGGACTGGTAAGTGGGGGCACTCACCAAGTTGACATGGCAGCCCTAGGCTGCACACAGGCTCTGCAATGGCAGGCCTGAGACACACTTTACAAGCTGCTTCTGTGGGTGGCACAACCAGTGCTGCAAGCCCACCAGCAGCATTGGATTTACCAGCCCTGGGCACACTCAGTGCACTGTACTAGGGACTGACAAGTAAACCAATCATCCAATCATGGAGTCACTAATACATAACACAATTTACAATGAGAGCATATGCACTTTAGCACTGATCAGCAGTGGTAAAGTGCCCAGAGTCATAAAACAGCCAACAACAGGTCAGAAAAAATATAGGAGGAAGGCAAAAAGTTTAGGGATGACCCTGCAAAAAGGGCCAAGTCCAACACAACCCCCTTCCAGCCAAAAACGCAGGGGAGACCAATCACTACACTGATGGGCTTCTCTGCTTTGGGCGATAGAACATGGACCCTGGCCCACAACAGCAGGGGCATACTCCAGTTCTACGCCAATCTGAACCTATTTGGATCCCTCTGTCCATACTCTCAGGGCCCACCAAGCTACCCCATGGGGAACCCTTCTCCTCACCTGTGGACACCATCTGTGCAGCACCTAACCTTAACTTGCTCACAGGTGTGTCCCAACAGACAGACAGCAAGCCACAGTGGCCACTGACAGTGGTCAGGGATGAGACCCAGGCCTTATGCCTCTCAGGGCGCTCAAACCTCTGTGGCGTCAGAGAGCGGGGGGCAGTAGCCCCAGGTGCTTGGCACCCTTTGTCCATTCTCCCTCCTGTCAGGTCAGGTATGACATCCTGGCGCTGACCCACCAGCCCCGTGCCTATACCCGGCGGCTGGACTGGAGACTGGGGTGGGCTTTCCCACACCCGGTCCTCCTCCTTGGGGCTCTGTACCCTCCCACCTGGAGCGGTACCTCCTTCCAGAATTGCAAGGGCACCTACGGCAGGTGTCCTGCACAATTCGCCCACCAGTTCAGGGGTTCTATCCTGCAACTGGGTGTGCAGGTCAGGGGGGACACCCTGAACCTGGTCCTCCAATCTAGGGTCTAAACCCTCCAGTTGAACCGGGGTCAGAGGCGAGGACTCCCTCCCTCTGCACCCCCTTCCAGAGTACTGCCCCCTCCCATCAGGAGCAGTACCCCCAGAAGACAAACCGGTCAGGACACTGTTTACAGTTGTACCACCCTCCAGGTCAGACAACACCTGAACCTGGCTTCCCAACCCAGGGTCTGTACCCTTAGGCTGGACCTGTGCCTGGCAATCCAAGACTTCCGGGAGGGTACACCAACCCCCCCAAGGGAAACACACTCCTCTAGAGTTGTGTAAGAATCTGCCTGGCGCACCAGGACTTCCTGGGGAGCACGCATGCCCCCCCAGAGGGTAACACATCTCTCATGTGTTGTGTGACAGTCTGCCTGGTGCAGATCTCCCGACCCCTGTCCATCTGACAGTGCGTGAAGATCCCCCAGGACAGAAGTGGTGTCACCATGGTCATTCACCGGTGACTCAGCCCTTCTGGCTGGCCCCTGACCCACTGGTTCTTCCACTGGGGACTCTCTCCCCTCTCACCCCTCACTCTGGACTTCTGCACCCTCCCAAGTGGAGTGGCACCGCCAGACACCAGAAACACTGGAGCTCCATTTACAGACGCTCCAGGTTCTCTAGACACTAGGAGATCCTCCTCAACAGGCGGCCCATCAGGGCAGCCTAGGCCCCCTACCTGGTGTTCCCTTAAAGAACCATCCAGGCTCTGAGACTGGGTTTCGGGCACCTTGGGACACGCAGCCCCACACTCACTCCTTCTCCACTGAGACAGGACGTGAGTCCCTACACCCCTCCCACTACCACGGGACCTAGCTGGGCTACACTGAACATCTCCCACCACTCTGGGTTGGAAGACACCTGAGCCACTCCTCTTAGGGTCACTCCCCAATGCCTCTCCAGACCCTCTGGAATCCACCAAAAGGTCTGCCTCCATTGTGAGCTCCCTGGGGTCAGAGAACTCACTCTCCAACAGGTGTTGGCATAGCTCTGGAAAATAGGGACTTACAATATGCTCTCCCACAATTGGATCACACAGCCCCTACAAGGGTTAACCAAACTATCCTTCACCTCACCATCCAGTGCCTCGCACACGTACTCCACACCACTCTCCTGAGATTGGCAAGACAGTATCTGACTGTCTCTGTCACTCAACCCACACTCTTCTGGGCGGTCTCCACACTCACACTTCAACCATGGGGGAACCCCTCTCCCTGACCATCTCATCTAGAGTCAGTAGAGTGTCCTTCCCACCTCTAGGACTATGAACCCCTGTGCCAGTTCCCCAATCCACCTCAGGGACACTGCGCACCACTAGAGCTACCTCATATCCTTGAACCTCCTGGTGTATATTAACCCCCTCCTTCAAGTCAGGCGCCACATCTCTGGGTGTGTGTACTACTCCCTCAGCACTAGATAACATAATTGTTGTTGCCACCATCTGAGCTGGATTCCACCTCCAACTCAGCAAAGCTCACTCTCTTGAGCTACCCACATTTCTTGTTGCTGGGCTGAGACACTCATGGCCTCCAGCCTCTCGAGCTCTAAATGAAGCTCCCTCATTCTCAACTCATGCTCCTGATCCATTCTTTTCTCTTCTAAGGCCAACTTTCTAGATTGCAATTCAAATTCCAACTGCCCCTCTAACTTGAGCTTGGTCAGCTCATCTCATGCATCCTACTCTTTTCTCTGTCCTCCAGCTCCTCTGGGGACAGACCTTGGGCAGAAACCCTGCTACCTGCTGGGGAAGTTACTCTCCTCCCCCCTGGACCCAATGGCCCTTCCAGCTGCTCCTCTGCATTTTCAGCCCCTTCCTCATTCTCAGGGGTATTCCTTGCTTGAACCCAGGCCCTCAGCGCCTTTTGGAACTCATCCTTCTTGGTGATTCCGGTCATAGCAACTTTAAATTTCCTGCAGAAGTGCTTCAGCTGTTTGAGATTGTAGCATTCTAGTCTCTCCTCTTCCCAATCACAATCAACAGATACTATGGATGCTGCTGTATCCATGGTGATTAAACTTGGCAGTTTTTAGCAAACAGTAGAAAGTCCCAGAAAAGAATATCTACCAAAAGTATGTGGTTGCGTTTTGGTCTGCACTCACTAGGTAGTGTTCACCAATCACTGTACATGAGTCACAAATGCAAGTCCAGAATCCTCACCACTGACCACCAATGTAAGAACTGAGGGTCTCTAGTTGGCAGAGGTAGGTACCTTTGTCCAAATAGGGACCCTTGCTTCTAGTCAGGGTAAGGGGGTACACTCCTGAAATAACCCCTGCTCACCCCCTTGGTAGCTTGGCACGAGCAGACAGGCTTAGTTCAGGAGGCAGTGTGTAAAGCATTTGTGAACACATACAGTAATCCAGTGACAACACTACAAATGGACACCACACAGGTTGTATTATAAAAATAAGTATCTTTTATATAGATTTACCACAAGACCATGAACGACAAAAATAATCCACAATACTGTACTTTAAAGATGGTAGAATTAGCTTGAGTCTCTTAAAAAGGAAATGCGACACTTTGAGTTCAATGTACCTTAAGATGCGTAACGCAAGGCAACGAAAGTGTTGCAGGGAAGGTGATGCAGTAGTCCCTTACACGCAAGGACGGTGATGCGTTGAAGATCTGGTGCAAAGAAACAAAGTGGAGTCTTCTTGATGTTGCGACAATGAAGGGGTGATGCGTGCACGCCCGACGGCCGTGCGGCGATTTCGATGAATCTTTGGAGCCGCGACAGGCCCTGCGACATGCTTCCCTGGCGATGCGATGGCGTCTGATGCGAGGTCGACGATCTTCTCCTGGGATGCGGGGCGCCTCGTGTTGCGATGCGTCGGCGTCTGATGCGAGGTCGATGCTCTGCCCCGGGGATGCGTCGGCGTCTGCTGCGACGGCGACACTTTTCTCCGGTGCTGCGAGGCGCTTCGAAGGATGCGAGGGTGTCAGCGGCGCGCTTCTTCGGGGATGCGCCGGCGTCTGCTGCGACGTCGACACTCTTCTCCGGCGATGCGAGAAGCAGCGGCTGCGGCGACACGCTTCTTCGTCTTGAGTCGCGCTTCCAGCTCCCAGCGACACGCAAGTGTGTCAGAAGGTCCAAATTCCCAGCAAGGGAATACAGGGGAGCTGGTGGGTGAAGTCTGTTGTCCCTGAGACTTCAGCAGGAGGCAAGCTCTGAAATCAAGCCCTTGGAGATCCTTCACAAGTTGATGAAAGTACACACAAAGTTCCCTTCTCCTTTCTTTGGCAGTCAGGAAACCACTGCAGGCAGATCCCTCTAGCTTAGGGATAGTCTTCTCCTCAGTTTCTTCTTGGTTCTGCTCCTCAGCAAAGGTTTCTTCTTGTTTACCAAAAGTGATCTAATCTCCTAGGGGTCTGGGTCCCCTTTTTATACACCTTTTCTCTTTGTTCTCTGAAGGCAGAGAGGCCTTTGCCTAGTCCAAAACCAGTTCTGGTCAGTCCTGGAGCACTTTGTTTACAGGACTCCTTCTTTCCTTTCAGAATGTGGGGCAGAGTGCTCAGCCGCCCGGCAGGAGGTGGAGCCAGCATTGTGGAAGGCAGGCACAGCCCTATCCAGACCCAGGTGCAACTCCTCCCTCCACTCTGGATGCAGATCTCTCTATTCAGCCCTGTGCTGACTCACCCTGTCTCCTGGAGTCCCCCAGCCCCTGTCACTCACAAACCCAGACAAGGAATACACAACCCAGCAGAGGCAGGCTTGGATAGGTTAGGCAAGAAAATACCTACTTTCTAAAAGTGGTATTTTCAAACACAGAATGTTAAAATCAACTTCACTAAAAGATGTATTTTATCATTCTGAGTTCAGGCATACTAAATTCGTTTCTCTACCATGTTCCCTGGGTCAGTTAGGATTATAAGGTGTAATAATCAAAACTGCCCATTCTGGCCTATGGGGAACAGGTAGCCTTGCAATAGTGAAAAACGAAAATGGCTGTAATTCACTGTTAGGACATGCCTTACACACCAGGGCATGTCCTACCTTATACTTACAATGCACCCTGCCCTAGGGCCTTCTTTAGGGGTGACCAACATGCAGTAAAGGGAAGGTTTAGGGACTGGTAAGTGGGGGCACTCACCAAGTCGATATGGCAGCCCTAGGCTGCACACAGGCTCTGCAATGGCAGGCCTGAGACACACTTTACAAGCTGCTTCTGTGGGTGTCACAACCAGTGCTGCAAGCCCACCAGCAGCATTGGATTTACCAGCCCTGGGCACACTCAGTGCACTGTACTAGGGACTGACAAGTAAACCAATCATCCAATCATGGAGTCACTAATACATAACACAATTTACAATGAGAGCATATGCACTTTAGCACTGATCAGCAGTGGTAAAGTGCCCAGAGTCATAAAACAGCCAACAACAGGTCAGAAAAAATATAGGAGGAAGGCAAAAAGTTTAGGGATGACCATGCAAAAAGGGCCAAGTCCAACAAGATCGAAATGAAAAGGGCCTCATTTTTGAGAAAGAGATCGGAAAACGGATGGAAGAAGCTTCCAATCGTTGGAGTCTCGAAGGTAGCGAGAATGCCAATCTGCTATGGAGTTGAGATCTCCAGGAAGGTACTCTGCTTTGAGCGATAGTTTGTTTGATAAGCAATACTCCCAAAGACTCTTTGCTAGCTCTGCTAGAGGTTTGGACTTGGTGCCACCTAGATGGTTTATGTAGCGGACCGCAGAAACATTGTCCATGCGAAGGAGAATGGAGCAGCGTACTCTGTTTTTCGTGAGACTTTGGATTGCAAAGGAGCCTGCCAGCATCTCTAAACAATTGATGTGCAATTTCGACTCCTCGTGAGACCATGTACGCCAGTCGATATTGGACCACAACGGGCGCCCCAACCCGATAGGCATGCATCGGATTCTAATACAAGATCTGGGGCCGAAGCGAAGATAGTTCGCCCGTTCCAAGCATCTAAATGGTCGATCCACCATTGGAGCCCAACGCGAGACTCTTGATCCAAAGCGATGACTTCGGAATAAGCCAGTCCTTGGCGGAGATGCCGAATCTTTAGACGTTGAAGGGCGCGATAATGAAGAGGCCCTGGAAAGATAGCCTGGATGGAAGCAGAGAGGAGGCCGACGATCCGAGCAAGAGATCTGAGGGAGATCAGAGAGGATTGAAGGACGTGAGAAATTTCTGACTTTATGGTCGAGACCTTCGACTGTGGAAGCAGAAGAGACGCCGAGGCAGAGTCCACGAGAAAGCCTAGAAATTCGATGCTCTGGGATGGAATGAGCATAGACTTTTCGATATTGAGAAGGAAACCCAGATCCAGAAGATAAGATCGAGTGGTGTTCAAGTCTGACAAGAGATTCTGCTTGTCGGAGTTCATGAGCAAAATGTCGTCTAGGTAAATGATCAGTCTGATCCCGAGAGATCGTAGATAGGACACCACTGGTTTCATGATTTTTGTAAAGCACCATGGTGCTGATGAAAGGCCGAACGGAAGGGAGCAAAAACGGTAGGTGACGCCTAACCATTGAAATTGAAGGAATTTGGTGTGAGAAGCGTGAATAGGAATGGAAAGATAAGCGTCTTGCAAGTCTAACCTGACCATCCAGTCGTTTGGGCGAAGAGTATCTCGCAAATGAATGATAGTTTCCTTTGAAGTGGCGATACACCACGAACTGATTAAACCATTTTAGATTTATGACAGGGCGCATTTTCTTGTTTTTCTTTCTGACAAGGAAAATGGAACTGAGAAACCCTGATGGATCTAGAGGGGCGATGAGAATGGCCTGTTTTAGGAGAAGGTTTTGAATCTCCACGGAAATGAGGTGAGACATGTCTGCCAAAAAGACTAGAGGAGGAGGGAAAACAGTTTGGGAAGGTGGCGCGTAGAACTCTATAAGATAACCTTGGACAGAGTTGAGAACCCATGGATCTGCGGTGAGAGTGCGCCATTTTTGGATGAAGAGTTTCAAACGACCTCCCACTGGGGGAGGACCTACCTTGTTAGATGTTGTTGTTGTGTCGGAAATTTTTCTGTCCACGACCTCTGTATCCACGACCTTGTTGTGGGTAGAATTGAGGCTTGTATTCCTGGTAGCCTGTGTTGAAGGAACCTCTGGAGCCTTGATTTGGATAGGAGCGGCCGGAAGAGCGACTCCTGCCTCTGCCAGCCCGCCCAAAAACCCGAGGGGAAAAATCTTTCTTAATGGATTGTTGAGCCTTATCCAAAGAGGCGAAGGAAGTGACGAATTTACTGAGGTCCTTAACCAAGGAATCCCCAAACAAAAGTCCATCTGCTTTGATGCCGGGATCTAGAGGAGCCAGATTAGCCAGCTTCGGATCAAGCTTGATAAGAAGCCCTTTACGGCGCTCATGAGTGATAGCTGCATTGGCGTTGCCTAAAAGACAGAAGGCTCGTTGGACCCACAAAGAAATATCTTCAGCATTCAAATCCTGTCCTTCCAAGCGAGCAGTTTCTGCCAGGTCGAAAATGCGCGCCAAAGGGCCCACAATATCCAAAAGCTTGTCCTGGCAGGCGGACCAAGCTTTATCCACCCCTTTGCGGGGGTCTTTGCCAAATTTGGAGAAAAATGTAAGACGAGGTTGGTCAAAGGAAGGAGCAACAGTGATGTTGGAAGGTAAAGAAGATTTAGGACATTCAGATTTTAACTTAGAGCGGGCTGACTTGTCGAGGGGAAGCCGAAGTCCGGCCGAAATCTAATCGCCAACGTGCGAAGCCGGAAACCACTCCGTGGAGTTAGGGTGACGGATAGAGGAAGGATCAAACATGGGGGCGCCTTCAGAGTCTAACACCGGAGTAAAAGCAAAGGGGTCAGCTTTGAATTTCTTAGAGGGGGGGGAAGGAGGGTCTGAAACATCAAAGACATCAAACAAATCATCGTCTGCATCACCCATATCATCATCTGTGTCCATAATGGTGGAAATCACCAACTTTTTAGGTACCTCAACGTGTTTGGATTTTGATTTCCTTTTACCGTCAGAAGATGATAACCCCTCCTTGGAAGGAGGCCTGGGAGGAACAGAGTCCTCAGTCTGGTGCGAAGAAGTTTCGCCAATCAAGCATGATGCATTTTTAGGGACGTTAGAAGACACAGAGGGTACCAACTTTCTTTTTCTGCTATCCCCCGCAGAATGGGCCAAGGCTTTGGACAACAGACTGAGCATTGAATTTTCCATGCCCTTAGAAAAACGTTTCATGGATGCTTCCACAGCATTCTCTACAGAACTGTTGATAAACACGTTTAAATTGCTTTTGAAGGCCTCGCCTTCCTCATTATGCAGGTCTGAAGCAGGTGAGCTATCCAGCTCCATTGTAAGGACATTTTTTGTGTGATACACAGGGAGAAAAGGGTTAAATTGTAGAGATGAAGGGCGTGGAAACAAGCCGGAAACCACCAGAAGCCACTCCCCAGAGGCGGTGCTGAATGGGAGCGAAGAACGCAGCTCCGTGAGGCACCAGAAGTCGGAAGCGTCGTGGGAAGGCAGACGAGCGGTGAGAGGGAATAAATAACGGCTAAACAGCCGCCGCGCGCTGGAAGCAGCCGCCGCGCGACGCGTTAGACACAGCAGTCAACACGCGCGAGCGAGCGGGGAACAGCTGAGCGTGTAAACGGGAGAAAACGATAAACTGCACAAATTGGTAAGCGCTAAGGTCACAATATTAAAAATAATGCAATACAGTGCACAGCGAATGCCACATTTAAACAATAACGATATATTAAAGCATGTAACAATGGAGCAACGAAGAGAAGGCACTTATCTGACTGCGAGCAGCAAGAAAAGAGGACTGTTCGCAGTCAGTTATGACGTTATACATGTTACTACTGCCTGATTGGTTATGATGTTCTGATTTATTGCGTTCCCATTGGCCAGTTGTGTTGCTTGGCCCTCTGGGAACTGTAGTTTTAGTACTTATCTTGGCTGCTATTAGAATAAAGGCAAGATAAGAAAGCATAATATGAGCCTCCGGTCTTGCCATAAAATTAGAGCGCGCCTTTCCATTACTGGAATCATTGACCTAGAACCTTGCTTTCTGAATAGCATCTTGGGAACGGGCATGCAATACGGTATGTTAAAGGTTAATATTATCCTTCTCTGTAGCTTTGTGATTCATATCATCCCAGAAAAGGCAATACACGGGTTTTAAATAATGTAGACTGTACTATTGTTCAGGTAATCACGGGCAAGACATGGCTACCGAGTAGTCCTAATAAATCAGAGAAATAAAAAACTGACACAGAATTTCCCTCTCTTCCTCCAAAATATACAAAGTGGCATTTTGTCCTTAATATGAATGTCACCTATAAATCATTAAAGTTTGGATTAACTGCATTAGGAAAAAACTGTAGGGCCTTAAAATATGACACAAACAAAGGTTTTCTGTTCTCCCAATTCATGTTGTTCATTTGGAAAGCCAAAGGCCGGTCAACTGTATGCTGTTGAGCTCCTATCGTCCTTTCTGCCGTAGTTAGCATTACAATGGCAAGAATTAATATCGTATGAGCTACATTATCACTTTTTGCTCATTTGCCAGCAGAAATCGCAAGACAGTAATAGAAGCTATGTGTCCGCGTAAACTAAGATGTCATCACCCTGGCTCTGTCGTTCAAGTTCTTGAAATTATACTCATAAACGCACCTCTGCCATTTGATATAGGGAATCAGGGCGGTGCTTGGAAATGTCAGCTAGATAAAAAGAGAAAGTGGACCACGCGGCTAAAAGCAATCTGTCGGCCATGTTATAAAGGTGGTGTTCCTAGCAATTGGTGCCATGAGTGCTGCCAAACTAACTGTGATCGACTCTAGCAATAAGATTTCCCGCAAGAAAAGAGCTGTGGCTTCTTGTACCTATCATATAGTCTTATATATTTCTGTTCTATTTGTATCCTTGTAACACTGCTGGTTACTCTGAATATTTGGCGAAGCCTGCTTACGCGCGCCCAGGTGGCAAAGCACTGTTTACCGATCAGAACCTGTAATCTCTCTCTCTTTTAAATCGGCAGGCACATTTAGTTACCGTGACTATTCCTGGTGTAAGGATGCCCCCAAACTAATGGTGTACAACCATGACATATTTGAGACATTCTCAACAAATTGTAGTTATGCCTGCCATAATAGTGGCCCCTTCATAATGTTCCGTTCCTTTATATATTATGAGCACACATCGTGTGCCTATGCCTGGCATAATTATAGCCCTGCCCTAATAGTTCCCTTATTAATGTATTGTGGGCCCTCAGGAAGTCAGTCCCATTCACCACTTGACTCTTACAGGAAAGTGAAGATGGGAAGTCAAAGATTACACCAGGTGATGGAGGGGGTTAGAAAGCCATACTCTGTATACCCCAGTGAAAATAACACTCTAAACATCAATGTCTAGTCAATACTATACTGTATGAAAACATGTACGCAAATAAAGCAGGTAATATTTCTCCTCCTCCTTCTCTGCCTCTCCTCCAAAATCTTCATCCTTCTTGCCAGGATGTCCAAAGTTTAAATAGTGAATGATCCTGATGCTTTTTGGGTGCCTTTTCAATGTGCACCTGGGTACCGTCAGATCCGATTACATGCATTTCCTATATGCCCATTTTGCAACTATTCGCAATTAGGAAATCCGCTGTACATGCAGTTACTGAATTTCAAATAGGAAATCCCTATTTGAGATTTCCTATTTTGAGATTCCCAAATGCGATTTCTACTAGGTAGAAATCACATTTTGCGATGACGCATATGCCTTTTGTACATACCGAAATGCCATTTGCATTTTCTAACAGCCCGAAATAGTGATTCGGACCATAAACAAATGTAAAATGTGTTCGTACATATGGGCCTATGATATTTGTTGAAAAAGGTTCCTTCCTGCCTCTCATTTGTAACTATAAAATGCACATTTCCACAGATCATTTATAAGTAATTTATATTGTTTAAAAAACTCACTAGACTGCATTTTTCTACACATAAACACAGAGTTCTCCTCTACTAACATACACTGTATGAAAACCATTTATTCATGACACTTTAGGCAAAAATCCAACCAGTTTTGTTAGATACCAATATCAGGCAAGCTACCCTTGAGCCCCACAAGCTAAAACAGCTATTAAATATAAATGTATTTGGTTTGTAAATGTAATCCATAAAGCTACTTAAAATTTATGTACAAGATATGAAGATTTAAACGACCTATAACAACCATTTAAAAAGTTTCAACATTTAAGTTGATAGTCCAAGAGCTGGTTATCGCTGTAATTTCATAACATCATGCATTCTTTGCAATTTTTTCAAATCTTGCAGTTGTATAGGATACATTTTGATTTTCCCTGTTTTTTTCTCAGTACATAAATTTCTAGCACCAGATACACTGTTTCTGCTGAATATGTTCAGATGTAGGGGCAAATGACTCCCTGCTATACTGTGTTGCATTCCTCAAAGCAGAACACACAAAAAACTAGAGAAGCCCTTGCAAATACAAATGAACCTGAGGAGCAAGAACAGTCCAATTATTACATAAAACATAGCTCTCGAGTAACTTGTCAGGATCAATGAGTGTTAGACCTGGAATCCTTGGAGTGGTTTACCCTGACTTTTTGCCTTCTGGCTTTCTGTTTTGCTGACTTCATTTTTGTTGGCTTTAGGATTCTGGGCACTGTATCACTGCTAACTAGTGCTAAACTGCATATGCTCTGTTCTCAAAACATGGTAACATTGGCTCATCCACAATTGGCATATTAATTTTACTTATAAGTCCCTAGTAGAGGGCACTATATGTTCCCAGGGCCTATTATTAAATGCTACTAGTGGGCCTGCAGCAGTGATTGTGCCACCCACTCAGTAGACCTTTAAACATGGCTCAGGCCCGCCACTGTAGAGCCTGTGTGTGCAGTTTTAAACTGCCATTTTGACCTGGCAAGCTAACGTTCTTGCCAGGCCCAAACCTTCCCTTTTATTACATATAAGTCACCCCTAAGGTAGGCTCTTGGTAGCACTATGGGCAGGGTGCAATGTATTTAAAAGTTAGGACATATATGTTTGAGTTTTACATCTCCTGGTAGTGAAAAACTGCTAAATTTGTTTTTTACAACTGCAAGTAATATCTCTCAACTAGGTTAAAAATGGGATTGCCTTAAAACATCTTTTAAGTGTAATTTCCAATTAAGAAAATACAGAGATTTGGAGTTTGGTGTCCCTGGACTCACAATTTAAACTCATGGTGAAGTTGGATTTTAAATTGTAAGTCTGAAATTGGCACATTTAGAAAGTTGGTAGTTTCTTACTTTAACCAGTCTGTGCCTCTGCCTGTCTCTGAATACACGTCTGGGTTGGGTGACAGGTGGGCTTTGTGCATTTCCTCTACACAGTCACACAAAGGGAGCTGGGGTGTGACATTTGCATCCTGTTGGCCCATCACCAGGCTGATGGTTCTTCCTGAGATAGATTGGGAGGGAGAAGCTGACACTTGCACCTGAATAGGGCTGTGCCTATCCGCACACAAAGAACTGCATACCCCCTGTATGGAGTCTGGAGCCAGGGAAAGAAAGCCAGGGATCTTGAGATCTTCAAAACCTCTGTGATGTCTCCTCCACTTCAAAGGCACATTTGGGTATAAGTACTGGACCCCTGACACCATTAAATCAGCACTTTGCTTGAACTAAGGATATTCTGCCTTGAAATAGAGCTGATGTGCTGCAGGAGGGACTGCCACTTTGCTAACTGATTTACTGTGTTGGCCTGCTGCCTGCTGTTTGCTGTGCTGTAGGAGGGACTGCCATTTTGCTACCTTCTCTGCTGTGTTGGCCTGCGGCCTGCTGCGTCTTGCCTGGCAGTAAGAGGGACTGGATCTGTTCTCTACATGCTTGAACCCAAGTTTCTCCAAGGGCTTGTTGGCTTGCCTCCTGTTCGCTGAAGTCTCAGGTTCACAAAAAACTTCTTGCACCTCTGCTGGTGCTGCTGGACTCTGCCATCTGTGAGTCCTATCCTTCCCTGATGTGCCCCCTCCAGTACTGTGCCTCAGAAGTGGGTTCTGCAGCTGTTTTCTGCAAAAATCAACACAGTGACCCCTTTGCGCTGATCGGAACCGACACAGTGCCCTCTGACGCCAATGCAGAGCTGATTCGACAATGACAGCAGGTCCCGACTGCGAGGCTCCACGGCGACACTTTGCCGATCCATCCACACCACTGCAAGGCTCGAATCCGATGCATCGACCCGACTGTGTAAATCGGAACCCGATGCAGGGAGTGCTCGACTCCGACGATTTCTCCATACAAGGTACTTTTTCAGCGGGCCCTGTGTGGTCCTGTAGCCGGCCTGTCCTCCATTGCGGTCTGCCTTAGCTTTGGAGTTACCCCGGTCTAGTGCAACCTCAAGTAACATTTTAGTGCTATTGACTTTTAAGCACTGATTTTGGATTTAATCTTTACAAATCCATAGCTCAACTTCTACTGACTGGATTTTTGTTGTTTGTTGTTCTGGTCTTGTTTTACTCAGATAAATATTCTCTATTCTTCTAAAGTGGTGTGGACTCTTTTTGTGGTGGTTTCACTGTGTTACTGTAATTTAAGTGTTCTACAAGTACTTTAGACATTGCCTCTTAAGTTAATCCTGACTGCTCTGTGCCAAGCTACCAGAGGGTGAGCACAGGTTAATTTAGGTTGTTTATCTGACTTACCCTGACTAGGATTGTGGCTCCGGCTTGGTCAGGGTGTATACTCTGCCAACCAGAAACCTCAATTTCTAACAATAAGAATCTGAGGCAAGTGCACAACCCCAATGTATAATACGTAAATAACTACTGGATAGTCTTTGTTCTGGGATAGATGCCAAATAAAAGCTAGTTTCCATTGAAAATGGAACAAATAAAGACAAACCCAAACCTAATAGCATGGAGGAACAGAATTCTCAGTTGGAATGAACTTTCGAGCAATTTCACACATATACAAATGTTATATAGTTGTAAATCAACCAACTGCCCCGCCGATGGATATTAGAAGAGAACAATGTAGAGACCATGTGCCAGGATGAATCTACTTTGATATATAATTCCTGATTCTGACGGTTTGACACCAGGTGGACAGGTGTTATCTTGACAGGACCACACTCTCTCTCGCAACACCCTATGGGTGGTTAAAAGCCCACGTGAGGGTGGGTGAAATGACAGATGTGGCCCCTGATTGCAAATGGCACGGAGGAGCATATTTAAAAGGAGTTTTAGAGTACATAAAGTAATACTCCTGTAGTACTCTTTTGCATACTCCTACATAGCTTTGTGCATTGTCCCTAAAACAACTAAAATGGGAATAAAAAGGAAATATTCAGGGAATATTCATATGCAATTAGTACAAACAGAAACAACTGTGCCCTCTGCACTTTTACTAACAGGGAGTTCAACGTTTTGTGCCTGATTCCCAAAGGCATGCAGGAGTACATAAAGAGTACTGCTGTAGTACTACTTCCCATACTCAGAAGTGATTCTGTGAATTTACCCCTACAGCGTGATTTCTGAAATAGAACCACAGTTTTTTTTTAGTCTCTTACAAATTATATAAGGAATGGATGAAATACATTTTTGTAATGGTTTCACAATTGTATTCTTCCATTTTTATCTAGATGTAAACATGTTTATTTAATGTGCAGCGGAGCAAATATGATTATTCTGTTATCTTTTACATAAACAGCAAAAATGGTTGAAAAGGATATATTCACTGTGTTGCAGAAGTCCATCTATTATATATTATAGCACTGGTTTAATGTATTTTCCCAAGTAACCCACCCCAATATATTAACACAATTCAGTATTGAGGAAAGTCATACTGTGATATATGCTTGGTTAGTATTTTGCCTAAAATAGGCAAATAAAGATTTATAGGTAATTATACTCTAGCAGAGAGGTTCTTTGGCTCATTAACCAAATAGGGACAGGAGGCATATTTTCTTTACTTCCTTGCAAAGCTCCTTGTTAATATTAAGTACATCTAAAATGACCTCATGCAAAAGAAAACACTAATCACATTTTCGTATTAAGTGGCAAGCACTAAAATAAATACAAGAAGAAGAATAAGTCTATGTATTAATCAGGGATCCTGCCTCTTCATTCTAAAAGCCTTGCTGCAATAATTAAGTGACGCCCTAATGGATAACAGAGAGGAAAAAGAATAGATGGATAGTACTTGGTCCAAATATTTTTCCATTAAAATATTGTTTTAACAATTGCAACTTGAAAAAGGGCATGTATTCCCTGGCCATGGTATAGAAAACTGACAGTCCAGTGCCGCCACGAGTGTGGAGATTCCGTCACAAGTGAGGAGACCCCGCACTCGTAACTTTATGAATCGTAAGTCCCTTTGTGTATCGGGCCCTGAAAATGTGGTGGCACTGCACATTCGTTTGACTTTTATATAATGCACTCACACACGTACACAGACACACATCAACATAAACATCCATATAGATCACATACTGATAACCCGAGAGAGCAGCATATATACAAGCATCTAAACTCATGCAGATAAACTCACCTGTAGACACTTGCACAAGCTTTCCAGCAAAAAACAGACTGTCACGCACACAGATCTTGTTTGAGTTACTCTTGTACATAGACTAACAGGTAAGTATTAAGTCAGGGGGTATTGGTTGTTTCTATAGAACACTTCAACGCCACCTTATACTGCTAGAGCTGCCATGAGACTGTAAGGGGGATCAAACGAGAGGGTATGATCAAGGAGCCAAGGGAATGGAATGATCTATCCCTGCAGTCTCCTAAATTAAGTAATGATGCCTAGTGGGTAGCTGATCTCAGGGGATTTGTTGGCAAAAGGTAAGCAGGAGGGACAAAGTATGTGACAGGAGTTGAAAGAAGGGAGAAGAAGATGGGAAGAGGTAGACATAAGGGTTGAAGGAAAGAAAGGAAGCATGGTAGAGAATCAGATGCCAGGGCATACTAGCGAGAGGCAGGTACCCATGTCCACCAACATGCATATTGTCTAGGGTGCAAGAGAGCCAGCAATAAAGATGGCTGCCTGAGACGGAAGCTCTGGTGGCCCGCCCTTGTAACGTAGCACATCTGCCACCATCCCAAATGAGCCACAGGCAAGCAGTCGACATCTAGTACCACATAGGTGCAATTTTGGATTGCTTTGGGAGCCCATTGGGTGCAAATGATGTGGAAATGAATCAATGGCCTTGCCATATAAGTGTTGCGGCATCCTAGTCACCAGAGAGACACCCTTGTGCCCCTGTTCCCTGGTGAAAGCCAAGTTGGCTACTGACTAACTGGCAGGCTCACAGGTAGAATAGTTGTGCTGGAGTGGGTGCTGTGGCTGAGGCTGAGTGGAGTGGGTGGCCCACCCAGGGCTACTAAAGATGGGTGAGCAGCTTTCAGGGTGCCTTGACAAGGCCGGCCGAGGCCTGTATTTGCCATCCGGCAGGCAGTCGGCCACCCCTGCACCTCCAGAGCAGTGTCCCTGCTCACCTGGGCATGCCAGTAGGGGCACAGAGGCACTGCCATTGTGGAGGCTTAGGGAGAAAGCACCACCCAGCTCACAGATCCTGCCTGAGACAAGTCCCCTCTGGAGTGCATCCATAGCCCTGCTCTATTCACTAGCAACGTACTAACAAACACTTTGGTGGCTTGCTCCCCTGCCAGCGCTTACCATAACCGCTTTAGTGTGGGCTTTTTCTGCCGTGCCATAGAGGGGGTGCTGTCGGCCTGGGGTCACAGAGCCTTCTCTGGGTGTCCAAACTCAACCTGAACTGCTTGCATGAGAGGGTCCAGTCATGCTTGGCCTGTGTCCGGCTGTTGGATTGCAAGACTCAACTACTTTCTCAATTGATGGGCGGAGCTCACTGAGTCATTGTTTTAGCCGCATACACTGTGAGTGATGCTGTGTATAGAACATACCTCATCTTCCAGTTAGTGCCTCCTTTTGGCCGTGTTAGTGGCTCTGTGTGTGAGGCGGCCTTGTCAGAGTGCTGTTATTTGCCTCATCACAGGTCTGTTGGTTGACCTGACTCAGTGGTGGCTCCTGCTCCTGTGTGCTGCCCCGCTCCAAAGCTCATTCCTGCTCTTCTATTTAATTATACTGTCTGGAGCATGAAGACCCTGGGGACATATGGGGCCGTATTACACAAATTGCCACGAGGGTGCAACAGGCATTTGCGCCCGCTTTTGCGCGCACCCGGGGCACTTTGGTATTACAAAAAGGGCTGCAGATGCTTGTGCGGCCCCTTCTCTAATACTGATAGCTCTGGCACACATAAAGCACCAGCGCTATCGTCAAGAGGATGTTCCCTCATTTACATGGGGGGTGCCCCATACAAATGAGGGAATCCCTTTGCCTCTGCACCAGCGCCGTATTACAGACGCGGGGGCATAGGCAAAGAAGCTCTCACGAGGCGCACTCACAGTGTGCAATCTAAAAGGTGGCGCACTGTCAGTGCGCCCCCTGAGGGCAGCCCTCTGCCCTCAGGGGGCGCACAGTCTGTGACTGCACCCGCATGCAAGGGGTTCTCTAATCCTCTTTAAAAGTGCAGGTGGGTTGCCATCTGCACTGTGAAAACATGGAGCGGCTTCAAAGCTGCTGCTCCGTTTTTCTCATGAATGTGCTGCCCTAGGGGCAGCACGAGTTCGCGGCTGCCCTGGGGGCAGTGCATTCATCATAATACGGCACATTTTCCTTCATTGCACTGGACGCACCTTTTAAAAGGTGCGCCCAGCGCAATGAAGGAAAATGTGCCGCGTGTATAATGCAGCCCCTTGGGTCTGATTTGGGGAGAGGCGCAGAATAGATGGGCGTTTGTGGCTCGTGCAGAGTGTCTTACATAGGCTGGCATTCAACGTGCCTGATTAGCAGTCATCAAAGGGAAGGGAGACCATAAGCAGGTGGAAATACAATTTGATAAAAAGCAGACTGTGACACAGGCGGAGGGTCGACAGCCAGCCAACTCCAAACTAGCGATACAGAGATTACTGCCATTCTTCTTGCGATGAACAACAGCATACGGTCAATGGTTGGCAAAACAGACACCCTCACTTCTAGAATGGTACGCTTCCTAGAATGTGTTGATAAACATGATACCAGGTTCATGCAGGCAGAGGCGCGAATATCAGAGGGTTTTCAGCACCAATCCGTGGCCATCCTTACTACACTCTCACGCAAACTAAAGGGGGTATAGATAAAAAAGGAAGACATAGAAAACCGATCCCATCTCAATATTGTCTGAATTATGGGAGGTCCCTGAATCTGCTAAAAAAAGTCAACATGGAGCATTTTATTGAAGGGTTACTGGACTTTTTGTTCTGTCGCAATGCATTTTCTTTGGTATTTATAGTGGAGCAGACCCATCGTTCCCTAGCTCCCATGGCACGGGAACATCTTAGACCAATTATTGCGAAACTCCTAAACTACAGGGATAGGACCCACATTTTCCATGTAAATAAAGCCAACCCTGATTTACAATATGATGGTTCCTCCATCTCCTTCTTTCCAGATTTTACCACTATGGTGCAGGAGGCTAGGAAATCATTTACAGAGGTTAAGAAAATACTTGAGAAAACGCTGTCAATTATTCCATGCTTTTCCCTGCACGACTTTGTCTGGAACATATCGGTAAAACCAGTGGCGGCTGCCACCAATTGAAACCGGTATGGTGGCGCGTGGGGGTGGAGGGCAGGGAAAAGGGGGTTGAGAAATAAACAAAAAAAATAATTTACCTGCCGCTGCACTACACTCCCGCTGCTGGCTGCCTTGTTGCTCTTGCTCCTCTCCTCCTCCGTAAGTGGATGGGCCTGAAAGCACAAGCTCCCCACCCAGTCCAGACGCTGCTCTCATAGCATGAGAGCAGCGCCAGGATTGGTGTGAGCGACCTTGTTTGCTGCTCAGACAGTGCCTGTGAGCCTGTGGCGTTTCTCCAAGCCAGCTGTGGAAAACAGCTGAGTTGGAGAAACATAAGTGCGCATGTCAGTTTGGTGGCCTAAGACAGCCGGTCAAACTGACATGCACACTATAAGTGCACACTACTCCTCTCTGCCATGGCCTGGCCCCGCCCCTCCCACTCCCATGTGAGCTGCACAGACAGAGATAAATAAAACAATAATAACTGTTTTATTATTGTTTTATTTCTCATCTGCTGGCAATGGGCGACACTCCTCCGCCATTACAGAGGAGCCACCCCTGGGTAAAAGGCATTTATTTTCCTGGGTAAAAGGCATTTCTTTTCCCAGCCAGCCTGGGCACTGGACTTTATAGAGCGTCATTTAAAATGACGCATTGAATCTGGGTTGGGCCCTGGCAGCCCTGCCTCTTCCAGAAACGTCCGCCTGCATGGCACCCCAACCCTCAGTGACAATGATTAAATCTTTTACAGAAATGGGCCTTATCGCCTTACGCCTAGCCATGCTCCTCGGCACCCCCTTGTGTGGAGTGTAACCACAACACATACGCATGTTGTTGTTAAGGGATTGTTCTTGCTGTTTAATGGGTCTTGGTAACTGGCTGACAATTGGGGTTGGTGTGGGAGGTAATTGTTGATCCAATTTTTTGTTGTTTTGTTTTTCACAGCAATGATGTCAATTATGTGTACCCAGCTTGTGATGCCTCTAGTGTCTCTTGGGTTGGTCATAGCGCCCAGCCACTTAACTTGCACTTATAGTTTAATCCACCTGACTCATGGTGAAAGTACTCAGTTGGAAAGTACGCACCATTAATAACCCTCACAAGGCGAGGCAAGTTTTAGCATACTTAAATAGGCATAAAATAGATATTGCTATTTTGAAGGAGACATATAGTTCACCTCTAAGCCAGCCCACGTTTGTCTCTACTTGGGGCCAGTACCAATATTTCTCTTTGTTTTCAGCTTGCTCCCAGGCCATAGTCACTATTAACAGTAAGTCTATGAATTTTAGATTGGTGGAACATATCTCAGATGTTGCAGGGCTTTTTGCTATTGTGGCTGGCCTGTTGGACGAGCAGTAGTTGTTACTGGCAAATATATATTGCCCTAATACGGATGACCCTGAATTTTTTGATGATTTTCACCTTGCCTTATCTGCTAAGCTAGATAGAACCTCTGAGATGCATAGACCCCCCCCCCCAAGGTGGGCAGGCCCTCACCCATATAATGCAGCTTTATGACCTAGTGGACATCTGGAGAACTCTACCTCCGGAAGGGGCAGAATTTACTTTTTATCCTCCAGTCTATGGCATGTGCTCTTGTATAGATATGGGACTTATGTAATGTAATAGTTATTTATAAAGCGCACTGTGACCAAAAATGGTATCCTGGTGCTAAGACCACTATGTAAGGATACAGCAGATCGAAAGACTGAGAAACGAGTCGCTAGTGAGGAAATAGCCAGGTTTTCAGTGCTTTCCTGAATTTTAGTAGGTCAGAATGAGATCGTAAGGGAGCTGGTAGTTTATTCCATATACGGGCTGCGTTGACAGTAAAGGTACGTGCTCCTTGTCTGACTTTTTTAAATCTCAGTTCTTGTACATAGTTGCCTGTGGTGGATCGAAGGTTTCTGCCAGGAGTATATTTTTTTAGTTTGTTTTGGAGGGGTATTGGTCCTTTTTTTTGTAGTGCCTTATGGACAATACAGAGAGATTTAAAGATTATTCTCTGCTTGATAGGCAGCCAGTGGAGCTCCTTCAAGGCCTCTGTAGCAGATGAATATCTAGGTTTATTCAGTGTTAGCTTAGCAGTGATTGTCTGGATGCGTTCTAGCTTTTTTAACAGGTAATTCGGGGCTCCTAACAACAGGGCATTGCAATAGTCCAGCCTACTTAGTATTACTCCTCTGGAAATCAATGATCTAGCTGGTAGGTCAAGCAGAGGATAACGTTTCCTGAGGGCCCGGGTCAGTGCAAAACAGGTACTGGTAAGTCCGTTCACTTGATTTTCCAGAGACAAACCTTGGTCAATGATCACACCTAGATTTCGTACCGCTGCAGGGTTGCCCAGTGGGTTTTCCGTGGGTAGCGGCCAGAAGTTAGGTGATAAGGATACCGGAATTTTGTTGGAAGGGCAACAAAGGAGTTCAGTTTTATTTCTGTTCATTTTGAGTGAATTTACATTCATCCAATCAAAGATGTCAAGAATGCATGCTTGGAAGTTACCTATGGTATCCTCCTGGTTGTTGTTCAGTGACAGAATTAATTGAGTGTCATCTGCATAATTGATTAGCTTGATATTGTGAGTTTTTATAAGTGAGATGAGGTGTTTAATGTAAATGTTAAATAAAATAGGGCTGAGGGAAGAGCCCTGGTGGACACCATTTGTTGTCTTTCTAAATTTGGATAGAAAAGGGGGGAGAGATACGGCCTGGCAGCGTCCTGACAGGTAGGATTTTAGCCAGTTTAACATCAGCCCCCCGACACCCACTGCCATAAGTCTGGACAGAAGGGTGTGGTGGTCCACCGTGTCAAACGCCGCACCAATAAATCTAAGAGGACAAGTACAACTGATTGTCCATTGTCAATAGTCCTAGGTAGCGCAAATGAAGGCAGTCTCAGTTCCGTGGCCAGGACGGAATCCAAATTGCTCTTCCTCAAGCCATGCGGCATCCTCTAGATAGTGCGACAATAATGAACTTATGTGGCGTTCTAGAATTTTTACTGGAAAAGGGAGAAGGGAGATCGGTCAAAAGTTGGCTAGGTCGGAGGGGTCAGACAGAGCTTATTTTAGCAATGGCTTAACTATGGCTTTCTTCCAGCAATCAGGCGCCTTCTCAGTTTCAAGAGAATGATTGCAAAGTTGTCGGAGAGGGCCTGCAAGCTCTTCTTCCCATATTAGCCATTGCTTTGGTGGCATAGGGTCCATTGGCGACCCTGATTTTATAGCCCTTTACAAGGTTTTAAAAGCCTCGCCAGAGATGGGATCCAACCTAGTAAGTGTCACGGGGGAAAAGTCTGAGGGGGAGAAATCTGAGAGGGGGGGCAGTCTAGATTGAGCGGGGCTGTGAGGGTGTGCGAAAGAGTGTTTAACTGTGGTAGATTTGTCAATCCCTTCCAGAATTGTTTTAATTTTACTGTCGAAGTATTCTGACAGATTGTCGCATAATGTCTGTGATGGTTTGATCTCTCGCTTAAAGCGAGATGGATCGGTAAATTCTTTAAGAATTTCAAATGTTTTCCTCACTTTATTAGGAGCTGCAGTGATCTGCTCGTAATAGTAGTTAGCTCTCACTTTCCTCAACTTGTTTTTATATTCACTTAACGCGTATTTTAAATTAAACTTGTCTACCTCGAGGTAATGATGCCTCCATTTCCTTTCCAGTTGCCTACATTTTAATTTGGCATTTCTCAGCGTGAGGTCGTACCAAGGGGCTGAGACCTTTTTTCGATTCTTTAGGGTAGTCAGGGGTATAGTTTCATCTAAGGTTTTTAAAATTTCCCTTTCGAATCTGTTATAATTCACCTCCGCAGAATCTGCTGGAGAGAAATATATGTTATTGATGAAGGGTTTGGATTTAGCTTTAGGGAGCTTATTCCATGCTCTGCCTTGTACTGAATCAGCTGCTGACTCGGCAGGGGAACAACTCTTAGCCAGATGTAGGTGAAAGGTAATCAGTGAGTGATCAGTCCAGCAGAGAGGGGTAATTTCCTCTACCGAGGTCAGGTTTTCTGGGGAGAAAATGAGGTCCAGAGTGTGGCCAGCTGTGTGAGTGGGGCCATGGACCTGCTGCTTAATGCCGATTGTTTCACAGGTACTACGTAGCTCCTTATATGCTGCCGATAGGCCTTCTTCTGCCCAGAGATTAAAATCTCCCAACAGAAAGAAATTATTGTGCGTGATCCACAAGTTGGAGATATTATCTAGGAAAGAGGGAAGGGAAGAGCTTCCAGTAGTGGGTGGCCTGTAACAGAGAACTCCTGTGGCCATGTTTTTCTGTTGAGCCTTTAGCTGAAATCCTACATTTCTATCCCCTCTACTTCGTCTATGGGGAAAATGTTAAAGTCCCACCTATCTCTATGGAGGATGCCTAAGCCCCCCCTCTTTTTTCCCATTCGGGGCTTGTGGAACCCTTTGAACCCATCTGGACATGCCTTATCGAGGTCAGAGAGAGAATCCCCTGTAGACCAGGTTTCTGTAATGAACAATACATCGAACTTCCCAGTATCAAGCAGTATATTAATTTCTTCAGCGTGTTTAGGGAGAGATCTAGCATTCAGCAGACCACAAGTTAGTCTATCATTTAGAGATGTTTTGTCATTACGGTTCTCAATAGTAGTAGTTTCCAACCTTAAAGTGGATTGCTCACCAATGCATATATCTCCCTGCAATTGATGCCACTGATATGAGACATTAATATTTCACCTAGAATCTTCCCTAGCCACTCAGCGGTCATTCTTCTACTGGATAACACTACTTTTTCTCTGCGGTTCATTAGCTGGCGCCTGAAGGGAACGGACCTGTGCGATGTGGTATTTCGCACAGAAATCTGCAGAGTGATTGTGGAGTACCACAAACATAGTGAAGATTCTGTCTCAGAGACCAAAACGCTCTGGGAGGCCTTTAAAGCCTATATCAGAGGAGTCTGCATACCAAAGAGCTCAAGAAAAAACATAAAACAAGCGTACTGTCTTGATTAATGACTAGTTGAGAAAACTAGGTGACAGAAACTCTGACAACAGTTATCCAATCATACTCACTAAAGAGGCAAGAGACTGAGTGTAGGAAAGAGTGTATCCATGAACACCACAGACCACACAACATTTCCAGGGGAAAATTACAAATTGTGATGCAGCGAATTGAGAGAGAAAATAGGGGAGATTTGGTCCATCTGTCACAGGCCTCATGCTTCAACTAGTGGGTATGCCACACACTGTTGGTCTAGTCATGAGAAGATCTCTCTATAGGAAGTGTAGGAGAAATAACATATGAATAAGGGCTTGGTTAAACGAGGAATTGTCACTACCTCCCTTCCTAATATCCTAATTGGCTATAACTTAATGGTGCTCTGATGGCAATGGCAGTTACCCACCCTAGGATGTATCAACCAGACCATTCCAAGTTCGGGAGTACCCTAGCGCCAAAAATGAAGAGGCAATGGTGGAGGCTGTTCCAGAAATCTTTCCGTAAAACAACTTGAACAAATGAGCAGTGGAACTGAAAAAAGTTAAAGAGGGACATGGGAGGAAGGAAAATATATATAGTGAGAGGGGAAAATAGCAAACGTGCAGGATCTGAAACAATGAATGAATTAATGCCTGCGGGAGCCATGCAGCCAAAACAGTTACAGGGCAAGATGGTTCTGTTACTCGCGCTTCTTAACCTGTCCGGAGGTGCTCCCAGTGCTCCCAGTGCTCCCCCCTTCACCTGTTCTCCAAACCCTGATCTTTCTCTGTTGAATTCTTACACCTACGTTACACATTTCGTTGCGCGCACTGCATCGCATTTGGCGATGCAGCGCTCACAACGAAATTCGTTTTATTTATTTAAATGTTTACTTACCTGTATTCGGCCTTAATCCGTAGTTTACTACCCCCCACCCTGCCCCTCCCCCGCCCCACGTCACCGCCCGACCGGCACTCCTACCACCGACCGCGCCTGGTACACACCTATTTCCAGCCTTTAAGGGTGTTATCCACCACCTTTGCTTGAGTAAAACGTTGACCATTCTAGGATGGCAAAGGGTCGAATTTAAGTTTGTGAATGGCTCTTGTTTCAGCCACTGTGTGGGGTGTACTTCTCTGTAATTGTAGACAATCGTGGCAGAGAATGAAACAGTAATATATTCAGTGCTTAATTTGTGCCGGTGTTTTCAATTGTCAACACCAACACTTAGGGCTTTCTGCCACATGGTGGCGCTGTTCGCTTGATTTAGAGATGGGCACAACAACAGTTGTTTATTAATTCAAAATACATAAAAACGACTAATACCTTATGTTCCAGCTATTTTTATATCTTTGGGCCCGGAAGAGTCTGAATTGTCACACTTATAGGAGTGTGATTGTTAGAAGTTGTGTTGGTACTGTCATTGACAGCACTGGCAGGGGCAATGGGCAGTGCGAGCTGTGGTAGACTCCTGACGAGGGCCCTGACACGTTATTTTACAAATTAAGCACTGCTATATATGCCTGTGAGGAATCCTTATGTGAATTAATGAGAGGTGTAAACGAGGAAACATTTGTCAGTAAACCTATGTTGGTGTTACTTCTGTCTGGAAGATACCAACCAACCTTTTAACTGCATTGTCCATAAAGCTTTGTAAATAGTTGCGGTTTGCCTCACCTCGCGTTCCGTATCCAGAGACTGCTTTGTATTTTAGTGCCTTTTGTTTTCCATCCCAGTTGTGTTCGGAGCTTCACCATCTTTGTTGCTGTGCAACAATAACTGGTGTGATACATTGTATAGTAACTTTAGACCGCGCAGATGATTTTATTACTGTACAGTCGGGGTAACTTTAATTATGTGATTTTGCAGTTTCAAGGTTTTATGCATAGTTATAGATTTACTGCATTTGCCGCATAATTTATAGTAAATTACTACCTGCTGCATAATTGGCAGATTTCAACAAAAATACATTGGTTTCCAGCTCAAAAGACTGAAGTTACTACAAAAAATGCCACATGAGATGCCACACAATTCCACACCCTTTTGCAAAATTTAGTTGCCCACTTCTTTGTTGCTGATTGCTCCAGTCTTTGGTAAACTGGTACACATGAGGTGAAACTTTTTCTCAGACAATATTAATATGTTAAAGTAACAGAATAGAGTGTTCCAGAATATGCCACATTACGTTGCATAATTGTCTCTTCTTGCCACTTAGTTTTGTCATCCATTGTCTTGTAATTCCAGGGACCCTGTGTGTATTCCTTAACATCTGCTTTTACTGCTAACTGGTCCTCATATAAAATGAGATTACTGGTTCATTATATCATTATTAAATTATGTTTATGTAATGTGTTTTGTATTGTGTTCTGTACTTTATATTGAGATAACAGTTGAGATATTATTAACATTTTTGTGAACATTGAACCTTGGCTGCACAGTTATATTTTTTTAGGGATTGTGGTAAAAGTTATAATACATGGGAGCCTTCAATCCCAGTATAAAACCTGTCTTTAATTTCCTCATTACAGTCAA
This sequence comes from Calotriton arnoldi, assembly GCA_963921515.1. NCBI lineage: Eukaryota > Metazoa > Chordata > Amphibia > Caudata > Salamandridae > Calotriton > Calotriton arnoldi. The sequence goes on from CAWUFW010005177.1 coordinate 889,769, forward strand.
GTTGTGATGGCTCTTAACACCTGTACAAACGAAATGGCGTAGCTGCTAAATGGTAATAACTTATTACAGTTGAGTTGTGTTGTCCCAATACCTGCTGACAAGCCAGCAATTTACTAACTGCTTTTTGTGGTGTTTAATTTCTCAATACAGATTCTGCTTTTATTCTTCATGTCTGCAACCATATTGTCACTTTCATATGAGGGAGCAAGACACCAACGTTTAAGGTGATTTGTGGGATGGGTGATGGTGGGCCCATGGATTATAAGTAATAAATTACCCCCTGCCATACATTATAAGTATACTACAAGTCACCTCTGAGTTTCACAACCTTATAAAGGAACTCAAGCTTTGGCTCCGTTCCTCTATATAATCACGGAACTCCTTGGCGATTTGTAATATCCTTACAATGCACAGTGGGGTACTTTATCCCATGTGTGATGTACCTAGACTCAACCCACACATCTCTCAAGTTAAGCTTCGGACTGCTAGCCCATGTTCATGCAGAGAGAGTAGGTCACTTAGGTGAAGCCCACTTTCAGTTGCTGACTGAATGTCTTGAGTGCTGATTTCTAGGGACCCTGAGCTTTCTCTTTTTAAGCCAGCACATTAGGTCCCGTCATTAGCAGCTTCAGGTGAACCCTGCCTGGTGCGCACACAAAATCTAACACAACAAAAATAGTCAGACATCATGCATGCAGGTAAGGTCGATAGTGGGGCATACAGAAACAGGCTTCATGTACACTTAGGCCCTCATTGTGAATGGCCTCCTAATTCCGATGGGGCCGGTAACAGCAGCCACTGGCCTCACTAGAATGATAAGATCCACGAGAACAATGCGGATGTAGAGATTTCAGCTGCTGCAAATAGCCAAAATCTCCATCACCAAATGAGAGGTAAAATGACTGATTCCCCTGGCTATTTCACATTTGTGAGTGGATCCTCAGATCCCAACTCATAATGGGCTGGATTTTCCCCTCCTTCTGAGTTATCGGTACCCCTAATTTTGCTTAGGGCCTTTGTAAAGTTGGTGGAGTGGGACATCCATCAAAAGAAATGGCAGAGCTCCCATCCACCCTAATTAGAGTCTATAGGGCCTGTATGAACTCTAAACAGGGCAGAAGGGACATCTGCCACTTTTTGGCTGATGTTCTACATCTGTAAAACTCTAAACAAGGCCCAAAGGGCCTAATTTAGAGATTGGCAGGCAGCCTACCTTTTGCCATGGGAGCAAAGGTGGTAACTTCTGCTGCCTGGCAGACCACTGCCTGCAGTGGTTGGTGGGAATCGCTATGCTTTAAAAGGAGCGGCTGCCATGGCGGCACCTCTGAAGGTACTTAGTAAACTTTCTTGTTTTACAAAAACAAATTTTCAAAGTAGGACTTTGTTTCTGTAAAACAAAAAAACTAATGACCCTGACACCCTAGGAGCTTTCTCCAAGTAAGTGGGGATGACAAACTTTTACTGGTGGTCCAGAAGAGAAAAAGAAAGTACATCAGACTCTCCTCTGTAAATAGGGCGGATGGCCTGATGTGCTTACACCAACAGTCCGAAGTCTGTCAGGCCATCGGTGTAAGATTTCCGCCAGGAAAGCCAGCAAGGGCCTCACTGGCGGAAACATGATGGTCTACACAACTCTAAACGGTGGGTGGACTATCAGTTTGGCAGACAGGATACTCCACCACACTTGAGGTGGAATACCCTGTCCACCAATCTCTAAATCGGACACTTAGTCTTTACATCCTTTGCTGACAGAATTTCTTATGAAATATAGAGAATGGAGTGGCATCTCACTGGGGAAATCATTTCTGCTGTTTGATGCTTCAGTCTACATGCACATCCATTTCTTCCCTTCTATGAAATGATCCCTTTTAGGCAAAAATACCATGCTCTCTGGATGCCCATTTTATCCATGGTCTCTTTTATATACTCATACATTTGTAGTGTTGGATGTGGTTTATTAGTAGGTGTAGGTAGGGACCTACCACTAGTAATATGGCCACAATCACAATATACGGTCCAGCCGAGGTCTCAATAAATTATTCCCTTGCTCAACCCTTGGTGGCTGACCGTGGGCAGGCAGGCTTAACTTAGGAGACAGGTGTGTAAAGCATTTAGAAACATCAATACATTAAATAGGTAAAACACAACACACACAAAAAATCCAACACCAGTTTATAAAAATAGGAAATATTTGTATGATTAAAATGACATCAAAATAACAAAAATCCAACATGGGGAACCAGAGATATGATTTTTTAAAGATGAAAAGTAAAACTAGTGCTTACAAGCAAATAGCGCTCAAAGACTTGAAAAAGGTCACCCTTGGACCAGGAGAAAGTCAAGAGTTCAGGACGCCTGTGATGTAACACTTTTACACTAACTCTCAGAAGTGTTTCTTGATGAAGGAAAGTGGTCCACAGCACTAGCCAAGGGTTCAGAAGCTCTGGTGTGCCTCTTGAGGTCTGGGACTACTACTCCCACAATGCACCTGGTCAATCCAAGTAAAATCCAGGTGAAGCTTGTCAGCTGGAGTTGTCTTCATTGTTGATGTTGCAGGTAGCCCTTCCAGTACTTTTCTACCTGTTGCTGATCAGGAAGTCCACTTCCTATCCTTTGATACAGTCAAAGTCCTTTTGTTGTGAAGCCTTCTGAGTGCAACAGGTGCAGTTCTTATGAGGAAAAATCGCACGGGTAAATTTTGGGGACTAAAGGTTGACACTCACCTGATAGTAAGACATAATATTTCAAAAGAAGAGTTTAAAGTGGTGCACACAAGGTAGGAGTGTTTACCCTACGCTCCTAAAAATGAGACCCCCCTATGGGAGCCCTGTACAAGAATTGATGAGCCCTGGGCACACACTACATATACAAACGGTTAGTTACCGTACAGTAGTTATTGTCAATTACACATTGGCATAGAAAAGAAAATTACACATACGTAGGCTACGTGAACTGTGAACATGATCTACAAATAAAAGATATGTGCTGACGCCAAAGAATCGGATGATTGCATTATTCACATGAAACAAAATAATTTTCTTTTCTATGCCAATGTGTAATTGACAATAACCACTGTACGGTAACTAACCGTCTATATATGTAGTGTGTGCCCTGGGCTCGTCAATTCAATTGCAGTTCTTATGAGTGCAGTCCTCTCTTGTGCAGTCCAAGGGTTCCTTGAGGGTCCACAACACCAATCCAAGGTTCTAGAATTTCTGAGTTGCTTCTTAGGAAGTTGGGTCTACAAGACCCACAAGGCACCTGGCCAAATCCTTAAAAGTCCATTGAAGGCTGTCCAGCTGCGTTCTTCTTGGCGGAGATAATGCAGGTGGAGCTCTTTTAACCTGTTGTTTTCAGGGAGTCTACTCCTTAAACTTTTTGAGTCAGGCTAAGTCCTTCTTTTGCTGAAGCCCAAAGTGTGCGGCAGGTGCAGCCCTTCAGAGTGCTGTCCTCTTGGTGCACCCCAGGGGTTCAGCAGGTCAGTCCTTCTTCTTCTTGTTTCTTCCCGGCAGGGATCTTAGTTGCTGGGCATCTCTCTCATATTTATCCATGCTTCTGGGGTTACAAGTAGGGGGGCACTCCTGACCAATGGGGTACAAGGTGCCACCCTGAGGTATGACAACTTCGTCCAAAGTGTGGCATATTTTTGTCCCAGAAAGCACTGTTTGTCAAAATCCAAAATGGAGAAAATTTCTCATGGAGCTTAAGGTCTGGCTGACCCAACCTACTGGTGTGACTAACTTTCCCTAACCCTCCCCTTCCAGCCCCTCTGCTAATTCAATTACAGGGGCTCCTATCTGGCTATGGGTGCAGGAAGTGGGGGTGGGCCTGGGTCCTTTCCTAAGTGTCATTCCCTCTTTGAAGACCAGTTTGGCTACCCAGCCCCCTTCCTGTCTTGTGCTTGGCAGCAGCAGTTCTTCTCCCACCAGATGTCTCCTTTGTCTCCATGCAGGCCACTTCACACCTCATCAGAGCAGTTTGGCTCAGCCTGTCAAAGGCTGGCCAATCAGGAGAGGCTGCTAGAAGGCTGGATTTTGGCATAACAGAAAAGCAAGTCCTATAACTTCTTTTCTGTCATAGTTATAATAAATCTTTGGCAAGTTGTTGGATTTATTCTAGCTATTATTTAGACACTTTGAAGTATCATTTTAGCTCACTCCTGTCAATAGTTAGACTTAATTAAAGTTTAATAAAGCCTTCCCATGTTAGCCTATAGAGCTAATGCACTACAATGGGGAAAAACAAATTTAGCGGTTTTCCCTCACAAGGGCTTATAAAATGTCTTTATAATGTCCCTGTTTATACTTACAAGTCACCCTACCCCTGGGGCACCTGGGGAGTCCTTAGGGGTGACTTATATGTAAAAAGAAGGTGGTTTATGACATAGCTGCCAAGGTTTCAGATTGCTTATGTGTGACATTCTCATAATTTCAGTGTAATTATGAGTGACATTCAACGACTATGAGTGACTCATTTCTAAAATGATTTTTTTTCACATGTAAGAAAACAGAAACGTTCTAGTTGCAAGCCTGGCAACTTCACTGTGTGTACCACACATTTATTCTCTTTGTGGAATTGTGCATCTGAAATATAAAGAAAAAACATGCCTCTGGTTATCAGTGTAACTATTTGCATGCTGGATAGATCATCATACAAGCGAACTTCAGTGCAGAGAGAGAGAGTGTGTGTGCGTGACTCCCCTGACTAGACTTGCAGTCCAGAAGTGCCTGGCGAGTGTGTGCACCAGGCTGAGCACTTGTCTTGAGAGTGTCTTCCAATTACTTTTAGTGGGCTGGACGGGGGGCTGTGGGCTGCTGCAGCAGCAGACAGGCTGTGCAGTTGATGTAGGCTAAGGCCAGTAAAATCTGGGGAGAGGGTCGGGAGAGCAGAGAGCGGGGAGAGCCAGTGACTCCTTTCCTTGGTGCCTATAAACCTCCTGCTCTGTGCCCGCCAGCGCCTTCTACCAACTCTGACCAGTGAGTCTGTGTCCATAGGTGACAAGGCAAGGTAGGGCATTAGGGCACAACATAGTGATGGTGCCAGATTATTGATCTTTTGTCTGTGAATGGGAAGCACTCCAGGTGGCAAAATTATATTTTGCCTCGAGATAAAAAAGCTTGCACAGTTCCTCCTGCTCTGCTGTGTTGGATGCCAACTCTTGGCTTTGTGTCATATCCTCCATTTGCCCACGGTTTCGTTTTGGCTTTTGCTCCTCACTGCCACGCTTGCTTGTAACTCTCTGTTACACTCAAGCCCCTACCTTTTAAATGTCTAAATCATCGTTCAGAGACACATTTTCAAGAACAATGCCAAGTTAATGGATTCCAAATGTTACTGACTTCATGGCTTCATATGTTTTATTTTTGACCATTTATTTTAAAACATTTGAGTCAGTACGATTCTTCCACAAGCTTTCATGTGATCGCTGAAAATAAATTATTAATGCCAGGCTGCTGTAAGAGGCCTGTTAATAAATGTGTGAGAAATGTCTAATAAGAGCACCGAAAGGGCAAAACCCCAGCACAGGCTCGGGTTGAAAGGGTCAGCTGTTTCTTAAACTCAATTTGACCCAGTGAAAAAACAATAATGGTCCATTGAATATTACCCTGTGAATAGCTCTTTCTAGCTAGTCGGTGTATAGAATGACAACAGCGCAGTCATTGGTCCCTCCTGGATACAAAGGATGAGCTAACGAATCAGAGAACACGCTCTGAAGTGAAGTTGCAAGCTTATCTGGCGCACAACCCTGCGGAATCTGCTCGGCCATTCCCCCGCTGGGGTCGATAATACGGTGAATAGCAGATACATTTGGTTTAAATGTTGCTTATTGTGCCAATAAAATCGTCACATTCTATACAATCATGAAAACGACCGCCCTCGCAGAACATAAGTCAATCGCAAGAGTTTCAAACTATTGTGTTGATTATCCTGGATCTAAAAAGTTTATTTAAAAATCAGGGGTGGTTTTCTGTGGTTTAACATTAATTTGATTTCATAAAAGACCACTCCCGATTAAGGCACGAGACTCGTGATTTTTTACAGCACTAAAATGCTTTATTTTAGTTTTCTTACAGTACAAACTTACTGCACTTCCATGAAAGTAAATGGAGAAATTACATTCCTCCTATTTTTGTAACAGCCCTCTCATCTTTTTCCGAATGCTAGGATGTATTTAAATGCCCGGTGTAGATAAAGGACATCTCAATCAATTCGGCATAAGCATGGATTCAAATATGAATCCTTTTCCTGAGGTATACACCTTCTGCTGTAGCATATACATATTCCTTGATTAGTGGAGTCTCATCTTTCAGAGCGGTTGGCCTAACCACTTCTGGTTCCTCAATCTACAATTACTATGCACATTACAGGATAATTAGTCGGGGTGAGACTGATGGCCGGCACTCAAAAACGATCAGGAGGGCAATGTATGTATCACAACAATTCCTCTCCTGGGATGGGGGGCACGCGAGCACTTAAAGCATCACCAATATAGCTGCTGCCACCGCCCCCTTCAGCTTTTAGGCTTTAGCCGTACGCCAAGTTAGGATTGTACTTTTACAAAGACAAATAACGGAGTTTGATGAATGACTTTAAAAAAAAAAACAGGACGTGGAAGGCTGGCAGCTGGTGCAGCAGACAGATGCACGAGCCGCGCACAATGCACGCTGCGCGCTCCTTGGTGGATTGAAAGGCCAGCTTGGAGGCGGGGAGATTGATGCAATTCTCTCCTCCCTTACTAGGGCCGACTGCAGCCCTCTCTCCGAACTAATTTACTGTGCACCTATAATGCATGACAGTGCATTTGAGTGAGGTGATGCGGAGCGCCTACACTAAAATGCGTTAGTCTAACGCTTGATGCGTGGTACTTGGCAGGACTGTTAAGACTTCTATCATTTCAAAGTGAAATTGCATGTAATTTTAGTTTAAATGCAGCCTGCCAAGCAGGGCTGACCTTTAAAATTACACCATTCCACACAGCAGTGCACACTTAAGTGCATTAATTCTACTGGGCCTCTAAACCTAATGCCCTACCATATACTAGGGACTTACAGGTAGGTTGGCACTACCAATTGTAATTATACCTAATTACCATGTACCCTTTACAAAGCGCGCAGGCCCTGGGTCTGGTTAGCAGAGTCCAGGGCACAATCAGAGTCAGAAAACCAGCATCTAGTAGTCAAAAATGGGAGCAAAAAGTAGGGAGACACTGCAAAAAGCCCTGGTTTCCCACATGCAGCACTTGAAGTCAGCACTTTCATTTCTTTAATACTAGTATATGTCACACTTAACTTTGTCAGAACACTCCACATATACTAAAAATGTGTAACTAGTCTTCGACTTAAGCTTTGCAATTTAATTGAAGCCAACAAAAAGCACAACTCCCAGATTACACTCATTTGTTAAACAAAAGCCCAGGAACAAAACAAAAAAACGATGCCAGTATACATAGAGCAAGTTAGCAACCGCACGGCACTCTGCAACCGTTTCCTGTATGTGTTAAATTGTTTATGCAAATATAATGCGCACTTATTTTTGTAAGTGTGCATTTGGCATCAGGCAGGATGGAAGAAAGCCAATGCTACACTCATTCTTTGGAATTCTTGTACCGCAGTAAACATACATTTGGCGTTTATAATGCCTCGTTTTCGTATTCCTACTTTCAAACACATTAAATGCGCCTTGGCATTCTGCAAATGAAAAAAATAAAATGCTACCTCCGTCCTTTTTTTAATTCCTTTACTGTGCTTGGCTTCTAGCACTGGCAGTGCTTCTCATGCAGTTTATCAATGTAATTAAATAGGAGTGTAACGCAAAGATCCCGGCTTTGAAAACAAGGAAGTGCTGCTGTCAGTTCACATATTGGCTTGCTATGTAATGTATAGCTTCCTCTGTACTCTCTGTACAACAGTTGCCATGTTTGCAAGTAGAGAAAGCCAAGCTCCAAATTCTAAGGCATAACACAGCAAATGACATGCCCCTTCTTTTATAGAATTTGCAATAAAAAGCTATAGGTTGTGCAAATGCCTTTAGGCTAAACCTAAAATTAGCATAAAGCAAGACAAATAATTTTATTAGAAGAATCTATAGAAGGATTAGCATAGTAATAATAAAAAAGTTATTCCAAGATAAACATATTAAAACCTATAGTCTTGCTTCCATTCAGTAACATGGCCGCAATTGCCCCTTACTTCAGTACTATGTGGGCAGCATCACCACCTCTTGAATTGAAACCGTGTGGATCATCTGTGTTTGAATTTTAAAAGTCTCTTTCTTTGAGGAATTATTTAACTTATTACAAGAGCTCAATATTGATAGTCATTAGCCTAGGAACAGCCCTTAGCAAATGGTCAATGTTTTTCCAAGATGGGGCCGCTAATCCATTTCGTGGTGCTTGAGGTTCTAGCATTCGCAGTGATGCTGGTTGGCATACCATAGATAGTGTGTATTCGTCCAAAGCACAAGATTGACTGTACACATGCTTTAAAGAGGCTCATGACTGAATGGGCAGAACCTGTAACATGGCAGCTGCAATTGAATGGTGACTGGCCGTGTTGTTGGTCTGCACTATCAGTCACCTTGTATGTGTGAGAGCAAGGCCTGCCTTGTGGAAGCTAGAGCAGACGCTTGTGTAGTGGGTCATATCCAAGTTTTGCTGTGCAGTAAAGGAATCAGGTTTGTAAAAAAAACATTTATTGATTGCAGTGGGAGGCTTTGGGGTGGAGTGTGCATGCATCCATGTATGTGTGTGTCCAGCATTGGAAGCTGCAAAGGTCTCTCAAGTTTCCTTCTTGATTACCTGAGGAAAGGGCAACTCCTACCAGTAGGCATGGTGCCATCCTGCACTTAATATGCACAAGAAAGGTATCATATGTCTCCTTAAGAGAGTCTCTGTTAGGAGAAAACACCACAAGGGCAAAACATCCACCTTGGCAAACTTGGTGATCCTTAAATGCAGGGGGCATTTAGTCTGGGTGTTGGTTCCTGCGGTTTTATAGGAAAGTTGCCAATGAAGAGAAAGCGAGCAAGTTGGTGAGTAACAGCAAATTAGCTCACGGTGGTCACTTACGTGAGGCACTTCCTATATATATTTTTTACATTTTTCATACAATTAGAAGTGAATTGATGTGAATATCCTCGGTCATTGGACCTGGTAAAAGCATAACACACAGACATGTGGGTAGTCTCTGGATGGGCAGTAGGACAGGACCCTCCCTCAAAAATGAGTCCATCGTGACAGGGATACTCTATAAAGTGGGAAATAGAGTGTGTGTTGATCTATCAAGAGTTTTGTTGAAATTGAGATGTGACAAGGAATTGAACCCCTTCTTTGACATCCTTTCTGCATTCCATGCTGCTGGACTCTCAAGCTGACACTCCACAAAGTCTACTGAACAGCCCTCCACTGGCTATGGCCATGGAGACACCCACACTGACAATGCTGTGCGGTAAAAGGTATCACACCTTGTGATGAGCTCAAGGACCAGTGAAACGTAGCTTTCTCCATGAATGCAGAGCTCTGCGAACAGGGCTCAACGCCTGGTGAATTTCCTGTGCAGACATAACAGTGTGTGTATGTGTATGTGTCAGTGTGTGGGTGTGAATGCTTGCCTGTGTGCAAATAGGCGTGCTTGTGTGTGTATGTGTTTGAATGAGGTTTTACCTTGTGTTTTGTCTTTGTAGCATGGCGGAATACTTGGCATCTGGAAGTCCCACTATTATTCACAGAATGTGGTCACCCTGGCATAATGGCTGTGAATCGTGCCACATTGTAGGTGTCCTTGGCATTATGGAGAATATGCCATTATATTGCTGGCCCTTACAAAATTGGAAACATTCTTGGTAAATTGTGGGTGCATATTTGACATTGTGGGACAAACTATGAAAGGCTAAACATATTCAATTTGTAAACGTTAGTGGAATTGTTGTGATAGTAGTGGTTGTTGTTAAACCACTATAAACATATGAGGCCGGGTTACAAATGGCTTTGCAGAGCCTTTTCCTGCTGTGGGGCATATTTGTATACTAGAAGGAGCCAAAAGATCCCTTCTTTAACACTGAATGCAGATGTGACCCCTTATATATAAGGCAATCCCACGTTCATACTCTTGACTGGGCATTCAGGTCACCTTCCTCAAGTGTGGGGAGAGGCCACTTGTACACTGTCACAGAGTGACAGGCTCACCATTGACTGCCAGCTTCAACTCTCCTATGCACATGCTAACTATCTCAATTAGTGCTTGAGCAAGAAACTGGACTCGAGGCATCACAGCTGTGCCCTATTCATTCTTCTGCTCCATGAAATGTAAAAGCTGTACATTGTTGTCTCATAATGCTAATCTAAAGGCATACCTAGGGACATAGTCTCAACAAACATTGGCAAAGCTAATTATTTGGTTTTGCCAACTTTTTAACCCTTGATGCCCACTAATGACCTATGAAACACCATTGCAAGGTGGCCACTGACCATGTGCGCCCATGCACAGCAGCCATTTTGTAATGTTTGTCATAAAGCATAAGAACAGCCATTAGAAAATGTCTGCTGTGCATGGGTACACATGCTCAGCAGGCTATTTGTGATTATTATTTTTTAAGTTTATGAAAAACCGTGCATGCATGCAGACTCTTAGTGGCCATCTTCGAATTTATTTTTTCCAATGTAAATGGTCAGACAGTGCTTTGTCAAACTTTTCCAGTGCTTGTTATGTAATTCCACAAGCACTGGTAAAGCTAAATGCACAAGTTTCGACAGTGGGTGGTGCCAGCAAGAAGCAACGTGGTCCACATCCTGCAAGGAGGGGACAAAGAGACAATGCTGGCTGCACTAGCCTGGTTCCTTTCAAAATGTGTATTTCTCTAATATACTTTCCCTAGTTGGCATGTGTAAGACTCTTGCACGTGTGCAGCCCTTATGTCACAAGCATGTTAAAAGCTGCTACCCTGATGCTCAACCTTATCTCGGCCCTCCCTAAAGGCACCTCTAAAGCACAGCAGTATATATAAATGTGGATGCTAGTGAGCATAAGACAACAGTCTGACCCCACCTTTGTTAGAATAGGTGGCCTGCATCATTGGTAATGTCAAGCATTGCTCCACTGACAAATGCAAGCTACACTAGATCTGAAAACAGTGCACTTTAGTGCCTACACTCCTGTGTCCAGGCACAATGCTTCCCAAGCTTAGGGCAGTTGAAGTACACGTACATTCATATTGCACATGCTGGCGGTGACTCCCACACAGCACATCAACGTCCGCCAGCAAATAACAACAATAGCACACAAACTTTGATACGCGATGAATATTTCATATTTGTGAAGTGTAGCATAGTAACAATCAATGCTGCACATTTGTGAAGTACGTGAAAGACATATACATCAGCCATATTGCAGAATGATTGATGTACCTTCCATCAATGGCTCCGCAGTTAAATACATATTACCCAATCCCACGAGGTGTAAGAAGATCACCTCTTCTTCATAAGGTCCTTCAGCATCCTCAATCATTCAGGAAACTTCTCAGATAGTTGAATGTAAAATTGCCATTTTAGAGAGATCCAATTTGGCATTTTTAGCTGGTGGTGATGTTGCCATAAGGTACTGGATTAATCTACAATCATTTATCTTTGTGTTTTTCATAGCTCTCCTCTCATGGGATGTCACTCGACTGTCGGAACAACCTAATAGCTTCATGGTAATGCAAGGACTGAACATGAGGTGCTTCAGCTCAGAGTACAGGGCTGCCTGCATAGAGTCCTTTTCTAAAGGGGTCAGACAGTGCATGTAAAACTCAGTTGTACAAATGTAAACGATGAGTTCGCGTTATGTATCTATTAAGTGAACATATCACCATGCTTCTGTATCCTACTAGTGAAGAATTTCCTAATCTCCTTGTGGAAAGAGCTTGCACTTACCACTTTACTCCTCTTTCATCCTGAAATAGCAGTAAGACACTGGCCTGTTCTATAAGGACGGCGCTATACAACTCCTTCACCTCGGTATCAATGCTTATTCAGGAAGATGGGATGAATTGAGGATTGACCTAGAGAGCTCTTGGGTTGAACATGCTCATTTCTGTTACTCAGGTTCATCATTCACTCTCCCTGCTTGCACTTGGTTCCAGTCCTACCTGATCGGTCAGAATCTCTTTCAATACACACCTGGAAGTGCTATCCCACGGTCTACCTCTTCTCCTCTTCCAGTTACTTCCGTGGCTTAATTTGTAAAAGTATAAATGCTGAGGTCTAAGGATTCTATTAGAAACCCACTGGCACCGCTATCGAGCATTGGTGTTGCTGAATACCAAGGCTGTCTGGTCTTGATTCCAACTCATGCCTCTTTTATCCACCACCCTACACTCTGTGCCCCTTTATCTCACTCTTGCAGGTTCTTTTTATGCCTCCTTTCTTCTTCTGTCACTGTTTTAACGTCTTTCTGTTCCGCTTTCTTTCCCCTTTGTTTCCCCCTCTACTGCTTTTCTCTCGCTTCATCTGGGACATAGTCTGATAAAGAAAACTAAGCTCCGGTCCCCGCCGGAGATCACAGCTGCAGTCACCAGCTCAGATAAAGGGCCTGATTTAGATCTTGTCGGAGGGAAATACTCCGTCACAAACGTGACAGATATCCTGTACACAGAATTACGATCCTATTATATCCTATAGAGATCGTAATACGGTGGACGGAATATCCTTCACATTTGTGACGGAGTATTTAATCCACCAAGATCTAAATAAGGCCCTAAGCTCTTGTTACTTAGGACCTGATTTAGATCTTGGTGGACGATTACTCCGTCATAATGGTGACGGATATCCTTCTGCTGACATATAAATCCGATCAAATACTATGGGATTTATATTTCGGCGGACAGGATATCCATCACCGTTGTGACGGAGTAACCCGTCCGCCAAGATCTAAATCAGGCCCTTAGTCGAAAGCATGGTGCCTCAGTTGTATGACGCAAAGCTACGGGACCTTCTCTCTGGGTAGCAGGGAGATGACCACTTGTGCACCGCTAAATGACATATGTTCAGTCCCTGGTGCACCCCATGGCTCATGAAGTCTGGAGTTACTTCTGGGCACCAGTCAGCTCAGAATTTCACTGTCAGCTGGTAACTGGTAGCTCTCTCCGCCATCTCCTACCTCAGCTATTCTAGAAGCATTCAGCTCCAACATTTGACTTCAGACAGTGGCGTAGCTAGACCTTTGGCTGCCCGTGGCGGTCCCTGCCTTTGCCGCCCCACGTCGGCCGCATGTAAGAGAGGGGGGTGCTGGCGATTCCTGCGTTAGGTTAGAGTGGGGAGGGAGGCCGCCACCCCCAAAACACGTGCCGCCCGGGGCGGGCCTACCCCCGCACCCTCTTGCTACGCCACTGACTTCAGAGGCTGCAACTGCTTTTTTTTGGGTATTTAGATCGCAATCAAGCTCCCGATCTATAAATCCTCCCTTGATGTTTACAGTTAAAACCACCAGTGCTAAATTGATTGCATCTGTATTTAGACTTTGTTCTAAATCCAAGCCCGCGTTAGAGTTAAGTGACCTCGTAATTGTGAAGAAAGGCAAGCTGGCTTTGCTGAAAATGGAATACCTGTCAGCAGCTCAAGTTGTGACTGGCATGTGAGCAGTTGGCACAGCTTAACAGAAGGGAGAATGGATTGTAGATGGACTTGCAGGCGAGAGTATCTGATTAAGAGCACCTGCAAGGTCTCAAAGGGGGATAGCACTGGATGGAGAGCTGCCAGCTCCCTGCATGTTCATTGCAGAGTTTGGATTCTTGTTGCCATTCTGCTAATTATAATCACAAAGCCCCTTTACCATGCTCAGGGCGACTGGAATTATGTGATTTTGCAGCTTTAGCGTTTTATGCATAATTATGGATTTGCACTGAATCTATCATCTGATTCATAATCTGTAGATTTTAACAAAAGGATTGTTTTCAGTTCAAACGAAACAGAAATCAGTAAACATGTGGTGACACTTGTCGTGCAGAGGAAGGCCCTTTGCAAAGGTTAATTAGCTACTTTTCTGTCGTGTATTGCTGCATTTTTGTGTCAAATTGGTACTGATCAGGTGAACCCTTTGGCAAGATAGTGTTAAAGTGCGTAAAAATGACAAAATAATGAGGTAATGCTAACACAAAATTTGCCCCATTATGCCGCATAATTCGCCTTTTCTTGCTGCATAATTTAGTCCATGGTGCCACATAATTTGCTCCTCCCGTTCCACATAATTCCAGTGGTCCTGATGATACTATAGCAGGACATAAACTGGGGCATGTCTGTGTGTTTATTCCATCTACATGTGTCTTTCTTTTGTCCAAAGTTTTAATAAAGACTTGGATCTGTGTCAGTGTTTTGCTAAACTGCAGACTTCCTGTCTTCTTGAGAATAGTTGGTTGCTGCTTATGTCAAGACAAGATCAGTCCCTAATTTGTGTACGTGGTTGGCACTGGCATGCTCATCTTTGGGTGATTTTTCATCCTGGTATTGTGACCCAGAACATGAGAGAGAAATACAGAAAAGATAAAGTAGGAGGAAGAAAAAGATAGGACATAGCGACAAAGAGCGAAAGTAAGGATGAAAAAGAAAGTGCAAATATGAGATTAAAATACAGGAAGAGTAGGGTGGCGGAAGAAAGAGGCATGAGGCAGCCTTGGTATTTGGCATTGCTGGTGCTGGGCTCCACAAAAACAATGGGTATTGGCTCTTGCTTTCTTTAACAAATTAATCACCAGATAAGCATTACCGGAGCGTAGAGGAAGGAGTGTGATCAATGTGTTTGGGGTAAGTAGTATAAGCGGATACCATTCCTCCCCATTCATGCCCTTAAAAGTGACAGGTCCCCCTCCGGTCCCCCCGCCCCTCGCTGTGTCCTTAAAAGTGACGCGTGTCCTTAAAAGTGACAGGTCCCCCCTCCCCTCGCTGTGTCCTTAAAAGTGACAGGCCTCAAGCCCCTCGCTGTGTCCTTAAAAGTGACAGGCCTCAAGCCCCTAGCTGTGTCCTTAAAAGTGAAGCGTGGCCTTAAAAGTGACAGGTCCCCCATCCCTTAGCAGTGTCCTTAAAAGTGACATGTGTGTCTCCAAAAGTGACGTGTGTGTGGGTGTTTAAAACCGAGGGCTGTTGTGTTGGCAGTTGGCGTCTGAGCAGGCATACCTAAGCACCCACCAGCCCCCGGGGATATCTGGTGTTGTCTAACACATGGGTTTACGGTGCAGAGTTTTTTAAAAAGGGTCTTTTCTTTAGAAGCAGATGCTGCAGTTTGAAATGCATCCCTGTCGTAGCTGGGGTCAGAAAACTATCCATTAGACTCCCCAAGTGACAACGTGAAAACACAAGAACAAAAGGCCAGTTACCCTGCCAGAGCACCGTTGAGAACAGGCAGAACTAATCAGCCTGTCCTAAGCTTCCCACGCGTCTTAAATTGTATAGTACAGGGTTTCTTTATAAACATACGGCCATCTTTCCCAGGAGCGCAACCCCCAACAGGTCCTAGGTTTAATTATCAGATGTCACAGGTCAAAGGGCCATCTAACAAAGTCGTGGGATGGTCAGAAAACGGTCCCAATATTGACCCTCACTACAATGCTCTATTACCAATAATGACACGTACTACAAGCTTCTAAACACTCCCCTCCGTAAAGGGTCCTCCTTCCAAATATCATGCCCTGCCAGGTATAAAAACCATACTTTAGAGCCCCGACACAAACAGCCATTCAAAAACCCATTAGGAGCGACCCTTGCTGCACAGCCCCATCATCCCTGAAGTTTAAAGCCAACAATGGACCAGACCAGCTTCTCCCAGATCGACGCAGCCTGCTACACATTAATGGAGGTACGTAAATAAGGGGGCTGTGTTACAGGGTTAAGAGTGTATGGGTTTATTTAATATGATGATGCCTGTATATAAATGAGCAGCATGGCATTTTTTAAAGGGTGTTTAGCGCAAGGCATGAATGTGTTTACGCTGTTTTAAGTAGGTGTTAAGGAGGTATTGGGGCAGGCTGCTTAAGGTGTATGAGGGCTGTGAAATATAGGTGTAATTTTAAAGTTTAACTATGCCTAGAAGTATTTTTACAATGTTACATACTGCTTTAGAGGTCGCAGAGACCATAAAATTAACCCCCAAACAATTTTAACAATAAATAAATAATACCACTTTGTACTCACCACCCTGGGGTTGAGGCTCTGCAGCGGCATGGGTCAAACGTGTGATTTCACAGCTGCGCCATGGTGAGGCCGTCCACGGAGGTCCATGCGGTGCTCCCGGGCTGTTTATGCTGTTGTGCGCGCGATGTGTGGTAGGGATGGCGCCCATGTGCGCAGGGGCTTGATACCCCGTTTTTAAAAATTAAAGACCCCGGAGCCCGCTGTGCTCCATGCGGCGCTCCGGGTGTCTGTGAGGCTGGGGTGGGGGTCCGGCGTCTGTGGGCTCCTTGTGGGGCTTGATACCCCGTTTTTTAAAAGTAAAGACCCCGGAGCCCGCTGTGCTCCATGCGGCGCTCCGGGTGTCTGTGAGGCTGGGGCGGGGGTCCGGCGTCTGTGGGCTCCTTGTGGGGCGCTCGGCCCCGCTTTTAAAATTAAAGGCCCCGGAGCCCGCTTGTCATGGGCGCTGCTCCGGGGATCTTGTGGGACGGTGGTGAGGGTTCCGGTGGCGCCAAGGTGCGCAGGGGCTTGAGGCCCTTTTTAAAAAAAAAAAAAAAAAAGGTCCCGGAGCCCGCTTGCAAAGGGCGCTGCTCCGGGGGTCGTGTGCGGGCTGTGGTCTAGGCTCCGTTGGCGCCAAGATGCGCAGGGGGGGCTTGAGGCCCTTTTTAAAAATAAAGGTCCCGGAGCCCGCTTGCAATGGGCGCTGCTCCGGGGTTGCGGGCGTCGTTGTGGCTGGGGCTCCGGTGTCCCTGTAGTTTAGGGCGGGGGCGCGAGGTCGCTTGTTTTTAAAATTAAAGGCCCCGGAGCACGCTATGCACCCTGCGGGTCTCCGGGGCTCTGGGGCGGTCGGGGGCTGGGGGTCCGGCGCGAGGTCCCTTTTTTAAAGTAAAGGCCCCCGGAGCCCGCTATGCCTCATGTGGGGCTCCGGGGTTCTGGGGCGGGTACTGAGTGTTTGGGCGCCGTGTGGGGTGTTCGGGCCCTTTTTAAAAAAAATTAAAGGCCCCGGAGACCGCTTTGCACCAGGCGGAGCTCCGGGTGTGGGTCATGCGTCCTTGGGCTCCGTATGTGGTGCTCGGCCCCATTTTTTTAATTAAAGGCCCCGGAGCCCGCTGAGCTCCACGCGGTGCTCCGGGTTGCTGGTGCAGCAGTGGTGGGGGCTCGTGTGGCCTTGGGGCAGTGTGGGGCGCGAGGCCCCGAAGCATAAAAATAAGCCCCAGAGCCCGCTTACCAAAGGCGCTGCTCTGGGGTCCATTGTAGGTGGCGTTTTCAGGGTCCACCACGAGGTTTGCAAGGGTGGCAGTATCATGGCTGCCAGGAGCTTCCTCCAGGTTTCACGAAGGAAGCTCCTCCCCTCTGTGATGACATCACGGTTGGGGCTGGTCTTCCTTCGTGAAACACGGATGGGGTGCTCCCTGTTGGTATTCCTCCAATGAAGTGACTCCTAAGGGTGTGCAACAGGGCTTTAAGCAGCAGCCTGGTCGTGGTGTCACCAGGGCTTTAAATGGAAGTTTTTTTTCAATATTATATACAAGCCTTAGTTGCTGCTTATTTATCTTATGCAACTAACAACCATTGACAAAGCCAATAGTACTACCTTATGTAGTTACCAACCCCCTGCCAAAGTCATTAGTACTGCTGCTGGGACTTCTTGTATCATATATCTGGATACATTGCCATAAACATTTCATGCAAAAAGTGTGTGTGTGTGTGTGTGTGTGTGTGTGTGTGTGTGTGTGTGTGTGTGTGTGCATGCGTGTGCGTGTGTGTGTGTTTTTTTAAAACGCAAATGGCAGCCCCTAGTTTTAAGGGTTTATATATTCTAAAGGTACCAGCTGCCTATATTATTGGTGCATCTGCTTCCAGGGTAAAATAAATGGCTGAGTTTTGTTTTCAATTTAGATATTTATGTTATCCCAAACTTTAACCATGATGTTTAGCTGGGGGTATGTCTACAGCTTGTACACCCATAATCAGGGGCCTGTATTCCGAGGTACTGTTTTATGTAGACGCGGTGTAAGGGTGCATGTCTCTCTGCGTTGTGTATTGGCGCTTTCTAAGGTGAATGTATGAACTTGTAATATTATGTTTATGAAGTGTAGTTTTAAAACAACCGTTTCTTTTTATCCAGACGCAGGACATGCCGGAATTAATCCTAACCGACTCTGAAATGCTAGCCCTACAGACAGGTACATGTGTTTTGAGGTGTATAGTTCCGCGTAGTTTTGTTCGCATATATATCTTAGAAGTTAGGTGTTTCTAATGGTGTTCTCGTGTATGTGTGATTTTATAGGGCTGGATCCCAAACTACAATGGATTCTTGATGATATAGAATGTACCAAGGGGGGTCAAGACGCATCGCCATGTGTACAGGATAACCCCGTTCTTACAGGTAAATCAGAAAGGCGCTGCTTCTTTAAAAGGTCTAAACCAAGGGGTGTCTAGATCCCAAAAGCCGTAGTTGTGAACTACAGGAACGCGTCGTAGAGGGGGGCTACTAAGGCCTGGTATATACTGTAAATCTGATTATTTTTTCTTTACAGGGTCCATGGAGTCACCCCCGGAAGCAGTGATTGTGCAAGAGCCGGCGCAGCGCCCAAAAGAAAGACCTGTGAAAAGGAAATCTTCAACATCTAAAGAAGGGCCTGTGGCAAAGAAACGATCTGTGAAAAGACATCTAAAAGGTGTGTTTTATACAAAAAGGGTGTGAAAAAGAACTCTCTGGGTTGTATTCTCTCAAAACAAAGGGGTGCACCGCCATGTAGTACCATATGTACTACTATGGGTATTGTAAGCATCTTATGTTCCTTATTGTTTCTAATATATATTTTTTTATGTTACATTCTAGGAACCGTTCAAAAGAGCCACGGCGAAGATACGCATAAGTCTAAGAGGTCTACAAAACCACTGAGGGATATAACAAAGACCGTTCTGAACACCGGGTCTGCGGCAAAAGGAGTGAGTAGGCGTGTACGCCAGAATAAGATCTACACATACTACACCCACATGCAACAGAGAACCGACGTGTCCGATGTGTATCTGAACCCTCTCAAAGCCTCAAAAGGAACTCTAAGCTCAAACAAGCCCAAACTTAAGAAGAAGCAAATGGTCGCAGAACCACAGACATGCCCTTTAAACCTCAAGAAGCCGTCTTTGGGCCTGGAACCCCAAGCAGCCCCTTTAGACCTCCGCATGAAACGGGTGGTCCCGGAGACCCTAGCGACACCTTTAGATCTAGCATTAACAAATGTTGCTAAGCAGGGGAACGATCCATCTACCCCCGCGCTCTCTTTGGGCCTCCCGGCTGTGAAGCCTGTTGTGGAAGCTATGTTACAAACTCAAACCCCTAAAGTCAACAAGCTTTCAAGAAGTTATCTTAAGAATAAGCAAGGGGTACAGGCGTTACAAGTAGAAACATTGGCAGGATCCTTAAACAAACCGGCTACACCACAGGCCCCTTCCCATCCTATGACGCCCTCTATAGTTTCAAATAAATTAGCGCCGTCTGTAGAGGAATGCCCCGTAGAACAGACCTCAAAACCTTCTAGAGGCGTTACTGAAGGGTTTAGGGGCCCCTGGTCTGGAAAAGGGCAGCCCCTAGGAGGAGCGTATAACACCAACAATAGCTGTCTCAATACAATGGCAAGTATGGTAGACAAACTTGATAAACCCTCAGAAGCAGCGCCCGAGGGGGCTTCTAGCACATACAGGGGGTTTTGCAGACCCCTGTTACACATTCACCCATCCCCTGCCCTGACAATAACTTAGCCGTTACCACCCTCGATTATTTCGACAGTCATTTAAACTCCCCGGACCTTATGTCCCCTATTACCCCACAGGGGGCTTACGACCCAACCAGCCCCGCGTCCAGTGTAAGCTCCGCAACACCCCCGACAACCTACAACACTGACAGTACAGGGTGGGACGACTGGTCAATTCATAGTACGGGGGTGACATTTAGTGTGGCGCCTTTCCCAAATGCCCCGGGGTGTTCGCACTGGGATCCTATTTCTATGATCCCCCCAGGCCCTCAGTTACCGAATGGTGTTGGGGATGAAGGACCCTTAGAGGCCCATGTGGTGTTAAAGGCTGTTATACAGCCAAACACCGTATTCATACCTAACCCTCCACAATACGACGCCGTAGACCCAAATCCGGTACTAGATGCGCATGTAAAAGATATACAAATGGCTGTCAGAAAGCTAAAACGCCAGGCGAAAACCGCAGCCTTAAAAATGGGGTTGGGGGTAGCGGCGACAGGTCCATGGTGGAGGCACAGCAGAGGATACTGCAAAGAGTTGACGTGTGTAAAAGGCTGCTCCTCAATACATGCCAGGAAGCGGGATCAGACATAGGGCGTATACAGGCGTGACTAGGGCCGCGCCATACCCTAAAGAAACCCCATGCCAGCGGTTCTAATAAAAAAGAACACACATCAAAATATAGCCGTAAGGTCCAAACAGTACTGACAAAGTCCCTGCGCTTCTTACGCATACTCCAGCGTAAAAAGTACATAGAACCATGCAAGCAGAGTCATACCCCGATACCATCCACCCCTCAATACGTAAGTGTAGGAGAAAACTATCCTAGGGGCGGCCAATTGAATGCTGTTGGCGGTAGAGCGCCAACACTTCGCCACCCGGAACACATAGAGGGGTCGAGGGGTGGGTATGTAGCAGAGGCCTCCATGAGTACAGCGCACGTAGACACATCCCCTACTGTTCAGATAGGAGGGGGACGGTTACCTCGAAAAGCCTGGGCCCTTAAAAAACAAAAGTGGGCTAATAGCGCCAAGCAGCGACGGCTTTTAATAAGTAAATTAAAGAAAGCCCGAATATGTGCTACAAGTGTGCTTAAAAGACCCACAGAGACCCTACTAAACCAGAACCCCCAAAATGATACGGCAGTAAGCTCCCCAACAAGTCAAATCCCTCAAGATGAGGATTCAGAGGTCGTCTATTTAGAGAGCATTAGAAGCTACAGGCGTGATGTAGAGAGATTTAATGCCACCGAGCACTATGAGGAGTTTAGGTTTACCAACCTCCACCAGATAAGGTCCTCCGATCACGGTGTTTTAGCTATACATCAGGCGGTGCAAACGCTCATAGAAAGGTTGTTACGCGATGTGGGGCCTAATGATTTTTTCCAACTACGCTTCCAGGGGCAGGGTTTTGACAGTCCATTGTTCACCAAACGAAGGTCCCGAGATGTGTTTGACGCCGTGGAATTTTTAGAAAACCTTTCGAGGCTTTTACAGAGCAAGGCTGAACTAGTCGCCTACGGTACTTTCAGGGTCATAGCCCTCATTGTACGGGGTCGTGAGGGGGTGTTTCAAGACCTTTAAAGAGTGTGCTATACAGTCAGATAATTGGTAAGAAACAGCGGTGGCTGCTCGACTTTAACAACGACACATCCAATATCTGTCTGGCGGCCAGCATCGTAGGTTTGTTGATGGGGCGCAACAACACCGACGCGACCATCCTGTCTAGAGCGGCTGAAGCCCACACGTTTCTTGAAATACCACCAGACCGCATGGTCGGCTTTGGCGACATAGGTCTTTTTGAGAACTATTTCTCTGTGACGGTGAAAGTTCTTTATCACAGCGGCTCTTGGAAGTACTTTACAACAGGGGACCGTGTGAGAAACAAGACCGTATATGTCCTTCACCACGAAAATCACTTTTACGGTATCTTGAACCTTAAAAGTTTTCTGGGTGTCAAGTACGTGTGCACACATTGTGACCACATATACAACAGTAAGGACCGTCATCAGTGTGAAATGCATTGTAAGATGTGCCAGAGGGACGGTTGCGTCGTAGACGCTGCCCTGAAGGTGTGGTGTCGCACCTGTAAGATGTTTTGTCGCTCTCAAGACTGTTTGAGCAACCATAAGAAAGCTGTTAAATGCAGCCCTAAAATGGATTGCTTTGAGTGTGGTCGGTATGTGACGACAGATCACAAATGCAAAGGTATGAAATGCCCCAGGTGTCAGACGTCTTTTGAGGCGGGTACCAACCATCGGTGTTACATGGTTAAAGGCAGACCCCAGACCAAAACTGAAGCATACATAGTGTTTGATATAGAGTGCACACAAGAGACGGGAGTACACCAACCTAACTATATTTACGCACACCATCTAACTTCCGACGACAGCTGGGAGTTTGAAGGCAGAACGTGCGTTGGTGATTTCCTTAACACATTCATTCAAACCAAATTCAAAGGGTATACCATGCTGGCCCACAACTCAAAAGCATACGACTCATTCTTTATTTTACAAGATATGATTCGTGAAAAGGTCCAAGTAGAACTCATCACTCAGGGGTCCAAGCTGATGTTGTTAACAGCCGCTCGGTTACAAATAAGGTTTATAGACACCCTGAATTTCCTACCTATGAAATTGAGCAAGCTACCAAAAGCCTTTGGATTCCCCGGTTGTAAAGGTTATTTTCCACACTTTTTTAACACCTGGGCGAACCAGAATTATGTGGGTCCCATGCCACCTCCTGACAGCTACGGGGTTGAATATATGATGCCATCCGAGAAGGAGAGCTTTCTAGAATGGTACTCTGAAAACCGTGAAAAGGAGTTTCATTTTCAAACAGAGTTGAAAGCTTATTGTCAGGCTGATGTGATGATCCTACGCCAAGCGTGCAACCTCTTCAGAGATGTTGTGGTGGAAATGACTAAGAAAGTCAGTATCCTGAAACCCAAGAAGTCTCAAATGACAAAGAAAGTCAGGATCATGAAACCCAAGAAGCCTCAAATGACAAAGAAAGTCAGGGTCTTGAAACCCAATACACCTGAAATGCCGAAGGCTGTCGAATACATAGACCCTTTTCAAAACATCACATTGGCCTCCATGTGTATGTCCATCTACAAACACATGTTTTTAAGACCAAAAAGTATTGCTCTAGTGCCGGTAGACCTCTATAATGGCAAACAGAAACGCTATTCAACCCCCTCCATCCGGTGGCTCATGTACATTTCTGAGAAGGAAGACGTACATATTCAACACGCCTTACAGGGTGGTGAATACCGGGTGGGGCCCTACTACCTGGATGGGTACGCTGTAATTAAGGGGGTGCCGACGGCCTTTGAATACAATGGCTGCTTTTACCACGGCTGCCCTCAGTGTTACAAACCCCATGAGTTTAACAGACTGATGGGTGTCAAATTTGAACACTTACACAGACGTACGCTGTTGAAGGCTCAGTATGTTGAAAAATGTGGCTTTGCTATGAGGGTTCTTTGGGAGCATGAGTGGTTAGAGATGTTAACAACCGACACAGCGCTCTGCTCTTTCCTTCAGAGTCGTGATTTACCAGAACCCCTGGAACCCCGCGATGCCTTATTCGGGGGTCGTACAAATGCCATACAACTGTACAGGGCCGTGGGTGATGGTGAGAAAATACACTACTATGATTTCACCAGTCTGTACCCATTTGTGAACAAAATGAAGGTATACCCCTTAGGACACCCCATCATCATATATAGAGATTTTAAACACATATCCGAATACTTTGGGCTAGTCAAATGTGAAATCTATCCTCCCCGACAGCTTTACTTTCCGGTGTTACCATACCGCGTCGATGGTAAACTGTTGTTCCCCCTCTGTCGCACATGTGCGGTGCTTAAAGAGGTTGACGATTGTAGACACACCGATGAACAAAGGATGCTCACAGGGACCTGGTGCAGCATCGAGGTAGAAGCGGCCTTAGAGAAAGGTTACAGGCTCGGTAGGATACATGAGGTATGGCATTTTCAGAGGACCACGACACGCCTCTTTGCCCCATACATTAATATGTTTCTCAGAGACAAGCAGGAGGCCTCAGGGTATCCCGAATGGTGTACTAGTCAGGATGCAAAGCAGAAATACATCGATGACTACTACGCTCACGAAGGTATCCATTTACGACCCCAGTTGATAGAGGTCAACCCTGCACGCCGTCAGTTAGCCAAGCTCTGCCTCAACTCCTTATGGGGAAAATTCGCACAGCGTACAAACCTGTCAAATACGACCTTAATAACCGATCCTGATGAGCTGTTTAAGTACCTGTTTGCCCCATGTTACGAGGTGTCCAGCTGCGGGTTTATCGATGACGAGACCGCAGCTGTGTGTTGGAAATACACAAAAGCGTACCCCACAACGTGTAACAACATCAACATCTTCATAGCGTGCTTCACCACCGCCCATGCCCGTCTAGAACTTTACAAGGTTATGGACAAACTACAGGACCGTTGCTTGTATCACGATACCGACTCAGTGATTTTTCTGAGTAAACCAGGGGATGAAGACCCTCCTCTTGGGGATTATCTGGGTAATTTGACCAGCGAACTCGATAAGGATGAGTATATAATAGAATACACGTCATCAGGCCCTAAAACCTACTCCTACCGCACAAACAAGAACAAAGTGTGTATGAAGGTCAAAGGCATAACCTTAAATGTCAACAATACCCTAAAAATCAATTTTGACAGTCTGAAGAATCTGGTGCACGAATACGCGGCCTCCGACAATTGTGAAAATGCTAAAACCATAGTTGTGAACCAGCCGTGTATAGTCAGGTCCAAAAAGAAGTGGGAAATTACAACCCAGCCCTTACATAAGACATTACGCGTTGTTTTTGATAAAAGGGTCCTGACTGCCGACTATAAAACACTACCGTATGGTTATTAGCCTCATTAGAGATACAGATCCCGCACCATGGACACCAGATTACAACATCCATTCGCATGCGTGTTAGCAGGGCCCTCAAACTGTGGTAAGAGCTACTTTATAAAAAGCTCTTAGAAAATGCTGCCGATGTTTTATCCCAAACCCCTAATAACATTGTATGGCTTTATTCATGCTGGCAAGCTCTTTATACAGACCTGGCCAGTCGTTTCCCCCATATCAGATTTATAGAAGGCATACCAGATAATCTCAACGATGATGAGTTACTGCCACCGTCCCTTGTAAACCTTATAATTGTCGATGACCTTATGCGTGAAGGTGGGGATCATCCGGAGTTAGAGAGAGCTTTTACGCAATATTCGCATCATCGTAATCTAAGCATCTGCTACATTGTGCAGAACTTGTTTTACAAGGGCAAGAACAGCAGGTCTATAGCTCTCAACGCTTCATACCTTGTTTTATTTAAAAACCCCAGGGACAAACAACAAATATCAGTCATAGCTAAACAGATGTACCCAGGAAACACACACTTCTTCATGGAGGCCTTTAACGACGCTACAGCAAAACCCCACGGATACCTGCTGGTTGACTTAAAAAATGAAACTCTAGAAGACTATAGACTTAGGGCTGATATATTTGCCCCAGATCTACCAGTCGCTTACACCCCTAAGCCCAAGGCCCGTGCATATAAAAAGCAGCGCTGATGACTTTTAGAGACATTTACAATCCTACCCCTTATAATACAAGGTGTTGACCATGTCGGCCCGCCTACGTCGCAATTTAGCTCTCCTGAAAATGCTTGTTACAGCCAGTCCCCAGCACCGAAAGGCCATCCTGTGCGCTGCTTCTGACGACTTAGTGTCTGCCATTTCTGAAATTGCCCTAAATACCCTAAAAGGCAACGTCCCTATATCAAGGAGTCAGTTACAGGTTCTGAAGAAGAAGAGGTCTCTTATCAAGAAGCTCAGTAATAAAAGGGCCTCACTCATTACCAAGAAGAAACTGGTGAAACAGTCTGGAGGTTTTATAGGCTCTTTGCTGGGCATAGCTATACCCATAATTACGAGCCTCCTCTCGGGACAGTAATGGAGCATGCCACCAAGATGTATTTGGTTCCGAGGCAGCAAATGGACCAGCTGGGCTCTTCAAAGGACAACGCCTGGGATATACGCCGAAATGAGACTCTGCGTCTGGATGCTGAAATTAAAGACATTTTGAACAGAACCGATCTAAACCCCTATGACAAGGCAAACCTTTACACCAGCACCCTTAAAAACTTTTTAAGTTACTACAACCAATGGAATACCGAGAAAAATAAGCTGACTCTATACACCCCGGACTCTGAACAACCAGCCGCCCCTCCAAATGGTCCTCAGCCCCTGCAACCATCACAGGACCATGCATCACCCTCAGATGACTTTGTTGCCGATCTCTTAAAAAATATAAGTCAAAGACACAGGGGGCAGCGCAAATGCTGATGAGTAAACTTGCAACTTCTAAAGACCTGACATCCTGGAATGAACGAGGCGAATTTCTCTACAAGGGACAGCCGGTTGCAGGGTCACACATGTACGATCTAGTCAAAGGTCTCACGCACCCCAAAATCATAACGCCTCAAAACGCACCGCGTGGTTGGGATGCGTTTCTACGAGCCGCTGCTGAACTCAACATCCCTTCCACGCTCGTGGGTAATAACGAGCACCGTCGTTTGCTTGAAAATCTGAAAGCCCCCGTACACCCATCACCAACAGGCTCTGACACACCCCTGCTATCCCCCTCCTGGAGTACCCCTACAACGATGGTTGTACCTCGAAAAAGGGCAATTTTCAAACCAAGTACCTGGCTTACACCCTGATGTTTCTTCAGACTTTTCATTGCTTTTTAATAAAATGTGACTATTACGTATAGCGCGTCTGATTTTTCTTCTTCTTATGTTTCTTGAGCTTTGGGTGTTGCTGTAATACACCCCTGCATAGATGTTTGTAATAAAACACTTTTTTTTTAATTTATTTTTTATAACTTTACAATATGCCTCTGTTGTCTTTTAAAATGTTTTAATTATGTTGTATGTGGTAGCATAGAAATACAAAGTCTGAATACCGTATTTTTTAACAAATAATGGTCTTTTATTTTAGGCGTTCATCATTAAACATACACATGTCCCACGGACTTACAAATAGATGTTTGTAATAAAACACTTTTTTATAACTTTACAACCTGCCTCTGTTGTCTTTTAAAATGTTTTAATTATGTTGTATGTGGTAGCATAGAAATACAAAGTCTGAATACCGTATTTTTAAAAAAATAATGGTCTTTTATTTTAGGCGTTCATCATTAAACATACACATGTCCCACGGACTTACAATTTTGACAAGCGACATATTCGGGTTTCACAGGTCTGACCGAGACCACTGTGTTTTCTTTTACATATTTCACAACTATACTGTCATTGTTAACAAGGTCACGCGAATATAGATTTAAGAAATTTCTAAACGACATACCCTCAGACATTTTACTGATAAAATAAATACAATGCTCCCCACATGTGATGGCTATGGAATCCTGGATCCTCAGCTTGTTATACTCCAACCGCGCAGCGGCTTTTTTCACAAACTTGAATATAGGGGTTGTATAGATACGGTGTTCGGGGAATTCACCGGCACTGTCAAACAATATAACCTTGTCACTGTCTATAAACAAGGACACCCAGTGTGTTCCGCTCTTATCATGAGGGTCTGTGTTAAAGACTAGAGTGCGGGGCCTTTCTAACCCTATTTCAGGTGGTAACCCGTCGCTAGGGAAAACACCTAAAAAGTATTTCCTAGCGTCTTTATGCCTGCTTAAGAACGAACGTATCTGCACAGTGTCCATTTCACAAAATGTTTTAAAGATAGTCAAACAAAATCTGTCTTGCGTGGTTGATCTGAATGATGCTGTCGAATACAGAGAATACGACCATGTTCACATTCGTCGGTAGCGGATTACTGAATCGTATTTCAGCTTTTAGATTTCCGTTTTTGACAAGGTTGTAGTGATCGCCGTCTTCCATGTCGGGGGTCAGGTCGAATGCGAACAGCGTGTACCCGTCCCCATAGCCTTCTCTTGACACAGCTACACCGCAGTCCCTTAGATGCTTCCCGGTTATTGAAACCAGCCCCTGATATTCCCTGATGTAGTTGGAGGTTATAAAACTAGGGGTGTAGGGTTTTGCAGGAATCACAGTGCCCTCGTGGACCAGCGCCGCGTAGTTGATGTTGTAGTGTCTAAAATTGAAGGGGTTTAAGGCGTAGGTGCCGCTAAAAGCTGTATTGTCCACAAAACCGATGATGATGAGTTTGGGTAGTTGCCCTAGAAATAAATTCTGCTGCTGGGTTAAACGGGTACCGGCTGGGATGCTGAACACCTTCAGAGCTACTCTTTCCACAGCGTACTTGGCGTTTGATATTTGCAAAGCGTCGGCGTGCGCTAATCTGACGCTCGGGGACACTTTCACTCTCTTTACAAACAGGCTCGCTGCCAGGATGTCCAGCTTGTACTGGTCCGCATCCCCGCTGATGAGACAGAATGAGTCCTTGTTGCGTGTGAGCTTGATCTTAAGATCAATACCATTGATGAGCAGTTTATCTTGGAAAAAGAGATCTGAATGTATGCGGCCCAGGAGGTCAAAGTTGCGACTGCCTGCTGCAAACCTTGCTCTTTTTACAAAACCATGATTGGCACCGTCCAGAGCCGTGGTTTCAAACTGGCCGTATGTATCCTTGTAGAAGAGACCAGCTGAAAGCTGCGTGTCAAGGGCGTCGCTACTGTAATTTAGAATACTCTCGAGGTAGGCTCTGTAGGCGTACATGTTATCGTTCTGTGTGATGAGTCGATCACCCAGGGTGATGTCCACCTGATTAAACATGGCCGCTAGGGGGTAAGCGATCGTTGCCACTCGAGCATCTGCTGCTATGTCGGACCCATCCGCTTTTACGATTTTACACATAAGATGCAGCAGAGTGTTGTTGAGATCCAAATACATATCCGTGGACCCTGACACAAAAAACTCTATAGGGGCCAGCGGTGTCAAGGCGGCTAAAGGCGATACCTCCATGAAGAAGCTGTTTTCAATGCTTGTCTGCGTTGGTTTTAGAGTAAACAAGTCTAACTCAGATTTGGCGCACTCGCCAGATGCACAGTGTACGAAGGCCATGGTTTAGTTTACGATGCTTTAAAAAATATTGACTTTAGAGCCCTTTCTCTTCTTCGCAGCTCTCTTCCGTCTTGGAGTTCTTCTTTTCTGAGGGCGTTTTGAAGAACTCCTCCTTTTTTTATAGGGGACCGGTGGACCCCTGCGTCTCGAAGGCCTGCGCTTCCTTTTAACACTCGCGCGCGGCTTGTACAACAGACCCGCTCCTTCTTGCGGCTGTTTGTTCATGCGCTCTGCAACCGCCGAAGTAACAGACCCAACAACATCATGGGCAATGTTCGTAGCAGCCGTCTTAACATGCGGTTTTACAATTTCATAGCCTCTTCTCAAGAACGGCATAGCTCTTCTAAACAGGCTCCTGAAGAAACCCCTAAACCAGCCCCATACATAACC
This sequence comes from Calotriton arnoldi, assembly GCA_963921515.1. Classification (NCBI taxonomy): domain Eukaryota; kingdom Metazoa; phylum Chordata; class Amphibia; order Caudata; family Salamandridae; genus Calotriton; species Calotriton arnoldi. The sequence continues at coordinate 919,153 of CAWUFW010005177.1, forward strand.
GGCGACCCTTGAAAGTACGGCGGACCTCCATATCCGGCTTGGTTTCTGTAATAGTCCCTGTACATAGACGGGTCCCCGTATGTTTTCACGACCACCATGATGCCTGGTTAATAACCGCTGTCGTGTCTCGGTCTTAAATGAAGCTTAACAATAACTTTCCCGTATTTAAAGGCCACCGGCTCAGACTGATCATCGTAGATCATAATTGAAATAGTGTCAAAATGGTTTTTAGAAACTGCGACGTAGTCGGGCTTGTTAAATTGAATATTAACCATCGTATTATTTTCACCCTGTACATGGACCCATCTTAACAACGGTGAATAAGTATCACCGATCCTCTGGGCCTCTACAATGTCGCTATACACATAGAGCGTATAGAACCCACCGTTAATATCGGGGCATGTGTGATCCTGCTCCATCGGACTTTTCGCATGCAGCACGGTGCCTAAAACCCTTCTTAATTTACCGGAGCAGTTAAACGTCGTGGTACGGCTTGGTGCTTTAAGAAATACCTTCCTTCTGACGTTATCTAATGACAGATGCGTATTCGGATATGCTTCGAGGTTGGCTATGGCTTTGTTGACAGCATCGACAACACTTATAACGGTTGGGTAGTAACCGTATGGAATGCTCTCGTGCATGCTCACTGGATCCTGCTCACGCTTTATGTAAAACTTTGCCTCGGCCTGTGTGAATGTATTCCATGTTCTAGGGTATTGAATTTCTGTTAGGGCCACCTCCCAATCCCCTTTCAGGTCCACAGGCTTAGCCAGTTTCACGGTGTAATTAGAAATCTGGTTGTCGGGGAACATGCCCTTAGAAGCGTTGGATGGTAAGGTGATATAAAAGGGGGCTGTCTCCATCTTATTAGAGGATTTTAGACGGTCCTTAGCTCACACACCCTTCAGGGAGCTGGCCAACACCCAACTGTTAAATTTCTCCGGCCATCCCCTCCATTTGACATATGCCTGGCTGATAGCCCCCTACCTTTCCTTTTCAGAACCTTTTCAACCCTATACACCCTGTTCGGATCATCAGGTACCATTTGTAACTCTTCCTTGTAAAACACCCCCGATACAGCTTCCCCAGCGTAGTCCTTTAAGCTGTAAATATACAGCCCTTCTTTAAGCTCCACATTATCCACTATAAATATCTCGTCGCTAAAAGTCTGGCGGTAGCCCTTCGTGAAGACCCCTTTCAATTTTGAAATCCTCACATGCGTGCCTTTTTTAAAAACAGGTTTCTTCACCTTTGTAGCAAAATTATGCCCGTACACCGTTCGCCAAACATCTAAAGAATTACTAGGAGTCACCTCTGCGGGTGATGTTTTGATGGTCCGGTGATAACTGGCATTATACACATCTAAAAAAGCCTGTAGAACATCCACGTATCTGTAGGTGTTGTTGGCCGTAAAATACCGCCACATCTTAGACTTTAAAGTTCTGTTAAACCGTTCTACAACCGCTGCTTTCACCTCCGTGTGTGTTACAAAATGTTGAACACCGTGGTTGTTTAATAATTTCTGAAATGTCTTGTTTAAGAATTCTTTACCGGCGTCTGTTTGTAGTTTTTGAGGAACCCTGCCCTTCGCGAAGATGGCTTTAAAAGCGGCCGTGGCGCTGGCCCCTCTTTTATCGCTTAACGGTTCTGCGTAGGCGTACTTGGACAGTACGTCTATGACTGTTAATATATAACAAACGCCGTTGTTATGTTCTGCTATATCTTGAAGGCTGATTATGTCAGCTTGCCACTGATAATCTATTTGAGCATTAACGATTGTAGGACGTCTCTTAAAACGGCTTCTGGCCGGCTTGTGGAGCGAATACGCCTCCTCTCCTGATAGCCATGTCTTGACCAGGTCTCTGCTCACGGGCTCGTTTTCATCTGCAGCCCTTCTGTATAGGGCTTCGACACTTCCAAAGCTACCAACCCCTCTTGTATCATAATAAAGTTTTCTTAACATAGCCCCCGACATGATAGCATCCGGTACAATTAATGAAATGAAAGACGATTGTTTTGTGTAAGGGCGTTTTATTAAAAACCAGATAAACAATACTACCAAAACCTGAGCAAAAGATACTTTACATTTTCATAGGAAACGTGATAAGTACGTATTAACACATAACCACCTTGCGTTGTAACATTCCGCTTGTTTGTTCTAAATACACACTATCCTGTAACATTACATAAGAACTTAGGTAAATAGTCTTCGGGGGCCAAAGCCCCCTGAGATTATTTTTTTATACATGTTACACATACGCCTTTCTACGAGTCTTTGTAGCAGCTTTCTATCAAGAGTCGGGCACATCTCCTGCATTTCAGGTAGTTTTACGCTCGGGTCATAGGCGTATTGGATCTCATTGAGTGCAGATGTTAAGATCCTCAACATATCGGGGTGTACAGTTTTATTTTCAGGGTTCAGGCCGTACACCACCTTTAGCAGCTTATACAACTTGTACGGGTTTAACAAGCCACAAATATAGCGTATTGTTCTTGCTCTGTATGATTCGCACAAACATTCGTGAGCCGCCTGCTGTGGATCGCTTATTTGGTGGCCTTGACAAAGACTGTAATAGTCACGTTTGACACAGTTTAGTACTACCGCCGCTGCGAAACCCTTAACTTCACGCCGTTCAAAGAAGGACAATCCGACATCTTCATCTTTTTCACACGCGGCGCTCTTAGAACCGCATACGCATTTGTCGCAGCCCTCGCTGTTTTGGCACGTTGAGCTTTCAGCCTGTTTTGAACACCACAGACAATTAAAGATTACATTGTTCGCTTTTGCAGGTCGCCAGGCTCCAGCCGTTCTTTTTGGGGCTTCTATCTAGGGTTCAAAAAAAAAAGATTGACAGCCCATTAGTTGAAGAAATAAAATACATCGTTATATAGATACAAGGGCATAACATTTTCATACTAACCTCCATATTTTCACAACCCTCTGCGGCAGCTCTGAAATCCTGAGAGTCGCTAATGTCCTGCGATGCCCCGTCATCTTCGACGCTTGTACCGGGCTGTTGCAACACGCCCTCCGCAGCAGCCGCATCCTCCTGAAGGTCCATGTCTTCGTAGACAGAGGTGTTAGGAGGTGCTACAGGCTCTTTACCATAGTGCATTATGAAGTAGGTGCATCCTGCTGGTGTTACGCTCTAGGGACAAAAAAGAAAGATTGATATGCCAATAGCTGAAGAAATAAAATACCGCATTTTTTTTTTTTTTTTTTTGTAACTACCGAGCATAACATTTTTATTTTTTTACTAACCTCTGCATTTTCACCGGCCTCTGCTGCGGTTCTGAAATCTTGAGAGTCGCTAGTGTCCCGCGTTGCCCCAACATCTTCGGCGACTGTACCCGATGGTTGCAGCACAACATCATCAGCATCCGGGTCCTCCTGAAGGGCCTTGGTTTCATAGACGGTTGTGTTAGCTGGTGCTACAGCCTCTTCAGATTCCTCCATATCCACGAAACTGGGGCCGGCAAACAAGCTGCCGCTACCAGAGCCCTCACTCTTGCTGTGGGTGTCCTTAACCGGAGACAACAGGCATACGCAATCCTTGAGATTGAGGTTTTGCACCCCCGACACATGCTATTACTAAAACCAGTAAGGTCGCAGCCCCTATCCTTAGGTGTTTCTTGCTGAGCATTCTCGTCCATTACCAGCGTTGGTAAGCTGCGGTAATATCTACTGATAGGTGGTTGGGAGCAAACCCACATAGGGCTCTTCACAAGAGGGCTGTATCTCTTCATTTTGCTATGGGAACCTTCTTGTCTTCCGGCGGCTGCTTGCTGTACAACGCTCTTAAGGATGCCTTATATGTATCCTAAACAGCTCCTAAAAGGGGGCGTACCATCTATACATCAACAAGGCCTTAGAGGCGTCATAGGGCTCTGGCTCGCTGGTGGCTCCCGAAACAGCCCCGCCCCTAGCACCGCCCCTTGGACAAGCTGGGCATCTCATGATACTCACACTCTGACACATACACGGTGCCACACCCTTGTATTTCCAGGGGCTTGAGGCCTGTCACTTTTAAGGCCACGCGTCACTTTTAAGGACACGCTTCACTTTTAAGGACACAGCTAGGGGCTTGAGGCCTGTCACTTTTAAGGACACAGCGAGGGGCTTGAGGCCTGTCACTTTTAAGGACACAGCGAGGGGAGGGGGGACCTGTCACTTTTAAGGACACGCGTCACTTTTAAGGACACAGCGAGGGGCGGGGGGACCGGAGGGGGACCTGTCACTTTTAAGGGCATGAATGGGGAGGAATGGTATCCGCTTATACTACTGGGGTATATATCTGATTGCAGTATGCCAGGGTGGGTCTTGTAGTTCATGTTCCCTTTGGACTTGAATAACATCACCCATCAATTCCTCTTTTTGGCATTCAGTTGAGGGCATGCTGTGAAACTGGCCATCATGTGACTTTAATAGTGTGGTTGAACCAAATCATTGCAGCTGTTCTGGAGCAGGGGTCACTGATGTTTTTCTGCTCATGTTTTACAAGCACTGATGCACGTCTGTCAAATGGACCGGAGGCCGTTTATAACATTGGCTGTTTCCTGTTTCTGGGTGGGCAGAATGTGTATGTTTCTTTTCAGGCCTCCAAATGTGGACCTCATGAATCTTGTATTATGACTTCTAGTTTTAGTTCTTCTATTCTTCTGTTTTGATCATGTACCTCACACTCTTCTTGGCCTCAGCAATCCAATGTCAGATTTCTTTTTTAACACGTCTTTTTATTAAGGTTTTGTTGTGGGTTTAAACAAAGCAAAAATACAGCAGTATAAAGGCATAGCAGAACAAATATGCAATAATGGTGGTCATGTAAAGTTTAAGCAAGAGAAGAATAAATACACGATGGAGCAAATATCGGAAAGCATCGCCCATCCCGGACCAGCCAGGCCATCCCCCGGAACGCCCGGGGGCCATGTACTGGACAAAGAGACTAAGAAGGGGATAGGTGCAGCACCCCGGGTGGAGGGGGGACCAGGAGGGGCAGGGCCAGAAAAGATCACCAGGTGTGCCTGTATAATTGAAGTGGGGAGGAGCGTGACTATATGGGGGCGGGGGCAGCAGTGATAAGCAATTGTCCTCAAGTGGATGGGGCATCAGAGGCTGAGGGGGACTCCGACTGCAGGTTGAGTAAATTAGAGAGCAAGGCCTCTCAACCCGGGGTCAGCAGGCACCAACAAACGCCTTCTACACCCTCCCTATGCAGCGCCACAGCCTCGACTTTGCCCACTTGGTGAATAGCACCAGCCACTGAGCCAAGGTGGGAGGAGCGGGAGACTTCCAGCGGGATGTGATGGCTTTCTTAGCTAATATAAGAGCCAAGCCAAGGGAACAGGTTGCAGCCCTGCAGTTCCGGGGTCTAGTAAAGATGCCCAAGGTGTCCACCTCCCTGGAGGAAAGGTTCTGGATGCCTGTGAGGCGTTCAAGCTGTGTGAAAACTGAGAGCCAATAGGCCTGTAAGTGTGTGCAGACCCAGACAAGGTGTTTCAGATCTGCCACCCGGGGCACCACATCGAGGCAAAGATTGGAGGCACCATGAAATATCCATGCAATCTGCTGTGGGAGAGATATGCGGGATGGAGGATATGGAACTGGATGAGCTTAAGGCAGGCACAACGGGACACCCACCTTTGATAAGCGAGCGCCCACTCCCATTCCCCATCCCAAAGTGGTCTACCAAACTCTTCCTCCCATGTCTCCCTCAAGAACTGCAGTGAAGCTTGTGTGTGTGTGTGTAAGAAGAGCCCTAATAAGCCAAGTAATGTATCTACGTCCCCAACGCATAGTGTGCAGTGTTTGCAGGAGTTGGTAGGTGTCCATTTCAGATCCCCAGGCCTGCCAGGTGTCCTGCAACACCCCTCGGAGGGAAGCATAAAGAAGAAACTGGCCCTCAAACTGCTCCACCAGCACCTCAAATGGCAGTAACTGCCCTTCGATGTGAAGGTCTCCCAAGCAAGTAATACCAGCCTTCTCCCAACTCCAGAGATGCCCCCCGGTAAGGCGGCCCTCCGGCAGGGGAAGCTCAAGCAATGGAACCGCTGGGGCATATGGAAGGATGTGCTTAGTGAGATGTAGAGCGCGTCTAAAGCACATCAAAGCAACCCTCAGGAGAACAGGCAAATCCGGGGGAACCCGAGTTCAGGTGTGAAGAAGGTGTAGGAGAAGTGCCTTCGGAATAGGTGGGGGCTATACGTCCCTGTATCCGCCAAATAGTGGCCAGCCAACCAATAGGAGAGCCTCTGTAGCTGGGCTGCCTGATAATACTATTCCAAGTTAGGTGCCCCAAGGTCCCCCTGCTCCGGAGGGAGCTGGAGCTTCACAATAGCCACCTGCCTGCGTGATCCATGTCAGAAGAGATCCCCTAGCAGGGTATGCAAGTCCCGAAACAAGGAACGAGGGAGGGAGAGGGTGAGCTTCACAAAATAATGAAGGAGGTGGGGGAGGATGATCATTTTCAAATTTGCTACTCGGCCAGAGACGGACAGGGGCAGCGATGTCCAGAAAGGGATGGCCAAGCGAATCAAGGCCACAGCTGCAGTCACATTCCCCTCTAAAAGGACTGGGCTTGTGTGATGTACCTTGATCCCACTAGAAGTGGGCAGAAGTGGGTTCCCAGCAAACCAGCCTTCCCCCCAGATCCACAGCCCGGAGCTGCAATCCCTGTGAGAACAGACAGGATTTGTCCCAACTGACCAAAAGTCCCAACACCCGTCCAAAGTCGGCCAGGAGGGAAGCAATCGCAGAAAGAGCAGGACATCATCTGCGTAAAGAGAAGCGGCATGGGCCCTGTCATGCAAGGGAGATCCCCAACCTAGCCCCTCCATCCTCACACTGGAACCATTGGCTCCATAACCATGGCAAAGAGCAAGGGCGAGAGAGGGCAGCCCTGACGGGTGCCACGCCAGACCGCAAAGAGTCCTGATATCTCCCCCTCAAAGTGGGTCTGAGCAGTAGGAGAGGTATAGAAGAGCCGGATAGGCTTAGAAATGCAGGGCCAAGGTCGAACCTCCTCAATACCGTAAAAAGGTAATCCCACCTGAGGGAATCAAAGGCCTTATTGGATGTCCAGCACCAGTGCCGTTAGCCTATGCCAGTGGGTCTGTACAGCGTCCATGACCCGGAAAGAGCCGGCAAATACAAAGAGAGGTGGTCCTTCCTGGAATAAACCCATTCTGGTCACTATGGATTATACGTGGCAGCACCAACTGGACCCTCCTAGCCGGGATCAAGCTCAAGATCTTATAGTCCACATTCAAGATGGCAATAGGGCCATAAGACGCCAGGTTCAAGGGGTCCTTGCCTGCCTTAAGCAGCGAAGCTATGGAGGCATTATGCAGTGTGGCTGGAAGGGATCGACAGCCAACGCCCCCTCAAAAGCTGGAGGAGTCATGGGGCCAACTCGCCCCGACAGGACTTATAAAACTCAGCCTGGAGGCCATCCGTGCCGGGAGTCTCGCCGGAGGCCAGAGCTGTAATTGTAGCATGAATTGTCTGGACTGTAGGGGGGGCGTCAAGATCTGCCTGCTCAAGCAGGGGCCAAGAATTCCCCCAGGGCCTACGGAGAGGGTTCCGGGGCGGGTGATAGCGATCAGTATAGTAAGCCATAAAGACCTCATGAATCTCCTGCTGGGAGCATAGGGCACCCCTGTCAGGGGCACGGAGCTCAAGCACAGGCACCTGTCTAATGTCCCTGTTGGCCAGTCAAGCCAGCAGCTTACCCGACATGTCACCCTCTGCATTCGTTCTGGCAGTGTAGGATGCAAAGTCCAGGCATCGTGGCCATTCCAGCAGTCGGGCCTCTGTCTCACAGAGAGGGGCCAAGGTAGGCAGAAGGAGAGGGTCCTCTGCTGCCCGTCATTCTACATCTATGTAATCGTGCTCAGACATTTCTAGCTCACGGAGCGTCACAGGGTGGACACCAACCACCACCTGCATACTCTCGGCCCGCAACACAACCTTGAAGCCCTCCCATTCCAAAGTCGGGGAAGAGGCTATGTCTTCGTTATAATTAAAGAATTCCAGAATTTTAGTGGCAAGAGTGTCGCAAAAGGGAGAGCCCTCCAGGAACCCAGGGGAAAGCTGCCAAGTAAGTATGGGGAGGAAATCTGACCCCAATGGATGTGTTCCACCAGGGGGCTATGATCCGATAATTCCCTCCCAAGATAATCCGGAGATGTTATAAAGGGGCAGAGGGTGTGACAACACACCATACAATCCAGCCGTGCGTAGACGCTATGCATATGGAAGTAAAAGGAGTAGAGGCGAATACCTGTATTGTGGTGTCGCCAGAAATCCGAGAGCTCCCACTGCTGCAGCCAAGCCTGCAGACTCCCCGCATTAGCAACCGTGGGGGTGGTTGGGTGTGGAGACTGAGAGCGGTCCAGGGCGGGATCCATGGCTGTGTTAAAATCGCCACCCAAAAACCAAGGCTGATGAGCCCAGCGGGGAATGCAGGAATCGAGGCTACCCCAGTAGGATGTGATTACCATTCAGGTGTGCTTCCAGGAGCACATACCTGCCCTCCAAGATAACCGCCTGTGTAACACCTCTAGTGGGACTCCTTCCCTCAACCAAATCAGGGACCCTCTCGCACATGCCAAGAAGTTGGTGGCAAAGACCTGTCCCTTCCATTGTTTCTGCAGTTCAAGCCCTTCCACCTTAGTGATGTGAGACTCCTGTAACATGGCTATGTGGATGCCCTTACGCTTGAGAAATGCATGTATGTGGTAGCATTTCGCCAGTGTTTGCATTCCACGAATTTTCCAAGAGAAGACCGTACATTTCTGAGGTGTCATGGGTTCCCCTCCCCCCCAAATTTTCACCAAGAAATAAGAATAGCTGAATGCGCAAACCCCAAAGAGCAACATAAATACCCCACAGAAACAGAGTAAGGAGGATGCTCACATCGAATTAGACCACCCACACATCTGAACTGAACAAAAAACAGTAAAACATAAGAATACAGGAAGCTCAAACAAGCACAGCAAACCATCCTGGAAGAGAGACAGGTCAAGGCGAGACAGCACCGGGCCTTGTAGAGGGAAGGTCCAGAGAGCAGTACGGCAAGCATCCAGCAGAGAGGGCCCCAGCCTATTGGGAACTGGTAGCCAAACCCTGCAATTCACAAGAGGAGTGGGTGAGGAGTGTCCAGGGCAAAAAAAGGGGGGGTGTAGTAGATAAGAGATGTCCTTCCAGCTCAGAGAATGTCATCAGCCGTCTGAGGAGTCACTCTCGTTGGGGTGTTCCCATCGGAGACAGAAGGAGCGGTGGACCCATCCATGTCAAAAAGAGCTGACGAAGTGGCCGAGTGGCCCACCAATGGAACATGGAATGTCACCGCAGCCTTCAAGGTCGAGAGGCGGCCATCTTGTGCCTGTTCCGGAGAGGGCGCAACAGGGATTCACGGTCGGGCGGCCTCATCCCGATCGATGACGACGACTAGGCCGCCCACCCAGGCTGCTCCATCCGGTCTTCCCGGGTCACCGGGTTAGGTGAATAAGTCTCAATCCAGTCCCAAGCTTCTGATGATTCTTAAAAGTTACAGGATTTGTCATCACCAATCACCTTAAGCATGGAGGGGGACAGCAATGTATAATTAAAGCCCAGGTCCTGAAGCTTGCACTTAACCCCCAGAAATGAGATCAGTTGGCACTACACCGCAAAGGTAAAGTTGGGGAAAAGCAAGATACAAAGTTGTCCCGCAGGACAGGAGCAGACAGATGGGCTACCTAGAGAACAGCATCTCTGTCCTTAAAGTGTAGCAGCTTGGCAACAATGGGTCTCGGGGGCTTCCGGTGGGGTTGATGGGCCAGAACCCTTTTGGCCCTCTTGATGGAAAAGAAGGGAGTGAGTTTATCCGCAGGAATCAGTTCTCGAAACCATTCCTCCAGTGAAGCAGCCATGTTCTGGCCCTCGCTGCCCTCAGGAAGGCCAATAAGACGGACATTGCATCTCCTGCCCACATCTCTAGGGCCTGTATCTGCTCCTTGAGGTTCCATAGTTGCTTCTGGAGATCGGATGTCTGGGGCTGAAGATTCGCCAAGTAACGCTCATTAAGGGTGACCCGCTCGGTCAATCTCTGGTGGTACTGCCGGAGAAGGTTGTCCTCGATGGCCACTGCTTCAACCTTCGCTTCCAAGCTAAGGTGCAAAGTCTCAATGGCAGCCAGGATCGCATAAAACTTATCCAGGCCAGCGGGGGCCCCAGCGGGGTCCCCGTCCTTGTTGGGAGACCTGTCTAGAGTGGGGCTGAGGGCAACGGTGTCCTTGCTGATTTTGTATGCCCCATGTCGTTAGTTTCAGGACTCCCAATGTCGCAGGCCGGACTCTCAGCTCCAGGACAATCTGTAGAGGTCCAAAGGCAGACCAGCTTACCCCTCCAGATGATCCCTCCAGGGAGGGTGGGGTAGCACGAGCAGCCCCAGCAAGCAATAGGGGGGGGTCAAACAGGAATCTGATGGGGGAGACCCAGAATAACGTTCTGGGCAGGCCCCCTACCCAAGCAAGGAGGTAGGGAGGCCAAGGGACTTGGCCACAGGAGGAGAAGGCCCCAGGGCCGATGGTTCGCTGCAAAGCTGCGCCACAAGATGGGCCCAAAGTCAAGGCGCCCATGCTCCAGTGATGCGAGGGGCTCCCCACCAGTCCCGATCAGCCTCCCCAAGGCCCCAGCTCCTGTCAGGCCCGGGGGGCTGAGTCAAAAGCCCGGAGGTCCCACTCCAGACGCAGCCTTATTCTCCAGGTAAGACCCAAGAGATGTGGCCTCTACAGGGCAGTCCCCGGGGGCAGAAGGGCTCACAATGCGGGGGCCAAATAAGTCATGGGGGCCCCTCCCTCCCACCTCCGTTTGCCTCTGGCGGGCCCCGGATCGCCCGGGAGTCCACCACCAAAAGTCTGTGCCGGAGCGAGGCCCACAGCCAACACGCGCTGGCCGCTCCCCTCAAGGCCTCAGAGGGAGCACAAATTAAATCTGGGATCAAGGGGCAAAAAGGCTCACAATGTGGGGGCCCAGCATGTCACGGGGGCCACCCTTCTCACCTCTGCTCACCTCTGGCAGGCCTCGGATCTCCTAGGGGGCCCGCCGACAAAAGGCTGTGCCGGCACGAGGCCCACAGCCAACGCACGCCGGCCGCCCCCTCCAAGGCCTCGGAGAGAGTGTGATTGGAATCTGGGGTCGGTGGCTGCATCAGGACCAGGCCACTCCATCAAATGCTGCCCCCTGCCTCCGGGAGCTCCGTGGACGAGCGATGAGGGGTCCAGGCCGCCGTTACACTGTGGAAGCAGGATGATGCAGCAGCTGGGACCTGGAACGCGTGAATTAGTCGGGCGCCATGCTGCGCAGCCAGACAACGCCCCCGCCCGTGATGTCTGATGTGTGTTTTTTACCATGCATTATTTTGCTAGTGTTCTCTGGACTGTCTGTAGTCAGAGTTTATCGTTTGATGTTTCCTGAACAAGGACAGTGACCAAAGGTGCTTATGGCTAAGGTCTACCTCCCAGAACACTTTAGTTAGAGCAAACCAAAGCTTTCTTAAAAGGATTTTTTTTGTATTCATAAAGTGCAAACTGTCACCTCATTGGGTGTCCAGGCTTTATCAGATTTTTTTTAACAGAACTTGTAGGCGGCTGGCTTAGTATATCGTGCACACTTATTTAAGTGATGCACCTTACACTAATCCAGACAACCCTTATGGTGATTTTAGTGGTCTTTGATAACCTTTGAAAGTGGTAGCTGTGAAGAGCAGCCTTCAGGCTTATCTTGAAGGAGTGTAAAGCAGCTTGTTTTACTAATTTTAATCAATAGTGTAAGGTAAATGAAAAGGAACCACACAGTGTTTATGTAAAAATACGTTTATTTATTCTACAATACAATCACTAACGCATTGGTATATCTCCTACTTGGAGATATCAACACAATACACAAGAATACTTTGCAATAATCAGGTAAGTAGCACAAATATACACTGGTCTCCAGGGGGTGGCCAAACCTTATATTAAGAAAGTGGAATGCAAACTGCAAAGGAGAAGGGGACATAGACCAGAAGACTCAGAGGAGCTGGGGACACAAGGCACCACCCATGGTAAGTACCCTGGAACCCCACGGATGCTGTGTGCAGAGTGGAAACACAGCCATGTGCCCAATGGAAGTCAATGGAGAAATCGCTGTTGCAATTTTAAAGAAGCAGGACCCTTCCCGGAGGACCTGAAGAAACCCTTTGGAAGACAAAAGGTTGGAGAGCCACCCCACTCGTGGATGCCCCAGGAACCAGGTTACCTGCACCAGGCAAGCCGGATGCGTAGTGGTGAAGTGACGTCAGAAACTGCAGTGGACAACAATGGGAGGCTCGAAGAAGATGCCTCTGGGTAATATTGTGTAGGAGTCCGGTGGAACCCAAGGGTGGATTCTGGAAGTGAAGAACCTGCAAGCTGAGGGGACAGAGTCTATGCCACTCAGAGGTGACCAGGAGGCATGGAAGCACAATGCCCACCGATGTTGAGAGGTTCAGAAGAGATGAAGGTGACCTTGTCGCTGCAGCTGTGAGGACCAGGCGATGCTGAGGAAGACCAGGAGCCGTGCACAAGCTGACCCACGTCAGATGTCGGTGTCTAGGTGGTCGGTGTCCGGCAGGAGTACCAACAGGCCTTTGTAGCCGCAACTGGTGTGGAGAACTAAATGGAGGAAACGTTGGAACCAGCAAGGTTCAAGGGACTCACCAAAGGCAGAAGAGTCAAAGCAGGCCCGAGCAAGCAGAGGAGCCCACTGAAACAAGAGAAGACCCTCAGGAGGACCCACAGGTTGAAGGCACAGGAGTCGCAAGAGGACCTCATGCAGCTCACCAAAGTTGGTGGCCCACGATGCAGGAGATGCAGGGAGGACTCTGTTCTTCAGGACGTGGGGTTCTGGAGGCTAGAGCTTCTTGTGGCCCGAAGATCTCTGGAGTGCAGAGCCAACAAGCATTGGCAAAGGCAAGGCAAGTCAATGAGGTTGATAGGAGTTCGGCCCTAGCAGCCCTGACGAGGGATACTGTCCTCCAAATTGCAGGGAAGACAGGTCAGGCCTCTAGGGAGCCACGGAACCACCACCTGTATTGCTGAGCCTCGGGATGTCCATGGGACATCAGGAGCAGCAGACTGGTCAGCTTCGTTGCGGTGCTGGCAGATGCAGGGGAGCGCCCCCACCCCAGCCCAATACACCAAGTCCTGTCTGGGATGTGTTCAGACCTCCCTGTGACAGGAGACCAATTGTTCTATCTTCCCCTGCTCGAGCTAGGCTCAGCAGCAAGAGGGCAGAATCATGTCTGTGGTCATCAGCACCCCTAGCTTGCTGGCAGACCCTGAAAGACTGTTACCATGATTACAGGGGGATCCTATAAGGAGCCTCCCAGTACATGGGATCATACTTCCAGCACTGGAATCGATATTGGAGTATGATTCCAACATGTTTGATACCAAACATGACCAGTTTCGATGCAGCCACTATATAGTTAGACATCTCGTAATGACTGATGTCCACTATATGCCTTAAAATGGCTGACCGACCTTACAAAGCCTGGAGAATTGACTCAGGGGTTTGTAGGGGTGTCCTGCTTATGCAGGGGCACCCTCACACTTATAACCAAGCACCCTGCCCTCAGGACTGAAGAGCCTATCACGGGGTGACTTATAGGTTTTAAGAGTAGTGACCTCCGATAAGAGGAAACGTATATCTGTTGTGAGAGGTGCAAGCGCCAACTCATACAGGCTGCAATGGCAGGCCTTTAGTCACAGTTTAAGTGGACTACCATGGGTGGCACAATACATGCTGCAGCCCATGGGAGACCCCTGGTGTCCCTATGCCCTAGGTCCCTTAGTACCATGTACTAGGGGCTTATAAGGGTACACCAGTAGCCAATTGTGGAGGTACCAAAGTACTTACCAGAACTAATTTAGGAGAGAGAGCACGGTTGCTGGGGTCCTGATTTGCAGGATCCCAGCAGAGTAGGTCAAAACATACTGACAGCAGGCGAAAAGTGGGGGTAACCATGCTAGAAGGATCCTACCTTCCTACAATACTTATTGGAAGGAATAAAGAAAAAAAAAGCCACAGAGTATTTTAGTTGTGTTTGATTCCATTTGAAATATTAATAGAATAAAAGAGTTTTAAGGAAGTTATATGAAATTGAGTGAAGGGAGAAGGGTAAGGTATTCCAACATTTTGGCACAGGAATAAAAAGGACCTACCACCTATTCTAACTTTATTAAAAGGTGGAAGAATAAGTAGATTCTCCCTGAATACCATAGCTGGGTAAGAATGCAATGCTCTGGCTTTTCTTGTACAAATTCAGGACCCGATTTGTAAATGGTTCGGTGTATGATACACATTGCCTTAAACGCGATTCGCTCTGTCACAGGTGACCAATGTGGGACCTTCATGGAAGGAAAAATGTCCAGTTGCTTTGGGAGATAAAAATTCATCTAGTCGATGCATATTGAATTTGAGTTAACATTTTTTAAAGAATTTTCGGGAGACCCAAATAGAGAGCATTGCAGTAACACAACCTCGATAAAATTACAGCTTTGATTGTAAGCTGACAGGCTTTTTGGTTTCAATAGGGAGACTCATCTTCATGTGAAGTGGAGCACGGTTGAATGCCTCCTCTTAGGAAGGGTTTGAATATATTCCATGGATTTATTTTTACAAAGTAACCACTGAATAAGTGTTATTGGAGTACAGATTTTCAGAGCGACGGTTCAGTCTGTGGTATTTTAAGGGTAGAGCTTGGCCTGACTTTAACTAACACAACAAAAGCAATGTTATTGACCTCACAATATTTATATCAACAAAAACCAATTAAAAGCAAAATTTCATTAAATAACACCACATACTCAAACCATTATTTAATAATACATTCTAATAGTATATTCATACTTGTCTCTTTCAAAGCGTTTTACATATAAATATACAAAATTTAAAACATATCTGCGAAGTTGTGATGTAAAAGTACTCCTAATGTAGTGGGTGCAATATATGACTCCCGATGTACTTATCTGCGAATCAAATATATCAACAAACAGTTAACTATGTTCCTGGTAATCTGGACAGGATTGGGGCATTGTCTTGAAGTTTGAAGAGGGTTTTTAATGACCGCAGGTTGCAAGCCTACCTCCTAGACTTGAGTGTAATGGTGCGAGTTGCCCAGAACAAGGATATCTGGCTACTCAGGGGCCGTAGAGTCTCCAGAGCAGGGGGTCTACACTAAGGGGATGGAGGTCTCAACCTCAATCATGATGTGGGCTGACCTATTTCTCACTCAACAAAATAGACAGGAGCCCAAAAGGTACAAAGAGCTCCTTTCAGGCACTCAACCCTCTTGTGATCTGGCTAGCAGGCAAGCTAGCTAAGTGCTGGACCATTGCAACAGCAGGGCGAATGAAAACCAAATAAGTTAAGAAAGGTACTGCAGTGATGGGGATCTGCTCAACAAACAGAGTTGCCACTCAGTTCCTCTTTACATGCAGCTGTATCTTTCTTGGGCAGCCATCTTCCAGTCTCTGCTGAAGGACTGGAGATGACTACAAGGTACCAATGTCACTGAACTACTTGGGCTGGCTGGGGACGTCTCCACAGGCACAGCCAACAGCACTATCAGGGGAGGTCAACAGAGGTTCCACAGTAGGATTCAAGTTTGTCCCCAGCTAAGAGGAAGTGAGCAGCACTCAGCTCCTGACTGTAGAATGACAAACAACAAATGGGTTCACTCATGATTAAGTCTAGAATGCATCTCATACCCACAGAGGTAGACATCCCCAGGGCCAAGCTGCTCTTCACAAGCCTGGGAGTTGTAGTGGCGAAACGAGATGTGGCTAAACACTGGGGAGAACCGGAACCACCCGCACTACAGGAGTGGAAAAGTGGGATGGCCCTCTATATGGCAGCTGAAAAAGGGACATATAAGGCCTGAGGGTGCCAGAGGAAGTTTGTTAAGATATGGGGTTCCTGGATGCTTTATGATGGGATTGTACTTGGGAGGGGGACGACCAACCCCATTTATATAAACAATCAATCAATCAGGTGTTTGTTAAGCGTGACTACTCACCCGTAGGGGTCTCAAGGCGCTAAACATAAGAACACAATAGGTTTCGGAGTATGCCCATTGATCTCAATTGCTACTCTTGCTTTTCTTGAACTGTCAATGTGGTCCAAATGTGGCAAATACCTGCTTCCATGTACTACTGATCACGTTATGCATGTACAAGATATTGAAACTGTTGAATACAGAAAAAGTTAATAAAAATATTAAAAACAAAAAAAGTCTAGAATGCATCAAGTATGATTGAGGGCAGATTAGGCTTATATTCACAGGATAAGGCACTTTGCCTATTGCTCACTGCCAATCACAATCTGTGCATTCTCAAATACACAAGAACCAAACAGTCACACAGGGTTACATTTTCCCTCCTCAAAGAGGAGTCTGGGAAAGGGTCTCTCCTCCAAAGGCAATGCAGGGATAATTTTCTACATCCAGATTACAGATTGCAGAGGAACAAGTACACCATTCATTGTTCCTCCTCTGGAGGTGGACATTGTGCAGTCCCCAGACAGACCGGGAAAGCAAAGAGCAGCAAAGAAAGAAGAGGTGCTTAATAGGGATATCCTCTGTGAGTAGTATCCGCACACCATATTACAACAGGCAATAATGAGAGTTTGGAATCAACCCTTCGTATCATGAAAAACAGTCAATTTGTGAAGCATGTGCAGGCCCCAGATGTTTCGTAGATCATGATCAGTATTGAAAAACAAGCATTTGCAATGCAATCAGTCTCGCCTTTGGGACCTTATATGTATTTAGCTATGCAGCACATTAGCCTGGGTGCTGAAACATCTACTGTTCTTTAACATGGAGGTAAAGTAAGAACCAAACTGTGGAACACGCCAGGTATGGGAACACATGGGGAGAAATACTGCCTATCCTTAGGAAATTGTATTGTCCAAAGCTCTGTTTTTAATATAAAATCAGCGCCTTCGGTGGTCATATCACTGAAAATACAAGATTTGAAAAAAATATTATTGTCTACGGGTGCTCGTTGAATACAAGTTTCTATGGCCTGGAATCTAGGGAATGCTAAACTGATTCTGCTATTTTACTGACCTCTGCTGGTCGATTTCTATCAAGAAGGTTAAATCGAGGCAGTTGCCAGGAAAAAAAAAAGTACTTAAGTAAAAAGCAATTCTGCTATTTTACTGACCCCTACTGGTCGTTTTCAATCAGGACAGTTAATTAGAGGCAGTTGAACAAGCAGAAAGCAATTCTGGTATTTTACTGACCTCTGCTGGTCGTTTTCTATCAAGACAGTTAAATAGAGGCAGTTGAACAGAAAAAAAAGTCCCTAACAAAGGCGGAAGCAGACAAGTACTAGGGCTGATCTCCAGATCCCACAAGTACATACAACAGATCTTCCAGACAGCGCATGTGCTGTCTAGGCTCGACCTAACAAGGTATGCACGAGTCAGGCTCAGGCCTCTTTATATGCCCCAAGCTTCTAGACTAAATTTATGCAGGAGGCCAATGGGCAACTCCCATGGATGCAACTAAGCATACCAAAAACTACAAATATGCTAACACCCTGTATGTAGAGTCGTAAAGGGGACAGAAGGTGATATGTTAAAAGATTGAAGTAATCTTAGTCACTGTGACTCACCATCTGCCACATTTCAAACCTTGGTATTTTGGTTGTCGGTGCCACTACAGATGTGGACCAACCATAGGTAGGTAGTCTTGGCGACGTTCCAAGAGAGGTAGTTCAGTCCAATCTGCTAGATCATTTGCCGCCTGAAAGGGAACACAGCACCCAAGACTAGTTTCTGCCAATTCTAAGGGGAGTCAGAATGAGCCCTTGGGACTACAAAGTGGGCGTGTCAATTTTGTGTCTCGCATCCAGAACTCAGGATGTTTCTGATGAGCACCAGTTTGCAGTTTCAGGCATTCCTCAGGACCAGGGGCCCAACACAAAAAAGCAAAATAACAGAGGAACTTTCAAGTGAAAATTAAAAATGGGGATGGCCACCAGAAACTTTTTTTTCTTCACAAGAAGAGATAGTCTGTTTTATAAAAATCCTTAGCATGACACAGAAGAAATGCAATAAACATGCCTTTGAATCTGTAACTGACAAAAGTGTGTATAAAGCTGCTGCATCTCACCTGTGCCATGAAACAAAATTTATTTCAAACCAAGACACAAACTAATAGCATGAGAGGTAGCTCTGGCAGAATTAAACAAATAGAAAAGATTAAAAAAATAGCAAAAAAATCTGATAAAGCGAGGTCAAGTTACAAAATAAAGATAACACATACAGCATGAGGTATTTTTTCCTATTCATTCTGACGAGCTGCGTATTACTCACGAAGGAGCGAGAATCAGTGTTAACTAGGAGCACATTATATCCACTCTGTTGATGTTGGGGCACTGTTATTGTCCAACAATGCAGCTGAGGCCCTGAAACATTTACAGATTCCTAGCTGTTAGCTATGCATAGGTGGGTTGGCAGTAGGAAGTTCATTCCATTGAGTAATCTGGTTGGTACAATGGGCCTGCAACCCCCTTGCCCCCCAACATAGTAAGTGCACAACGTGACATTCCCTCCTCCCCAAATTACATCACCTTACCGCCCCGCTACGCCCAAGAACTCTCAGAATCAAGGTATGTGGTCACGGCGTAGCCTTTTTATTCACATCAAACCCAGTAATTCAGCACATGCTATCACCAGAGAGAAGTATCCTTCTTGGATATATAACAATTATTCACAGCTTCACTTTTTCTCAGCATAAACATGTCAACGGCAGTAAGGAAAATAGGTACAGCATTACACTTTAACTTTTAACTCGGCCGTACACTAGAACTTGGCCGTACATTTGAACTTGGCCGTCTCGGCCAACATCTTCCACTCTGCTGCGCACGTTGCGCCGGTCGGCTCCAACACGCTACAGCCAACAGTGGCATTACTCGACAACCTGGGCACCGCATACCGCACCGGCCCACCGAGGTACCTGAACACCGCCAGCCTCCCCAAAATTGTAGTCAGTCCGTACATCGTGGGTTAGGGCAGTAGAGTGCAGGACCACCGGTAGGTCTGTCCCTCCTCCCCGCCTACCCAGTGCACACGTGTAATCTACCCCTTCCTGGGGTCCATGGAATGGCTGCACCTCCATTGTTGTGTATCCCTTTGTTGTAAACTGTCAGCGATCCGCCCCGCTTCTGAGAAGCCTTGCTGTTATGCCGGGTGGGTGGGTGGTCGACGACGCTCCTGTGGTCCTGCTGTGGTCCGAGGAGACAAAGAGAACGAAACTCCCAGAGCCCACCCCTTAAATAACCTACTGAGTTTCGTTTCATCCTGATGACATCCATAGCCAAGCCCATATTTATCCAGCACCTCTACTCACGGCCAGACCCCGGATGAAGCTCAGCCCCGTGGAGCTACTAAGGGCGCCCCTCCGCTAGGCGCGGGGGGCGCCTGCTCATAGTAAGCGTACAACGTGACATTCCCTCCTCCCCAAATTAACTCACCTTACCGCCCGCTACGCCCAAGAACTCTCAGAATCAAGGTATGTGGTCACGGCGTAGCCTTTTTATTCACATCTAACCCAGTAATTCAGCACATGCTATCACCAGAGAAAAGTATCCTTCTTGGATATATAACAATTATTCACAGCTTCACTTTTTCTCAGCATAAACATGTCACCGGCAGTAAGGAAAATAGTTACAGCATTACACTTTAACTTTTAACTCGGCCGTACACTAGAACTTGGCCGTACATTTCAACTTGGCCGTCTCGGCCCACATCTTCCACTCTGCTGCGCACGTTGCGCCGGTCGGCTCCAACGCGCTACAGCCAACAGTGGCATTACTCGACAACCTGGGCACCGCATACCGCACCGGCCCACCGGGGTACCTGAACACCGCCAGCCTCCCCAAAATTGTAGTCAGTCCGTACATCGTGGGTTAGGGCAGTAGAGTGCAGGACCACCGGTAGGTCTGTCCCTCCTCCCCGCCTATCCAGTGCACACGTGTAATCTACCCCTTCCTGGGGTCCATGGAATGGCTGCACCTCCATTGTTGTGCATCCCTTTGTTGTAAACTGTCAGCGATCCGCCACAGGGTGAGAAGCTCCCCGGCGCACTCGCCCTCCCCCCCCCTGACGCTGACAGTGCTTAATTCACCATCAACCACTACCAGAGTACTCGTATGCCATGTTGATACCTTTATTAATATACATGGCATCCAATGGCATCACACTGTAGTGGCCCTTAAATGTTTAAAACATTAGTAAAGTCTGTAGTGACCTGTAAATGCTAAAACTTTAGGAAATTAAATTGTCAATGCAATTAAGCCTAGCAATAAGTTGTCCCTACTTTTGAACCCTTTGCTGCGCACCCTGTGCTAGCAGGCCACAACCCCGACCGTGCTTAATTCAATAGAACCCGGTGCAACCATAGTACCTATTCGGATATTTATATTATTATGCAGGGCATCACACTCTAGTGACACTTATATGTTAAAGGCCTTAGGAAATCAACATAGTCATTGCCGTTACCGACCGTGCTTAATTCATTATAACCCGGTACGACCATACTAGTATCCTATTTGGATATTTACCGTTAAGCCTAACTTAAGTTGTCCATACTCGTGAACACTCCACTGCGCACATTGTGCCGGCAGGCCTCCACGCTCTACAGCAAATAGTTGCTTAATTCATCATAACCCGGTAGAACGGTACTAGGATTCCAGTTGGATAATTATCTTATTATGCATGGCATCACCTTCTAGTGACCCTTATATGATAAAGGGATAAGGAAATTAACATTGTCAGTACCGTTAAGCATAACTTTAAGTTGTCCATACTCCTGAATACTCCTCTGCGCACATTGCGCCGTTAGGCCACAACGCGCTACAGCCAATAGTTGCAGTACATGAAATCCAAGGCATCGCATAACGCACCAGCCCTCTGCTACCTGGCCCTTCCCAAAGGGAGCTTGCCAACAAGCGGGTCTGACAACTGCATCCCCGTACATCTCCTTGACTATTAGGAAAGGGGCATTGCATACCGCATTGGCCCCACTGGGCAGTGCTTAATTGACATTAGAGACTGCCTGTACTGCGCACCTTGTGCCGGTAGGCCACAACGCGCCTCAGCCAATAGTCGCAGTACATGAAATCCAAGGCATCGCATAACGCACCAGCACTCTGCTACCCGCCCATTCCCAAAGGGAGCTTGCCAACAAGTGGGTCTGACAACTGCATCCCCGTACATCTCCTTTACTATTAGGAAAGGGGCATTGCATACCGCATTGGCCCCACTGGGCAGTGCTTAGTTGACATTAGAGACTGCCTCTACTGTGCAATGAGTGTTGCCAAAAAGTGAGTGACCACTGCATCACCTGTCCATCTCCTCCACCATTAGGAAAGAGGCATTGCATACCGCATTGGCCCCACTGGTCATTCTTTAATTGGCGTTAGAGACTGCCTGTACTGTGCAGTAAATTATTCCTCAGGACCGGCCGCCATTGTTGAATATTGGGCCTTGGAACAGCAGAAAAATGAACACCTGCCCCCACTGTGCCGTTATCCTTGAACAGAGAGCCCTAGGGCAGCAGAGATTTGGGCACCTACCCTCACTGTTTAATTAACGAAGCCACGGGACCGGGACCCCTGATCACGGGAGACTTCCGGCCATAAACTATGTGGGTCCATTCCCGACCTTGCGAAAAAGGGGACTGACGACTGCATCCCCTGTGCATGTGCTTTACCATTAGGAAAGGGGCATTGCATACCGCCTTGGCCCCACTGGGCAGTGCTTAATTGACATCAGAGACTGCCTGTACTGCGCAGTAAGTTTCGCCAAAAAATCAGTGACCACTGCATCACCTGTCCATCCACTTCATTAGGAAAGAGGCATTGCACACCCCACCATAAACCATACTCTGCCTATAAATACTTGACAACGTAGGAAAGCCACTCTCATTATGGGCGATTGTATTAGCTACCACTGCCCGTGGCATAAGCCGCCAATAAATTGCCCACGTTAATGGGATGCGTGTTCTCTAAGCATCTTCCTTCTGAAAGACTACTCCATCAGACCTTACAAAAGGAGTGCTGCTTTTGAATGGAAAAGAAAGTTTTATGTAAATACTTGGCAATTAAGCGACGCCCACTAACAGTGTACAAATTATTGGGATGAGCATTTGAAATGTATTTCTGCTCCAAAGTCCACTTCATGTTAAATGTGCCTGACCCCCTCAGCCCTTACGAAGGACTGCTGACACCAATCCCCGCATTGCATGTGGATTTTGTTAAAAAGAAATCGCTACCTGGTATTGGGATGCCTTTAACGTGCATCTCGTTCCCAATGCCCACTCCTCGTTAAGTGTAGAGTATGCCATCAGCCTCACACCAGGTTGCTGACACCTGAAGGGGAAGAGAAATTCTGCAAATAAATACTTGACAATGCATAGAACCATCCTACCATTCATATAATTCTTAACAATTCCCCATAGGGCCTACCTATTATGTCAACCATAAATATCCACGTGTAAATGGGCCCTTATATAAATAGCCACACTACCCAAGAATGTGACCTCTGACAGAGCCAAGGGGAGCCTTAGTGAAGGGTGAATAGCCCCCATTGTACCCCAAAAGCGTAACACACCCATTTTATAATATGCAACTTGCCTACCAATCCAATAGCTGCTGGCGATGATAGAACATCATTGTCCCAACTTGCCACAAATCATTCACACCATCCCTACTGGCCCCTGGTCACTACCCTGTCTCCGCAGCCCGTCCATGTTATTGCCACAAAGCATGACTTGCCCTTGCCCCGCGCATTTTCCACCAAAAAGGGGCATCTAGGTGCCGAATAACAGATGCTTATTTTCCAACTGAAGTGTGATTATTTGCTTACCAGCGACAAGATAAAAGGTTAAATGTACCCACCACGTGCACAAACACATGCACACTTTCCAGATTATGTAAAATTCCCAAAGCATTAAATTGTAGCCAACAAGAACTATGGTGTTGCAAATATTTTAACCAAGAGGACAAACCCGGGGCCCCATAACAGATGTATTAATCCCGCAATCCAACCTGCCTGGCCTAACACGTGCACACTTTCCAGATTATGTAAAATTCCCAAGGCATTACATTTTTCCCCAACAAGAACTATGGTGTTGCCCATATTTTAACCAAGAGGTCAAACCTGGGGCCCCATCAGGATGTATGACGATACCACACATGCATTACATCGCATGCCATCAGATCGTGGTTTTAACAACGCAAGTCGTTACAACGACTTGCGTTGGGGGGCGCTGGACTTAGGAGTAGTTTAATTTACTATTCCAACTCCAGCCTACGTACAGTAGGGAAGGTGTTGGATAGTAATTTAAACTACTCCTTGTCCTATAGCGCCCTCCAGTGCAAGTCGTTGTAACGACTTTCGTTGTAAAAACCGCAATCTAATGGCATGCGATGTAATGCATGCGTTCTAAAGGTTGTTTACCCCCCATCACGGATGTATTAATCCAGCAATCCACCCGGCCTGGCCACACGACGGAACTAGCAATTAATGAACATAATTCGCTAACCCACGCACTCGTTCCAGATTATGTAAAATCCCCAGGGCATAAATTTGAAGCCCACAAGAACTATGTTGTTGCAAATATTGTAACCTAAGGCAACCATAATACCCATTGCGTAATGCTGGCAAACGACCCAACCCAGGAATGTACCGAAAAGTAACCGCACCCAACGTAACCCCATCGCCCCACCACTGTAAATGATTATTTTGTATTTATTTTTTATTTTTTTTAAGCTCATGCCTTCTGATGACTGCAATCCGAAACGCCTCCACGTAACAGCACCAAACCATTTATTCGGGAAAATAGCCATGAAGCGGTCCGCCCCAGAGAAGTACAGTATTTCGTGCCTTCTAAAGGCAATCCGTCAATGCTATGGCTCTAGCAAAGCTTATTTGCACTGCACCTAGATATGGGAAGGAGAGGTGAACCATTTCCTTTCGTGTGCCAGAAATCCAAAAATAAACAGTATTCTCTCCCCCTTATGAGTCCGCTGTATCTGTGCATTGCCGACTGCGGCCATAAAACTAACGTGCCCGGCCTTCCGAGCCTTTGAATGTAATTGCACCAGTAGGAATTGGAAGAAAGAACAAGGCCTGTTACAGAAGAACTGTTATTGGTGTATCCAGAAATACCCCGATGTATCAAAGCCACATAACTTATGACTGAACCTTTCAGCCGTGTTTAAGAAATGCCCAAACTATTTTATGGCACCCAAGGTATACAAATAGTGCCACTTTCACAATGCCTAAAGCCTTCCTAGATGCGGAAGTCTATTAACCATGGATGTATAATGATAGAGAAGCCTCCCAACAGAACTTGTCTTTATGTATGCATACCTTATCCGTCCCGCCAGGAATTGACACTGAGAACTTCCACCTGACTATTGCCCCGAGTAACATATTCAGCACCCTACCTCCTCTTATGCCCTGCCATCTGTAATGAAGAGCCCAGATCAAAGTAGGCGGTAAGCGGTTCGTGCCGCGGGCACTACGTCGCCAGGACTGAACCAATGCCTTGCCTGCCAAGATAATGGCTGGAAGAGGATTCGAGGAGTCCCTCTCAGGCAGACAGCACTTTGACGTTAGCAGCAACGATGTACAGAGATGCCACAAGACCACCAGGGCTAAATTAACTGAAGATAGCAAGCAAGGAACAAAACGGTGGGAAACGGTTGAATAATTTCGCAATTAAAAAACCAATTTTTTTTAATTATTAGGCGTGGCAGAAGTCAATGTCACCGCTGCCGCTGGCCAACATGGTGGTTACTTTCTCTATTGAGATATATTAGTTTGCAGCAATTGTAAGAGCTAACTCCGCCCTCTGCAGCGGTAAAAGGCATCATGGCCACAGACGAGCTATTCTGGAGTGAAAGAACGCCGCGCCCGCACGTTTTTTTTTTCTTTTCTATATAGCGCGAACTGGACCCGAAGGTATTGGAGCGCTTTACATGAGCACCATATTTACATTACCCATTCAGGCACGGGGACGGGGAATCCCTTGGAAAAGGCTTACGCACAGAGGGGGATCTGGGAAAAGTGTGAAAGGGGAAAGTTTCTTTTCTTCTCCGCACTGGTTGTTTTGCTGCCATTGGAGTTTAATGTCTGGGATGATTGGATTAGCATAGTTTAAATGATCTAAATCCAAGCACATCTGAATCCAGTGTGACAGAAGGCGTACTGTAGCAATGCCAGACCCCGCGAATGTTCAAAGTTGCCCTCCTCCGCTCTGCGGAAATGTGCTACGTTTGACAAAGACGTTCACTGTAGAAGCAGCCACGGCTTAGCTGAACAGCTGATACTTGCGCCTTTTGAAGGTTGGCATCAGCTGTCTTGTCTTCACCCCTCCCTCCAACGCGTCCTTATCCGTGACACTTCGACTTTTAATGCATTGTATAATACGTATAAATTACTTTGTGGGTGCACCATCAAGTTAGCGATGTTAAATTTATAAATTACGAGAGTTATTTTGCTGTAAAGACGTATAGGCAATGTCCGATTTACATTCCTACATTGAGACGTTTATCTATGCGCATGTCAGTCCTTTGCATGCCCGGAGGGGCGCGGTGTCCTGTTTGGTGTTGCTTTGCCTGTCCTGCTCTTGTATTAAGTTTTTTTTTCTTTTTTTTTCTGGTTTTACTCTGGTTTTGTGAAAGCCCTGTTTTGCTCCAGACAGAAACACACGCCATGCCACCAACTATCTGCCTCAAACTGCGGAAATATAATTCCTTCTGACCCCGGGCTGCCATCGAACCCCAGACCATGCAGTCACGCCCCCTACACGCGTCGCGCTCTCTACCTTTTTGTTTTTGTTTTTGTTAAGCATCACCTTTTGTAGTGCGAGTTCAATTACCCTGAACTTGTACACACTTCTTAATAGACAGTTGAAGTGTGTTCAGCCTGCTACTTGCAGCCTGCTGCATAAAATACTATGTTTCTCGTTCCGGTGTTCCGGTAATTTAAACCTCTCCGAACCCCGGAAGATATAACCTTTCATGAACATAACATTGCGAACATTGCGATGTTGTCTGTGCGGTCCCATGCCCTCCCATCTCTCCTGAAAGCGGCCATTATGCGCTGCGGGAAACGCACGGAACACAAAACTCACAATAATAAAAAACGCCCTTTAAGAGGGCGAACCTCTACGCCACGGCCCCCTCCAACCCAGCTTGCCACACTATGCCAGCCGCCGACCGGACACTTTCCTCTTCATCGTCGACAACGCTCCTGTGGTCCTGCTGTGGTCCGAGGAGACAAAGAGAACGAAACTCCCAGAGCCCACCCCTTAAATAACCTACTGAGTTTTGTTTCATCCTGATGACATCCATAGGCCAGCCCATCTTTATCCAGCCCCTCTACTCACGGCCAGACCCCGGAGGAGGCTCAGCCCCATGGCGCTACTAAGGGCGCCCCTCCGCTAGGCGCGGGGGGCGCCTGCTCAATCTCTTTAGAGTCCTGCCCCAAGTCCTTCTGTAATACCCAGATGTACTAATAACATTTCCACAAAGCATTACCATTAGATTTCAGCCTTCAGGATACAAGAATTTATGAAAAACATGCAGTACAGCACGTAGCAAACATTTTGCTGCGTTTTCATTTTTAACCATTAATCGTTTGCTTACTTCAAAACAAGTCATAGATTGTCAACTTCTAATTCAAATTGAACATGTCACACAACTTTTGTGGTAATGACAGAAATGCGCAGTAAGCAGTGTCCCTCCATTTCTGCCATTGCCACAGTGCACTGAAAGAGTTCCGATCAGGGTCAGAGTGGGACAAATAATAGGCCTGGGCACCAAAATAAAAGTGACCCACATTGGCAGATCATGCAGCTAAAAAAGTGGCCCACATTTGCAAGCCAGGCCAGGTTTGAACTTATGAAGACATTCTCTGTTAGTATTTTGCAAGCTATGGGAGATTGCATGGATTTGAGCTCGCTGCAGGCAATGTTTGGAGTGATATCAGGCTAATCGACAGTATAAACCGGCACACCTGATCATAAAACAGGCCCACAAACTGCTAAAAAGCGGTCCACACACTGATCTGTCAGACCAGCCCATTGGCCACTGCCTGATTGCCCTAAAGGCCAGTCAGACCTTGGTTCTGATGTAATCGTGGGTTCCTCTCTTCTGAGCCCCTGCAGGGCTTTGCTGGGCACAGGATTGACAAAACTTTCTGCTGCTTTAACAAATAGCAAAACATTTGCATTCCAGGACAGAGATAAGCGGAGGCATGGCAGCAAGACTTTGCATTGCAGCGTTGCACATTGAACAAGCATTTGCAATGCAATAGGTCTCGGATTTACTAGAGTTTGAGCTATTGGCATTGTAAATGACAATGCCTTTTATTTATGTGTTGTTGTTAAAACAGATAAATGAAAGGCATTGTCATTTACAATGCCAATAGCTTAAACTCTCGCAAATGCGAGACCTATTGCATTACATATGCGTTCCGCGCCTGTGCTATAAAATTTTTAAAAAAGCATTAGGAGAGAGCGTGTCCTGCCTGCACTAGCAGGCAGGACAAAGCTATTAGAGAAAATAGTGCAAGGAGGATTTAATTAAAGCCTACCGAATAACAACACACATAACGGGGTGTCGCCACGGGCGGTTACAAAATGAGACAAGGCGGGACTAAGGAGGGACTACTAAGCCTATTGACCAATGAACAGCCACAGTTTAGAGTGTGAATGACACAAGCCAATGAAAAATATGGGCGTAGAGTTGGCAGAGCTTCTAGTCCCTACCTGAATACAGCATGCCTCGTAGAGCAGCGCATAATCTGCACAGGCTCGACCTAAAAAGCAGCAGCTGCAACTCTGCTGCAGTGGTGAATGAGGTGGGTAGTGGGAGATGCAGAGGGATTGCTACTGGATCTCTTAGCCTTTAAATTGTATGTTTGTGGGCCCTCTCAACTTTAGTTGGAGACATACGCCATCAGAAAAAAACAACAGTGACAGATAACACCAGTAAAACAGGAGCATCCCACATGAATCTCTGAACAGAAGTGGATTTTAGTGACAAAGGACTCAAACACAATGAGAGCAGGTAAGCCATGATTGGAACAGCAGAAATGGCTATTCCCAAATAGGCAACTAGGTATTCTCGTAGGTGCTCGTTCTCCTCACTGAGCATGACAATACTAGACGAGGGCAAAATTTCCATTACAATGGCATAATTTCAGTAGTTTCAAGTTATGCTTGTTAAGAGAAATTCCTAAAATTACGCTATTACCCCACATGTCTTTGTCCGTAAAAATGTATATCACAGGAACTATGCAAACGTCCAGAATATAAACGGCTGCTGTTTGCAGCTCTTGTATTTTTTACGGTATTTTTTAAGTGCAAAATACGCCATTGCGTCCAAAATAGACGCAAGGATGCATGTTACGTCAAAATACAGTGCTAAATTTCAGTTTTGCATTTCATATAATTACATGTAATTTCATATCATTTTCCCCAAATTTTACATAATTACGCAAAGGCAAATTTTGCGAATTTAGCAAATTTAGTTGTAATACCGATGAGGTGGTAGCTGTTTAGCTCGCTGCTTGCAGAATATTCTTTAGTAGTCTTGGGAAGCAGGAGGTGTCATAGCACAGACTCTAGAGTCCCTTTGTTGTTGCCAGTTTATGGCTTTGTACAAGAGGGACTATGTGCAAAGCTTTGTGTTTGACAGAAGGTGGAAGACATAATAACTGTCAGATCTGGCCAATTACGGTGAGGAATATTAATTTGCCTTTTACCTTCTGTCAAGTACAAGGCTTCACCGAAATGCCACTGTACAGTAGTGCCTTAAAACGAAACATTATATCGAGATTGCAGAAAGAGCTCCGCAACAGGTGGCTAGGCGAATGCCAAGTACCTTGTTGTAGGAAACATTCTACTTAAAAGGAATAAAGAAAACAAAAAACGAGAAGAAATCCACTCAACATCCTGTAATTCTGGGAAAATCACTTAGTGCCTGATTTAGAGCTCAGCGGATGGGCTACTCCATCACAAACATGACGATATCCCGTCTGCTGTATTACAAGTTCCATGGGATATAATGCACTTCTAATATGGTGAACAGGATACCCGTCACATTTGTGACAGTGGAACCCATCCTCCAAACTCTAAATCAGGCCATTAGTTTCCTAATGCCTAAAAAAATCTGTTTTTCATATGCAAAAGGCCATCGCATAAATTTTGCTAGTGGTAAACCTGACTGTAGCAGAAAATTTCATGTGGGAAATGTGAAAGTGGATGTGTGCTGAGGCCGCATTCCCTGAGCTAGCAACGTTCACTGTGTGACTTTAGAAACTAAATGAACAATACATTGAGCGAGTATGTCGCAAGACTTTTGTATTTCAGTCCATACCACATGGAGACAACCACCAACAGTGCATTCACATAAAACCCATAATTCCAGAATTTGCACGCATACATTATTTGATCACACAAAGTATTACACCGGTGTGACATAATATTCCCTTGGAAAAAATATATTTTAAGTGGTTTATTGTAAACTTTCCATTATGGGTGTCTCTGCCTTAGAAGAGGAGAATTTAGAAACATGGACATACTCGTGGCAGGCAGGAAAATTCCCATCCTTGATATGTTTGGAGAGTTACTTCCTGTTCATGGGAGGAAGGATGAGGAAACATTGATAAAATCTTGGGTGTATTGGAAGGGTGAGTTTCTTTGCAGGCAATAATACTTTTGTTTTTGGGAACCATAAATGTTAAGGAAGTGTAACCACACTCACACAAACTACTCTGACATGCACCTAATAAATTCAATTTCTTGACTTATGCAGGATGGCCAGAGTGTCAAAGAGATTCTGAACCTGCAAGTATCTGAGTTGCACACACGCGCACACACACACACACACACACACTGTTAGACCTGGCATCATTGGCGTGGGTTTCTCCTGTATTTCTTGCCTTTGCCTCATGGTATTTTGCTGTGTGTTGGACTTCGTTTTGCTGGTATAGATGCTTTGGGCACTTTACCACTGCTGTTCAGTGCCAAAGTGCAAGTGCTCCCTTTGTAAATTGTTGTGATGGATTGGTGATTCCATGACTGGTATATTTGATTTATTAGTCAGTCCCTAGTACAGTGCACTGTGTGTGCCCAGGACCTGTAAATCAAATGTTTCTAGTGGGCCTGCAGCACTGATTGTGCCACCCACATAAGCAGCCTGTAAATGTAACTCAGGCCTGCCATTGCAGAGCATGTGCGCAGTCTGGTACTGCCATGTCGGCCTGGCAAGTGCTCCCACTTTGTACTTATGGGGTAATGAGATGCACACCTTTGTACTCATGCTTCATCAATCTATATTACTCTGTTTTGCTGCTTCAGACCTCTTTAGGCGTGCAATGCAGGATCCGCGCTCCGTCCAATTGCGCTTGCGTAATTTAAAACGACAACACGGGGACCGAGTTGGGTCCCTATTTATTTATTTTGTCTAACTTGATTTAGTGGATTTATTGGAGCGACGGGCATGGCTGTGCTGCTTGAAAAGGGACCCAACTCGGTCCCCGTGTTGTCGTTTTAAATTACGCAAGCGCAATTGGACGGAGCGCGGATCCTGCATTGATGAACAATTAAAAAATAGGAAAATGAAATACATCACAGCAAGATCTTCCGTTTACACAGGAATGTCGGTTTCCAGATAGAAGCGATTTACAACATGGGAACATTTTGAATATGCAAATGACTGTTGTGTTTTTAACAGGAGGGAGTTTGCTTGGATTCATCAGGAGAAGCAATAGACTGTGTCACTATTTTGGATTTTGTGGTTGTTGAAAACGTGGGGCATTCAGCTAGTTCATTTGTTTTCAATATCGATCACCATGAATTGCATTTAATAGCGAGTAATTAAACATCAAGTTTCTTTTTTAATAACAGATATAGCACCTTGGGAATTGTAGTTCCACTGGCGTTGTTTACCTAAGGGAGAGCACGTGATTCTGTAGTCGAAGCCGTTAGTTAAGCGATCGCACACCCGAGGGGAAGGGGAGGAGCTATACATGGCGGCGAAAGATAGCATTTGTTCAAATAGCCACAGTGAATTTAGACGCGCAAAGGCGCTCGCCATCACAAGGATGAGATCTGAAAGACGGAGTCAACTCGGGTGTTTTACTGAGGTGGTTTAAACTACGTATGTCACGGTAAGCGCGCTTGCAACTAAGTCGAATGAATGACAGCTCTGAGATTTGTACGGGGCTAATGGGGTCTAAACCGGGGGGCTGTAAGAAATATGCGGTGGCTTTACTTAAGAAAGTGGAGCTATTGAATATATGTGGTAGTTTGAATCAACATATGAATTTAGTATGAAAGTGTTAGTTTTCATGTGGATAGTGTTATTGGCAGATATTTTAGCGTTTGAGAGGCATCATGAGAAGCACGATGTTTGTATACAGATCGAAAATCGCAAATTATTTAAAACTGAAAATTGTACAAACAAGTAATGGTGTCGTATTTATGATTTTTTATAGATACCCCTGAAGAAGGGAAATTATTTCCCGAAATGCATTGGGTACAGTCTTAATAAAGTTGTGACATTTGGAAACACTTCCTGCTTGTAATGATTCTTGAAATATACTTAGGAATGGATAAAAGAAATTGATTAACAAAGAATAAAGAAGCAAAGGAATAATGGTTGAATACAGAAATTGAATTATATATTTTGTCAAACTTGATTTAGTGGATTTATTGGAGCGACGGGCATGGCAGTGCTCCCACTTGCCAGGCCCTAACCTTCCATTTTCTTACATGCGAGTCAACTCTAAGGTAGGCCCAAGGTACCCCTGTGGGCAGGGTGCAGTGTATGTGAAAGGTAGGACTTGCCCTGATGTGTGTGGCATGTCCTGATAGTGAAATACTGCCATTTTCGATTTTTCACTATTGTGAGGCTATCTGTCCACATAGGATAGAATGGGGAGTTTGCATATAACATCTTATGAGCCTTACTGCCCATGGGAACAAGATAGGAAAATAAAGTTTTATATGCCTGAACTCAGCGTGTTAAAATACATCTTTTAGTGAGGGTGATTTTTACATTCTGGGTTTGAAAATACCACTTTTAGAAAGTAGGTATTTTCTTGCCTAACCATCCAGTGTGCCTCTGCTAGGTTGTGTATTGACTGTCTGGCTTTGGAGTGACAGGGGCTGGGGATGTGCATTGTGTTCAGACAGTCACTTGGGGGGTTGAGGTGTGTCCTGCCTTTCCAGGGTGAGTCAGGGCTGGGTTGAATAGACCTGGGCTGCATTCAGAGTAGAGGGAGGAGATTTCTTTCACACCTGAATGGGCCTGGTCTGCCAAGGACAATGCTGTCTCCACCTTCTGCCAGGAAACTGCACCAGAGAGGACAGAACTGGTTTTGGCTGGGCAACGAGCTTCTCTGCCACAGAGAACAAAGGATTTTACTGTATAAAAAGAGGGGCCCAGACGCCAGACTTTTAGATCACTTCTGGGAGTCAAGAGTAACCTTTGCCAAGGAGAAGAGCTGAAGAAGCTGAGGCGGAATACTACCCCTGTGCTGTTTGCTGTCTGGGGTTGGCCTGCAGTGGCTACTTGCTGCCAAGGAAAGGAGAAGGACTTTGCTGTTTGCTGTGTCCCCTGTTTGAGGAAGATCTCCAAGGGCTTGAATTGAGCTTGCCTCCTGTTCTGAAGTCTCAGGGACACAAAGACTTCACCCCCAGTCCCCCTTGAACTCCTTTGCTGGGAGTTCTGACCTGCTGAGAGGTGCCTGCCAGTGTTCTGGGCCTCTGGAGGTTGTTTTGGGACTGGAAACTGCAAGAACTGTGAAAATCGACGCATCGACTATTTCCGACACATCGCAGCGGTGCGAGAAACATTTTCCAACGCATCGCCGCTGCCGAAGAATCAACGCAGCGCCTGCTCGCGGCTGAAGTGTCTCGGTTGGAGAAAAACCGACGCATCGCACCGGATCATCACGCATCGCATCGACGCGTCAAGTCTGTCGCATCGTTGGGGGACGCAGTAAGAAACCGACGCATCAGCTCCCCACGCAGTAAGAAACCTTCGCATCACCTCCTCTCCGGTAAGGAACCGACGCATCACCTCCCCTGCGCAGCAGTAAGGAACCAACGCAACACTTCCCCCGGAGCTAGGAACCAACGCATCACCTTCCCTGAGTGTAAGGAACTGATGCATCACCTTCCCTGCGACCCTTTTTGCTTGCATTTTTTGACACATCCAAGGTACTTTGTGTAAAAGTGTTGTATCTGCAATTTTCTTTGAACTGAACTATTTCTACCATTTGAAAGTCATATTTTTATTACTGTATTGTGGATTTTTGTTGTTTTGGTCTTGTTTGGTTTAGATAAAGATTACTTATTTTTCTAAACTGGTGTGGTGTCCATTTGTAGTGTTTTCACTGTATTACTGTATGTGTTCACAAATGCTTTACACACTGACTCTGAGATAAGCCTGTCTGCTCGTGCCAAGCTACCAAGGGGGTGAGCAGGGGTTGTTTTAGGAGTGTATCCCCCTTACCCTGACTAGGAAGAAGGGTCCCTACTTGGACAAAGGTACCTACCTCTGCCAACTAGAGACCCCCATTTCTAACACTTACATACCCTACTTACGGAAAGCACATTTATTGGTGACAAAACATAACAAGGTATCTAAGAAATGGAGAGGACAGGTTGCCAGCACCAGCTCACTTGACATATGCTAGAGGTGTGATGATATGGGTAGCCCGGGGCATGCCAATTGAATGACCACAGCAGTGAGAACATTCATAAAGTAGATCCTCAATGGCAGAGGGAACATTGGATGGGGAACCATTAATACTTGCATGTTTGTATGCCCACAGCATCAGTCATTCAAAATGTATGAACCCACTTACCCTGGGCCTTATGTAAGACCCTCGGGAAACCCATATGGTGCGGTGGGGACTTCTGTTGTATTCTTGACATTTGCATTAATCTAGATAGATCAACATTGCCATTTCAGGGAGCCCAATTTCACAAACTTGTATTTCATTTTAAGACATGGGTGACCCACAGGCAAGACATATGATGAAGCATGCACCTCAACGTGCAAGAGTACAATTTCGTTTGCCCTGTACACCAATTGTGCACTAGGTTAGTGATGTTCTTATGTGCACAAGATATAGGTGGGTGAGTTCTAAACACTCAGTATCTGGTGCAGCGTTTGTTAGCCTACAACCTACCAATGGTAAACATAGAGCGGGATAGGACCATGTCTGCAATCCCCGCATCGCGTTTATGCTCTGCAGCTCCCTTACATACGTCGATTGGATTGGTCATTGGGGAGAACACCAATCAATACTTCAGGGTAAATGAAGGCATTTTCATCTGGTAATCTGATTGAAAGGGAAGCATTTAAATCTGTAATGAGAGGCATTTATATCAAGACCACATTTGATATAAAACACAAACACACTGTCATGCATGAAAAGACTGAAACAGAGCAGAGGATCAGGGAATGGGAACTGATGACCAAACAACTGCCCAACAGTTGGTAGAAAGCAGACCAGTGCATGCAGATCTGGCTGATCGATTAGGGAGTCACTTATAGGGAATGTATAGTCCATCAGCATGAAGACAAGGACAGAGCGGACAAAATGCTAGCCTGGTTTTTAAAGACAGAGCATGCGAGGAACCTTTTTTGGGAGATAAACCTGGAGCAGGGCTACATTGTCAACATGCAAACAGACATCAATAAGGCATTTATGAAACACCACAAAACCCTTTATGCAGCACTCCTGACCAAGAGGCCTCGCAAATGCAGACACATCTAAATACCCTACCTATACCCCACTCTGTGCATACTCAGACACCTTTTGAAAGAGCTGATCACTCCTGAAGCAATTACTATGGCCATTGAACAGTTGTCTAGGGGAAAGCCTCCTTGGCAGATAAGTGCATGGGCAGACCTTTGTGTAATATATTTAAGACCCAACGAGTTACCAGATGTCTAAAAGTTTATGGAGCAGCAAAATCGAATGGAGAATTACCCTAAATGATGAGGCAAGTTCTGATAGCGGCCCTCCTTAAGTGCAACACACGTTGAATGTCTGTTAGTTTCACCCCCATTCCTTTCAAATCTGGAGTATAAGATTTTAGAGAAAATACTGGCCTTGATGTTGATACACAGGGTGACAAATGTTATACACCCTTATCAAAATCGCTTTAGATAGGGTGGGAACATGTTTTTTTTTTTACTTTAGAAGTCTTTTCCACATTATATAAGTGATGCAGCAGAGATAAAAGCAAAATGGGAACTGAAAACGAGACAAGAAATCCTGAGATAAAAATGGGAGTGCAGTAAAACAGTCCTAGGAACCCTCTAACTGAAATATGCAATTCAACACCTGCACCAAATGATCCTCTCCCGAAAAGAATAGGGCAAATGTATCAAGGGGCAGATAGAAGCTGCCCTAGGTATAAATCACTGGCGTCTGATTTCTATCATATGGTATGGGAATACCCAGGGATTGCACACTGTGGGCAGGACTTAATAATCAATATATCAAAACTGTTAGAAGGTGGTTCTGACCATCTGAGCCACCCGGCTTTTACTGTGGGAGAGCCTCATAAGTTGGGACTCACCCCCAGTGAACTCATAATGAAAGAAACTGCGTGTGGATTTTACCGGTGTACCCCTGGCTTGACTAGGCCGCTGCGCTGCAGCTGCAGTAAGGGGCACCTGGCTGGTTACATGCAGGCACATGTGTACATGCGTGTGCACACGTGTAGGGGCTGCGCAGGGGAGAATCCTGGTGTGCGCAGCCCAGGAGAGGGTACAGATGCAATGGTGTGGCAGGACTTATGCAGAGCTGGGTGGTGACAGGGAATAGGCTTTCTACAATGGGAGGAAACATTTGAGGGAAAGTCAGTGTGCTTTACTGTTTTTTATTCTAGTATTCCCCTATGAGGATGGGGAGCACATGGGCTAGTTTTACTTTCCTAGGGCCTACAAATTCCAGACACGCACCAAAGTCCACTGTAACCTATGTGAGAAGAAGTATTCTGCAGAGTTCAAAGTCATATTTGTACTGCTTTTGGGTCATCCAGAAATGACATATTTCTCTGAGTCAGCTCATAACCAGGACCTGGCTGGGGCTGACCCGGCCAGGCTGAATTGATGACCTTCCTCCCCCAGGCAGCCCTGCCCAACAAGCATTCCAAGGGCGAAAGCCTCCACTCCAAGAAGAGAAGATGGGTGGAGCTACAGGTTCATCCATCAGCAGCTGTCACCTGGTGCCAGGCACCAAGCTGCTCTGGAGAGAAGGCAGTGAGGGGGGAAGGGGCTCTCAGAGACCATGTGGCATGAGACCCCTGGACGACGCCATTTTGACCAAACCCAGAGGCCTGGGCAGGAAGGATGCAGCAGGGGCAGAGAAGTGATGTGTCGCTGTGTGATAGGGCAAACAGAGACTTCCTGCCAGCCCCCTCCCCAATTCTTAAAAAGAGTTTGCACAGGAAGAGGAGCTCTCTCTGGGGTGTGGTCTGCTGAGGACGACTGGTGCTGGAGCCTGGCATCATGGGCAGCTGGAAGGAAGAACCTCCAGACTGGCCCAGGACCCTGGCTTGCGCCACAAGGGGAGACCAGGACCAGTGAAGAGAAGCCTGGGCCTCGGTGCAAGGAGAAGAGAGGCCCAGGAGAAGAGCCAGGTGAGAGGCTGGCGCAGGGAGCCAGTGAAGAAGCTCCCTGCTGAATCCACCCTCTGTGAGACCCAGAGAGTGCTCCCAGTGGCTGGGGAGTGCCACCAGGAGCAAGAGGAGGCGAAATTGGTGCAGATCGGTACCCTGGGGGCTGAGATATGCCCCCCAGAAGGTAGGCGACCTTTGACCTCCAAGAAGACTGACGACAAAGTGCGTGGGGCTCCGCCGCCGGTCTTGAATGTGCCCCCGGGGTGGGTCAGGTGCCGGGGGCTGCCCCCAACAGAAACTAAGACAGGGAGCGCCGTCGCGCTCCCCGTGAAGATGGTGAAAAGGGCCCGAGATCCCAACTCTGGGCCCCGCTGGAGGCGGGAGATGCCGTTGCGCCCCCGCGAAGACGAAAGCCGGGGAGTGCCGCCACGCTCCCCGTGAAGATGTCCCCCACAGGGTGCCAGGAGCCCACCCTGGCCCCCGGCAACAACGGAGGGCCGGGGGTGCCGTCGCGCCCCCGCAAAGAGGTCTCTGGGGGCCCGGGATCCCAACTCCGGGCCCCGAAGCGAAGCCGGGGAGCGCCGTCGCGCTCCCCGTGAACATGTCCCCACGGGGTACCAGGAGCCCACCCTGGCCCCCGGCGAAGAAGCGCAAGTCGGGGAGCACCTGCGCGCTCCCCGTGAAGGTGACATGGGGGGCCCGGGACCCCATCCCCAGGCCCCGAAGTGATAGAAGTCGGGGGGAGTGCCGTCGCACTCCCCCGAGGTCCAGCGAGGCCGAGGAGGTCTTCGCGTCTGCCTGCCGGAGCGGGCAGACCAGAAAAAGAGGTGCCGGCTCACGCGGCAGCACGCGAGGGTGCTGGCCGGGCAGGGAGCCAGCGGGGGCAGCGGGGCCAGCGGGGGCAGCCGGGGGTGGGCTCCCCGGGCTGCCCTCCAAGTGAAGAGAGAAGCAGCCGGGGGTGGGCTCCCTGAGCCGAAAACACTCACCTGGGGGTCCGGGTGGGACCGGGCCCCCCAACGGGCCTGGAGATGCGGGAGGGCCCGGGTGGGACCAAGCCCCCGCGAAGGAAAGCAGGTTGCTCGGCTCTCCCCGGCACAGCAGGAGAGCCGCTGTTCTAATATGCACGGGGCTGGAGGAAGCGCCCCATAGTGCTTTGCAGGTCGGCCGGCCTGCAGGAAACTGCCTGCTTGTTTTTCTGCCTGTGGTGGCCCCAGGAGAACGGGGTCACCACCAAGTGAGTGCAATGGTGCAGGGGGAGCTGCAGGAGAAGCGCAGTCTCCCCCAGCATGAAGAGAACAAGTCCCCCCCTAAGTCTCTGGGGACTCTGAAGAAATAACCCCTCAAGGGCTCAGCCAGCATTGAATCACCTCTTGGACTGGAACTTTTGTTCTACAGCTGGGGGTGTATTGAGGAGTGCACCAAGGGATTGAAGGACTGAGTTGGGGATGTCTGGAGAAGGGCATCCCCTGGAGGCGAAGAGGTGCAATTGCACGAGAAGTGCATTACTAATGTAATTTCAATGAAGTGCATTGACCAATGTTATTTCTATGGAGGGACTGAAAGCCACATGTGTAATGTGAAGTCATAAGCAATGAGGGGTTATGTTGCTGGACATTCCTGCTAGGGTGTCTGGCTGCATATGCTTAATCCTGTGATTTCATCTGTGATGCCTTTTAGAGGTTGTAATTGCAATGCATTATAAATGTTATCAAGTCTAAGAAGTACCTCATTTTAAAGGGATGCCTAAACATGTATTCTTGCTGCTGCGTTAGGTGAAGAAGAACCCAGACTGTTAGCCCCTAAGATGTAGAGGGGTATACTTCATGGTCAGTATGGGATGCTCAGTCAGGGTTATGTGTCACCAGGGCAGGTGTGCCTATTTTAAACGCTGGTTGAGATAATGGGGTGGGTCGCCACTGGGATGGTGCCAGTGCGCAGGGCCCTCGCTCCAGGTTATGTTCAACTAACTGCATTGGGGGGCAAGATGATGTGCATACATGGGAGTGGTGGTACTAGACCCCACCCCCCCTGCGGGAGGGGTGGAGATGTTATGCAATGTCACAAAGTAATTCCAACAGCTTATGTATATTTGTAAATTGGTGCATAGTATTGAGTAGTGTGTGTGTTTAATAAATGTACTCTTACTTTTATAAAGCAAAGTACAGACTGGACAATCAATTATTGAGTGTTATTTCTGCGTACCTGTAAATGGCGATTACTAGCCCACACCACCTCCCTAGAGTAAGCCTTAGACTGCTCTGCAACGCTACCCTCTGAGAGTCAGGCGCTACACTAGGGTGTTTGGTTCCCAGTGAAGGACAAATGTGACATGTTATTTGTGCAGGCCTCACAGATACTGCCTCGTTTTCCAACAAAAACTCACTGAGAAAAGACTTGAAGTTGATTCACCTCTGTTTATTTGGGCTCCTGCCATTACTAGTCTATTGATCTCGCCTTGGTGCTTGCAGAAAATCGCATAGGCTTTCCATGGAAGGTCTCAGCAGCCCCTATCTACAAAATGTGGTTGATTTAAGTGGACCAGTGCCGAACTAGACATGCAAACCAAACTCCAATGTCAAAAAGGTAAAGGTGAGGTACATAACACTTGGGATATGATTCAAGTGGCATTGGAGGCAAAAACAGATGAGCGCCCACCATGATGTCTGACACGAAAGACACTACTCCACTAGAATGAGCAGCAGAAAGCACATGAATACATTTAGCATGGGTAAAGAGAATAAGGTTCCAAATATGCACAGAGAGAATGGGCCACACACTCACATCGGTAGTTTACATTTGGCTAGCCACTGAATGCCTCCACTTTGCTGAAAGATTCAACCACTTGAACACCACCCAATATTGCCAACATGGCTGAATGCGAAACTGCGTTCCCCCAAGTCCCTAAGACCATACCACTTGTTGTTGTTTGGTTTGTAGCTGTTATTGCTGCATGCAGATTAGCTCTTGAGGGCAAAAGATGTAATAAGAAGAGGGGCATCTTGTTTGTGGTGAACCTTGAGTGTTTTTAAGATAAAGAGTAATTATGAAAATCCGATAAAGAGCTATTAAAAAAGGGAGTGAAACTGCACGTGGGCATCACACTTATGCTTGCACACATGCTGAAAACGTTTTTGCAGAGTACGTTAAAATTCACAAAGAAGTTCAGAACTATTAATGGGATACAGTAACAGTTGCAGCTTTTTGTTGGAATGCTTTTGGAATTCTCTGTAAACGCTATAAGACATTGGGAAAATTACCCCAATAGTGGGCTTAAGCATATGGGAGTAAATTTCTGAATTTGTAAAAGAATCAGGCCCTTGGTGTGTCTTGTGAATTGGACAAATTGTTGATCCTTGGCTGGTGAGCTGCTACTAGATCAATATACTTTTATTCCAATAAGAGAAACATTCTTGAAGTATGTGTCAGATTCTAGTGGAATTCTTGGGCTGAGAACAAGATTAGAAGACGGAAATAATGGGGTTGCCTCAGTGTTCCTCAATCTCTTTTGAAACTGGTGTTTGGTTGTCCCATATCAGCAGGGTCTAGTCCTGGTGGCCTGTGACTGTTGATGCACTGCTAGTACCTCTTGCTACAGCCCAAAACATGGATTCCATTGTTGACTTAAGTTTTACCTTGGTGTCCAAGGTTAATAGAGTATCCTTGCCGTGTATCGAGTATAGTCTGCATGCCATACCTTTACAGTGCAGCAGCCAGGGACATGCTGGAAGTGAATAGGAGAACAGTTGTTTCTTCTTATCTTAGGACTTCTCATTGGCTTACGATTTCTGAATGGATATTGTTTAAAGCTGTTTGCCATTGGCTTAAAGTTCTGTTTACAGGCAGTCCTACTTTTTTAGCCTCATACCTCTTTCCTTGTCCTCTAAAGCCACATTGAGTTATGCTGTGCAGACTCTATTATTTAACCCGAAATCCGCTCTTGCACCTCTGGGAATAAGTTGGTCTTGTATGTTATTGCCAAACTTTGGAATCGACTACTCCTCATTCTTCAAGCTCAATATACAGGGCCTTATTTAGACTTTGGTGAACAGGGTACTCCGTTGCAAAGGCAAGGGAGTACCATTGCCGCCAAAGCAAAGTTCCACATGACTGAAAGTTGGACGGAACTTCAG
The DNA here is from genome assembly GCA_963921515.1 of Calotriton arnoldi. Lineage (NCBI taxonomy): Eukaryota > Metazoa > Chordata > Amphibia > Caudata > Salamandridae > Calotriton > Calotriton arnoldi. The sequence continues at coordinate 960,026 of CAWUFW010005177.1, forward strand.
TATGTAGACGGCAAAGACTACTCCATCTCCTCTGCCTACATACACCTCCAACGGGCCGATGAAGTAAAATGATCCCCCACACCATGGCAGAAAACTACCCCACACCTATGGCGAGGAGGGGTCACTGTTTTTCTTATTTTCAAACAAAATTTCGCTTTGGGATTTTATTTTTGAAAATAAAAAAAAAACATTTTAAGTTTAACGTATGTCTCCATCATGTTGACAGAGCCATCCATCAAATTTTTAATTAAATTACAGAAACCATTGTAATGTAAACGCAAAGATGTCCGCTGGGCCATCAGATATCTCTAAATTTGGTGGGCAGAACCCCCTCGCCATGGCGGGAGTAAAGTACTCTGGTATGGCGACGGTGCTAAAACCGTCCGACAAACTCTAAATCAGGCCAACTGTTTTACAAGCTCCTGAAAACATGACTCTTCTAGTTGTCCTCTCTGTGCATATGATATGTGGGTCACGGGCTTTCATCTTATTTGTACTTTAAAGGGTACAGGCTTTCAGGGAAATGGCTGAGAACACTTCCTCCTTGCGCCAACTTCCGCTTTGAGTGAGTATTGGATACAAAAGCAGGGCTACTTTGATGTCCAATAACCTTTGGTGTCCCTCTGCCATCTCTTTCGTTTTCTATTGGAAAATGCTGCATTGCCAAGCGGAACTGCTGACACAACACCACTCAGGGATCACTTCCTCACCTGGCCAAACAACCTTTCATGTCTTAAAAGTTTGCAAAATCCATGCAGTGCTTTAATGTAATATCGGGTCCCTGGCTTGGCAAAGTGCTCAGCTTTTTGCGGGTTAGGAGCATGAAGCTTTTATCTCAACATCAAGCGCAGTGTGCACTTTATTGACAAGCACTTAATGTGTCCCCCAGCACAAGATCAGCTTCTCATCAGCTCTCCGCCTACCATGAAAGGATTCCCAAACCAGCACAGCTTGCATGTGTCTTACTCCGGAGGGCAGACCATAAAGCAGCAAGCAGGTGATGCACAAAGGAAGCCTTGATTTACAATGCTGATCATGAGAGAGGGCACAGAGCATCATAGTTTCACAGTACGGTTTTAATAAATTATAAAATAGATGGTCTAAAATGTAGGTAAGCAGTTCTTTAGAGCCCAATTGTGAATGTACCTTCTACATTATGTTCCATCTAAGTTTCTGACTTTATCCCACTTAATTTTGGTAGTAGGGAGTACTGGGTGGAGGAGCTCGGAGCAGCATGGAGCCACTCGCATCTAAATGAGGCGTAAACACTGGTGCCATATAAACCCCACAAAGAAGGGACAGCAAATGATAGTAGGCTTGTCCATCCTTACACAAGACAAAATAGAACACAAGAGATGCACAGAAGGCAGCACCTAATTTGTGCAGGTGGTTAGAGGTGGTGGCACTCATTTTTGGGGACCAGGCCTTATTTTTTTCGTCATCTGATTTAATCTAGAAAGAGAGAGAGAAATTGATAAATTGGAGAAAGAAGGTATAGTAGAAAGATAGGAAAACAGGGACAAAGGCAGGAGGACGGGATGATAGAGAGCCTGTAAGAGTGATGTTGAAGGACAGGAAGTATGGGGTGAAGGAGGAAAGAGGCATGAGGTGGAATCAAATCCAGGCAGCCTTAATATTCAGTGTCGAATCTGTTGGCGCCTGAGAAAATCTTGGGCCCCTGCCCTTATATATTTATATGATAAGGAGCACAATGAGGTAGCTGAGGTAACATGCCCCCCCACAGGCTAGAGTCCACCTCCCTTCTCATTGAGTATCTCCTTGTATGCAGTGTTACACTGCCATGGGACCCTGGCCTAGACATACAATACAGGTCGACATACAGATCGAGTTCAACCTGGCAGTATCATCTTACCAGGGTGGGACGAGGTGGCAAATGATGCAGCATGTCACATTACGTGAGTGAGCCTACTGCGCCCAATTCTTGTTTTATCTGGAGGGAGTTTAGCAGTAGGTGGTGAGACTGACATTAGCTATACGTGTGCTAGGAAAATTGTTCCATGCACCAATAAAGGGTGTCTCACCAGTTTTTGTGTTTGGATGACTAGACATACAATTGCCCGAATTCTTACCATATTCTCTGTCTTATGCAGAAAATCTGTTGTCTAAAATGCCATTGCAGAAGATTATTTTTCTGCATGTCAACATTGGGATGAGCCTGTGGCAATCAGGGGTGCTTAAGCTTGCACATCAGTGACTATGTCCTGGTGCCACAGAACCACTTTTTCAGCAATGAATGAGAATCCTTTCAGACACTATCTGAGGTCCAATGCAGTGCTTATTTGAGCTGGTGGTGCACAAAGGCATCCTTTTTTTGGGACCAGTGCTTATTTTTAATTGTCAGATTTTGACCCAGAACATGAGAGAGAGAAAAGCAGAAAATACAGCGCAGCTGCTCCATATGGGCAAATGAGCGTCGCCCGCCCCGCCCCCGCTGCAGGTGCAGAAAAGTGAAAAATAAAATTGTAATAGACTGGGTTAATTACCATTTTATTTTTTTCCCTGGCAGCCCAAGCTGCGAGGGCAGGGTGGGGCTGATCCAGCGAGTTACTAGCAACAAGCATTCATACACAGAATACTCACCTGGGCCCATTCATTCATACTACGCTAGCAATTTCCGCTGGTGGGTCAGTTGTACTCTTTATCAATATCCCTGCTACCAATTACTTTTCTGATTGAAGAGTAATGACTTAACAATGGACCCTTTGATAATTGGGAAGTTTAAAATGAGTGACATTCATTACAATTCATAATTTTCTAAAATAATCACTGAGTCAGGAAGTTTTAAAATGTTTATCTAAAGTTTTAGCAGAGTAAAATACAGAACCACATGATACTTAATCGTATATCAAGGATGAAGCATAATAATCAATTGTCTATCAATGACGGTTCCACAGAAAGAAGAAGATAGAGACAGCAGCACAACTAAAGGTTGCGTTTATATTTACCTAAAGGTGCGAGAACCAAACCCCTTGGCCAAGGAGTTGGAAAGATAGGTCCCAGGAAAGATGAAGATCAAAGACCTCCGGACCAGGTTCAGGACAGGACAGGTGACCTCTCTATCAACGACGCCTGCGTCGTTCCCCTCTCTGATACTTCGCTTCTCCTCGAATCTCCCGTGTCTCCCTTCAAATGGACTCCGCCGCCCCACCTCAGGACCTCTCTGGACAGCGATTCAGTCTGCAATCGATCAGCTTGTATGTCTGGAGCTGGAGCGTTCCAATGCCGAATGCCTGTTCTAGCTAATTAACTAATTCTATATCTATTATACCCTTCTATGCCCATGTACCTCCCCTTAATGTTGCAAAATTATGGGCCCACTACTTCTGATTGGACGGGACAGGGGGTTGATCCTCACACCATGTCAATTTAGTTTAATTTCTTTAAGCCCATTGTTTTATAATACCGCCCCTCACAATTAATACATTTGCTTTATTTCCCACCCGTCTCACGACAAAGTTTAATACAATGTTTATATAAATTGTTTCTTTCTGTAGGAACATCGTGGGTACAATAGTGTTGGCCACCAGGTCACGGCCTTGGACAACGTCCAAGTTGACTTCATCGCTTCCTCTGGTTAGCCTTGCAGGGCACATGCGCAGAACCTAGGTCTCTCGAGCTGCAGTTTAACCAACCCAGGTCCATTTACGAACTAATAAAAGTCAAAGAAGAAAATATTAAAATCACAAATAAATGTTTTCACTGTATACCCATTATGTCGACTCTATTCCCATTTAATTATAAATTCTATCCCGCATTAATAGCATTAGAATACCACAGTTTTAATTGCAACATATGCGCAAGCTGTAGCACGTGAAAACATTAAGCAACCATTTTAATACACACTGCGCAGAAGCAAAGATTTCCCTCCAAGCAAAGAAAGACGTCATACCACGTGATATGGTTGACACATGCGCAATGAAATTCCCGCGCTTTAGCGGCCATTTTGGATTTAGACAAGCGTTACTTATTAGTTTAAACACATAGGCAAGCTTCTCTAGGATGATGTTTATGTGTGCATTTGTTAATAAAGACATTACAAAGATTAATAATTAATACTGTGAGAGGATTGCTTACGAGCAAGTCTCATTCTGAGTTCTTGCTCCATCAATCCCCTCTCTGATGGCGTTTCTGAGCCATCAAAATACTACCCACAACCAGATGCCAACTTTTAGCATAAAATTGTCTCAGCTTCATTTTTACACTTTCTATTTTTATCATCTCCTTTCAGTTTCTTGTATAATTCACTTTTCAGATCTTCTAGTTCAATTTCATCAAACTTTCGTTTCTTTCCTTTTCCTGTCACTCTATACGTCTCATTCTTTTTACAACATTTGCACCATATTATTATTGACAGTACTATTATTGCTATCCCTGCTAAGGGTACTAATATTTGACCTATAAGTCCTTTCCCTACATTAGCAAACCAGGTACCAATCGACGCTATACTATTCGTCAATCTTTCCCATACACTATCAACTTCCAGTGGTTTTAGTTCATTCTCAAGTTTTGTTATATTCTGTATATATGTTCCAATTTCTGTACTTTTGTCAGGTATGTACGTGCAACAGTGTTTCGTTTTCAATAATTTACAGACTCTGCCCTCTTTTGCCAATATAATGTCAAGAGCAAGTCGATTTTGCATAACCATAGATCTAATCGCAACCATCTCCGCATTAATCATTAGAAATCCTCCAGCAGTGTCTGTTGATAAACGATCAACAACTGTAGACAATTTACATATTTTCCTGGAGTTCAGAATTATTCTCACTGAAGGTATCAATGCACCAAATATATCACCTACAATTTCAGAAAAACTAGCTCTTTTACTACATGTTAATTCATTATTATTTTCATTGCTCCCAGTGTTTCTTTTTACGTGGTATATTTTTGGAAAAACGATTCCAAAATAACAACTTCCATACCACCGTGCAGGAAGCCGAAAATAAGCCTTATTCCCACACACATAATAGATTCCAGGAAAAACTGAATCTGTTCCTCCTTTTAGTCCCCAACCTCCAAGAATTAAGAAATTATGTTCACATTCACTGGTACCGATGAAAATATTGTTATAATCAGTCTTTAACCTATGTAGACAAATTTTCCCTGTCTTTACAAAATCCAGAGCCATAGCAGTTTGAGCCTTGCCAGGTGTGTAACTACCCTCTTTCTCAGCCCAAGGTGGCAGATGAGCCTTATGCTCAGATGCTTTCTTTTGGAAATCTTGTCTTCTATCTTCTACTAAATTCAAAAATATCTTTTCTTCTTCATGTAACGAACATGTTAGATTGCTTCTATGTGCATGTGTTATATCTATCGATTTCATTGTTAAGAAAAATTCTCCCATAAACTGTGCGTCTTGACTACTAAGCACTGGATTCATATTCTTTCTAATCGGAATCTCAGAAAATATCACATCTATATTTGAATAATAATACTGAAGTCTCCCTGTTTTATAAAATAAACTAGTCAGTACACTACATGATATGCCATAAGTTAATGGTAAATGATAGTATGTTAATCCTTCTGCTACTGATTCGGGTAACTTCATACAAACGTAACAATTACTAACTTCCATGGTATCTACATATTGAAACAATAATTTTGTGAAAACATTCAAACTAGTGTCGTTATCTGTTACTTCATGATGAAACTCTGGATCATCTTCTGCCTTTAATTCTACTCTATTACCTTTCAAGTTATCTATCCTTCCCTTCGTTTCGTTGTTAATCTTTTTATCCATTATCAGAAGGTAAGGAATTGCTACGATCACAACTAACCATACTATAAGCACCACTATCAGACTACATATGCATATAGCACTGCATCTTTTACAAAATTTCCGTTTCGGTCTCCCAGAAACTCTGTCGTCAGACATTTTTGACAAGGAAGATTTCTCTTCTTATCTTTCTTTCAAGTCTTTAACGTTATCAAGGTGGTTTTATTTCTTTCTCATAAGTCAGTTCCGCACTTGTTCCTTCGTCACCACTTTCACTTGATTCTGAACTTTCGTAGTCTTCAAGGATTATATAAGTCCAATCAGGACCTTTAAATTTATTGTTCACAAGTTTCAGTCTTTTGCTTTTTCGTTTTTCAGTTCCACTTGTTTGTCCAGTTAGGCTTGTCACTTCATTTACTTGTTCTGGATCTTCACTTCTGGTTTTTATATGGTATTTCACTCTTTTAATGACACTAGGCCAATGATCACCTTTTCTGGCTTTCTTTGTTTGCACTGTCTCTTCACTTCTTATTTCTTCTTCAGAAGTTCTTTATTTTCAGGTTGTGGCACAGTTTATTTTTTTTCGTTCTCAGTTTCTTCTTCTGTTTGTTCTTTTTCAGGTCTTATTGGTTTTTCTTTGGTTGCTCCAATATGAGTTTCTAATAACTGACCTTGTTCAGGATTTACGTCTTCATGCTTGATGTTTTTGTGATTTTCTTCTCCCTGAACGTATTTTTCTAGTTCTAACTGGTCCTGATCAGGGCTTATTGCACTTTGTACTTCTGCAGCCTGACCGCATTCTTCTAAACCTGTCTGTCCCTGCTCAAATTTTGTTGCTTCTATATCGATTTGAGCCCAATTTCCTCTCCTTATCTGGTCCTGCTCAGGTTCCTTTATTGTTTCATTTTCCTCTCCCTGAGCTGCTTCTTCTTCCCCTACCTGGTCTTCCCTAATTTCTTCTAAATTTGCTCGGCTTCTTGTTCTGTTGTAAACCTCTGGTATATCAACCACTGGTATGCAGTCCTGACTTGTGCTCGGTTGTTCTTCTTCAGCTTCTCTCGAATCTCTCACCTGGGATTCTTCAGCTGGCCAACCTTCAGCTTCCTCAGTTATTGATGCTGTCTGAGGATTTTGTCCATCAGGCTCTGGCACCCTTTTGGTGTGGCTTACATGAATCCAATTAGGCAATCCTGCACATTTCACTGCTGTGTTCGTAACTAGTATTACCTGACAAGGTTCGCCCCACCTGGGTGATAGACACGTATCTCTGGTGTGATGCTTCACTACCACCCAGTCTCCGGGGTTCAGATCATGCTCTTGTTCAGGCTGCCTGGAAACTGCATCTTCTCCAACCTGGTGAGAGACAGAACGCACTAGGTCAGCCAATCCTTTGCAATAATCCAGAACCATATCATCAGTTATGTTCAGCAGTTTATTTGTAGGTACATGTGCTTGTCTCATTGCTCTTCCCAGGATTATCTCATGTGGACTCAATCCGATATTTCTATCAGGAATGCTTCTGAGTCCCATTAGAACAAGTGGCAATGCATCTGGCCAATCTAATGATGTTGATGCACACATTTTTGCCAATCTTGATTTTATTGTGCCATTTATTTGTTCAACCACTCCAGAAGCCTCTGGGCGATACGCACAGTGCAATTTCTGCTCAATTTGGAATGCTTCGCAGATTATTCGAATTACATCGTTGTTGAAGTGACTTCCTCTATCTGATTCCAAAGTTACTGGGAAACCGAACCTAGGAATGAGTTCTCGTAGCAATAGTTTTGCAACTGTAATACTGTCATTCCTTCTGGTAGGGTAAGCCTCCACCCACCTTGAAAACAGACACACTATGACAAGTACATATTTCAGTCCTTTACATGGTGGTAACTGTATAAAATCTAGCTGTAATCTCACAAATGGACCCTCTGCCTTTCCAATTTTTCCCAAACCAATTACTGTTCTCCTTCGTGGATTATTCATTTGGCAAGTTAAGCACCTCTGGCAAAGACTCTCTGCTGCAGCCCTAAACTTTGGATTGTACCAATTTTGTCTGAAGAGTCTAATCATGGCATCTCTCCCTACATGTGAGTCTCCATGATACATTCTGGCCATTTGTGAAATCAGACAGTCAGGCATGACTGGTCTGCCGTCAGCATAAATCCACACATCGTCGTCTGCCCTTCGAGAACATCCTATTTTTATCCATGCATCTCTTTCACTCTCGTCAGCATCATCTTGCAGTCTTTTCACATCATTCCATGTTTCAGGTGGTGCATATAGCATAAGTTGGCAGCTGATTCCCATTCTTTCAACCCTTTTATTTACTGACAATCTATTTTTGGCACAATGTTGAGCCACCAGATCTGCATATCTGTTGCCGACTACCACCCAGTCATCTCCTGACTGGTGTGCGGCACACTTCACCACCGCCAATTCTTTTGGTGATTGTATTGCTTCCAGTAATTCTTTTACAAACTGTCCATTTTTAATAGGGGATCCTGAAGAAGTCATGAAATCCCTCTGCATCCACAGTTGGCCAAAATCATGCACAACCCCGTAACCATATTGACTATCAGTAAATACGGTCACTTTCCGATTCCTCCCAATTTTGCAGGCTTTAATTAAAGCAATTAATTCAGCTACTTGTGCAGATTTGACTCCTGGTAAATAGGATGCTTCGACTATTCCAGTTAATTCACATACAGCATATGCTATGCTTAATTTGCCATCTTCATGCCTTAAGCATGAGCCATCCACAAACAGCTCCTTGTCTGGATCCCTGAGAGGCAGTTCTTGTATATCAGGACGTGGTTTTGTGCACAATTCTGTGACTTGTAAACAATCATGTTCCTCTTCATCATCTTTGACGTCCTCATGATACGGATCTGGTAGTAAAGTAGCAGGGTTTACTATTGTGCACCTGACAATAGTCACATTTTCAGCACCTAAGATTATTCTCTCATATTTAGTCAGCCGACTAGGAGTAAGATGCTGAGTTCTGGTTCTTGTCAACAGAATCACAACTGAGTGTGGGACAAACACTTTTACAGGATGTCCCATTACAATTGATTCACTTTGTTCAATGCTCAAACATGTAGCAGCTACTGCTTTTAAGCAGCCTGGCAACGCTGCTGCCACTGGGTCCAACGTAGCAGAAAAATATGCTATAGGACGTCTGTCCAAACCATGTCTCTGAGTTAAAACTGAAAGTGCACAATTTTCTCTCTCATGACAGAATAACGCGAATCCTCTTGTATAATCAGGCATACCTACGGCAGGTGCTTCACATAAAGCACTTCTCAATTTTACAAAAGCTCCTACACTCTCATCATCCCACTCAACTGGGTCCTTTGCCTTCTTTTTCGTCATTTGAATCAACGGCTTTGCTAGCAGAGAAAATCCTACTATCCATTGTCGACAATATCCTACTATTCCAAGGAACATTCTCACTTCTCTTTGCGTTACAGGCATTTGCATTTTCTTGATTAATTTTACTCTTTCAGAGGTTATCCTTCTTTTTCCCCTCTCAATTTGGTGTCCTAAATACTTAACTGCTGTTGTACAAAACTGCTATTTTTCAGGTGACACTTTATGTCCTTTTTCAGCCAAATGATTTAATAATGCAATGGAGTCGACAACACAATCCTCTCTGGTGTTGGATGCCACTAGCAGATCATCTATATACTGCACTAAGACTGAACTTCCTGGCATCACTAGCTTCTCCAAGCACTTTTTCAATATTTGATTAAAGATGGAAGGACTTTCCGTGAACCCCTGAGGAACACGATTCCCTACATAGACTTTGTTTTCAAATTTAAATGAAAAGGGAATACTGGCTATCCGGGTGCAATGGTATTGAAAAGAATGCTTGGCATAAATCAATCACAGTAAACCATTCTGCACTCCAGGGGATCTGGTATAGGATTACTGCAGGATTTGGCACTATAGGACAAGATGGTACCACAATTTTATTAATTTTGCGTAAATCCTGAACAATCCTATACTTTCCACTAGGTTTCTTCAAACCCATGATTGGTGAATTACAAGGGCTACTCATAACTTCTTTCAATATACCTTGTGTTACCATTCTGTTAATTTCTTCAATAACTCCTGCCTTTACTTCTGCACTCATTTTGTACTGTCTGGTATTTGGGAAAATTGCACCTTCCTTTATATTTATTTTTACTGGATCTATTTTGGCCATGAGTCCTACTTCTTTCCCAGTGAAATCCCATACCTTAAAATTTACTGTAGTTCTTAATTCTTCAGGTAACTCGTCTTTTGTTATCAAAGAGAACATCTCATCTACTTCTGTACCTTGTTTTGCAATCATAATTTTATATACATGGGCTTCATCCGGGGTCTGAACAGCAACACCATCCGGTGTGCAAAAAATTGTGCAATTCATTTTGCACAACAAATCTCGGCCCAGTAAGTTTACTGGACTGGAATCACACACTACAAACTTATGCATTTCTCTAAAATTTCCAATTTTTACTTCCATTGGTTCGGTAAGAGGTGTTTTAATTTTACGATTAGCTACACCCACAACTTGGATAGCTTCTCCAGAGAGAGGAAGGTCTGGGATGTCTGCTGTTCTCACAGTAGACCTGGTAGCACCAGTGTCCAGAAGGAAAGTGATATCATTACCCCTTACTTTCCCTTCAACATATGGACCTGACTGGTCTACTGGCAAGGATGCGCCAAGTACGCACTCCTTCTCCCCCTCTCCTAGGCACCGTCATTGGTTACATGGATAAAAGTCATCCTGTAAAAGAAACTGTGAAGTTACATAATCATTCTTACCACTTCCTCCTTTATATCCGACGTCTGTACCGTGCTTTGCTCTGCTTACATTACCCTGTATAGGTGCAGGTGGTAACTGACTCTGAGGATTTACACCCTGCTGTAAGTCATTCTGCGTCTGTGGATTTAAATTATGATTTGGGCCATTATTATTTTGAATCTTTTTACATTCGTTCTTCCAATGCCCCAATTTTCCGCATCCATGACAAGGAAATTTCTGTTTAGCCTCTTCTCTGCTCATTCGTCCTCTCACTTTACCACCATTTCCTGCGTCACCATTCGTTCCAGAATCTTTTCCCTGATTATCATTTGGATTATCCAAATTAATTCCCTGTCGCCCAGCCATTTTCACCTGAGCCCACATCACTTTCTCTTGCAATTTCTTGTGCCTATCCTCAATATCGTCTCCACAATATTTGGCATATTTCAAAATTTCGTCTATGGGTTTCCCTTGCCAGCACAACATGTGCTGCTTGATCATTTGACAAATCTCAGGCTTTATACCATAAACAAATCGGTAGACAAACTGACTCATACTTTTATCTCCAATGTCCTCAAATCCACTATATTGTTTGAACACCTGTAATAGACGTTCATAATAGGCATGTACCGATTCACTGGCTTCTTGAGTAGTCCTGTCTATTTTCACCCAATCTGTTTCTTTTGGTGATATTTTCCCTTTCAGGTAAGTTATTACCTGCTGATACTTTTTCATTACATCACTTGATGGAGCACCTGTCTTTGCATCTCTAGGATACTCTTCACTCGGCCAGTCAACTGTAATTTTACAATCTGTCCACAAATCGGCAGGTACCACTATGTCGAGCAAACCATCCAAGTCCTTCAACAATACCTTTGACACTTTCACAAACCTCTCAACCTGCTTGTACCATTCAATTGGCTTTTCTCTCAACTTCGGAAAATCATTCGTAAATGACAAAATATCCTGTCTACTCCATGGGACATGAACATAACCTCCTCCAGGTACTTCTCGCATCGGGTACATCTGGTCTGCTTTCCCTGTTTCCTTCAATAAATATTCAGAAGTTGTTCTACTGTATCGTGCCTCTTCCTTTTTCTTTGTCCATCTAGCTTTCCATTTATCTATATCTCCCCATTTCTGTAATACTGACATTAATTCCTTTACTTGTAGTTTTCGGCCAGAGGCATTCATGTTTTCTAGATCTTTGTCAGAAAAGTCTGCTCTATAGGGTTTCTGTAATACCTTTGACTTTCCTATTTCAATTCCCATCAGCAAGGCCAAATCTGATAATTTCTCATAGAATATCTTTACATTTCTTGTGATACTTCTGCATACGAATAATAGTTCTTCTTCATCATAAGTATTCAGACGATCTACCCCTACATTTCCTGCTATCATTTCTTCTAACTCGACTTTTAATTTGTAAATGTCCATGATCTTTGGGGGTGAACTCTGTTTGTCTGATCCTTGTGCCCACCTTTCTAAATCTTCTGGCGTTACTACTGTGGCACTTTTAGTTCCCGATGAGGTTACTATATTTACATCTTTGGAACAACCAGGTGTTATTCTTCTAGGAGTGCTATTTACAGATCCTCGAATCGGTAAATCCATTAGGGATATCATAGATTCACAGCCGCTGATTTGATAATCGATTATTACAGGTTCAGGTTCAGGGATTTCTACAGGTGTGGGCATCGCTAATGGTTTCGGATAATTTACCTTGACACCATATAAGGGAACCACTGGACCAATTGTTACAGGTATGGTCAGGGAATCAGGATGTACATTCAACTGTGTTATTTTCTGTATCAATTCTACTCTGTTTTTGTCTATAGCTTCCTTTTCCATATCCTGAAGTACCCTATTAACTGGGGGATTATGCAATACTTGCGGTACCAATGGTGTTCTTAACAGTGGTGCGCTTGGGGTGCATCCACTTGCCCCTTCCTGATATGGTGGCGGGTTCTTTAATATTTCTTCCATAAATTCATCTTCAGAATCTCCAAATCCTGTCAAATGTTTTGTCTTTTCTGTGCATTTGCTCCCTAACGATTCTTCTGCCATTAATACTGGATACAAACCTTCTGTAAGCATCACTCTTCTCCACTGTTTCATCTGACCGTCCCTTGACTCATTTAGATATTTAGGAAAAAATCCCCGATAACCCCTACTACTTCTGGATCGGTCACGTTCGAATGCCTCGGTTTCCCACTCTTCTAAGGCTACGTATTGGGTTAATCTTGGTCTGGGTTCTAAGTCATTCATCCTTAGTCTCAAATTTTGAAGAATTCTCCCATTGAAAGTACCATTCTCTGGGAATGCTAATATCCCATCATTTTTGGTATATTCTATCCAATTTTCTAACCATACGCAAGTATAATAGCCTCTCTCCATCATCATGAACGAAGCGGGCGTTTTTGCTGGTGGAATGATAATTCCTTCTCTAGTTTTGATAGGTTTATCTTTCTTAAAATAATTTTTAACCTTTTGTAAAAATGACATCTTCCTCTTTTCTCCGTACATATTGGGTAAATCTCTGTGTATAAAATTATATTCTGCAAAACCTAGGAATCTCCTATCCGGACGAGTTCCTGTTAAAGTCGGATCGCGTTTCCACATACAATTTCCACTATCCACTAGGATTTCGACTTCTATGCTAACAACCAATTAAATTCCAGCTAACATTTGTATCTGAACCAATCCTAGCGCGGCTTTCAGTGACGTCTGTCTGACGATCCCTCCTTTACAATCTGCGCTTCTCTGTCCTTCGCTTGTTTCAACCAATCCCAGCGCGACACCTGTGACGTCAGTATTACTCCTGACTACTGACCCCTCCTTTACAAGAGTCATTCCACGCCCGCTGTTTCAACCAATCCCAGCACGGCGTTTTGTGACGTCAGCTTCCTCTCCGGCAGCTGACCCTCCCTTTACAAAAACGTACGCAAAACTTTATTTTCTCTACGCTTCTTATTAAAATTCAGTAACAACATAAAACATTCGCTATCGTGCCAGTTTCTCTAAATCTGGAAAAGATAGTTTCTCTCACACTTAGTAAAACCTTTCCGTTTACTAAACATACACTACGAGTAAAACCCTTCCGTTTACTCTTCACGTAAGCTTCAGAAATACCTGCTTCTTCTTCAATGTTACCCTTTCTAGGTGATATAACATCAAAATTTTACCAGCGTATTCCTTTGCTATACTCACACACATAGAGTCCCTAACAAGTACTGATAGCCCTACCTAACCTTTCAGTACTATTTCTGCCTGGCAGATAACCTCACTGCAGTATGGCTTCCACTTACCATGCGCTATTCAATTTTCCCCGGGGAATTCTGGACAACATAAAACAAAACTTTTGAACAAACGGATGTTAGTTTATAAAAATAAAATTCTCATTACCCAATTAACAAAGTGCAACCATCCTCTGATAACCAGAAAACTGATCCAGCGAGTTACTAGCAACAAGCATTCATACACAGAATACTCACCTGGGCCCATTCATTCATACTACGCTAGCAATTTCCGCTGGTGGGTCAGTTGTACTCTTTATCAATATCCCTGCTACCAATTACTTTTCTGATTGAAGAGTAATGACTTAACAATGGACCCTTTGATAATTGGGAAGTTTAAAATGAGTGACATTCATTACAATTCATAATTTTCTAAAATAATCACTGAGTCAGGAAGTTTTAAAATGTTTATCTAAAGTTTTAGCAGAGTAAAATACAGAACCACATGATACTTAATCGTATATCAAGGATGAAGCATAATAATCAATTGTCTATCAATGACGGTTCCTCAGAAAGAAGAAGATAGAGACAGCAGCACAACTAAAGGTTGCGTTTATATTTACCTAAAGGTGCGAGAACCAAACCCCTTGGCCAAGGAGTTGGAAAGATAGGTCCCAGGAAAGATGAAGATCAAAGACCTCCGGACCAGGTTTAGGACAGGACAGGTGACCTCTCTATCAACGACGCCTGCGTCGTTCCCCTCTCTGATACTTCGCTTCTCCTCGAATCTCCGGTGTCTCCCTTCAAATGGACTCCGCCACCCCCACCTCAGGACCTCTCTGGACAGCGATTCAGTCTGCAATCGATCAGCTTGTATGTCTGGAGCTGGAGCGTTCTAATGCCGAATGCCTGTTCTAGCTAATTAACTAATTCTATATCTATTATACCCTTCTATGCCCATGTACCTCCCCTTAATGTTGCAAAATTATGGGCCCACTACTTCTGATTGGACGGGACAGGGGGTTGATCCTTACACCATGTCAATTTAGTTCAATTTCTTTAAGCCCATTGTTTTATAATACCGCCCCTCACAATTAATACATTTGCTTTATTTCCCACCCGTCTCACGACAAAGTTTAATACAATGTTTATATAAATTGTTTCTTTCTGTAGGAACATCGTGGGTACAATAGTGTTGGCCACCAGGTCACGGCCTTGGACGACGTCCAAGTTGACTTCATCGCTTCCTCTGGTTAGCCATGCAGGGCGCATGCGCAGAACCAAGGTCTCTCGAGCTGCAGTTTAACCAACCCAGGCCCATTTACGAACTAATAAAAGTCAAAGAAGAAAATATTAAAATCACAAATAAATGTTTTCACTGTATACCCATTATGTCGACTCTATTCCCATTTAATTATAAATTCTATCCCGCATTAATAGCATTAGAATACCACAGTTTTAATTGCAACATATGCGCAAGCTGTAGCACGTGAAAACATTAAGCAACCATTTTAATACACACTGCGCAGAAGCAAAGATTTCCCTCCAAGCAAAGAAAGACGTCATACCACGTGATATGGTTGACACATGCGCAATGAAATTCTCGCGCTTTAGCGGCCATTTTGGATTTAGACAAGCGTTACTTATTAGTTTAAACACATAGGCAAGCTTCTCTAGGATGATGTTTATGTGTGCATTTGTTAATAAAGACATTACAAAGATTAATAATTAATACTGTGAGAGGATTGCTTACAAGCAAGTCTCATTCTGAGCTCTTGCTCCATCAGGGCCATTACTACAGATTGGCAGCAGAGAGGAGTGGTGACTGCAGTACTTTGGCCGGCTGTCTTGCGACTTTAAACCTCTCCAACACAATCTGTCTTAGATAGCTGGGTGGAGAGAAGGCACAGGCACCCAGTGCCTGAAAGAGTGTTGATCCAGCCCCCTCCAACCAATCCTGGCAGTTCTCTCATGCTGAGTACCAGCATGAGAGCAGCGTATGGATTAGTTAGGGGGCTTGCGCTAGGGCTCCCGGAGCAAGGGAGAAGAACACCAGGACCAGAGGACGTGCAATCAGTAAGTAAGTAAATATTTTATTAGTTTTTCATATATTAAAATAGTATAAACAGTAACTGAATCCCTAACATGCATTGCATTAACGTTTTAAAGTTAACTTTAAAGTTTATCTTTAAAATGTTAATGTAATGCATGACAATGATTTAGTGACTGTTTATAGCTTGTGCGCCAGGCATTTAATTCAATTTTGCTCGAGTCGGCTGAGCAGTGGCACCTCTTTGACCCACTGATAGGCAGTGTGAGAAACTCGCATTGCCCTCAGCCCAACTCCATAGCTCTCAGTCGTGGCTCGTTATAAACACCGTTTATAACAAGCCAAGATTGAGATATTTGGCACTGAGCCTAAAGGCATAGCTGGTGTCTCTCAGTGCCAGTTTGCTCGCCCTACCACTTACTATTGTCACCAACCACCACTGAGCAAGAGGGAAAGAGGATGTAAGAGAAAGACAAAAAACAGTGGCAACGAAGAAATCAGGGATGAAAAGGAACCTACGAGAGTGCAATATAGTGGTAGCAGGAGTATATAAGTGGATGAAAGAGACGTGAGGTGAAATAAAGACTAGACAGCCTTGATATTCAGCAATCGCAACATCTGGCAACTACGCCGGCGGGCTTCATATACAAATGTGGGTTCCGACACTTATCCTTTTACAAATTAAATACTGGATGCATTCAAAGTGAGCGCCTGTCTGGCCCAATCGGGCTCAATGCCTATCTGGGTGCAATACATCACAGCTGACATTGCTTATGACGGCTGATGAGTTCAAAAATGGGGTTGAGGTTAGTTTCGGCAGAGCTGAGGAGTCATTCAGAGTGTGGAAGTCATTAGGCTGCCTTATTATCTCAAGAATAAAGGTTGCAAATATCGCAGGTGATCAGCATTTGCCAACATTATGCCCTCTCGGTATGGTCCTATCACCCCTTTGTCAGCGTCCCAGTGAAACTACACCTGCTGGTGTCCCAGCATCAGTGTTTGTGACCCATGTCAGTGTCCCAGTGTCACTTTTCCAATGTCCATATTGATACCCCTGTTTTAGTGTGCACTGCGCCAGTGCCCTAGTGCCACTGCTGATTAGCCTGTGTCACTATTCTAGCGACAGTATCCATTTGCCAGTGCCCCTGTGTCAGTGTCCTTTTGTTAATATCCTTGTGTTGGTGCCCCTTTGGCACTATGTCTATGTCAGTATTGGTGCTCCTTGGAAAAAACATGCTACTGACAGTGTTGATGCCACTTTCTTACTGCTCCTGTTTCATTGTTGGTGCCCCTGTGTCAGTTTTCCTGGTGTTAGCATGACCAGCCTGTGTCAGTGTACTAGCCTTAGTGTTGCACATGCTGTCATAGTTTGCTTATGAACTACCCATACTATCTCACTTCAAGGCACGAATGGGATGGAAGAGCCCTGAGGGTAAAGATGAAAAAGGGATCTGGGGGCACATGCATCAAAGTATCAATTTGCGATTACCAAATAGCGATTTTTAAGGAATTGCTATTTGGTAATCGCAAATGCCTATGCATGTAGGAATTGCAAATAATTTTGCGATTCCTTAACATTCCCTTATAGCAATCCGCAATTTGCGAATCGCTATTAGGTAATGTGACTCCATTCATTCCTATGGGCCTACAGGCCCATTGGAATGAATGGTAATGCATTAGCAATTTTCGATTACCAAATTGGTAATCGGAATTGCAAATGCAAAGGCAAGGGTGCCCGGGAGCCTAAGGCCCCCCTGAAGCACCCCACAAAGAAAGGTAAGTGTGCACATGTAAGGCACACACATGCCCTAGGGGCATGTGTGCGCCACATAGCACTTTGAAAAATGCATTTTTGTGCATTTTTCAAAGTATGCACAAATTACCATCAACTTGAAGTTGATGGTAATTAGCGTTTCCTAAATGCACAGCCGCATTTAGGAAAGGCTACATGCATCGGCAAATAGGGAATCGCAAATTGCGATTCCCTAAATGCATTCTCAATTTTGGTAATCACAAAAAGTTGCGAATACCTAAATTGCGATTGCCAAATGCTTCATGCATGGGAAAAGCCCTTTTTCCATTCGCAAACGGCCCGTTTGCGAATGGAAAAAGGCTTGATGCATGTGCCCCCTGGTGTTTTAAAAACATGGAAGCAGGGTGTTTGGGATACCTTGAAAAAATGTTTTTAAATAACTTTCTTCAAAAATGGGAGAATCAACATGCATTTCAATGTTGCATTCATTACAGTGACGCATCACGGTGATTTTTGTAGGTGCCTATGCAGGAGCAGTTTATTAGTTATGATTAGTGGAAAATGAAAGAAATGGTTCCAAGATTGTTTCAGAATGCAGTGCAGGTCTTTACTTTTAGCATACATAGAGACTGTGTTCAGAATTCAAAGAAGTACGAACATGAGAATAGCTTTTGCTTCCATGTAATGTTGATATGATCCTACCAAACCATGCTGTGCAGATAAAAACCTCAATAAAAAGAGTTTACAAAAAAATGAGAAAAGCTTTTGCTTCCATGTAATGTTGATATGATCCTACCAAACCACGCTGTGCAGATAAAAACCTCAATAAAAAGAGTTTACAAAAAAATGAGAAAAGCTTTTGCTTCCATGTAATGTTGATATGATCCTACCAAACCATGCTGTGCAGATAAAAACCTCAATAAAAAGAGTTTACAAAAAATGAGAAAAGCTTTTGCTTCCATGTAATGTTGATATGATCCTACCAAACCATGCTGTGCAGATAAAAACCTCAATAAAAAGAGTTTACAAAAAAATGAGAAAAGCTTTTGCTTCCATGTAATGTTGATATGATCCTACCAAACCACGCTGTGCAGATAAAAACCTCAATAAAAAGAGTTTACAAAAAAATGAGAAAAGCTTTTGCTTCCATGTAATGTTGATATGATCCTACCAAACCACGCTGTGCAGATAAAAACCTCAATAAAAAGAGTTTACAAAAAAATGAGAAAAGCTTTTGCTTCCATGTAATGTTGATATGATCCTACCAAACCACGCTGTGCAGATAAAAACCTCAATAAAAGAGTTTACAAAAAAATGAGAAAAGCTTTTGCTTCCATGTAATGTTGATATGATCCTACCAAACCACGCTGTGCAGATAAAAACCTCAATAAAAAGAGTTTACAAAAAAAATGAGAAAAGCTTTTGTTTTGAAAGCAATCTTTTGACCTGTTAGCCCTGCCTACTGCCAGTTGCTTTTATGGGCTATGTCCCTGCGCAGTGCACTACTGAAGCACATCACCCAGTGCTCCTGCTAGGTGCATCACTTAGTTTCCAAGGGGCATATTATCAAGAGCGGCGTTAAAATTATCGCCGCTTTAGCGGCAGAAAACTGCCGCTAAAGCGGCGATAATGGGCTTGATAATATGCCCTTGAGAATTCCAATAGAAGCCCAAGTTGACACCAGAACATGGGCTTCTATTGGAATTCTCAAGGGCATATTATCAAGCCCATTATCGCCGCTTTAGCGGCAGTTTTCTGCCGCTAATGCGGCGATAATTTTAACGCCGTTTCTTGATAATATGCCCCTATGTGAGGTACATGAATAGTGTTCCACTTGTGGTGTAGATCCAGGGTTCCCTGCTATACATCACCTGCGCCCCTTGAGCACACCATTTTATGCTCTCGGATGCTCTTTAGCCTACTGTTGTCTTTGGTGCTCTTCACCCTGGGGTCCTGCTGGATAGAGTTCTGTTCGACTGTTGATGGCTGTACAAGGGTGCCTGTTTGTCTGTAAGACTTTGTGAAATGGGCATCTGTCTGTGGGTATGTCTGGGTGTATGTCTGCACAGTCTCCATTTGTATATATCCCACTGTGCTGGTTGGCACTCTACATACACTCTAGAAAAGTCAGGCCTTTTGGCTATGTCAATGCTTGTTTAATAGGAACCTAAATCCTAGTTAATACCTCGCAGCATTCACAGCAATGTTGCCATTGCATCGGGATTCACCACTGAAACCTGTAAGCTACACTGAAGCCACTGAAGGTTACTGAAGGCCCATAGGCCAAACACATTTGAGCTGCTTTAAAATTAGGATGAAATGCTTGTGCCCTGCTGCATGCATTCTGAGCACGTTTTCATGTGAACAAAAATGACATTTTAAAGGCACACAGAATGTAATCATTGTCCTCTTTATTGCGATTTTTCTGTTCTTTTGGTTGTTTAGCTGTATTGCATGTTTGGTATCTGTCTCCTACAGTGTCCCAAAGGCTACTGCCTGGCGGTTTGTGGCATTAAGTGAGAAATCAATAGAAGAGACAAAACTTGCCTGTTTTTATATATTTGTCAATTTGTTGCATTTTGTAATGCCATGAAGCACAAGAATAATGATTTACGGGAATATCCGCAGACAAATGCTGCTCCCAACATGTGACATAATAATGTCCCTGGTGAGAAAGCACTAGACTGTTTTGGCTCCTCGCTGTTGCCGTTGATAGTGCACCGCTTGTCACCCATCCAGGAAATCACCTGTGATTGACAGTATCGCCGAGATGACAAAGGCACACAGATGTCTTACCTCAAAGAGTGGTCTTAGAGAACCTCTTTCAAAGCTTTGCTTGGCTAACTCTTGAAACTTTCTCGTTCCCCTGGAAACCGGGCCCAGGCTCAACGAGTTAAGCGCAGATGTTTGTATAATTTAAAAGTGCCGTCGTATGTTCTAATTCTATCGTGAACGTCTCATTCATTTACAATTTCTGTTTATCTCCCCTCGGTACTGCAAACTGAATTAAGGCTGTCTCTGCCAGGCCTCGACTCTTTTCCTTGCCTTTGTCTCAAGTGTTTATACATTCTCATTCTCTCTAACGGAGGGAGCTAGCTGAGAACGGGTTATCGAAATGTGGGGCATATTAGCAAGACCCACGTTAAAATTATCGCCGTTTTAGCGGCAGGAAACTGCCGCTAAAACGGCGATAATGGGCTTGCTAATATGCGTTATGGAATTCCAATAGAAGCCCAGGTTAGATGTGCAGGACATCTAACCTGGGCTTCTATTGGAATTCCATAGCGCATATTAGCAAGCCCATTATCGCCGTTTTAGCGGCAGTTTCATGCCGCTAAAACGGCGATAATTTTTACGTGGGTTTTGCTAATATGCCCCTGTATTTTTTGCAGGTTTTGCCCATGTGCATACTTCTGGGACACAGCCTTTGACACACAGGGCGTGAGGTAAGCACTGTCACTGGAGGCCGAGACAGGTAAAGGTCTGGGGGCTAGATAAGAGGCACAGGGGCATATTATCAAGGGCAATATCGCCACTTTTGCGGCAATTTTTGCCGAAAAAGCGGCGATATTTTTATCACCCTATTAACAAGCTTGCGCTAACAGGCTTTAGCGCAGGATTACAGGCGTTAGCTGTCGTTTTTTTCCCACTTTGCATGTCAGCGATATATATCGCTAATGACATGCAAAGTAGGCGTTCCTGACTAACACGTCATGGAAACACTCGCAGACACATCTTCGCTCTATTATCAACGTGGCCCCAGAACCGCGAAGCGATTAAAAAAGCAGCACTAACTGCGGTTATCGCAGGTATTGAACGTCTGCTTTTGAATCGACTTAGCTATACTGATAATGGGAGGTGGATTGACTGGTTAGGTCCACACTCCCCTATCAGCAAGCTTCTCCATAGCGCTGTGAAATCATCGCTGGATTTCACGCGCTATTTCTGTTTCCCGCCGTCTATCGCTGGAATTACATCGCCTGTTAGCAAAGCGTTGATAATACGCCGCTAACACAGCGATGTAATTCAGCGATAGACGGCGATAAACAGAAACGCGCTAAGTGCGCTTAGCGATGTTTATCGCTATTCTTTGATAATATGCCCCACAGTCCCTACTCACGAAAGTGGGAGCAGAGGGATGACTTGCAACTCTGACCCGTTATACACATACAGACAGCAGGGGTAATGTATGGTTGCAAGTATCCAAGGGAAGCGCTTTCGAACATCTTGCCACATTAGAATCCAAGCCACCACCTTATCCGCGAAAGAAAAGAACGAAATCTTATTTTTTGTAATTGTATGATCAATAATTATATCTATGAAGAGTGACAACAGTTCCTTCAATGAAACTTGATTCACAAGGAAAGGCAGACCAAAACTACTAGCAGTGTCTAGACATAAGAACGTCTGCTGTGTTGACAGGTCCTAGAGTCACTGTCACGCACCTCTGGGCCTCATTCCCACAATCCAACAACCTACTGAACATCAGCTGACATTTGGGAAAAAACAGGAGTCTCATAACGTCCTCTTAAAATGCAACAGATGACCACAACACTCACCACGTGCAAGCTTTGCCTCCATCACATGCCCAGCCAAGACTGGATGAAATGTCTGTCATTATAAATGCAGAAGTATTCCCGTTTCCTGCACTTGCACTCCTTCGGTGTGGTGACACAGCTAGTTGGTAATATTTGTAGCAGTCTTACACTATAGGAGAGAGTCTTTTTTTTTGTTGTTGCAGTTTTATATAGCGGGAACTCGACCCGAAGGTATTGGAGCGCTTTACATGAGCACCAGTTACCTTACACAAGGACACATTCATTTTTAGGTCTCGCCTACGCAGCGCGCATGCGCTGCATAGGAGAGACCTTTAGCGATCGGCACAGCTTTGGGGGCAAAAACGTGCACGCGTTGCATTGCTTGCAATGGCAACGCGTGCACGTCTGGCGATTCCCTTGCGGGAGCGCGCGGCGCCATATGGTGGCGCCATATGGTCGCAATCATCGTGCCTTGCTGCACGCTCCCGCAAGGGAATCGCGCAGGCCCCCTCCCCCTGCTGCCGCACGAGGCGCGCGCTTGTACTGTTTTTTTTTATTATTTCATTTAGCGGCCGTGCGGCGTTGCTTTTACGGCCGCGCGGCCAATGCTTGTTTTTTTTGTAAGGTGTTTTATTTCCTTTATAGATGTTCTATCTGAGGACATCACAAATGGAAACAATACAGGATGCATACACTCTAAAATGCTGTGAACGGTAGAGGCTGCTTTGCTTGCCACACATATTGGGTAGATCGTTGAGACTTCAAATAAAAGTAATCCGAAAAGTTTCTGAATAGGAAGTGCTCACAAGTGTGACCCGACACGTTCTTTGTTAAGACTTCCAAGTACACGTGACCCTATTCAAACATTCCACAGCGAGTGCTCCAATGAAGGAGCTTCGGGTCGAAGACAGAGCATAAATGTACTAATGTCATCCTTATATGAATGCTTTAAAGTTACAGAAAAACACAATTTGTATAGAAATATGGAACAAAATAGTATATTTTGTGAGACTGTCACAAAATAGCAGTATGAACTGCTTAAAATGCAGAATAAAAGAATCGAAGACCCCATTTGGGCTGGGCAGAATCACTCCTTCCCAGTGTTTCGAGAAGAGAAACAAACCGCACGTGGAGCGCTTCCTCCGTATTCTCGGGAACTTGTGTGTGCTGTGAGGTGTGAATCACTGCTGTTAAAAAGTTATAACCGAGTATGGGTAAATTTAGAGACGTATTTTTAATAACCGCGAAAGAGGTTTCAAGTAACGAGCGGTCACGTGATTCAAATAAACACTGAATGTGACACGAGGCTGCGTGGTACACATGAGGAGGGGATTGCAGTCCGGTCACGGAGAGCCTTGTTCGGGGATATCCCATGTACCCTAATATCCAATTGTGTTGACAATCGGGTTAAGTACACAGTATCCACAATTTGGAAAACTCATTACTTATTATAATCCACGAGAATTTGCGTTTTTTGCTGTTTTATATAGCGCGAACTCGACCAGAAGGTATCGGAGTGCTTCAGATGAGCACCATTACACAAGGACGCATTCATTTTTGGTAGGCACGGGGACATTAAGTGATTTGCCCCGAATCACAGGATCTTGAGCCCACGCCGACCACTCGAATCTGGTTCCCCACCTCCAAAGTCGGCAGCTCTGAATGAATGTTGACCTCGTCACTTTTACTGAAATACTTCGTATTTTATATTTTTATTTATAACCTAGGAAGGCAGATGTGCTCTGATAGTAGAACGTGGTATTGCAATCCAGCCGCTCCTGTGCAGTGTACACAAGGGGGAGGGTGGAGACATGCACTACGTACAGGTTTGAGTTGCAGGACAGACATTGCCTTTTTCAGATGGGGGCGCCTTCACTCACCACGCATACACGGATGGGGGCGAGGGGGCAGGTTAACAGTTATAAAGTGCCTCGCAGATTGCTGGTGTGGGGGAGGGACGCTTATTTATTTATTTATTTATGCGTTTTAGGTCTCGGCCTGCACCAGCGCTTGCGCTGGTCTGGCCGAGTTTTAGTAAGCGGGTTTTGGAAGTGCAAACCCACTGGCTTTCGGCTGGCGACCAGCTTGCGTTCACGATGGCGTGCACGCGCGCAGCTGCCATCTGGGTTTCCTATCTCTTCCTCATTTCCTCGTCATGGCTCATTAACTCTCTGGACTCTGATGTTTCAATCGCAGCAGCAGCTCACATTACCAACTGAGGGCCCTGGACTACAGTCACATGAAAAACAACAGCGATTAGCATTGAAATGCAAGCTTTTTTTGTCTAGTTAGAAATATTGCTTCAGTGGGTTGATTTCACCTTATATCGCTATTTGTTTTATATTGGGAGTCACAGCCTAATTACCAGTATTTTTGTCTCACTCTGTTTTTTTAAAAATATTTATTCGCGCAAAGCACAAAGCTATATTTAAGGTTACTTTTTCCGCGTCACTTCTTCACTCTATTTAAACTTCACACCCCCCACTCTTATTGTCTCTCTCCTTCTCTCTCGCTCCCCTCTCTAATTCTCTCTCTACTTAATTAACTCTCCCTCTCTATCTTTTTTAGCCTTTCATTCTCTCTCACCCCTTTATCTGTTTCTCTTTCAAACTCCTTCATTCACTCTCTCTCCCTTCTTTCTCTCTCTCTCTATCCCACTCCACTCTTTATTCTATGTACACCCTTTCTCTCTCTTCTCTCTCACCACCCTCTCTAATTGGGCATTATATCTTCACTCTATCTCTCACTCGGCAACACCACAGCATCACTCAGCATCACCACAGCATCACTCAGCGCAACCACAGCATCAATCAGAGCCAGCACAGCATCAATCAGAGCCAGCACAGCATCACTCAGCACCAACACAACAAATCTCAACGCCATCACAGCATCACTCAATGCCATCACAGCATCACTCAGTGCAACCACAGCATCACTCAGTGCAACCACAGCATTACTCAGCACAACCACAGCATCACTTAGCGCCACACAGCATCACTTAGCGCCACAACAGCATTACTCAGCAGCACCACAACATCACTCCGCGCCACCATAGCTTCACTCAGCGACACCACATCATCACTCAGCGACACCACATCATCACTCAGGGCCAACACTGCATCACTCAGCACCACCACAGGATCACTCAGCACCACCACAGGATGACTCAGCACCACCACAGCATCGCTCAGCACCACCACAGCATCGCTCAGCACCACCACAGCATCGCTCAGCACCACCACAGCATCTCTCAGCACCACCACAGCATCGCTCAGCACCACCACAGCATCGCTCAGCACCACCACAGCATCGCTCATCACCACCACAGCATCGCTCATCGCCACCACAGCATCACTCAGCGCCACCACAGCATCACTCAGCGCCACAACAGCATCACAGCGCCACAACAGCATCACTCAGGGCCGCCACAGCATCACTCAGGGCCACCACAGCATCACTCAGGGCCACCACAGCATCACTCAGGGCCACCACAGCATCACTCGGGGCCACCACAGCATCACTCAGGTCCACAAGAGCATCACTCAGCACCACCACAGCATCACTCACCACCACCATAGCATCACTCAGGGTCACCACAGCATCACTCAGGGCCACCACAGCATCACTAGGCGCCACAACAATATCACTCGGCGCCACCACAGCATCACTCGGCGCCACCACAGCATCACTCAGCGCCACCACAGCATCACTCAGCGCCACCACAGCATCACTCAGCGCCACCACAGCATCACTCAGCGTCGCCACAGCATCACTCAGCGCCGCCACAGCATCACTCAGCACCGCCACAGCATCGTTCAGGGCCACCACAGCATAGCTCAGCACCACCACAGCATCGCTCAGCACCGCCACAGCATCGTTCAGGGCCACCACAGCATCGCTCAGCACCACCACAGCATCGCTCAGCACCACCACAGCATCATTCAGCACCACCACAGCATCATTCAGCACCACCACAGCATCACTCAGGGCCACCACAGCATCACTCAGCACCACCACAGCATCACTCAGCGCCAAGACAATATCACTCAGCACCACCACAGCATCACTCAGCGCCAAGACAATATCACTCAGCACCACCACAGCATCACTCAGCACCACAGCAGTATCACTCAGCAAGACCTGAGTATCATTCAGCATCACCTCAGCATCGTCTCCGCAACAGTCACCACCACCACCACTACCACCTCAGCATCACTCAGCACCACCTCAGCCTGCTGTCGGAATCTGGCATCTGTTGATTCTCCCCTAGCGTCTGGCTGCTGCTAGTGTTATAATACAGGTACTAGTTCCCAACCTTCACCCTCCGATTGTTTATGCCCCTCAAAAAAAAAAGCTTTAACAAACAACCATTGCAATAGGCAGAAACAAGTTGCCAGCATTGCAAGAACAAAAGAAAACTGAGGACATTTTTTATTGTAAATACTTTTTTTAATATGGTCGTTCAGTTTTACATAATGCCTTCTTGGTCATATATAAAGTAACAAAAATGCTTCTGACACTTTTTTATTATAACTTTTCAGCATGCTGCACAGCAGCCACACTTCTCTACAGCACAGCTTGAAGACATTGGCAAAGTCAATAGCTCTGGCTAAACACTTATAAGGCCCCAAAGGCGAGACCTATTGGCTATGCCAATGCTTGTTTAGGTAGGCACGGGGAGATTAAGTGATCTGCCCAGAACCACAGGATGTGGAGTCGACCCCGAGGCTCGAACCTTGGTTTCCCAGCTCCAAAGTCGGCAGCCTAGCCGTGAGACCACATCATCTCCCGAGTCTTCAATCTTGATGTGAATTGCGCTGAACTCCGACACGTACAATGTGAGGCCCAAGCATTCGTAGCTTGAACGCTCTAACTTCTTTCTCACAGTATTCATGACTTTTAAGTGTAAACACAGTAACACTATGCATCTCTTAGCTACCAGCAGATCTACCTCCATTAACCTCCAAGCACTATTCCCCTTCTTTTTTTGTTTAAATCTGTTTTATTGTTTTTCCAAATATCGGTAAGCACATTTATGGTACATACAGCATTAGCATCGCTTGTACAATATGTTAATAACATGGTAGACCGTATCCATGTACGTAAAGCCACCCACAGTATCATAATGCAGAGTATAATAGTACAATGCTAGTATGTATGCAATAATTTCCATTAGAGAACACTTGCAGATACTCCAGGCGTCAAGAGGTTTTCATTACAGATCTAGACAATGTTTACTGCCAACCAACATAATATAACTTGAACGTGTTATGCAGCTATCCAAAAAAAACAAAAAACAAAAGGCAGGGGGGATAGAAAAGAAAACATCTCATTCCAATCGACCAATCTCCTCTCTCTAATGCTACGTGTTTTCAGCCAGGTGAGTATAGGCTCCCATAGCAGTGGCTACTACCAATGCATGCGAAAGGATGTCCTCGTTGTCAGGAGGCATGATAAGGGCCCTGTTCCCAACAGCGGCATCTCCATCAGAATGGGAGCTGTGAGCCAATGGGTCAGCAAGCATTTCAGACTATTTCCCTTCTGTATATCTAGCAGACTAAACCTATAAGTTGCTGTTGTACATTCCATACCTTGCCTGATGAAGGTCTTTAAATAGTTTTTATTGAAAACTGAACTTTTCAAACCTGCTGATATCTAGGTTTCACTCACGAAAGGTGTTTTGCATGTGCTGCTTGCAACACTATGCTCACACTCCTAGTGCAGATAACCACCTGCGTAACACATGCGGACATGCCGTACATTGTCTAGGCCTCTTGCACTACACTAAAACCCAACACTATGATCTGTCACTTCAACCAACACCCTTATTCCATCCAGGCGCTATAGCAGAATAACTATTCACCTGACCTCCTCAAAAGTGCTGTGGGGCTTCAACAAATGGCGGGGAAACGCTATAGGAATGCTGAAGTAGTATACTAAATAGTACTACTCACAATCAGACTCCAATACTCCTTGTGAACAACCAAACCAGACTTTCTTCTTCAAGATGTTCAGTGTTGTAAAGTAATCACAAGAGGATACTCAGTTCTCTACAAAACACCTAAATAAATAAAGAAATTAGAAACTGGTCACATGCCCCCTTCCCGAAGTCCGTTATAATTGGATCTTTCATATGAAGCATGTATGTGTTCCATGTCTGCCATTGCATCATACACGCCACCCTGACTGTGCAGTTAAAAAATTTCAAATCACTACTGAAACTAAGTATGTTTCTTTTAATATTGATGGAACCCTTATTGTTGAATTCCCACCCCCTGCTCCATCATGCACGGCGAGTTTGCAATCTAGGCTTCTATCGCTCTCCTGTGTGCGGCATCAGGGTAAGTGCTGCATCAGGGTAAGTGCTTCATCAGGGTAAGTGTGCACCAGGGTAAGTGCCTCATCAGGGTAAGTGTCGCATCAGGGTAAGTGCTGCATCAGGGTAAGTGCTTCATCAGGGTAAGTGTGCACCAGGGTAAGTGCTTCATCAGGGTAAGTGTCGCATCAGGGTAAGTGCTGCATCAGGGTAAGTGCTGCGCAGGGCCCACACAGGCTAGTTACATTCTTTCAGAGTTAGCTCCCTACACTGTATTGAAAAATAGTGCATTGTCTTCTGGAAAAGATTACAAAATCAAAGCTATTACACGTTTCACTGCCCATATCGATTAGCACACTTGACGTGGAATACCCTCATCACAAGCAGGCTTTCATGTTCTGCAAGCACTTTTCAAATAAGTAAGTCATAGACCGGGTCTAGGGTGGGTGCCATGAAACATCTCAAAGCGGAGAGAAATATGGAAAGGCAACCACGGTATAAATGGTTTTTACCTCGCATATACTTCTTCCCCCCTTTCCAAATCTTAAGGATGATCACACTGGGTCAGAGAGTCATGGACACTGCTTTGCTCCCTACAATAGAAGCAGACGAATGACCAGAGGACTCACCCCACCTATTTCAATCAAATAAGTTGGCAGAAGAATAGCCGTCATAAAGTACATTGTGTCCCGTGTCACTGGGGACTTGAGCTTGAGGGGCCCACTGCACCCTCATGGTGGCTCTCTTTATCTACACTTCTGGAGTGTATAGGAACCCATTTGAATTGATTGCTTTAGAACCCATGGCACCCATGGCCATATTTGCGGTCTTGCTACTCAATCAATCAATCAGGGAATTGTAAGCGCGCTACTCACCGGTGAGGGTCTCAAGGCGCTGAGGGGGGGAGGGGAGGGGGGTCCGCAGATCTGTTTAGCCAAAGAGCCAGGTCTTGAGGGTCTTCCTGAAGGTGTTCAGGGAGGGGGCGCGTCTGATGTCTGCCGGTAGCTCGTTCCAGGTCTTGGCTGCAATGTGAGAGAAGGATCTTCTGCCTGCTCTGGCTCTGTGTATGCGCGGGGTTTCGGCCAGTGCGAGGTTGGAAGATCGGAGGTTTCTTTTGGGTACGTGGAAGTTGATTCTGTCGTTGAGGTATTTGGGTCCGTTGTTGTGTAGGCATTTGTAGGCGTGAGTGAGGATTTTGAAAGTGACTCTTTTCTCCACGGGGAGCCAGTGGAGACTTCGTAGGTGTTGGCTGATGTGTTCGTGTCAGGGGATGCCGAGGACGAGTCTGGCGGCGGTGTTCTGTATTGTCTGGAGTTTGCGGAGTAGGGACTTGTTGATGCCGGCGTAGAGTGCGCTTCCATAGTCCAGTCTGCTGGTGATGGGTGCGTGGGTGACTGTCTTCCTTGACTCAGGGGGGATCCACTTGAAGGTCTTGCGGAGGATGCAGAGGGTGTTGAAGCAGCTGGAGGTGACGGCGTTGACCTGTCGGTTCATGGTGAGTGATGAGTCGAGTACGATGCCGAGGTTCTTGGCGTGGTCTGAGGGGGTAGGTGGGCTTCCGAGGGCAGTCGGCCACCAGGTGCTGTCCCATGCAGAAGGGGTGGTACAGAGGACGAGGCCTTCTGTCTTCTCGGCGTTGAGCTACTAACACCTCTAGTTGTCTGTCACAGATCTACTTAGAGTGGACCATGGCTCAGCCCCTTGCTCGTGATTGGATGGCTAATATATTTCAGCCTCTTGCTCATAATTGGATGGCTTGCTTGTCTATTTCAGTCCCTTGCTCATGATTGGATGGCTTACTTGTCTATTTAAGTCCCTTGCTCATGATTGGATGGCTTACCAGTCTATTTCAGCTCCTTGCTCTTGATTTGATGGCTTTCGTCCCTGTTCTTATGTTTGTCCCACCAAGGAGCGTTTTGGTTTCATCTTCTTTAGAGTCAACACTCCCACATCAGTGCTTAATTTGAGCCGGTGGTTTCCGGTGCTGGCACCGGCACTTAATTGTCAACACTGGCACTTTTGACAGTCTGGCACAAGGTGGGGCTGTCAGGCTAATTTAGGGATGACAACAACAGTTAATTATTAGTTCAATGTACATTAAAAGTGACTATTACCTGCCGCCCAAGCCATTCTTATATCTTTGGGGGCCTGAAATAGTCCGAATTGTCACACTTGTAGGAGTGCGATGGTTAGTAGTTGTGTTGTTATTGTCATGGCAGAATGGGTGGGGCAATGCGTGGTGCAAGCTGCAGTGGCCTCTTGACGAGAGCCCTGGCACTTATTTCTTACAAATTAAGCACTGTCCCACATTGAAGAATTGCAGGGAATCAGCTGTGTGTGCTGACAATTCTCTCCTCCTTCGCTACAGCTCATTACACACATAAAGTGACGACGTTCTTTTCTGTGTGGAGAACACCGCGTTCCTGTCAAAGCCTGTGACTGATTTCACAGTAATGCCTCTGTTGATTGTGACCTAGGGTCACACTGCTTGGACATGATGGTACATAGCTCCACGAGTCAAACTCAAGGGCAAATGCGCTTTGGTAATGATCAGACCCGGAGAGCCGAGGACAGGCTCTGCCTTTTAGTATCCTTTACTGATAACATCCATTGACCGTGTAGTGAGTCAGTTGAAGCGTTGTTGCCGCGGTTCACTCTGGGCCGGCTTCGGTTTCAGCATTGAATTCTGTTCTCAGTGTGTTCTGTGGAAAGCAGGCCAGGACGCCCTGACGCTTCAGATCTGTATGGATTAGCACACCCATTGTCAGAAAAAAAGCTTTAAATGTTATGCTAGCCCACAGTACTTTTGGTGAAATGTCCTGTGTGCGCTGGCAGGGTTCCGGAGTCAGGCATTCTTTTTTTGTGTCTGGTGATGTCAGTCTCGGTTTCTGAGTTTAACTGTACAGAAAGCACGCGGGCCGGGAGGCGCAGCAGGACCGATGAGGGACCGCGACAAACCCCCACTGGGGGGTAGGAACCGAGAGCGGGCAGCAGCTGCGCCAGGAAAAACGATGGGCGCCGATAGGTCAGCTTGGTTTGAAGCGACCAATTGGTGAAAGGCCCCCCCGGGTGCACCACAGGGTTATAAGGGAGTGGGGGGCCCATTGAAGAGAACATGTGCCTTTGCCGTTACAGGTGTGGGTGGGTGGGCTAATGGCGATGGCACATGTTCCCTTCAATATGGACATGGTGATATTCAATTTCTTCCTTGACATTTCTACTGCTGCGTTATCCAAAGCCCCCCTCCATATGACTCGTGGTAGAATCCCAGACTATACTAGCTCTGCTGGTCTGATGAGTCTGGCAACAGTTGTCAGGCCAGCTATCATGGCCCAATTAAATCCCTACGCCCAGGTCGGCTAAGTCATTCTCTCCCAGATGCACCACTAATGCATCAGGTTTCCCTCCGCGCTTTACTGCATCTTGAACGGTAGGCAGCAGGTGTTCCCATCGCATCCCGGCTTGCTTATCCAGGAGACCTTTGTGTTGCGCAGCCACATTCCTTCGTTATTCCTTTGCGCCGCCACCCACCACTGTACCTTGGCGAAGAACGAGTGTCCCAGGATCCACACCCTGCATGCCTGACCGAGGGAGCCTCTTGTGGTAGAAACCTTAGTTTAAGTTGGGTCAGATGTAGCCCCGAAAGGCCCCGATGTCCACTAGCCTATCTGTCTTATGCGCTCTGCCTCCAGGCCGCTGACTGCAGCCGTCGTCGCGGCGCCAATGTGAAACAAATGTGGAGCGAATTCTTTCAGTGGCAGTCCTGCTGTGCTAATGACCATTCTAAGGACAGCATTAAATTGAAAGCGGCTAAGGTATGAGCCGTCCTCATGACAGAAAAGCAGCTGTTCACCCTGGGCTTGGTTCTTTAAGTAATCGCGTATGCAGCAAACGGGGCAGCACTCGCTGTTCGCTAGGCAATGCAGGTGTGTGTGTGCTTGTCTCTGTCCTCTTGGTCTGTGTTGGAAAGTGGATTATTAGTAGGGGCAAATGTATATCTGCCATTGGCAATAAGGCCACTAACACATGATAGGACTCAGCATAGGTCTTATAAAATTATTCCCATGCTCAACCCTTGGTAGCTTGGCTGCGAGCAGGCAGGCTTAAGTTCAAAGACAGGTATGTAAAGCATTTAAAAACACCAATTCAGTAAATAATTAAGACACAATGCATAATAAAAATCCAACACCAATTTATAAAAATAGGAAATATTTTTATCTTTAAAATGACACCAAAACAACAATGTAGGGAACCGGAGATATGAATTTTTAAAGATTTATCACTTTATAGCACTTAGAAACCTATAGCACCTTATTGGGATATCTGGTCGCGATAGACCGGCTCAAAGTCAAAGTCAAAGTTTCAGGCCGACCGCGATGGAGCCCTGAGCGGCTACCCCTCGCGGTAGCTCCCGGTCACAGTTTTTACCTTTGGACTTAGAAACTTATCTGGAGCTTTTTCTCATGGGGTCCCTCGATGCTCTTCACCAGGCCGGATTCGGTGAGGGTTCGCCGGCCTCGGATTTCTTCTACTCCCGGTCAAACTCTGGAAGCTGGACCTACGGAGCTTTCAGCGGGACGAACCTGGATGGCTTGGCCGGCTCGCGGTTGAAGGCAGGCGGCTTGGCTGACCAGGTTGAGTCGGTCCCCCTATGGAGCATTTTTTCAAAGTTGCTCCAAACTCCTGGAACTTCTTCCTGAAGTTCCCCAAAGGGTCCCAAAGTGTCTCAAACTCACTCCAAGGGTCTGGAAGCTACAAGATGGTCCCTGAAAGTTGAGGACTTCAGTTCCCACAATCCACTTGGACAAAACTCTTACAAATCCACTGGTAGTTTTCCAGGTTGAGGATTCTTGGTGGTGATGATCCAGGTGAGCTCTGTTAACCTGTAGCTTGCAGGGAGTCCACTCTTTAGTCTTTTTCACAGCAAGGTAGTCCACAGGG
The DNA here is from genome assembly GCA_963921515.1 of Calotriton arnoldi. NCBI lineage: Eukaryota > Metazoa > Chordata > Amphibia > Caudata > Salamandridae > Calotriton > Calotriton arnoldi. Next base: position 993,386 of record CAWUFW010005177.1, read on the forward strand.
CTGTAGTTCCAGATGGTGCAGTCCTCCGAGGGCAGGCCTTAGCAATTGCACATCCAACTTCTCAGCATGGCACAACGTCTTGCTTTCTTAAGTTTCAAGCAGCAGATCTGAGGGGCTCTGACCTTCTCAGATACTTATTCCAAGTTCTCTGGGTCAAGCAGGAGGTCACTCCTGACCAATGGGGGCAGGGTAACTCCCCAAAGATATGACCACATCCTGTAGAGTGTGGCATTATTTTGTCCCAGAGTGCATCAAATCTTCCAAATTGTTAAGAGCGGGCTAAACATACCCATAGGATGGCTATTTCCATAGTCTCTCCCCCTTGCATCTGCTCATTCCTTCCTTAACCTAGCATCTGGCTTGGGGTCAAAAGTTTAGAGTTGTAAATGACACTGGTTTCTTCCCTCCCCTTTGAAGACCATGGTTTTCGACTCCTCCCCCTGCCCTGGCATTCCTGTGGAAGAGCTGGGTAACCCCAGGGCTCTTTATCACCTCTTCAAAGCAGCCTGGCTAATCCACTTCACGCTGACCAATCAGGACAGACCCCTGGAAGGCTGAATCTGGACCTACAAACAAGAAAGTCTGATAACTTCTTGTCTGTACATTTTAGGAGAAATTCAACAATATCATATTGTTGGATTTATCACTACCATTCTGGGACCATTCTGGGAAGCCTTTGAATGGAAGTTCTATCATTCTCCTATCAGGAGTTATTAGTTAATAACTTCTTGCCATGTTAACCTATGTGGCATGGGATATGCAATGGGAAAAATGACTTGGGCCATTTTTCCAGCACCAGGACTTACAAAAACATATATTATAAGTACTCCGCCCATATCTACAGGACCCCCACCCCATGGATCACTTAGGGGAGATTTTAGGGGTTCTGAATCTGTAGAAATATTGCAGATCCTCCCTCCCCAGTGCTCCTAGCATCAAAGTCGAATTTGGGCAGCACTTTATCACAATGTGGGGAGTGAAATGTGAAATTTCACTTAACCCAGGGCATACAAAACTCATTTTTATAAGGGTCCACCTTATAAATACCTGACCCCTACCCCTGGGACACCCAGGGGAGACCCTGGGGGTTCCTAATATGCCAAAACATTGTAGGTTATCCATTTTTAAGTGCCCCAAACACCAAAGTCGAGTTTGGGCACAATTTACTTTTTAAAAGCAGTCATGGAACCCAGGGCTGCTTTTAAACTGACCTCAGGCTTCAGCAGTGCACGCATGCAAGTGCAGAAAAGGCTGCTGGTCTGCAAACTGCCAAGCCCTACTATATACCAGGGACTGAAAGGTAGTTTCAATCCCCCTGCCCTATTATGTACTAGGGTCTTATAGGGTAGGTCATGCCAATCACAGGGGTACCCCAACCCATAGTGTACCCTAATGTATGTAGGTGTTTTCACTGTATTCTAAATGTGTCTCTTTCAGCATAGCACTGGCCCTGGGCCTGGTTAGGCAGAGCCCAGGGTCAGTCAAAGTCAGTTACCACCAGTACCAGTCAGCAAAAAGTTGGGGGGTGCCCAGGGCACAGGATGACTTTGCAACATAGCCCCCCCCAAACGAAAGGTGATGGGTTACTAATCTACACCCTGGTAGTCCTCATCAGCTAAGTGGAAAAACCTGGAAAGTCCAACCCCAGGTCTGTGTTCCACTGTAAAGTCCATTCCCTGTAGGGAAATGGACCACCTTAACAGCTTGGGATTCTCCCCTCTCATCTGCATGGTCCATCTGAGAGGCCTGTGGTGAGTTTGAACACAAAAGTGAGTTCCAAACAAATATGGTCTCAACTTTTTCAGGGGCCAAACCACAGCAAAAGCCTCTCTCTCAATGGGCCTCTTCTTAGAAGTGAGTTCTGTTAGGAGCCCCACAATGGTCCCATAATTTTGAACAAACCTTCTATAATACCCTGTCAGTCCAAGGAATGCCCTGACCTGAGTCTGGGTAACAGGAGCTGTCCAATCAAAAATAGTTTAGATTTTAGCTTGGAGAGGCTGTACATGGCCCCCACCTACCAGGTGGCCCAGGTACACCACAGAACTCTGCCCTATTTGGCACTTACTTGCCTTATTAGTCAGGCCTGCCTGCTGCATGGCCTGAAGTACTTCCCTTAGGTGGCTTAAGTGATCCCCCCAGGTAGAACTGTATACAGCTATATCATCCATATAAGCTGCACTGAACTGTTCCAACCCAGACAAGACCCTGTTCACCAACCTTTGGAAGGTGGCAGGTGCATTCTTTAAGCCAAAGGGCATTACCTTGAACTGATAATGTCCCTCTGGTGTGGTAAATGCTGACCTCTCCTTTGCTCCATCAGTGAGGGCAATCTGCCAGTAACCTCAAGTCAAATCAAATGGACTCAGGTACTTAGCAGCCCCTAACCTGTCAATGAGCTCATCAGCTCTAGGTATAGGGTGAGCATCAGTCTTTGTGACTGCATTCAATCCTCTGTAGTCCACACAGAACCTTAACTCCTTGGGTCCCCCCTGAGGATTAGGTTTAGGTACCAGCACCACTGGACTGGCCCATGGACTCTCAGACGGTTCAATTACCCCCAATTCCAGCATCTTAGCAACCTCAGCTTTGATGCTGGCTCTGACATGGTCAGACAACCTGTACAGTTTATTTTTGACAGGTAGGCTGTCACCAGTGTCAATGTGGTGCATTGGGTCAAAGAGAACAGGCCAGCAAACTGCTCCAGCACTAGCTTACAGTCTCTGTGCTGCTGGTCTGTCAACTTGGGAGAGAGTACAACCCCCTCCACTGACCCATCTTGCACATTAGTGGAGAGGAGGTCGGGCACAGGCTCAGTTTCCTCCTCCAAACCCTCATCAGTGACCGGTAACATGGTCATGTCTGCCCTGTCATGGTGGGGTTTCAATCTATTCACATGCAGGACCCTATGAGAGTTCCTGGGGGTGCCAAGGTCAACCAAATAGGTAACCTCACCCTTCTTTTCTAAGATTGGATAGGGCCCACTGCACTTGTCATGGAGGGCCCTGGGAGCCACAGGCTCCAACACCCACAACAATTGTCCTGGAGTATACTTAAGCATAGTAGCCTTCTGATCATACCAGTGCTTCATGAGCTCCTGGCTGGCCTCGAGTTTTCTATTTGCCTTGTACATGTACTCTGCCATTCTAGATCTCAGGCCTAGCACATAGTCAAGCACATTGTCCTTTGTTTCTTTAAGAGGCTTCTCTAAAGACTCTCTCAGCAGGCTCAATGGCCCCCTCACAGGGTGTCCAAACAACAACTCAAAGGGACTGAAACCAACCCCTTTCTGTGGCACCTCCCTGTAAGCAAACAGTAAGCATGGGAGGAGAACATCCCATCTCCTCCTGAGTTTCTCTGACAACCCATTTATCATGCCCTCCAGGGTTTTGTTGAATCTCTCAACAAGACCATTTGCTTGTGGGTGATAGGGGGTGGTGAACTTGTAGTTGACACCACACTCATCCCACATAGCAGTCAGATAGCTGGACAGGAAGTTCGTGCCCCTATCTGATGCCACCTCTTTTGGAAAACCCACTCTGGTGAACACACCAAGCAGTGCTCTAGCCACTGCAGGAGCATCAATGGTTCTAAGAGAGATTGCTTCAGGGTACCTAGTGGCATGGTCCACTACCATTAAGATATACTTATTCCCTGATGCAGTAGGTGGGTCCAGGGGACCAACAATGTCCATCCCCACCCTTTCAAAAGGAACCCCAACCACTGGCAGTGGTATTAGGGGAGGCTTTGTCTTGCCCCCTGCCTTGCCACTGGCCTGACAGGTGACACAGGAGCTGCAAAACTCCTTTACCTTCTCAGACATATGGGGCCAGTAGAAATGGTTCACCAACCGGTTCCATGTCTTTGTCTGTCCCAAATGTCCTGCCAAGGGGATATCATGACCCAAAGTCAGGATGAACTCTCTGTACTTCTGGGGCACCACCAACCTCCTGGTGGCCCCCTCCTTGAGGTTTCTGGCCTCAGTATAATGCAATGTGCAAATGTAAGGGAGATACCCTAATCTTTAGGAAAAGGGATGGGTATGCAAAGCATAAAATAAACAAATTCCCTTTTCTCCTTGATAGAAAAGAAAGAACATACGTTCTAAAATAATACTACCTAAATGGATCATGTATTATGGGCACCTTGTATGAGATATCTTAAACAAAATAGGTATTAAGTCCAACTTACCACATTTGAAATAAGAAACAGAATATATAAATTTATAAAATACTATAAACAGTACTTATTTGTGAACAAGAAAATGTAACCGGCTGTGAAGTGTGAATTTATAAAAACATTTATAAAAACATTTTATTATTAAAAAGTCTTTTAGTTAAAAACTTCATTGTTATGTATTTACAAACATAGTACAAAATCCTAAAAAAACAATTTTTACATTGAAGCATTAATATATCAATACATAACAACAAATTAAAATTCATGAACCAATTTATCCAGGGTTCTAGGAACACTGTCGACGAGGCATTTCGGTGACACTTCACCTTCTTCAGGACAAACAGATTTTTCAAAAAAATATCTGAATAGATAAAAAACATCAAAATGAGACCCTACATACATAGTCGGTGTTTAACGCATATAATACGCAACTAATGTTACACAAATAATACTAATGTCTATGTCATAAACATGCCAATATATAATCCCAGCAATGTGCTTATATCACATGATCACTAAAGATATACCTAACTGATATCTAAAATGGAGATAAGCAAAGGATAAAAACATACCTAATAATATAAATGGAGACACAGGGGCCGATTCCGATCTCGGCCGGTAGTGCTCCGAATCGGATTCGGATTTACCGGATCCGATTCGGAGCCCTGTTTCCCGACCGAATCGTACGCGGGTCCGGCCGAGCGAGTACGATGCAGGCACCCGCGAAATCTCCGACCGACTCGAACGCGGCTTCAACACGCTCCGACCGACTCGCATGGACACGACTCGCACCGCGCTATGGAGAAGTTTCCCGGCCGGGTAAGTACGATGCGCGCCGCGAGCAGTCCGATCGACTCGCGCCGTCCGGCTCGAAAAAGCTGTCGGAGCCGGACTTTGGGGGTCCGCGTCGGACCCCCCTGTACGCATAGGCGCGCGAGTCGCACACAGGGGGGACCCATGGGTCCCCCCTACCTGTGCATGTACGCCGCGATGCGCATGGACGCGTTCACGCTGTAGGGGGCGCCCTTGTCCACCTCGCACCCATTGAGTCAATGGGAGCCCGCGTACGCGTCGTACGACAGGCTCCCACTGCCTTCAATGGGAGTCCGACCGACCCGAGTCCGATTGCATGCGTGCGCATCGTACTCGTTCGGTCGGACTGCTAGGGTCCGATTCTGTCGGAATTCTCTCCGGGTCCGGCTCGGTCGGAGAGAATTCCGGCCCGAATCGGAATCGGCCCCACAATGTCTTGTTATCTCCTGATTTCAATCGTCAAGGTCCCAAAGCAAGTGACCAGATATTCGCATAAAATAAATGCTGTTAAAAGAAAAAATATTCGTACATGGAATGAATCTAAAAGATTTAGAGCTAACTCTATTTTATAAAAACCATCAGAGGAACCCACCTATATCGCTCGTTTTTGATTTAGCTTGATCTCAAGGATGTGGTCCATGTGTTGCACTTCAAGTTTTCACTTTAAAAAAGGGTCTATGATACAAAAAATGAAGCATCCATTACAATAGCTCACCTCCCTCTTGTCTCTTATTAATTAACAATGGAGGGGTTTAGAGACAAAGGCAGACTTCAGCCAAAAAACGTTATATTAATTTATATATATATTTGCTGAAGCTGAAAGACTTTATGGTTGCTCTTGACCAAATTTATACTGGAATGGTGAACCTCAGAGCAATATTTAATCTATTTGTTACTCTGTTCCGTATAACTTATTATTTTCTCAGCAAGAGACATATTGTATTATGAAAAAAGTCTCGAGCTTGCCACATGTTCCCTATTGTCGCTTCATAAGAAGTCATGTATCATCGGAAAATATTAGTTGGCAAAGTATAGTAGAAAATATATTTCAAAATTGATATCAAAATTTACATTACTGGGCAACGGGTAGCGAAACGTCATTCGAACATGCCCCCTACTTAAAACCCGTATCTTACCTGGCAACCCGAACGGTGTTGCCTGTATGTATCCTGCTTTTTCAATCTGCAGTGTACGACGCTGCCTTAGTCAGTTTGAGATAGTGCACAATATTATGGACTGCAACATAATGTCAACATTTATAGTTAAAGATATTTCTTATTATGTGTCTATTAATTGTTATTAAATATATTGATGCTCTCAACTAAATAGCATGTGGTTATCATTTTGTAGTCTCGCAGCGTTTTAAAATGAATCGCCTCCGTTTCTATCTCAAAACGCAGGCTGTTTATTTTATATTACGCTGTGCCTTGTTAACTCCATTGTTTCAGTTAAACACAATATCACGAGATCACATAAGTTATGCGTAGGTCTCTGTGGTTATAAGGACCATAGGCAAACTTAATTAGTGGTGTTTTCGGTATTATGGTGCTGAACTACACATTACTATTTGTTGCTACTTGTAATGCAGCCAGTCTTGAAAAGAAGCTGCTATAAAACTTTAACTCATAAAGTTTGAAACACTTCTAAGCTAAATTACAGGCCCATTTTTTCTAAATTAAATATGTGGGCTAAGCAGAGTCATATTTCAGATATTCCCCTCCGCTTACCTTTAAAATAATGCGTAATCATCACCGCATGCTCTGTTTTCGGATATGCATAAATAGAATGCATGTCGGGAGTCCTACTTTTATGGCGCCTAGACAGGAAGTTACGTCATGAAAGGCCGTTAGGTATTCTAGAATCGGCCGAAAAACAAGGCGGCCATATTTAAAGGGATAATCCAATAGCCAACATATGGATGATACATTACATGACGTACTATTAAGGCAAGTGGGGTTGAAAATCCCACTATTATTAACAATAATTGCTCAATCACATTGGCCAAGCGAAAAAGTGTTTACAAAGGGATTTGCACATTTGTTTGTAAAAAGATATCACCATTACTATCCAAAAAAGTGGTGGCCATATTGGAAAGGATAAAAGCCAATGCCATTAGAATGCCAAAAATAATACTAAACAATTTGGATTATGAGTCCTACACAATTCCCGAAATAGTAATAGAGTGCTTGTTGTTTACAGTACTTAAAATGTAAATAATGAGACGGCGTCCATTACCAAATGGCAGAGAAGATAGAGAATGGTTAAATCAACCTTTCCCATTCCTCTTTGCTATTCAAACCATTTTTGAACGTTGTGGAGTTAACAAGGCACAGCGTAATATAAAATAAACAGCCTGCGAGTTGAGATAGAAACGGAGGCGATTAATTTTAAAACGCTGCGAGACTACAAAATGATAACCACATGCTGTTTAGTTGAGAGCATCAATATATTTAATAACAATTAATAGACATAATAATAAAATATCTTTAACTATAAATGTTGACATTATGTTGCAGTCCATAATATCGTGCACTATCTCAAACTGAGTAAGGCAGCGTTGTACACTGCAGATTGAAAAAGCAGGATACATACAGGCAACACCGTTCGGGTTGCCAGGTAAGATACAGGTTTTAAGTAGGGGGCATGTTTGAATGACGTTTCGCTACCCGTTGCCCAGTAATATAAATTTTGATATCAATTTTGAAATATATTTTCTACTATACTTTGCCAACGAATATTTTCCGATGATACATGACTTCTTATGAAGCGACAATAGGGAACATGTGGCAAGCTCGAGACTTTTTTCATAATACAATATGTCTCTTGCTGAGAAAATAATAAGTTATACGGAACAGAGTAACAAATAGATTAAATCTTGCTCTGAGGTTCACCATTCCAGTATAAATTTGGTCAAGGGCAACCATAAAGTCTTTCAGCTTCAGCAAATATATATATAAATTAATATAATGTTTTTTGGCTGAAGTCCGCCTTTTCTCTAAACCCCTCCATTGTTAATTAATAAGAGACAAGAGGGAGGTGAGCTATTGTAATGGATGCTTCATTTTTTGTATCATAGACCCTTTTTTAAAGTGAAAATTTGAAGTGCAACACATGGACCGCATCCTTGAGATCAAGCTTAATCAAAAATGAGCGATATAGGTGGGTTCCTCTGATGGTTTTTATAAAATAGAGTTAGCTCTAAACCTTTTAGATTCATTCAATGTACGAATATTTTTTCTTTTAACAGCATTTATTTTATGCAAAATATCTGGTCACTTGCTTTGGGACCTTGACGATTGAAATCAGGAGATAATAAGACGTTGTGTCTCCATTTATATTATTAGGTATGTTTTTATCCTTTGCTTATCTCCATTTTAGATATCAGTTAGGTATATCTTTAGTGATCATGTGATATAAGCACATTGTTGAGATTATAGATTGGCATGTTTATGACATAGACATTAGTATTATTTTTGTAACATTAGTTGCGTATTATATGCTGTAAACACCGACTATGTATGTAGGGTCTCATTTTGATGTTTTTTATCTATTCAGATATTTTTTTGAAAAATCTGTTTGTCCTGAAGAAGGTGAAGTGTCACCAAAACGCCTCGTCGTCAGTGTTCCTAGAACCCTTGATAAATTGGTTCATGAATTTTAATTTGTTGTTATGTATTGATATATTAATGCTTCAATGTAAAAAAAATTGTTTTATGATTTTGTCATATGTTTGTAAATACATGACAATGAAGTTTTTAACTAAAAGACTTTTTAATAATAAAATGTTTTTATAAATTCACATTACACAGTCGGTTACATTTTCTTGTTCACAAATAAGTACTGTTTATAGTATTTTATAAATTTATATATTCTGTTTCTTATTTCAAATGTGGTAGGTTGGACTTAATACCTATTTTGTTTAAGATATCTCATACAAGGTGCCCATAATACCTGATCCATTTAGGTAGTATTATTTTAGAACGTGTGTTCTTTCTTTTCTATCAAGGAGAAAAGGGAATTTGTTTATTTTATGCTCAGTATAAAGCAGTCCATCTTCCCAGTAGAGTTTGTGAAACCCACTGTTATCCCCCCCCTCTTGCTTAGAAGCAATCTGCCTCAAGCTCTCAAGGGTGGGACAGTCTCTCTGGAGGGTCCACCGGCTCCTGTCAGTTCTGCCAAATCTGACAGCTCTGGCAGGGATGGAGTCCTTCCCTCAGAGGCTAGGTCCTCCCCATCAGAGTAAGATTCTTCCTGCACCTCTGGAGTTCCCTGGGCTGGCTCGCCAGGCCCAGTACCCTTGTCCTTGGATGCTTGGCCCTTTGTTCCAGGGTCCAAGTGTCCAGCCCCTCCCTTCTGGCTAGTCTGTGACCTAGTCACAGCACATACCCACTCAGGGAGCTCCAATATTTTCATATGGAGTCCTCTCCCCACCTCTGACCACACAGAGGCTTCAAGATCATTGCCCAGTAAACACTGGACTGGGAGCACCTTTGACACAGCTACCTTCATAGGGCCTGTCACACCTCCCCATTCCAAATCCACCACAGCCATAATGCCTCTCTCTCAGCGCAACTTGTCACTCCCTCTCAAATAATATCTACTTCGCTATCAACGGAAAACATCCTCCCTGAACAGAATCTTATACTTAATGCTTCTTCAAATAGTTTGCACTCATGGCCCCTACTAAACCCTGACTCTTTTAACAAACTTCTACATAGTATCAAATCAGGGTCACCCAAGGATCCTTTACCCATCTCTGTGCTCCAGCAACTGGAATCTTCCTCTTTGTCTGTTATTATGGACCTCTTGAACTTTTCATTACTAGAAGCGTCCGTTCCATCAAATTGGAAGCATGCTATGGTGCTTCCACTTCTTAAGAAGCCAAATGCAGACTCTGCTGTATTTTTCAATTATCGACCCATCTCATTACTACCAGCCTTTGCGAAAATTCTAGAAAAACACGTCCATTCTCAGCTCTCACTCTTTGTTGAAGCTCAAGGTTTTCTCCACCCCTCTCAATCAGGCTTCAGAGCTGGCTTCTCAACTGAAACAACTTTATTGGGGGTCACGGAAAGATTGCGTTACCATCTGGATGCCGGAGATACAGCTGCCCTTATTTTACTCGATCTAAGTGCAGCATTTGACACAGTGTCTCACACCATTCTAACTAATACTTTGAGAACATTAGGTATCTGCGGCCCTGCTCTCAATTGGCTCATTTCTTTTCTGACCAATCGCACTTTCCAAGTCTTCTCCTCAACGGCCAGCTCTGATATCTATTCATCTCCCTATGGTGTACCTCAGGGTTCCATTCTTAGCCCTCTGCTTTTCAACTTATATGTGAGGCCTTTGGCAACTGTAGCGGAAGATGCAGGGTTGTCCCTATTTTCTTATGCGGGCGACTCCCAAATCATCTTCTCTCTTTCCGCAGGAAAAGCAGATGGGCTGTCCCCACTCCAACTGTGCTTGAGGAAAATTGCATCATGGATGCAATCTAATTTTCTCAAGCTAAATGGGGAAAAAACTGAGGTGCTAATACTTGGCAAAGACCTGGGTCTATGGGGCCCACAACATTGGCCCTGTGAGATGGGGATTTTGCCTCAACCCTCTTGTCAAGTTCGTAACCTGGGTTTTATTATTGACGACTCACGAACAATGCATCATCAAGCCGTCAAGGTAGCTGCCACTTGTTTTACCATTCTTAAGTGGCTAAAGAAGATCATCTGGATGCTACCAAAGCCCACCCAAAGAACAGTAGTTCAGGCCTTAATCATCTCAAGGTTGGACTACGGTAATGTTCTTTATCTTGGTTCTAATAAGGAGGTGATTCATAGGCTGCAGATGGTTCAAAACTCTGTGGCTCGACTTCTTTGCCGGATTCCCAGGGCCGCTACGGTCTCCAGCCATTTACGAGATTTGCATTGGCTCAGGGTGGAAAATCGAATTCGGTTTAAAGCTCTGTGTTATATGTTCAAAACTAAAGCAGGAACCGCACCTCAATACCTATGTGCTCTAACCCACCCATATGTGCCTTCCCGATGCTTACGCTCCTCCACCCAAGGGAGGTTTTCCGTGCCAAGATTCAGGCTGTCTCGGATGGGTGGCAGATCCTTTTCTTATCTTGGGCCCTCACTCTGGAATGCCCTCCCTATAGCCATTCGGAACGAAACAGCTTACGTCCAATTCCGCAAATCTGTGAAGACCTGGCTATTTAACAAGTAATCTTTTGCTGTTAATTTTTATTATCTGGTCTCTCTTTGCCTAGCGCCGGGAAACCCTTTTTGGGTAGCTGTAGCGCTCTATAAATTAAATAAATAAATAAATAAATAAATGGAGTTTGGTAGTGCTGTCTGCATAAGTCACCTGGTGAAACTCACCAGGTACCACCCTCCCTGGAGGCACCAGCTCATCCAGGACCATAGTTACACTAGCCCCAGTGTCTCTGATAGCCTCAACCTCAGTCCCATTCACTTTAGGCCTCTGCCTGTACTTGTCCATGTTTGGAGGTAAGGCAGCAAGGGTTGCAATATTCACCCCACCCAGGGACACTAAGGTTGCTTTCACCACCTGACTACCCCTCTCTGGTACACCACTCTCCACCCCTACACTTACACTGGCAATCCCTGTGGATGGCCCCTTAGGGGGGAGCTTCTTGGCGCAGACAGCATCTCCCTGTTTGTGCCCTGGCTGGTTACAGTCAAAGCACTTACCCACCTTTGAGGGATCAAAGAACCCACCATTCTTTCCATGATACCCCCTCCCTTTGAATTTGGGTTGGCTCGGGCCCCCCCTCCTTGTTCAGGTTTTTGTGGGTCTTTGGAGGACTCCTTCTGGTTTTGACCTGCTTTCCCTTGGGCTTTCCCTTGGGGAGGGACCTGTCCTCCTTTCTTCTGGTCACTCCCCTGGTGCTGAATGGAAACCCGGGTTCTCACCCACTCATCAGCTGCTTCCCCCAGCTCTCTGGGGTCTGTCAGCTTAGAGTCCACTAGATACTGGCGTAACTTCTCTTCTGCACAATGAGTCAAAATATGTTCTTTCAAAAACAAATTATACAATCCCTCATATTTGTCAACTTTGTTACCAACAATCCAGCCTTCCAGTGCCTTCACTGAAACGTCCACAAAGTCTACCCAAGACTTTGAACTCAATTTCTGGGTGCCTCTAAACTTCACCCTGTACTGCTCTGGAGTCAGACCAAATCTCTTGACTAAGCATGCCTTCATCTGCTGGTATGATTCTGCATCCTCTCCCTTCAGGGTCAGGAGCCTATCCCTCCCAGCTACTGGAATCAACTCCCACAGGAGTGCACCCCAATACTTAGAGTGGACCCTACTCATTCTAAGGGCCCTCTCAAAAGCTGCTAGCCACTTGTCAATGTCATCCCCCTCTGTGCACTTGGGTACTATACCCTTGGGAAGTTTGGGATCAAATCCACCACCCCAGGACATCTCAAAATCTTCATCATTTTCACTGCCACCATTTCTTTTGAACGCCTCCTCCCTCTCCCATTTCTTCTTAGCCAATTCCAATTTCTCTTTCTCCAAGGCAATCAAAGCTAATTGAGCCTCAAGCTGTCTATCTGCAAGGGACAGTGGTGGTTCCTGAGTAAGGGACCCTTCCCCACTCCCACCATCTGGAATCATATGGCTAACACTAGATAAAATGGAAGAGGCATCATCTTCACCCTCCTCTTGGATGAGGTTGGGTGGACACCCTCTATTCACCCTTGACTCTCCTCAGCTACCCCAGCCCAGGCCTTTAGGGACTCAAGCAAACCTGCCTTCCTAAGCTTCTTGGAAGCAGGCAGCCCCCTAAGCCTACACTGTACCCTAAGATCAGCCATCTTGAACTGGGACAGTTTAGCCAGGTCCAGCTCCATGATTCCCTAGTTTTGGGTCACAACAACTAGGCACAACAGACTTAGAACAATTTGGAAAAATCAAAACAATGGATTAAAAACAGTTTAGTCCAAATTCCAAAAATCAAACTCAAAAGTTTTGTTCTAAGGCAATTTAGAGGATTTTTATAATCTTAATTCACTTTACTGAAAGGTGTACTTTTTAAACACAAGTCCTCATCCACACCGCTGAGCACCAAATGTTGGAAAGTGGATTATTAGTAGGGGCAAATGTATATCTGCCACTGGCAATAAGGCCACTAACACATGATAGGACTCAGCATAGGTCTTAGAAAATGATTCCCATGCTCAACCCTTGGTAGCTTGGCTGCGAGCAGGCAGGCTTAACTTCAAAGACAGGTATGTAAAACATTTAAAAACACCAATTCAGTAAATAATTAAGACACAATGCATAATAAAAATCCAACACCAATTTATAAAAATAGGAAATATTTTTATCTTTAAAATGACACCAAAACGACAAAAATCTAATGTAGGGAACCGGAGATATGAAGATTTATCACTTTATAGCACTTAGAAACCTATAGCACCTTATTGGGATATCTGGTCGTGATAGCCCGGCTCAAAATCAAAGTTTCAGGCCGACCGCGATGGAGCCCTGAGCGGCTACCCCTCGCGGTAGGTGCCGGTCACAGTTTTTACCTTCGGACTTAGAAACTTTTCTGGAGCTTTGTCTCGTGGGGTCCCTCGATGCTCTTCACCAGGCCGGATTCGGTGAGGGTTTGCAGGCCTCGGATTTCTTCTACTCCCGGTCAAACTCTGGAAGTCGGACCTACGGAGCTTTCAGCGGGACGAACCTGGATGGCTTGGCCGGCTCGCGGTTGAAGGCAGGCGGCTTGGCTGACCAGGTTGAGTCGGTCCCCCAATGGAGCTTTTTTTCAAAGTTGCTCCAAAGTTCTCCAAACTCCTGGAATTTATTCCTGAAGTTCCCCAAAGGGTCCTAAAGTGTCTCAAACTCACTCTAAGGGTCTGGAAGCTCCAAGATGGTCCTTGAAAGTTGAGGACTTCAGTTCCCACAATCCACTTGGACAAAACCCTTACAAATCCACTGGTAGTTTTCCAGGTTGAGGATTCTTGGTGGTGATGATCCAGGTGAGCTCTGTTAACCTGTAGCTTGCAGGGAGTCCACTCTTTAGTCTTTTTCACAGCAAGGTAGTCCACAGGGCTGGAGTTGCAGATGGTGCAGTCCTCCGAGGGCAGGCCTTAGCAATTGCACATCCAACTTCTCAGCATGGCACAACGTCTTGCTTTCTTAAGTTTCAAGCAGCAGATCTGCCCTCCCAGAAGAGCTGGGTAACCCCAGGGCTCTTTATCACCTCTTCAAAGCAGCCTGGCTAATCCACTTTACTCTGACCAATCAGGACAGACCCCTGGAAGGCTGAATCTGGACCTACAAACAAGAAAGTCTTATAACTTCTTGTCTGTACATTTTAGGAGAAATTCAACAATATCATATTGTTGGATTTATCACTACCATTCTGGGAAGTCTTTGAATGGAAGTTCTATCATTCTCCTATCAGGAGTTATTAGTTAATAACTTCTTGCCATGTTAACCTTTGTGGCATGAGATATGCAATGGGAAAAATGACTTGGGCCATTTTTCCAGCACCAGGACTTACAAAAACATATTTTATAAGTACTCCGCCCATATCTACAGGACCCCCACCCCATGGATCACTTAGGGGAGATTTTAGGGGTTCTGAATCTGTAGAAATATTGCAGATCCTCCCTCCCCAGTGCTCCTAGCATCAAAGTCGAATTTGGGCAGCACTTTATCACAATGTGGGGAGTGAAATGTGAAATTTCACTTAACCCAGGGCATATAAAACTCATTTTATAAGGGTCCACCTTATAAATACCTGACCCCCCACTCCTGGGACACCTAGGGGAGACCCTGGGGGTTCCTAATATGCCACAACATTGTAGGTTATCCATTTTTAAGTGCCCCAAACACCAAAGTCGAGTTTGGGCACAATTCACTTTTTAAAAGCAGTCATGGAACCCAGGGCTGCTTTTAAACTGACCTCAGGCTTCAGCAGTGCACACATGCAAGTGCAGAAAAGGCTGCTGGCCTGTAAACTGCCATGCCCTATTATATACTAGGGACTGATAGGTAGTTTCAATCCCCCTGCCCTATTACGTACTAGGGTCTTATATGGTAGGCCATGCCAATCACAGGGGTACCCCAACCCATAGTGTACCCTAGTGTATGTAGGTGTTTTCACTGTATTCTAAATGTGTCTCTTTCAGCATAGCACTGGCCCTGGGCCTGGTTAGGCAGAACCCAGGGTCAGTCAGAGTCAGTTACCACCAGTACCAGTCAGCAAAAAGTCGGGGGGTGCCCAGGGCACAGGATGACTTTGCAACAGTCTGTTTTTGATCTGCTTAAATATATGGTCATGGCACTGTTCTCCATGTGTGGGTCACTCCTTCTCAAGCAGGCCGACTCAGGGTTGAATCTGGCCGGGGCCACCAGTACGCTGACCCTGTACGCCCCAAAGAATGCCTATGTGTGCAGCTCCTTGAACACCTTTTGCAAGGTGCTGAAACATACGGGGCGTCTTCTGTCTTGATTGAAGGTGACCCCATCCTTTCATGGGTGCCCTACAGTAAAAAGTACCGTCTGGATCACCTTTGTCCACTAATTTCTCTTAGTAAGAAACCACACTATTGTGGTTTCGCGCTCAAGATCTAGGTTTGTTTTTGGAGAAGGCCCACTGTAAAAATTCCACCACGTCGCTACTGGACACTTCAGCAGATCCCTGGGTGCTGGTTATAGTCTGAAAAGTCTCCCAGCACTTACGGTACTTGATTGCTGTTTTGGGTGCCAGTGCACTGTTCACCAGCATGCTCAGGTCAGGCCTACCAGGTTCCACAGTTCTCGTGGTATCGCTGTCCCATTGAGGTCCGCGTGTGGTGGAAACTCCCTGAATCTCTACCACTGAAAACTAGATATCACATCAGCCACCACATTTTCGATGCCAGGAACATGCCTGGCCCTGACTGCAGTTTTTGCCCTAAGCTGCCAGCCTCCCAAATGGCTCAGCAAGCGGACCATTATTGAGCAATGTGCCTCCCGAAATTCAAAGCTTGAACCACCGCCTGATTGTCTACCCATAATGTAATCTGCTTGTTAGCGAGACGTTCTTCCCATATAGTGAATGCGACTATGATTGGGAAGAGTTCTAATAACGCCAACTTCTTGGTGATCCCTTTTTTATGCCAACTTGCCGGACAGCAGGCCGCCGCCCATGCCGAGCCTAGGATGGCCCCAAAGCCATCACCCCCAACTGCATCAGTAAAGAGTTCCAACTGCTGTGCCATCACCCAGGGTTCCTACCAGATCAGGGTTCCATTTAAATCGGCGAGGAATGCTGCTCATTGCTGGAGATCCTCATTTACCCCTTGTGTCCGTCTGACCCTGTGCTGCCTCTTTGTTAGCCCGCCTGTTAACCATGCCAGTCACTTGGCAAACGGCCTCCCTGCTGGTATCACCCAGTTGGTTAAGTTAAGCTTGCCT
This sequence comes from Calotriton arnoldi, assembly GCA_963921515.1. NCBI lineage: Eukaryota > Metazoa > Chordata > Amphibia > Caudata > Salamandridae > Calotriton > Calotriton arnoldi. Next base: position 1,009,816 of record CAWUFW010005177.1, read on the forward strand.
AGAAGCTGTTAAATTTCACCCAGAGTAGATTTCTTCTTCCCTAGCGCTACTCTTATCATGTGCTTCAGGTCCTCCACCTTTGTTGCTGGCAGTCTGCACTGAATCTGCATGGTGTCTAACCCAATGCACTAGAAGCACAGTTGTGTGGTGGGGCCCTCTGTCTTTTCCCAAGCCAGTGGCACCCCCAGCTTTTCTGTCAAAGCCACAAACTACCCCAACAGACCCACACACTCAGCAGAGCCCGGTTTGTCGATGAACAAAAAGTCCTCCAGGTAGTGAATCTGTCCCCCAGTTGGGTGACATTCCCCCAGGGCCATTCCAAAAACCTGCTAGAGGCCTAAAAGTAAGCACAGGAGATTGCACATCCCATCGACAGGCACCCATAGTGGTAGTACTCTTCCCCCAGTTTCAAACCTAGCAAGTGATAGCTTTCTGGGTGCACACATAGCAAGCGGAAGGCTAATTTGATGTCTGCCTTAGCCAGCATGGACCCTTTCCAGCTTGTCCTTATCTGGTCTATGGTATCGTATACCAAACAGCTGTGCTGATCCAGCCAGTTGTTGACCGACTCCCTGGCTGGGTGTAACAGGTGGTGAATAAGTCTAAATTGACCTGGCTCCTTTTGGGTACTAACCCCAGTGGTGACTCCACAAAATTGCTGCACAGGAGTTTGGCAAAGGGGCCAGCGACCCGCGCCAGGCGGACCTCCTTGTCTACTTTTTTCCTTGCCATGGATGGATTGCCCCTGACTGACTTCAAGTTTTGGCTAACACGAGGAGTTAGGGGGCCTTGGTATGGTATCTTAAACCTTGCCATGAAACCTTCTGCTAGTAACTGTTTATCCTTATCCTTAGGGTAGCTGCACAACAACTTCAGCAATGCTGCAGTTTTTACAGGTGTGGGCAATTGTGTGGGGAACCAATCATCAGATTCTGGTGTCACCACTCCAGGGCCGGACTGGCCGTAGCGGGCACCGGGCATTTCCCCGGTGGGCCGCCAGGGTGGGGGCCGGTTTTGTGCCCCTGGGGGGCCGTTTTTGTTACAGGGCCGTTTTTGCAGCATAGCTGCAATATCGGCCCCTGTAACAAAATCGGCCGAAACTGGCCCTGGCAAATAGCTCGCCCGCACCCCCAACACCCCGGGGGGCCAACCGAGCACTTTGCCAGGGCCGATTTTGGTTCCTAGTCCGGCCCTGCACCACTCCCAAGCTCTTATTTTTTGTTGATGGTATATTTGGCATCCCCATGCTCTTCGGTCCTCGTGCATTCAAGGGCTGGATGCAGCCCCCACCCCCCAGTTGCTGCAGACGTGCCTAAACTTACAGGACTGTTCCCACTTGCAGTTGCTCTTGTCATACCTCCAGCATTCTGTGTTGAGGCTTTTTCCTGCTTTACCTCCTGCATACACCCTTGGTTTGTTATTGTGGGGAATCCCATCCAGCCTCTTCTTTTGTCCTGTTCCTTGGAAAGGTTACTCCTTTCTACTGACTACTTCCCTGGCAGCCACCATATGGATCGTATACACTTCCACATCCAGGTGGTCCCAGTCTATGCATGGCCAGGTTTGCATTTTTATTGTGAAGCCCTCATCATACAGGAGCCAGGCATCCCCTTGATATTTCAGTTGCGCCTCGTGTACTTTCTGCTCGTGCAAGAACAGGGCCGCTGCGCTCTGCGGGCACTTCTCCACCAACACGCTAGCTAATGTTCTGATGGCCCATAGCCTATTATCGATGTTACGCTCCACTTTCTGCTTCCACCTTTCTCTCTTATCCTCATCCTTCTTATCCTTTATTTAAATTTTTGTATTTTAATTTTTGTATTTATTATTTTTGTTTATTGAGTTTTATAGAGCACAAACTTGATCCGAGGGCATCAGAGTGCTTCACAAAGTTAGCAGCATATACTTGAGATGCATTTGGAGTAAATGCAGATACATAGTGACAGAGAGTGACGAGGTATACAAGGTATGAAATTGCATAAGCTGAAACACGTAAGATACATTAGGGGTATGTGAAGAGGACCGGGCTGGCAGACCCGCTTCAAAGCCCCTGGGACCTCATGAGGGACTGAACACATCTAATGACTGTAAGGTGACGGCTCGGAAGGAGTTAATCTCTTTCGGCCCTTCTTCCCTACAGGGGAAGGAACTCCCTCGGACGCGGACCGTCCAATGGAGGGACGCCTCATGGACAAGAGGAGGAGCGTGTAGCTGAAAGGACGTTCCCGGAAGACGCTGAGGTGTGCGCGGTTAGGAGGCGAGATTCGATTGAGGAAGGAGGGAGCACTGCGGAGCTGGAGCGAGGACGAGAAGCAGACGAGTCGGAGTTGGAGCGAGGACGAGAAGCAGACGAGTCGGAGTTGGAGCGAGGACGAGAAGTAGACGAGTTGGATCGGGAGCTAGGACGGAGATCAGACGACAGACTCCAGCAACGCCCGGAGAAGACCGATACTGAACGGGAGGAGTGGTCGGAGGAGTGGTGGACACCCCCGGAGGACGCTGGGACGCCGCCACAGCTCAGGAGAGTTGTGGCCCCTGTGAGTACGTGGTTCTGGGGAAAGGGATCTGTAAATACGGGAGGGAGGGGGGCGGCGAGTCCAAGGGACTCAGGGTTCACACTTCTCACTAGACGCTTTGTGTTGTGTGCACGATACCCTCACAAACCCTCACCCCTTTAGATCTCTCTCCGCACCCCTAGCTCCTGAGAGGAGTACGGGACAGGAACTCAAAAGCGGAACATTTCTTCATTCTCTACTGTGGTGTTCTCATCGTGTGGCGGTACTCTTATTTGGGTGGCTTTTGTGTTGTGTTTCACCCACTCTCTCCTACCTATCTGTTCCCGAAAACAGAACAAATCACGGTGACGGCTTGCTCTAGATCACTTTCTATTCCTAAGGGAAGGGGCAGCCGCATTAACCGTCTTCTCTTCTTTATCTTCCCCGGGGCTGATCCATCACTACCCTACGAGAGGAAAAGGAGACGTGCCGCCACCATCACCACCCCGCACGAAGACGACGACCATCCTGGACCCTTCTTTTCCCTTTGCTCTAACCTATCCTGGGGTCTTTGACTGTATTCACAATAAATTAAGCCATCATTAATCGGCCTGTAAGACCTCCTCGCTTTATTTTCCGCCCATCCCTCTCACAGGGTACAAATAAAAAAGTGGTGTTGTTGTGTGACGAGTTGTACAAGGACATTGTGGGAAGATTGTCGATACAATCTTGAGGTAGATACGGTATACAAAATGCATATCGCTTTGCAGAGCACAGCTGCTGTACTGTTAGGTCTAGCCCTGCCTGGAATATTTCCAACAGTGAGAAAACGCCTATATACTCCTTGTGCCAGATCCTCTCTCTCACACCTAGTGGGATGAGGCTGGCCAAAACGGTTTGCCTGGCTATAACTGGTGGGCCGCCTGGTAAAGGCCTTAAGTACTTACAAGCCGGCTTACCTTCACCCCCAATTGCTGCTCTGCCTCAACCCAGGCCTTTGTGGGATCAGTGGGCACCTGTGCCTCTGGCTCTTTGCCCACTGTGTAACTTGTTTGCTTGTTGGCCTCCCCTGCTGCTTTTGAGGTACCTTGCTGCCCCCCCCATTGGGCTGCCCCACTGTTGTCCCTACTTCCTGTGCTGCCGGCTGTGGGTTGCCTGCGGCCAGCGCCGTCACGCTTGGTGCCCTGCTGCCCTGCCCTTGCCATGGACACATGTCGTGCCAAACATATGAGTGGCCGGGTGGTGCTAGAGGGCTCCCCAAGCCTGGCCAAGGTCACCATGGTGCACATGTGTAAGGGGGCAAGCTCTGTCCCCATGCCTCGGCCCACCCTGCCATTTCCCTGTATTGTGTAGTCCTGGCTGCCCTGTGGCCCCTTGCTCTGCATCTGCTTGGTGTCCAAAGGCCCCTTGCACTGCTCCATTCAGTACCCCCACTTGCATGCCACAGTTAGCAATCCCTCCAGACATAACCCCAGCGGTACTTGGCACACTGCCATTGCTGGTATGACCTCCTACCCCATCCACACTGCGCAGTTGTGGCTCACCATTATCTCATTTCTTACCCCCGGACTGTGGGCTTCATAGCTGATGCTGTGTTGGCTACAGGCGCCATCCTCCCTCTATGATTGCTCTCATCTTCGCTATCAGATGCCCTTTCCGGAGAGGGCAGTTGTGTTGCCGGACTCCTCTGCCCTCTAGCCACACCTGCTGCTTCTTCGTAGGCCTCGCCACGATGCCCGCCATTCTGGCTGCAAGCCTCCCGTTGCAAGGGCCTGCCACTTGGGCCCTCTTGCTGCCAGCTCCTGAGTGGTCCCCAGCCTTGTCCAGCTGGAGTGCCTCCAGCACTTGCTTGCTGACCCAGTCCTTGCCCCGACCTGCCACCAAGTTCCGGTCTCTCCCCAGTAGCTCTTGCAGGTTGCTGTCCAGCTCCGGTCTCTCGTAGCTATCCTGGTTAACGATTCCGCGTTTCGTCGGCCATGGTCGCCTTTCGTCGTCCTCATCTTTGCTCCTGTACCTGGCAGGCTTGCGACGTTCTCTCCCAGAGACTCCAGGACGGACGCCAGCACTGTGAGTTCCAGGCATGGTACCTTCCAGTGAGAAGCTGACTTGGCTTTGCGCTGCCCCCACTTGCACTCCGGTCGGGGCCCCTACTCCTAGTATAGGGTGTCTTCAATCACCCCAAATGGGCTTAGCTCCAGCAATGCCCAGCTCTCCAAAACACAATTTTTCTTGCAGCTATGCATACCAGCTGCTTGGTCTATGGCCCAGTCACCGTAGGGCTGGCAAAACTCCACTAGATAGCTGGCCCTTTAAGAGGGCTGAACCTTCCGTAGGCGGGGGTGTGGCCAAACCAGTCTCCGGCTGACTTTGGAGCAACGAGCAGGCTCCTGAGCTACTCTAGGTAAGTCCTCAGTAGGGGAAGCCCTCGTGGGCAGCCCGCCTCTCCAGTTCACCAGAACTTCAAAGCAGCATGCTTTTGCTACGCCACTGCCCTTCTTCCATGCAGCACAGGCAGGGCACTCTTCCCACGCCGCTGTCCACTAGAAAGCCAACTTTAACAGTCCCTCACTTACCGGGCAGCATGCTCCTGGCTATGCCGCTGCCCGACTATGTTCCACACCCAGACAGCAGGCACCCTGCATGCTGCCGACCGGCAAGGCCGTAATTCCCGGACAGTGTGCACCCAATCAGACCGCTGCCTGCAATCCATTGCAGGCCACCGTTTCTTCATGGAGTCAGCGTGCGCCTGACCACACCACTTCCCGACTTCTGCCACAAATGGGCAGCATGCTCCCCCGCACTCCACTGCTTTATGCAGAACCTTGCAATCTTCACGGGCAGCACGCTCCTCACCACGCCACTGCCCGGCTTACCGCAACTTTGTGAAGCCCAGTCCTGATCAGCCAAAGCAATTGCGCACTGGGCACTAAGCTCTCCTCACGCCTCTGCTTGAACTCCAGTTGCAGTCCCTTTCCAACAGCGACACACCAGCCCTTCTCCAGGGCAACATAGACCAATGAACGAAGAAGGCACATCCAGTGGTAAAGGCACATGGGTACAATGTACAGAAATGCTTCTCTAAAGAGGCATTTGTCAGGCTCATTGTGCGCACAATGCCAAGCAGCCCACAGCCCTGTTCTAAGAAGTATGAGCAAGGCACTGGTGGAGCCTGCAAAACACCTCATGAACAAAGGTCGTGGAAGAAGCTGTCCATGAATATTTATTTGGAAACCATTGCCAAGCCTTCCTCTTTCCCTCACTAGGAATATAGCATATTACAACGCATGCTATTACATCGCGTTCCTTTACAACGTGGTCGTTACAATGACCGCGTTGTTAGAACATGATACCTTTACAACGCAAGTCATTAGATCGACTTGCTGTAGGGGGCGCGCTGGACTTACGAATAGTATAATTTACTATTCCAACTCCAGCCTGCGCAACAGTAGGGAAGGTGTTGGAATAGTAAATTATAGTATTCCTTAGGTTAGAGCACCCCCTACAGCAAGTCGATCTAATGACTTGCAATGTAAAGGCATTGCGTTCTAACAACGTGGTCGTTGTAACGACCGCGTTGTAAAGGAACGCGATGTAACGACTGCGTTGTAAACGCTGTTTCCCCACTCTACATGTTCACTTACCAAGTTGCCAACTTGGTCGTGCCTTTTGTTTTCTTCCCCTGAGGTCAGAGGTGCTGGGTTGGCAAAATCAACATAGACGGAGCATGTATAGAAACTATGCCTCCAGAAAGCAATGTCAAGAACTCTGGAAAAGCAAAGGCTCCATTTTCTTCTGTAGCTTCAATGGCAAAGTGGAAAACTTCAAGGGGAGTAGATATCCCTGGTCAGAATTGACTGGGAAAAAAATGTCACTTTTGTTTTTTACTCCATTATTGTCAGTTAAATGATACACAGCATCTGTTAATATGCGTCTGGGTGTTATACTTTCTTTCCAAAGCTGGGAGCGTCTTTGTACAAGGCTTCTGATGGTCCATGATAGACACCATCACTACCCAAGTATGACGGCTCAGTTGTACAGTGTATGCTTTCCAAAATTGAGGCCATGTGTTCAATCCCTATCAAGTTCAGTGAGCATTGTTTCCTGTTGAGCTCAAACATAATATTGCATTTTACTTTTGCATTGCTTTCCGTTGTATGCATGTATGTACATGGTATTTCTATAGTATGAACCTATTCAAAAGGCAACAGAGCACAGTACATGGTCAAAGACTAGCATAAAGTCAATGACTAATAAGAGGGGAAGTTGGGTTGTGCGAGAGCCTTCAACTTTTTCTTAAATTGGAGCAGGGTTGGGGCAGTCGGGATGGATACAGGGATGTTGTTCCAGATCTTGGGTGCATAGATGGATAAGGCCTGATGTCTTTGGAGGCTATGGAGTAGGGCAGTGTCACCATCCAGATGGAGAGTATGAGGCCTTGAACAGCAATTCTGAAGTTGCTTTCTGGAAGAAACATTTGACTCTCTTAGAAAAGAGAGCAGGTACCAGACCATCTCTGTTTTTGGCAATGTGTTCCTTGAGGGTCAGGTTGGTGTCCAGAGTGAATTCAAGTGACTTAGCATTGGGTGAAAGTTGCGTAGAAGCCATCAAGGTTCAAGTCATTGAGCCATGTTTACACTGTATGTTGTTTGTTGTTCTTGGCAAATTATGGGATCAAGAGTGAACAAAGGTGCAGAAACAGTGATTAAAACTGGTCACAGGAAATCTTCCCTCTATCCTTGGACCAGAGGAGGTAGGGTTAGTACCCATGGGATCTTTTCTTATGTGAGTCCTGATGAAAGCCGGGGTATTTAGTTTTGCCGGCTGAAACATGTCGACGGTTTTGCAGAGTGGAGTGGTAGGTGACTCATCATAGCTCCCCGTACCACCATCCACTGGTCGTGATTTGACCTTTTTACTCTGGGCAGGGTATCCAAGATTAAAGTTGTATTTGGGATTTCCCGTGACCAGTTTTAATCACTGTTTCTGCACCTTTGTTCACTCTTGATTCCATACTGTTTCCACTTACATGTTGTATTGTCTTCCCCTTCCCTATTGCTCCACCTCCAGCGTTGGTCTGTGCAGAGGTGTGTTAGCAGTCCTATGATGAAGCATGACACAGTTCGCTGTGTGTGAGGGCAGTTTTTAATACCCTTGTGGGTTCCCCCCACCCTTGATCACAGCAATCATCAGTACACAGTCCCCTTTCTATTTTGTGTGAAAATAGTTGTTGCAGGAGGTCGAAGCGGGACTCTTTTTCTTCCTACCCCTTACTTTTGTGTGAGTTATGTTTCTTTTGGAGTCAGAGGATCTGGCCTGTCTTGAGAGCTTCTGGAAATATACCTTGAGTGAGGGAGGCATTGGCAATTGTAAGTAAGAGTAAGAAAGCTTCCCCATAGAGAGCTTTGATGAAGGACAATAGTAGGACATCATCTCTGTACAAAGTAGCTTTGAGCCAGTTGAGTTTGTTTCAAGATCTGGGAGAGTTAGAGGCTTTGAAGGCTGATCATTGCTGGAATCTACAAGAAGGGGTGGGTGTAAGAGATGTAGCAGGCTTGGTGTTGACGATGTGCTGTCAGTTCTTTTGTATTTTTTCACTGAAGAAGAGGCTGATGGCATGGATGGCTGATGAGGTGAGGAATAGATGGACCTGGCAAGGAATTAAAGAAGTGCTTGATTGTCTTGAACAGTGTTCTGGTTCTTTTGGTGGATTCATTGATGTGGTTGTTATAGTATCTTGCTTTGTGTGATGTGATGAGGTGTCTGCATGTTGTGCAGAGGGACTTCAGCATCAAGCATTCCTTGGAAGTTGTATTTTTCTTCCATTTTCTTCATGTCTGCGGGTGGATTGTTTATTGTCAGCAAGGGCTTTAGCGAATAAGGGTGCTAAAGACTTTGGCTTGCAGGTGCATATTGTAATTGTGGTGTGGATGTTCACATAACTTTCTATCAAATGTTGAAGTTGGTTATATGTTGGCTTTGGACGTGGAGGTGGTAGAGTGAGAAATGAGTTCAAGCATTAGGTTGCCTATGGAGATATGCTTAAAGGATCTGTGTTTTGGTCTCCTCTTTTGTGTTGACCTTGGTTTGTTGGTAGGACACTGAGCATTTAAGGGGTATGGGTGGTTTGCATTGCATTGTTGGTGATGTTGAGAAGACAAGGTTGAGGATGTGACCTTTGGAGTGTGTTGGGCGCGTGACATGCTGTACCACATTGAATGTATCAGTGAGGTTGAAGAGGGTGTTTTTTTTTTAGCTTGTATTTGAGCTTGTATTGTTTAGGAGAAGATGAGGTAGCAAACCCCACCTTCCCCTTCACTTCTTTCTCACTGTAACCCTCATTTCATGATGTCATTGTCCTTGTGAAATTACAGTCTGTGCTCTGGGGATTCTTAAATAAAGGAACCAAAAGACAATGAGGAAATTGAAACTTGTGGTTCATCAGTGCAGTCCAACCTTTCTGGTATCTGATTCAATGCTTCTTTTCGATCATGGTTAGTTGAAAGGACACCTAAGCAATGTTTTTTTTTCCATATTTATATTGCACAGACTTTTAGAAAGACCAGATTTCCAAAACTGACAAGTAATAGGTATTTCTTATAATTAATAGTGCCTCATTATTGATTGGTGATTTTGTTTGTGAGTGGTTGATTGTAAGTATGGGTGGTTGAATGGATGTATGAAGTCATTTAGTGCATGAAAGGATGCATGTATTCACCCATTGATGCATTCATCAATTCATCAACTTACCAAACCACAATACCACACATGCAAACTCACCAATCAGTTTACAAGCCCAACTTATAGACTTTGCCAATGACTGTTTCTGATGCATGTGGTTTTAGTACATCTCTTTCTGCAAAGGAGTTGTCTTTGAGCATCTTTTTGAGGGAAGCTGATTTTAATTTGATGTTTTTTTCTAAACATTGGAATGAGAAACTTTGCTCATGTATAGAACAAGATAATACAAACATATCTTTATAAATATTTTAGCATGTGCGTGTGTCCTACCATCAACCCTCTTAGATTGACTTGTTATAAATGCAACTGTTTTATTTCTGATTATTGTGCTCTAATTTACTTATGATTACTGTTAGAAATGGAATTCCTGGTTGGCTCAGGTATGTATCCAGTCCTGGCAGGAATTACTATTTTAGTCAGGGTAAACTAAGTACACACTAAAAGATAGCCTGGGCTCACCCTCCGGTAGCTTTGCACAGAGCAGTCAGGCTTAACTAAAGAGGCAACGTGTAAAGTATTTGTGCAACACACTCGCACAGTAACACAATGAAAACACCACAAAAAGCCTACACACAGGTTTAAAAAATACATGTTCATATTATGAACAAAACAAGACCAAAAAGCCAAAAATCAAATGTATAGAATTTGAGATATTGAATTTCAAAAGAATAAATGCAGCTTAGAGCTTAGAAGCAAATAGCACTAAGAAATGGTTATCTGGTCACGCTGTACCATAGCAAAGTCAAAGTTTGGGCTGGTCTCGATGGAGGGCAGGCCGGCTACAGGAACCACGCAGGCCCTGGGGCACAAAGTACCTTTCCTGGTCGCAACAGCAAGGTGCATCGAGAGATGTGTTGATGTAGGTTCCGTAAGTCGAGGATGCGTTGATTTTCACCACATGCTAATGGCGATGCGTCGGTTCCGTAGACAGGTGTCCGAGTTGAGAGGCATCAATCGATGCGCCAGGGTCTCTCCACACAGTGCAGAGAAATGTCCACTTTCTAAAAGTGGTATTTATAAAACAGTAATGTTAAATCCAACTTCACCAGTAAGGAGAATTTATCATTACCATTCAAAAGATATGAAACATGAAGTAGCTACTGCTTTCTGATCAGGAATTACCACTTAAAACTGTACAAGGGTATTCCCAATGCTAACCTATGAGAGGAGTAGGCCTTACAGTAGTGAGAAACTATTTTAGTTGTTTGTCACTATCAGGACACGCAAAACATAAAAGTACATGTCCTACCTTTTACTTACATAGCACACATGCACTTTAGCACTGGTCAGCAGTGGTAAAGTGCTCAGAGTACTAAGGCCAACAAAAAGATTCCGCAAAATGTAAAGGTCAAAAGCAAAACTTTTGGGGGATAACCACCCTAAGGATGACATGTCTAACAATTACATTACACATATGCTTTCCTGTTTTCAGTTTCAATTTTTGGTAAATTCTTGTGGGGTTTTTTCAGTATTTTCCAGTGATTTCAATACCTTAAAAAGACTGTTTTTATCAGTGGTTACACATTCTTGCGCCATTAAAAACAACAGAAATAGTGCTTTTTCGGTGTCTATGGAACGTTTTGATTGTATTATTGCTTGCTTTCTGCACTGATAGTGCATGGTATATAGACAGTATACATATAATGTATATGATGTCCAAATACATTTTTACAAATCAAACTTAGTGTAGTATACCATACAATACTTCTTCAGTGAGTCTTTGGTCATGCGCACTTGCTCTTTCCTTCCCATATGAACTTTTATCTGTGAAAAGGCCCTCTCAACATTAGCAATTGAGATGAGCAATGCCAAAACAGCCAGTACACAATTTGCTAACTCTGGCCACTGACATAGCTTTCTATGCCAATGCTGATGCACCTGAAGATTGTGATTCTATGGAACAGGTTCTGCAACATATGTGTTGAACTGTGCTCATATGCCCTCAGAATTATTGAAGCAGTGAAAATGAAGCAGTACTTTTCAAAGTCCGGAAAAAATTCTCCTTTATGGAAGGGATCTAGAACTTGTGCAGAGTACTACAGTGAGGCTTCATTGACTTCAAAGGCCATGGTAGGCAAAGGGACATTTCTATGCAAAATTGCAAGCCATTTCTCATGCATTGTAAAATTACATTTCTTGAATTGCTCCTCAATATTTCTTTGCTTACCAAGTGGCAAACATTCTACATTGGAACATGTTGCAGTGCCAAAATCACTATAAGTGTTACCCAGACTACTCTCAAGGAGATGTTTCACATCTACACCAATTACTCTGAACACTTGGCAGACAAGGGTGTTTTCAGACTCTAGCTTTTTGATTATGTCCAAAATAGCAGTCATGTTTTCCTGTAAAAATCTAAGAATGCAGTAGAGTGTACTTGTTTCACATCACTATCAATATGCGACTGAAGATCCTCACATTTCTTGCCTTTGGCGTCATCACTAAGCAAAAATTCTGCAAATGGTCGCCACATCGATAATATAGCATTCACGGTCTCTAGGACTGAGAACCACTGGGTAAATGACATAGTTGGGATGACTCTTTCTTTGATGACACGCAAACCACAGAATGAGAAATATTTGCGTTTTAGTTCCCACGCATAATCAAACAGTGCACCAGTACAGACTACAAAGTCAATAGCATTCTTCATTAATTCTGATGATTGCAAAGATGCTTTCAGCATACCATCTAGCAAGTGGCAAGGATCTCTTACAGGGAAGCACTTCAGCTCAGGTATCGATTTTGACAGGTCATCACATAACTTTTTCATATACGTTGCTGAATCACTGTAAATATAGACAATATCAGTCCAAGCTTTGTTGAAATTGTTAAGAACTTTTTGCAGCAGTATTCCAGGTGACAATGCATTCCATGTTTTCCAAAAATCTGGTGTCATGTTTTCACCACTATCCCAGATACTTGGCACAGCACTCTTTTCACATATACCTGTCACTACACCTTGCATTGAATGTTTAAAGCCTGGGGTTTTTGACAATTCACCTACTATCAATACTGAGTCACCAGAAAAGGGGGCTGATGTATCTAGGGGTTTCAGCCATTCTCTGTCTGTGGGTAAATGTGATGGTGCATATTGGGAAAGATTGCTATGAAACCAGACATTTTACCTATCAGTGAAAGAATCAAACGTAGCCAAATTATCAAATATAATTTTGATATTTCCTGATTCTCTACAGTCTATAAATAATTAAGTAAGACCTAAAACACGCTTCTTAACCCCTGCATCTTTATACCAAAGACTACAAAACTGAAAAAGGAAGAAGAAAGAAGAAACAATATTTTAGTGATATCCCTAAACTACAAAACTCAAGCAGAAGAATGTTAGCCCAGTCTTTCTTGCTGCGACCTTGTATAACAAAGTTAAATTGTATTGGCCCCTTCAGGAAGAAATAAAAATGACTCTTTCACTCTCCTTTTCCTTTCTTTGAATGGCATTTAGTTTGTGGTTGTGCAGGTGTTTATATGTTAACACTGGTTAGGGCTATCTCCCTTTCGGTGGGGTTTTATCAGTTATTATAGGTTTAAACCTAAAATAGGATAGCCTAATTACACATAAGCATATTGATTGGATGTGAAAAAGTGTGTGCATGCAGGGGAGTGTCAGAGGAGTGGGCATCGACATGTAGTGGAAGCTCAGTGTACAACACAAAGGGGCCGATTCCGATCTCGGCCGGTAGGGCTCCGAATCGGATTCGGCATAACCGGATCTGATTCAGAGCCCTATTTCCCGACCGATTCGTACGCGCGTCCGGACGAGCGAGTACGATGCGAAATCGCCGACCGACTCGTTCGGGCATCCCAACCGCTCCGACCGACTCGTTCCCGGGTCTAACCGCACCGACCGACTCGCTCGGACACGACTCGCACCGCGCAATGGAGACGTTCCCCGGCCGGGTAAGTACGATGCGCGCCGCGAGCAGTCCGACAGACACGCGCCGTCCGGCTCGAAAGAGCAGTCGGAGCCGTACTTCGGGGGTCCGTGTCGGACCCCCTGTACGCGTAGCCGCGCGAGTCGCACACAGGGGGACCCATGGGTCCCCCTACCTGTGCGTGTACGGCGCGAGTCGCTTCGCCGCATACCCGCTGTAGGGGCGCCCTTGTTCGCCTCGCACCCATTGAGGCAATGGGAGCCCGCGTACGCGTTGTACGACCGGCTCCCATTGACTTCAATGGGAGTCCGACCGGCTCGAGTACAATAGCATACGGACGCATCGTACTCGTTCGGTCGGGCCGCACGGGTCCGATTCGGTCGGAAATCTCTCCGGGTCCGGCTCGGTCGGAGGGATTTCCGGCCCGAATCGGAATCGGCCCCAAAGTAACTTAAGATCATTCTCAAAGGATTATGACGCACTAGAAATACTCACTGCCAGGACATAACTGAACATCCAAATGGATGTTGAAATGCATCAATGGATGCTGAACTGCACCGATTGATGGTAAAATGTGCCAGTGGTTAGTGAAATGAGCCAGTTTACAAGAAGTCTTTAGAAATGTGTGGCAAATAGGAGAAAAATAACAGCTTTAAAGAAATTGTTAGTGATGTGAAAGTATCTAAAATAAATGACAGCATTTTTTTAACCCTATGCAAAGCGCATTCATTGACTTCATAATTCAATCATAGGTTTGACATCAGGTTGCTTCTAAATGCAGACAGTCTTGTGGAATGCTACAACCATGATAGACTATAGATAATACTGTTACAGAATGGCCACCCACCTCTCTTAAATTTGATGATGCTGATATGGTTAATGCACACTGTTTCAGCCAGCATTAAATAGTATTTTCTATAGTCTATCATTTTGTAGTACTCCAATATGGCCATCAAACTGCTTCTAAAAGCGGCTGCCTCCTTGTATTGATACAAGAATGACATATTATTGATAGCTGCCCGCAGCTATTTTTCTGGTCAGTTCAGCGCAGCCTCCTCCCTCATTCCTTTGAAGGAAGTCACAGTTCTTACCCAGATCTCACATACCTTAATGGTGCGTACTGCAGGAGAACTGTTCCACAGGCCTTTACTGCAAGAAACTCTAGGTGGATTTCAAGGGAGTATCCCCCACTTTGAATCAAAGCTCTGATGGAACCAAGCAAGCAAAGCAATTGAGCCTTAACCTCCCTAGAAGAGTTCTATTGTCTCTTTCATCACCAGGTTAAAGTTTTGTTATAGGGTATGATTCAAGTCAATGCTCATGTGCCAGTTTCAGAAGTCCATCAAACTATTTATGTTGTAAATAATTTAATGAAATATATAGCAGCCTAATAGGGGGACTGTTCATGAAAATCAAAGTAGTGTTTAGATTTGTAGGTGTGATTACAGACTTTAAAACGGCCAATGCTGCTCACTAAAACACGAAACTGTGCCAATTATCAGTTGTTCATGAGACTAAGACTTGTGCAATCATGAGCCTCACACATTAACGGTATCTGTGGCTTTTAGATGGTAGCAACAGAGGGAAAGAGAGCCAGGTAGTGAAAAACAGATTTATTCAAATTAAACTTCACCTCCCTGATGAATCCCAAGTTTCTGGTAGTTGTTCAACACTTGCCTGTGTGAACAAAAAGACAATGGGCTAGTGTGTGGCTCAAAGTAACTGCCTGTGGCTTATGGGTATGCCCAGAAATTAGTCCTCTATACTCACTATGCTTTTGGACTGAAGCTGCACCTGACTGATGAGACCCAAATAGGCTGAAACCAGTCTCTGATTGGTTCTTTATCTGTCCAGAGGGAACCTGGACTTGCTATTTGGGCTGGGCTGCTCCTGTTGGATACTGGATCAGCACATGGATGTTCTCTGTCAAGAGTTATCTTATATCGTTTATAAACAACTCTGCTACCAAGGAGGGGCATCCTGGGGCTAAGAAAAATTACCCTGTGTGCTGGAGTTATTAAGAAAGAGACATGTTTTAAGTTTCTTTTACACATTAAAAGTGGCAGAGAGGGTGAAAAAACATTATGTGCTGGAATGTGGCTCAAGTAATTACCAGTGGCTGAGATTAATTTAAGCATTGCAATCACTCACTACTTTTTAGGTGGAGCATCAGCGGGCATGCGCTGTCTGCAAGACCTGCTATAATCACTCTACCGAGTGTAATTACATCTGGTGCTTGCGATTGGTTCAGAATCCCATCCCTCTTATTTCCTCGCTCCTAATTGGCCAGTGCTCCTGATACATCACTTCCGTTTTAAGAAAGGAGCATCGGCCAACTACAGTTTCCTTACACTGTAGGCCTTTATCATTTTCTTTGAGGACTACTTATTTTTTTTTACAAACGCTCCATTCCGCCCTTTCACGTAATGGCGGCCACGCCACTTTCTTTAGACGTGGTCATCTAAAGAAAGGTACCTGGCAGCTATTGAAATGAAAGCGCGGAATGGGGCGCTTGAAAACAAAATTTATTCTGTCGAAACTTGCTTTCCTCAGTCTGTGTGATGCCACTCTTTGCACAGAGCCACTCGGTCTGCACACGTGGAACAAGCGGCATCACCTCCAGAGAGCTGTCTTGGTGCCTTCCTCTCTCCCTGTTGCTCAGGAGCATTGCGACTCCCTTCCTGGGCTGAAGCTCCACCCAGTGCCGCCGCAGGAGAGTGCCCCTTGTGTTCTGCAGGGCTCAGGCCCACCTCAGCGGCTCCCATGTGGAAAGGTCTTCTCCTGCCTCTGCTACCGTCCTGCCGGAGGTGCGGTTAGTTAGGGGGTGCGACTGCAGAGAAGACAAGGACGGTGTCCACTTCTCCTGCTCTGGCAGCTGCTCCCCCCTCTCTCTTACTTTCTCTTCCGTCCTCTCTTTCTGTCTCTATCTCGCTCCCCTCACTTGCTGTAAACCGTGATTTCTCTTACCCTCTCTTTCCTTTATTCGTTCCCCTGTGAAATGGATCTAAAAAAGAAGAAACACTTCTACTGAAAACGATCTTGGAATTTATAACATATAGTGTACACTCGACAAAAGACGTAATTGGCAGAACATACTTTTTGTCAAAAACTACTACCACTCCCGACATCAGAGTGTTCTGCTCTCCGATTGTCCTTCCCCACCTCCCTCTAATCATGGGCCCCTCCCAATGGAAGGGGCAGTCCAGAAACTCGTTACATGGGTCACACTGCTGTGCGAGATTTAGCAGGTTGGAACTGTTTGCTAGTTATCAAAATTTGAACAGGAATAAGCATTTGGAATGCAAGAGGTCTCGCATTTGGGAGAGTTTAAGCTATTGGCGTTGTAAATGACAATGACTTTTATTTATCTGTTTTGAAAAAACAACACATAAATAAAAGGAATTGTCATTTACAATACCAATAACTCAAAATCTCGTAAATGCGAGACCTATTGCATTGCAAATGCTTGTTTGTTTCTCTCGATACCAAAGGCAGTAGCAGGAATTGTGACTGCTGTCTGCTCTCATTTTCGAGCCTCTGACAACGTGTCGGTTGCTCATTCAGCACCTCAGTGGCAGCAGCTGTCATTCATGCCATGTTTCGCGCCATCTTGCATGGAAGTCTCTGTGCCACAAAGCCAAGACAGGGAGCCACAAAGTAATGTTCTTACGGCAGGACCAGAAAGGACCATTTGTGAACCTCTTACATGCAGCATCACTACCCACAGGGGGTGGGTGAAGCAAGGACTTCAGGTGGAGCAATGTTAGGACCTTGAGTATCTGTGATATATTGACTAGAAAATAGAAAGGCTAAATCACTGTGGTGGTGTTTTGTTGCTGTTAATGTCTGCACCTCTTTATCAACTCGTTATTCTGTATCCTGTAATATTCTTAGTAGTCACTTGTAACCAGGATGTAAAGTAATCCCTTAGTTAGTTACCAGAAGACGGAAACAGAAGCAAAGCTCAGTTAGTATAACCCCACGCACTCACGCATCTCATCGTATTTCTTGTTTATTTGCTTTTGTTAGGAAAAGGCGATACTGCTTGCAAACATGAAGATATCCTGCAATCGTTACTCAGGCACTCTGTGGTGACCTAGGTCTGTCTCTCAGGTTTGTTTTTAAGGAAGCGATGTTGTTAGGATGCAAGCACTTTCAGCAAAACTAGAATGATGGCTGGCCACCATGTCTAGGTGACTGACCAGCATTATTTTTGGTTTTACAGGCTTATTTCAGCAAAACTTAAAATAAATGGCTGTGAGGTGTAGGGTATTTTCTCCCTCTTTGCGGGGCCATTCATGTTGTTCTGTGGGGGGCCTGTACTAATATACTTAGGCCTCTTGATGCATATTTTCCTTGCAGGGGTGTTCAATGTGAGCAGTGGCATACAAGGGCCGGACAAATCATCACTGACCCATATTGGGGACCTTTGCAGACAAAACCTGCTTGAGGAGGCCAGAATTTAGCAGGACGGCTCCCATAATGAGTGTCCTCTAGCAGAGTTGGCGAAGGCTCCACTGGCGTACAATTAAAGGGTTTGGATGGGAGGGACCCCAGTTGATACACGGTAGGTCTCCTGCTCACCACATGCCAAATGACTCCCTAAATATTTTGTATTTGCCGGTATACTGTTGAACCATTTATTATTGGCTCTAGTAGCCTGTTAAGGGTTCCTCATTTTAGTGAGGTAGCTTAGAGTCAAAAACCACAAAAATCGTGCAAAATGTGATACTAAAATGGCACTTAGCACAGTGTTACGTAGTCATATGAACATTGATTTCTGTTATAGACCCCAAAAATCTGACCCCGCATTTTAGGCATGTGATGTCATAATACAAAAAGGCCGTCACAAGGGCCAGTAAATTATCATTTTCGTGGTGGGTCAGTTTATCTAACCTGGTGGAAATATTGTGATAGATAAATCCTATTAGGTCTGATGGATTATAGCTAGGTGATGTGACTGGTCCAGATTCTGTATATTCTGTATTGAATTCTGGGGAGAAGGTGGGATGTTTCTCCTGGCACAAGATATCCATATTATGACAGTATTTCTTAGGAGGGCCTCCTTGTCTTCAACACAGATGCCAAGGATCTTGACATTTCCCTGTGCTAATCATACAGTAGCCAATGCGCCACTGGCAGCCATTGAGACACACACACACTAAAGCACACAAACACACTTTTGCTTTATAAAAGGTTTATAAAGGACAATTTAGGCCAAGAAAACTGCAAATCTCTTACCTGGAAAACATGCACAAAACATAACATTTACACATGGGCAGAATAAGACATTGTAAAATTTAAAAAAATACTAAATAATCACCAGCAGGTTAACTAGCCCTAGAAACAACAAAAATGTGGTGTATTAATACACCATCGTGGTAAACAAGACTGTCTTTAAAACAGACTGAGCTTCTGTTGAAGGCCAGTGCAAAATGAAGATGTGGGTAATGTGGTCAAATGATGGGTACGCAAAAAAGGCATCTATAAACGGTGCCAGGCAAAGCCTGGTAGGCTCAATTGAAGGTCATTTCCATATTTAGGTCTGGTTGTTATCATATCCTAAACCACTGAGCACAAGTCTGATTCTGGGCTGAACTGTCTAATGTCCTCCAGCTGACATGGTTGAAAATGAGCGTCTGTCACAACTATTTTGATGTGGAAATCAAGTGGTACTTTATGATAGAGAACAAGGTCTAGAGATTTAGCACTGGTCAGTAGAGTTGGAGAGATGCCGGGACGTGCAGTTCTGAGTGGAAATGTTGGAATATGAGTCTGAAAGGAGGAGGAACTCTGTTCTGACGGCTTAGCTTCAGAAAATGTAGATACATTCAGTGGATTTTACTTACACAGTCAGCAAGATGGACAGTGACTTTTTTTTTAGACCTTGGCCTTTTCATTGACTTTCAGCTGGATGTGATCTGCATACTGATTCATGGTTAGATCATGCCTCTTTTTAAGACACCTAAGGACTTATGAACAAGTTAAATTGTGGGCATGAGGGAATTGATACTTGAGGGATCCCAAATAGTGTGGGAACTGCCAGGAAGTTTGAATTATCAATTTTCACCAGCTGAGCATGGTCTGTAGGAAGAAGATGAACCATGTGAATACAGTTGCATCAATACCGAAGTCAAACAGCTTGAAAATAGAAGGGTCAGGTAGTCCACTGTATCAAATGCTGCTGAGAGTTCAGGAGAATGAGCATCTAGCCTGGCCAATGGCATAATTCTGTAATGCATCAAATACCACTTGGAAGGTTGCTGTTTCCATGTTACTTCCCTGAGTCAAGTCTGATAGTTAATTCCCAGGCAAGCCGATTTTGGAGACTGACACACTTGATTACATTGCTGAAAATCTTTTGATGAGGATCTAAAGTGTTCAAGGCAGAAGAGTAATTGGCAGGCACTTGAAGGTTTAGTAGAACATTGGAATGTTGAGCACTCCATTGAAAACAATGGAGTGCTCTGGTCTTCTAATGGCCGGTAAAAGCCAACATTCCAATTTTTATTCACAGTTGTTCCTGTGAACAAAAGGCCTCAGGGAGCCCGAGAGGATTTAAATCACCTCGGGCTCCATGAGGCCTTTGTTTCGCAAATAACATTCTGCCCGCTAGGGGCAAAATGTTCTAATAGCCTTAGAGCCATCCATAACGGACTCTACCGACCATTAATGGCCCGCTGTTCTTCAGAATGCCACCTTCCTTTCTCCTCTGGAAACTCAATCGTTGGGATCAGTGGAAATCTCTCTGTCATTCAGATTACCACCTCTCCCCTCTCCTAGGTCAAGTTCAGTCCAGGGATCAAAGGCAAACTCACTGCCCTTCATATCACCATCTCCCCACCTCATAATGTCATAACAGCAAATATAGTCAATAAAGTCTGTGTGTCAAGGCCAGTTTGACCTGGCAGCCTCTTTCGGCAGGTTCGGCCCGTATCTTAAAATATTGTTCTGCAGTACAGATTCAGAGTGCTGACTCTGGTCTGCAGGGGGTGATGGAACATGCAGAGTGGATGTGGGTTTGTTGAACCTTTACAGTGATTTCTACAGAACAGGATTTGACCTATAAAATGAAATGCTTTCTTCCAAAGGGGGCCCAAGTGGCAGGCGCCACTTGAGCAGATGTAATTGCTGCTTTCAGTACATTGTGATTTACTACACCTTCCTGGGATGAATAAGCCGACCGTGTTATTACACATGCAGTGGGAGCTGTCAAGCTACTTCACCGACTGATTACAAATAAAGTAGGAAATATACCCGGAGCTTTAGTAATTTAAAATGCACTGCCCATCACAGCCAGGCTCTTCCTACTTCGGCCCATTACGGATCTCGTTATTTCCAATTGTAGTGTAGGTGGATGCATGTATAATCAGGGATGTTCTAGTTTAAATGTCAGATTCCCAATAGCAAGAACTTCGGGTGTGTGAATGATTAAACAGATGACATGCCAGTTGTGTTTTTTTTAGAAAATCATTCAGGCTAGCCCCTTCTGGATCTGTGAGGGGTGAGTGACTGCTGCAGTAAATATTCACTTTCTACCTTGCTTGAACTTTTTATATTTTACCTCAGTTAAATAAATGTGTACACACTTGGCAAGCATGTTTAATATTTCCACTTCTAGGGTCCAGTTCACAGCATCCACATTTATATTCTAAAGTTGTTCAGTGCGGGTAAAATGACCACAGCAGATGCCCGAATCAAATGGGCCATGGTCTTGATTCGCATAGGCTTGCACAGAAGTGTGGCAACACCTGGGTAGGTCTGCACTTCTTGTACGTCTGTGTACAATGTCCCTTTATTCATGGAGAGGGCTTGTACGATATGGGAAGGTCATCAGCTCTTTGTAGAGGTGCCCCTTAGGTGTTCAATGGATATGCAATAGCTAGGTGTGCACCGACTCCTGCGTATTCAAGGGACCTCCATCACAGCATGGATAAGGAAAGGTGACCAGCTGGGCCTAAGGGGCTTGCCAGGTGTGGGCTAGACTCCTTCATGCTCGATGGACCTCTGCAACAGCCTGGATAAGGGAAGGTGACCAGTTGGGCCTAAGAGACTTGCCAGGTGTGGGCTAGACCCCTGCATACTCAAGAGACCTCCACTACAGCATGGATAAGGGAAGGTGACCAGTTGGGCCTAAGGGGCTTTCCAGGTGTGGGCTAGACCCCTGCATACTCAAGAGACCTCCACCACAGCATGGATAAGGGAAGGTGACCAGCTGTGCCTAAGGGGCTTGCCAGGTGTGGGCTCGACCCCTGCATCCTCAAGAGACTTCCTCCACAGCATGGATAAGGGAAGGTGACCAGTTGGGCCTAACGGGCTTGCCAGGTGTGGGCTAGACTCCTGCATGCTCGATGGACCTCTGCAACAGCCTGGATAAGGGAAGGTGGCCGGCCGAATTTAAGGGACATGTCAGGTGTGCACCCAACTCGTGCCTAGTCAAGGGACCTCCACCACTGAATGGATAAGGGAAGATGACTAGCTAGGTTTAAAGGCCATGACAGTTGTGCGTTGGACTTATGCATGCAGGAGGGACCTGCACCGCAGCAAGGACAAGGTATGGAGAACTGGGTTTAAAGTACATACCAAGTGTGCGCTCGATTTCTCCATACAAAAGGGTCCTCCTTCCCAGTATGGATAAGGGAAGGTGATGGGTTGGGCTTAAAGGACATGCCATGTGTGCTCCCAACTCCCAGGTACTCAGGGGACTTGCTCTACAGCACACATAATGGAAGGCATTGCAGAAGGGGGCATTCCCTAATTTGCATGTAGGCAGTTCCAACACCAATGATAAGGTGCCCAGTGGCCTAACTCAGCTGCAGAGGCCCCAGCAGTTGCCACCTTCATCCCTTTAGGATAAGGGTGATTTGTAACCATAAATAAAATTTACAACGGGTCATATCACTTAGATATACATTATAACTCCCTGCCACCTTAACCAAGATCCGGGATCAAAGGTCCAGTGTTGCAGGGTGCTTAGGAAATTCAGTCCTGAATGGGATTAGCATTCCTTGTACTTGTCACTTCATTCTATTATATTCACATGATTGCGTTTTAGTAGTCGGCGCCTTGATTAACCCTGGTGTGAATTACACCCAAACCTCTTACCAGGGACTTGCTGCGACCCTGACTGCCAGGATTGTCTCTAGGAATAATTTGTGAGAATCGGTTACTGCACTAAAATTGGCTTCTAGTGCACTCATGAGTATTTTTGGATTATCTTGGGTAACTCATTAAAACCTTTCCCACACTACTCTCAAAGGCAGTCTTTAGATACTAATGGTCTTAATACGAGTGAAGTAGTAGAATTGGGTGAAAAAACATGCTGTGAGCTAGCATTTGACATTGGGCTGTGTTTTGCACCCAGTTCCAGGTTTTGCGCTTAGTATTGGTGAATAACATGCACAATAGGTTCTTGGGACCACTTTGCACTCGGTGTTTCCCTTTATCTGGGTTTTTTTGTCCAGTTTCCTCCAGATTGTACCTGGAGGAAATGGTGGATGAAATAACTCTGAACTGAGAACAGTTTGCATGAAACCTTTTATGTGGGCTAAATATGAAACCCAGTGCAAGGATCATTGGTTCCAGATTTTATACTTACCACCAAAGCACAGACCTCATGCATGAGGTCGTAAGTAGTCTACTACTCTTAACCCGTACCAGCCCCCTCTAAATCCGAACACCGGCTGTACACCTGTAGGTAGGCTACCTTTCACACCTCAGGCCCTGGGCTAGCCTGTGCAGCTCCTTCTCAAGACACTTAACAGGAATATAAAAACCACCTGGATTTTCATAAGGATTTGAGAATATCTCTCATGGAAACCTGGAGTCACGATGACCCTAGTTACAAGTCTGGCGGTCGGACCGCCAGACTCGCAGGGGTGTGGCGGTGGCTTTTCAGCCACCACTGCACCTGGGGTTCCGACCACACTATGAGGACTTCGGCGGTTGGACTGCAATTGCACCGCCGCAGCCGCCAGGGAACCGCCATTCCCTGGCGGTCCCGTGGCGGTCTGAGGGCCGCAATATGCTTGGTGGTGACCTGAGGCCCCACCAAGCATATGACGATTTTCCTCACCGCCAGCGCTGTCATGAAGGTTCTTCCTCCATGAAAAGGCTGGCGGTGAGGAAAGAAAGGGGCCCTACAGGGCCGTCCCTTGCCCCTGTGCACGGGGGTGCATGCAGGGGGCACATGTTGTGTCCCCCTGTATTTCTGCACTCCCAGATGCTGCACAGGAAGAAATGCACTACATGGTGCATTTCTTCCTATGCAGGAACGTGCATTGGCGGTCCCACAGCGGTGCTGTTTCAGGCTCACAATGAGCCTTTTAAACAATACCGCCGGGGGACCGCCACGCCGCCCACCTGCCAGACTACAAAAAACTTGTGATCTGGCAGGCGGGTGGTGGCGATTCTTGGTGGTGCAGGGTTGCGGCGGTGGCAAGCCACCCACCCTCGCACCGGCAAAAGTCGTAATCGGGCCCTAAGTGATCTAAACTGCAAACAGCCAGAGCACCTAGAGACAATTTAACTCTTGATATTTTTGCTTCCGCTCAACTTTGGGGCTTTAAGCTTGTTCTTCATTCTTCTTGCACATATGCTGATGTTCCTCTTTATTGCCCCCCACTCCCAGAATCCATTCGGATATCCATCCTGGTTTATTGGAGTTTTTTTTCTCCTTTTTTTCCTTTGCTGACAAATCCACTTATTACTGAACACCCAAAGTACCTTTAATTTGTTTGATGTGTGGATAACGTTAGGTCTTTTCCCTCTCATAATAAGCAGCATATTTTGGATTCGATTTTCTCCTCTATACCAAAAATAAAGTTTAAGCAGCTACTGCCTCTCTTGCAGTCGTATGAATGCCTGTCTTTTTTGATTGGATGTTGGAGTGGCAATTAACAAACAACTCTACTTGGGGACTTGTGAAGAATTGTACCTGGTCTACATTCACACCTGAACCATTCATCAGAGCTGCCCTTCACTGGTTCCAACAATGATGACATCAATACATTTGGTACAAAATTTGAGATATAGGCAACTAATGCCCTACTTTACATTGCAGTTATTAAGCGAATTCCCAGCCACTGTTCTAGACTATCGGCACCTTGTGTCACCTCTGAAGAAGCCCAAGCCAAGCAGGAATGCAAGAAATGTGAACATAATTTGGAGATCTGATTACGACCAAAAGAGAAGAAGTATTTGTTCATCAGTACTTGATAATTACAAATAATTAATTAAGAAGGTTAGGCGGCCCTTCAGGACAAACAAATGGAAGTCATCAAAAGAAATTTTCAGAAAGTTGACTTTTTTCCTTAAACCCAGTTGCAACAATCATCCCATAGAACATTCTCAAGAGCCTTTCGAGTCCCTAGCAGAATTGGTTTTGAAAAAATAAATCTTTGTTCCTTTTTTCTGTATCAGTTTCTTTAAGAGTAATCTCTTTATTGCTTTTCTAAGTTACACATACTCTTGCCTACAACCCAAAGTCGGGGAGGAAACAAGACTTTACCAACTTATGGCCTGATTACGATGTCGGTCGGAAAGCCTCTGACTGACATGGTAGGTTTGAAGTCCGACCACTGTATTATGATGACGGCGGTTGGAGTTTAAACCGGCGGGGGAATCCAACCCGGTTCCGACGGGCTAAATGAGCCCGTCGGCCAGTCGGAAAGTGCTCATAATCGTTTAAGGACGGCGTTTCCGCCATCGGGATTATGATGTCAGTTTCCGACAGCCAAACCATGTCAGCCTTTCCGACATGGATTGGCTGTCAGAAACTGACTTTGGGGGCCCCTAGCAGGGCACCCTTCCCCCATTGCCCTCTGGTACAGGGCCTGGGAGGCACCCATGGTGCCCCCCTAAACATCCCTGCACCGTGTGGCAAGCACCTCACTGCCACATGGTGCAGGGATGTTTACAAACTCCAATTTTTCAATGGGAGCTTGTGCTGCGGGCGGTTTTGGCCCACCACACAAGCTCCCATTGAAAAATTGAAGTTTGCGACCGCACCATGTGCGGTCACATCCTAATGGGGTTGTCGGAATCGCCGACCTATGGTCGGGCGGTTCCTTCCACGAAACTGTGTCGGTCGGAGGCAACTCCGACCGACGTCGTAATTATTCCCTTGGTGTCAAATGACAACTCCCTACTCCTCCTTGCCCTCTCATGACACAGTAAAGTTGTGTTGTGTTTCGTGCAGGACGTGGACATGTCTTTGATCTCTAGGTAGTTGTCTAGAATCATTTGTATCGCTGCGTAGGTCTATGTGGCATCTCGGTCTGGGGTGGTGAAATTTCGCTGATGTACCTAGGGATACAAGCTCTGTAAGCTCTGAAACCATATATGTCAGAATTGTCTCCAATAATTCGCCAAATTTGTCTCCTCTCTGCTCCCGTACTAGTGAGATCTTTTCCATCCACAAAATATTGCATAGTCTGTGCTGCTATTCTCTTTTGTCAGGTGGTCTTTCTTTTGCCTGCAGGGCAATTGTGCCCTGTTTGGCCGCACAAAGTGCTAGTGCCATTTGCTTACCTCTTTTGGAGAACAAGTTAATATTTATTCTAGTATGCTGTAGGCCAGAAATCTGAAGAAGAGAGGCCCAAATGTTGTGTGGATAGAGTCCAAGATGCCTGTTCAGTATTTGTTTCATTTTGGGCATTGCCAGAACAGGTGAAATACTGTTGCACCTGTACCATAGTCAGCCCTTGTCTCATGGCCACTTCGTCCCATAATACCCTCATCACCGGTAATGTGTATAGTCCCCAGGGTATGGATCCTAAATATCAACACCAGAATATCAATGGTGCTTAATATTAATGTCATAGTAATAAGTATACTGTTTTGCTTTCTCTTTTACAATAATATGGAAGTATTAAATGTCTATCACTTTAATATTGTTGTTTTTAATGTAAATTGTATGCTTTTTGTTAATAATGTGTAATTGATTTTGTTATTGTTTTTTAAATATTGTTTAATTTTTTGAATTTTGTTTTTTACTTGGGTGGCTTTCATTTTTTTTACTTTAATGTTCTTTATTTTTAGTAAATTAGTAATTGTTATTTTTTGGGTTTTGTGGGATTTTTGGATGGATAGTGTTTTAAAAGAATGCTTTTCATTTATTTATTAAAATATTTTATTATTTTTTATATTTTTAATACTTCTTTAAATATTTTAGTTTTATTTATTTTTCAGGATATATTTTTTATAGAAGTTTTAGGTGGAGAGAGTTTTAAAATGATACTTTTACATAATTGTGAAGATAAGTAATATTGAAAAGTTTTAGTAGTTTTTTCTAATATTTGAATATATATTTTGTTTTGGCTTATGTTTTGAGTTGTTGGGTTTTTTAGGCTTTGCGTGGGATGTGTTTTAAAAGTTGTACATTTTTATTTGTATATTTTATTTTGCTTGATAACAATTTTATAAAGGATATTTTAAGTAATTTACTTAAAACAATTTTTTGTTTAAGAAATGTGGATCTGATTATTCATTTTTTTATTTAAAGAAAACATGTTTTATTGTTTCAAATTAAACATTACATTTTTTGAACTAAACTATTGAGTTGATCTAAATTTTTGTGCCAGATATATTTATTATATTTTTAATATTTATATTACTTTTGTAGGTCCTATTTTTTAAATAATATTATTTCACTTTATTTTCATCTTTAGTAAATAATACATTTCTGATATCTGAGATTTTTCTTGTTTTAATTTATATATGTTTAGGTAATTTTTTTTTGTTTATTTTGGTCATGGCTGACCCTGTTTAGGGCACGCGGTGCAGTCGAAAGGAGAGAAGCTGAGTCAGGGAACACGTTTTAGTCTTTCCACGTTCCTCTGCGTCAGTCCTCCTCCTAGATGCCACGCTAGTTGCAGTAGGGTTCCTCGAGTGCGGCAGCATAAAAGATGCACTTAGGAACCTGTGCTTGCCTGTAATTCTCACCCTGATGCTTAAACTTACCTTGCTTCACGATGGCCTCAAATTCTGTGTATTCTCCTCAACGGTCATGCTGCTGCCTCTTTCGCGACCAGTGGAAGGATTTCCACCGCTTCTTCAATGGCTGCTCCTGCATTTTACAGATTACTTGGTGTTTTTCAGTCTGGGGAGTATTTTTCTTCCTTGATGCCTGTGAAGACAAAAGGGTATCAAAAAGGGTTTGCCAACAGCTGACTGCTCTTCTAAGTTGGTAAGGGGCATGCATGCAAGTTTTTCTGGATATATACTCACTGTCCAGATTGAGAGTACAAGACTATTGTTTGTTTCTAAAGACTTTGTTTGCTGCTCCTGGGGACATTATTCAATCACTTTTTTCCTATGGATTGCGTTTTGCGAGATTTTAAAGGATTGATGTAATTCTGGTCTTATATAGCTCTCCTTAACCAGTGTCTGTTTTAGTGTTAAGGTAACTATTCGGTGATATAGGGGTGTTCTAGTTGTAGGGACATTCATTTTCTTATTTACTTAGTACTCTGTATTTATTTTCATTTCTCAGGATCTGCACTGCATTTGCTGGGTTCCAGACACTAAATGCAAAGTGGGAAAGTGGGAGTTATTAGGTAAGAACGAACACTTAACAGTAGATAAGTTATTTTTGGTTTGTTTATGCTTTAGCGATGAAGGTTCTTAAAAGTTCCATTTTATTTTTTGTACAAACACAATGATACTAGAACACTGAATGAACCTCTAGTGCTGTGAATTGATGGAGCTACCTTGCAGGGACCCTTTGAGTTTTCTCCACTTCCCCTTGGTGCGTGCTGTGATCACCTAGAGTTCTATCCATGTGTCAGGTAGTTGCAGGGCTCTCTGTAGTACGGTGAATCAGCTTCTGGTATTTGTCTCGCTCCCACAAGATTGCAACTGTAGTTTAGTTTTGAGTGGGAATAGTCAATCTGACCCCTCCAGAGTCCAACATTTTCCCCAATGTTGCTTAGTTTGGGTTGGGAAGTGTAAATCTGGGCCAGATGAATTTGTAACAAACACTTTAGACTCTTACCTACATGACCTTTATTCTAGTGGGTCTTAAAGTTCATAATGGTACTCTTTTGACAGATTTCAGTTGGTTAATCCATGACTCAAAGAAAACGCTGACTCTGTCCATTAAATAAGAATCCGCAATGGAAACCTGCTCAATGTGGATTTTAATCCTTGGGAACAATAAGTTCAACCCATTATTGGCCTTTCTTTGCAATGCCTCCCTCGCTGTTGTCCCAGTGCCACTAGCATGGAAATGGACTGAGGTGACTGCCTTCCCGAAGAAATTCAGAGCTGACAATAGCATTTTGGTATCTGCCTTTTGGTCTCTGCGTAGTAGCGAATCCCCACTGGTGGCTGTCATTGATGAGTTGTGAGGGATGCGATATAAAGGTGGCAAGGCAGCATTAATTTCACTCGACCTCTCTGCTGCATTTGATACCATCTCTCATGACTTTCTGTTGATCTAGCTTCCTGAGATTGGCATTAGAGGCATTGCCTTGGACTGGTTCCCCTCCACGCCACAGGAGCGAAATCAAGCGGTAAAAATGTCCTCCTGCTACTCAGAGTTTAAGCCAGTGGAGAAGAGAGTCCAACTGGGGTACTCACTCAGACTTACTTTATTTAACTTTTATGTGATGCCATCTACAATGCAATTAGTTCAGTGTCTGGCAGTAAGTGTTATATTTGGGCTTCATCGACATCCTCATATTTTGCCTTTTCCTGGTCAAGCTACACTGGCTGCTTATCAGCAAAATAATGTGGTTCAAAGTCTTTGCCTTACCCACTGGGCTCTTCCTCAATGTGGACCATTCTATGTGAAAGCAACATTTTAACACTAGGGGCCAAATTTACAAAGAAATCATGCAACGCAGCATAGCAAGTAAAGTTGCTGCACTGCGTTTAATGAACGGCAGAGAGCAGAAGATCACTATATCTAGTAAGATGTGGTGCTGTTCTGCTCTCTCCATGCGCTTGAGCAATTTTGGCTGACATGCGCCAATCCAGATGACTGCATTGCAGGAAGTGTCGTTTTTGTACAGGAAGGGGTCATTTCTAGTATAAAAACTAGACTTTATAGCATTTCCCTCTTTGTATGTGAAAACATTTTTCCTTGTTTTGCCTGCCTCAGGGAAGCACAGGATTGGGCGCAATTCCCTGTCTACAATTCTTTGTGGATAGGAATTTGCATCAAAACCCATTGGTGGTTACATGGCAGCACCTATTCATTACCCATGGAATGCCTCCTTGACGCTGTGGGAAAATTTTCCTAGGAAGGTTTCCCAAGGGTCACTTAAGACCAAACACCCCAATTTACAGATTTCGTCCTTTGGAAATCCTGATGGATTCCCGACAGGTCAATGGACCTTTGCCACTTTGGTTTGAATGGGGCAGGAACAAGAAATTCAAATCATGAATATTTCATCAACTGTCAGGTTCTTAATGTTCAGTCAATAATGAGAAGTTGATAGAGTTTTCAAAAACTTTATTTATCTTTAAGGATTAGTATGATTTGCCATCTTTATTCAGATTACTCCAGTTTACAGAAATATCGAAGTTAAGATTGATTAGTTACAGCATAAATCAAATACAGAGTGTTCCTTAGAGGAATATTGTCACTAAACTAGGTAAGAGCCTAATCTGCCCTACGTAGAGAAACCCATGAAGAGTTCCTTTTCGGAAAAGAGCAGGATTTCGGAGCATGGAGCAAACTTCCCATAACGAGTTGTTTTGGAAACTCAGCCGAGTTCCCAACAGTTGCAGTCGCAACCGTCTGAATATCAGTGATAGGAGATTGATTGTTGCTGTAGCATTGATCAGAGGAAAAGGAAAAAATGACTAAAGTCACCTTTAGCAGTATCTGTCGGCAACGAGGAGGAGAGGTTAGTAGAGTCTGGAAGAATGGCTGTTGAAAATAATAATGATAATAATAATGCGAACTACCTAAGAACATTCATTAATATAAAATCGCATAATAATGTAGCAACTCAGTAATCATACTATGCCTTCAACCAATGGAAACCGTTAGTCCGATAGTGTCGTCAACTTCTGATGATTCTCTTCTCAATTCCCACGGTAAACATTCATGTAAGCACATTTCTCTTGCGTCTGAGTAACTACTAGATTATTTTGCGACATTAATAATGCAATTTAAAATTCTTGCACTTTATAAAGCACATTTTCCTGTGTCATTTTCTATTGAGAAAACATTTCAGCAGCAGTTTAAGCGCATTCTAAGGTGCAATTTCAATATAGATTGTAAGTCGAAATTTGATTTCAAAAGTTATTTCCCTCAACGCAAAGTAACATAAAGCAGTGCATTACGCTGCTTTGCATTACTTTGGGTTGCAATGCCCCAATCTCGATTTGTGGTGAATTGTAAATGCCACCAGTAGACTTTGCATCAAGTTTGCATAAAAAGTAACACAAACTCTATAGAAAGTATTTGTCAATGTGCGCCTACATTTATAATAGTTTGCTCCATTCTTCCGCAGCTGTAAGACTTGTAATTCTTTTATATAGGAAGGTGTGCTCTGGACATTCATTCTCTAATCAGGTCTCCAATGAATGGAACAAATCTATACTTGCACTTAGATTGAAATCAGACCTTTTGGAAATCCCATAAACGTTGCTCTTCTCCGAGTCCTCACAGTACCTGAGCCTTTCTTTCCGACATTTGTTTTGATTACACTTGTTCTAGCACCGGGACACCATTTTGGGTAATAGTCAGGTTTTACAAATAAATAGCATACATATAAAACAGCATATTGTACTTTTCTAGTCATGGTTTATAATTTAGCACTATGCCAGACACAACACACCACTCTTGTGTTTTACAATTTTCCTGTATTAATACAGGTTTGAGATTTTTTTGCACGACGGCACTGCACCTTTTAGCGCGCCACAATTTCCCTTGTTGTAGTGCACATTTTTCAATATGTTTATGTAACCCTAAACTTCGCCTAGCCCCTTTGCAATCATCTTCAGTGAACTGCAGAATACAGCGAAATGGAGTGTGTGTGGTGGTTTGGCTGCCTGCTGCATTGTTTTTGTTGAATGTGGCCTCGTCAGGCTTGTGTCAGTAATTCTGTTTTATTGTTTCTTGGACTGGAGTCATCGATTGCGTTCCTGGACCTCTCCGAAATGTGATCCCAAGAGACCCTGGCTTCAGTCCTGGCGCCAGAGGCCATCAGGCTGCCATTTTATTCCGAGGACTGTTCAAAAAACCCATACTCTGTCAAGGCCGGTGACGCATCATGGCATTTATCTAAGGGCGCACCTTCTTTTCGCCAGAGATAAGCTTTGTTCAGCTAAAACGACCTTGTTAGACACAAACGCTTGATTTGTTACCTTATTTCTTCTACTTGACACACAAATGCATTAATAAAGCCGCAAGGCAACTATAATTTATTTTCAACACAAGCAGTCACAGTGGCTTTCACATTATCAATTATAATGCTTATTTATATCCGCACTGCATCTGCCCTGCCTTTCCCCTCCATTTTTTTCCTACATTTCTCCTCCATTTTAGTATCTATATCATTGTTTACTTTTGTTTGCTCTTTTTCTCATCTTTACGACCAGTCTTCCATTGTTGTTCGTGCACCACCATCTAAATTGTCCATACATCCCCACACATGCAAAAATGTACCTTATACGTGGGACAAGTGCATACATGCATAGTTTAAACTTTTACTGATCGTCTCGAGGCACATTCACTAACAGTAGAAAATAAGCAAAATGCATTGAACATTTCGGGGGAAGCATGGCTCATAACCGTAAGCCACCATTAAGCACCTGCCACAGAAATCATAGCGTGTGGTAGGGTAGGTCCAGGGGCACAACAAGGGTGACATGGGCCCTAATGTGGAAAAGGCAAACATTGGCAAAGCCAGTAGGTATCAGCAATGCCCTAGCAATTGGCCTTGCCGATGTGAATGCTTTTTAGGTGTCGCGTAGGCAGCGCGCATGCGCTGTCTCTCCGAGACATCTAGTAATCCGTATAGCAAGGGTAATCCTGCCTGCTGCTTGCCTGCTGCTTGCAATTGGCTTATTTACGCGTCACTGTGATTTCCGGCCTCCCTATTGGTTCCTGGTCCGATGCATCACTTCCGTTTTTATCGGAAGCAGCACCAACCAACTACAGTTTTATTGCGCTGTAGGGCTTTGTCAGTTTCGTTTAGGGACTACGTGGGCTTTTTTTTTTAATCGCCACGGTGCCCGCTTCATGGGCTGTGGCGATTTCAAAAAACAGATGCTTCCCATATTTTGCGTCATACCAACACCTCGCCACTGCGCCCGCTTCATGGGCTGTGGCTATTTACGGCGCCCGCTTCATGGGCTGTGGCGATTTAAAAAAACAGATGCTTTGTGTTTTGTTGTTTCTGTCAGCGCAGAGCCCGTTTCATTTTAATTAGGGTGTGAATTTTTTTTTTTTAAACCTGCGCTTTCACTTTCATGGCGAGCGCGCAGCTTTCTTTATATGTGGCTCCCCGTATTTATCTTTTTTGCTCCCAATCTCAGTTGCACGCCTGAACACGTCTGCAACACCTATTGCACTCCTCGAATATCACTGTGATACAGTGACCGCAGCCCACTGCTCCCCTGTCTAATGCCTAGAGAACTACTAATGGCCAGTGTTCCCATTTAGAAAACGTGAATCCGATTGCATTGCAAGCTCACCGGTGCGGCATGGACCCCGGCGCCAACCAAAGGCAAGTGTCAATGAGGCCAGTCCGGGCCAAGTCGCTGTGAGCCCTCAGTGCAGCAATACAGCAGCTGCTCGCCACTTGCATTTTACCACAGCGATATTCATCCCGCAACTGCCGGGACCGTGTAGTAAGTATACCGGTGTGGCCTGCGCTTCTATGCTTCTCGCGTACTTGTTGGTTCTACCAGTGAAACTCGATCACCCCTGCCGCGAGCCGGCGTATTTAATGTCTGTAATGCAACTCGTGCTCATGTAAAGCACTCTGATACCTTTGGGTCCAGTTCGCGCTATATAAAATTTGTAAGATGATGTTCCATATGCATTCAATAGGTGTAACGTAACTCACTATGTAAATAGATTTATTTGAGGTATTCCATGGAAAAATTACGTCTCCATCTGTTAGGGCGCTATGCTATGGTATACATTCTTGCTACATTGATGGGCGTGGTACCAAGTCATGACTGACACATCCAGACAGTTTTACCATTTTAGCCAGGAGGACTGCACCGGTAGTTTCAATCCCTTACTTCTAATGAGAAGAGTGAAACTACAAGTCCCACCATGCACAGAGTTAGATGTTCCTTGAAATCTATGACTGCTTGAGGATGGCTACGCAGGACATATGCAAAACGGCATCACTTAGGGCACTTTGAACTTCTATGACGTAAGCATTTCGATTCAACACGCAGGCAGGGTGTTCGTCCAGTTGTGAGTTTCTAAGGTCAGGC
Organism: Calotriton arnoldi; assembly: GCA_963921515.1. Lineage (NCBI taxonomy): Eukaryota > Metazoa > Chordata > Amphibia > Caudata > Salamandridae > Calotriton > Calotriton arnoldi. Next base: position 1,043,348 of record CAWUFW010005177.1, read on the forward strand.
TAAAGTAGGTCGAGGATAACCCAGTTCATCCGTTTTTAAACGACGACAAGCAAAGAACAAGTCCACCCAGTGGCCCAGGGACGTGTTCTGCAATGCTGATGAGAGCCGAGGCAAGCTCAGGCATTCTGGCCGAACTCCTTTGACCCTTGGCACTAACTGACTGGAAGCACTCTTACCTGCTTCGAAACCCGATCCCTCTGATGCTTCAGTTATGTAAGAAAGAAAAGGTTATGGTCCATCACAGCACATCTCCGAGGAGTTAAAAGGAGTGACCAGGCTTTCACCAGGGAGTGCACAAGTGTGTTCTGGGAGTGCTGCGCTCGTTAGGACACAGGTGGACCAGGCAGGTGGGGAAGACTGACGCTTTTCAGGTATATATTTACGTTTTGTCTATCAGGGGATGCATGCGCAATATATAAAGTGAATGTATGTATGCGTTGTCCTGTCACTAGCGCTCTGAAGCGGCTGTGAGCTACCAATAGCACTGTAAGGAGTTCAAACAATGAAAACTGAATTCTTATATGATGCGCTATGCTCAGAACGGACGCTGTATGTACCTTAGAGTCAGGAACCGTTGTTCTTTTGTCAAAAAGTATGTGAACAGTTTAGATAAAACTTAAAAAAAACTTGGAAACATCGTTCCCAATAGATTTCACCCACTCCACCCTGTGCTTAATAACATCAGGCATCATTATCAACAGTCTATTCAGACTTTAAAGTCCCACCATTTTCCTCTATACACCTACCATCTTCGGCACACTAAAGTAATATAATAGCCACTTAAAGCGCTTCACAAAACTCCTCAACAAATAAGTAACATTCCATTGCCCAAGGACATTGCCTACAGCAAGGAGATAATCTGCTACATTTCTTCATCCTAAGGTGTATCCAAATAAGTTTCACCAGGTATCATTTGCGTGATGGAGGCAAATCCCGTTTTCCTTCTTGGGCCTATTTAAGGTTTAAATTCTGTCTCCCTATATTAATTTTTGTGAGGGCGATTTAACTGTGGAATCACGTGTAGGCATTAGTCCGTGCTTGAGCTGCACAGAAAAGGACATGGTACAATTCCTAGGAAAGCTTCTGTTCTATGCGCGCAGACAGTTCCGAGAATAGGGAGGTGTTTTTCATAAGGGTGCACTGACGTCACTGCCTCTGTGAGCCCTGTCCTCAGGGGTGGCAATGGCAATGCCAAGCACAAAAGGTGAACAGTGCCCTCAGCCATGAGCACTATTTACTCCCTGCAGTTCCCACTGCGACAGGGGGCATTAAACGTTTAGTTTTATAAAACAAATAATTTCAACAGTGAAAGACTCTCGTCCAAATACATAAATGAACAAGCATTTGCATTGCAATAGGTCTCGCATTTACGCGAGTTTGAGCTATTGACATTGTAAGTGACAATGCCTTTTATTTTTGTTTTCGTTTTTAAAACATAAATAAAAGGCATTGTCATTTGCAATGCCAATAGCTTAAACTTGTGTAAATGCGAGACCTATTGCATTGCAAATGCTTGTTATCCATGCTGTCTAGCAGCACATCTGCTGTTCAGCATGGCTGAAAGTCACTGAAAGTCCAGAATCACAGGATGTTGCCACTGAGTCTCTTCACCCCCATGTTGAGTTTATTCTCCTGCCCCTCCTAACACAAAAAAGTGCTATGACGAGACCTGCGCTGGCTGCATCATAGCGCTTTTTTTCAGTGACTGAACAGCAGATGTGCTGCTAGACAACATAGTTAAAAGACATTCTCATTGACAGCTCGGGCTTTGCAGAGATCTATTGGCTTTGCCAATGCTTGTTCGGTGTTGACAGGGTCTTGCTGAACTAATGTTGAAGTGATAGTGAGAAACAGTTTAGGACCTTTGAAGTGAAGCAAGGATGTGGCGTAACAGCCAGAGCTGCCAACAGGAGAACTGGGGAACCAGGTTCGAATCTTGGAGTCGGCTGATCAGTTTGTGACTCTGGGCAAATCCCATGAGTATGACAATGAATGTGTCATTGTGTTATGTAACTTGTGAGCACTTAAAGTGCTCCAATACCATTGGCTGGTGTTAGCACTATGGCAAGATGGAGGACGGAACAAGCACTCCAATACCATCGGATCGTGCAAATAAAAATAAATGAATCAGCGATGTCAAGCAGGGAAGGAGGAGGGGATGGGGAGATGGGCAAGCAATGACAGGAGAGGGCGGGAGGAAGCAATGATGACGGCGGGGAAAATACCTTAATTGAAGCAGGATCAGCGAAAAAGTGAATGTGCCATTGTGGTGATCACTTAAAGTGCTCCAATACCATCGGCTTGTGTTCGCGCTATGGCAAGACGGAGGACAGAGCGAGTGCTCCAATACCATTAGATCATGCAAAAAAATTCAGCGGGAGATAGGAGCGACGGGAGGGAGGTGGACGGGCAACCAACAGCAAATTCGGTCAGCCATGAAGAGATTAAATGATTTTCCTGTAATCACAAAATGTGGAACTGAGACCGAGGCTAGGGAGAGGATGTGGCGTCCTCGTTGGACAGTATGTGGTGTAAGGGCCAGAGCTACCGACTATGGAGCTGGGAAACTGGGTTTGAGTTTCGCTGTCGGATTAACATCCTTGATTCTGAGCAAATCTCTTAATCTCCCTGTGCCTACAAAAATGAATGTGTCCTTGTGTAAAGTTACTGGTGCTAATGTAAAGCACTCCAAAACCTGCAGGTGGTATTTGGCGCTATATCAAACTGCACACAAAAAAATGGTGCTTATGTAAAGCGCTCCAATACCTTCAGGTGGTGTTGGCACTACATAAACTGCACAAAAAAGAAATGTGGAAATCAGAGTCGGGGGAGGAGGGGATCTGGGGGACGAGGGAATCTGTGCAATGGGAGTTCAGCGTGGGCAAGCAGCGAGGTGCGGAAGGTTGATGAGCAACAAACAGCAAATGCTGGCTGATTCGGGACAATAAGTGATTTGCCTAAGTCTACGGTGTCCTCGTGAAACGTAACTGGTGTTAATGTAAAGCGCTCCAATACCTTCGGGTGGTATTGGCGCTATATAAAACAGCACAAAAAAAGTGAAAAGCAGAGTCTGGAAAAAGTAACTACTGCTTTTGTAAAGTGCTCCCCTACCTGGGGGTGGTGTTGGTGCCATATAAAACTGCTAAAAGAAACTGAAAGAATGACAGTCTGAGGCTGCTTTACAGCATTGAAGATGAGGAAATACCTCTCATCGGCAACCACATTAAGAGGAGTACTTTTGCCATGGACACTGAGGGGCAGGCAGACCTTGAAGACATCAAGACTCAGCCTGGCTCCTTTGAAGAACTAAAGTCCCACCCTATGAAATGAGAAGCAACAAGGTGAGACACGAAGAGTTCAATTATGTCGCACAGGAGAAACGTGGCTATGCAACTACAACAAAAGACACAGGTACTTTAGAAGCTATGACATGCCCTGTGATAACGCATGCCTGATTCACTTGAGGTCTGAATTTCCAGGAATAAACACCATTGCCGAATGACCACATCTGGTGTAAACACGCACACACACCTAGTACCCACATGCGCAGAAAAGAAACAGAGACTATACGTGTGCCAAGTAATAGCAGCAGTGCACACATGCTCCAATCAGCACATCAGCTACACACTAACAGGACATTAAAAAGCAGAACACCACCACTCACTAGAATGAAACAGACTACAATGGGGGCTTAAAGCAGTGACGGGGTCAGGGGTGATTTGTGGACGGGGCATGCTAGGGAAGTGCGAGGGAGCAAGAAAAGAAGGGAGGGAGGAGGTGGAGGAAACAGAAAGCAGCAACAAAGGGAAAAACAGTGACGTGGGAGGTATGCCCGGGACAAATCGTGAGAAAGAATATGAGATAGGTGATGGAACGAACTAATGGGAAGCCTGTGGGCGGGCTGAACCCCACAGATTAAACCCACCATGTCTCTTTGAGACAGCACATGTGCTGCCTAGCCGAGACCTAAAAAACGGGCTGCCTTGTCAGCACGAGAGGTTGGCTTGGCCACTCCAGGTGGTTTCTTCGACTCCAGGCTTGGCTTGAGGCAAAAAGCTTACCAGGTTGTTCTGTGCTGTCTCTCCGGACCTTTGCACCCAATTCTTAATTCGAACGAGGTTCTTGAGAACACGTTCACGGCGGTTTTTTCACTCGTGTTATTGGGATATATTATATGTACTCAAACACACTAGCCCTAGTGATTAGCCAGGGAGGGGAACCCGAAGCACAGGGCCTAGGGGCTAGCCAGCCTCCACCCGATAATGTAAACACAAAATGAGGCTGCCCCTAGTTAGGATTTCTACAGGTTTATAGAGATGCAACTACATGGGGGCATCTCACAAAAAGTGAAGGACTGGCCTCACACACCACCAGGTGTCATGCTTCATCATCGGCTGTCCTCGCCCTCTAAAAACCTGGTTTGATAGAGGGCGGGCATACACCTGGAGACAGGGATGCACTTCTAAACTAAGTGGGGGCCGTGACTAGTGAAGGTGATCTAAAAACCATTACAGTTGCCTCAAAGGCAGACTTTTATTTAGTTAGGCAACTGTATAGTATTAAAATTAAAGTGACCGGTGATGCGGGAACTAATCATCCCTTCACCGTAGGGAGTGTGGTCAACATGTTTCTGCTTGCGGTCCCCGGAGGGTACATAGCATTCTTCAGGACCATAAAACTGAAGGGCTCCGTCTTTATGTAAATATTGGAAATAAAGACCAACCACTATGGGGGTGTGTGCGGAGTCACTATCCCCGTTGGAGATCGTGCATCTGTTTGGGTTCCTGTAGAAAAATATAAACACCAACAAGGTTGCGAATATCTGTTTGTTATATTGCATAGTAGCGTTCATCACCACACAATATCAGCGCGCGTGGTGTTCACTAAGTGCAGAAATACGTGTCACTCATACGTGTTTTGGCATTTCATGACGAAGAGAGAGAATTTCCCTCTACACTTACCCTGGGCGACTACCCTTCTTGCTCCATGGGAGGACGAGTGGGGAAAGCCCTACTTTGGCATTCCTGTAAACAAATGGAAAAAACGGGAAAGAAAAGTGTTCTTAGAACCTGTTAATGGTGCATCAGGTCCATGATATTGGTTATAACATAAAAAACCAAGCCTTTCTGGAAAAGAAGGGTTTTTTGTAAATATACTGTAATAACAATGAGGACTGTTAGAGTTATTTGTAGAGGCTTGGCTCGAGGCAAGAAGCTTAACAGGTTGTTCTGTGCTGTCTCACCGGACCTTTGCACCCACTTCTTAATTCGAACGAGGTTCTTGAGAACACGTTCACGGCGGTTTTCTCACTCGTGTTATTGGGATATATTATATGTACTCAAATCTGCTCACACTGGCTGAGAGTGGGCATTTGAGGGCCGGGATGCATCAGAATGTTGTTGAACTCCCAGCAACTTGCAAGTTTGTTACTACTCACAATCTTTTGCAAGGGGTGTTCTCTCAATGGATGGTTAAAGATTTACTTTTGTCAATAGAATCTGTATCGATGTGGCAATGAGGGGGGAGCACCCCCAATACTGGTGGAAATCGAGTAAAAAGGGCTTCTACTCAAGAAAATATATTTTTCCTATTAATGTATGAAAATGTTTTAAAACTTAATTGCACTTTTGCCTTATATTTATGCATTCTGAAATATGCGCCTTGTACATTTGCACATTTCTAAATGATAACAAATGTGAGTCTCATAGAATTCACAAAAGGTTTCCTACTCTTTAGAGTAGTCTTGGAATCCTCTTCGAATTCGCCGGCAGCCAGAGAATGTAGTCCAAAATGCAAGAGCTAACATAATGGAGTTAATGTCAGACTACTTTGTGTGAACTGGCCCTGCGTCAGCACTGACCTCCATACCTCTCTTAACTATTTTACCTGCCATGCAAACATTTTTAGAACCAACAATAACATCTACATCCGCGAAGCTGGACCTTGTTTTGGTGTTGTTGTTTGTGCCTGAGAGAATTGCACTCCGGATGATGTTATTTACAGCAGACATTATGGGATGTTTTTATTAACTATGGGATCGCATGGTTTACAACCTTCAGTGGCCAGCCTTTCCTCCCAGAGACAGCATAAAAGCACGGTAATAGGGGGAAGAGTATTGATTCTTTCATGCTGAAAATACATCTTGAGGTCAGTTGCAAATTGGATTTTAGTTGACAATTGATGGGTTCTGGTAAGAATATCATTATTGACCTTTCTGGTACAGATGTGTGCCTGTTTTGAGCAGGATGTGACCAAGGTGACTGAGTCTCTTATTATATAGTACTCCCTTGATGTCTGTTTTCACTCTATGTTATGGAGAGTTGGAGGTCAAGTGATGGACATCATTGTAAAATGCATCTATGAATGTACAGCACTACAGATTTCCGCTCTGCTGCCCAACAGCTGTGGACAGTGATGGGCTGCTTATCAATGGAAACAATAGATTTCTGTTAGAGAAAGTCTTACTAGGGTTGGCCTAGAGATAGCTAAAATTATCTCGCTAACTTCATGTTTCCAAAAAGACCCTCTCTCGGGTGTGTGTGTGTTTGTGTGAGTGTGTGTGTGTGCGCGCGCGCAAGCCCTCCCGCCATGGCAGTGAAAGTAAATGTGGCCCATTAACACATCACGTTAGTTAGAGAAACTGTACGAAATTATACATATTCATTCTTTTAATGCTGCATTACTAAGGTCAAATTCCAATGTAATTCAACAGTTAAGCAAACTTGGCATGAGGAAAACACTGATTGCTACAATTGCTTTACACATGGAAACAACTCTCCTTATAGTCATGTGGCCTCTTCAGTGTGAATTTACCTTACTGCACAAATGCAACACCTTGACTCATGGTCTTGAATAAATATCTTCATTAATAGCAAATAAACATGAAACATAACATGGCATAAACCATACATGCAAATCTACAGAATGTAAAAAGCTATTCATGCCCCCCCCCACACTGAACAATGGTCATAAATAGCATACTACACTCTGCACATCAGTGTGTGATATATATATATATATATATATATATATATATATATATATATATATATATATATATATATATATTCACTGAAAAATCCAAAGGTTACCCAGTTGTTATAGTTAGGCTCAGATTTCACTCATACAAAACCAGTGAAATTCAGCAATTATAGTTGCCTGAGCTAACTCTAACTTGCAACCCCACAATGCACTGCTTATGACCTCACATATTACATCACTCATGACATGGCCAGTGACATCACTGATGACACCTCAAATGACATCACTGATGACATTATCCAGTGAGTGTAAGAATTTGTTTAGAGTTTATGATTGTTAAATATTTATACTAAGCTACTACAAAAGTTAAATTAGTATACTAGGTGTACTACTAATGAGTTACACTACTTCTAACATATAGTACGTGAGTGGCTGTGTGACTGTGCATATCCGTGTGTGAGTGGGTGTCTGAGGGGCTGTAAAGGTGTGTATGTGTGTGAGTGGCTGTATGGGTGTATAAGTGAGTAGCTGTGTGGGTGAGTGAGTGGCTGTATTGGTGAGTGAGTGGGTGTATCAGTAGCTGTATGGGTGTGTGAGTGGGTGTGTGAGTGACAGTATGGGTGAGTGAGTGGGTGTCTGATGGCTGTATGAGCGTGTGACTGGGTGTAAAAGTGGCTGTATGGGTGAGTGAATGACTATTTGAGTGGGTATTTGGTTAATTGAGTTGGTGTGTGAGTGCCTGTATTGGAGAGTGAGTGTGTGAATGGCTACATGGATGAGTGAGTGGATGTGGGAGTGCTTTTATGGATGTGTGAATGGGTATGTAAGTGATTGTGTGGGTGTGTGAGTGAGTGTGTGAGTGCTTGTATGGGCAAGTGAGTGGCTGTGTTGAGAGGCTGTATGGGTGAGTGAGTGTTTGTATGGGTCTGTGAATGGTTATGTGAGTGGTTGTGTTGGTATGTGAATGGGTGTGTGAGAGGTTGTATAGGGTTGTGAGTGGATGTGCATGTGGTTCTGTGGGTGATGTGTTTGAGATGTCATCACTGATGTCACTGACCATGTCATGAGTGATGAAATATGTGAGGTCATAAGCAGTGCATTGCGGGAGGGTAAGTTATAGTTAGCTTAGCTGAATTTCATTGGTTTTGTGCAAGTGAAATCTGAGCCTAACTATAACGTCCCTAAAACCTTTGTTTTTTTCAGTGAATTTCTAAGTTTTTTTTTAATGTTTTTTGCTAACTATAACGTCCCTGCAACTTTTGTTTTTTTTAGTTAATTTCTAAGGTTTTTTAATGTTATTTCCTGACTATAACGTCCTTTAAACCTTTGGATTTTCAAGTGAATTTCTATGTTTTTTAAATTTTATTTTCTAACTGTAACCTGTATCCTTTAAGAATGAGTGTGTGAGTGAGTGCATGAGTGTCTCAGTGGGTGTGTGGATGAGTGCATGAGTTTCTTAATGGGTGTGTGAGTGAGTATGTGAGTATCTGAGTGGGTCTGGGAGTGGCTGCATGTCTCACTGGGTGTGTGATAAGGTGCGTGAGTATCCAAGAGGTTCTGTGAGTCAGTGTCTGAGTGGGTGTCTGAGTTGGTGGATGTGGGTCTGTGAGTCGGTGTGAGAGTTTCCAAGTGGGTTTGTGAGTGCCTCCATGAGTGTGTGAGTCAGTCTGTGAGTAAGCGCCTGAGTGTCTGAGTGGGTCTGTGACTGGGTGCATGAGTCTCAGAGTGGGTGTGTGAGTCTCTGAGTGGGTCTGTGAGTTGGTGCATGAGTCTATGAGTAGGTCTGTAAGTGGGTGTGAGAGAGCATGAGTGGTTCTGTAAGTAGGTGCAAGAGTGTCTGAGTGGGTCTGTGAGTGGGTGTACATGTCTGAGTGTGTCTATGAGTGGGTGCATCAGTGTCTGAATAGGTGTGTGAGTGGCTGTGAGAGTGTCTGAGTGGTTCTGTGAGTGGGTGCATGAGTGCCTGAGTGGGTTTGTAAGTTGGTGTGAGAGTGTCTGAGTGCATCTGTGAGTGGGTGCAAGAGTATCTGCGTGGGTCTATGAGTGCGTGTGAGTGTGTCTGAGTAGGTCCATGAGTGGGTGTGTGAGTGGGTCTATGAGTGGATGTGGGAGTATCTGAGTTAGTCTGTGAGTGGCTATATCAGTGCCTGAGTGGGTCTGTCAGTGGGTGTGTTAATGCCTGAGTGTGTGAGTGGGTGTCAAAGTATCTGTGTGGGTATGCCAGTAGCTGTATCAGTGACTGAAACACAACTGAAATGCACCTGCCCCTTTATCAAAAAAGAATCCACAGTTTTGCACAAAATATCTACCCAAGTGGAGTACTTTCTACTGGTTAATTACTAAGGGCTACCTCCTTGTGTAAATGTCCAGTGCGTATTGGAGCACAAGGTAATGTGATCAGTGACCTCGTGTGCATTTTGGCAATGTGATTGTTCCTCGTGCATCTTTATCCATAGATTTGTGATAACATGAATCTTCCTATAGAGAAGGTGACGAAAGTACAAAGAGGTAAATCTCCACCATACAAGGGTCCTTCCTCTTAACTATATGAAGTAAGGGCTTCTTTGTTTGGTGGAGATGTCCTCATATTCCTCAGCATCAAGACCGCATCACCAAAATCAGCAGGAAAAGCGCTGAGGGGCCTTTTGGTAAGCTGCCCATCATCCTGGTAAAAGGCGGGAAGACCATTGCATGCTACTAAGGTAGACGGGGCGGGGCAAACAGCCAGAGCTTCAGGTGATTTTGCACATTTTATACTCGTAGTCATTTAAAGGGAGAACCATGGACTCAGCTTTCACGAGGTAAGGACAAGAAAGAACACACTCATCACAGTCGCTACACATTGCGCTCCAATAAATCAATGATGCATTCACCTCCACAAAGCATTTCAGATTGTCTTTCAATATGGAATTGCCAAAAAGCACAGTTGCTTTGCCTTTGTCAAGACCTGTAGGTCGGGATCATTTGTCCTTTACAGAAGTGGAGCTTTAATTGGGCACCTGCTATGTTTATATATGTAAGTGTTTTTCATTGAGGTTCAATTTCTGTAAAAATTAAGCAGGACCTTGCTTGTGCCAGCTCTCAGTGTGACAGTTCTCCTGTCCAGCTTGCCCTCAGTCCGCTACCCTCTGCTGCTCTTTGTTTGTGCCTCCTCTGCTCATTTCTTGCTCGTTTCTTGCTCTGTTTTGCCTTTTCTGCTTGTTTTTCTGCCCTCTGTTTTGCCTTTCCTGCTTGTTTTTCTGCCCTCTGTTTTGCCTTTCCTGCTCATTTTTCTGCCATCTGTTTTTGCCTCTTCTGCTAATTTTTCTGCCCTTTGTTTTGCCTTTTCTGCAAATTTTTCTGCCCTCCATTTTGCCTTCACTGCTCGTTTTTCTGCCCTCTGTTTTGCCCTCTTCTGCTCTGTTTTGCCTCTTCTGCTTGTTTTCTGCCCTCTGTTTTGCCTTTTCTGCAATGCGGAAAGCGGGCCATGTGGTCCCCCTCCCCCCACCGATTTCGGCTTCGTGGACTCCATCCCTGGGGCCTGGCCACATCTACCTAGATGCCCTGGCCCCACCCAGGGCATCCAGTGTGCTTTGAAGGGGACCACAGGGGAGCCTTAATGACTCTGCGGTCCTAACCGGCTCCCCGCCTCCTACTAGTGCCGGCATTTCTCCCGCATGCAGGGAGCTGCAAAATATGACATCTCAAATGACATCACTGATGACATCACTTATGACATAATCCAGTGACTGTGAGTGTTTCTAAAAAGTTTATAAGTGTGGGTGTATGACTGCCTGTATGGATGATTTAGTGGGTGCGCGACTGACTGTATAAGAGTTATTATACGTGTTTTAGTGAATGTAGTGAGTGTGTCAGTGACTGTATAGGTGAGTAAGTATGTGTTATCTGTATGAATAAGTGAGCTGGTGTGTGTATAACTGTATAGGAGAGTAAGTGGCTGTGTGATTGACTCTATGGGTGAGTGAGTAGGTGTGTGAGTAGCTCTAGGGTGACTGACAGTGTGGGAGTGGCTGCATGGGTGTATGAGTCTATATATCAGGGGCTGTATTAGTGAGTTTGTTGGTGTATGAGTGGCTGTATGAGTGACTGAGTAGATGTGTGTGTAGACCTATGAATCAGTGAGTGATGTCTACGTACTGGTATGGTTATGTCAATAGTTTTGAGAATGGTAATGTGGAAGTTGGAATGTGTGAATGAAAGGCTATATTGGGGTGTGAGTGGGTGTGGGTGGGTGAGTGAGCTGAGGTGTTTTCTCAAGATGAGCGGGGAAGAGAGGTGAATGAGGGGCAGAGTGCAAATTTTTTTTTAAAAATGTGGTCACTTAAAATTGTCTCCATGGATCCACTGAATCTTTATTGAGTGGTCTCTGGGACAAAGTTAAAAAAGAGGACTAGGGATTAAACCAAATATATCCCTAACATTGGTCAACATGTTTCTGCCATAAGTCGGTCCCCTATAGGGCTCCAGCGGCATTCGTCAGGACCTTAATTTCAAATAGTCACTCTGCATAAGTGAGTAAAACGTAAATATACTGGCCACCACAGGATCAGGGGGGTCAGATAGTCAACGACCATGTAACTTCTAGGGGTTCTTCTTCCTGCAAATCAAAAAATATAATCATAATTTGACTATCAATCATGCTCTGACAATACCAAGGAAAAGTGTCTGTGTCAGTCCTTAGTTTCTCTTACCTACTATTGGATGTGAGAAATCAACTCTCCAAGCTCTAGGTATGTCTCATTGTGTCCAACTAAAAGAAAAAAATTACAACAATGTGTCTCTACTATGTATTCTTATATCCATACACATTGTGTAATACTCATGTATGTCATCAAGAGACTTAAAATATAAAGATCTGTGACGGTCATCTCTAACCGAGAAATCACCAAGGTGCCTAGAGCTTGGAGAGTTGGTTTCTCACATCCAGCTTTTGGTAAGGAACCATTTTTTGAATTTTGTTAGTGGTCTCTGAGCTCCCTTTCTAACCTGCAGATGTAACATCCAATGTCTAATCTGTAGATAACGGAACTGTTCATCTTCAGGAATGGAAAAGTGCCCCCGCAAAGTATCGAAGGGAATGGGACCGTCCTCATCAAAACAATGCCCTATTGCCCAACAACCGACCTCCCGCCAGGCTCGCAATGAGGACCCCAGACCCGGAGTGAAAGCCGGGTTATCCACCACTGAGGTCAGGGGGGAAGGGAAAGTAGTTAAGTTCCCTCTGAGTTTGAGTGTCCCACACCAATAACAAGGATGCTGATAATTAAGAGTTCTCATTTTCTCTGGTGTTGATGCTAGCTGCACTCCTAGTTAAGGGATGGAGTCAGTTTCCCTTTGAAGTGGGTAGACCCAATTTAAGGAAGCCAGCGTAGTTGGCAAGACTGATAAGTTAAGGACCAGTGACTTACAGAGGTTCATGCGAAAACCTGAAGCCTCTCCAAACGTCTTCATCTCCTCCAGGAAGTGTGACAGTGTCTCCCGGGGGTCATCTAACATTACCATGACATTGTCTGCATATAAACGGATAAGGAGCTCCTCCCCCCAAAGAGAACTCCCTTGATTTGAGGATGGTCCCTCACTCTCTGTGCAAATGGCTCCTTATAAAGCGCAAATAAGAGGGGTGACAAAGGGGCAACCCTGTCTCGTGCCCTTTCTTATCGGGAAGCACACGGAGATTCGCCCAATGACTCGCACAGTGGCTTTCGGGATCCAGTATTTGCTTATAACACAGTAGCAAAACCGCTCCCCCGTGCCAAAGTCGGCCAATGTCACCTCCCAATAGGGTCAATGTACGTGGTCAAATGGTTTCTCGGCATCGACCGATAGTAGCATTGTTTAATTCTTGATGCGATTTTCTTTGTCTATGATGTGGAGGAGTCGTTTTGTATTATCGGCGCACTGCCTCTGAGGGATAAGGCCAGCTTCATCTGGGGCCACTAAACCCAGCATAAAGGGACTGAGACAGGCCGCCAGGACACCAGTGAATAGTTTTGCATCTACATTCAGTAGAGAGATGTGTCAATAGTTCGCACAGTGCCGGCCATATTTCCCGGGCTTAGGGATGACCATGATAGTCGCCTCGTGCATCAAGTGTAACTGTGCCTGTTGGAAATGGCCCTTTTTGCAGGGTTATCCCCAAACTTTTTGCTTCTTCCTCCTACTTTTTCCTGACCTGTGGTTGTTGGCTTTAGGACTCTGGGCACTTTACCACTGCTGATCAGTGCTAAAGTGCATATGCTCTCTGTGTAAATTGATATTGTGATTGGTCCTCCCTGATTGGCATATTTGTTTTACCAGTAGGTCCCTAGTAAAGTGCACTACTTGTGCCAGGGCTGGTAAATCAAATGCTACTAGTGGGCATGCAGCACTGATTGTGCCACCCACATGAGTAGCCCTGAAAAGTTGTCTCAGGCCTGCCACCGCAGTGCCTGAGCGCGGTTTGTTAACTGCCATTTTGACCTGGCCAGTGTACCCACTTGCCAGGCCTTACCCTTCCCTTTTCTTACACATAGGACACCCCTATAGTAGGCCCAAGGTACCCCCTGGGCAGGGTGCAGTGTATGGGAAAGGTAGGACATGTACTGGTGTGTGTAACATGTCCTGCTAGTGAAATACTGCCAATTTCGTTTTTCACTATTGAAAGGCTATCTTGCCCATAGGACAGAATGGGGAATGCCCTGTAAACATTTTTACAAGCATATCTTCCCATAGGAGTAAGATTGAAAATTGGAGTCTGGTATCCCTGAACTCAGAATTTAATAACGCATCTTTTAGTAAGGATGGTTTTTAGATTCTGTGTTTGAAAATAGCACTTTTAGAAGGTGGCTATTTTCTTGTTCAACCTTTCTGTGTGCCTCTGCCTGGTTGTGGATTGACTGTCCGGCTTTGGAGTGACAGGGGCTGGGGTGGCTCCAGGAGTCTGGGTGAGTCAGCCCTGGGCTGAATAGGCCGATCTGCATTTGGAGTGGTGGGAGGAGTAGCACCTGTACCTGACTAGGGCTGTGCCTGCCTTCCACAAAAGAATGGCTCCACCTCCTGCGAAGTGTCTGAAGACCCTGGCCCACACTGACAAAGGAAGAAGTTGTGCACTGGCAGAGTGCACCTAGAACTGGTTTGGACTGGGTTCAGGACCCCTTACACATAGAGAACAAAGACATTTTGTGTATAAATATTAGAGCTGAAACCCCTGACTTTTAGATCATCCTGGAATCAAGAGGAACCTTCGCCAAGGAGAAGTGCGGAAGAAACTGAGAAGAAGGACTGCCCTTGCTGTGTGTTCTGGGGCTAACCTGCAGTTGCTATTCTGCCAAGGGGAGGAAGAGGACTTTGCTGTGTGCTGTGTCCCCTGCTTGGAAAGAAATCTCCAAGGGCCTGAGGAGACCTGGCCTCCTGTTGTGGAAACTCAGGAACACCAAAGTTTCCAAGATCTCTGCAACGCTGTGTGCGTGTGTCTGGACACAGCGTGTAACCTTCGTGAAGCCCGCATTGCTGAAAAGAGCTTCACTCTTAAAAATCGCCTCTACACCGCTGAGTGCGTGTGCCAGCACCCAGCTTGTGACTACGAGAGGCCTGCAGAAGTGGGACTGACCGGATTGCAGCGTGTCCCATCACCACCGCTGGCCCGAGTCGTCAGCGAGATCCCTATCCGGAGAGAGAAAGCCGTGCTGTGATCCTCGGCTGCGAGGCGTTGCCTGGCAACCGGGATTCCTCCAAGACGCACCGCCGCCGAAGAGGGAGCCGCCCAGCAGGACGTCAGCGCCGAGCCAGAGAGTGAAGCCGCGCTTGAGTCCAGGAAGGCTGCCCCATTTTACCCGCGCAGCGTCCTCGAGAAGAGGGCTCACTTCCGTGAACCATCCGAGGCGCAGGCAGGCGCGAAGAAACCAACTCCGCAGGTAAGGCTCGGATCAGCGATCCGAGTCTATGATCTGAACTGTCCATTTCTAACATTGCCCTGGGTGGGTTGCGGGCCGGCAGAACTGTGGGAACAGTTGATCGTTTCTTTAAGTTAGCCAGCCTGCCGGGGACTGTATCAGCCTGCATCTAGACAGCGGGATCCCCTCTCCTGGTGATATTCACGGCCCGTACCCGCGCAGTTGATGGTTGCAGTACCGGGGCCGGTCCTCGGGAACTTGCACGCTTAATGCATTTTGAAGCCTGATTCCTTCGTGGTTGACGCCGGAGAAGAGCATTTAAAGGGGCGAAGTGTTCAGAGAAGCAGAGGCACCGTCCGTCGTGCCAGTGTGGCATGTGCATATAAACCTACAGAAATACAGAACCTACAAGTTTATTTTTGGCAACACTTTTTAAAAGACATTTTTTACTGAAAACCCTTTCATATGTTGTCATAGGGTTTCTGCACATACAGAGCTATGCACAGGATAATAGGACCTCGGAATATAGTGGTGAGCCAACCATAAACCTTAGCACCCAAAACCCCAACCCAACTAGCCTTAGCGTCCCATTGGCACCAATGTACCAATGCTTAGACAACCCAGAACACGGTATCTCTCTCTCTCAGGACACGCAGAGGCAAGAACACTCTTTCGTCACTTTCGTACCTGTCCACAACATGCGTATGAAGAGACACTGTATAGGTTAAAATGTTTATTTCAACTTACGTGCTCTAAGATACAGTACACGTGTCAGTACTAGTAGCATAATACATAAGAACAATATAATCAGCATAGTTACTACTCCATAGAATACAAACGGGGAAAGCATCTCATAAAGCAGTGGAGATATGTCTAACTAACATTACCACCCTCCCCGTGCTGGAAGCCAGTTTATTATAATAATAGAAGACCTTTGGGCTTTGACTAGCGAACCCCCATACCTCAGTCTCTTGATGCAAAACTACATCAGCAAACAATCACAGCTCTTCTCTCTGGAAAGGTCGTCTCCAAGTGCTATCTTAGAGCAAGCGATCGCATTATTAAAAGCACACTAATTTCTCAATGGCAGCTGTACATGTGTTATGTCTAGGTGCGAGGGACGGGCCAAATCAGTAGGAACCAGGGAGTTGTTATTCGACCTTGTAACTGTTGTTCAGACTGAGCCCAAAAGGGAACAGGAGAAAAGGTGAGAAACAGAATATGCAGACTGTTGTAGAATAACTTGGCAATAACAGAGGGCGACAGGACAACATCCAATAATAACGTGCGCAAGAGTCATCATGGCAGCCAGGCCTGCGGTAACGTAGCCAGACCGGCCAGGAGGCCATGAGCCACAAGACACCCTCCCCTGGACAGTCCATCGGCCACGACGAAAATGAAGACAGAGTTCCAAACACCTGAGCAGAATAGAGGCGGTCTACTAACAACTAACGGCAAATCAATCAATCCAAAAATGTGAAAGAGCAGAAAAATGCTATACCGTCCAGAAGGACATCATTGGAATCGTCAAAAAACGTAGACGCCATCCAGTCCAATAGGTCAAAGCTGCAGGAATGGTCTTCAGAGTATGGAGCATCCAAAAGCAATGTGGGACAGCTTGCGTGATATTCAATATAACTTTGTTGTAGGAGATTCTGAGCAGCCGCCCAGATATCCCATTGTGCCAAAATCCCCAGTGCAGCCGCACGCATCATAAAGCCAGCAGCAGAACAGTCCCGTTCATGGGCCTCTAAGGGACCCACCAACCGAACAAAATCCGGGACCGACAATGACGAATTGGAGAGGCAATAATCCATGGTCCATGTAAACGGACAGCGGATGCAAGACATCACAGGTTGCACGCAAGTGAAATACGCAAAGCGAAAGGAAAGGGTGTAGGACACACTGATAGTTGCCAAGGGCAGAACATCGAAGCCAACCAGGAGTCGCTCACGGAGCAGCTGGAGGCGTTCGGGATCGAGAAGGGCCCAGTGGAGTGCAGCCATTGCGCAAAAAACAGACCAACAGCAAGACACCGGCCGCCAAAGCGAGGATTAATGGGAATCCACCAAAGACGCTAGAAAAAATAGAATGAATGAATGCCGGTATCACACCGAAAATAGTTTGAAAGGTGGACACGAGGCCAGACCCCACAACCTTAAAAAAGTGCACCAGACCCTCGGTGTTTGATGCGTTAAAAATACGATGAATTAACTCCCCAAAATGCTGGGGGAGGTCAGTGTTCAAAAGGGCCTGTATTTCACTGTGGGTGCTCGCCACCTGGAGAATGAATGTCTCCCGGGCGGATGTGAGCATAACCTCCTCATTCAATAATAGGGCCTTTATTCTGCTCAACTTATTGAAATCTGCCTCCATGGTAGGAATGGAAGGCCAAATAGAGCTATCAACGATGTCGTGAGGGGGAGGAAAAAGCACATTCTTGCAGCAGACAACTCTGTGCGAGACTGTAACAATATACGGAATGCCGGCCTGCAGGCCACAACAATTTTCGTTATTTAAAAGCAAATAGCTACCGTTGGTAAGCAAAGTAAAAGTAGGAGAAATAGCAGGAGCAGGAATACCCTTCAGGACACATGCAAGATTTGGAACTGAAACGCTACAAGCCCCGTGCAATTTAATATGTTTACAAATAAGCGAATGACCCACAGTTGAATCACAAGACTCCCCGTGAGAAATACTTCCTTGCCATCTCTAAGGCATTTATACATGAAAGGCAAGGACCAAAGTTCATGCAGGAAAGCACCACCCAAAGGCTGGAAACGGCCCACAGGATAATGCTTCATGCACGAACTGAACTCAAATAGGGAAAAAGGTAAAGCTATAACCCCATGAACTAGCCACACCGCAGAATCTAGTTCTGCTACAGAGAACGGTAAAGGATCCACTTTTTCAATATGTAACAAAGTGTAGGATGCATCTTTCATGGACATGAACTGCTGTTTGTCTGTCAAATTAAAAGGCAGAAAGAGGGCAGTGGTGTTTAACAAATTCCAAGGAACTTTACCCAACTTAAGAGTTTGCAAAGTCCATGCAAACTGCATCACTGAGCGCAACTGATTCTGACCATGATACAACATAGAGACATCATCTTGTACAATATCAACAACAGAGGATACAATATTGTCTAATGTGTAAATGCGGGAAGACAGGGTATTTATACTATTGTCAACAACAGCAAGCACCTTTTCCAAATTTGCTTGGTCTATTTCTCTAAGACGGGAAGCAGCTTCCATTTGTGACAGCTTCCAGAGCTCATTATACGCTTCATAAATGAATCTCTTCGGTCGGGGACCACGAGGTCCCAAGATAAAGTCAGATAAGTCAATAGTGCCTGATAGGAGGGATAAATGGTTCTTAACAGAGTCTAAGGACGAATGTTGTAACCATTGTTTACATAATTTACCAACTGAATACGTGGTCATAGTACGAGTTTCAGTAAATCTTGGATCAGGCTTGTCCTGTATGTAACCAGGAACTGTGCCATGAAAACGAAGTTGGCATGCATTAGATGATATGGGCCATGCCAACCAGGGTGACTGTATCAGTGCAGAAACATTAAAGGAATTGTTCTGAAACTGAGCCTGTAACGCCATAAGGGACATATTAAAACGCAAACTATCATTTGGAAGACTCGACAAGGATGGGATGTTTGGCGCATTTAGTTGTTTAACGGTAGCCAACCCCCAACACGTGGTCTGATAAATGGAAGCATTTAAAAATAGAATTTGGGCTGGGATAAGGCAAGCACGGTGCAGGGCCTCAGTGCCCTGCACCTGCCATGGCTTCGAACCCCAAATTGATTTTAAATCCACTGTGTCTTTCCAATATTCATAACCACCCACCGCCAAGGCGCTCAAAAAGGAACCCGAATATAATAATTTAGTATGGGTCAACATTATTTTCTGAGTCAATGGAGTTTTTAATTTAAAATAATATGACCCAGGGTTCGATCGATTAAAATCAGTAAAATAGGTGAATTTATTTCGAAGAGTTTGGGAACTACCTGGTACGGGGTTTGGGCAGTGTTCCCATTGGGTGTAAGTAACAGGGCTGCGTAGTGCACTTGGTTTGTGGAGAAAATGATTTCCCCAATGTTGGTAACAATACAAATCGGCATAATTCGCAGAATTCATATACAAGTCTTCAGCATTAAAAGAGGCATAATATTTTAAATCAGCAAATAATGCTTCAACTGCATGCACATCCCAATCATCAGAATGAATATTACTTTTTACTACATCACCCATCGAGACTCGAAGGACATTTGGTACATTAATAATTTCTGTCGGGCCATGTATTTGAAAGTTTACCGCATCCCATACTATGCCATCAGCAACTGGAAACGCTGAAATGTTCACAAATGTGTGGTCACGCTTCATGATGTGTGAAGAGGAATGTGGAGCCAAAGTTCCAGCAACACTGTTCACAGCAGAGCGTTCAGGTAAATAGTGACCATTGATGAGTAGAAAGAACACTGTGACAAAGCCAATGGACATGAACAAAAAAACCAAGAAAAGTATCATCCAAATGTATGTCCAAGGTGGAATCAAAAAATTGTCTCTAAACCACGATACAAAAAGACTAAACTTGGACGGGACTTGTGATGAATTGGATACTGAGTCAAAAGAATAACGTGTCGGGCTCAGTGGCGTTGTTGGTTGGTGTGCCACCGACTCTGTGGCGGGATAAGTATATTCGTCCTCGTCTATGCAGGGTGATGCAGGGGGTTCAAATATATTTTCAGGCAAATCAACCATCTCCATGGTAACATCAGTGACTGTTCGTGCAGGCGTACCTCGAACGCTTGTCCGATAAATGGCAGGACAAGAGACCGCTGGTGTGACACTATTTAAGATCGGCCAGATGTTGTAGCTTGACATTTTCCACTGAGATGTATCTGTTTTCCTTGCGACTGGGAAGCGGTGGTAAGATGACTGTACGTGTTCCCTTCAAGCCCAGCACTGGAACCGGTGCACGAAAAGAGGGGCCGAATTCTTTTTTGTTCTCCACCTTCTCTCGTACCAGGTCGCCAATCTTCGGAAGCCAACCGGCAACCGGAATCTGCAAAGCAGGGTCTGTGGCTGAAGGCAAATGTGCAATTGCTAGTTTGTCTCGGGCTTCTTGTAAGTCCTGTAACATAGTAGAATGATTATCTACATCAAACTTGGCGGATTGCGCCGCCATGTCTAGACCATCAAGGTCAGGCACAAACATTCGTATGCCAAAGAGCATTTCGTAAGGGGTCCGCCCACCCAGAGGCCTTCTAGGGAGATTATTAAGTGCACGTTGAACAGTATACAAGTGGGCCAGCCAGTTCCTGCCAGTACCTATAACTCTAGCTGTCAAGGATTGCTTTAAGTCACGGTTCATTCGTTCAACGATAGAGTTGCCCTCAGGCCTATACGGAGACGAAAATTTCACCCGCACCCCTAAGGAGCCCATTGCGTCCTTGTAAGCCTTAGAGGCAAACGCCGGACCTTGGTCAGAATGGAAGGTGCCGCATGCAAAAATTCCCACAAAGACTCGCAAATCCCTAATGACATTTCGTGCGTCAGCACTCCGTTGTGGCCAGACCCAGATGAACCGTGTGCACGAGTCCACTGCCACTAAGATATATTTATAGGCAGTGTCTGAAGAAAATGGACCGCAGTGATCCAAGTAAACACACCCAAAGGGTCTGTTCGAAATTGCAAGCGAGGTCTGCGGTGGTCTTGTGACTGTTGAAGGCTTGATCTGTTGACAAACGTCACAGGAAAGCACATAAGTACGTGTATCTTTGTATAAACCACGCCACCAGTAACGCTGCTGCAAAATGGAAATTGTCGCAGACACACCAGCATGCGCCGAAGCCATGCCTTCGTGTGCCGCTGCCATCAAGGAAAGTCTGCGGTCCGCGTTGGGGATCAGCCGAACCCCAACGTTAGGTATTGTTACATAAGGAGCCTGATCGGGACCTATCTGGTAAGAATATTTAGAAGGGAAACCTCTAGGGTAATTAATTCCTTCTTTTGTTGCAGCAATAGCTGCCAAGATATCAGTGTCTATTTTAGACATGGATCTAGTAACTGCTGCTACTGAACACGTGAGTACTGCTGATCTGGCAGCTTCATCTGCCAGACTGTTACCAACAGCGTGTGCGCCCACTCGCTGATGGCCTAGGGTGTGAACCACCTGTGTGAGTGGCAGACGTCTTTGTAAATCTGCCACCCTAACCCAAAGCATTTTATGCTTGATTGTGTTGCCTTTAGCGTCTCTATAGTCGTTTTGCGACCAAAAGAACAGATTGTCATTGTATGATTGAACACAGTAATAAGAATCGCACACGATTAAAGTGGTCACATCAGGATTTACGAACTCAAGTGCAAGCACCAAAGCACGCAACTCGGCCAATTGTGCGGTACTATCCCCGAGTGCCTGCGTATGCACCACAGTGGATTTGAACTTTCCATTCACAAACGTACCTGCAACAATAGCACATGCGGCTGAATAAGCATGCTTGGACCCAGTGGCCGGTTGTGCCGAGCCATCGGTGTAGATCACACAGTCGTAATCCTCAAGCGGCAATAAGGACAAAGGAGGAGGATGAATAAATTCATACTGTAAAAACTCCTGAGTCTGAAGAGAAGAGTCGAAAATGAAAGTGACATCCGGAGACGTCAAAGATGTTGCCCATTGAATCCAACGGGGGTGCAAAGCTTTAGAGTTCGGAACACTTGCTTTAGTCACTGCCTCTAGGGCAGGATAGGGTGTCACCACCAGAATGCGTTTTCCCTGTGCCAGTGCGCGCTCCTTCAGGATCGCCATTTGCACTGCTGTTAGCACTTTCTCCACAGATGAGAACCGCATTTCTGCAGAGGTGTATAGATGTGACTTGTATGCGATAGGTACTGTGTCTCCTTCATTAAAGGTTAAATACGTGAAACCCACTGCCCCTGGAATGATTCTAATCACCAAGTTTGTGTGGTTATCACGCGTCAAAAGGTATTTAGACTCAAGAAGGTCTGTCTGCAGTGATTGCAGAATGGAGGTATGCTCCGGAAGCCAGCAAGACTTCGAAAAAGTAGGCTGTATCAAGGCATACAGTGGCTTGATACGCTGGGCATATTCGGGAATGTATGTACGTCCGAAATTCAGAAAACCCAGCAAAGACTGAAGCTTCTTCAGATTTGTAGGAGGGCACAGAAGTGCACATTTCTCCAGAAAATGGGGGCTAAACCCTTACCTTCATTGTTGAGCTCATAGCCCAAGAACAAAACGGTAAATTCAGCAATATGGGATTTGGCAAAGTTAATTTTGTATCCCTGAACCGCAAATTCAAGAATAATGCGGTCCACTCGCGTCAGATGCGGAAACAATTCATCGTCTGTCAGATAAATGTCATCCACATACGAACAGGCGTCTGGATCTATGCCGTCTAATAAAGAGACAACACGAGCGGCAAACACTCCTGGACTATTTTTGTACCCCATAGGAAGACGCCTGAATTTGAACATTTTACCACCGGAAGTAAAGGCACACCATTGGCCACTCTCCGGGGCTAAGTTGTGCGTGTAGAATCCATTTGAAAGGTCAAGGGTCGTTTTGTATTTTTTACGAACAAGACTGTCTACAAGCGCAGAACTATGGGTATTTTGCACCGCAAAGGTCCGACAATGAGAGTTCAAATGCCGGTAATCCAATACTAAACGGTACGATCCATCGGGTTTAGAAACCGCGAAAAGGGGATTGTTCATAGGTGATACACAGGGTTCAATTACTCCCTGATATTCCAACTGTGTCAGAATTTCGGAAACGGGGCCTTTGGCTTCACGTTTTATGGGATATTGGGGTTGTGGCTGCGGCAACGATCGCAAAGGTATTTCATGGGGGGAGATTCTTCGTCCCAACCCACGTGATTGCGGAATAACGCTGGAGCCAGGGACACAGCCCACTCTGCTGCAAGAGCCTCTGCTTTGTCCTTTGGGACATGTCGAGAAAAGCTCGGAAGGATTACCTCCTCCCCTTTACGCGCAGTAATTACGAATGGGGGTGGCCAATCCGCTTCTGCCAATAAAATATCATATGAAGAGGTCAGATTTTCCCAAAAAATACCTTTAATTACTCGCTGTATATCACCTTCAATTTGGAGGACTATATTAAATAGTCTGTCAGGGGGTGCCACTCTGGTGTCTGCTGTTTCAACAGTAATGAATGTTTCAGTTGCTGTCGCCTCCATATGAGGACGTAGCGCCTCCCGCACTATGGTTACTTCCGCGGCGCTGTCTAGGAGGGTTACTGCCCACGTCCAATTCAGGAGTCTCGTTCTCACCGTCTGTGGCATATTTCGCTGTTACAGCGGCAACTTTTTTCTTCTGAAATTGGGGTCGAAAACGTTGAACGTCTTCTTCTTTTCCTCTGACTTGTTGTCGAGGCTGGTCTCGTCCCTGTGGGGCCTCACGGGCCCTTCCTCTATCCTGGCGGTCTCCTCCACCGGCTTGTGACGAAGTCTGTGCCTGTAAAGAACGAGGAGAACGCGTATCAGGGATCTGAAACCTATCCGGTGACTTAATTCTCGCTCTATCGCGTAAATCATAAGTACGTTCAGAAGAAACTGAAACCGGGGATGCGCCTCGCGATCCCTGCTTTGTCTGTTGCTTACCCTGTTTTTTCAGCCTCCAGCTCTTTTTAGTGAAGACTGGTTTCTCATCCTTCTCAGATTGAGATTTGGTTTGTTGCTGTTGTGGTTGCGATTGTGTTTGCAGTTTAGCAAAAGGCTTGTTACCCAGGCTGTTTCTACCAATAGTTTTGTAAGCCTGGGTAATAATTTTCGGTAATTCGCGAGGCTTGTCCAATTCTGGGACCAAAGCCAAAGCGTTCGCTACTTGAAAGTTCACTGCATCGCCCTTGACATTTGCAAGGATCAGTTCAGCTACTACTTCAAACACTCCCACTAGTCTCATCCCTAATTCCACTGCCGCTTCAGGGCCGTGTTCATCCTGTACTTTTTTAATTACAGAGGGGAGAACTGTCATGGAAGGCGTACCAAAACATTTAGAATATACTGCTGCGAATACTCTACCCCAGTTGTCACATGCTGTCAACTCGGGAATTAAGTCTTTTGGCAAACTAATCGTCAAAATACGATGTTTATCCACTGGAGTTGTATGTGGAAAAACTGCCTCCAACTGATCAAATTTTTCTGCAAGCCAATAAGGAAAGTCGTCCTTATGTTGTGGACGTTTGCCCATCACTGAGTTCACCATTACAGGACTTATGGCAACTCCGGCTGCACCAGCTGGATGGCCTGCAACCCCAGGAGGGGCTCCCTGGATGTTGCCTGTAACATATTGCACTAAGGCTCGATGCACTCGTACCAAAGCCGAATACATGTTGCGCAGTTCCGCGACTGGTATCGTCATATATCGCGGATGTGGGGTGTACCCGGCCAAAACAGGCCAAGTGGCCCCATCAATAGATAAGGGGCCTAAACGAACCGTGGTAGTCGGTTGTGGGAGGGCGCCATTAAACCAAACACGGTGTTGCCAAGCCGTGAGCGGTACCTCAAGACATGAATAAGGTATATAGTTATTAGGAACTGCGGTGGCTGTATATTCATGGAACAAATCGTCAGTCCCATCCACTGCAGGAAAAGTTACCCATGAGTAGAACACCTCAAAGTGGTAAGCCGGATCGGCTTGTACCACAAAGATCAGTTCGACTCCAGCATCTGGCACTCCATACACCCGTAAGTGTGTCCGGAGTGCTCCGCGGCTATGCGCCGCAATTTGAACAGCCATTTACGGCTAAAATACTTCGACAAACTAACAGGAGGCAGCACAAGTAGGGTTTTAATCAAGAAAAACCTTTTCTAATAACTTCAAGCTTGAAAGAACCTACAATAACTGTAATATAGGAGGTATCACCATCACACACGCTTCCGGAAGCGTACGTGAGGGGTTTGTGGACAAGCACAAGTACTACTCAAGCGTCTCGCCAGTAAGCTGCCCCACTCGTTGGTCACGCCATGTCATAGGGTTTCTGCACATACAGAGCTATGCACAGGATAATAGGACCTCGGAATATAGTGGTGAGCCAACCATAAACCTTAGCACCCAAAACCCCAACCCAACTAGCCTTAGCGTCCCATTGGCACCAATGTACCAATGCTTAGACAACCCAGAACACGGTATCTCTCTCTCTCAGGACACGCAGAGGCAAGAACACTCTTTCGTCACTTTCGTACCTGTCCACAACATGCGTATGAAGAGACACTGTATAGGTTAAAATGTTTATTTCAACTTACGTGCTCTAAGATACAGTACACGTGTCAGTACTAGTAGCATAATACATAAGAACAATATAATCAGCATAGTTACTACTCCATAGAATACAAACGGGGAAAGCATCTCATAAAGCAGTGGAGATATGTCTAACTAACATTACCACCCTCCCCGTGCTGGAAGCCAGTTTATTATAATAATAGAAGACCTTTGGGCTTTGACTAGCGAACCCCCATACCTCAGTCTCTTGATGCAAAACTACATCAGCAAACAATCACAGCTCTTCTCTCTGGAAAGGTCGTCTCCAAGTGCTATCTTAGAGCAAGCGATCGCATTATTAAAAGCACACTAATTTCTCAATGGCAGCTGTACATGTGTTATGTCTAGGTGCGAGGGACGGGCCAAATCAGTAGGAACCAGGGAGTTGTTATTCGACCTTGTAACTGTTGTTCAGACTGAGCCCAAAAGGGAACAGGAGAAAAGGTGAGAAACAGAATATGCAGACTGTTGTAGAATAACTTGGCAATAACAGAGGGCGACAGGACAACATCCAATAATAACGTGCGCAAGAGTCATCATGGCAGCCAGGCCTGCGGTAACGTAGCCAGACCGGCCAGGAGGCCATGAGCCACAAGACAATGTATGTCGGATTTTTGTCGTTTTGGTCTTGTGAAGCTTAGATAAAAATACTTAATTTTTTTAAACCTGTGTGGTGTCCATTTGTGGTGTTGTCACTGTGTTACTGTGAGTGTTGGTACAAATACTTTGCACATTGCCTTGAAGATAAGCCTGTCTGCTCGTGCCAAGCTACCAAGGGGGTGAGCAGGGGTTATCTAGAGTGTGTTTCCCCCTTACCCTGACTAGAAGCAAGGGTCCCTATTTGGACAAAGGTACCTACTTCTGCCAACTAGAGACCCCCATTTCTAACAGTGCCCGATATTGAATTGAAGAGCCTTGTGAGGAATGTGGCTAGTTCAATGCAGAAGGTTTTATAAAAGCATGATGGGGAGCCGTCTTGGGCATGACGGCTTAAGAGGTTTCTGTCTGGATATGACAGCTATGTCCTTCTCAATGCGTATCGGGCAGTCGCGCGATGCCGCCTGTGCTTCGATCATTGGGTAGTGTTCGCAGTGTGGAGATAAAGAACCGGGTTCTCATGGGGAAGGAGCTGCTCTGAGTATAAGTCTTTGTAGAACTCTCGGAACCTGGATGATATCAGGCCATCTGCCCCAACGGGTGCCCCATCGCCGGTCAGTAGGGAATCAACTGTTGCCGATTGCCTCTGTGCTCTGAGCTTGTTTGCCAGGAGCCTCCTGCACTTATTCCCCCCTACATAGGAGTGCTTTAGTCCAAGAAGGGAATATTCAGCCCTGTCCAGGTCCAAATCCACCAGCTGTTTCCTGGCCATTTCCAGCTGGCGCCATATTCTCGGAGCCCCCGTGCGGTGGTGGATATGCTCTAGTTTGTGCACCTGTCGCTGTAATTCTTCTCTCTTGGTCTTTCGTAATTTATTCTCTGCCACTGAGATCGCAATAAACTCGCCCTTAATGACTGCCTTCAGTGCATCCCACACTATGGAAGCTGTAATGTCGGGGTTATCATTGACGCTGAGGTAGTCAGCAATGGCTTTCCTAATCTGTCCTACCACCTCTGGTCTCTGAAGGAGCGTCTTCCGCAGTCTCCACTGCCGAGGGGCAACCCCAGCCAGTGGAGTGCGCACCCAGACAGCGAGCGCCGAATGGTCGGGAGAGATCTCGGTTCAATCTCCACCCACGTGACCAACCGCTGGAGTTCCCTGGAACACAAGAAGCGATCTCGGCGTGTGTAAGACCTATGTGCATGTCAATAGAAATTGTAACCCTGGGTATGGGGATGATGTTCTCTCCATAAGTCTGTCAGGCCCATCTCTCGGAGCCATTCTATACACTCCCCCGAGAGTGCTCCCGTGCCTCCCTCCCTGTGGACCGAACGTTTATTATTATGTACCAAATTCAATTCGCTCCCTATTAAGACTATGCGATCCTCGGAGGCAAGGGTGTCTGCTGTGGCCGTCCGGATGAAGTGTTCTTGGCCCTCGTTAGGGGCATAGAGTGAGCCCAAGAAAAGTGTGTGGTTGCCGAGCTGTACGTGGTAGAGTAGGAGGCAACCTCTAAGCTCTGTCAGTTTAAGTCCGATCCTCCCCTGGAAGGTACGTGAGAACAGGATGGCTACCGCATCTGTTTTTCAGCCTGTAGAGGAAAAAAATTGGTGTGGGAAGGCTATGGATGTCAGCCTATGCCGATCCGCTGTGACCGATGTATCTCCTGGAGGAGGCAGATATCTGCCCGAGTACGCTCCAGGTACGAGAGGACGGCACGCCTCTTAACGGGGTTATTAAGCTCCTTCACGTTCAGAGAGATCACCTTCAGGGGTCATCTAGCAACTGAGGGTGTATATGTACCTGCACTGAGTCCCATAACCTAGACCTGTTTTGCCCAGATAGAGTGAGGTAGTATGAGATAGCCAATCAGCGCGTGAGAATATCTTCTTGTATAGCTTAAGAACCAAGTATGTGGGTACCCTCATAACAACCCCAACAATAAACATAACTGTAATAGAAAAGTAAAGAAAAGGCGTAAGTAACGTCCCTGGCAGGGTCAAGGCACCCAACGACGTCAATGCCAGTCCAGGAAACAGAAGAAGAGTGGGGTCCATGGTCGGCCAATCTCCACAATGAAGGTCCCCCTCTCTCCAGCCCCGGCCAGCGTCTAGGAGATCTAGAAGAAAAAGTGGAGGAGCAACCCTGGCGCCTCAGGCAATGTCTGGTGGTGTTGGGTCTTCAGCCAGTTTCTCCAGAACCGCCCTGCTTTCTTGGGCAATTGCGGCGGGGTCGGGCCTTGTGACCCCCGTACTGTAAAGTTTCCTCTTCCAGCAGGAGTGTCAACTGGCCCTGGGGGCTGCTGCGTTTGTGCAGGGGGAAGGGCCTTCAGGACCCTCAATCTGCAGTAAGTCACAGGCTGCCCTAAAGGAGCGAAGCTGGTGGAGTATCCCCTCCCACTTGAAGACCAGGCGAAAGGGATGGCCCCAGGAGTATGTGATGTTCTTGTCGCAGAGGAAAGTTGTCACTGGACAGAATTCTCATGTTTTCTGCAACGTGATTGTCGAGGGATCTTGAAACAGCTGAAGCAGATGGCCTCGGAATTGTACCGGGTTGATATCTCTAGCCTTGCGAAGAATCCGCTCCTTCAGGGGAAAATTGTGGACACAAGCCAGGATGTCCGGGGGTGGTGTATTTGTGGACCTGGGAGGACCCACTCTGTGTACTCTCTCTAGCCGGATGTCCTCACCGTGAGTGTCCCCTAGGATCTTGACGAAGAGGGCTGTTACGTATTCTCCGATATCCTCCACAGCTCTGGGGGCCCCTCTTATTCTTATAATATTGCGTCATGACCTATTTTCAAGGTCCTCAGCATAGGCTTGGAGATCGATTTGCTGGTCCGTGAGTCTAATGAGTTCTTGCCGCAGTTGTTTAATATCCTCATCTCTGGATATCCTGCCTGGTTTTAGGGGGTGTGTGATTTGGAAGAGAGAAGCAGTGGCCACTACCCGCACATAGGAATATAACCCAGAGACATTTTCAAATCAAAATACATGGATGAAGAGATGTTCATTTCGGCCATCCAGAACATCTAGAAATGACTGCCCAAAATGCAGAGGAGACAAAATAGCTTCTCAGTAAGAAATCAGTAAATATTTCCACCATGTAAAATTGGAACCTAAAAAGCTAATATCTTCAGTCTTCAACTGAAGCTAGAACACTCACCTACCTGGAATACAGAGACCGGCACTCACAAAATGCAGGAAGGAAAGAAAACCACTACTGCAAATTTCCAAAGATGCCATTGGCATGCCCAAGACGAAGGCCAGAAAACAATGTTCATGCAATTCCCTAGTGAACTGGAACTCCTAGTGGAAAATTCAGGGCATATCTTCAAATCCAGCATTACGTTTGCCTTCAGATGATGGAGAAATCTTTCATTTAAATGAAGGAAGAAAGGAGGTAAAGAGCTTCAGTCCAAAGTGAAGCGCTGTATCAGAAGTGGTGAACATTGAGAAAATGAGGTGTGAAGGAGTTGAGGGCACTGAAAGCCCAAATTAACTTGCCACATTGACTGTAAGCAAAAGAGGCTTTGTGTTAGAAACAACGCTGTTATACAACGCTGTTGGTGGCCCTAATTGTGAAAATTAATATGAAAAGATAACTCTAAATTGGTAGCAACCCATCCAGTGAGGAGCACAGCATCTAGGTGCCTTTAAATGGCTATGAAATAGCTCAATGTAAACAGGCACATGTGTTCACTGTACTGATAGCAATAGTTCCCCAGGAGGTCGCCTTGCCCCAATTCCAGTGCTCAAATGAGCACCTCCGTATCGCCTACAGAGGTTTAATGCAGTAGGCGATGTAGCAATGTCCTCCTTAATTTTCCAGTTGATAATAAGTTCAGCGGGATAGAAGGCTACCCCTTGACCAAATGCCTAGAGCCACATTTGCAAGAAGACTTCCAGAAAGGGTTGTGAGATCAAATGAAATAAAATTGCCTTGCGGTAGCTCCAACCACTACTTTATTGGAGTCATCAGAAGGTAACTTTAAATGATTTCCCTGTGGTAAATAAAAAAGAAAAATGGCCCCATTAAGAAAAACAAGTCATTAATTTGCACCCATGGATGCACACATGTTGTTTTATTACTGCAGCCTGGAAAGCTGTACTTTTTCCCTAGGAGTTTTCCTGGGAATGTTATGTGACAGTTTTACACCTTGCTATGGTCTGATGCGGAATTGTTCGCATAGTACAATTCTGCTATAGGATAAGCCAGGGTCTATGTGAAATTTCATGTTATGGGCGCGGGACAAATGTAGATTTGCAATGTTTTTGGTATACCAAGCCCTTTGACTTTCATAGTTTGTGCACAGTTGCTTTTTTCTTGTAATTCACGTTTAAATACTAGTGAAATTTATTAATTAACATTTTGGATATTCCCCAATATACCCCTCTGCTGTCTTATATAATGGGAAGCTCCCTGAACTCTCATCCTATATCCTCCCTTGCAAGGCCCTTAACTTGTCATGTAGTTTTATCTCTGCTATAGATATATTGATGGCTATGGGGCCTGGTTTAGAGTTTGGCGGACAGGTTACTCCATCACAAATGTGACAGACATCCAGTCCGTCTTATTATAAGTGCATTATATCCTACGGCACTTGTTGTAAGGCCGATTGAATATCCGGAGTACCTGTCTACCAAACTCTAAATCAGGCCCAATGTCTTATATGTAAATAAACATGTTTCCTCTTCCCACAATATCCGCATAACTCTCCATAAACTCTGTTTCCGGTTCTCTCTTGTGCTTCGCTTTTTCCAATCTGTGATATGAACATTATTCGAGATTTTTCAAGGCGCAACTTTTCTATGAAATAATTTAAAGCAAGTAAATTTTAGTGAACTGAAAAGTGTGAATAATGAATCACTTCTTTAATAACAATTATAATTGTGCCTTAATATCAGCCTGTAAAGTTTAGTTTGTGTATTTTCTTTCCGTTCTTCCTTGCCTCCCTAATGAATCGTATGCAGTAGTTGTTTCAGCTCGTATTGCATCTAGAATGAACTACTACAACTACGAGGTGAGACTGGGTGGCCAGTTAAAGAAAACAGTCATGTGTCAGAGGCAAGAAATAAGCTACCTTGGCTATCAGATGATCAAAGGATCTAGTTTAAGATCCAATGCTTGACTCAAATTCCCGCAAAGAGCGATCAATCAGTTAAAGCACTATTGTGTCTATGACATTCAAGATCATTAGGGCAATCCAATGTTGAGACCCCCAAAATAAAGAGGACTTTGGAGGCAGCATAGGTCCTTTCGAGATCTGGCCCCTAAATTGTGGAATGAGCTTCCACTCAGGATAAGACAAAATCACAATCGCTTATCCTGCAGAAAAGGTGTCAAAACACTTTAACAAAGGGAGAAGCAGGTTGTTTCTCTAGACCTGTGTAACGCTGGACAAATTGACATTTATTTTTAATTTTGAGAGGAATAGGAAAGCAAACAAAACTGATATTACTGACTTTTGAGAACTCTGCATTTAATTAAAAACTGCATACAGATAGAACAAAATGCCTCCAAGAGTTTTACACTGGAATACAAAGTGTATGCCATGGGAATCCATAGTAGATGGAGGAGGGTTAATCTTAGTTTTCAGGATATCCATGTAAGTTATATTTAAATAATTAATATAAATGGGAATTGGATATGCTTTGTGTATTATCAAGAAAATCTGGCACCTCTGTACCTCTGCTAGATAATCCTGGTGTAGGCTCTGCTTCTCTGCTTCACACAAGGATTACTAATTCTGAGGAGTGAGACGCGGGATCCCTGAATCCTCTCAAAAACTGGGTTACAGTTTCTAAATCACCTGGAAATTAAAGAGAAGCCTGCACAAAATGGCTAAGCAGGCTTCAGGCCATGCTATCTGAGCCTTCCTGGCAGCGGCGGCCGGCATGGCTCGCGGGTGGGGGCGGGTGTCGCGAGGGGGTGTGGGAGGGGGGTAATGGGTGTGTCGTGCAGGTGGGAATAAAAAAAAAGCTTAAACTTACCTTTAGGCCGGGTCCCGCGTCTCAGCTCCTGCTCTCCTGTCTCCGACTCCAGGAACAGGAAGCAGGCAGCCAGCCTCCCTCCCCTAAGTCAATCACAACCCTGCAATGTAGTGGTGTGATTGGTCTGAGTGCCAGGGGCTGGAGGGGTGGGCATGTTTTTCATGCAGGCTGTAATGCAGCCTGCATGGAGAAGGGGGAAAGTGCACATGACTGGTTTGGGCGGCCCAAGGGGGCCGACCAAACAGTCATTGCGCACTTAGGAGTGGGCAAGCACTCCTCCCCTGCCCTGCTCCGAGAGCAGAGCAGACCCGCCCACCCGCCCGCAAAGCAGCAGGACACGAAGCATAAAATGATAGTAACTAAAAGTTATTATAATTTTATGTTTCTTCTTCATACTGCTTAAAAGCAGTGGGGTGACACTCCTCCACCATAGCGGAGGAGCCGCCACTGAATGGCCTACCCAGGACTGAAACACAAATGATGTTCCCCGCCATCGCTGAATTTATGGAGGGGCCTCTGAGTCATCCATATCTCATAGTTATTCATCGATCTTGGGCATAATTGTGTTTCCTTGAAGGGTTGTGGGACTCCTGTAGGGTTGGGGTCTCACTGCCATGAAGTTGCTGCAATGGGCTATTCTACTCCCCTGGGTCCACCCCTTCTCTTCACCCATGCTTGAAATGGAAAAGTAGACGTGCAGGTACTCTACACCAGAGTACCTGCTTGTTTTTGAGAATTGCTGGTACTCTCCAATTAAAAGTATCACATCTCTCTTAAGTAGTGAAGGTACTGTCCGTCTCAAAATAAAAAAGTGCCGGTACTCAGTACCGGACAGTACCCGCCCATTTAAAGCACTGCTATTCACAATACGATTAGCGGTGGCAACACTCAAAGCTACTGATAAAGGCATCACCACAGCAACAAGCAGTACTCACCTTGTGGAGTGTGAAAGAGGTGGATGGGATGTGGTACAAGCCGACTCAATGGAGGTTGGCGCCGTTGAGACCGTCTGCTGGTTCTTTTGTGCCCTTCCTGCTTCTAGACCGGAAGGTGTTACCCATTTCAGAGATGGCCCATGCCCTCGTTTTATCTTTTCCCATTAAAAATTAGAACATATTGTAAAAAAGAGGCGTGCCGGAGGTTAAAGAAGATCATCTTAGGCGTTATGAGTATTCGGGGAGAGAGGATGTGGTAACCAACATTACAGTAGGGGCATCAAGACATAATGTAGGCAAAGGGTAACCTGCGAACCATGAAGCAAATTCATGAGGTTTTATTCCATACCATCCTCTTTCAACTTAACTCCTAGTCTTTTTTAAAAGTAGTGCCTCCGAAATTACATGGATCTTAGTGTGATTTTTGTGCCATATTGTTTCTCCTTTGCCTTTATTCACTAATCTGCAAACACTGGAATCTGTTAGAAGCACGCTCATTCCAGGTAGTGAGTGCTAGAAAAAGAACCTTTTTATGATCATCCAACAATGTGTGCAATGGGTAATACATCAGGGTGGGTAAAGGATAATTCAGAAGGGGGGGCAGAAAGCACTACCCCATCACTATGTGGGGTCCCATGAATGCATTCTAGCCATGATTGGAGGGGACTTGACATCTAATCCCAGTTTTACTATTTTCCCAAAATATGTTGGTAATACACACTGATTAAAAGTCTGGACAGGTCCCCAACCCAGTGATATTCCCATGGCATTCCCTATTCCCATGGCATTCCCCTGGGAAGGGCAGGCCCTGAGCCTTGCATCAGAACCCACTGTGTTCTAGAGGGCAAGTTAGAAATTGTGGAACAAGGAGGCATGGGGCCATATGTACGACCGTTTTTAGCGGTCACAAATGGCCAATTCGGCCGTCAGCGACCGCTAAATAGGTCTGTGGCATGTACATCCCCTATTTTGCGAGTTGGTAACATATTACTGTCACGCAAAATAGGGTTTGCGACTTGCTATTAGGAAGACACGTGCCAATGGTGTTGCTTCCTAATAGCTACTCGCAGTGCCATGTACCAATGTTTTGCAACCAAAATGGGGTCGCAAAACATTCGCATTTTGCCACCAATGGAAAGCTGGTGGTGGACCAGTCACAAATGGGAAAGGGTCCCCAAGGGTCCCCTTCCCCTTTGCGAATGTGGGAGCAAATATTTTTTTAGAGCAGGCAGTGGTCCCTCGGACCACTGCCTGCTCTTAAAAAATGAAATTGAAATGTTTCATTTTTCTTTTTGAAACGCATTACGTTTTCCTTTAAGAAAAACGGGCTGCATTTTTTTTTTTAAACTGCTTTATTGAAAAAGCAGTCACAGACATGGTGGTCTGCTGACTCCAGCAGGCCACCATCCGTGTGAGTGCCAGCCATTCCTAATGGGTCGCAAATTGCAACCTGCCTCATGAATATTAATGAGGCAGGTCCCTTGCGACCCATTTGTGAAATTGCAAACCTTGTATCAGACACTGTTGTGCATTCCATTTTGTGAGTTGCAAATTGTGAGTCACAAAAAATCGCAATTTGCAACTCACAAAATGGAATGGTTGTACATTTGGCCCATGAACTTAAATCCTAAAGACACAATGTGACCAAATAGAGTGGTCTTGTGCAAGTACTTCTTTAACTTTTTCCTCTGCTCTCGTATTTTTTTACAAGATTGAGAGTGGTTAGAATAAGGCTTAAAGCTGCTAGTAAATGTGTGAAAAGAAAAGAGGATTGCGAACCAACACAAATGGGTGGTTACCAGCAGGGTATCATTGCCTATTATCATGCATGCTGTTCTCACCAAAACGTGCTATTTTGAGAATGTTGGAGTAAGAGTACTGCATTTTAGTCTTGGCTCGCCTACTTTACCATGCTGTTCACTGCTGGTTTAGGGCCCATGTTCTTTATGTGTTCCCATCATGTAGCATCTTAAAAAACAAAGGGGCATATTTACAAGCAAGTAGCGGAGCAAGGGTTAGCTCCATAATTGCTAACACGCTCCGTCACTTTAGAAACGCAGGAATGCACAGTATTTACAACAATACAGTGCAGCCCTGCATTTCCCCCTGCGCTGACGCTAAATTCAGCTGCCTAGGACCAACACAGGCACCCTTGCACCGTAGTGCAAGGGTGCCTGCATTGAGGGGATGATTGTTTATATGCAGGAAGGTGTCCCCAGGAATGGCGATTTGTAACTTCTATGTGTAATGCACAATGCAGCACACATAAAAGTTGCAAATCGTAATTTTTTTAATGATTGTTTATGTGCAGGAAGGGGCACCTTCCTGCACATAAATAATAATTCATGGCAAGTTGCGTGCAGCACACATAGAAACAGCAAAGATGAGGAGAAATAAAGCATTTCTCCTCGTTTTGCCATGTTAAGACACGGTTTTCCCTGGTCTTAATTTTGGTGCTGCCTCCTATTTAAACCACCCTTGTAAAGAGGGGGCAGCATCAAAATCAAAGGGTGCTGCGGTGGAACGCCCCCTCAACACCCATTGCCCACCCCTTTCACGCTAAGTATAGAGTGAAAGGATGCCTTATTTACAAGGCGGCGTTAAGCCACGTTGAGTGGCATAACGCCGCCTTGTCAATAAGGCAAAGCCCCTATCGCCACATTAAAAGTGATGCTCCTGTGGCGACAGGAGCTTGTAAAAATGCCCCAAAGTTTTAAACTTGTGTTGTCAGAAACATGCTGTTGCCTCTGACCCTCAATAGAGTTTAGTTGTTGTAGTAAATTTTGTGTATTGCACTAAGCCTGTCAAGTGCCTTTCTCAGTGCCATATTGTACATGTCATTCATGGCTAAGGTGTTTCCATTTGGATCACTTCAGGCAATATCACTTCCAATAATGTTACAGAGGTCAAAGGTCGTGATGTATACCTCAACCCCACCAAGCACAGGAAATTTGAAAGCTTTCTCCCCGGGCCTCACATGAATTGTTAAAGATGATTGGTGCAAGCATATTAACTACATTAAAAACGTAACTTCCCCATGCTTGGCATATGGTATGCTCCGTTCCTATTTGCCAATTGTAGTCAACGTTTCTAAATACTTTTTGTTAGACTTTTGTCTTGAGTGCAGCTTCACGTGGAAGGGAGGCTAGTGTGTCATGATTGGAACGTATCATAACATGTATTTGTAAAGCACACATTCACCATAAAGGGTATCTTGGCGCTGAATTACAGATGTTTATTGTTACCCAACGGTACTCATTTTGTTGACATCAGAAGGATAAAAGGCTGAATGGACCCGCCAGGATTTGAACCTGTGACCATGAGATCAAACACAGGCCCTTACAGTGGGCGCATGAGTCCACTAAGCCACCAGACCCAGGTGCAGAAGAGGTTAGTGTTTGTGGTATACGAAGCATGGATGAGATCTCCTTGAAGTAAGAATGATATGCCTTTCAAAGGTCAGGCTGCAGTGTGACTCTCTTCTATCAGGCCAGGGTTAGACTGAAAACCAAAGGTCGCCGTGGGTAATGTTTTTATACCAGCCCCATGATGCAATGAGTAAGTCTAGCGCAGATGTTTGGCCCACCCCTTGAGCATTTAGGCTAGCCATCCAAGATGCTTTTTTCATTGTATACTCAATTACTTTTACAGATTCTTTTTTCGTTATACTCAATCAATTACTTTTACAGCACAACTTACCAAATATTTTGACTAAAGAACACACAGATTTCAGAGGCAGTGCTGTCCAGTAACTCACTAACATTTCAATTACCTCAAATTCCAGCTGGTACCTGGAAGCATTATTTCTCTACAGCAACAAACCAGATATTCACGTCTCAGAAAATCGTTTGATGCCTCGTTGGATTATCATCCAGAAATTTAGAATTTGTTTAGAAAAATGTTACAATCTACATGGTTCATTGCTACGTATTCCCCCACCTCATAGCATAAGAAGAAGGTCTTATGTGTGTTTCTGAGCTTTAAGCTCATTTATTAAAAGGGCAGAATATGCCAAATACTTGAAGAATTTGGACGATTAGGGAAAAGCCGCTGGTGTTTATTGATCTAATATTCAGTGCTGAAAAAGACACACGGACTAAAACACATTTTATAACTAGACCCAAAGTTTGGGGGATTATTGTCCCTGTGGTATGAGTACATATTTGGATCACGTTTTCTTGTTTGTAACAAAAGTTGCTTAAGGATTTAAATTCTCAGCTTCAACAACCGATTATAGGTTCTAACTCAAAAATGCGAGACAACCTTTCTCTCGAATTAAAACTAGCTCATGTGTTATTAACATTGAAATATTGAGCTCTCCTTTACCCATTGAGTCTATTCATAATGTACAAAAACTAGCGGCCCTGTGCTGGAGCCCCATGTCAAAAAACCTTTTAACCCCACCCTCTGGCGCATGCAAGTGTGGATACTGATGGAGTGAGGTTTGTAAAAATAAATCCTCATGAAATTAAGAAACCCCATAATGATGTATTGACTGCATGGACTAACCAACCCTGAATGCACACATTTATAAATGGGGCAGAACGCATTTTACATAATATACTAAATCATGATGGCATGAGTGCGTATTAACTGTTTGCGCTTTGGAAAATCGTACTAATGCATGTTTATGCTATGTTGTACATTGCACATTTTGCATGTTGTGCACAAATAACGAAAAGTTGCTTTAAATTAATAAGCTTCGCTAGGAATTAATTAATACAGGGTATTAGTATGGTGGGAGGTAACCATAATGGGTTTTATTTCATGAATTAATAGTCTTTCGTGTGTTTTTACTTTAGTACGAGATTGGGCCTGCATGAAAATGGCCTCTTGTCTGAACCAGCATGTGGTTGTCTTGGTCGGTACGGAGGACGCATGCTCCAAATTGTTTTGCCTGCTTACGAACTGCAGAGTCCACCAGCTGATGTAATCCGTGTGAAGGCCATGCTGACCTGTGTCCTATTGTTTATGTGCCAAGACGCAACAACGACTGTGGGAACTGCCATCGCTACGTGCAATTTGAATGTGAAGCGGATGTCATGATATGAGAATGTTGCAAAATGTATAACTAGTGATGTTAGTAGTATACAAATGTATTTATCCTTAATACTTCCTTTGTTAAAACCGGTATGGAATGGATTTGTGAGGAGAACATGATGAGGCGACCCTAGCATGATTTATGACAACCAATCACAGACCGAGTTTCTACTGATACTGCAACATTGTAAGATAGTGAGTTAGGCATTAGGGTATAATTGATATCCCAGTTGGGGGTGTGGCAGAGCAGATCAGATCAGAGCGCAGATGATCATCGAGAGAGAAGCGCACCAAGACAGAGAGAGCAGACCAGCACTGAGCCAGAGAGCATCTTAGGTATGAGAACGTTGCGGGAGTGCTTGGGAGGAGACTGCGTCCGAGGAGAACTAGTTCAAGGTGGATTGAATTGCGAGATTACATTTGTTTGCCAGTCTATGGCAAAACTTAGCTGCATCTGTCCTGTTAACTTTGTCCTCTGAGCCTATCTCTGGGGACCCCTTCCCACAACCTCGGCCAATTAAGTGGTTTTCCTGATTCTTTGGTGGGTATCACCCTCCTTAATATGCCTTAATTTTGCAATATATTTCTGCAAGTATTTATGCTGTACCTTCTCTTCCCCATTCCTATGCACGCTTTGATGTCGATACAAATGATTCATTTTGATTACATTGCTTGATAATTTGTTCTCTTATATGTGGTCTTGTGTAAGCACTGACAATCTGAATTATGAGCATTTAATATTAATAAGATAAAATTATTAATTGAATAAACGACTCTGTGGTTATTTAGTTTAAGTATTAAACTGTTTAGTTAATCATAGTCACCATCAACTCTTCAACTAATGGTCCATCGACCAAAGGAAGAAGACAGTTAAAATTACGAATAGTTAGGAATATATACAAATGTTATTAATGTAAAGTATAGTACTGTATATAATAAAACTGACAAATTAAACCCCCCAAATCCAGCGCCCGTCTTCAGGAATCATTTATGGGTAATGTGTGATGGGCCCCGTTGTTTGGTAAGCAATTTATGTGTGAAGAGATTTCCATGGTCCCTGGTTTATGAATTAGGGGTTGCGCTGGATCAGTTTTTCTGGTAGCAGAATGATGGTTATTATTGATTAGTTTGCTGATTTATCGATTATTGATTATTAATTATATGTTTAACATTTTATGTAAAGTGAGTTAGTTGCGTTTCTATGTAGTCTTTGGAACACAGGTACAGAAGGGTATCTGGGAAGCCGGCAGGAAAAGTTAGCCTGAAATAAGGAAGAAGAAAAGTGTGAGAAGTGAAATCACACGGGAATAGGTGCATTGTCTGTTTAATTAGTGATAACACTTATGTGTTATTTTAGGGACTACTTAGTGTGTATGTAGAAAAAGATTGAGATAGCGAAGGGTCCACCTGTAAAACTTTGGCCTTATCCCCAGAAGAGTAGCGAGACCTCCTTTCAAACAAAAGGTCCTCTTGTGAAATTTTGGCCTTATCCCTAGAGAAGTAACAGGTCCTCCCCTAGCTTAAATGAAGGGAAGGATAGCGGAATTGTTATACTTGCCCGTATTGAAAGGAATATTCTTTAAAGTGAAAATCTATCTCTTTATTTAGTAAACAGACAATGTGGTATTGTTTTATGTTGTAACTAATAAGTTATTGTAAAGAAAAAGGACTTGGAAAAGTGACGATAATTTTTGTAAAGGGAGTAAGAGGAGAGGCTGACGTCACAAAAAGCTGCGCTGGCATTGGTCAGACTGCGGAGGCAAGGTAAGCTCAGATTGGCTGGTTGGTGTGAGCTGCGCTGGTATTGGATGGGATAGCAGAGACGTAGAAAGCTCCGATTGGAAGAGTTAGAGTGTGTCGCGCTGACAATGGTCAGGTGCCTAGGGAAGCAAAAGAATTTGATTGGTGAATTATAGCGGATTGTGTTGCCAAAGATTTGGATTGAGTAAAATTGTTGACAATTAGCAAAAATGTATTTCGAGCAACCGAGACAGGAGAAATTGACGTTGTTTGGCAAAATTAAAAGATTCTTTAAAAAGGAAAAACCCGTAATAACGAGAGAAGGAGTTACTATTCCTCCACCGAAGACACCAGCGTCTTACATGATGTTAAAATATGGTTATCACACATGCATTTGGCTAGAAAATTGGATAGGATATACGAAGAATGAAGGTGTGCTAGCTTTTCCAGAGCATGGTTCTTTTAATTTGGCAGTATTGCGTAATTTGAGAGACAAGATGATGGCATTAGACCTAGACCTACGCAGTTTGAAGCATTAGTAGAATGGGAAAATGAAATGTATGAAAGGGAAAGACATAGAGGTGGTAGAAGTAATAGATTTATGTTCGGAAGATTTCATGATGAAAGGCATGAGGACAGAATGAAGAGATGGAGAAATGGAGAGATAACTGAAGGATTGTATCCAGTTTTAACGGTAGGAGAGACTGCAGGAAGCAAAATTTAGAGACATTTGGTTATGGATATAACCCGAATGAATCTGATGACGAGCTACTGGATGATATATTAGTTAAATGACCACCCCCTTATCAGGAAAATCCGGCGATGGTGACACCAAATGCACCGTCAATGGAAACCCCAATGACACCTCAAATGACACAAGTTCCTACTGTAAGCGATGTAGTGCAGGAAGAAGAAGCAGAATTGACAATAAAAACCAAAGAGTTAGTTGAAAAATTAAATCAGATGAATATGAAAATAGATGCAATAACTGTGCCAGTAACTATAGGTCCAGCAATACCTGTATTTGAAAATAGACTTATCCATGAACCTTCCTTGACTATTCCACTAAATTCTGCTGTAACATCAGCTAGCAGTAGAATTAACGCTGTAAGTGTTCAAGGTGACCAGCCTACTATCGTTACTAGGTCAACACCTCGGACTAATTTAACAGTAAATGAAACACCTAGGTAAGTAATGCAGTTACAGCCAAGAAGAATAGAGTTGGAGGAAATTCCCAGAAGTGAAGTTTCAATAGGTCCGACAACTGAAGAGTTAGATGATTGGGTGAAAGGGTTACAAAGGAGAAAAACACAACCGCAACCTATAGATGTATGCAAGTTGAGAGTAGATCTGGAAGAAATGATCCTTGGGACCATAAGTCCAGACAGGCTAAAGACTTATCAAGATGATGAATTGATGTATCTGTGTAAGAGTATTACTTGGAAAGCGAGAATTCTACATGAAAGATTAGTGGAAGCTGCAGATGAATTAGGAGTAGACATGAGCA
This sequence comes from Calotriton arnoldi, assembly GCA_963921515.1. Lineage (NCBI taxonomy): Eukaryota > Metazoa > Chordata > Amphibia > Caudata > Salamandridae > Calotriton > Calotriton arnoldi. The sequence continues at coordinate 1,084,332 of CAWUFW010005177.1, forward strand.
GATCAAAGGTATTGCAGAAGACATATAGAGTGGATTTTACTGAAAAGGATATAGAAAATATGAATACATCTGGTAGACGATTGCAGATAAAAGAGTTAATGGTTGTTTTGAGAAAATGGGGAGACGTGGAGAGATGGATGAGGAAGAAAGAAGAAACAGCTGCTAAAGAAATATATTTACATCCAGTAAGAGAAGTAGAAAATGTAACTCTTGAATGTCCCATGAGAGAAGTTCCAGGAGGAGGTTATGTGCATACTCCGTGGTCTAGACAGGATATATTGTCTTTTACAAATGAGTTCCCCAGGTTGAGAGAAAAGCCAGTGGAATGGTACAAACAAGTTGAGAGGTTTGTGAAAGTCTCAAAAGTGTTGCTAAAAGATTTAGATGGATTCTTTGAAATTGTTGTCCCTGCAGATTTATGGACAGAATGTAAGATTACAGTTGATTGGCCAAAAGACGAATATCCTAGAGATCCTAAAACAGGAGCACCTTCTGATGAGGTGATGAAAAAGTACAATCAGGTGATTACTTTTTTGAAAAGTAAAATTTCCCCTAAGGAAACTGATTGGGTAAAAATAGATAGAACCACCCAAGAGCCGAAAGAGTCTGTGCATGCATATTATGAGAGATTGTTACAGGTTTTTAAGCAGTATAGTGGTTTTGAGAATATTGGAGACAAGGATATGGGTCATTTTGTGTATTAATTTGTGTATGGATTGAGACCTGAGATTAGTCAGATGATACAGCAACACATGTTGTGTTGGCAGGCTAAGACAATAGATGAGATTCTAAGGTATGCAAAGTATTGCAGCGATGACATTGAGTCTCGCCATCGCAAATTAAAAGAAAAGATGATGTGGGCGCAGGTAAAGGTAGCAGAGCAGTAGGAAACCCAGTTGAATTCTCAGTCTATGAACCAAATGGGAGGAGTTAGTCAGAATGCGCAAAGATCCAGTGGAGGTAGAGGTAGGGGACAAATGAGCAGGGAAGAGGCGAAAAAGAAATTTCCTTGTCATGCGTGCGGAAAGTATGGACACTGGACGAATGAGTGTAGATCAGTGCAGAGGACTATTGGAGGAAATCAAATTTTAACCCCACAGGTGCAAAATGAGGTAGGTGTGCAACAGCCACCTCAGCAGCAGGTAGTTACTACCCAGTATCAGGTTCTGCATCCACCTTTGCCACACAATGTAAATGCTCAAAGATACAGTGCAGATGCAGGGTTCCACGGAGGAGACCAGGTTGGTAAAAATACTAACACAAATGTGATTCCCATTTTTGGATGCAATGTGATGGAAGTGATAATGGGTCGAATCAATGACGCTGCCTGAGGGGGGAGGAAGAGTGCGTGCTTGGCGCTACTCTAGAGGTAGAGCAGTCAGGTCCATTTGTTGAAGGAAAAGTGGAAGGTAACAATATCACCTTTCTTCTGGACACTGGTTCTACCCATTCTACTGTGAGAGCAGCAGAAATTCCAAACCTACCCCTCTCGGGAGAAACTATCCAAGTAGTAGGAGTCTCAAATAAACAGATTAGTACCCCAGTTACTAAACCAATTCAAGTGCATATTGGTCCATTTAAAGACATGCATCGGTTCGTAGTGTGTGACTCGAGTCCAGTGAATTTGTTAGGGAGAGATTTGCTGTGCAAAATGAATTGCACTATTTACTGCACACCGGATGGTATAGCATTCCAAACACCTGATGAGGATGTCGCTTTTAAAATGGTGCTAGCAAAGCAAGGAACAGAAGTGAATGAGTTATTTTCGCCTCTTACAGATAAAAGTGTGCCTGAAGAATTGATGAAGGTAGTGAATTCAGATGTATGGGATTTCACAGGACAAGAGATTGGATTAATGAGAAAAGTAGACCCGATTAAAATTATGGTGAAAGATGGTGTTGACTATCCTAATACACCACAGTATAAAATGAAGCCAGAAGTAATAGCAGGAATAGCTCCTGTAATTGATCAAATGATTGAACAAGGATTTTTAAAAGAAATAATGAGCAGTCCTTGTAATTCACCTATTATGGGATTGAAAAAGCCAAATGGAACCTATAGAATAGTGCAAGATTTGAGAAAGGTGAACAAAATTGTTGTGCCTTGTTGCCCAGTTGTGCCAAACCCAGCAGTGATTCTCTATCAAATCCCACATGATGCGGAATGGTATACAGTGATTGATTTGTGTGATGCATTCTTTTCGATTCCCTTGCATCCGGATAGCCAGTATTTATTTGCTTTCCGGTTTGGAGACCGTGTTTTGGCATGGTGCCGAGTTCCTCAAGGGTATACTGAGAGTCCTTCAATTTTTAACCAGATTTTGAAAAAGTGTCTGGAAGATTTGAGAATGTCTAAAGGGTCAGTTCTGGTTCAGTACATTGATGACCTACTGGTGGCATCAAAGACTCGAGAAGCCTGTATTGCAGATACTATTGCTTTACTGAACCATTTAGCAGAAGGTAGACATAAACTGTCCCCTGCAAAATTACAATTCTGTCAGCGAGAAGCCCAATATTTAGGTCACAAGATTGAGAAGGGAGTCAGAAAAGTAACCTCAGAGCGTATTCGAGTGATTAAAGACATGAAACCACCGACAACTCAAAGAGAAGTGTGAATGTTCTTGGGAGTGATTGGATATTGTAGACAGTGGATCAGTGGGTTTTCACTGATGGCAAAACCTCTACAGAGACTGACAAGAAATGATGTGAAAGACCCCATTAAATTGGATGAAGAGAGCATGGAAGCTTTTATTAAATTGAAAGACAGTCTGTGCCAGGCACCGGCATTGGGGATGCCTGATTATTCAAAAGATTTTGCATTTTATTGCAGTGAAAGAGATGGGTGTGCGCTTGCAGTTTTAACTCAGAGACATGGAATGGCAAGACGACCTGTAGCATATTTTTCTGCTACTTTAGATTCAGTAGCTGCCGCATTACCTGGATGTTTGAAAGCAGTAGCTGCTACATGTGTGAGTCTGGAACAGAGTGAAGGGATCATAATGGGTCATCCTGTGAGAGTGTATGTGCCACATTCAGTTGAAATCCTCTTAACAAGAACACGGACACAGCATCTTACCCATAGTCGGCTGACTAGGTATGAGAGAGTGATTCTGGGTGCAGAAAATGTGACAATAGTGAGATGTACAAATGTGAATCCTTCCACTTTATTACCAGATGCATGGGATGAAGAAGTGAGGGATGAAGCAGAACATGATTGTCTGAATGTGACTGAATTTTGCACCAAGCCCCGTCCTGATATTAAGGATGTTCCTCTTGAAGAAACTGATTGTGTGATGTTTGTTGATGGTTCCTGTTTACGAACTGAAACAGGTGTGTTGAGTTCTGCCTATGCTGTCTGTACTGTAGCAGCAATCCTGGAAGCATCCTAAAAGGGGTAAAATCTGCACAAGTCGCCGAATTGGTGGCTCTGATTTGAGCCTGTAAATTGGGAAAAGGTCAGAAGGTGACTATAATTACTGATAGCCAATCTGGCTTTGGCATTGTGCATGACTTTTGAGAACTATGGATGCAGAGGGGATTCCTGACCTCTTCGGGGTCCTCCATCAGGAATAGTCAATTTGTAAAGGAATTGCTTGAAGCATTACAATTGCCAAAACGAATTGCAGTGGTCAAATGTGCCGCACATAAGTCAGGAGATGATTATGTGACTCAAGGCAACAGATTTGCTGACCAAGTAGCACAATATTGTGCAAAGAATCAGGCTTCCATAAATCGGGGAAAACCAAAAGAAAATACGGTTTATTTTATTTATTTATTTTTTATTTTTTATTTACTAGAGTTTTATATAGCGCTGGCTAGACCCGGAGGTATCAGAGCGCTTTACATGAGGAAAGTTACATCGGTTACAAAAAACATTGTTACAAAAAAATACATAAGTTACAAGTTACATCTGTTGATTAGTGGTGCATAGAAGGGTGAGGGGGGTAAAGTAAAAGGGTAACAGGGAGGGGATACGGTGGAGAGATGAAGGAAAGTCTGCCCAGTGTCCGGCTGGGTAGGTGACGGCCGAGGGGGAAGTCCGCCGCCCATCTCCTCTATAGCTAACAAGATAGCTCCACCGGGCAATAGTCAAAAAGCTAGGTCTCCACAGCCGGTGGAACGTTTCATTCCCTACAAATAGGCGTCAAAGCTGAGACACTTGTCCAGGGCCAAAGGATCAAAGGGTCAATAGGAAGAAAACAACAGCGGAGAAAGCGATGAGAACATATGTCTGAAGTCCGGCTGGGTAGGTGACGGCCATAGCGGTGTGCCAGAGCCAATCTCCCCTATAGCTGTCGGTGCAGCTCCACCGGAAATCGGCCATGTGGTTCGGGCTCCACCGGATGAGTGAAGTTCAGGAAGTGACCAAAGGTTTTGAGTCCAGAGACGGGTGAGTGGAGATGGCGAGGATGGTAGGATAGGTAAGGGTTTGTAACTTGGCTGCCATCTTATAGTCAGGCAAGTTGAGTCTGATTGGTCACCATGATTCAGCAGCTGGGCATGGCTCAAGTTCTATGGCTTCGTTAAACTCAGTTATGTCATTTATCCTGGGAGAACATCTGGGCCCCCTCAGCTGATTTGACATCTTCCCTCAATGGTGAGAGTACCTAGGCGGGCGCCATTTTAGGATCAGGCTCAGTGAGTTCAGATTTGAAAGTAGATTGTCGAGCACTTATTGGGAATTAAATTAGGTGTCAGAAGGTTCCCAAAGCCCACAAGAGGATCGTATGTGGCTGTTATTTCGTTCCCCACTCACCGCCTCAGAAGCGTCTGCTGTGGTTCATGGAGGACACTGCCGGCAGTGTATCAACAGCTGTTGTTGGGCTCCCGCCAGTCAGCCCCGCCCCACGTCTCACAAAGCAGTGCAGAGCCCAGCCGCCGGTCTAATGACGCAGTGCCCCGGGGCTTACTGTAAACTAAATACTGGTCCTGTTGATGGATGTTGGGCATGAAGCTGCCCTAGGCGAGACTAGTAACGTCGGGCGACAGTTTGATCGATTACATCTGGTCGCTCCGTCTGTCTCCGCAATCACGCCGCTGGCCCAGTGACAATGCACACGCCGGCGAGAACCGCCACCCAAGATCATAAGGGTTGGTGCAGTCTCCAGATTTAGAAACCCGGTACTTGCTAGATGATTATAGGAGGTCCGCCCCAGCTTCAGGGTCCCATCTACGGCGCAGCGCCGGGACCAGGGTAGTCCGCAACAAGTCAGCTCGGGGTAGGCGCCATCTTGCTCACTGGTGCTCGGAACCGTGAACTCTCGATTCGGGGCCAGTTATTCAGGTTAGGGCAGCGATGTTATGCCCAAGCGCTTCCAACCATATTCCGGTGCCGGAACCTGCCTTTTGTTCCGGAGTGGAGTGCTGGAAAGCTTATTTCTGCAACCTGGAGTGCATATGATGCCCCATTCAGAATATTTACTTGATTTCAATCTACGGTGACTCTCATACTGCTTCTATTATTAAACCCTGTATACTCATGGGTCGGAATTATGAGTTTGAAGGTATTTAACACATCCGATATTTATCAGATGCGTTAAATAACTCAGCTTTTGTTACATTTCATCAGGTCAGACCTGACAAAGTATAACAGGGGAAAACATACAGTATTTACTGCATCATGCAGCTTTAGGTGCGTTAAACACCACAATCCGCAAGTTATTCCCCATAAACCCATAATCGGTGGTATTTATCACAAATGATAAATAACGTACCCCGTGGTATCATTATTTATCAGGGGCGATAAATAGTGCCTCAAGTGGTAACCAGGCCCTTACACCATTAATATGATTTCTTTCCTTTATCTCTTCTCAAATGGATTGATAGATGATCTTTTTCCCAGAAAGCATTGTCACATTAAGTAAATGTACATGGTTTCTTTGTTGTAGATTATCTTATTTGTCACTGGATCTACACATGTATTAAAGATGTGTGGTTCTCAGATGATACAACAGAGAACCTTTATGTCTGAAAGCTTTAGAACATTCAGAACATTAATATGATTTCTGACCACTGTGAATCCTCTGATGTATCATCAGGTTTCTCTTTGTAATGAAAGCCTTGTCACATTCAGAACATTTATATGGTTTCTCCCCTGTGTGGATTTTCTGATGAACTGAAAGATGACTCTTTCGCTTGAAAGCCTTGTCACATTCAGTACATTTATATGGTGACTCCCCCGTGTGGATTCTCTGATGAGCGTACAGATTATCATTACGCCTGAAAGCCTTATCACATTCAGAACATTTATAGGGTTTCTCTCCAGTGTGAGTTCTCTGATGTACTGTCAGCCTTTTCTTTAGAACATATGACTTGTCACATTCAGAACATTGGTAGGGCTTCTCTCCAGTATGATATCTCTGATGTACTATAAGGTCAGTCTTCAGAATGAAAGCCTTATCACATTCAGAGCATTTATGTGGTTTCTCTCCCTTGGGATTTCTCTGGTGTAATGACAGCCCATATTTGTGCGTGAAAGCTTTGTCACAATCAGTACACTTATACGGTTTCTCTCCAGTGTGATCATTCTGATGTCGCATTAGATAAAGTTTGGTTTTGAAACCCTTGTCGCACTCAGAACATTTATATGGAGTCTCACCGCTGTGAGACATGTGATGTTTTCTTAAAGTTTGTCAACTTATGTTTACTAACACCATTGAAACATGGGATGAAGTGAGACAATTGCAGGAAGAGGCAGGTGAAGAAGAAAAACAGGAATGGGAAAAAGCGGGATGTAGGAGACGAGCAGATGATGATGTATGGGTATACATTGATGGGAGACCAGTCATGCCAGATAGTCTACTTTCTCATATGGCAAGGGTGTATCATGGAATGACACATATTGGCCGAGATGCCATGGTCCGATCCTTCAAACAAACATGGTTTAATACCAAATTCAGGACTATTGCAGAGAGTCTTTGTCAGAGATGTCTGACGTGCCAACAGCAAAACCCAGGAAGAAAGACAGTGGTTAGTCTGGGAACAATAGGGAGGGCAGGAGGTCCTTTTACCAGACTACAGCTCGATTTTATCGAGTTGCCTCCATGTAATAAGTATGTATTAGTAATTGTGTGTTTGTTTTCCCGTTGGGTAGAAGCCTATCCCACAAGAAGGAATGACAGTCTGACAGTGGCAAAACTTTTGTTGAGGGAATACATTCCTAGATATGGTTTTCCAGTCACTATGGAAACAAATAGAGGAACACACTTTACTAGTGAAACAATCAAACTGATTTGTGAGGCATTGAGCATTCAACCAAAACTTAATTGTGCCTATCGTCCAGAGGCTTCTGGAATAGTAGAGCAGATAAATGGCACAATCAAGAACAGGTTAGGCAAAGTGTGTAAATCCACAGCACTGAATTGGCCTGACGCTTTACCCCTAGTTTTGATGAGTCTCAGAAGTATTCCTGACAAAAAGACAGGATTGAGTCCACATGAGATCTTGATGGGAAGAGCAATGAGACAAGCATTTATACCTGCCAACAAATTGATAAATATATCTGATGATCTCATCCTTGACTATTGCAAAGGATTGGCTGATGTAGTACGTTCTGTGTTTCATCAGGTTGGAGCAGACGCGACCACAACACAGCAGACTCAAGCCCATGACCTGAGCCCTGGTGAGTGGGTTCACGTGAAAAGGCATAGAAGAAAAACTTGCCTAGAGCCCCGCTGGGAAGGACCATATCAGGTCATATTGGTCATATTGGTGACGACTACAGCAGTAAAGTGTGCTGGTTTACCAAATTGGATCCATGCCAGTCACACTCAGCGAGTCCCAAGTCCACTTGAAACACGAGTAGAGCGGCATCTGGAGATCTCAAGCCCGAGCTCGGAATCAGAAACTGAAGTACAAGAAATTGGTGAGGTTAGAGCAATAGACTCTGAAACTGGTGAGCTTAATGAAAAGGACTCTGAAGAGCGGCTTGATGATGAATTGCTTAGCACAAGTCAAGTAAGGTGGGCACCAGCTACTGGGACTGAGGAAACTGTTGTTGAACAAGAAGAAAGACAAATCTTAGATGAAGAGGGAAAGTGTAGAAAGGAAATAGGTGAAAGAAATACAGAAGAAGAAAAAGAAAAAAAAGAAGAAAGCAAATACAAAGTAGGTGCAAAGAAATGAAGGTACGAATTGAACAAAGAAAAAGTTCAACCAAAGAGGGCAAAGAAAGACGACTAGTGGCCAAGCGGAGTTAAAAGACTGAAATACAGGGTGGTGAAAGGAAGACTCGAAAATAGGTCAGAACAAATAAAAGAAGTTTCAGGTCAGATAGAACAGGGAGAGTCGGATGACGAATCAGTGCTGCGACCAAAGAGAGTGAGAAAACCAAACAAAAAGTTCAAGTCACCTGACTGGATTTACATAGTGTTGGAAGAGATTGAAGAAGAAGATTTAAACCAAGAAAGAAACAGCACTGACAACGAGCAAGAAGAAAAGAGTGACCTAAACCCACCTTAAGAGACTGTGAACAAACTAAGGTGTCACGTTATCAACTGAAGACATTTTCTGAAAATCAAGAAGACGTCCTGAAAAATTGGATTAAGTTAAAATAAAAGAAGGGGTAAAGAAGAAAGCTTTTGAAGTGTGGGATCACACTACATTTTTAATTTTTGGTAGAAAATAGTAGAAATAGATTTTAGTAAAATCCATTAGAACCTTATAAAATTAATATTACTATGGGAGATACACAAGTAACCAGACCGAGATGTAGTCTTATGTGTAGGTGTTATAAAGCTTGTTTGTGTCTATTTTGTATACTGATAGTATTTTGGGTGATATTAACAATTGTAATACCTTTACATCTGATAAAAGAAGATACACCTCATCCTAACAATTTGACAAGTTCAAAGGTAGACACTGACGTTAAGCAAACTCCTATTACTCACCTGAATCAAATAGATGCTAGTAGTTTGCATCACGATAGATCAGTTACTAATTTTGCTCTGAATGTTTTCACCAAATTACTCTATGAATATGTGGAAACAATGGATGTGAGTGACTGTTATGTGTGTATACAGTTACCTTTGTCTGTTTCAGAAGGTGTAACCTACCATCACCTTCCTTTGACTTATGGTGTGACCTATAGTGTCTTATCAAGTTTGTTGTATAGAACAGGTAAACTGGATTATTATTATTCCAATGTAGATACAATATTTTCTAAAGTCCCTGTAATACATGAGCTGAATAAGATAGCCCCTGCACATGTCATGGGAGATTTTTTTCTGACAACAAAGCCCTTAGATATAGAATACGCTAATAAAAATAATTTAACATGTAAATTGAGAAAGGAAGAGAAGATCTTTTTGGAGATGGTAGAAGAGAGAAGGGCTAAGTTTCAGAGAAAAGTTGTTGAAGAGAATTTACAGACCCCACCTTGGGTTTTCAGAGAAGGCAACTATGACAAGGGCGAGACTTATGCTGCAATGGCCCTGGATTGGTCGCAGAAAGGAAAATTATGCTTACGTAGGGAAAAGACTAACTACAACAATTACTTCATAGGTTCCAGTGAATGTGAAGATACCTATAAAATTATTGGTGGTTGGGGATTAAAGGGAGGAACTGATCCTGTTATGCCAGGTATATATTATGTCTGTGGGAGGAAAGCCTATTATCGGCTACCAGATCACTGGTATAGAACTTGTTATCTTGGGATTGTCTTTCCAAAAGTCTACCATGTAGACAAAAGCATAAATGGAATCCATGAAGTAAAGCAAGGACTAAAACGTGTAAAAAGAGAATGTTTTGCAGAAATTGTAGGTGATATTTTTGGAGCATTGATACCTGGAGTTGGGGTTACACTGAATGCATATAAAATTCGACAATTGTCCACAGTGGTTGATCGTTTATCAACGGATACTGCTGGAGGATTTCTAATGATTAACACTGAAATGATTGCTATGAAATCCATGGTTATGCAAAATCGACTTGCCCTTGATATATTATTGGCAAAAGAGGGTGGAGTCTGTGGAATGCTGAAGGTTCAACATTGTTGCACTTACATTCCAGATAAAAGTAAGAATCTGGAAGGATACATTCAGAATATCACAGATTTGCATAAGAAGGTAACACAACTAGAGGTTGACGGTGTCTGGGAGAGACTAAGTAAGAGTTTCTCTACTATAAGCAATTGGTTTTCTTCTATAGGTAGTTCCTTAGTAGGAAAAATAATAGTACCAATAATTTCTGTAGCTGTTATGATATTCATAATACGAATGACTTATATTTGTGTAAAGAAAAGACGCAAAGAAAAGAAAGAAAGGAAATTAAGGAACGTAAAGAAAGGAAAAGAGAGATAGATGAGATAGAATTGGAGGATTTTAAAGAAAAAGTATACGTAAAATGTAAGGAGCAAGGGCCAGAAGACAAAATAACAGCTATATAACTTGGTAAACCGTATGTTTAGGGTTTTATGATGGTAAACCATCAAAGGGGGTTGGATGGAGTGAGGTTTGTAAAAATACATCCTCATGAAATTAAGAAACCCCATAATGATGTATTGACTGCATGGACTAACCAACCCTGAATGCACACATTTATACATGGGGTAGAACACATTTAACATAATATACTAAATCATGATGGCATGAGTACATATTAACTGTTTGCGCTTTGGAAAATCGTACTAATGCATGTTTATGCTATGTTGTACATTGCACATTTTGCATGTTGTGCACAAATAACGAAAAGTTGCTTTAAATTAATAAGCTTCGCTAGGAATTAATTAATACAGGGTATTAGTATGGTGGGAGGTAACCATAATGGGTTTTATTTCATGAATTAATACTCTTTCGTGTTTATTTACTTTAGTACGAGATTGGGCCTGCATGAAAATGGCCTCTTGTCTGAACCAGCATGTGGTTGTCTTGTCGGTACGGAGGACGCATGCGCCAAATTGTTTTGCCTGCTTACGAACTGCAGAGTGCACCAGCTGATGTAATCCGTGTAAAGGCCATGCTGAACTGTGTCCTATTGTTTATGTGCCAAGATGCAACAACGACTGTGGGAACTGCCATCGCTACGTGCAATTTGAATGTGAAGCGGATGTCATGATATGAGAATGTTGCAAAATGTATAACTAGTGATGTTAGTAGTATACGAATGTATTTATCCTTAATACTTCCTTTGTTAAAACCGGTATGGGATGGATTTGTGAGGAGAACATGATGAGGCGACCCTAGCATGATTTATGACCACCAATCACAGACCGAGTTTCTACTGATACTGCAACATTGTAAGATAGTGAGTTAGGCATTAGGGTATAATTGATATCCCAATTGGGGGTGTGGCAGAGAAGATCAGATCAGAGCGCAGATGATCATCGAGAGAACATCGAGAGAGAAGCACACCAAGACAGAGAGAGCAGACCAGCACTGAGCCAGAGAGCATCTTAGGTACGAGAACGCTGCGGGAGTGCTTGGGAGGAGACTGCGTCCGAGGAGAACTAGATCAAGGTAGATTGAATTGGGAGATTACATTTGTTTGTCAGTCTATGGCAAAACTTAGCTGCATCTGTCCTGTTAACTTTGTCCTCTGAGCCTATCTCTGGGGACCCCTTGCCACAACTTCGGCCAAGGAAGTGGTTTTCCTGATTCTTTGGTGGGTATCACCCTCCTTAATATGCTTTAATTTTGCAATATATTTCTGCAAGTATTTATGCTGTACCTTCTCTTCCCCATTCCTATGCACGCTTTGATGTCGATACAAATGAATCATTTTGATTACATTGCTTGATAATTTGTTCTCTTATATGTGGTCTTGTGTAAGCACTGACAATCTGAATTATGAGCATTTAATATTAATAAGATAAAATTATTAATTGAATAAACGACTCTGTGGTTATTTAGTTTAAGTATTAAACTGTTTAGTTAATCATAGTCACCATCAACTCTTCAACTAATGGTCCATCGACCAAAGGAAGAAGAAAGTTAAAATTACGAATAGTTAGGAATATATACAAATGTTATTAATGTAAAGTATAGTACTGTATATAATAAAACTGACAAATTAAACCCCCCAAATCCAGCGCCCGTCTTCAGGGATCATTTATGGGTAATGTGTGATGGGCCCCGTTGTTTGGTAAGCAATTTATGTGTGAAGAGATTTCCCAGGTCCCTGGTTTATGAATTAGGGGTTGCGCTGGATCAATACGAAGGGCGCTAGTTTGTCTGTCTATATTTACGAAGAGTGTGTTGTTTGGAATGCTCTGGGGGAATGCCCTAGTTGCATTGTTGATGGAAAGTGTAGGCATAACGCAGCAACTTCTTGTGATGGAAGGAATGTAAGCAGGGCCAGAGTGGGAACCGAAACCGACCCTGGCAAACAGGTCAGCCGCCCCCTAGGCAGGGGGGCAGGGGGTCGTGGGGGTGCTAGTGGAAAGCACCACTCCGGTCTCACCGCTGCCGCTTTTGTTACTGGGGGCCGATATTGCAGCTATGCTGCGCAAACTGGCCCCGGTAACAAAAATGGCCCCCAAGGGGTCCAAAACCGGCCCCCACCCTGGCGGCCCACTGGGGAAACGCCTGGTGCCCACTATTGCCAGTCTGCCCGTGAATGTGAGGAGGGTTCACAGGGGTGATTATAGCAGGTATGGCTGGTGCAGGTAAGAGCGGCGGGCGGGAAGGGGGGAAGTAAGTCAACAGACGACGGAATAAGGAAACAAAATGAAAAAATAAATAAAACCACTTACCTTGCGCTTGCTGCAGCGCCGAATCGGTGATGTGGCGATCGCAAGGTAAGTGGTTTTCTTTATTTTGTTTCCCTTTTCCGACGTCTGCCGACTTATTCCCCCCACCCTGCTCCCGCCCCACTGCTCTTACTTGCGCCAGCTGCACCTGGATTATAGCATAGTGGAGGGAGGGCTGTCAGGAGGCTGGTGACGCGTGTGTGCTGGACCAAGAAGATCGCTGAATGTAGCAACATTTTTTTTTTATCATTTAGTTCTTCATACAACACTTCTGCTGTTTCTAAGTTGAGTAAATGACAGATGTTACTGTCGCATAATTTGATGGTACTCATTTTACTGACCTTGGAAAGGTAGAAATTCATTCTGCCATGTTAACACTGGAATGTATGACCTTAAGGCCACTGTGGATGTAAGCAGTGAGCATTAATTTGTTTAACGTGTCTGAGGCCCAACTAGCACCACACAATCTGCGAGGTATTTCTGGATGGGATCCTATGGGTTATGTGGAACAGCCACTATTAAATAAGAATCAAGTCAGTGCACAGTATTACATTAGACCTAAATTTCAGGCGAACTATGATGAACACATAACACATAATTTTAATGAAAGTAATGCACTTTCATTAAAGCAATAGGCAAATGGCTGCTGTTTTACTCGCTTTTACTTCTGTGTTATGCAGTTGCATTTTATACTTTTGACTTGGATGAAATTAAGTAAAACTGTTGGGAAATTTCGAAGTGAATTTGAAAGGTAGAGGGGAATCTACTTTTGCAGCGGTTGCTACTTGAGGTACAGTATTCATTTTAAGGTTTCGCCTGCACAGCGCTTGCACTGTGCTTGTGAAATCTATTGTATTTATTATATCTTAAAAGGGGCTTCTCTTATCAGTTCCCAAGGCTAAAGTACTCATTCAAATCTGCTTTAGTGGGTGGAACTTTTTTCTTACATTAAGGCTGCACAGCATGTACTGTTTACAGATACTTATTTTCCCCTTGCTGCATCTTCTACTAAAGCTATTCACACTTTTTAAACCCCATTCACTGCCCAGACTTCAGGGACTGTTAAACTATAAGATAAGATCTCTTCCTAAGGAAAAAGCAGACAGCTTCTAACAGTATGCAGGAATGCTTGCTTTTTTATTACTTTGTTTTGTAAAGCAGATGCTTTAGCCTTAGAACGTTTGTGGTATTTCCTATTCATGCACTTTGTAGTCATTATCGGATCTATTTTACTACTTTACAGCAGTCACAATTACAGTTTAAGGGGGCTTGATTTAAATGGTGCAGCAGGTGCAGTTGCACCGGGGCTAAACGTTGTCATAACTCCACTAACCACCAAATATTGCTATATTTTACTACTAAACAGGCAGTCATAAGTGCAGTTATCTAACAGACACTAGGGCTATGATTTCAATAGTGCAGCATGTGCAGTGGCACTGGGACCAAAAGCTCTAGGCACCCCAATAAGCACTGATTATTGCTATATCTTACAACTAAACAGGCAGTCACAAGTGCAGTTATCTAACAGACACTAGGGCTATGATTTCAATAGTGCAGCATGTGCAGTGGCACTGGGACCAAAAGCTCTAGGCACCCCAATAAGCACTGATTATTGCTATATCTTACAACTAAACAGGCAGTCACAAGTGCAGTTATCTAACAGACACTAGGGCTATGATTTCAATAGTGCAGCATGTGCAGTGGCACTGGGACCAAAAGCTCTAGGCACCCCAATAAGCACTGATTATTGCTATATCTTACAACTAAACAGGCAGTCACAAGTGCAGTTATCTAACAGACACTAGGGCTATGATTTCAATAGTGCAGCATGTGCAGTGGCACTGGGACCAAAAGCTCTAGGCACCCCAATAAGCACTGATTATTGCTATATCTTACAACTAAACAGGCAGTCACAAGTGCAGTTATCTAACAGACACTAGGGCTATGATTTCAATAGTGCAGCATGTGCAGTGGCACTGGGACCAAAAGCTCTAGGCACCCCAATAAGCACTGATTATTGCTATATCTTACAACTAAACAGGCAGTCACAAGTGCAGTTATCTAACAGACACTAGGGCTATGATTTCAATAGTGCAGCATGTGCAGTGGCACTGGGACCAAAAGCTCTAGGCACCCCAATAAGCACTGATTATTGCTATATCTTACAACTAAACAGGCAGTCACAAGTGCAGTTATCTAACAGACACTAGGGCTATGATTTCAATAGTGCAGCATGTGCAGTGGCACTGGGACCAAAAGCTCTAGGCACCCCAATAAGCACTGATTATTGCTATATCTTACAACTAAACAGGCAGTCACAAGTGCAGTTATCTAACAGACACTAGGGCTATGATTTCAATAGTGCAGCATGTGCAGTGGCACTGGGACCAAAAGCTCTAGGCACCCCAATAAGCACTGATTATTGCTATATCTTACAACTAAACAGGCAGTCACAAGTGCAGTTATCTAACAGACACTAGGGCTATGATTTCAATAGTGCAGCATGTGCAGTGGCACTGGGACCAAAAGCTCTAGGCACCCCAATAAGCACTGATTATTGCTATATCTTACAACTAAACAGGCAGTCACAAGTGCAGTTATCTAACAGACACTAGGGCTATGATTTCAATAGTGCAGCATGTGCAGTGGCACTGGGACCAAAAGCTCTAGGCACCCCAATAAGCACTGATTATTGCTATATCTTACAACTAAACAGGCAGTCACAAGTGCAGTTATCTAACAGACACTAGGGCTATGATTTCAATAGTGCAGCATGTGCAGTGGCACTGGGACCAAAAGCTCTAGGCACCCCAATAAGCACTGATTATTGCTATATCTTACAACTAAACAGGCAGTCACAAGTGCAGTTATCTAACAGACACTAGGGCTATGATTTCAATAGTGCAGCATGTGCAGTGGCACTGGGACCAAAAGCTCTAGGCACCCCAATAAGCACTGATTATTGCTATATCTTACAACTAAACAGGCAGTCACAAGTGCAGTTATCTAACAGACACTAGGGCTATGATTTCAATAGTGCAGCATGTGCAGTGGCACTGGGACCAAAAGCTCTAGGCACCCCAATAAGCACTGATTATTGCTATATCTTACAACTAAACAGGCAGTCACAAGTGCAGTTATCTTGCAGGCAACGAGATAATTATTTGAATGGTTCATTATTTATCTGCATTGGCACTGAGCCCAAAAGTTGTCAGAACTCCTTTAAACACCTAATACTACTATATTTTAAAGGTAAACAGCCAGTCATAAGTGCAGTTATCTAGCAAGCACTAGGGTCATGATTTCAATAGTGCAGCAGGTGCAGAAGCTCCGGGACCAAAAGCTCCAAGCATCCCACTAAACACTGATTATTGGTATGTTTTACAACTAAACAGGCAGCCACAAATGCAGTTATCTTGCAGGCAAAAGGGTCATTATTTGAATAGTGCAGCAGGGGCAGTGGCACCGTGCCCAAAAGTTGTCAGAACGCCTGTAAACACCTAATATTGCTATATTTTACTACTATACAGGCAGTCAAAATTGCAGGTACCTTGCAGTTAAAAGGGGCTGGATTTGAATGGTGCAGCAGGTGCTGTGGCATCAGGGCCAAAAGCTCTATGGGCCCCACTAAACACAGAATATTGCTAAATGTTACTACTAAACAGGCAGTCACAAGTGCAGTTACCTAGCAAGTACTAGGGTCATGAGTTCAATGGTGCTACAGGTGCACTGGCACCAGGGCCAAAGGTTGTCAGAGCTCCTCTAAACACCAAATATTGCTATATTTAACTACTAAGCGGCAGTCACAAGTGCACTTCCCTTGCAGGCACTAGGGTCATGATTTCAATGGTGCGACAGGTGAAGTGACCCTGGGGCCAAAAACTCTTGGAACCCCTCTAAACACCAAATATTGCAATAAATAACTACTAAACCAATAGTCACAAGTGCAGTTACCTTACAAGCAATAGGGTCATGATTTGAATGATGTAGCAGGTGCAGTGGCACCTGGCCAAAAGTTGTCATAACTCCTCTAAACACCAAATACTGCTATATTTTACTACTAAACAGCTAGTCACATGTGCGGTTATCTTGCACGCACTAGGGGCATGATTTGAATGGTGCAGCAAGTGCAGTGGCACCGAGCCCAAGAGTTATCAGAACTCTTCTAAACACATAATATTGCTATTACATCAATTAATTTTATTATTTCCCTCTTTCATTTAATTTTTCTAAATCTTGATATTACTTACCCACACTATACCACTAGTAACAGCACACTAAATTGCTTTTTGTACATAAACAAGTCATAACACTTTAACAGACTTTCTGTAACTTATATTGAACAACTACTCAGCAAGCTACAACTTACAAAAAAAAACCAGCTTATTGTTAATCATATAGGCGAAACCTATTGCATTTACCAGTGCTTGTTTCTCCTTGTCCTGGCCACAACCAGAGGAGCCATTTTACTTCAGCACCATAGTTGTTGGTCACCGAGGAGACTAACAGCCACTTCTAACTGCCATTTAATTGCACCAGAGGCACAAACGTGCAGTGGACGCACACAGTGGGCATGTCACTGGTGCTCTGAAGGCTTAACAAAGGCAAGCCCGTCTACAGCCGTCCATGCCCGGAACGTGGCCAGCGCCAGCCTCTATGCCTGTTTCCCCTCCCAAGGCAAGGTGAGGCTTCGCTATAATAGAGAAGAACTTTTCTCCTTGCTGGGGGAGGGGGGATACATGCAATAGTATTACCTTTAAGTTGCGGGATGAACATAAAAGGCTTACCTATCAGACTTGCCAGCTAAACGTAATACCTGATAATAAGGTGCCTTTACAAAATTTGATTTGTAGGGGCGGGGAAAAGGACTCAGCATATAAGTTTAAAGTGGCTGAACCTTATAAGAATTGCTTGACGAGGACCTGCTTAATCAAGGCAAGATCATTATCTAAACATAAATTGGATATCTGGGGCTTGTTGGAGGATGATTTCTGGGACATACTGTTTGATATGGATACCTGTTTGGATAGCTCATCGGGCCCCATATTACCTTAGCTATACCTGATGGCTATTCCATTTCACATCTGGATCGTGAAAATCAAACTGGTGGTGGGGTGGCTGTGATCTAGCGCTCTCTAAGTTTGTATATATTCTCCAAAGAAGTTAGAGGGTTTGAGTAAGGCGAAAGGTATTTTCTTCTTTCTAAAGCTGTCTGATAATTTCTTCTTTTTGGGTGTGACCATTTCACCAAATTTGGGGAGATGCTGGCAAAGGTGGTGGCCAAAATACAACTACAGAATGCCAATTTTCTAGTCCTGGGGGACTGTAATGATCATATGGACGACCCAGACTGTAGAGGGGCATCTCTACTGGCAGAAGCGTTGGGTGACTTGAACCTCCAGCAAAGAGTTAGGGTCCTACTCACAAAAAGGAGCATACACTTGACCTAATTTTTTCCAATCTGTCTTCTCTTATTGCAGACAAGCCTTATCCTGTGACATGGTCGGATCATTTCCTAGTTCCCTTTTCATGGGCTTTACAGGGGCCTTCACCACTTTCTATTATAACAGCCATTGAACCACGATCACGGTATAAAATTACGGGAGTTAATTTGACTAATTCTCCTAAATCTATGGATCTCCCGTTGGTGCCCAGCCTGGATGTGTTTAACTCCTATCATTGCGGGTGATTGACCTGCTCACCCCTATACAACGGGCTTCACCTAAATGAAAATCCCCTTCTGTACCTTGGTTCCCACGCTCCTACAGGCTGAAAAACTCAATTGCAAACACTTGGGAAGAAAATGGAGAAAGAAATCTGAGTCCACAGATAAGGCAGTTTGCAAAGCACCCCACTGTGCTTTCCGGAAAAGGATCAGGAAAGCTCAAGCAGATGCCTTTGCCAAACAAATTGCAGGTAACTCTACCAAGCAGATTTTTCAGATAAATGGCTCTTTTCTTTCCCCTGACAGGACTAAACAAATCACAATGGCTTCCAGAGCCTTATGCAGCAATCTTTCTAATTATTTTCAGGATATATTTGCCAGTATTTATTCAAAACTTGTTAAGGCCAATAAAGATTCTGCTCATTTCCTCCGTTCCGGAAAGTCATTAAAAGCAGTGGGTGAGGAACTTGCAAGTTTTGAAGAGATCTCTCTCATAGTCTCAGAAGCGATCAGATCAGACTCCTCACTTGACCCTTGTCCGCACAAAATTCTCAAATGTGCAGTGTTCTGTCTAAATGAACAGATGTACTATTTATTCAATTGTTACTTGAATTTGGGTATTGTTTCTACAGTTTGGAAAAAAGCATTAATGGACCCATTTCCCTTCTTCCAGCACTGGTGAAAATGCTGGAGCAGATGGTTAGTAAAAAGCTATCTCAATTTATTGAGAGGAAAGGGATTTTGCACTATACACTGTCCGGTTTCCGACAAGGCTTTAGCATGGAAGTTGCTCTTCTAGAGATTGCAGAGTTTGTCAAAACCAAGCTTTGTTTAATATTTATAAGGCTCCATCGGGGAAGGCTGTTGAACAATAGTACCTGGTATCTTATGCAGATGAAACCCAGCTGATGCTATCATTACAGCAAATAGTGAACACGGTGGTGGAGAACTGCCATGGCTGCTTGACTACGGTGGCCAACTGAATGAAACACAGTTGTCTGAAACTTAATTCAGATAAGTCTGAGATTCTGTATAAGAAATGAACAGGACAGCAAGCCATAGATGACCACACCTCCCCTTTGTCCACAATGTAAATCAACATAATCCTGTTTTCTGTATATGTGCACTCACTAAAAGCACCTGCAGCCCAAATGTGCGACCATATGGTCAAGATATACTAACTTGTATAAAAAAATCCAAGGGTTACAGCAAAGACAAGTGCGTTTCGTCCCAAGAATGGACTTCTTCAGGGCTGTAATGCAATGAATACAAACAGTGCATAAATACAATGTGCTTATAAATTATATACTTAACATACAACAAGAGCACAACAAATACATTTAACCTCATGACTAACAAATATTTAAAAAAAAATGTACTCAGTAACCCAAGCACAGCAACATACTCACCAGAGAGTGATATTCAAACTTATAAATCACTCCCATCTAATGTTGAACACATTAAAAGCACGAGGGGTTTAAATATTTTTTATTTGTCCCACAATTGAGAATTTGGATAAAGAGTCATTAAAAGAATGGGAAGGCAATTTACAGAACGGTCCATGTACAATGATAGGGATTCTAATTATGCATGCTGATAAAAAGGTTAGTAAATTACAAAAGGAAATAGATCAAATGGAGAAAGAGATTGAGGCCATGGATTTAAAAGATACGACCGAAAAGAATTATGACATTCTTGAAAAAGTAATGGAGGAATAACAGGTGTACCTGCGTGATACAAAACTAAGGAAAATCAAAAGAGATTATATGGATTACAAGGAGGGTAGAATATATACTTTTTCACACAACTATGACAGTGTGAAGGTACCAGGTGAACTTGTGAAGGTAAAAGAGCACGAGATGAGACCATAGAGAGAATATTGTGGCACTTGCTGCCGAAAGCTCTGCGATTCCTTGATTCTGAGCAGGCTTTTAAATCTGGATTGAAAAGTCAGCTTTTTATGGATTACTTTCATAGTTTTATCTCAGTTTGCCGACTGGTATGAGCGCCGTAATGCTTCTCTTTGAAGCAGCCGCAGCTTTACAAATGGTTTTTCATTCATTAAATAAGCAGCTTCACATTTTTTAAGTAACTGATGTAGCCTCCTTTAGGCAGAGCAATTGTTGTGTCATTTTTGAAAGGCCACTGAAAGTATCTGAACTCTTTTACCACTTTGTTGTATATAGCATTGTGTAATATATATACAGTAATATAATTTTGGAAAAAAAGTGATAAACAGCACAGAATTAATTAGCGTGTTTAAAGTGACAGTAATTAGAATATCAAAACACTTTGCTTACAAGTGTTCTATTAGTGACCCAACTAAATTTAAATGGGCTGTCTCACTGCTAATGTAATATTCCCATGTCAATTCTCCTTATTGCAAAATTATTTTGTGTTCCAGACCCTGGCTGTGGAGCAAAGCTACTTACGTGGTACATATCTCTGTGCTGGGAACATGGAAAGTCATCTCTGACGATGCACCATGCTGCAAACTTTAAGCATTATGTATTTTGGGAGGAGTCTGGTGCAACAGTTGTCTTTTGGTATCCCAGTGTATGTAGAACACTCATTGAGATTCCTGACAGAGATTACCATGTAGGAAAGATTGTTTGCCTAGCAAATCATTCGGGGAACAGACTGCTGAGTCAAGCAAGTGAGGATGACAGTTCACAAACTTACTCATAGGTGAGTGATAATCATGACTTAATTTGCTTTGCCTGTTGATTGCGTGTCAACAATCGCGGCTTTTAAAAACCTTTTTTATGAGCAGATTCCTGCCATAACTCCAGCAGTCTTGACATTATCAGAGGACATTTTTGTTTAATACACACGCCACCACACATCAACCACTAACGTAATTTTGGTATTGTAAATTTGAATGTCATGCACAAATGTTTCGTTCACAATTCAATGTACAACTAATTTATGTCCTTGTAGCAAAACCGTTGCTAGTCACTTATTGTATTTTGATTAGGTTTACTGTAACTGCAAGGTGTTCGTACTGTTCTAAGTGGAAAGTTATGTAAATGTAAAGCGCTCTGATACCCTATTAGGGTCATGTTCGCGCTATATAAAACACCAAATAAATAAAACAATGTACAAAGAAGTTGCAAATAAAGTTAAAAGATAGCGCTATGGGCTCGATCACGAGGGAGCTTCATTCTGGGATGCAAATTGTACATCTGCTAATTTGCGTTCAAGCCAGGTGTACAAATTAGTGTTTGCGCCACACGTGCTGCATTATGGTTTGCCCACACAGGAATGGGGAATCACCAGCCGCTTGTACTTCATTCTGTCCATTACCGGGTGCACCATTGCTTGTGCACACACTGATAAATTGTGGCCAGATTGTGATCCAGTTCTGGGTGCAAACAGGGGTTTGTGCCCTAATCCAGATGATCTAAGTGGCTCCTCGTGATTGTCGGCCTTATGGTGCATTTAGCACATGATGCAAGAAGCCTCCTGGCCGATTGAACTACTGGTTTGTTTCAAAGGAACACCTTCTGTGTTGGCAGCCTATCCCTACCTCCCAGCCCTTGTTCACTCAGGTCTGCCCTTCATTATCCCAGCTGGTGTCCTCTTCCTGTCTGCTCTTAGAGAATACAAGTGTGCCTAATGCCTCTGCATTAACAGGGTATTTTTAGAAGTTGGACTAAAAATAGTTAACCCATAATATGTAGGCAGATGCGCAGAGAGTAGTATGCTAATAATTACCATTGTTGACCATGGGGAGGCCATTGACTCTCGAGAAGGGAAGCACATTTGCATATCTGGTATGTGTCCTGCTGCTTTTTGAAGTGCATTCTATATACACACAGGTATTTCACCAGAATCACAGCACAGTGGCAGTGCATATGCCCAGAGTGTATAGCGGCGAAGATCAAGAGTATGGATCAGACGAATCTGCCCTGTCCTGCAGTGATAACATGGTATTTGACCTTTGCACTGTAGTAATAAATGTCTGAGGCTGTGTAAATTACTACACTTGCTCCAAATAACATGTTTTACAGTTACTGCGCCATATTTGTTTCCACTGGATGGCCTACAACCAGTTATGCATCCCTATCCACTTTAGATCATAGGGAGTGTGCATTGTACTGTGATAACATGCACATGATGACAATATATTTGGATGTGCAATCACCAGTCACCTTAGACGTTACATGTTAAGCACAGAAACATTCGCCTCTCAGCGACCCATTGGTGATTATGCGGTGCAGCTGGTGTGATTGAAACAAGCACTTAGGGCCTGAGCGGGTGTGAGTTGGTGCAGCCATGTGGAAAGAGTAAATGTCCATCTGCTGAAATAGATAAGTAGTTAAAAGTCAATCACCTTTTGGAAAGTCAAGCAGACTATTAGCGTGCATTCAAGTACTTTACGTCTCCCTCAGCAGCAAATAGTAAAATTATGCCACAGGACAGCGGTAATATGACACGATGCAGTCTGTATACCATGGGTTTATTCAACAGACATTTCAATCCATTGCTGAATGAACGCCACCATATGGGAAGTATCTGCGTTTTAGTTTCAACAATGTAATCTTGCCAGATATAAATCGAACCCGTCCCATTTTTTATTCATAAGGTATTATTCTGCTCCCTCATCCTTTATCAGAAATGATCCCCAAGAAAGGCCCTTGCATTGTTATGACTTGAGTTTTTGGTTGATAAGACAGCTCGCAGTGGTGGCCCATGTTTGGTGAACATGTCCTGTAAACACCTATTGGGTGGTAAGGGAGTGTGTGGCGTCTTCTGTGTTTATGAGAGAGGTCCAGCAAAGAAACACTGCACTCACAAGTGGACAATGGCCATGTGTAATATTGTGAATCAACACATATTGGATGCAAAAATGTGCAGCTTTTAACTTACCCTCAACTAAATATTTCCCATTACATATTATGGGAGCTCTGACTGCATTCTCTGAAAATGAAGAACTTAACAGGTGCATTCAAGACAGACTGCATCCCTCGTATGCAAATGAGATTGTCGGATAAATGCCGCTAGTCAAGATCTGGACTTCAAATAAAGTTACAAATTTGCAACAAACATTGCCAGTGACTGCATGAGCATTGCTACCTGCAAACTGACAACATATCTTTCAGGTTATAGTACAAACTGCATTTGTTCACGGTCGATTCTCCATTCAGTCTTTTGTGCCCCAATCACTATTCTTCAGGCATGATCTGCTGTTTGAGATACAAAAGGTGCTCCATTTTAATGTTGAGGAGAGGTCTTTTAGATCTTTAAAAGTAAACATGTAAAATTGATTTGTACATTGACTGCACGTGGGTTGATATGTAAAGTAGTTCTAATGTTTCATCTGCTTCATGCTGGTTTCTTACAAGTGGAAAATAATGTGAGGCATGCACTTTCTAGAGGTGAGCTGGTGGTCAGCCCCTTGAGAGGTTGAAGTTCGAAGAAGCGGCCCAGGAGAGGCTAGGTGGTATCTGTACATCTCACCCCAAAGGCCTGCGCCTGATGTAACCTGCGCGCACCCTTGCGGAGAGGGCAGAGTGTGCCTGTCGCAGATTACCAGGTGGTTGGCTGGTAATCCGCTTTAAGCACGCTAATGCTCTGGAGATCTTCGAAGGACTGCCGCTTCCAGCCCCTCGCCTTCCCACCCTTGGTTGGCCGCTGCAGGCACCCGTCCACGCCACCATGCCGCGATGGAAGAGGTGCTGCTCCATAGGTAACTGAGAGCCCCCTGCTGCTTTTGGGGGGCATGCATAGGCTGTGTACGTTGAGAGTAGATGGTAGGAGCAGATGGGTGTGCAGAGGGCCAGTCTGCCTGCAGTAATTCCTTAATCCAGGAGAGAGCTGGCAGCAGCCAGTCCCAAGCCTGGAAGCTCTTGCTGCTGCAGGCGTGGACGAAGGACACAGCACTCTTTCTCCAGCAGACAGGACTGTTTTTAGACGTGATTGCTAAACTGATAAGTGCGAAATGCCCAGTTTGAGACTCCACATGAAACTCTGTAGCACTAACCTTTACATTGAAGTCCTACCAGAAATAGTTTGCAAATGGGGAGCTGCAACGCCTCACAAGGGAACATTAATAAAGCCATTCTACAATTAAATATTCATTTTTCTCCTCCAGACTCTTTCTGAGATGCTTTTAGCTTTCTGCGTGAATCTTCCCCAGTTTGTTATGTTCATGCTTTTACTCTTCTCTCCCTTTGAGCTGCTATAGCTACAGTTTCCGCCTCCCCATCGCTTTTACCTGACAACATTAGCCACTTTATAATAATATATTAATTGCTGTTCGTTTTCTTTGTATTATCTCACACTCTCTGTGAAAATGTGGTGCCATAGCAGCTGCAGATTTGAGCCTTTTAGGCCCAAAGGATAAGCACGTTTTGTTGATTACACAGCTATGCACTTTATATGTTGCTATTTGTTTCTAGTTCCTTTTACCCTTCCTACTCAAATATGGGTTTGTCTGATTAATTCATAGAGATTGCAATGCTTATTTTGGACTGATTAGTGTTCTTTACTCATAGCAGGCATTTGATAGTAGATAAATGACAGGCGTATAGCTCTGTGGGTTAATGCACACACGCATGAGGTTTGCTTGCAGCTTCAAATCAAGTCTCTTGGCTCAGCCTTTTCTCTTCGAGACGTTTACAAAATGAGAACCGTTCAACTGGGTGACCGCCTGTAACTCATTTACTGCCCCCCCCCCCCCCCCCCCCAAGGAGAGGCGGTCATTAGATATTTGGCTTGGCTCAACGTAGAATTTTTTACATTTCAGCATTCTCAGTCCAGCTGCCAAGGTTTCAGATTGCTTATGTGTGACATTTTCATAATCTCAGTGTAATTATGAGTGACATTCAACAACTATGAGTGACACCTTCTCGCGAGCAAAATCAAGCAAGGAAGACGAGGGAAACATAAATATCAGAAATTACACCCATTTGAGCAACGAGAAACTCTAAGAAGAACTGCTGCAAAGCACCAGAAATGAAAGGGCACTCATAGCTGCCAGGTTTAATATTGCTTATGTGGGACATTTCCATGATTTTAGGGTACTTATGATTGGCATTAAGTGACCAAATGTGTGACACTTAAGAGTGACATTTTCTCGCGAGTAAAAGCACACAGCCTTTACAAACATTAAAGATGAACTCTAAGGTACAAGTAGGATGTTAATTCAAGGGGGAGAGAAGTGGTCAATTAATCACATTTCTGTTTTCATAATGCTTTTTAAAAATTATTTTTTTTACATATAAGAAAACAGAAGCTTTCTAGTTGCAAGCCTGGTCAATTTGCTGTGTGTACCACACATTTATTCTCTGTGTGGAATTGTGCATCTGATATCAAATAAAAAAACATGCCTCTGGTTATCACTGTAACTAATTTGAAGGGAATCCTAGTAAGTTAATACACATGCCGAAGAGATAATACAAGCGAACTTCAGTGCAGAGAGAGTGTGTGTGGGACTCACCTGACTAGACTTGCCTGGGTAGAATGTGTGCACCAGTCTAAGCACTTGTCTTGAGAGTGTCTTGCAATTACGTTGAGTGGGCTGGACAGGGGGGCACCGGGCTGCTGCAGCAGCAAACAGACTGTGAAGTTGACGTAGGCTAAGGCCAGTAAAATCTGGTGGGAGGGTCGTGAAAGGAAAGAGCAGGTAGAGCCAGTGACTCCATTCCCTGGTGCCTATAAACCTCCTGCTCTGTGCCCGCCAGCGCCTTCTACCAACTCTGACCAGTGAGTCTGTGTCCATGGGTGACAAGGCAAGGTAGGGTATTAGGGCACAACATAGTGATGGTGCCAGATTATTGGTCTTTTGTCTGTGAATGGGGAGCACTCCAGGTGGCAAAATTATATTTTTCCTCGAGAGATAAAAAGCTTGCACAGTTCCTCCTGCTCTGCTGTGTTGGATGTCAACTCTTGGCTTTGTGTCATATCCTCCATTTGCCCACGGTTTCGTTTTGGCTTTTGCTCCTCACTGCCACGCTTGCTTGTAACTCTCTGTTACACTCAAGCCCCACCTTTTAAATGTCTAAATCATCGTTCAGACGCACACTTTCAAGAACAATGCCAAGTTCATGGCTTCCAAATGTTAGTGAGTTCATGGCTTCATATGTTTTATTTTTTACCATTTATTTTAAAACATTTGAGTCAGTACGATTCTTCCGCAAGCTTTCGTGTGATCCCCGAAAATAAATTATTAATGCCACGCTGCTGTAAGAGGCCTGTTAATAAATGTGTGAGAGATGTCTAATAAGAGCACCGAAAGGGCAAAACCCCAGCACAGGCTCGGGTTGAAAGGGTCAGCTGTTTCTTAAACTCACTTTGACCCAGTGAAAAAACAATAATGGTCCATTGAATATTACCCTGTGAATAGCTCTTTCTGGCTAGTCGGTGTATAGAATGACAATAGCGCAGTCATTGGTCCCTCCTGGATACAAAGGATGAGCTAACCAATCAGAGAACACGCTCTGAAGTGAAGTTTCAAGCTTATCTGGCGCACACCCCTGCGGAATCTGCTTGGCCATTCCCCCGCTGGGGTCGATAATACGGTGAATAGCAGATAAATTGGGTTTAAATGCTGCTTATTGTGATCATAAAATCGTCACATTATACAATCATAAAAACTACCGCCCTCGCAGAACAGAAGTCAATCTCAAGAGTTTAAAAATATTGTATTGATTATCCTGGATCTAAAAAGTTAATTTAAACATCAGGGGTGGTTTTCTGTGGTTTAACATTAATTTGCTTTCATAAAAATACCACTCTCGATTAAGGCACAAGACTCGTGATTTTTTAAAGCAAGTAAATGCTTTATTTTAAGGTTTCTTACAGTACAAACTTGCTGCACTTCCATGAAAGTTAATGGGGAAATTACATTCCTCTTATTTTTTCAACCGCACCCTCATTTTCCAAATGCTAGGATGTATTTAAATGCCCAGTGTAGATAAAGGACATCTCAATCAATTCGGCATAAGCATGGATTCAAATATGAATCCTTTTCCTGAGGTATACATCGTCTGCTGTAGCATATACATATTCCTTGATTAGTGGAGTCTCATCTTTCAGAGCGGTTGTCCTAACCACTTCTGGTTCCTCAATCTACAATTACTATGCACATTACAGGATAATTAGTCGGGGTGAGACTGATGGCCGGCACTCAAAAACGATCAGGAGGGCAATGTATGTATCACAACAATTCCTCTCCTGGGATGGGGGGCACGCGAGCACTTAAAGCATCACCAATATAGCTGCTGCCACCGCCCCCTTCAGCTTTTAGGCTTTAGCCGTACGCCAAGTTAGGATTGTACTTTTACAAAGGCAAATAATGGAGTTTGATGAATGACTTTAAAAAAAAAACAGGGCGTGGAAGGCTGGCAGCTGGTGCAGCAGACAGATGCACGAGCCGCGCACAATGCACGCTGCGCGCTCCTTGGGAGATTGAAAGGCCAGCTTGAAGGCGGGGAGATTGATGCAATTCTCTCCTCCCTTACTAGGGCCGACTGCAGCCCTCTCTCCGAAATAATTCACTGTGCACCTACAATGCATGACAGTGCATTTGAGTGAGGTGATGCGGAGCACTACACTGAAATCCGTTAGTCTAACGCTTGATGCGTGGTACTTGGCAGGACTGTCTCAGATCTACAGAAGTCACAACAATAGTGTTTTCAGATGAGAAAAAGGATTTAAGTGCACTTAAGTCCTCCCAAAATGGCACCGTGGCTAAGCTCTACTTGCACCACAAAAACTTGGTGCGGCAAGAATAAATGAATGAATGAAGGAGTTTATAAAGAGCTCTACTACTGCAACAGTGCGTGTGCATCCTGAATATCGAATCCAGAATATCAAGGCATGCAATTAGCGAGGGCAAAATATCAATTCCAAAATCTTGAAAGGTGAGTGAGTATAGATTTTCTATACCTAACTCCACATGCATGTACCTTGATAATGAATATATCTTCAAGATAAATTGATGTGGAATAAGGAATACTAAGTCTATAATTCCCTTTGTACACTTATCTTTCAATAATTTGTCCCTTGATATTCTGTCCACTATATTCTAATCTGTCGATATTCTTGGGCTTGATATTCAGTAGAGAAACCAGTGAGAAGCATGGTTAACCTTGCTTCTGTTACAGAAACTGGTGCCGTGTGAATCATGGGTAACATATAGTGTATTTTAGCAGATAAAATGTTGAGAATAGTTGATGGAGTGGCTGTGGGAAAGATGGCACACATTTCATAACTGCAACAGTGCACTGAGGCTCTTTGTGGCACTCTAAAGACGGCTCATGAGACTTTGTTGGGACGGAAAAGTCCTTTATACGGTAAAGACATGTACCCTTGCCCTGAGTGCTCAACTATACTGTGGTCTGGATCCTTAATGCTGATTTTTTATTATAGATGAACACAGCTCATGCCTGTGTGCAACATGACATAGGCCTGTCTCACGGATTGTAGTCTTCTTGGACCGTGAGGGGTGCCCAAAGCGATACCCTCATAGTGGTGGAAGACTACCCCCTTCACCAGGAGTAAAGTAGCACAAGAGCGGTGGTGGCAGCATACCATGTAGTGATCAGTAGCAGTGAACAGGACCTTTTGTGTCACTGGAGTGAGGCCTACAAGCTCACTCACCTTTTAAAAGGTTTGGCTGTTGTGTGCTTAACTCAACCTTGGCCCGAATCAGGTAGGTTGTACAGTGCTGCGTATTGCAGGAGTAGTGACTCTGTGTTAGTTGTATGTGTGCCTGGGAAGGGTACAGGACAAGGATGGAGCCGTACTGTGCAGTGCATGTGTGGTTATTGCATGTACTGGGTGTATGTATGCCAAGAGGATTACATTATATGAGAGATGTGCTGTGCATGTGTGGATAAAGCATGTGCAGAGTGTATGTGTGCCTGCGTGGAGCACAATATGAAGGGTGAAGTGTTGTGCAGAGCTCACATAGTGAATGTGTGCTGGCAGTGTGTGTGTATTTATAAAGAGCACATCCTGGTTAAATATAGAAAAGCGTCAGTGCCAAACAGTGTATGCAGACTGAGTGTGTATGCTGAATGCATGTATACATGTGAGGGTACAATGCATAGAGGTATTAGTGCTGAACAGAGAGTTTGCTATGAATGTACACTAAGTGAGTGGGCCTGCAATGTACATTGTATGGAGGTTCCTAGGTTCCATTTTGGGAAGCCCAGGCCTGCCTGGTAAAGACACAAGGAGGAGAGGAATCCCCCCTCCAATCCCCCAGAGAGATTTGTGTTTTGCTGCACTCCTGTGAGCTGGGTGGGGACACAATGAAGAGAAAAGGGAGAGACTCTCTTTACACTCCAAAAGACTGCTCTTTGATTCAGTGATAGATCACAAGGAAGAGGTCTGGACACCTCTCAGGAAGGTAGATGGGGCTGTTAATAGAATCATAAAGAGAAGGGGGGGCTGGGATTAACTTTTGATGCACATATCTCTGTGACTGACATGCAGGCGTGAACTCTGGTCACTCCTATGAATTGTGTTCTTCAACTCGGAATTAATGCCTGTTGTGGCAGACCTCTTTCATGAAGGAAGATGAAAAGGAGAAGAACCTCAACATAAAACTTCAAAGATCCAGTCCCTAAATCACATTTGTTGTCTGGAAAAGGGCCATAAGAATGTGAGGTTGAGTCCTCAAAAATTGGTCATCTGCCAAGCAGCCAGGCGGGTTCTGTGAGAAGGGGAAGCTCTGCAAGACTTCTGTCTGTGACCAGGACTGGGGGCCAAGGCCTTCTAGTATCCCTGCTGGGTGAAGGGATTTCACCCAGGGAAACCAAGACCACTTGCCCTAGAGCACTAATGCCTGCCTGCATACCAAAGACCAGTGTGTCCTGTGAGGAAGAGTAGAGCTTTGAAGGGAGCACGGCCCAGTGGGGAGCCCTACCACGAGGACTCCCTGTGCACAGTATGAGGATTTCACTGAGCACCGATTGGACTGTCGCCTGTGTGCAAGATTGTTTTCGGTGACCTTTGTATGCTGGGAGAGGGCCGCCATAGACTGAGCCATGTGCTGAGCACCATCCCGGTCCTGCTACACCTGTGCCGCCACACTATTTTGACCCCGTATGCCTGAGGGGGCCACCGGTAAAGTACCATCTCAAGGAGTGTCAAGACTTGTGACTGTCTGGGCTGGAGCACTGAGGCTGGAACAGCCTGCACCTTTGTCACCACGTACCGCAGCAACACCATATGCCAGAGGGGGCTGCTGGTACCAATGTTGCCAAAGGAACTGGGCTGCCGCCCGAAGGAGCTACTGAGGCTACGACTCGTGGGTTGGACCATACTACCGGAGACGCCATGGACGACGTTGGTTCCTCGCTGGCTCCAGTCAGGAACTGAAGAAAGGATTCCTCACCTCTGTTGAACAAAGTCAACTTACAGCTTCTTCGTGAGCAGGGAGATGCACCAACATCTGAGAGACCTCCAGCAGCGCCGCTCCAGAGAGAGAGAACCTGCACTGCAGGGTGCTGCTGAGTGGGGTACGAACAGCCTGACCTCTTGCAACTGAGCAGGACTCACGGGCGCGCATCTGAAGGTGCCTGAAACATTGTTGAATTCTTCTGTGTTGCAAAATAGGTAAGGCAAGAACTGGGCCAGTTGGGCCCCTGGGGAACTCGCTGCTAACAGTGCTGCAGCACCATAGACACTTTTGGCTATGTTCCTAAAGGGTCAAAAGGGATAACTCTTGAGTACGGCCTAACAGTTTGCATTCACCTGAAAACTGCTAGAGTCCTGACCTCAAGGGGATTGTGTTGTTGCATTTGAATGTCACATTTCTTTGCCTGTGTAGAGTTAGAAATAAAGTACTACATTTTCTTATAAAAGCAAGTATTTGGCTGCACATAGATTTATTGCTTGTACTGTTTGCACTTTGAGTTAAGAGTCGTGTTCACTGACCTATCTACCCTCCCCCGAGGGTGCCTTGACTGCTCAACCACAGCTACTACTGAGAGTCAAGTGTGGAAGGGGTACTTGGCCCAGTTGAGTGAGATCTATAGTGGTTCGGGCCACGGGACATCAGGAGTAAAAGGCCTCAACCACCACGATTGGGCCTAGTAGCCCCTGCTTGCTCCTTGGCCCTCTGAAAGGGGTTCTGATAGACTACTATACCTATTTGTGTTATTTTCAAGCCACCTTTCCAGGGCCAACAACTGCTTAGATACAAAACACAGCCCAGTCTCTGCTTTTGGGAAACACTGATCTGCCTAATGTCACCCGGAGAATTTGTTGCCACCTGCAGATAGATTCAAGGCCATTTTGTTCCCCCTCTTTGGGACCTTCCTCACTAAACCAAAGAAGACCAAACTTGATAGGGCATTATTATGTCTGGTACTCTGGATATATTAAATCCGTTGCAGTACACTGAAGGATCATACATCCAGGCCACAACATCAATAGCACTACATCCATAAGGTAAAGGTTTAAAATAATTTACCACTGCCTCGATCCTACTACCCTAATTCTACTAGGGAGTCATTTTTTAAATAAAATAAAGTATAATTATTTGAGTGTATTTATATTTAGATATTACATAATTAACTGGTTGTTACCTCAACTGTAACTCTAGCCTTATCAATTTTTCTATTTTATTTACTGCACTATTTAACCATAAACAATTTAAATAGAAACACGTTTGCAAAATTAACCTGAATACTAACCCCACATTTTACTCATTTTAGATTTAATTAAAGAATATATTTTCCTTAATCTAACCCTACTCCTAACAATAATGCTTATTCTTTATTATTGTATTTTACATTACATTTAATAAAAATCCTTAACCTATCCTTAACACTAACACTTGAACAATTTAAATGGAAGTAAATTAAATAGCTATACTTATTTCAAATGAAAACAATTAAAAACATATCCTTACTTTAACAATGAAACCAACCTTACCACTTAAATAGTTTAAATTGAATTACATTATATGGTTATTCATAACATTTCTATAATACAAGCTTCAACCTTGTGTTAAAATTGCTTTATTTGCATTGTATTAATAATGCTCACCCTTGATTATTTTAAAACATAAATTTAAATTAACTCTTACCCCGCCTCTTAAATAAATTAACCAATATTAAATCTTCTTGTAATCACCTATGTCTATGTAGTGGTGATCTCTGTAGTAGAAAGCTCTGTAGATGCTACGTAGATGTAGTGTCCCATTGTTTTAGTGACAGGGATAGAGCACAGATGCAAGGTCCTTTGTAATGAGGATAGCATAGTAGGCATGAGGTGCAAAGCAGACTGAAATCTAATGATGCCAGGTGGCATGATGCTTCTCTAAGAGCAGCCGCGTGGCCAGGCCATACAAAGACAAGGTTCACTGGCTTTAGAAAAGCTGACTTTCTGAAGATGTAGGACTAAATCAAAGAAAGCACTCTGTGAATAATGTAGGAAAATCATGTACAAAGATAGAGGGAATCTTTATGAGAGTCTCAAACCTTTACACTGGGCAACAATTAATAGTTAGTGAAATAATCCCTTAGGCTACTGAACCCAATTAGCTGACATACTAATAGCAAAATAAATTGCTTATAAGATGTATATAGAGGGAGTCTCAGCAAGAGACAAAGAGGAACACGTATTTGCAAAAGCAAAGGAATAGAAGGTAAGCAGCTAGAAAAGGAAAGTTCCAAACAGGAGTAACAGCACAGGGGGTTAAATAAGGATACAAAGTGATTCAGAGACAACAATGATAAAAGGGAAATTGTAAGGCTGGAATTTGAAGAGAGAACATATGTGGAGATGCAGGAAAGTGCTAAATTATTTAACAATACTTTTGTAAGTATTCCTTATGGAAACAATTTAATTGAAGATGGAACCGACAAATTACCTAATTGCTGGAAACAAGCGAAACTAAAAGTGGATAAGGCAATTCGATTAAATGAGATATATCAGTGATACTAAAAGGTGTTAGGGAGGTATTGACTGTTCCACAATCAATCTGCTTGTGGTGTCACGCAACTGAAGAGGAGCAGTTGTGGATCCGAGGACTTTGCAACTTCGTAAGCACTCCTAGCATTTATTCACAACATTGCAAACGTCCTGCGATTGAACCTCTTTGCAGTTTACTCAGTGGGTACTTAAAAAGAGAGGAAAAACTGGCAGGGATTTCATAAACCCCGCAGGTGAGAGGAGACAAGTAAGATCCAATGGAGCGAGGTGTAAAGTCCAGCATTTGAGCCAGAGAAGCAAAGAAACTTTCCAATAGTGGGTGGGACAATTATAGACTGCAGTATGGGAGAGGGAACATGGTATCATCCTCCCCACTTACATGAAATGTGTAACAAGGGAATGCAGAGTGTCAAGAGCATTTCGGGGTCCACAGGAAGAAGCCTAACCAGCAGGAAAGGGGGAATTGAAGTACCAACTTACAAATCGGATGATCCTGTCTTACCGATCGTGTACTCCAGAGGAGAATCCTGAAGATAGTGTAAGGTCTGCAGCCAAAACTTCATAAAGAGTGATGTAAGGACGTCAATCTGCGTAACTTAGGAGAAAGAAAGGAGAGGCAGCCAGGAAAAAGGTATTCAGATACCTTTCAAGTCTAAAGATCCAGCAGGTTGGACGGAAGCTACACGTGTTCTGATAAAAGGGAAGGTTTTATTACTGATAATGTTTTTGTTTGGTTGTATGTGATTTCATAGAAAAACGATTTCATGCAACACCATTAATGGGAAACCGTTTCCACTAAATGCAATAATTGCAGGGCTTACTTCCAGAAACATTTATTTTGGAGGTATTTATTTCAGTGCTTTACTACAGGGGACTTTACTTTGGATTTATGTATTTTACATAGTCGAACTATTACTTCAGAAGCTTTTAATTTGCTGGTTCCTCACCACCCCTAAACACCATCCATCACTGACACCCTCACAACTCCTAAATACATCCATCCTTGCCCCCTAAAAGTGCCTATCCACTCCTAAATCCACCCATCCCTGACCCCTAAAATGCATCTATCTCTGAACCCTAAAAGCCCTCTCTACCCCTAAACGTCACCCATCCAGGAACCCAAAAAACCACTTACTGAGCATAAACTACACCCATCCCAGGCCACTAAACTCTATACATCCTTGAACTTTAAAAGCCCTTTCTACCCCTAAACTCCACCCATTTCATTACCCCTAAACTCCAGCAATTCCTGAACCCTAAAAACGTCTCTCTATGCCTACACCCCACCCATCCCTGAACCCTAAAAACCCATCACCTCCCCTAAATACCACCTATTTCTGACCCCTTAATACCCCTCACCACCCCTAAACACCCATCCCAGTTTTCTAAACATCCATCATCACCCCTAAAAACCCCTTATAACCAACAAACTCAACCCATTCCTGATCCCTAAAAGCCCTTTCTACCCTTAAACTCCACACATTCTAGAACCCTAAAAAACCCTCACTGCCTCTAAACTTCACCTATTCTTATACCCTAAAAACCCTTCTCCACCCCCTAAACTCTACCCATCACTGAAATTAAAAACCCTCACCACCCCTAAACTCCACCCATCCGTTAACCCCTCACACCTCTAAACGCCACCCATTCCTGATCACTTAAAAACCCTTAACTCCACTAAATTCCACCCATTCCTGATCCATTACAAACCCATCACCCCTAAACAGGTGATAAATGTAAAACAAACCGTCTTCCACCAGGAGCAGACATAACTGGTGTCTAAGGCCCTATTTCCATTTGCCTCTGGAACTGCGATTGGTAAAACTGCACAGAGGGAAATACAATTAGCGCTTGTTGTGATTTTTCCACTGAGTATTTTAGCATCCACTCAAATTCAGAATGGGAATAACATGTGATTGCAGTTGTACCACGCTACGTTTCAGTCTTTTTATATTGTTTCTCTACAATTGGCATGAATTTGTCCAGCCAGCAATGGAACTTCCACAAAAGGAAACATAACAAAGCTCCCCCACCTTTCCCCTCCAGCCCCCACTCTCAAGATAAGAGCCCATATTTCCACAGGAAAAAAACCTTGTGTATTAAACGAGTAGATGCCCCGCAGTCTTCAGACGAGGTAGTCAGTTTTGTTAATCCAGACTGCTCAGCAGTCCCTATGCCCTCAGACTTAGTGGACAATTCAAACCTCTGACATCCTGATTCTGAAATTTTAAATTGGGATCCCACAGTTTGTGAAAAGTTCTCTTCTGGCCTACGGCACTGTACACCAATTTCTTGTGTCCAATCAAGATCCAGAGCCTATGAATCCAAACTTCTAGAGTCAGTAGGAGTGGTGTGCCCCAGAAAACTTAAAACATCTATCTAGCTGACCCGCAACAAGAGATGGTTTTTCTCCTCATGGAGTACAGCGGATAGTATCCCTGAGAAGGACATCCGAAAAGGACGATTTTGGACATTTTTTTATTTCAGACCCAGAAGCTTGACTGATCCCCTTGAGAATGTTCGACCAATATTGTGTTATTTCAACATAATGTGTTTGAAGATACGCGATTCCCAGCATCTCCGCCATCACATCCCACTATAAGAAAAATTCAGCTTGTGTAGCCTTGCTGACGTGTAATGCCCGGGATAGAGTAGCTTATATATACCCAGGGTTTGAAGTGCATTAAAAAAAGTATGGGAACTGTGATGCTGCATGCAATGGGGGCAGGGTCAGTGAGTGTGGGGGCAAGGTCGAAGGTGTGGCTAAAAAACCAAAATATTCTGTAAGTTTTTCTGGTCTTTCACCTTCAGTTAACCACATTTAAAATAAGGCACAGCTTAAATGAAAAATAAATACAAGTTATGTTAATCACATGGAAATACACTACAGTACGTTATGAAACCACTATTAGCTAATGCACTGCAGTGGTCTGTGTGTGTAACCAGAGAGCCACAGAATTAATGGCCAGATTTATCATTATGTGAAACAGCGCAACTTGCTGCTCTGCACTGCATCAAATGGATATGGCAGGAATGTGCCATATTTAATAAAATATGGCACATTTCTGCTGTCTCGCTGGGCTAGCACACTATGTGCAGCCTAGCGCCAACACAGGCACCCTTGCACCACGGAGCAAGGGTGCCTGCGATGCAGGCATGTTTGCTTTTGTGCAGGAAGGGACAGCTTCCCGCACAAAAACAATCCTTAGAGGTGCTTTCCTCTTTCTGAGTGTGCTGCAGAATGCAACACACTTAGAATGAAGAAACAACGAGGAGAATAAAAGATATTTCTCCTTGTCGCAACTCTGTAGGGAAGGTGCACAATTTTGACGCATTCCCAGGTTTACTACTCTTGGTAAATCTGGGAATGTGGCAAAAAGCACAGGTGGATGCGTGGGAACACCCACTCTCCGCCTATGTAACGCCTTCCCATGGCAGAGTAACGCAAGTCAGCGGCTTGCGCTGCATTGCATTATTCCACATTTACCAAGCCATGCAGGGCCACGCAACGTGGCTTGGTATATATGACTTAAGGATTGCGTTGCCCTTGTGTCACCCTGTTGCAAGGGCAACACAATCCTTTGGGCCTGAATCTTGGTTGGTGCAGTGGAGCATAGTGACTAGTGTATTTTTAGTGCTATGAGTTCCCAGCCTGTGACAGAAAGCACTGTGAATATGTAAGTTATTATTTTAAACTTGCATTGCACACAGTATAAGATAGGCTGCTACAAAATGCTCAAAAAGTCTAAGATAAAAAGGTTCTTCCAAAATATCGATTTTAGTAATACCCATGCTTTAAGTAGTGCATTTTTTTAGATAACTTTCCCTTGAAAGCACGCACTTCACAACTCAGCTGGTAACGCTACCACTCAGCTACCACTCAAAAATAACAAATCTGTATTATCAGGAAGCTTCAAGTGATTCCATCCATTAAAGCCAATACCAACTTCCAAGCACCCTTTACATTTGCAGAATAACCAGTTGCGCACATTTACTTTTCTTTCAGGCACCCTGGCAGGAAGGCTTGTTTAGCTGTCTTCCCCTCCCTCAGTGCCACAGCACAGAAGACCCTCTGCCTTACACTTCAGTTAAAGCATTTCAACTATTGGAATTAACCGTCCCTGGATGGCCCTATTGTGACAAAAAGTAGGGGAACTATTTTTCATAAATTAAAAAAGTATGGGCACGTCATGGGCCTCCGATCCCGCCCACTTTGACCTCTGTATATAACACATGTTAAAACCGCATGTGCTAATGTGTAATGCCTGGGATAGAGTAGCTTATGCAGTGCTTAATTTGAGCCTGTGGTTTCCGGTGCTCTCCACCGGCAGTTAATTGTCAACACCGGTACATATGACAGTCTGACACATGGTGTCTCTTTAGAGATGAGCACAACAGATTTGTATTAATAGTTATACATTAAAAATGACTAATACCTGCCGCCCAAGAGATTTTTACAGCTTTGGGGGCCTTGTGTAGTCTGACTTGTCATACTTTTAGAAGTGTGATGGTTAATAGTTTTTTTTGGCAGCTCTAGTGGCCTCCTGAAGAGAGCCCCGGCACTTATATTATTACAAATTAAGCACGCTTATGTATACCACATGTTAAAACCACACATGTTCACCCATTCCAGTCTGTGAAACCAGAAATAGGGAGTTCTTTCCCCCAACAAATTCTTCCAAGTAGCATGTGGAGTAGTTTGCACTGGGAAATATCCCGGATCAGTATGAATAGTGGGGCATATTATCAAGGAATAGCGATATTTATCGCTAACCGCGCTTACCGCGAATTATTTTAACGCCGCCTATCGCTGGAAAATATCGCTGAGATAACACCCTATTAGTAAGGTTTATCTCCATAGCGATAAAATTTCCAGCGATAGCGGCAAAATGTGAGAATATCGCTGGAAAAGCAGCGATATTCTCGCATTAACGCTAAGGTGGATTCAGCATTAGAATCCACCTCCTATACTTTAAACAGGTAAGTCATCCTCACTAGCAGGTGATAAATTCTAGCGATAAACGCGCTTAGCGCGATTTATTTTATTGCTTCGCCTGCCTTGCTAATAGGGGGTAGTGGTGTTAGCGACTGTTTTCAGTCGCTTTTAGTAGGGAACGCCATCGCTAATGACATGCAAGGCGATGGAATACGCGGCCGCTAACGCCTGAAAGCTGTCGCTAACGCCTGTTAGCGACAGCTTGCTGATAGGGCGATAAAATTATCGCCGCTAAAGCGGCAAAAAGTGCCGCTAAAGCGGCGATAAAGCCCTTGATAATATGCCCCATTGTTCCTTAACTTCCTTTCTGGCATTCTGAAATCGGGTGCAAACTCCATTTATGCCTGATTTCATATACACACAGCACTCTGAAAAAGGCTGTTAGTAGGGTCCACAGCTCTGCTGCATACTGGGTAACTGCGAGGAGTTTTGCATAGTTCAGTTTCCATGTTCCTGTGCAGCTGCATGTGGTCATGCCCCTGTGTGTGCCTTCATGTTTCCTGTGGTGCATGCCTGCGTTCACCCGGAGTACAGTGGGCTGGTTGTCCTGCAGACAGTGGCGTAGCTAAAGGGGGGGCGGGTGCGCCCCGGGCGGCACGAGTTTTAGGGGAGGCAGCCATCCCCCGCTCTTACCTGCCGTCTAGTCTGACTGCATGCAATACCCCCCCCCCCCCCCCCGCTCTTCAATCGGCCGCGAGGGGCGGCAAGTGCAAAACTTCTCGCCCCCCCCCGCAGCAATTCCCCCCCCCCCCCCGCTCTTTGATGCGACCGCAGCGGGGCGGCAAACTCTCTGATTTGTTGCTATAAAGTTCCATTGTGATAAAATGAGAATATTATAATACAGC
This sequence comes from Calotriton arnoldi, assembly GCA_963921515.1. Classification (NCBI taxonomy): domain Eukaryota; kingdom Metazoa; phylum Chordata; class Amphibia; order Caudata; family Salamandridae; genus Calotriton; species Calotriton arnoldi. Next base: position 1,123,420 of record CAWUFW010005177.1, read on the forward strand.
AAAGGAGAGCAAAATAATATGCAACTACTTGTTAAGATTTTTGCACAGTTACTACAAAACGGAAGTTGCAGGAATAACTATAGGTGACAGGGTCACCAATACAGATATTTATAGACCACTGTAACGAGCGTAAGTAGTAACTAACCTCATGCCTGGGAAATTGCCACAGTTCACTGGCACACATATCTATAGTTCGACTAGTTAAATACCTTACATTTTATATAATGAAACAAGCGAGAAGCTGCCGCCCCTGATCGGCGACAGCCACAACCACAGGGACATAGACAGACCCAGCTCTGCTTGACACAGACATGAAAGATGAATCGCAATCCTGGCAAGAGACAAGGCAGGGCTAATTACTAAACCTCTGAATGATGGTGTGGATTGCACGTTGTTACTGAGGGCTGGAGTCACGGTTCACTAGCTGGCAATGAATGCAGGTATCCATGGCTGTGAAGGGCAGCCTCTATCGGTCTGGGCATCAGTATCAGATGGCCTGTTAAGCGCCTGGGCAGCACGTGCACCCTGTTCATTTTGTGTCTTTATGCACTCTAGCAGGAGTTACCTTTTGAACTTCTCCATTTGGCTGTTTCTGCATCTCGAGCCGGTAGAAGAAGGATCCCGTGGGAGTTCATTGCACCTGTTCTCTGACAGCTGTGCTGCCTGCCTTTCTCCCAGTGGGTCTAATTCTCACTGAGAGGTACAATTTAAAGGCCTGAAATAACCTGTGAGCTCTTTGCTCCGCCTAAAATCTAAATCTAAATCCAGTATTTGTAAAGCGCAAACTACTCACCCTTAAGGGTTGTAAAGCGCGAACTACTCACCCCTAAGGGTTGGAAGCGCGAACTACTCTCTCCTAAGGGTCTCAAGGCATTGGGGGCCGTCGGGGAGATTAAGTGAGCTATTGCCCAGAGTCACATGGTGCTGAGCTGAGCTACCACTGGCGATCGAACCGTGAGCCCTTCGCTCCGGAGTCAGCCGCCCTGGCCGCAGCAACACACCTCTCCCGCTCTCCCGCCTGACAAACACTTTTGGACCTGAATCAGAGTTAGATGGTAACTGAGAAGCTTCCAATTTCTGGATGTAATGAGAGGCCTGATGTATAAAAGCTGGTCATAAGAAATGGTCACAAATTGGGCATGCATGTGGCAAATAGTGGTCATAAATTATGCACTGATATTTTGCAACGAGCCTTTAATTTTATGATGCGTTCTATGTACTGTTAGATGTAACAAGTGATAGTGGAGCACTCCTCTTTCTTCCGAATAATGTATTTTACTCCTTTTAACTCTTGTGCGCTACATTGAAAGGACTATTAGATCACATCACAAAATCACCAGATGCAGCGGGTCACAGAACAACCTGCCTAATGAATATTAATTATGCATGTTGCTATTATTCCCTACGATTGTCTGCAAACACAAGGATGGTGGCCTTTAAGGTACTTTTATAATCACAACAAGGTCTGATCTCTATGAACAGTACATCAATGCTTTAAGATCTCTTAGGGGATTCTATCTCTTTATTAATGCCCCCTGCCCAGATCTATTCCTAATCGTCAATGATCTGGATTGTCCTGACTGTTCTCATTTAAAAATCACCGTCAATAACCACCAGACAGTCATGTTCACTTCATTACTCAGAGTGAACCGAAAAAAACAACAAATAAATCATACCCAACAACGTAAAAAATGTGAGTAGGGTAAGAAGGCACCTCACGTGCGCAAACCCAAAGGGCTCCTGGATGGTACTCGCCAGTAAGCCCACGTTATCATCATCGGTTGCTTCCTTACCCAGAAAAGATAAAGAAAGAAAGAAAAAGGTGTGTGTGAACAATCCACTGAGGTGGAAGGTCAAAAACAGCAAGTTTATGTGACCCCTATCACTGAGACTGTGAAGTTTACTCAGTGTTTAGTTTTACCCCAAGCGTGCACAAAAAATTGGAGTTCCCAACATACTAAAAACGAGGTAACACTCACATACAACACTCTTTATTCACTGTTGTGAGTGTCCTCAATTTAAAAACAAGGCAAACATTTGGCCATTATTTTTTGTCACAAGCCAACATGTTTCGTTGCCAAACCCGTCAAGGCAACTTCATCAGGGCTGCTGGGGCATCAGTCCTCACCTCAGTCCTTTTCACACCCAATCGAGGGGTTGCTCGTGTCCAGTGTACCTACAACCACCTCTCATTCGAACCATACGCCACTGGGTCGCGTTCCATTCACAAGATCGCACTTGTCGATCTATTCCGCCAGGATCTCCTGTCACTGCCTGCAATCGTCCATCCCCTTTAAGGTACACCAGACCACCGTCCCTATGTTTACATGCCCAAATGGGATTTTTATTTTTTAAAGCAGTTTGTGTTCCTTAGAAAAATCATTATTGCTCTAAAAAAACATTTTTGGGAAGACATTGGGGGAGCAGGCATTACACTCATGGACCACTGCCTGCTCCCTCCACGGTCACTCGACACGAATGCCATAAAGGAAGCTGTCCAGTGGGACATCTTCCCCTTCGCGAATCAGTTACCTGCTCCATTCAGCAGTCGATAACTGAATGGCTTGCAACTACAATTGTAGTCATAAATTATTGATAAATCAATAAAGCCCTACACTTCAACACCCCGATTTACCTCACTCAAATACTAGCGATTCCTGGTGACTGCAGATCCTCTAGAAGTTCCAGCATCTTACTGTTGAAACCACAGAAATTCTACAAAAAGAAAACTTACAACCGAGCCTTCTTGGGTATCGCCCCGAGAATTTGGAACTCTCTGCTCCCTGAAATCAGACTGAACCCCTTAACGACATCATTCAAAAATGAAGTGAAAGTGCTATTGATATACAACTTTCTGTCCTAGAACCTCTCCTCTCCGGGCCCAATGTGACATGTCATCTTCACCCCGGTCTATTACTCCACTGTTGAGACTGTGTTTTGATCTGTTGTGTGTGCGTTCACTCTGTTGTTTGAACTACATGCCTCTTATTTCCTTATCAGTTGTAAAGGGCTCTGATACCCCGGGGTTATGTTCACGCTATATAAAAATTGTTAAGTTAATAAAATATCAAATCGCACTGAGGAGGGGTTGCCCCTTTCATGCCTTTCCTAATTGGGATTCAGTGGGAGGCAGTAAATCACTTTGTGAACCAGAAATGCTTTGCCAACTCGCACAAAGGGTTTAATGCGTACCACAATGACATTTGTTAGTTGTAATATCTCTTTTGGGAATCCCAGGATTTGCGACCACACAATGGGTTAGTATATCAGGCTCTTAAATACGGAGTAGAATCCACCAGCGGAACTTCCTCGATTGAACGCATAGCATTGGGGAGACAAATGCTGGTGGATTCCACTGTAATTTTACAGTTTCCTCCAGAAACTCAAGGCTTCTCAGCTACCACCAAACTCTAAATTACTCAATTCCTGTCTCCATTGAGCTCATGTCAATGCTAATTATACTGAGAGGTATTTATATATTTTTGGGAATGCAATAAGGTTCCATGTGCAATATACTGGAAGCTTAAGCATTTTTAGCAGCAGAGAAGAAATCATTATGTTTTCTAACCCCTTCACTGCTAGTGTGTCAATACATTCCTATAGATTTCATGTCATGTATATAAATGTCATAACGGCACGCATGGATACGTCAAAAAAGATACAGCTCTTGAGACATTGTGTGCGCCTACACACACACACACACATACACACACACACGCACACACATCACCTTCCTTTTACAGTTTGCTGTTTTGATCCATCCCATGTTCATTATCATGATACCATGTACTTTACCACATCTTGACAATGTATTAAAGCACTTATCAAAATAAAACTCAATCTTATCTATATGCAGCAAGAACATTTTTTTTCTTTCCTGCGACCTTTCAGCCTATCAGCAACACACTCCATCTTACCAATGAATTTTACAGCCATACAACACAGTCAGAAACACTCTACAAATCTATATTGTGCTTTATGGATTCTCAAATAAACAAACAAGTATCCATTCGAAAGGTGTGCTGCTCTACAAATGTCACCCATCAATCTTCAAAATCCCTTTCTCCCTGTATAGCTTCTCTTGACTATATGAACTATATTCCTTGCCAATACTTTTATTTTCTGTCCGCAAAGGCCCAGGTGAGGTCCTCAAAGCTCATGCAATTGTCTGTAACAATAATATAGTCTTTCATTCGTCTAATAAGAGGTAGCATCACATTCACAGTCTATTTTATTTCCAGACCAACTTGCTGTAAAACTGTCTCTTCAACAGGCTTGAAACAACACTGCCACAGTCCTCATCGGAGATGACTAGGTCTGGGACTGGACTGCCAGTATTGCAAAAAGTGTAATACAATACATTTATTCTCTAACAACTCTGATCATTAATATTAGTCACATTAATGATGCTCATTTTGTTAAAAAAAGATTAAAAAGGGGATGCTAAAAGGTGTGGGTAAAGGGAGGGAAATGGCCTAAGTCTGATCAAGAGAGGGTAATCATCCAAAACCCAAAACACATAGGATGTCCGTTTGCTAAAATGTCGTGTTTGGGACAGTTCTGCGGTGATACAGTGGCAGATGTGGAAAATTGTGCAAATAATTTTAAAGAAGATTAGATTGTTGATGATTTGACACGAGCAATCTAGTGTTAGTGATTGGTCACCACAAACTGTGTGGTCAATCTACCAGTGAGTGTCAATCACATGACAGAAAATACTGGTAAAATGATGCACTGTTTGGCAGACTCTGGTTTACTTTATACTGGAATTCCTGGAAAAAATCCCCAGAACTGGACACTGTAAAAGTGTTTCCAGCGGATGGTCCCCTTGGTGTTTATGGAGGAAAAAGAGCCAGCACGTGCTTTACAAAGAACTGTAAATCCAGGAATGTGTTGCTTGCACCTTTGCTTGATTGAACTTTATTTCTCTATGCCCAATTCTCAAAGCATAATGTATGTGTAGTGCCCATAATGTACAGGTGTCCACCAACACTCCTGATGTTGCCTGGTTTCTTGCTGTATGGGCATGAGACCTAAACTTTGCATAGTGCTCGGAAATAGTGTGATATATTTTCTGTAATTTCCTTTTTTCCCGCTCGCTTTAAACCCTTTTCTTTTCAATGTGCTTCTTCCTGCCACATCCACCGTGTAAAACGGGGAGTGCTGGTGGTCCTTCCCACATGTTCTGCCCCCTTCAGCCTGGATCATTCGAGTGTAATGAGATGCAGACAAGGGTGGAAATGCGATGCAAAATGTGTGTGAACTCCAGTAAAGGTACGACTATATGTTTTCAAAGTTTTGCAATCACATTTCCCTAAGGTCTTCTCGGACTCTTTTCTGGGAACGCCCTCTTCACATCCTTGGAGATCCTCTGATGTAGAGTTAATACTCGTTCGGTATAATTTATGCAAACAACGATGACACTTCCACATGTGTAACTCACACGGTTCTGTTTTGTGGAATCACGAATAAGTTATACACACTTTTCCAGGAAAAGATCACACTTATTCACAGTAAAAAAAAAAAAAAAAACAACAACACGAGTTGCAGAGTGGGTACGTTTAGCGGTTAGTTTGGAGGGTAACATTTTGAGACACATTCTAGAAGCCATATGATGCGTGTCCTCTCTAGGGATGCGCGCCAGTGTACACCTGTCCTGACAGGTAACATGGAGGTCTGCTAAATCATTTCATTTGATACTCCGACGGCCAAGCACCTGTTTAAAATTGCTTCCTTGCCATATTCATTCCACATGTTTTTGGCCTCAGTGTGTGCAGCGTAGTAATTTTTCAAAGTGGTACGTTTGACATTCTAAATATTTTGTCGAATAAATGGGGACCCCCACCTATTCTTACCTCATTGTTCATGTTTAAAACCCTACAGTTCTGAGTCCAGTCCTGTCAGTTGGAGGAGGCTGGTTTTAGTGTTGGTGGAGTCAAGCTCCACCATTCACTAGATCCATTACCCCCAGGTCCCTCCAGTTCTCGTCCCATTCCTTAACAAAGTGGAGATGACCATCTCCGCGACAGAAAAAAAGAAAAGGAGCATGCTGGGATACCCAATCCACTCCCTCCCACTGGGAGTACATAAGCGGTACCAACCCAGCATGCAGCCTGTTCTTTTTTTCTGTCTTCTGACAGAATGGGACGTGTTGGACTTACCTCATGGTTGCTTCGCTGGACGTCTCGTCGGGGCTGCTGGGCTGTCCTCGCTGTCCTCTTTCCGCGTTCTCCTGGCCTGCCGGGCTTGCCAGGAGTCGCGTTGGATTTCGCCCGGCCCTTTGCGGCTGGGGCGCCGTTCCTCCCGGTCATTTCCGGGTTGCAGTGCGCGTCTCCCTGTGGCTTGGCCGGTCTGGGGGACGCGCGGCTGCGGCTGTTTGGCGGGTCCAGGGACTCTGCTGGGCGATGTTCCTGGTCCTCCTGCCTGGCGTTTGGTTTCCTGCCGTCCTCCTGGTGCCCCTGCTGATCGGTTGGGTCGCTCCGGGGCTGGCCTTGCTGTGGCGTCGGCGGCCGTTTTTGACGGCTTGCTCCTACTGGCGCTGGTTCCTTGGTGCGCGCCTGGGATGGCTGATGGTGGGGGGGCGGTGAGCTGGTGGTGCGCTCTTCCTGCCCCCTTGGTGAGTACCGCGTAGCGGTTTTCATTTTGCGTTTCCATTTCCTCTGGCTCGTTGTGAGTTGCGTCAGAGGAGTATTTCATGCTTTGCGGTACTGACCTAGGAGCATTGGTGGCAATTGGATGGTGGCATGGGACCTTGATGGGATTGACCGGACTTATGGGAGTCATTCCTACGCACCCGGCATCTAGTGCATCCATTTCGCGGTGTAACGGCTGCCACCGTTTCCTCTAGCGCCTTGTGCCTTCCATCTTCTCCCCTCACAGGTGGATTTCGGCCTTGGGGCGCAGACCTTCTGCTGCGTTGATGGTATCCGGGTGGTGGCGTGGGCCCGTGCCTGTCCTGCCAGGTGGTTGTGTGAGTCGTTGCTCCGCAACCTGCATCCCGCTCATGCATATTCGAGTCCTGCTTCCCCATACGTTCCTGTTGCAGGTCCATATGCCTCTTTTCTGCGGATTGTTTGTTCACCCTACGACCATTCGGGCCTGTCCGCTCCTGTTCTCGTCTGGTCTCCATATTTGGTGTGCTTCTGCCCTGGTTGGTGCCTTGGTGGGGGACCTCCTTGGGGTTCCTGGTGCTGTTGGTGTCCGGGTGCTTCCTTGGTTGTCCGGCATTTCTATCTTGACTTCCGGTGCCTCCTTGTGGGCCCCTGGTCTTGTCTGCTTTTGTTGGTGGACAGGGTCCGGTCTGGCTCTTTCCTGGTTGGGAGTTCGCCTGGGTGTTCTTGGGTTGATGGGCTTTTGCTCTTTCCCTGGGGTTCGCTTGCGGCCCTGGCTGGTGTGTCTTCCCCTTGCTTCTGGTTGCTGCCGCCCTGTGCGCCTGGACCTCTGGGGGTTGCCGGGGTTTGGTCCCGGAGGCCTCCTCCTTGCGGGTTCCTTGCTTTCTTCCAGTGCTGTTGGTTCCCCTCCTCCTCTGGTCTCTCCAGGTGCTGGTGGGTTCCTGTGGGGGCTTCTCTTTGCTGGCTCCTGTTCCTGCGTGCTGGCCCTCTGTGCTTGCTGGTTGCGTGGGGTATGGGTCAGTTTTTGTCTCGGTCCGGGGCCCTTGTGTCTCCGGCCTATTCTCTACCTCCGCTGCCCCTGCTCCTGGGTTCTTGGCAGTCCTTAGGTTCCTTGTCCTGAGCCGTTGTTTCCCCTGTCACTACCCTCTTTTGGGGGTTTTTTGCCTGGGGGGGGGGGGTCCTTCGGGGCTTCCTCCATGGGATGTGTGTTCCCTGGCCTTTTTTGGCTTTTGGCTGGCTCAGCGCTCGTTGCTGGTTGGCGTCTGTGCTGGGGTCGGTCCCTTTTGGGACTACTGTTGGCCTGTCCCCTTGGTGCTTGCCGCCCGTCGATTTCTGGCTTGCTGGGCTTTCTTGCTGTACTGGACTGCGGCCTTGGCATCTGTTCTTCCTGCTGCCCGCCCTATGGTTTGGCCGGGTCAGTCCTGGTTCCTCCCGGGGTGCTGTCTGCTTGCTGTGCCTTGGCTCGCTTTGTGCTGTGTCTCCCAGGGTTTGTTGGCGTCTTCTTGTGGCCTCTTTGCTCTGTCCTCTGGGCCTCCGGCCGTCCTGCCCTTCGGGCTTGTGTTGTCCCTGTTCGGCCCTGGTTGGTGCCTGTTTGGGTGCGCCTGGGTTTGCCTGTTGCTCTGGCCTGTTCTGGTCATCCCTGGCTCTTTTTTTTTTCGGGGCCTGCTGCCTTGCAGTTCTTGGGCTTCCTTCGGCTGCCTGCTGCCCGTGCGCCCGTTGGTTCCTGCCCTTTGGGGGTTCGGGTCTGGTGCGTGAGTGTCTGCTGAGTCTCTGTGGCCTAGTGGTTCTGGTCTCTGGCTCTTCCTCTGCTGGTTGCGTCTTCGCATCCTGGTGTTTCCTTGCTTGTGAGTCATCAGTCTTGCATTGCGGCGTTGTTCTTTGGCCACCTGCGCTGTTGGGCGCTTGTTGCGTCCTTCTGGGTGTTTTTTGCTTGCCCCCTGCTGGGGGTTTTCTGCCTCTGTTCTGGTGGGCCTTTCGCGTGTTGGCTTGTTGGGCTTGCCTTCGCTCCTGCCGTTCCTTTTGCTCCTGTGGTGGCTGGGTGTCGTTGGTCTTCCTTGGCCTTTGCCTTGGGTGGCCCCTTGTTCTTTGGGTGCCCGGCTCCTCGGCCCTGCCCTGTCTGCTGTGCCCTTTCCCTACTTGTGGGTGTTGGGTGTCGGCCTCCCTGGTGTGTGGGCCACTTTGTTGCTTCCTGCTTGCAGTTGGCTTTGCCTCGGGTCTGGGGCTCTGGCCTTTTTCCCTTTGGGGGCCTGTTGTTGGGCCTGGGCTCCCCGCGGCCTCTTTTCGGCCTGTGGTGTCTGTCACCCTTGCTCTCTTGTTGGCTCTGGGTGTTCCTTCTCCCCTGGTTTGGGTTTGTTCCCGCTCCCCTGTTGGGTGGTGCGTCTTTGGCTTCTCCGGGCTCCTCTCCTTTGGTTCTGGTGCCTGGGTTGTTCGGGTGCGCTCTTGGGGCCTGGGCTCTGCCTCTGTTGGGTTTGCCCTTGCGGTCCCTGTGGTTGGCCTCCCGTTCCCTTGTGCGTGTGGGTCGCTGGTACGCCTCTTGGCTGGTTGGGTCGGGCTTTGTGCTGTGGGGCCCTTGTTGACTTGGGGTCCTCTTTTGGTCCCTGCTTGGGTCCTTGCCTGGCCTCTCGTTCTCTTGGATTTTGTCACGGTCCTGGGCTGGTCTTCTGGCCTTTCCTGTGCTGCTCCTTTACGGCTGGATGGGGCTGTGGGTCCGATGTGTGGGCTGCTGGGCTCCCTCCCTCTGCTGCTCCGCTCTTTGGGTGTCCTGGCTGGGGTTGGCTGCTGTGCCTTTCCCTGGGCCCCTTCTTGTTTGGGGTTCTTTTTGCCTCTCCTTCCGGGTCCTGGTGGCGCCGTGTTGTGTGCCTCCTGGCTGGCTGGCCTGCCGGTTTTCTCCGGCTGGCTTCTTGGCTGTTTTACCCTTCTCCGGCTCCTCCTGGGTTTCGCCTTCGGTGGTTCCTTGGTGTCTTCCTTTCTCCTCCTGGCGGTTGGTCGGCTCTTGGTTGGTAGCGTTTCCTCCTTTCCGGTTCTGGGGTTTGGTTTCCCCGGTTCCGTGTTGGGCCTCTGTTGTTGTGTTTCTTGGTTCCTGCGGCTCTTCTGTGTCTCGGCTGGGGTTGGCCTTTGGTCGGTCCTGCCCTGTGGCCCGGTCCTTCTGTGGGTTTCTGGCCTCCCGGTTCCCTGTTGCTGCTGCTTTCGGCTAGGGGTTGGGGCCTTGCTTTGGTTCCCTGCCCTCTTCTCTTCCTGGCTGTTCCTCTGGGTGGGTGCCTGTTTGCTTGTCCGGTTCTCCCTCTTTGCGGCTCTGCTGTTGGCTTCCCCTGGTGTCTTGGGGTGGTCCTGTGGTGGTCGAGTCTTTCTGGCTCTTTTTCTTTGGCGAGCCTCTTCGGTTTCGTCTTCCTTCCCCTCGCTTTTGGGTGTGGTCCTTTGTGGGTTCCTGCGCCTGTGGTTCGCCCTCTTCCCTGTCTTGGGGGGGGGGGGGTCGCTCTCTGTCTTGCCTCTGCTGTGTTCCTTCCTGGGCCTTCGGCCCTGCCTCCTTGTGCGGCCTGTTCTCCTCTGCTCTTGCCCATTGGGCTGGGTTGGCCTGTTTGGTTCCAGGTTGGGTGGCTGCCTGGTGGTGCCTGGGGCCGTGGGCTTCACACTTGGGGGTTTTCTCCCTGGTCGGTTGCCCTTTCTGGCTCCGTTTCTCCTTTTGGGGCGTGCCCGCTTCTCCTGGTCTTCCTTTGGTCGTTCGGGGGGGAGGGGCTTGGTTTGGCCTCTCTGGTTGTTCCCTTGGGGCTTGGCTTTGCATAGGTGGCCCCCTTCTGGCTTGCCTGGGGGGGGGGGTTTCTTGTGTTTTGTTCTGGTCGTCCCCTGCTGGTTTTGGGGTCTCGGCTCTGTCCGCTTGGTTGAGGGCTTGGTTGGTTGTGTGCTCCTCCCTGCGTTTTTTCTCTTTTCTGTGGGCTCTTTTGCCCTGGTGGGTTGCCGTTTTTGGTCTGGTGCCCCTGGAGTTGGTGGGGTTCCGGAAGGCCGGGTTTTCTGCTTTGGTATTCTCCACTTTGTTAAGGAATGGGACGAGGACTGGAGGGACCTGGGGTAATGTCCTATTACTTACCGGTAATCTTCATTACTCCTGGTCCCGTTGTCCTCGTCCCATTCCTTACATCCCTCCCTCCCTCCCTGGCGGCCGGCCTTCCGGTTGTTGGCTTGGTATTTTCAGGCTGCATGCTGGGTTGGTACCGCTTATGTACTCCCAGTGGGAGGGAGTGGATTGGGTATCCCAGCATGCTCCTTTTCTTTTTTTCTGTCGCGGAGATGGTCATCTCCACTTTGTTAAGGAATGGGACGAGGACAACGGGACCAGGAGTAATGAAGATTACCGGTAAGTAATAGGACATTAATGCCAAGATCGCTTAGTGGGTTACTCACCACACACAATATCTGTGTTATCTGCTCACTACTGCTGACTGAACTGATTCTGTTCTGTGACGGAGGAAGCTTTCACTGCCACTGGCCATGCTTCACTTGTCCCAAGGAGGGAAGCTTGTGTTTCTGCAACCTGAGCTGGATCTGTTCTGTGATGGAGGAAAGCTTCAAAAGCTGCAGAGAGGCTGTTCCCATTCTGTGAGGAAGAGAAGCTTGCACTGTTACCAGCCATGTTTTACCTGTCCTGAGGAGGGAAGCTTGTGTTTCTGCTACCTGAGCTGGATCTGTTCTGTGATGGAGGAAAGCTTCAAAAGCTGCGGAGATGCTCTACCCATTCTGTGAGGAAGGGAAGCTTGCACTGTTACCAGCCATGTTTTACTTGTCGTGAGGAGGGAAGCTTGTGATTCTGCTACCTGAGCTGGATCTGTTCTGTGATGGAGGGAAGCTTCAAAAGCTGCGGAGATGCTCTACCCATTCTGTGAGGAAGGGAAGCTTGCACTGTTACCAGCCATGTTTTACCTGTCCTGAGGAGGGAAGCTTGTGATTCTGCAACCTGAGCTAGATCCCGTTCTGTGATGAAGGGCAGCTTGCACTGTTACTGACCATGCTGTATCTGTGTTGTGTTTTAGTGAAGCTTGGCAGAAAACCTTTCACTATACATAAACCAAAATGATTGACTTTGTCAGCGCGACTTTCCTACCGGATAGGAGGATTTGCAGTACTGTGCTGTCAAATGACTCAAGGAGGATGTTTTGAGGACATGAGCGTTCATAAAGTAGGATTCCTTTAGTTCTGATTAAAGCCTCGGTGTGCTGTAACCTGCTCCAGTGTGACAGCTAGACAGACAAATGGCTGTTCTTCTATGAGAGGTCAACCTGCCAGTGTGCACTGTCTGGGAGAGCGTCTGCCAAGGAGCCTTGAAGGGAGCCAACTGCTCGAGAGCGTGCACTGTCTGCATATATTATTATTTCATATCAATTTGTCGCATTGTAGATTCCAAAGAGGGGAAATAGTAATTAGGATACGAATATTCTTTTGGGCCTGAATTACATATCGACTAAAAATCCCACATCCTGACTCACAGAAACACTACTGACCGTTGGTTTCATTGATGGATTTGGAAAATCCCCACATTTCTTTGATTTTCTGCAATCAAAATGTTTGAGATAGTAGAGGGAAAAGAAGAGATTAAGGGGGTGTCAGAAGAAGACAGTGTGTAATACATATCCCAAGTCAGAATGTTGTGAGTGTTCACCAATATTTTCAATGGCCGCTCTAAGTATGGACAGGCACGTAAATCTAATCCTAAAAATGAAAGGAGTACTGTTTCTAGGGCTGGAAAGGGTACGGATAGACCCATTTTTAATGGAGGAAAAACAGAATAGGTTTCTCCACTTGCTAATTTGTTTTCATTATTTTTCCGAGGGACAAAAAGTTTAAATAGTGCAAATGCACATGTCCGCGCGACGTACCCTGGTGGATTGTCTGTCCTCATTTGACTCCACAGGAACAAGTGTAGATAGGAGAAGGAGTATCCTTAAAATTCATAATTTGCACAGATTTCGGTGTGCACTCATTGGAATTTATCTGAATGCCCAAAAATTTGGAAGTTCTTGCTGTCTGCACAGGGAAACCAATAATGCATGGATTCTGACTTTCGAAAGTGTTCCATGGAGCACAAAAATGGAAATTGTCGGCAAGGCACCTGCCCACTACTCTTCACCCAAGAGTAGTGGGACAGAACTAATAAGTCTGACACAAAAAGAACAGATGATGGACGGAATGCTGAACAAATCAAACATTCACCCCCAGTTATAGATCTGGGTTAAATCTATTGTTTTTTTGGTCACCATCCCATTCCAGTTTACACCCAGCCATATGCAAATCAGCCTTGACCCTGCTCCCCATGGGAACAGTCCAGCCTGAACTGCCAGGCCAGGTCCTCCTTGGACCAAAAACAAGCATCCTGGGGCCGGTTTCAGGGTATCAGCCATCATTAGCCAGGCTAGCTTGAATTTAGTAGCATAGCGAGCACAGGACCCACGTCTGGGCATACCATTCCCACTTCGGACGACAAATGTAAAAAGAACAGATGATGGATGGAATGCTGAACAAATCAAACATTCACCCCCAGGGTCAAGACAGATTTGCATATGGCTGGGTCCAAACCGGGGTGGCACGATGCACAAAAGAACGATGGATTTAACCCAGATCTCTTGAGTAGGGATGAGTGGTTGGAAAGTTTCTGCACTCAGTCCATCACCTTGTTGTGTTTGCTAATAACTCTCATAGCAGACATTAGTTTCCTTCCCTCCTTTAAGCTTTCATCCAGGAGATTGATGGAAAAGGCTGAGCTTGCAGCATAATGTACTTATAAATGTTTTTCATTGTTTGGGGAGGGTGACAGGAGCAGATAATGTAGGTTTTACTTCAGTGCTTCATACGTTTGCTCAGAAGTCTTATGTCAGTGCTACTGAACATCGGGGGCTGTATCACAGATACAGCGCATTTTCCATGTTTGTGCCGGGGCGCACCTTTTATTAGGATGAATGCGCTGTCCCCAGGGCTACCGCAAACTCGCACTGCCCTGGGGAAAGTGCAGTCATGTGAAAAACGGAGCAGCTGCTTTGTTTGAAGTCGCTTTGTGTTTCACAGTGCAGGCGGGAACCTGCCTACACTTTGAAGGTGGATTAGAGATACCCTTGCAGGTGGGTGCAGTGAGCGACTGCACCCGCCTGCAAGGGGATGTCTGGGGGGGTCCATGGGACCCCCTTTCCTCCCTCCGGAGGACTGCCATCAGGGGGCACACTGACAGTACATCTCCTTTTAGGTGGCGCTCTATCAGTGTGCCTCCTGACAGCTTCTTTGCCTCTGCGCCCGCATCTATAATACAGTGCGAGCGCAGAGGGAAAGGGATTCCCTCATTTGCATGGGGCCACACTCCAATGCAAATGAGGGAAAGCCCTCTGTTGAAAGCGCTGGTGCTTTATGTGTGTCAGCGCTATCGGTATTACAGAAGGGGGCGCACAAGCGTCTTCGGACCCTTCTGTAATACTAAAGTGCCCCTGGGGCACGCAAAGCAGGCGCAAATGCCGGTTGTGCCCCGGGGCACGTCCGCAATACGGCCCCGGGTGTTCAAATCACTGAGGTTGCATAGTCTTGATGCCACGTCATGCCCCTTTCATCCACCACCAGACACTCCCGGTTCCTTTATCTCACTCTGTCATGTCCTTTTTCATCCCAGCTTTCTTGCTTTGTCACTATTTTTCTGTCTTTCTCTTCCTCCTTTTTTCCCCGGTCTTGTGTTTTTCACTCTTTTGCTCTGGATCAAAGCCTATTGAGGAAAAATACGTGCAGTTCTCCATAAATGGGTGCTGGTGGGCCCCACCTGCAACCACCGGCTCAAACTAGGCACTAGTTTACTCAGAGTTTTCCTCGTAAATAAAGTGGACCATTTGTGAAGAACAATGGTATTGTTGGATGGGTGCAGAAAATCCTATGTGACATATTGTTGTAGCACCACTTATAACGTGTGTGTTTTTTTAAACAGTTTGCTGGTATTTTTATTCTGTGTTATATTTGGTTAGTAAAGCCACACATTTCCTTTGAGCTACACCTCTCTCCTCCCAACCCTGGCCCCCGAAAATGTAGCTTATCCAACCGGTGTGTCGTGTTTTTTAGAAATATTTCTACAAAGTCGAGTGCACTAGTGCCGTTTTATTGTGCTGGGTGCAGTTGTTTTCGGAGGTGTTGATTATTGTGCCCGCAGTGCTTTTAATTGTGTGCGTTGGTAGTCGCTGAACAGCATGCACTGAGCTGTCCATGGTGCTGAATGTGATTTCCAGCGCTCTTATCAATGCAGCTGTACTCGCCAGAAACTGCAGATGCAAAAATATAGACAATTTTCAGGCACACGAAATAAAGGCATGCTATACAATCTTTAATGTTCTTCTTTGACTGGGGAGAAACAATACTGAAAGGAAGCATTACTTCTGTCCTCTCTGTGACTGCAACATATGTTAAGTTCAATTTGAAACATTTATTATGTAGACATAGTAACATTTCTAACTTTTATTGCATTACTGATTGTCAGACGGTGTTTATAGGTAGCATTCTCTAATAGTGCTTTAAGCTTACACTGTTATATATTATTTGCCTGTTCGGGGTCGTTTACTGAGGTAAAAATATTTGAGAAGTAATAAATATCGTGTCTGCTCCGGAGCTTTCTAAATATGTTGTCTTTCAGGAAACCAATGTTCTTTAGTGTGTTGTACCCCTAGAATTCATGATTCAGGCAGGTTCTTAACGCTAGCTGCTGACTCGCGCCGCAGATGTGGTATTACAATTTACGCCTCAATAGTCCTCTCTTCCTCCCTAGTCTTATGTCCAAGTCTTTACAACTTGTCCAGCCAACACAGTCTGAGCCTTTTCACTTCCTTCACCCTTACGTCAGATTAGCATTGTGTAGCCAAGCCACCACTACAGTTGTATGAAAATACAACGCATGCCTTTACCACACATGCCTTTGTCATGCAGCCTTTACCATGCAGCCCTTACCATGCATGCAATTACCACGCATGCCTTTACCATGCATGGTAAGTATAGTAAGGGAAGTGAAACCCAAATATTGAAACCCCTCATCCTCGTTTTTAGTTTACTCCTAACCTGCCTTTGCCGCTACCCACCCCATAACCCTAAAATTAGCCTTACCACCTTGTACCACTACACACCCCTAAATGTACCCTTACCATCTTTACTACCCACCACTAAAACCTAAATTTACCCTTACCACCCATATATATATATATGTATATTATATAGGTAAGGTAAATATAAATATATATATATATATATATATATATATATATATATATACCTTACCTATCTAATACTTATCATACTTACCTTACTAATACTTATGGTTGGTAAAGCCATGGGTGGTAAAGGCAAAAAAACGTACCTGCGTGGTAAAGGCATGCGTCGTAAAGGCATTGAGTGGCAGATGCAGTGTTGTAAAGGCTGTTTCCCTCCACTATAACTACATAGTACCCCGAGAATTATATACATACCAACAGCAAAGTGGAAAATGGCGGGAATTTGTCATTCCTAACTGGAAAAACACTATGTCAGAGACAAAACTATGGGGCTTATTTACAAACCCCTTGCGCCACCGGTGCGTCATTTTTTCCCATATTAAAAGTTACGCACCGGCAGCGCAAGGGGCTTGTAAATAAGCCCCTAAGTATTTAGCTTCCAGTAGAATTCACAGCATTGAAGTTTGCACCTAGGATCAGAGTAGAGAAATTATTGTTTATAACAAGATGAAATTGCCAAGTTAAGGCCCATATTTTAGGAGACAGACACCATACCTGTGGACCTACTAATGCCCATGACCTCAAGATGAATATTAGCTAGCCAGGCCACCATACCTACCTTACATAAAATCAGTTTGTAAGGTAGTCACGTCCATAAACCATTCTGCTGCCCTATTATTTTACCCATAATTCTTTGGGATTTTTTATTGCGCATTAAGGTAAAGAGTCCTGGCAGTGACCTTAGAGTTCACACAAGGAGATGATGGACGGAATTCTGAAACTTTTCAGACACTCACCCCCAGTCACAGATCTGGGTCGAATCCATCATCGTTCTTTAGCTCACTTCGCCACCTCAGTTCAGACCCAGCTATATGCAAATCAGTCTTGACCCTGTGCCTCATGGGAACAGTCCAGCCTGAACTGCCAATCCAAGTCTTCCCTGAACCGCAACAAGCATCCTGGGACCGGTTTCTGGGTAACACCCCTCATCAGCCAGGCTAGCTTGAATCCAGTGGCAAAGTGAGCAAGGGACCCACGTCTGGGCATACCCTGCCAACTTAGGGCGAACAAAGCAAACACAAGGAGATGATGGACGGAATGCTGAAACTTTTCAGACACTCACCCCCAGTCACAGATCTGGGTTGAATCCATCATCGTTCTTTAGCTCACTTTGCCACCTCAGTTCAGACCCAGCTATATGCAAATCAGTCTTGACTCTGTGCCTCATGGGAACAGTCCAGCCCGAACTGCCAAGCCAGGTCTGCCCTGAACCAGAGACAAGCATCCTGGGACCTGTTTCGGGGTAACACCCCATATCAGCCAGGCTAGCTTAAATCCAGTGGCAAAGTGAGCAAGGGACCCACGTCTGGGCATACCCTGCCAACTTAGGGCGAACAAAGCGAACACAAGGAGATGATGGACGGAATGCTGAAATGTTTCAGACACTCACCCCCAGTCACAGATCTGGGTTGAATCCATCATCGTTCTTTAGCTTACTTCGCCATCTCAGTTCAGACCCAGCTATATGCAAATCAGTCTTGACCCTGTGCCTCATGGGAACAGTCCAGCCTGAACTGCCAAGCCAGGTCTTCCCTGAACCGGAAACAAGCATCCTGGGACCAGTTTGGGGGTAACACCCCTCATCAGCCAGGCTAGGTTAGATCCACTGGCAAAGTAAGCAAGGGACCCACGTCTGGGCATACCCTGCCAACTTAGGGCGAACAAAGCAAACACAAGGAGATGATGGGCAGAATGCTGAAACCTTTCAGACACTCACCCCCAGTCACAGATCTGGGTTGAATCCATCATCGTTCTTTAGCTCACTTTGCCACCTCTGTTCAGACCCAGCTATATGCAAATCAGTCTTGACCCTGTGCCTCATGGGAATAGTCCAGCCTGAACTGCCAAGCCAGGTCTTCCCTGAACCAGAAACAAGCATCCTGGGACCCGTTTCGGGGTAACACCCCTCATCAGCCAGGCTAGCTGGAATCCAGTGGCAAAGTGAGCAAGGGACCCACGTCTGGGCATACCCTGCCAACTTAGGGCGAACAAAGCAAACACAAGGAGATGATGGACGGAATGCTGAAACGTTTCAGACACTCACCCCCAGTCACAGATCTGGGTTGAATCCATCATTGTTCTTTAGCTCACTTCTCCACCTCAGTACAGACCCAGCTATATGCAAATCAGTCTTGACCCTGTGCTTTATGGGAACAGTCCAGCCTGAACTGCCAAGCTAGGTCTTCCCTGAACCTGAAACAAGCATCCTGGGACCGGTTTTGGGGTAACACCCCTCATCAGCCAGGCTAGCTTGATTCCAGTGGCAAAGTGAGCAAGGGACCCACGTCTGGGCATACCCTGCCAACTTAGGGCGAACAAAGCAAACACAAGGAGATGATGAACGGAATGCTGAAACTTTTCAGACACTCATTCCCAGTCACAGATCCCTAGTCTCCTATTGCCCTTTAACCCATAATATTTCTTTTATCCTATGCTCTTCATGTATCAGATTCAACTTAGATCCTTCACCAACTTCATTAGCCTCTTAACAGCCTTTACTTTTCACCCCCTCAACCACTGGGTTCATCTGGCGCTCTCAGCCCTCTCAAACCTGTTCAGCTGCTGATGCAGCTCAGACCAACTTATCTCCTCTGCCTCCCACCAACAATACGTTCTTCATGGAGTCCCTTGACCGGAAAGCATCCTTTCCAATGTCCCATCTCCATTGCTCATCCACTCCTTGACCAGCCTCTATACTTGCACAATTCTCATACTAAGGGCTGTTTTTAAGGCGGTGCAACCAGTGTAGCCGCACCTGCCGCTGACCCGGGGGGTTGGCTGTGTTTAGAAATAACAAGGGTTTAAAAGCACCTGCTACAGAGTTCCTTATATGTCCAGCAGTTTTCAGGCAACAATAAAATAGCGCTGGTGATTAATGTTCCTTCTGGAGAGAGACCTGTGTTTTTTCTAGTGGGAGTTTTGACTCATCATAAAGTAGTGCAGAGGGTTATTATGCCTGCTGCAAAGAATGTAACTATGTAGATCACAAAACCATATTTTATGTGGATAGCCTAGTGGGCTACTGATTTTGTCACAGAAATCCTTTTGTTACTTGCAGTTTATAAGTTATAAACCAAACATAACGCATTGACCTATGAATTGTCATCAAAGAGCTGCATACAAACTGCATGTTATAAGTTAGAACATTATGTTTTGTACCCCTCTTTTTCGTTATCCTAATGTTGCTAAAAATGGTTAGTTTTGGGAGAAATACATTCTTATTAGTAAAGCCAACCGCAATCACTGAGGTACGTGTTAAACCCTGAGTGTGTGGTTCTCCATACCAAATACTTTTAAAATATACTGACTACTGGATGACATGTGATTCCTACATCTTGTAATCCTCATTGTTTTAAGTAACATTTCCTATAGACTGATTTACATGTATGATTCATTGTCTCAGTATAAGCTGTGTGTGATGTAAAGTGCTGTGACACCCTACACTGGAATGAGTAACACTATCAAACAAATGAAATACATGGGAGAGAGTTGCTAGGGAGAGATGAGGGTCACTGTTGGAGGGTGGTAGTGAGGGAATCTGTGGAAAAGGAGACCAAGGGGTGCCAAAAAAGATTGCTGCACCGAGCGCCACCAGCACTAAAGCCATAGCTGCTCAGACTCTCACTCATTTTCACTCCCTCTGTCACCCTTTCTCTTTCTCTCAGTCACTTTCTGTCATTATTTCAGTCCCTCCTTTGGTCACTCTATCTCAGTCTCTGTCATTCTCTCAATTACTCTTTCTTCCACTCTCTCTGTCACTCTATCTTAGTCATGCTCTCTGCCACACTATCTTTCTCTTCGTCTCTCTCTCAGTCACTCTGTCACGCCATCTTATAATCTTAGCCACTCCCAAATCTCTTTATCTCTCTCTTTCAGTCACTCTCTCGTTCACTCTTAGTGACTTTCTCAGTTGCCCTCTCTGACATTCACTCTCGCAGTTACTCTCTCACACTCTGCCAGTCTCTCTTTCCGTCTCTCTCTATCACTCAGTGTGTCAGTTACTGTATCGCTCCATCACTCTCTCACTCTACCTCTATCTCTTAGTCACTCTTTCTCATTTTAACTCTATATGTCACTTTTTTGTCACTCTATCTCTCTCATTGTTTGTCCCTCTGTCTCCTTCAGTCACTCTCTGAAGCACTCCTCATCTCTCTCAATCACTCTCTCAGTCACTTTCTCTCACTCTCTGTTACTCTCACAGTCACTCTGCCACTGTCTGAGTCATGGTTTGAGTCACTCTGTGGCTTTCTTTGTCACTCTTTCAGTCACTCTCACTCATTCCGTCACAGCAACACAGACTCTGTCAGTCACTTACTTTCTTGATCCCACCATTCTCAAAGCGGCAGGCAAGAAATTTAAATTCAAATGGTGCCAGTTCAGCACCATGGCAAACCATGTGCTAAAAATACATAAAAGAAAAATTTAACTCTTACATGCGTTTGTAAATTGGCCTCGATATGTCCAACTTTCTATTAACAAAAGGGCAATGAGGGCCCAGTCCTTTCTCTTTGTACTAACTGGATATGAATATTTCATTAAGAGTCCCATTTAATGACATTTTAGATGTTTAGGGGCTAATTAAAAAAGGCATGTAAGAGTACATAAAAGATTACTACAGGACGCCATTTTTACGCATTCCAGATGCCCTTGTGAAAAGGTCCATGAGAGTTGGAAGCTGTAGTGCACAGCCTGACACTCTGAGTGAAAGGGGGAACAGAGCCGGGGGAGGGCAACACCAGAATACCCCAATGGGGGAGCCGCCACTGCTGCTTTACTCCTTTCCCTCCCTGTTGCTGCACCAGGAACTCCTGTTTATTCTCCAGCTTGACCAGACCGTCCAAGGGCATAGCTGTCAGTTGTGTAGCAGATGCACTGGCACTTGGTCCCTGTGGTATTAAGGCGCCTCTGTATCCCATTTAAGGCTTTTGTTTACCACTGAACAGAAGAACAGGGGCCCATTTCACTTGCTTGCTTGAGAGCTCATGGCTCCCTTGCTACGCTACTGCCCCCATGCTCCCTGTCCTACATGCAGCGTGATTCGAGGAGCCACAGAGTGCACAGCAGGAGTATGGAGACATTTCTCTTATGCATTCAAGCCAGAGGCTGCTCATACTCCCTCACTGCTCACTACTTACCGACATTGGGAATGTTAGGAACTGACCCGCCAGAGAATGCTGCCTTTTCGGACCTGTAATGTTAAATATAGAGAGAAAGGGCGCATTCTGATTGTCTGTCCTACCCCCGGTGTTCTACTATGAGTTCTAATATGATATTTATGGAGATGTGACTGGTTTTATTTTTACTATACATGTGTACTTCCTTTCCTTAAAGTGGGAATGTTGGGTCTTTCATAGAAAGTAAACTTGTATTTCATTTTAGAGTGTAATATGTTATCTTAGTATTAGATATTTCACATTTAATCACATATTAATGATGTCAGCTTGGATTGGCAGGCCTGATCCCGACCAAGGGCCTGATTTAGAGTTTGGCAAGCAGAGTACAGTCTGCCAGGGTGACAGAGGATATTACCCCTTCCACCCTGATGGACTATCGAGTGCCCGATTTAGAGATCACCCTCAGTGCAGCGGTCATCGCTGCACATTGAAATGAACAAATGTCACAACCGTTCCTTTCTATGTACTAAAAGTTTAGTCTTCCACGACCATCGGTTTTGTTGGCCTGCCACCAAACTTTTAACTTTTTTTTTGTTTTTCAAAAACAAATTTACAAAGTGGGAGTTTGTTTTTGAGATGCAAAAAACAAATGATCCCTAAACCTGGGAAGTTTTCTTCTTAATTATAGAGCAGTCAGTGAATTTCCCTCCTCCAATACCTCTACCCCATTGGGCAGTCGAAGGAAGTATTCCATCAACAGAGTGAACTGTGGCTCCGTGGACAGAATATTTAAGCTCTGCTCATCTCTAAATGAGGTGGGTGGACCACCGCTTTGACGGGCAGGGCTCTCCGTCACATTTGTGACAGCGTACCGTGCCCACCAAACTCTAATTCAGGCCCTAAATAATAAATCCGATTTATTGCTAAGTTATTTTTGCTGCAAGTGTATTATTGATTAAGCATTCTAGTGGCAGTTTAGTCAGCTGGAAATATGTAATGCTCTACTTTAATGACATTTCCAAGGCTTTCAGCCGCATTTAGATGAGTTTTTGCACTAGTCTGCACTAAAGTTTCCTTGCATTCGTGACCAGCAGGATTACTACTACTTAAAGAAAGAAAAGTGAACAAGAGATAAATAGTGTTGACGAAAGAGGGGTAAGCAGAATAAAGAATCAGAATGAGACACATTTCCAAAATCATAGTTGCTAATCATTAGCTATGGTATAGATCTCCACATACTTGCCAACATTTAAAAACTCTATTTGGAGATTTTGCACATGAATTAGAGAGATTTATCTACCATTGGCATGAATAAATGAATGATAATTTTTAGAAAGAGGATAATTAATTATTAAAAGGGCCAAATGGTTAATGATGTTACAATAGGATTCAAACCCCAGGCAGAGCTCATCAAAAAAGGACATTTTCAATACATATTGTTGTTGATTGGTAGTAATGCAGGATTGGGAAACAGAACTGATGCTGGTTTCTATATTTGATAGCCGTTATAGGCAAAACTAGCAGACTAGTCCATTAGTTTTTAAATTATTGTAGTTGGAAGAGTCATTAATATTACACAAAATATGCACATATTCATTCTGAATGCTAACAAATAATATATCTGTAAGCCCTTGATGTACACCAACATATTTTAGATGTCATAGCCTTTACTAAGGATATTCTCAATGTGTCTAGTATAAATAGAAATTAAAACACTTGATCTGCAGTTATTTGACAAAAGGATATGACGTAGCAGCATCTCGCTGGTAGATGTTCTCCTTCATATCTGCCTACACCAATATTGGGAGGCAGTCTGTGAACTCAAAGCAAATTTGTGACAACAAAGTAGACAGTTGTACTGAAATGCTGCCGTCTTTCCCATCATTTACAATGGCTGTCATTTTAACATTGCATCTAAAGAATTTGCAATTTATTAACTGCAGTGACTACGATGATTTAAAGGACAACCAAACATACTAGAGCCAGGTGTACATGGGAGAGAAGATGGATTGTACATGAGTAACTTGGTTAAAGACGCTGGATCCAGTTTTTAATTAAAACAATTTGTAAAACTATCAAGAAATATGTGGTTCTTGTACTACAGCTAGCAGTACGATCCACCATGGAAGCCCTTCATACATTTATTTAATCAAAATGCCTCTCAAAGCTAAGTTCTCTGAGGGTATGTTATGTTATCTTGTAGTCCTGTAGACATTTTTGTGCCATTATAGAGTTTTTGGGTTACATCACAACCATTACAGACTAGAGCCTGCATTAGTGGGTAGAGTGTGTGGGAGAGGTTGTGGGTGGAGGGTGTCCTATGATCAAAGAATTGTGTTGGATGTGTGTAGGTTAGTGATGTGCTCCGATTGAGTCTCAGTGGCTTTTGGCAGTGACTAAGCATGCTGAGGTAGAAGAAGGTCTTGTAATCTGTAGAAATCACACTGTCTTATGAGAGGTAACTGAGGTGGTTAGAGAGGTGTATGGATGTGACTCACTAGAATGGAAAGTTGACTGATACATGCGATGGCCACAGATGTTCGCTGATCTTGACACAGCTTTTGGATGCAGCTTAGAGTGCCATTCCAATTCACACACCGGGCTTGAGTGGTGTTTCAAGCATGCATAAGTCGGGTTTGCAGTTTATTGACCATGTTTTCTCTGTGTCACTGTGGCCTTAGTGTGCGTAGCGCTGAGGGAAGTAGCAGTGATTGATTCAAGAAGCATCACAGTAAGTTAACGGTGTGCCAGGTCCCAAACAGATGTGGTATGAGGGCCTTCAATTATACATAGCAAGTGCCTTCTGAAAATGGAACAAGGGGCAGCTGGCTGTATCAGAGTGAGCGTTGCCCAAAGAGTGCAGCCTCCTGGCACAAGATGCTTGATTTTCATGAACTGCCAAGTCAAATCCGATGTAATATCGTCTGTAGGCTGGCACGGTGGGAACAACGACAGATCCAGGCTTGGAACAGTTTTCAGGTAAGGCTGTGTAGACGAAAGAATGAGGCAACATGGCTCCTAGTAATACTGAAGTAAAGAGAGCAGGAATTAAATACTAACAAAAGAAGTACGGTGAAAATAAAAAATGGTCTAGGCAAAAGGAGAAGCAGCATGTACTCATACAGGGACGTTCTGGTAGAATCTAAGTAAGATAAAAGGGGGAAAAGGAGAAGAAACCCCTGCAAAAATAAGAACAGGTATCAGGCAGAATCACTGCAGTCCCTGAAGGACACAAAGCTTCTTACCTGTCGGCGGACAAATAGCTCTGAAGCAAACGATAGTGGGTTAGATCCTTTTTCCGGCCTGTGGGTTGTGGGTATTTGCAGTAGTGAGGACTCAGAGTCAGTAGCCCTTCAGGCGTGGTCTGCAATCTCCCCTGCTACAGTGGCTGTACCTGCTCTCATGCTGTGCGACCCCCAAGTTCCCTGTGAGGAAGACAGCGAGTTCTGCCATCATTGCCCAATTTCCATAACACGTGGTCCTAGATTGTCTTGATGTCAGTTGGTAAAGAGTGCCCTACTTTGGCCATTATGTCTGAGAAGGAGGCGTCTCCCAAGTTTGTAGGTGATATTTGTGGAAACAAGAAATTACAGGTCAAAGATAGAACTTTGAGCAAAGGCTTCACCTTGGCCAGTATATATGCACCTTTTGCCGAAGGAACCTTGGTCTTATTCTTTGTATTGTTTGCCGAGCAATGCTTAGTGCCTCGTGTGAGGTTTCTTGGATGATGGGCTGTTGGTGGAGAGCTTGATGATTTTGAGAATTATGTTCCAAAGGAAGAAGATACAATATAATTTTGACCCATCATATCATATGCAGCAAGAACTACATTTCAGAAAGGCAGTGAACAAAAAGTGATTTAGGTTCATTTTGGTGATTTGTCCGCACAAGTGAATTTCTAGCCTGGAGAATCTGCAGGTACTTACTTAGCCTTTGACAAAGAAGGAGGCTTTATTTGGTATTATGTGAGAAAACTCCATTATATGCCGATTATTGGTACACGGGCTGACAGGTTTCTCTGTAAAAAAAGGGTTTCAGCATGATTTGTTTCACTCTTATTTGAGAAGCCGCAGAGGCACCAAGGAAAGGCAGCAGTCCAGCTGTAATGGGGACTGATATACTGAAAGGGTCAATGAACGAATATAATCCCTCCTCCAAGATCTTGCTGGGAAAGGCTGACGCATCTTATGAAGTCCATAGAAACTGAACTTCAGCTCTTGCATGCATGCAAGAGCGAATCACCACATTTGAATGAGTTTGGAAGGAGTTCATTTGTGTCTGAGATTATTCAGTGACAAACCATTCAAAGCTTTTCATGTGTCTGAACACGTGGCTTGGAAGGAGGATAAGGACCCTGGCCACTTGGAGACAGGGACACACCATCAAAACAAAGACTAGACTCAGGGGCTCAAAGACCCACTCTGTGCACACATGTTCATAACTTGTATTGAACACCCAACTGCAGTGCCACCTCGCTTGGAGTCTTGTGCGAAACGTCTCCCTGTGGCTTGGCTTTGAAAAAAACAGGTGTCTATGAGGTCTGGTTGACATCTATCTGCAGTCACAAATTACACTTACTATTCGGATCTAGGGTAGAAATTTCCAAGTGCTGATTTACAGAATGAGACTTTGAGAAATTTTCAGACTAGGTTACGACTGTAGAGATTAACGCAGTAGGGTGGATTTCGACTGCCATAGGTGTCGAATTAAGGTAGAAAAGCATTGGTGTTCCTCGACGGAGTGTAGGAGAGTTATAACTTTGCAAGTAGTCACAAACATTAGCCATGCCTTTTCACACCCAATTTGTGCAACTTAGAAAATACGTAGGTGTGCAAATCTTTGATTTTTAGAAATTTCTCTGCCACTTTACGAAAGTTTTTGGTGAAAACAAAAGGCATATAAATGTATGTCGTTTTTGTGAATCAGCACATACACTTTAGTCATTCCTTTTATTATGTAATTACCCTTCAAAATGTAAAGCAATGCGTTACCCTTTTGGCTATGGTTTGCACCACATAAGACTATAAATCAATAAGAAAAAGATAGAATTGCTAACACCAACTCAGGTTGACTATCTACTTTTTCTGCGACAGCCTACTCCCAAGAGGGGAGGCAAACCCAAAATAGACCAAAAAAATAAATCTAATGATTTGCTGGTCCGGAGGCAGAACAATTTTCTTATACTTACCGTAATAGTTGTATTATAAGTTTTTACTGTGCCATAAAACATAAGTGTCTATGTTAGTTATCTGAAAATGTATTGCCTCGCCTTTTGGCAAAATCATTGCTTTACTCAGACTATAATTACTAAGTGTGAAAAATATGTTTCACTTTTTAAAATTATTTTTTTCATAAAGAGTCGTTTAACTAATATACCTGCCGAGGTGCCCCATGTCATGTGTGGCAGACACCTTCTGTCAGTCCTGATTATTTAGTCAACAACACTTTCCGTTCTGGAAATTTTGGAGTCCAATTTTGCAATGTTAAAAGTAACCCTGGGCGTAGTTTGCGTAGTAGCACTACATGTAGCTACGCGAAGTTCACTTTGAACTACGCGTAGCTACGCAAATTGCATAGCTGTGTGCTTGTCTGCACTGTGCAATAATTGCCAACGGCATCTTGCACAGAGCAAGTTAAGATAAAATAAGTATCTCTGTCTTTATATTGTTTCAAAAACCTTTATTAGTTTGATAAAGGCACACTTACATAGTTACAATGAAACAATGGTCATAAGAAGTACAAGGATACAAAAAAGCATGTGAAAAAGCATGGTCGTAATCATCATGGTGCATTATCCATCCCTCCCAAAAAATGTACTAAGAAGTTTTATTGATGGCCTATATAAATGCCAATCCTGGTAGCCTGGTGGCAAAGGCAGAAAAAAAAAAACAAAAGGAAAAAGAAAACAGTTTTTAAGTGACCCAACCTTTCCAATTTGTAATCTGCCACAACGTATTAGCGTCTTCTAGGCCTAAGGTGGCACGGTCTATACGAACATAAGTCATAAGTTTAGCTAGAAAAAGATTGCGACAGGCTTTGGTGTCCATATCTTTGTGGAGATAGAGAAGTAAATTACGTGCATCCCACAGAGCCTCTTTAGCAGAGTTTAAAAGCCGTCAACCCGTGGGAGGACGCTGAGCAGAAAGACCTTGTCCATAGAGCAGGGCGTGGAAAGATAAAGCAGAAATACCTGCAATATGCAACAGGAAAGGCTGTAATAAGGTCCAAAACTCCTTGGCATAGAGGCAACCCCACAGCAAATGATAAACAGTCTCTTCATTGCCACATCTGATGCGTGGGCAACATGCTGTGGGGGCCAATCTCGCCGATGCTGAAAGGTTTTCACCGGAAGACAGCCATGCACAGCCATCCAGGCCAGATCACGCTGACTGTGAGTAATGTCCTTGTGTCCTACCATTTTCTACACTCGCAAGGATTGCGGTTCGGACAGGGTATTCAACACAACAGGTTGCTCTTGCTTCCGGAGTACCTGCTTCAGTCTAGTGGGGTGAATACATACATCCCGGTCAAAAAGTTCAGTGTCCAAGGTCTGCAAAAGGAGCGAAACCCCTTGTAGTAAGGTGGGACAATGGTTGCCAAGGGGTACAGGTTAGAAGGTGCAAAGAGTCCAAAACGTCGCAACATGGCTCCTAAAAAATAACGGGTGAATAAAGCAGGCACTGAAACAAGATCTTCATCAGTACGGGATACTACATAACATAATAACTTAGAGAACAAAAAGGTTTTAAGATCAGGTAAACTTTTTCCCCCATTCTTCCATGTTTTACAAACTTTAGCACGACTGAGCTTTTCCATCTTAGCACTCCAGAGGAAAGTAAAAATCATTTTTTGAATTATCTGCAAGGTACGGTGGTGTGGAGGGAAAACCATAGCAAGATACAACAACAGAGGAAACAAAACTGCTTTAATAACTAAAACTTTTCCTTCCAGTGTAAGTTTACGCAAGGACCAGAGAGAGAGCTTTTTAAAATCTTAGCGTGGACTTCGTCCCAATTCCTCTCCACATGCCCTTGCGCCCCAAAATAGACCCCCAAAATCTTAGTAGGTTCGGTGGTAACAGTGAGTGGAAGGTGCGCCAGCCGATCCCAAGGACCAGTGGTCAGACAAACACTCTTTCCCATGTTCAGACTCAACCCTGATACCTCCTGAAAGAGAGAGCCTGTAAAAGGGTCCTGCGCACAGAGGCGGTGGCAGGACATAAGACAGTGACATCATCCATGTAGGCGGTAACCTTGGTGGGGACCCCAGAGCCGCCAGGAACAAAAACACCTTTGATCAGTTTGTCCTTTCTGAGTTTACACAAAAAGGCTCGAGCACACAAACAAACAGAATGGGAGACATGGGGCATCCTTGACGGACTCCAGTGTGTATAGGAAATGCAGTGGTATGGAATCCATTGATACTCACTTGGCTGTAAGCACCATGATACAAGGTGCGGATCATGTGAACAAAAGCAGGGGGAACATTCATTTTTGTTAAGATCAAAAACAAAAAATCATGCCAAACTTTATCAAAAGCCTTATGGAAATCCAGGCTCAAAAGACCCAGAGGAAGGCCCCTCTCCTGATTGTACCATAAAGCATCACGCAAGGTCACCAGGCTGTCTACAATAGTGTGCCTGCTGATGGCGCAAGCTTGGTCTTGGTGAATGCAAGAATGCATAACTCCTCGAAGGCGGCATGCCAGCACCTTAGCTATAAGCTTGTAATCAACGTTCAGGAGAGATATAGGCCTCCAATTTTGCAATGAGGTCTCGTCCCCTTTTTATACAACAGAGTGATGATACCGGCTGAGAAGTCTGCAGAAAAGGTATTATTAGTAAAGCCTTCATGCACAACTGCCATATAGTCAAGACACAACAAGGCCCAAAATTTACGATAAAATTCCCATGTAAGCCCATCAATGCCAGGGCTAGAACCTCTGGGGGAAGACTGCAAGGCTGACAGAAATTCTTCCCCATCAAAGGGTTGCCCCAAGAGAGTGATTTGATCTGTAGTGAGACCTCCTTCCAGTCCAGAACAATATTCTTCCATATCCTGAAAAGAAGAAGTATTAGAGGGTGCAGCATACATACAAGAATAAAAATCAAAAGCGATCTGTTTACAATGCTCAGTGCCGTGCAAAATGGTACCATGTTGATCACGGAGTGTTGTGAGTAATTTATGGGAAGATTTCGCCTGCTTAAAAAAGAAAGATGTACATTTTTCATTCTCCTGGTAGTATTGGACCCTAGAATGAAATATTGTGGCTTTATTTCTTTTTGCCAACCAAGTATTCATGTCCAGCGTAACTAAACGAGTTTCCTCTTTCACATCTTTCCCCGCCGCACCCAATTGCTGGAGAAGGATGAGGCGTCGATGTAGCTTCTGGTAGGCATCCCATTCAATGCAGCGTTTAAGCCGGCCTTGTTCCTGAAAAAACAGTTTTGTTTTATGTTTGACCCAACACCACCATTTATTTTTAGTTGAGAAACGATTTTGCTGTGCAGCCCATGTATGGTATCGCTTGACATACCTAGCACAAATGAGTTAGTCTTGGAGCAGGTCATTATTAAGTCTCCAAAAGCCAGTGCCCCTTTGAGGCCGGCCTGGTGGTGTGAGCCAGACAGCCAGAACCTGGTGATCCGAGAAGGGGACTGGTGTGAGACTGCATTTGTCAGCGCTTAAAGTTTTGGATGCAAATACAAAGTCCAGACGGTGTAGTGTAGCTCCTATTTCCCTAATAGGCTCTGCGCATTGGAATAATATATCCTACAGGTTTGACATAGGACTAAGGTCGGTATGTCCCTATCGAGTATATTAAACTTAATTACTTGTGCCAGCTAGCTCAGAGGCCACTAGAAACTTCTTGACAACAAGAAGGGATTAGTTTCTGGCAGCCGCAAAACATGACCACTGTGTTTCCCTTACAGAATCAGGACGTGTCCCAGAGTCGTAGAAACAATAGATTACTATTTCACTCAGCTCAGTTGTGCTTGATTCAGTTATTCTCAAAGTCACACAGAAAATAACAGACGGGCGTTTCAATAAAAAGGTTTATTGAACAGTCTTGTTTCTGTTGTAAGTTAGATGTGCTGTTACGATCACAAGACAGTATGCGAGATAAATAATGTACAAGGTGAGCAGTAGAAATAAATAATACTGCGTTAGCATTATCTTTTCAGCATATATGCATTTACATAAAATGACACAGCCTAAAAATGCGAGTACTCATACGATGCGTTTCTATCCTAGTTCTACCCAGTGTGCCTAACCTTTCTTAGGTGTAGGGAAAAGTAGAAGTAGGTGCTGTATTCCTGACTAGAGTATACTAAGAGTAAGTTACGCCTAGTATGCCAAGAGTCTAGTATGCCAAGAGTCCCTCTAGGTTCTAGTCTGCTCCATACCTGAAGAATGAGAGAGGTAGGAATCTCTATCCGGACTCGAACTCCAACACCCCGCAAGGGAAGTTAGATCACTGGAAGCTGGACTCTCTGCATGCAGGAATGACAACGTCTTCTCAGTGCGTCCGGCCGGGAATCGGGCTCCTCTGAAGTCGAGGTCTCCTCTGATTTACAGGGGTTTGGGAAGGTATATTTATACCTGAAAATGTTAGCATTGACGTGAGTTGGGTAGCGAAAGACGTCATGAATGAATCCCTTAAGGAATAGAGGTTCATGCATAATGTATGAGTCCTTGAAGAAATCAATAGTCCTGGGCAAGGGAAACTCCCGCAGCCTGAGGGTCTGTTTTTTCATGGACTTGTTGAGACGCTAGGGTGGACGGATGTCGGAATCCATGCCTGTATTTGGTATGCATGGTTTATGCCTAAATAAGGTCTGGGATTTTATGCCTATATAAGGGCAGGTTGGATTGTGCCTATATAAGGACATGATTCTAGAAAGCCCGTTTATGGACACCCAATAAAGTACACAATACCCACTCCTCTTTTGTGTATACAACAATACTAAAATGCTAAACATTTAAAATGCTAAACATTAAAATGGAGTACCGCATAGTAAAACATATCCTAAAAAAGCTTTATAACATACATTAAAATGCAAATGTTTCTGTACATCATCAAGCAGTGCTTTTCATTTCCAGCATAAAGTATGAATTTAATGCATTCGGAACGAAATATAAAAGCAATATTTACATATGACTAAAATGATCGATAAGTTTGTTCAAAATCAAAAGTCATTTCCTGTCATGAAACTTAAATGAACTGATTTAGACACACAAGATGACTAAGTGTCCCTGGAAGTACTGCCAAGTCTGTATTATAAGGCTAGTTCTACTTTAAGCAGATTTGAGTGCCATTTTGTTCGGAAAAAAAAAAAATGGGACAAAAAGTTCAAATTTGGTAAAGTTCCAAGGGTTTGAAAAATGAAGGCCAAATTGTTGCTGTTGTACTAGAACAGAGTATGCCGAATCAGAGTCAGTTTACTGGTCTGGTGTAAACATGAGATCATCTACTTCAATAGACAAAACATCATCTATTGCCGCTGGTGTAAGTTGGAACACCTCGTGTAGAAGATTGATCGCACAAAGATGGGAGGCATCGCTCTCAGCATAGGTCGCAGCAGCAATGTTCGCGTCCGTTGTTACCTGTGTGCCTGGAGTTGTTTCTCGTACCTCAGCAGCAGCAGGAGGCGACTGTGAGATCTCAATGAATGCTGACATCAGGATTGGAAGCCTCTGGGGACAACACAGAGCATGGGCCGTTATCGGGTCCAGCAAAGCATCGACATCCTTTGGCGCAGCTGATGGATATGTTAGACAGGCGTCCAACACGCATTCTTCACCGCATAGCAGGCAGCGTAGAACAGGTAAGATGCAATCATGCCAGATTGGTCGGAATGACAGGAACCATGTGGTATTAAGGTCCCGTAGACGAGTCATGCCCAATAGCTGTACTATTCGCTCACGGCACTTTCTTTCAAGGAGAGCTTTCTCCATCTCGCTCGGAGTGATTTCGGCGAATCGGCTGGCCATAGCGCAATAGCAGACAGATGAATAAAATTCCGGCAACAAGTGCGAGAATTAATGGTATGCCACCAAACACCGAATGTGCAAAGTTCGGAATGATTCCAAGTATTGCCTGGAACGGTGCTAATAGACCGGTGCAAATGCTCTTAAAAACATGTACAATTCCTGTTGTATCTGACATGTTAAAGATACGTGATATCATTTCTATGAAATGTATAGAGCAGTTTGTACGTATTAAAGTCTGTATCTCAGCCGAAGTCCTTGCAACTTGTAGATCATAGGTTTCTCTGGCCGAGGTCAAAGGCACTGTTTGCTGTAAAAGCATGGCTTTCATTCTGCTTAAAGTATCAAATCTTATAAAAGAGACGTTCAGCGAAGGCCATAAAGGCGACTCCCTGACTGTGTCTATTGGGGAAACAATACTTGCATACAGCAAGTGACCCTGGAGTTGACCGTTACTAGATATGGGATGCCTGGCAACATTCCACAGCAGCTCTGATCATTCAACATGAGGTAACTCCCATTCGAAAGTTGTCCAAACGCTGGATTAATCACAGCAGCTGGTGAACCGTGCTGATGGCAAGACAAGTTTGCCACAGAACCATTACAAGCCCCGTGTAAAATAATGTCCTGGCAAATGAGTGAACCGGTCAGCGCATGTTTACAGTTGATACCGCTAAGATACACTTCACGATCCCCACTCCAACATCTATGTGTATATGGTAAATTCCAAGATATCTTAATGTATTCCTCACCCAACCTTTCATATTTGCCTGCTTGCATCTGTCTGAGGCAATACTGAAACTGAAAAGTTGTCACAGGTAATGTTATATTGCCATGAATAACCCATTCTGTAGCTGGTTTTTCTGCCACTGTAAACGGTAGTTTTTCCATTTTTTCAATGCTTAGCACTGTATACCTCGCTCCTCTTTGTGCCAATTCGATCTGTTTATCAGTGAGATTGTATTCTGCAAACAGAGACGACGTGTTGATGAAACGCCAAGGCACATAGCCCGCTCGCAAAGATTGCAGCGTCCATGTCAATAACACAATAGAACGTAATTGAGACTGACCTTGTTGTAACATAGCCAAATCATGTTCTAGAATGTCGATAGCAGAGGATACAATGCCATCCAATGAATAAATCCTGGAGGACAAAGTTGTTAACCCATTGTCGACTACAGAGAGTGTTTTCTCTAAATTAATACGATCAAGTTCACGTATTCGTTCTGCAGCCTCCATCTGTGACACTTTCCATGCTTCGTTATAAGCAGCATAGATGCCGGCATATATGAAACGTTTTTGACGCAGTTTTCTTGGTGCAAGCAAGAATTCCCTAAGATCTGCGTCCTCTTTAAGTAAGGTTAAGTGTTGCTTCACATCCTGTAGTGTAGATTTATGCAGCCAATCGAGGCATAATTTACCTACACTGTATGTTGTTACTACCCCCGGATGTTGTCTTTGGACATATCTTGGGTCTGGCCTATGAATAGTTAAACCCTGAGTTTTGTTCAAGAACCTTTCCTGACAGTTGTTTGTGTCTGTGGGCCAGATCAACCATTTCTTCCAATTCGGATGAGTTCTGTTGAGTTGTAGTATATTGTCAACTGTCACCACTGCCTTTGTATCATTATCACTGGCAGGTGTTGGCACAGAAGGTGTTTTCATCTCTTTGATCTTGGCTAATCCAAGACAAGATGTCTGTTGGACGGTGTCATTCAAAAACATTATTTGTTCATGGATAATACAGGCTCTAAATAAAGCTTCTATACCCTGTACTTGCCAATCTTTACTACCCCAGACAGTTTTTGTCTCAATTGTGTCTTTCCATAAGTCGAAACCCTGTATAGACAGTTGGGCAATAAATGCTTCAGAGTAAATCTGTTTTGTATTTGTTAACATAATTTTCAGTCCTGTTTTGTTTACATTTTTATAGTAAAACGTTTCTGGGTCAGATGTATTATAACCTGAAAAATATGGAAATTTACTAGCAAAAGTTTTTGAACTACCTTGTGGTGGTGTAGGACAATGTTCCCATTGATTAAACATAAACACATTTCTTGGATATGCAGTTTTGTGCAAATAATGATGACCATAGTGGTTATAACAATACAATTCTTCGTAACCAGATGAACCCTCTAAAAATTCTTTTTTAGAAAATGCAGCAGATTTTTCTAGATCAAACATTATATCTTGAACAGTTTCTAAGTCCCAATCATCTGAATAGGTACTGGACGTAATTAAATCATTAAGTGAAATTTTAAATAAATGTGGAATGTTCAATTGTTCACTTGGACCGAAGATTTCATAATCTGTTTTGTCCCACACTATACCATCCTGTATAGGAACAGCTGTGATGTTCACTGATGACAAGTCTCTTGCTTCACGATGGGAAGATTTATGTGGTTTCAAAAGTACATTCACGTCTTTTCCTTCACTGTTCACATGGATGTATCTGCCACTTATAAGCAAGCTTACTGTTGTTACCAAAGCTAGCCAGAGCAGGAAAACAAAAAGTCCAGATGTAATCCAGAGTTCAATCCATGGAGAAACCAGATAAGTCTTTTTCAGAAAGTGAATAAAGTCTTGTACTTGCTGCTTGAGTTTTGATGATGCTGGCGTCGTTTCAGGTTCGCTTGGATCTTCTGAGAACGTATCAAAGTCAATGAAATAGCCAGAAGCAGTTCTGTCAATTGTTGGAATTGCATCAGGATTCGTTGAAATCACAGGAACCAGTTCTTCACGAGTCACGTTGGTGTAGACAGGTGTATTTGGACGAACTGTTATTTGGTTGTCAAGAGGGATGAGTTCCATAGCTTGGTTGCTTAGTCCTTCATTTGTTACAGCCGAATTCTCGATCGTGATCAGTCCTTCAGTCTGAACCTCTTGAATAGTAGCGAGAGGAGTGCGTCTGCTACTAGGTCGGAGTCCACGAGGCCTACTGCTTAGTATTGGCCACATACTGTGGTTTGATCAGGTCGATTGACACAAATCTTTTCTCCTTTCTTCCAGCAAGGGGCGGCAGAAGTACTGTCCTTGTTCCTTGAACAGCTAGAATAGGTACCGGTTGTCTGTAAGAAGGTCCAAATTCCTTCTTGTCCGCTATTTTTTCTCTGACTAGATCCCCAACTTTTGGAATCCAGAAAGGCCTTGCTGGGACCGCCGATTTTTCCCCAGTGGTGGTTGGCTGTAGGGATATGTTGCTTTGTTTCGTTCTTAATTTGTTAAGATCCTGTAAAACAGCCAAACGATCTTTGATATCAAATGTTTTCATGTCCACCACTGTGCCTACGTGTTCTAAGTCTGGAACCCACATTCTTGTCCCAAATAGGACCTCATATGGAGTGACCCCCCTAGAGAACTTCTTGGCAAATTGTTAAGTGAGCGCTGAACGCTAATGAGGTGTTTGACCCACCCGTCACCCGAGCCTAATACCCTAGCTGTTATAGACTGCTTTATGTCCCGGTTTTTCCTTTCCACAACAGAATTTCCCTCAGGATGGAATGGAGAGGAGTACCGCAATGCAACGCCCAGACTGGCCATGGCCTCCTTGTAAGCCCTAGAGCTAAACGCAGGACCCTGGTCAGAATGTAGCGTGCCTATTGCGTATGTGCCGATAAAGACTCGCAAATCTTTTATAACAGTTCGAGCGTTAGCCGAGCGCTGAGGCCATAACCATAGGAACCTAGATTCAGTATTTGCGGGAATGCCTTTGTCCAGTAGGACGCTGGCGATTAGATAGCCTAATGCTGTCTAACAGTGGTGTCTGCACTGGGCTGCCGCATTCACAGCACGGTGTCTGGTGGCTCTCTCGCTGTAATTTACAGTCTAAGCAGTTGTTGATGAATATGTGAATGTGTGTATTCATTCCAGGCCACCAGTACATCTCTTTTAATGTCAAAATTGTTTTTGAGATCCCTTGATGTGACAGACCCTCCCCCAAATGTGTTTCATAAATCAAGGCTGCTCTTCGTTCCATGTTTGGGATTATCCTATCCCCCACTCCAGGGATTCAAGCAAAAGGAACGTTATTTGCATCAATTACATAAGAGTACTTGAGTGGAAACTTTTTTGGTAACGCTGCACTGCTGCCTTTGCTTGATGCATTGACAGCCAACATTATCTCACCGTCTATTTTTGTTTTTGAACGAGTGATCGCAGCTACGGAAGCCGTCTGAACAGCCCCCTTCGCGGCTTCGTCAGCCAATGAATTCCCTGCAACGTGAACGCCATCACGCTGATGACTCAGTGTGTGAATCACGTGAGCCTTTGGTAGTTCGTTTTTCAACTGAACTACTTGTTCCCAAAGCAGTTTGTGCTTAATTGTGCCACCTTTCGCATCTTTAAAACCATTTTCAAGCCAGGTTCGTATATAATCATTATACGACTGAACACAGTAAAAGGAATCGCACACTATCAGTGTGAGGAATTCTCGATCCGTACTCTCAAGTGCCAGTTTGAATGCCTGTAGTTCAGCTCGCTGAGCTGTACAATCACCTAGTGATTGAGTTTTTGTGACCATAGGTCTGAAGATGCCATTTCGCATGCGACCTTTAACGATAGCACACGCTGCACTGTAAGCTTGCTTACTCCCTGTTGCGGGCTGTGCGGATCCGTCAGTGTAAATTATGAATTCATACTGATCGAGAGGCAGAATCTCAGTGGGCAGAGGACATTCTTGTTCATATTGGAGAAATGCCTGTGTCTTTAAATCTGGATCAAAAACATATTCAACATCAGTTGCAGCAAGAGAATTAACCCACTGTATCCATCTCGGATGTAAAGTTTTAGCATTTGGAATGCTCGCTTTTGTGACCGCTTCTAAAGCCGGTACTGGGGTAACGACAATTATGCGTTTCCCTTGGGCTAAGGCTCTTTCTTTTGCTACAGCTGTTTGAACTGCTGTCAGAATTTTTTCAGTTGAACTGAAGCGCATTTCCGCTTGTGTATACAAATGTGATTTGTATGCAATTGGTACTTTCTCACCCTCATTAAAGGTTAAGTAAGTGAATCCACATTGACCTGAAATTATTCGAATCACCAAATTTCTTTGACTTACGCGTGTTTGTAAGTGGTTTGTTGCTAACATGTTAGCCTGGAGTGAACGCAAAATTACTGTGTGTTCCTGTGTCCAATTTTTATTTGAAAAATCAGGTTTGATTAATGCGTAGAGAGGTTTAACCCTTTCTGCGTAGTTTAGAATGTATGTTCTTCCAAAATTTAGGAATCCCAGTATGGATTGTAAGTTTTTTAGCGTTTTTGGAGGTTGGAGCAGCGCACATTTCTCTAGAAAGTTAGCTGCCAAGCTCTTGCCTTCACTTGAAAGCTCATATCCCAAAAATAGGACATTGAGATGGGCAATTCGAGACTTTTTAAAGTTGAACTTGTAGCCCTCAGAGGCGAATCCCAGTATAATGGTGCTCACCCTGTTCAAGTGTCTTTCCAAGTCATCGTCTGTCAGATAGATGTCATCGACATAGGACAATGCCTCGTTGTCATAAATTTGTAGTAACTCCGTTACTCTCGCTGAGAATAAACCTGGGCTGTTCTTGAACCCTTGTGGGAGTCGACAAAAGTGACGCTGGGTCCCCATTATGGAGAATGCCGTTAAGTACCTGCTTTCAGGTGCTATATTTTGACAAAAGAAACCGTTTGAGATGTCTAATGTTGTTTTGTATTTTTTACGCACAATGTTATTCATTAATGCTGTGCTGTGTGCATTTTGCACTGCAAAAGTTTTAGAACAAGTGTTTAAATGTCTGTAGTCCAAAACTAGACGATATGTATTGTCTGGTTTGGAGACAGGAAACAAAGGATTGTTCATGGAGGAGGTGCATGTTTCAATCACCCCTTGGTATTCAAGTTGATCTAAGATCTCCCTGACCTGTTTTTTAGCTTCTTGCTTAATAGGATACTGCCTCTGTGCAGTCGGTTCATGTTTCAGATTTATTTTATGGTGAGGTAAGTCCTCATCCCATCCTACATGATTTTTATATAATGCTGGAGCCTGGGCCACTGCCCATTGTCTGGCATATGTATATTTTAAGTGAATTGGTATGTGATTGGAGAAGGCAGGCATAATCATGCCCTCGCCGTGTGGACACTCCCTGACAAATTGTGGTGGCCAGTCTTTTTCTGCTAGAAGTATGTCATAACCCTTTGATAGTTTTTCCCAAAAAAGTGTTTTAACCTGTCTAGGTTTGTCTCCCTCCATCCGGAGTGTTATTTCATATAACCTTTGTGGAGTACTAACCCTGGTGTCTACAGTCTCTACTGTAATGTACTCATTCAAGTCCACTATCTCCAGAAGTTCCATCAGGTTCTGGCGAGCTATTGTGACTTCTGCTGCACTGTCCAGCATTGTCTGAGCCCATTCTCCGTTCTTGAGTTGAGTTCTCAGAATTCTCGGCATGTCTTACTATTAGACCTGCTACTTTCTTTTGGAGAATTGAGGTTTAGTTTTAATTTTTGTTGCGTGCTTGTCGTCTTTCGATTTCACGCATTCTTCTCTATGTTCTGTTCGTCCTCTTCTTTCCGAAGTCTGTGATGAGACCTGAAAGGGACGAGAGGAACGTGTATCATTATCTTGATACCTATCAGGTTTTCTCAAATTATCCCTATTCCTGAGGTTGTACCTCCTTTCAGAGGGCTCCTTTTGAGGAGACCTACCTCGGGATTGAGATCTTTTCTCATTTGAATTTTGTTTATTAGACTCCCACTTCTTTTAGAAGATGTAGGAGTTTGTTTAATTGAGTCCTTCTCAGGACTTTCAGATAGTTTTGGTTTAGCTGGTCTCCCACCCAAACTATCTCTGCCTAATTCTGCATAAGATTGTTCTATAATTCTGGGTAGCTCTGTTTGATGTTCTGTAACATCAAATTCCCTTAGTTTTTGTCGGATCGCCACTGCTGCCTCCCCTTTAATATTTGATAATATTATTGTTGAGACCTGGTCGAAATTTTTCAGTATTTTCATACCTAAATTTAAAGCAGGCTCTGCCCCGTATTCGTTTTGAATTTGTTTTAGGACCTCAGGTATTACCGCAATTGACGGAATGCCGTGTGTTTTAGTGTAGATGGCAGCAAAGACTGAGCCCCAAGTGGTGCAGTCTTCCAGTTGTGGTGTGATCCCCATTGGTAAACTAATGGTTAGGATTCTGTGTTTCTCATGCGGGCTAGTATTTGGAAATACTGCTTCGATTTGAGTAATTTTTTGAGCTATCCAAAATGGAATTTGCTCCCGCTTAGTGGGCATTTTACCCATGACTGCGTATAGAGTCTGTGGTGTAATTTTTAATGTACTCCCCTGTGGAGGAGTATGATTTGGAACTGTTAATGGTGGTTGGACTGTGAAAGTCCGCATGACATATTGAACCAATTGTCTGTAGATTTTTATTAACTCTGTGAGTTGATTAAGTATTTCCTCGTCTGACATTATTTCGATGTCTGGATGAGGTGTGTAGCCGGCTAAAATCGGCCAAGTTGCTCCTGGTCTACCTAGTGGATCGAGCCTGGTTATGTTTTTGTTATGTTTTAGGGCGCCTTTAAACCAGAGCTGATGCTCCTGGTATGTTAATGGAATCTCAATATCCTCGAAAGGAATGTATTCCTCTGGTGGTTCATCTTCTTTGTAGAAGTGAAACAAGTGTGTTACTGGATTGGATTCAGGAAGAATTACCCATGAATAGAATACCTCTGTCTGAAAGGATTCATGTGCCTCAATCACGAAAACTGCTCTACCTCCTCTCGGTGGTAGGCCATGTTTTATAAGTTTAAGAGTAATGGCTCTTCTTAAGTTTGGAGCGATGTCAATGACACCCTCCTCGGTTTCATTTAAACCTGTGTTATTAAAAAGTGCTGCTTGGGCTGCATCAGCCGCAGCTCCACCGTTTCCGGCGGGATTGTCCCCGTTTAAGGACATTTTGTTTTATGAAAAATGTAGAACAAATCTCAAGGAAACAAAGATAAGGTGCACAATATTGTGGAACACTGTATCCTTCAACGTTAAGCAAACCAAACAGCTAATATATAGGGGTCTTCCCTATGTAGCCGTGGCGGATACTATCCCTGCCCACTCCAGACGTCTTTTGGAGTATATGGGTAGGGGTCTCTGAGAGAGAAAAGAATATATGCACAGCTGAGTTACTCAGTCTCTAACGTTGAATTACTGCCTTACCAAACGTTGGGCGCCATGTAGTGTAGCTCCTATTTCCCTAATAGGCTCTGTGCATTGGAATAATATATTCTACAGGTTTGACATAGGACTAAGGTCGGTATGTCCCTATCGAGTATATTAAACTTAATTACTTGTGCCAGCTAGCTCAGAGGCCACTAGAAACTTCTTGACAACAAGAAGGGATTAGTTTCTGGCAGCCGCAAAACATGACCACTGTGTTTACCTTACAGAATCAGGACGTGTCCCAGAGTCGTAGAAACAATAGATAACTATTTCACTCAGCTCAGTTGTGCTTGATTCAGTTATTCTCAAAGTCACACAGAAAATAACAGACGGGTGTTTCAATAAAAAGGTTTATTGAACAGTCTTGTTTCTGTTGTAAGTTAGATGTGTTGTTACGATCACAAGACAGTATGCGAGATAAATAATGTACAAGGTGAGCAGTAGAAATAAATAATACTGCGTTAGCATTATCTTTTCAGCATATATGCATTTACATAAAATGACACAGCCTAAAAATGCGAGTACTCATACGATGCATTTCTATCCTAGTTCTACCCAGTGTGCCTAACCTTTCCTAGGTGTAGGGAAAAGTAGAAGTAGGTGCTGTATTCCTGACTAGAGTATACTAAGAGTAAGTTACGCCTAGTATGCCAAGAGTCTAGTATGCCAAGAGTCCCTCTAGGTTCTAGTCTGCTCCATACCTGAAGAATGAGAGAGGTAGGAATCTCTATCCGGACTCGAACTCCAACACCCCGCAAGGGAAGTTAGATCACTGGAAGCTGGACTCTCTGCATGCAGGAATGACAACGTCTTCTCAGTGCGTCCGGCCGGGAATCGGGCTCCTCTGAAGTCGAGGTCTCCTCTGATTTACAGGGGTTTGGGAAGGTATATTTATACCTGAAAATGTTAGCATTGACGTGAGTTGGGTAGCGAAAGACGTCATGAATGAATCCCTTAAGGAATAGAGGTTCATGCATAATGTATGAGTCCTTGAAGAAATCAATAGTCCTGGGCAAGGGAAACTCCCGCAGCCTGAGGGTCTCTTTTTCATGGACTCGTTGAGACGCTAGGGTGGACGGATGTCGGAATCCATGCCTGTATTTGGTATGCATGGTTTATGCCTAAATAAGGTCTGGGATTTTATGCCTATATAAGGGCAGGTTGGATTGTGCCTATATAAGGACATGATTCTAGAAAGCCCGTTTATGGACACCCAATAAAGTACACAACAACGGGAGCGAGCATTCCCATGATCCACCTCCCACGTGAAGCCAGAACCAGGAGGATGGTGCTTCCTATAAGTATCATAAAAGTATAAATCATGAACAAGGGATAACAGCAGTTTTGAAGTCACATCCAAAGTATAGGCTGCCTGTGCACCCTGTCGGTCCTTGGAATGCAGAATACAATTAAAATCCCCCACCAGAAGGGTTGGCGTGGCACCTGCAAGAAATGGTTTAATAAGATGAAACAACTGCTCCCTTTCTGGTTTAAGGGCAGGAGCATATACAGCACATATTTTGAGCGGCAAACCATCCATCAAAACAGACAATAATATAGCCCGTCCGGGCCATAAGATTTTTTCCTCCGTGATTTGCCAATGCTTATGCCGGAAAAAAACAACGACCCCATCATTCTTTTTGGCACCTCCAGACCACGCCGAGGGTCCATAGGGCCAATGTTGCTGCAAGGAAAAATATTTCGGTTGATAAGGAAGAAAACATTCTTGCAAGCAAATGACATCAAAACGTGTATGTGCAAAATAATCAAGGACTGTGTTCCTACGCAAAGCTGTCCCCAAACCTCTCACATTACAAGAGGCTAGGGATATGGCCATTATGATTAGGAGAGAACAACCAGTCATACTGTTTAAAGTGGAACATGGGCCCCAGAATCATCATCTTCTACCCTGGCAACTTCTGCTGAACTCTGGAGAGTGGACGCCGAAAAAGGGCCTCCAAGTTCGGCGTGCACTCCAGATCCAGCTCTGGACTATCAGAAATTTCTAGAACCTGGGCTATGTCCTGAATAACCTCCTCTGAGTCAGAGAGGTGTAGAAGAGCGTCAAACCGTCCCCCTCCAGAAAAGCGATCCAGAGAGGAGGTATGACGCTTAGCACCTGTAGAACAGGAGGAATCCACTACATTTTGAGATGTACGGGTTTTCCGCTTATTTGACGTATATGTAGACCAGCCACTATGGTCCATTTCTTTCTCCTTTTGCTGGACTACCGCAGGCTGGGCTTTGTTTAACACTGAGGTTTTGCCTGCTGATTTTACCACTTTCACCGAACGTTGTGGCTTCGGAGTAGACTGCACTGTGGGAGAAATGACCGAAGGGATTGTCTCAGGCACAACTGTAAGTGAAGCCTCAGGAGTGGAGGGTGCCTGGCTTACACCTGGAGTGGGAACCACACCTGAGGCAGACTGTGAAGCATCGTTTGCGCGCTGCGCCTTTCTAGCTAAGGCCTCTTGTTTAAGGCGCAGGGTTTCCACACGTTCTGCCTCATCCACCTCTTCCACCTGTGGAGACTGCAGAGCAGGGTCAAACTCTGGGTCCTGAGGGGTCTGCACCATATGCCGCAGCATTGTCCTCATCAGTCCCCTGAGACACCCCACATCGCCGGATCTCAAGACCATCAATAAACGCCAAAATCTCAGAGTCCGTGACATCCTGGCGTGCATCAGATGGGCCTGCTATAGTGCGCGGGGCAGATGGAGGAGGTGGAGGTCCCTGCGCACTGGCAGCAGAGGAATAGGAGAACTTTCCCTTAGGACAGGTCTTAAACAAATGGTCAGTACCACCACATAAATTGCATTTTTTGGGAACCACACAATCTTGCGCTTTATGGTCAGCACCCCCACAATTCCTGCAGACGATGCCAGAGCACTGTTCTTTAGCATGGCCGAATTGCTGACAAAGTCTGCAGAAGAGGGGCTGGCCTGAATATACCAAAATACCTTTATTAGCCCCCAGGGAAAAAGTCTGCGGAGGGTGCGCCAGGCCCCTGACACCTGTGGGGTCTTCTTTAAACGTAACAGTATATTTCCGTTTACCATTCCAGATACCACAGATATTTTTTATCTTTTGCCCACCCCTGATGGTGCTGCAATAACGAGCCAAAAATACCTCAATCAACCGAGGATCAGTGTAAGGATTATACATGTGAACTACTAGAATGACTTACTTCGGGCAGATATGGAAG
This sequence comes from Calotriton arnoldi, assembly GCA_963921515.1. NCBI lineage: Eukaryota > Metazoa > Chordata > Amphibia > Caudata > Salamandridae > Calotriton > Calotriton arnoldi. The sequence goes on from CAWUFW010005177.1 coordinate 1,166,782, forward strand.
TAACAGTGAGGCCACGTAAAGGCGGGCTATCTGTATGGGCCGCCACATGTTGCAACAAACTCTGACAAATGGAATCACTGGAAAATGTGACATCAAAAATACCTCTGCTGGAAAAGTCCTGAATACATTCAATAGCACGGTCAGAAATATTGCATTCCTTTTTGATAATTTTCTCAACAAGAAATAGCACATTCTTCTCCTTACGGTGCATCTCATTCACTTCTACACGTACTATATTAGGGACAACATCATGAATGCGGGAGGCACCCGCCATGCGGGAAGATGAGGCCATGAGGAAAGTCTCGTGGAGAGAGTCACCACACCCTCATAAGAGTCAAAATGGAAAGGCACAAGGTGGTAGGCGTGAAATGGAAGAAAAGACGGCCGCCGCCCCTCAAATGCACAGCGCTGGGAAGTGAGAAAAGAGACGACACGTAAGTTGTATGCAAAGCTTACCTCCCGAGGGAAGTGTAAAGGGCAGTAGATGGCACTGTTGCGCAAGAAAGCTGCAGGCAAGTAAGCCCTCAGCGCGCTACCACAGCGTCCGTGGCAACACGAAGCACAACAGCCGGGGGAAGCCGGGAGCAGCCACAAGGGCCTCCCCCCTTCTGGACAAGTGGCAACTCCGCTCGCAGAGGCACCAACGTGAAGGCACAAGGAAAAAATTTCAATGCGGCGGAAGATTGGCTCTGCCGATCCTGCAACAGTGTAGCAAAGATGTCTGGAAGGCAGGCTGGAACCGAAGCAGTCTGTTCTCCGCCAAGGCTGGACAAACGCAAGGTCACCCACCAGCTTCCAGGAGTGCAGCCATGGTCCCAGGCAGGCCAGGAGTCGCAGGCCCGTCCCTTCAGCTGTAGGGAAATGCAGAAGTCTCCAGGCGAGAAGGCCCCCACCCATCTACCACACCCAGAGGAATCAGCCTTGCCCCGGGCAAGCCAGGGTACAAAGGCCCAGCCCCTTAGGATAGGCAAAACGGCAGGAAACACCCCTAAAGACGCAGCCTGGCTCCGGACACGCCAGAGAGACGCAGGCCCAGCCCATCGGGAATCATTAGTCACCTCTTGCCCTTCAGCACCAACCAAACTGACACTTGATCTTCACAAAAAGGCCAAGAAGCTTTATATGCTAAAATGCATATAGTCATTTCACAAAAGTGAAAACGATAAATTAACAAGCAGTGAGAGAGGTGATGATTTTGGGATCCTCCCTAACCTAGGGAGAGAACCAAGCAGATGCCTTGAAAACAAAAAGCACATCTTGTTGAATGATTCGGTGGTGGTCCCATCCTCTTAGGACCACCCCAAGCACAGTTATTGGCAAGAATACAATCCCAACCAAAGGCCCTGCAAAGCATTATGGGACGAGATTAGCAGTGGGCAGTGAATATTATAGTATTCAATATCAAAATAATTCTACAAAGAGCTGCAGTTCAACTAGTCGTTACTAGATGTCCCTCACGAGTCAAATGCAAAAGCATTGAAATTATTATTACATCAAGCTGCAGTTCCATTAGTCGTTACTAGATGTCCTCACGAGTCAAATACAAAAGCTTCATGAAAGGGTTTCAATGCTTTTGCATTTGACTCGTGAGGGACATCTAGTAACGACTAGTGGAACTGCAGCTTGATGTATTAATAATTTCAATGCTTTTGCATTTGACTCGTGAGGGACATCTAGTAACGACTAGTTGAACTGCAGCTCTTTGTAGAATTATTTTGATATTGGACACTATAATATTCACTGCCCACTGCTAATCTCGTCCCATAATGCTTTGCAGGGCCTTTGGTTGGGATTGTATTTTTGCCCATAACTGTGCTTGGGGTGGTCCTAGGAGGAAGGGACCACCACTGAATCATTCAGCATGATATGCTCTTTGTGTTCAAGGCATCTGCTTGGTCCTCCCCCTAGGTTAGGGGGGACACCAAAATCATCACCTCTCTCATTGCCTGATAGTTTCATTCTCAAAGTTCATTTTTGTTAATTGGTTATATGCTTTTTTAGCATGTAAAATTGCTTTATCAAAGCATTTGTAGGTGTTTATGGTTTTGTTGCTACGCTATGTCAATTAGCACAGTTTTTGCACTGTGCTACGTGCAATTTGCGTAGCACAAACTACGCATGCTCCATGAACGTAGCGTAGTACTGTGCCCAGGGTTAGTTAAATGGAAATCTACAAGCCTCAGAGTACAAAGCGCTGTTGGGTAGAAAGACAAGACAGACTGTAGGTGTCAAACATGGAACTGGGCTACTTAGCTGCTTTGGAGGAAGAGTGATAATCAGGATTATGGGGTGGAGAGCCATGCAAGAGGGGAGACTGGCTCGACCATATGTCTGGCTCTTGCTTAGTCTTTGGCCATGGGAACTGGCTTATAAAAAAAGAGCATCCTGGCATCCCACGCTCAGACAGATAATTGCAAAAATCCAAAGAGTGTGTGTTTCAGCTTGAACTTTTTTCTGTAGTTCAGAAACAGAATATGTATGTGAAAGTCTGTCTGCAGCTGACCTCTGCAGCTCCATGTGCCTCACTGAACTCTTGTAGAAACTGTGGGATCTTTGACTCCTCTTTATTTTGCTAATATGTTAATTGCCTTCAATGAGCTGAACGGCTTCTGCGGCTCCTGAAATTGTTGAGTTAGGTGAGAGGAGTCAGTGATATTTGTGTTCTGCCTTCCCGTAACTTTATACTTTTTTTAAGATAGGTTTATGTTAGATTGATTAGTTATCTGCAGTAAACTGATTTATTGCTACCTACTGATTTAAAACTAGGCAGTGTATTGTACCAGGCAGAGGGCGTCCCCCGAGTACACACACCTATGATCAGAAGCACAGTCTGTGCCCCATCACACTCTAGCTGTGCCCTGTGCACATGAACTGTGGCCCATCACACTTTGCACCATCACAATCTACCAGTCCCCATCACACTCTAGCTGTGTCGTATACATGCCAACTGTGCCCCATAACACTCTAGCTGTACCCTATTACACACCAACTGTGCTCCATCACACTCTAGATGTGCTCCATCACACTCTAGATGTGCCCCATCACACTGTGCTCTATGCCCCATCACTGAGGTGACAGATTTGCCCATGCAGTGTTGGTATGTTTTAAGGTACAAAATAGTGAAGTGGCACTGCCACAAAATGGGAACTACATTGCCACATAATTTGCCTTTTCTTGCTGCATGATTTGGTCAGGCTTGCTGCGTAGTTTGATCTTCCATTGCCACATAATTGAAGTGGCTACACCTGGCTCTTAAATTGCCCACTGAGCTAAAAGGACCTCCTTAGTGTCTGTAGGGTGACATTCTGCCACTCCCTAACCTCCTTTCACCTTCCACACTGCCCCAGGCTGTGCCCCTCCCAGGACCTGCTGCCTGTCTCTGAGGTGCCTCTCAGTTAGTGTAACCAGCAGGACCCGCTGGGCCTATTCTTGGGCCTAGGACCTTGTGCTTGGAGGGGGTGGTGTATCATACCAGGAAGGAGGAAGAGAGGAGGACGGAGGAGCCAAGGGCCTCCCTCTGCACTGGAAGGAAAGAAGGGGAAGATAGAGAGGCTGGAGGAGTCCAGGGTTTTCTGCTCTTGCATGTCTTAACTCTGAGCTCTGAACTCTCGTACACACAGGCAGGACCAGCTATGAAAAATCATTCTCGAGATCAAATCCTGGCAAGGCACAGTCTACCTTTTATCTTTCCAAAGTCAATAAATTCACTGCCAATAAGTTGGATAATGACAAGTGTTAGTTACAGTGCTTAGAAACAGCAGAACTTGACTCCAAAATGCTATGTAAGCACTGCCGCCTATCCAGGACGTTATTCTGGGCACACAGAGGTGCTGGCCGCCGCACTCCACATCAGAAGCTCAGAGGAGTTTCCAGATGATAGGGAGATAAACATCTGCACAGTACCATCTACGAGGTGCCACAGAAATGTACACAAACATGTACTTCTGGCTTCTTGGGTCTAGTTGAAATGGGGGGAAACATAAACACATAAATAATGTTGCTCTATACTGACACTGTGAGCATTTGTTGCTCTTTCTTCATCAGGTAAGAGTAGATACTCTGCCTCCACCACTTGGCAGGTGCAGAGGTTTTGTACTTTTTTCTGCAGTGCAGTTTGAACTTTGTAAATGCCTGCACATTTCACGAACAGTCAATTATTCTGATCACATTATTCACAATGTCAGTTCTCTTGTATCACAAAGTGAAATGAAATGAAATGAAAATTGGTATTTGTAAAGCGCACGGCTACTCCACAGAGTGTCCCGGCGCTGCAGGACCGGCTAGGGACAGAGAAATCAGAGTTTGAAACAGTCGCACTAAAACCAGGACAGAGGCATTATGGCCAAAAAAGCCAGGTTTTTAGCTGTCTCCTGAAAGCAAGCAGGTCCTGGACCAGCCTAAGATGAAGAGGCAAACTATTCCATAGGCGGGCGGCCAGCACTTGGAATGAGCGCCCGCCTGCCCGTGAGTGGGACAATTTAGGAATAAGTATCAGGGCCTGACCAGAGGACCTCAGGGCACGATATGGCACATAGTGTTGAACCCGTCTCCTGAGATAGACGGCGCCCGTGCCATGAAAGGCCCGGAATGCCAGAACCAATGCTTTAAACTGGATCCTCTTGCGTATTGGGAGCCAGTGCAGGGTTTTTATATGAGTAGACATGTGTGCTCTGGGTCCCACCATGAGAATAGCTCTGGCCGCTGCATTTTGAGCCACCTGCAAGCGGTTCAGTAAGTACTCAGGAAGACCCATATACAGTACATTGACATAGTCAAGCCTGGAGGTGACTAAGGCTTGAACTACCGTCTTCCGGTGCTCAACCGGCAGCAGAGGGAGAAAGTTTTTAACATTTTCAACATGCCAAAACATGTGCCAACAACAGTCTGAATTTGGGCTTTCATGGTTAGGGTGACATTTAACTTTACCCCTAGGTTTTTCACAATGCTTACAGGGGCAGCAGGAGGAGACATGTCACCAGGCCACCATTTGAGCCATGATTCACAAGGTGGACAGCCAAAAAAGATAATCTCTGATTTTTCAGGGTTGCACTTCAGTTGATTGAGCCACAACCAAGAGAAAACTTTCGACAGGCAGGTGTTAATCTCCTCACTACTGAAATCACAACCTTTATCACGCATGAATAGCAGTTGAGTATCATCGGCGTAAGATACGATCTTAGCGCCGTGCGACTCTGCTAAAAGAGCAAGAGGAGCCATATAGATGTTAAAAAGTGATGGACTCAAACTGGACCCCTGCGGAACCACCACCTTCATAGGGGGAATTGAGGCCGAAAAAGGAGGGGACCAGATTTCTTGATGGCGGTCGTTGAGAAAGGAAGCAAACCACTTAAGTGATTAATTCAGTTTTAATATGGAATTTCTACTTGTCCCAAACTGATAATGCAAACACTGCCTCACACTTCAGACCACGTTTGCTGTGGTTCTCCTATCAAATGTCTTTCCTCACAGCCAGGCAGTCTCCAGCCTGGTGTGCCACAACAGAGGCACAAAGAGGTGTGAATTCTCTGCACTGAAGTTTAATCAAGGTACACAAAAGGCTTGGCCTCACTTAAAGGGCCCCCTTTAATCTTCAGCTCCATCCCTCACCCATAGGATCTACAAAAGAGCAGTGTTTCAGGACCTCTAATCAGCAGCCATTTGCTAAAACGTCTGAATTGAATTTGTAAAGGGAGCCATTTCACCATCCCCCCACTTACATGGGTATCTGCATCTTCCGCCCTCCAGACTTTGGAATGCAGACAATACACTTCCACTGTCTGGGAAGATGTCCTCACTTTAAATCTTGTGTGAATGCAAAACAGAGGCATTTCAATGGCTCGTACTCGGACTTGTAATTAATAGTGTGAGCCACACCTGAGGATGAACAACAGAAGACATCCACTGCAGCATTTGCAGAATCTGCTTTTTAATGCATACATGATTTTCTCACACTACTATGATCTTGAAGTTACTGCTTCCCATGAATGCAGCCTAAAGCTATTGATATTTCTCAACGTATGCATCCGGCTGTTATTTTTCACTTTCAACCCTTGAGCTAATCAATTGATCTGGCTGGATCGGTGGTCTAGCAGTATCATAGCAGCATAAAGATGGTTTACCTGATTATAGTGCCTATCAAAAATACCTAAATTAGCACAATATTCACAAATAATTGATTTTGTTTTCTGTATACATTCTGGCATGCTCAAACTGCATGCAGTCTCGAAAATATTCTCTACATTCCTAAAATCTGACATGAAAAACTGGCCTTTAATCAAAACTTCTGCTTGTCGCCTCTCCGTTTTTACTCTTTCAAATGCCCCTCTCCTTTTCTTCCATAATCTGCATGCCTTATCCCTCTGAGCACAACCTACTCTAACACATGGATGTTTGCCTAACTATTATTGTATTTCTGCAAATTGCCCACAACTCATTTACAAGATCACAATCTCTCCTCCTTCCTCTGAAAGTCATACCTATGCAAACTAACAATATCTAATCTGCTTTAACTCCTCTATTAATCCCACTAACCACGTGCATGAACTCACACACCCCTACACTAATGATAGCAACTAACCCCTTTTAACTTAGTCCACTGTAAAGAAACTGGAATGACTATATAGAATGGTTTACTTGGGTGCACAAGACTAATCCCAATAAAACTGGACTAACCATTAACCTTGGGTTCCGGAGCAGCGTGATGCCCAATGTAAAGTGTTTCAATGCCTCATCAGGGGTAGTAAGCACTATATAAATGCAATTACAATTACAATTACATTTGATCAATGGATACATTTAACACTGTGCTTTTTAACGCTTGGTAGAACTGAAAAAAAGCACTGTCCTATGGTAGTGCAATGTATAGAGACAAGCATTGGCATAGCCAATAGGTCTCGCCTTTGGGGCCTTATAAGTGTTTAGCCATGCCGCGCGAAATCCTGGCTTACTCTTGAAATTCGGGAGAAAGTCTGTAATACTATAAGAGTAAGACCCGTCAGCATGTTTGGTAATCCTGCCCTAAGTTTTTGAATATATGACTGCATGCACGAGTGTGTTTGCATGCAGCTCTTTGATGGCAGTTCTTGGCTCACTGTGCTAGATTACTATTGTAAATTATGAACTGCACAGTAACAAAATGATCTCTGCGACAAAAACAGTAACCCACAGAGTTATGCACATAAAATACACTGCTGTAATCTGCGTGGTACACATTCTTTGCAACAGTCAAATTATCCCTTAAAAATGGTTACAAAAAAAGGCATAAAACTATTAGCTTTTAACCTGGAGAAAATTAAAAGTGCTAAACAAGCACTTTAAATTCATAAGGAGAAAATCACAGCAAGGAAAACTAGAATATGTGGCACTGCAGAGAAGTTTCCAATTCAATAGTCCTGTGTTTTAACCTCTCGGGCAACATTTTTTTTGGTTTGCAATGCCAAGTACATTTGCAATCTTTATTGAAGAGATCGGCGACTTCTTCGTTGGCAAAAAAAAACAAGACTTTTGATCACGGATGAAATAAATCCATATGCATGTTGAAAGAACAAAAGGAGTGATGTGGGTTATTTCCATGATACAAGTGAGGGAAATGGATAAAACATGCTTACAGTTAATAGTTACTCATGCTTTCCTTTTTGTAGTAACACATAAAACTAGTTAACTCCCCGTCTTTTCATAACTGTTATGTGATCAGCGAAAAGAAAAAGAAATGATTTTTCTTCCCCGCCCCCCCAAGCATGACATCTTGCCAAACCTACAAAATATAGTGATCATCGAAAGAATGTCTGAAATAAGGATAGCTTTACTTTCTTGACTTTGTAATATGCAAACAATGATTAAATACAGTAATTTTCAATTTGTATATTATGTTATTTCACCTGATAAAGTGGCTTATGTATCTCTCCAGCTCCTTCCCCTCCTTTGTTTATCCTTAACTAAATAACTGCCCTTCACTGGGCAATAAACATGATTTCAGCCGTGAGAAGCTCTTTCCTAATACCTATAATCTAGTATGACACATATTACCTAACATTGATGGAAGCGTGTAGCGTTCAGTAACCGTCAGCCTCCTCATGCTCCCTTAGAATCTGTTTACGTCACCGCGTTTTTAGTGCTCATTTGCAAGACAGGTCCCCAAAAGAATCAGTGTCATACACCAAAATTAATTTTAAAAAGTTGTTTTGTTTTATTATGTATATTCTTCATATAGAAAAAGTTTTTTTTTATTTTTTCATATGTTTTTTAGTTTACTATTGTTCATTGCTTATAAAAGTTCATTATTTACAAATACATATACCAGTGGTACAAATAAACAAACAATTTCCAATATACATGTGGTTCTTCTAACCTTTTTGTGTATGATAATTCTTCAGCATTTAGACATTATGTATCAGCACATAAGCAGTGGATTGAATTTGCAGAACTACAAATGTTAACAAACTCCTCATCTGTGACTGTATTAGAGGCAGAAAAACCGGCAATACAACTTAAAATCAAAATACATGTGATTTGTACACATATAATGAATTAATTTTGGTGTATGACACTGATTCTTTTGGGGACCTCTCTTGCAAATGAGCACTAGGAGGCCATATTAAAAAGCAATATAGGTCAGTTAAGAGGCTCCTTTCCAGTTTTATGTTGTTCCTCCCCTCTCCTCTTGGACCTGAAAATACATAGGGGGTACCTTTTCTTTAGCATGCTCCCTGTTACATCCTCCCTCCACTGTCCCACAGACCTAACCTACCCTATCCCGCAAGGACTGCTTCTGAATGGAAAGGGGGCTGTTTACACACTGTTCCCTTTGTGATGTTGTACTCTGGCAGCAATTATGTTGATGGTTCTGCAGGACATCTGCCACCTATCACAGGGGCCACACATGCTTACCAGGTAGAAATGTCTGTAAATAATCAATGGCCTGGGAGGAGGGTGGTTAATCGCCTCCTCTGAGGTGAAAATCTGTGCTGCCATCGGCAAACAGAGGATCGACGCAATTGCTGTGGCAATATACATAGCCTTGACGGTCACTTTCCAAGCAAGACCTGCATGTGCAAAGAAAAGCAAACCGCGATTTCGGTCTCGTGAGATCCAGCTCTTTCCTCCAATAAGACTCCCACCCAACATGCGCCTGCTGATCCATATCCTGATATTCGCCTCATCTTCCTTTAGTTGATTTAAACGACGTACACATGACCTAATGAAATACTTCTAACATTATCGTCACCCCGCGCGCAGTGTGTACTTCCGGGCAGCCTACACATCCCTTATGGTGACTTTTGTCCACACATCAGTTACTCTCGTCATGACAGGCGCGCAACTCCCATTGGGCTCAAAGGGCTTCAGCCCCCCCCCCCCCCATCGTGTATGGCAGCCCCGGCTGAGACAGCTTCCCGGGCACACACACAGCCGCACCTGAGTACTTCACAGGTCTTTAAAAGACCATTTGCTTGTATAGATGTTAGAGTGTGTTACTGCGAGCGAGATGTTTTGTGAAGCCCATCACCGCAGCAGGGGCGGGGTAATAGCAGGCGATAATGACGGGAGGGCTGATATAGCCCCGCCCCTGCTGCAGTGATCGGCTTCACAAAACATCTCACAACTAGCAAAGCTTTAACACCAATACAACCACCTGCCCCGCAGTGCTTACCGCCTCGCTCGCAGTAACACGCTCTAACATCTATAGTCTCGGAGATCATCGAAACACTCTCCAGCCTGAGGCCAGGAGCATAAACTGGTCAACGGCCAACTTGCCCCGATGAACCCTGTGCTCTCTCCCTGTCAACCGACGCAACTTTGGATTCGCTGGTGTTCCCTCTCTTTGGGAAGAGTGCTCGGGTAAACTCTCAGATCTCCTTTTCTAAACTAACGTTCCCTCATTGAAGCACGGTGCTGATTTCCTACCCTCCAAGTTCACCTGGCTCCGTGCGTTCAAACTGTTTGCCATGCCCAGGGCTCTGTACCCCGTCCGCTAGGATCCGAGTCACCCTTCCTTAGATACGGTTTCTCCTACCTGCTCCCCTCCCATGCTCATCAGAGCTCCACGGGCAGTTCTCGCGTTCTCCACCATGGCAGGGCCTCCCCCGTACCCAGAGACGCTCTATCAGCTGAACTCTGCCCGTAGCTCAAACCTCCCAAGTCTGCTTCCACCTCAACGTCAGCCCCAGGAACACCTAGGCCCCACCCGAGCACGCGCCCTGGGCGTACTGATGTCAGCGCCGTAGTAGACCAGACGAAGAAAAAAAAAAAAAGAAGGACAAAACAGCAAATGGATCACAATGTTTCCTACGGAAGCAGAGTATGTAAAACAAGCATTTACAATGGCAAAAACATCAGTGCGGGTGGGCGAGAAGGCACGAACAACGGGAGTGCGCGGGGGCACGAGAAGGCACGGACTGCAGGAGGGGGCGGCGGGGGGGAGCCACAGGAAGAAAATAGTGCTCATAGTCTAAAGAAAACATACTGTTCAACACTCAAAGTAAAGGGGTCAGTAGCCATGGAAGGATACAAATGACGACATGGCCGTCATGAGGAGGGACTAACAAGCCTAAAACCAATCGGAAGGCAGCATTTAGGAACTAAGCCAATCAAAAAGATGGGCGGAGAGTGGGTGGAGCTTCCACGGAGCTTCCACTCCATACTGAATACTGCATACCTCGCAAAGCGAGCTGCGCATGCGCGCTGCCGCTATAGGCTCGACCTAAAAAAATATATAAATCCAAAGGCTATATTGCACAATTTGTAACCAGGGCACCCAGGATTCAGTTGCTGACTTCATGGTTTTACCAAATTTTGTGACCTTACGCAAATCATTTTACTTCAATGTGTCTTTTTAACCTCGTCAAATTTGACAGCACCTTGAAGTAATCAAAATTCACAGTGTAACTTATGTAAAACCTCTCATGTTTATGGTATTTTAGACTACAGTATTCCTCTGTCTATAACAACAATGTTGGCCATATTTAAGCAGCACGTGATAACTGACTAGTCTCTTGGTTTACGCATGGTGTTAGTGTAGGTACAGGGGAGTTGGTTCATAAATGCTCCTAAATGTGTATTGACAAACGATCACTTTGACATAATGGGCCTGATTACGATGTTGGGCAGACTCACGTCTGCTCTACATTGCCGCGGTCTTGGGACCGACCGACCGACCTCCGTCCAGCAGTCCTGACACTGCTATCACAATGTGACCACACATGCTGCAGTGGCATACTCCCATTTCTCTATGGGAGCTTGGGCTGCGGCCGTAAACCGGCAGCAGCACAATCTCACATAGAGATGCACCTCATGGTGCCTGCCACACGGTGCAGGGATTAACGGAGGGCACCATGCCCTGCGGCCCAGAACCAGAGGCCGCAGGGCGAACTGCTAGGGGCCCCCAAAGTCGCTTTCTGACAGGCTTTCCATGTCGGAAAGCCCGATGTGGAAAGCCTGCCGGAAACCAACATCATAATCTCGACGGCAGAAATGTCGTCCGTAAGGGATTATGTTAGGGCCTCCGACTGGTCGACAGGCTCCTTGAGCCCGTCGGAATCCAGCCAGAATGACCGCCCGGTTTCACTTTCGACCACCGGCATTGTACTATGGCGGTCGAAAGTGAAACCGAATATGTCGGTCGGAAAGCTTCCTACCGCAGGTCCGAGGCTTGACGACCGACATTAAAATAGGGCCTAATGTGTATTTGTAAAGCACACATTCCCACAAACGGTTAGCTGGGCACTTAATAATATATTTATTGCTAACCAATTCAACGGTACTCATCCTATCAACCTCAGAAGGATGAAAGACGGAGTGAGGTTTGAACCTCTGATCATGAGGTCAAACACAATACCCTAGTGTGGGTGCATTAGTCCATAGAGCCATCAGACCCAGCATACTAAAACTTGGCTTTAATAACCATCACTCACTGTAATGATGAAATCTGATGCAGTAAATTTATACACTTCCAAATGTTTAGGAAACACATTTTTTTTATTTGAACATCTTGTTCATATTTTACACAACGTTTATTGTGTCATTTACAAGGTAAATGTTTTGCCCCTGCTCAGCTCTCCATTTTATCTGATGGCTTGCTTACCTCAACTCAGGACACATGACTTTAGAGAGGTCTTTGTACCTGAAGAAGGAGTGGTCTTTTAAAGAGGAGTTAGGGAATACTTTGACAATCATTTTTTGGGATGATAAAAGCAGGCATCGTCTAAATAGTAGGACAGCGTGCGGAGATAAAAGTTGCGTCAGCTTTACAACTAGCAGCACTGTCAGTGTGCTATTTATAAGAAATGATAAACAGCTACTTTCACAACCGCCCCAGACTGGCCGTCCTGCGCATTTCTTGCTGCTGATCCTGGCTGCTGCCTCCTGATGCTTTGGCGTGGATGTGCCTGGCCCTGTCACTTCCCATCTATGCTTGTATTATTCATGAACCTGTCCTTCGGTCTCTGTATCTAGAGGCATACTTTGCTCATCTGTGTTTACCGGTGAATGCCCTCGTTGCTAGACCCAGCCCTGTTACCAAGAAACAATTATGTTTTATCTGTTCCTCTGTAATTATGCATGCGTTCTATAATATTGATTGCACGCTTGATAGATGGACTGCCCTCCGCCATTCATGTACCATAAGACGGGTGGGGGGAGGTTTCCACACATGTATGTGTGCGCGCGCATGTGGGACTGTGTATCTTTGTGTAACCTGGGCAGCCTGTGACAGGGCCACTCCCAGTCTATGGCGCGCGGTTGCGCGGAAGGGGGGGTCGGATGGGATGGGAAAGGCGCGCTCTAGAAGCTTGCGAAAGGAGCGCGCGACGCAGCGGCTGGGCCGCCGGCTGAGAAGGAGCGCGCGCTCGCCCTCCAGCTCCTCGCGAACAGGGAGGCGGGGATCCTCGCGCAGCCCTCCTTATATCCTTTTCCCAGCAGCTGCGCCGCCCCCGCCTCTAGTGCAAGCACCTTCTCCCCGCCCTGTTTGTTTTGTGTCTCCGCCCCCTGGTGTTTTGCTGGGCTGCTGCACCTGCCGCTTATTGACCTGGTCATCTCCATCCCTCTCTCCTGCAGGACCAGTGTGCTCCTCCAGCGGCTACAAGAAGGCGGATGATGAGATGTCTGGGGTTACCTCCTCCGCGGGCCCCGCTCTGGACGGGACAGCCCGACTCATTCAGCTCAGCCCGCCCCAGAGCAGCAAGTTCAGAGACAACCGAGTCAGGTAAGGTCCTAAGGGGCAGGGCAGGGGACGCGCTCCCACATGCACGGCCAGCATGCTGCCCGTTGCACTGCTGGCTGGCTACTCACCACAGCCCTCACCATCACACAGCAGCAGAAAGTTCACACGAGAGGCGCCTGAGACACAAAGCGGGACAATCTGATCATCCCACTGAACTGCATCGACCAGAATGCTTTGTAAGACTGAAAAATAGCATGCATTAGATTAAAAAAAAAAAATATGCACACACTGATACATCCCGGGCTTCCAAACTTAGTCCTACCTTTTTGGTGCTCCTTGGCTCTGAAGGGTCTCTGCAACATTGACATTCCCACTTATTGGGTCTCTCGTGTGTGCAGGGCACATGCATGTATGTTCACTTTTTTGTGACATAAAGCCTTATACGATATGCAGTCATACCAAAACGGAACTGATCTCAGGTCAGACGTTTTCTCTGAAAACAGCCCCCTGGAGTGCAATGTACTGGGAAAACGCCACAGTGACAGAATGGTCAGTCCGACTAGGAAGGGCATCAAAACTCTCCTTAAATATCTTCATTTACCAAAGCACTAATAGATGAAGGCATGCTAGTGGCTGTAAACATTTGAGATTGTAGCGTGTGGGAACTTCGGAACTTGGGGCAACCGCGAAATGTACCTTGTTTTTTCAGTGTTCTGTTGCCGTACCTTTACTTGTGAAAGACAAAATCAAGAATAAATAGTTAATAAAAGTTTTTAGGGCGTGGGAACTTTGAAGACGGTTTCAAAAGCTGATGCCGGAGGAAAGGATAGCCACCACACCTTGTTTTCCACCACAGCCTAGAACTGCCAATAAAACTGCTGATACAATATAACTTTTCATAATAAAAATTAAAATATTTGTAATGGAAATAGCGTATTCACATTTTTCAAAACCTATGATGCGGTCAATTTAATGTTTAACAAATGACCCGGCTCCTCTTATGTGCCACATTAGCAAAAGAATATGGAGAAGCAGGCGTTCCTCAAAAAGTAGGCAGTACACGTGTTGGGAGTTAAAAGTCACTTAGGTGCCGTCCGCTCCACTAATGTTAATATAAGGAGACTGAAATGGCACGCAATAAATTTATAATGAATATCACTTCAGAAAACAATTTCTTCTGTACACTCATTTTAAAATCAGCCCACATCTCTGCCAGACTTATTCGATTAGAAAATAAAAAGCATTTGGCTTAGACTGATAGTGGAGCTGGTACCGAGATGCAGCACCAGGGATACACATGAGTGCGTCACCGATTGGTTCAACTAAAAAAATGTGGGTGGGACTTTGATAGCTCGCGCCTGGCTCTGGCTCAGTTCGAGGTGCTCTTAGACTCTGAGCCCAAAACAAGCTGAGCTTTCATTTGTCTGTTTCCTGACACCCACGTTCCAACCTCATGCGTTAAAGACAAAGCACTAACCTTTGATTTTAAACAGGAGAGTGGAAGAGATAACCACCTAGTGGCTGAATTGCACAATGTAAAGCCATAAAACCTGGGATAAATCCCGACTTCCCCGATTGACCAAATTGTGTGATCCTAGGCAAATATTTTATTTCACCAATCCTTCTTTTTCTTCATGATCACATGTGACAGCAGCTTCAAATACATGAGTTCAGGATTTGCACTCTACAAAAACCTCTTCTTATTGACTTAATAGACTCTACTGCTGTTCCATCTATAAATATAATCTAAGCCACATATAGGATACACGTTACAACTGACTTGGAGGACGGAAGAGTAGGAATGTTTCTAAGTTAATGTTTAAAAACTATTGTTTTTAACTAATACATCTCAATGCAGTGATATAATCGGATGTAGTAAGACGTAACGCTTCCGTGTGTTAAAGAAATAAACTTTTTTGAATTTTGAAGAGACTGTATTATATTTGTACACGGTTTAGATTGCATGATTTGCCTTCCAAATATTTTTATGGTATGGGTCGTGCCTGGGTACTTAGAGCCAAGCCAGACACTTGACTTGGCTCTGGCTTGGTTTGCCTTGTTAATTTGTCGGCCCTCCCTCCTCTGCAACTAAAGTGATCTTAAATGTTTTCTTTTTCACCATTGAGCCATATTAAGACAACATTATCTAGTTTGTATTTTCTGGTAGTTTTAACTGTATCAAGTTAAACAGGCCTTATGCAGATGTTGCTTGAAAGTTGATACTAATTGATTGTGTGAACACTTAAGTACTGTAAGTAGTTGTATGTCAGAACAATGGGAACAAAAATATTGTCCTATAAAAATATGATGTTCAGAATATCAGTTGCCATACTAATCATGAAGATAAGTTGCATAGATTTACTATTAGTACCTCCACAGTTATGTACTGGCAAGATATACCACAGATGTTGAGTTAAGTATAGTAAACCTACACTTACCTTCACAGTATTCTGGTTACCATATTTTTAAATGACGAGGTTTAAAGCTCCGTGTTCTTTGTAGTATACATTGTTTTGCTGTCTCTGGGTGTCCCTCTGTTAACAGTAACAAAGTTTTTGAAACTTCATTTTTCGTGTAGAAAACCATTTATGTGTTTCTGTATTTGTAGAAAGTTACATTTTGATCAGTGATGTAGTAAAGCAGACTTTTTTTCCTTCTGTAACTAACATATTTAGGCAGTTGATTGGTTTACATATGCCCAAGGTACCTGGAACTCTTCTGGCACGGCAGACCAGATTATGCGGTAGGGTTGACTACATAACGCAAGAAAAGGCAACATATGAAGCATAATGCGGCTTATTCTATGGAAGCATTATTTTTGCGATTTTGTCCTTTCAACATTTGCTATTTTTGACTTGGCAAAAGTGGTACTCCACTAATGCCAATTGAAACATCAGAACACAGCAATCAGTAAATAAAGGTGACAAGTTAACCTTTGCCAAAGGCTCTACCACTTTGCAGCACCACTTGTGACACTTTAGTAACCTTTTTTTGTCTGAGCTAGAAACAACATTTTCTTTGTTTAAATCTGCAATTTATACAACAGAAGGAGAAATATGTGACAAGTACTGTAAAGCCAGACTTATGCTGATAACACTGAAGTCACAAAACCGTATAATTCTAGTGGCTCTGGATATAGCAGCATGCTTGTAAATGTTGGGTGGCAGTAACACTGTTATGTCGCACAGGAAACCAAGAAAAAAACAGCATCTTACTACAGTGCAAAGTAAGGTATATAAATACAACAGGGAATGTGGCAGTTACCTGTCCACGAATGCTTATTGTCATATTAACACGAGCTATGTTCTTATGTGACATATTGGCTTTAAGTCTCAAGTGATGATATCTTTAATGCGGTTTTCGACCCCTGTGGCGAGGTGCTGGACTGAATGGCCAATGGTAGTGAGTTCCAGTGGAGGGGTCCTAGCAGGAGGTAGGAGGAGAATCTGGAGGATTAAGAGGACAGTTGGGGTGGAGTGTGAAGTTGCTGATTAGCTAATCTTAGGTTTCAGGTGGACACGTACATAGTCAAGGTGACAGAGTTGTAACTGGACTACCTCCATTGTCAGCATTACTAGGATGGTTGTAACTCCAGTGAAGTCACGACCCTTGGGTTTGAGGGGCCCTGTGTTTGAGTATGACGAACAACCAAGCTTGCTCTTTGGTCCCTCCACTGGAGCAGAACATAGTGGTCGATCGTGGTTAATAAAGCTACATAATACTCCACGTATTGTAGTGTGTGCTCTTTCTCAAACGAATGAAAGGCATTTTATCCAGGACCAATCCTGGCATTCATTTCCATCTTCTGATGGAGGTTCTTTTATGCTCTGATATTTCATCTCTCGAAACAACTTTTTTTAGACGGCAGTGGTTTGAAAAAAGTATTCTTTCTGAATTCTCGACAGTGTGATAAACTCAGGTCTTACAACTTGTTACAGCTCCTGACGAGTTCCATGCTTAAGTCTGCAGCCGTGGCCACTTGAGGGTAGAGTAAAATAAATCAGTGCTCAATGTTATTGAAGCGATGCCCTGGAGAACAGAGAAGAACTACTGCATTCACTCTGCGGCTGAAGGAACACAGCTAGGCTTGGATTTTACAAATGTTCTATTTCTTGATGCTTGCTTAGTGGTTTTTGTACACCTGACTACCAGTGGTGGCCGGTACTTGTAGCAGGGAGGGGGGCGGACGACACACAAACGCACACATAAACACTGATTCGCACCCATGCATTCACACGTGTGCTCACACACATATCCATTCACAACACTCCCTCCCATATATTCATGCATGCACCAAACATTAAAAAAAAATTCACTCTTGCCTGTGCAGCTCTGCTTCGGAGGTCCCAGATGGGTTGGGCCTGCTGCAGTCCGTCAGCTGGGGAGGCAGCAGTCCCAACTGATCACAGAGTGGGATGGAGTCAGTGATTGTTGCTGACCCCACCCCACTCTGTGACGAAGTGTCAGTGATTGACATTTGGTCGGCCCTGGGCAAATTCAGGGCTTACCACTGAAGTACCTAGGTCTGCGGCAGTCAGTGACGCTCCCCTCGTCATGAGGGGAGGCCTTGAGGTGCTTTGCCAGGCTGAAGATGTCACGCCCACAGGAGCTGTGACCTCTTCAGCCCGGCAAATGTCTGCTCAGGCAGCCAGAAGCCTGCACATTTAGCACCTGTCTAGCTCCTGGCTGCCTGACCTGAAAAGAAAGAGTGTCTGCAGGCTGAGCTTTGCTCAGCCTATGACAGGTACTCTTTTGGGCAAAAGGTGAGGGGCGTGGCCCCTTCGCTCATTAAGACGGGCCGTGCTGCTGGCTACTAAGACAAAAGCTTAGACTTTCCGTGAATGATGTAAAAACTCCTCATTTTAGCAAGCTCAAAAACTGACTGTTTGTTGTAGTTGAAGTTGGTCGGTATTCTTTGAGTATGTAAAAATTTGGCCTGAAACTCATTTTTTACTATTGCTGTTTGCTTAAATGAATATATGGTTTCAAAGTAAGAAAGGGGGCTGCCATTTGCATTTCAAACACTTTATTGGCTTTAAGTAAATGTCGTAAAGAGGAAAGAAAGCACAGGACTAATAAAAAGAATGATAAAAAATAGTCTATTGAGATAATCCTCAAATTGTATGCTGCATTTGGTTCTAAACTACTTTTAAACTACTGTGTAATTTAATGTTATTTAGATCAAGAACATATTCTCTCAGTTTTATCAGTTCTCAAAAGTAGGGGGGTGAATGTTGAGATGAAGCCAAAAAACATATGGCAATACTCCTTTTTGAAAAGACCGCCCAGTTCTTCCAGTCATTTCCATTGTACTCCGAAGTCACTAGAGCTCACCAGACATTGCATTTATTGCTATGTTGGCTGTTCATCCCAGTTTGTCAAAGCATGGTTCCCACGGAGTGGCTATCGCCACAGTGCTCTGCAGGCCTGGTCTCTGTAGTTTGCTGTTCTGCATGTACCTGTTTTATTACCTTTGAGGTTTGACCATCTCCTGCCACATTGTCATTCTAATTCCTTCTTTTGAGACCTCAGTTTTACAAGAATATGTAATAAGCCAAGGTTATTGGAAGGTTGAATCCTATGCAGGTTTCCTCCTATTTTTAGTTACTTTGTTTGTGTTCCCTCTTCGTATTGAATTCCAGGCCCAACTTTCTCCTTCTTACTTGCACCCTAGCCAGAGAACCCCAAGTTCTGGGTTTTCCACCTGGCAGTCCCCAGTGTTTTATACATTCATGTATGTCCTCCAGAAGCACCGGCATAGTGCCAAATATGGAGCTTACTCTGGTAGAAGAGTACATATGTGTAGTATTTGAAATCCAATAGTCACCTCTAACTCTCCTGCACCTAGTGTAGTCCCTCGCCATCTGGCACTGGACGACATTAGATGATCATTTCCCAGTTGATTGTCATTTACCTTCAGTTGTCTTTTTGGAACTTTCTCTCTCGTAGTGTTCTTTTTATGAAGAGTTCCCTCCCTGACCCATGCTTACCCACGGTAATGAGCCTCACATTTGTGGTGTTGCTATGTTTTTTTGTGGAATGTGAAGGTGTCACTATGAGGTATGTAGAACGTTTAGGGAGTTGGGTTCTTGGGGTGGCAGTTGGTGTTTAAGCCTGGACATTATGGGTTGTGCTTTGTTTCCATGCTGAATCAGAGTTGAGATTAAAGGATATACTTTTCTACAACATTGCGTGGCGTTATCTTTCACTACAAAGTTGGCGGCGGGCTCAACTCTGCTAGAACCGGTGTGCAAGCGAGTTTTCAGATGCTGTATTTGGGAACAACGTAAAGTCTGAGGAGCGGATTGAGGATTTTGAATCAAAGAAATGTACCTGTTTCTTAGAGGAAGACTGAATTATCCAGGGTCATTTACAAGTCGGCACTGCGGTAAGGAAGGAGCGTTTGAAGTGGAGTGCAGCGGAGCAAGGACGCGCTTCGCTGTTAAGGAGGAGGAGCGCGAGGGGTCTCGTGAGGCAGAGCGAGATAGCCGGGAGCACAAACAACGTAACGCAACACACGTAAAGAGCAGACCATTTGCATTGGGCAATGTGTACTGCTGAGGATGCCGATGTGAGTGGCGTGACGACGCAATGCGTCCAACGTGAGGAGCGGCCATCTTAGGTCGGGCAGGAAATACTGGAATTGGAAATTGAATTATGGTGATGCGTGCTACACTTTTTAGTTATGTGCTTTCACAGACGGTGATGCGCACACCATTCAGGAGCGTCTTGGAATAAAATTGGCAGGTGAAAGGAATATTACAGCGGTGATGCGCACAATTGGTGGAATTAAGTGTGTTCACACTCGGTGAAACGCACAACAGTTTTGGCGATTTGTGCAGCGGAAAACACAGTAAGATGCCTTTTTTTGGTTCAAGGTTAATAAGCAGTTGGAGGAGTTTTCCTACGGTTATGTGCACACCTTAATTAACTTAAAAATTTCCCTCATTTGTGCAGTTGATTGGGGGTGGGTGGGAGATGGTACTGTTTTTATTTAGCGGCAGTGATGGTTGCAGCACAGACTTTTACATTGACTCCACCAATACCTTTTTTGCCGTGTCCAGGGGAGTCACGCATGAAGTGGCAAGAATGGAAAGATTATTTTGAGAACTATATGGTCAATATAAACAATGATATCTTGACTCCTGAGATAAAAAAGGGGATACTTTTACATTCTTTAGGCCCGGAGGGTATTCAGCAGTACAATCAGATGGGGAAGAAAGTGAGAGGGGAAGATAAAACTGATGTATATGTTAATGCTTTAGATGATTTAGAAAAATATTACGCTCCTACTGTGTGTATTGTATAGATAGGTATAAGTTTTTTCGCAGGAAACAAGAGCATAACGAAACGATTGATGATTATTTGGCTGTACTTAAAAACAAAATGGCAATACCATGCAGATGTGGGGCATTGCAAGAGGGATTGATAAGAGATCAAATCATCATCATGCTGATTAATAACTAGAGATTACAAGAGAGGAAGAAAGATGCTTTATCGGAGGAAGAGCGGTCCGATGAAGAGGATGATCGTGTTATAATAGTAAATGATGTAATTTTGGATGTAGAAGATCATGGAAGAAACCAGCCTAAATGTGAAGTGGTGGTGGCGGGAGTTCCCGTGATTCTTGTGGCTGATTCAGGATCACCGTTCACTATCATAAATCTGGAGATGTGGAAGGAAAAGTTTGATGGAGTGATTGGTGGCGAGTTAAAAAAAAATGTGAGATTAAGCCTGAAAGCTTTACTGGTGAGACAATTCCCATGGTGGGGTGCAGAGATGTGTCTTTTGCATTTAAAGGAAGAAAAGCTGAGGGTAGAATGTATGTGGCAGTACATGGACCTTGTGTTTTGGGTTGGAGAGACCAACGGAGCTTGAATATCATTCTCAACCCAAACAGTAAAGAACCAGGGGTGTGGAATTTAATCTAATATCTACTTGTCCATGGGGCAGGTTGCTTCATAAATCTACTTGTCCTGTAACAAAGTCCACTTGTCCCTTTTGTGCCATGTAATGCGGCGACACATTATGGGAGCAATCTCATTATATAAGAGCTCTGAAATAGCCTCTCTGATTATGCCAGGGCTCCTTCGATACTAGTGTTTGAATACTTGCAATCTCCTTATGTTGCCACGTTTCCGCAGATCTACATGCTGGGGCTGATGGTAATGGTAAGCAACAGTTCCAGGGTTGGTATCCCCTTTTGAGTCTGCAAACCTACTAACTTGCATGTTTTAAGGGTTTTCACTAACTCTTATCTAATCTTTTCCCATACTGAGAAAGGTTGGACAATGGCAGACATAAAATGTCTTCCAGGGTTGGGAAAAAATTGGTTGGAGGGAAAGTGAACTTGCAAACACTCAGATTTTCGCATGAGCAAACCTACACCTGCATATTCGCTCATGCTAAAATGCAGTTCACAAATATTATCTAGGAGAACTATTTCTTGGCCTACTTCTGTAAAGTCTTGTGAATTCACGAAAGCCGTATATCCGCACTTAATGCAAAGACATGGGTGCACTTTTGAGACTTTATTTAATAATAGGGCCCCAAATTAGGTTTGCCGTTAGCCATGACCTTTTGTGTTTATTAGAAATCTGTCTCTCTCTCTCTGTCTATCGGCTAGCTAAACTGTGAGTGACAGCATTCTGTTCTTTCACAAGGAGCATATCGAGACAGTCGTTTTGTTCATTGCCAGGAACTACTGTGGCAATGTGTGCTTTTTGAGACCAAAACAATATTTGCTTTTGCCAATGTTTGTTATAATGGTGAGGGCCCGGCAGCTCCCACACCAATAAGGTTTTACAAAATCCAGGCCAAAACAAGTCCTGCGTTGACAAAACCAAAAGGCTGACCACAAATTTCAGATCTACTGGCTTTACCAGTGCTTGTTTGTTTTTATGTTTCCCATAATCTTTTTAAAACTGGTTACACTGATTTTCCATTATGAATATTTTTGGGAAATACTAGCATACATCAGCACATTTTACTAAATGATGCTGCAAATAAATGGTACCTAACATTTTACAGAAGTTAAGTGAAATGTTTTTGCATTTTTTTTGTGAACATTTTATTTTGAAAGCAAAGAATCATCAATCTTGCTTTCAAGCTTCTGCAAATATTTGCATCTAATCAGAGAGCATTCTGGGAGCATTATACATAGCCTCATATTGCTAAACATTGAAATCGTGTGTACACATTTTTATACTGGACCACTGTCAGTAGTGCAGAAGGAGCTTACAACATTTACTTAGCGCGCTGACCCTAATAATAAAGACTTTGCATTAATGAGCCATAAATACAAGTTTGAACAGCATTAACACATGGACACAAATATTACCTTAACTGCAGACACTGCCCTTCCCTGATCTATAATGTGGCACTGTAATCAGGCAGCCAAAGGGTTTGTGCTTCAGGGGGTTGGGCCTACTTGTCCCAAGGACAAAACTCACATGAAAACGTGTTGCCCTTGACCCCAAAAAATATGTCCCGGGCGTCGAGCTATAGGAATTCCACAACCCTGAAAGAACAAATATTATTATTAGATGAAGGTAACACTGTGGGGGAGAAACTGTGTGAAGAATTCAAAGGAGTATTTTCTGGCAAGATTGGAATGTTAAAAGGGTTCACTCATAGGATAATATTAAAAGAGGGTGTGGTTCCAGTGAATTTTAAAGTTAGAAATGTTCCTTTTGTGGTTCGTGGTGAGATGGAAAAGGAATTGATCAGGTTGAAGGAGGCGGGCGTGATAGAACAAATAGAGTCATCAGATTGGACGTCTCCAGTCGTGGTGGCCAGGAAGCCCAATGGGAAAATTACTCTGTATGGATTTGAGGGGTGTGAATCGGCAAATTCAAGTAGACAAATTTCCCTTGCCAAAAATAGGAGAGTCATTGACGAAAACAAAGGGAATGAGCTGGTTTTCAACGGTGGACTTATCGTCGGCATATCACCAAGTTCAACTTCATGAGGAAAGCAGGAAGATTACAGTATTTGTTACACTGTTTGGATGCTTTCAGTATGTTAGGATGCCATTTGGACTGGCTTTGGCGGCCTCAGTATTCCAGAGGTTGATGAGCGATATGCTGAAGAACATCAGTGGTGTTGTGTATTTTTAGGACAATGTACTCCATATGGGGGAGAACAGGGAGGTACATGATGAAAGATTGAAGGAAGTCATGAAAGTTTTTAGAAAAGAAGGGGTTAACAGCAGAATTTTCGAAATGTCTATTTGCACAAAACAAAGTGACTTATCTTGGTCATGTAATCGGTAAGGATGGTATTTCACCAAAGAAAGAATTACTAGAGGCTTTAAGGGATGCTCCAGAACCCGAAAATAAGGATGAATTACGCTCATTTCTAGGGCTCGCTGAGTTTTATTAGAAATTTGTAAGACATTTTTCTGAAAAAACGTATGATTTGCAATAAATTTTGAAAATTCAAAACAAATTTGAGTGGACTAAAGAGTGTATGGGAAGTTTTGAGATGATAAAAGAAATTTGTAATACAGCACCTATTCAAGGTTATGATCCAGATCTATATCGCATACTTGCGGTGGATGCAAGTTGGAAAGGATTGGGTGCAGTGTTAATTCAATGTGAGAATGGTGGAAAAGAAGTTGTGATTGGGTTTGCGTCTAGAAGTCTTACACCTGCTGAAGAAGTTTATTCAGTAATTGAAAGAGAGACTCTTGTGTGTGTATGGGCGATGGAGCATTTCAGAGCATTTGTGTGGGGTCCAGAGTTTGAGGTCAGAAGTGATCACAAGCCTTTAGTGAGTTTACTTACCGCTGAGGGGGCAGTGAAGGCATCAGCAAGGATTGCCAGGCTTTCAATGAGACTGCAGGATTATAACTATAGGATTGAGTATGTGCCAGGTGTGCAGAACAATGTGGCGGACTGTTTGAGTCGCATTGCATTACCTATTAAGGAGGCACAGAAAAGTGTGTGGGATGATTACCAAATTGCATTACAGATGACGAGGGGTTGGGTTCGATTGGAAATGAGTAGTGGAAAGGTGAGTATGCAAAGGATGAATTGTTGCAAAAAGTGAAAGAATGTATTTTGAAGGGTTGGGGTGTTAAGAAGCCTGACCAAAGTGAGATGAGCAGTTTTTGGGAAATACGGAGTGAGTTGGGAGTGGAATGTGATTCTGTGGTAAGGGGAGGGAAAGTTGTACCCCCCAAAGGTTTGAGAGAGAGTGTGATGGATTTGTGTCACGAGGGGCATTTTGGAATTGTGAGGACAAAGAAGAGCGTTTTTATTGGTGGCCAGGTGTGGATCTTGATGTAGAGAGAAGAGTGAGAGACTGTGTGCAGTGTGTCAATTCGGACAAAAGTTTGCATACTTTACGACCTTCATTAATACCTGTTGAATGTCCCAAGATGGTGTGGGACATGTTAGCTATGGATTTTGTGGGTCCCATTAAGTCTGAATCAGGAGAAAGTAAATTTATCATTGTGTTGGTGGATTATTTCAGTAAGTGGGTTGAGTTGGAGGTTGTGGAAGGAGCGGATGCGGACACAGTGGTGAGATTTTGGAGGAAGTTTTTTTAAAGGAAGGGTTGCCTAAAAAATTGCTGAGTGACAATGGAGCGCATTTTACTGCATTGAAGCTGGAGAATTTTCTGAAAAGAAATGGCGTGCGGCATGTGAAGACATCAGTGTATAATCCAGCAGGAAATGGTGCTGTTGAAAGATTTAATTGCGTAATTAAAGGTACCATTCAAATTGCATGTCAAAACAAAAAGAAATGGGAAGTAGACTTGAAGAGAATGTTGTGGGGATATAGGATGACACCGAGTTTGACAGGTTTTAGTCCATTTGTGTTAATGCGTGGTAGGGATCCCTTTTCTAAAGATAGTATTGGGTGGATGAGTAGTTCACGACAAGTTGAGTGGTCCCCAGAAGAAGTCAAGAATAATATCTTGAAAGCACAAGGTGTGTATAAAAAGAATTTTGATTTAAGGAATTCGTCTAAGGATGAAACTTTGCAGGTGGGAGAATGGGTGAAGGTGAAAAAGGTGGGCAGAGTCTCAAAAGGTCAGAGTGCATTTACAGAGCCATTAAGGGTGGTGGAGTGTTTTACAAATTCTGCTAGGTTAAGTGATGATCGTGCTTGGCATATGAGTCGTATTGCCAAGTGAAAGAATTGTGAGGGAAAGGAAAGAGGAGGGGAGGACATGCTGGATTTGAATGATTGGTTGTGGGAGGATGAGGTGGATGATGATTCCATGTGTGTTCAATCTGAAATGGAAATTGATGATGAAGTGGTGGATCAGGATTGTGATGATGTGGCTTTGAGGATGTTGGGCAGATTGGGAGAGTCATCCACACCCCGAGCAGATGGGAAGATTTTGTCTTAAAATAATTTTCGCATTTGCAACATTTGTTGTTTCCCTTGTATTTATCCTTAGTAATTATACTGTAAATAGTTTTAAGTTTTGCTTTCATATTTGCTCTGTTTCTGTTTTCCACATTGTAGGTGGGAGGGGGATGTGTGGTGTTGCTATGTTCTTTTGTGGAATGTGAAGGTGTCACTATGAGGTATGTAGAACGTTTAGGGAGTTGGGTTCTTGGGGTGGCTGTTGGTGTTTAAGCCTGGACATTATGGGTTGTGCTTTGTTTCCCTGCGGAAGCGGAGTTGAGATTAAAGGATATACGTTTCTACAACATTGCGTGGCGTTATCTTTCACTACAACATTGACAACTGTTGTCTGTTACCCTTCTGTGGTCTTGTGTAGGTGTTCACCTCATCCTGGTTACAATGGTGCACTCCTTCTGATCCTTCAGCTCAAGGCCGGACTGGCTGTACCGGGCATTGGGCGTTTCCCCAGGAGGCTGGAAGGATGGGGGGCTGCTTTTGTTACTTGGGACCGCTTTTGTAGCAGTGCAGCAGTTTTAAAACACTGCAGAGTTTCTTGTATATCCAACAGTTTTCAGGCAACAATAAAAGTGCCAAGATAACTTTGATGATTAATGTACCTGCTGGAGAGAGACCAGAGTTTTGGCTAGTGACAGTTTTGACTCATCTGAGGTAGTGCAGAGGGTTAATATGCCTACTGCAAAGAGCGTGTACTGTTCAGTTCACACAGCAGTATTTTATGTGCATAGCTCAGTAAGTTACTGCTTTTGTCACAGAGATCCTTTTGTTACTGTGCAGTTCATAAATTACAATCGTAATCTAGGTTAGAAAGATATGCTTTTTCCCCTAATCTTTCATTATCCTAATTTTGCTAAAAAGTGTTTGTTTGTCGTTGAAATTAATTCTTATTAGTAAAGTCAACCCTAACCACTGCATTACGTTCTGAATCCTGAGTTTGTGCTTCCCCGACCAAGGACTCTTTAAAAATGCCTACCAGTATGGATGACATGTGAATCTTACACCTTGTAGTCCCCTTTGTCTTATGTAACCTTTTCTATACACTGATTTACACACATGATTCATTGTCTCTGTATGTGTGTGAGATGTAAAATGCTCCAACACCCTACACTGGTATGAGAGGCGTTATAAAACAAATGAAATACATAAGAGAGGGGGCTATGGAGAGATGAGAGACACAGGTGGAGGGTGATAGTGAGGGAATCATTGAAGAGGCCCAATAAAGATTTCCGTATGCTGGTGAAATGTAAGGTCCTCATTTACTATGCTTGAAAAATGAATACAATTAAATATATAATAAAAAATGTGTTGTAGAATGCACAATTTTTTTCCAAGTTTTCTTGGTGGGATTCTCTCCCCATGCCCCATCAGACTCGTTTGCTGTGTTCACTCGCTATGCACCGTATGGGGGCTGGTCTGACAAAATTTGCCAGGGCTGCTTTGGATTCTCAGTTCGGCCCTGCTTTAACTCCCCTGGCACTTACTGCCTTACTCTGCTCGTGTGCGCAGACCAAGCCTAATGCTCCTGGTGAAAAGCCCCTCACTGTGCTGTCATGCTACCATCATAGTCCTCTCCTGTGCTTTTGATGGGAAGAGCGGTCAAGAATAATTTTTTACTTTGACTCACTCATCTACTACCCTCTCATATTAGCATTTGGGTACCCCAGACCCAGCACTTCTGCTGTTCAAAATCTCACATTCACCCGTACTCTGTAGGCATGTGCAAAATTGCATAATTTTTTTTAAAAATTGATAGAAAGTTTGTACAATTTGTGTGAAGTGGAGTTTTTCAGTATCTTTTTTCATGAAAGTTCATACCAAAAAAAAGTTGGGCAAGATACTGACAGGAGACTGGTACAAGCAGAAAATCTATCTCAGTTAGACATTTTTTTTGTTTGAACCCGTTTCCCACAGGTGAAAATGACGTGAAAGTGTGTAATGTGAAATATCTTGTTAATACAAAATTCGAGAATCTACCATATTTAACTAGGATAATTTCACATTTCGCTCATACCTTACTTCTTCCCCAGAAGGGATTGAGCACTATGGAGAGCCAATGCTGATATTCGCCTCAGGAAAAGACTAAAGAGTCTAAGGTGCTCATTTAAATCCTGGCAGAGAGGGAACATCATCACAATGGCAACAGCTTTCCCTCCCCTCCAATATTATGGTTCGCTTCCAGGTTTAAATTTGGGCGGACCATAGTTTGATGACTGCAGAGACTACTCCGTCTCCTCCATGGTCCAACTCCTCCGACGGCCCGAAGGAGTAAGAGCCATTGGTGTTTTGGCTGTATGTCCTCCACCCTAATTTAGATGGGCGGATTTACAGCCAATTTTCAATGCCCATCACCACCAGGAAAACCTGACATCAAGGGGCATTGAATAGTGCACAATGCACACCTCTCCATGGGAGAAAACACCCATGGGGAGGGAAGCATTTTTTTTTTTTTTATTTCCAAAAAGAAAATCCCTCTCTGAGATTTTATCTTTGAAAATAAAAAAAGTCATAAGTTTGACATACAGCTCCATCATGTTGATGGAGTCGTCTGTCAAACATATAATGTATAGGCATTACTCCGTCACCCTGGCAGAGGACGGGCCGCCCACCAAGATTGAAATGAGGCCCTAAATCCGCTTCATGTCGGTCACAAAAGCATTTGTACCCCCTACCACGTGTCGCACTACTCCGACTGCTCTAACTCATTGTAAGAAGTCCAACGCGATCTTGGTGGAGAGTAATACCTCATCTCCAAATTCTGAGGACTTTATCAACGCACTGCTGTTTGCCCAGAGTAAACATTGTAAGAAGGTTTGCAGGTATGTGTCCTCCAGATATAGTTGTGAACCACAGCTGCCCTGTCAGAAACACACTGTCTCTGTGCACTGAATGCCAGGGCATCAGAGCTTTACCTCCCCCCACAAGCTCCAGGGCCTTCAAAACCAACATTTCGTAAAGACATGCCATACTTCAATATGGAAGGATCAGAGATCTGGTAGAAGATAGGCGAAATAAAATGAAATCAAATATATTCAAGTGAGCCTAATGAACAATTCTTGAGCCTGGTTATGAAGAAAAATGTACCCAGGAAGGATCCAGCTGTCTGACATACAGAGGGTGTGAATGATTTGCATCAAAAACTGGAATGCAACAAATGACTGTATTCTTGTAAGCTGTGGTTTAAGTAATCTCTTCTCCACTCTGAGGAGATGCGAACCAAGTATTTCCCAGTCAAGGACCCAAATAGTTCATTAAACTGCAAATTCATTTCGGTATTGGATACCTATTGTTCCTTTAGACCCTCCCTTATTCTTGCATCATGCTTTGGCATGAGACCTGCAAAGAAAGATCAAAGATAAGTTCTTCTTTCAGTAGCTCCCCCAGACTGCCCTCCCCTGTGTCCTTTCCATCAAGTTAATAGTCTTGTTCCACTGATGTAACACTTGTGTTACAAACTTGTATTGGATATAATAGATTATTTTTTGTATTTATATTGTTTGATATTTATTTCTGATGTAGGACTCTGATGAACCAAGCCCTGAGTGGCCAAAGTGTGTTTTAATAAACGTGTTCTATTTTTTCCTGTGCTTTGAAGTCTATTCTGTAAGTTGTTAAAATACACCAAGTTGTCCCTCCCCCACCTCCAATTGGGATGTGTAGTGGGAGGGGAGGAGCTTATATGCTCCTCTGTAAAGGGGCCATATGCATTTCAACACTGATTTCCTGCACAGGTGGCAGGAGTCAATGCAGTGAGAAGTGTGGTTTGGACGCACAACATAAGGTAGCTGATCATGGAGGTAAATTAGAGCAATAGACTTCTCTCTATTAAACATTTAAATTTATAGAGGAATTTCTGTCTGCAAACAGATGCCCTGCACTATCCACTAATAGTGAATGGAGAACCAGATCATCCCTTATCAACACCCCCTTCCTCAGATCAATGGAGAGGCAGCTCAGTAAGTGTTTAATAACTTTCCATTTAAGCTTTCATTGCATGGTAGGTGTTTGTCTGCATAATTTTACAGATCTCAGTGTAGCAGGCTATATGTCTAGGTACGCACCTGGGCACCCCACATGGGGGTAGTAACTAAGAACTATACAAATTCTACACTGCAATATGTTATGCCACATACAAGTAATGTTTCTATCTACCGTTTTACATCTCAGGTTGCATTCTCCTCAAAAAGCTTCCTCTATATGCCTAAACCATACATGAAAATAGACCATGACTTAAACTAGCAACTGTGTCTATCACCTTCCTTTCTATCGAATGATCCTCTCCCTACTCTCCGTCCTCTGTACACCTTACTTTCTAAGTGTAGCCGACCTCAAACTGCATGCCTACCTACTCTCTCTTATTGTATTTCTGCAATTTGACTTCACCTCGTAGATCACAACTTACTCTTTGAAATGATATACCTACAACCTAACAATACCCAGTCTCCTCTCACCTATCTATTTATTCCACCAACCATTGCATGAACCCCTTACCACCCTCCCCTCCCCCCCCCCCAAATCATCACATTTAACTCCTATTAATTTAATCTACCACAAACAAACTGGAATGAATGCATGCAATAGTTTCCTCAATAGAACAAAACTAAACTCAATAACCATTAAGAACCAATATGAACCAAATAACCAATGAATGATCATCAAGAGCCAAATAAATAGCCACTGGATTTACCACTAACCTTATGTTTCGGAGTGCTGTGCTACCCACCATAAAGCATTTCAGCACCTCAGAAGTGATAGTAAGCACTTTACATTTGCAATTACAATACAATATCTGTGTATAGTGTTTACATTTTGGTACTGTTTTAGTGTTGTTTAAAGAATAATAGTACTTTGGATTGACGAAGGGTGTGTGCCGTGGGAGGTTGGGCACCCACTGGAGGTTTGGTGCAGGGCCTGGCAAGAGGCCGTGCACAGCAGGGTAGGTTAGGCGGAGTTTTTTCCATGGGGGTTGGGCAGATGCTTAGCTTTGAATATGAATAAATAACCCCGAAAGTTACTGAAAAAAACAAAGGTTAAAGTGACATTTTAGTTGGATGTTATAATGAGATATGAACTAACATTTAAAAACCGAAGGACCACTAATATTAGTCAATTACAGTTTAGTGAACCAACTATATCTTGCATGCCTGTCATGCACTACTTACGACCTTACATATTATATCACTCACCACATGTTAAAAGACAGGGAGTTCCGCAGGGCCAACCATCTAGATATACTTAACCAGATATAATTAACTTTTTTTTTTTTTTTTTTTTTGCATTGACCACTTCATGCGCAATCATATTTCTCGAAAATGGCTGAACAGATTTGCACCAAATCATAATAAGCATGGTTTCTGAGTAAAGTTCTAACTTTTTGCCAAATGTGGTGTAATTACATTCATCCTCGTCTTCAATATTAGAAAGTAAAGTTTCTAATTGGGAATTAAAAAATTAAATTAGATCAAATTTTTGCCCCTGCCCCCTTTTCGGCCCCTGCTTGATAGATTGGCACAAAATGTTCCATGAAGGAGCCGAAGTGGATAAACCTTTTTTTTGAAAGTGTGTTTTTTTTTAGTTTTTTTTATGTGCAGGTTTACCAAAGGCATCAACGTGATTAGCAAACCAAAATGTTTTCCTTCTGTAGAAACTCTGACCCAACTCTACCTACACTGGGCTAGCACCACAAATGTAATAAGTACTTGAATAGGTTTCACAGACAATCACTGTAAACACGGGCCTGGTAATCGTAATTTTTTTATCTATATATCTGGCTTATTCTCCTCAACATAACTTTGAATCTCTTACTGTGGCATTGTCTGCTGGTGAAGCAGAGATATGCCTACCAAGCAAGTATTGAGATGCGCTCAACTGATGTCCACTTCGATAAGATAGCTTTGTTACCCTTCAACAATATTAGGTCCACAAGTCTTTGATCTGGCAACTCTATCAGGTAAAGAATTAGCTGCAAAAATCAGTAATGTGACCATTACACATTCTATGTTCAAATGAACGTGTTTTTTTAAATCTATGTGTGCTAATATCCTGGCACTGAGGGAGTACAAATTTGCATCGATACATCATACAATTTGTCACCAAAACTATCCTTTTAGTCCCATTATCAATATCTTATCGATATATTTATTTTGATTTACTTACTTTTGTTGTTTATTTGTTTGACAATATGCATTATGCTGTTCTAGTGTCTGCTCATTTAAATATTGTGTCGAAATTTATGAAGAATTCATTAGATTGTTTTCCACTGGACTGCAAGTGAAGCTCTGTAATAATGCATTTGCTTGATTTTTGTATGGCTTCAATTAAAATAAAATCTTCTGATTTGAGAATAAAGAAAAAGCATTGAGCCTCGTTACATTGTTAAAAAGCTATTGGAATGGTGGTTAGGATTGAATGTGCAGTTTGTGAGTTGTTGATACAATCTTGCAGCTATCTGCTTGAGGGGCTACCTCCAGTTGCACAGTCACTTAGGGAGAGGCTGGACCCTAAGAGTGTGATTTCTGTGAGATCAATCTAATAATGCTGTTCTTGTGCGGTGATAAACAGGAAGACTACCATAGTGTGAGGGTCCTCGCTAGGATTGAAGGCATCGAGCTGTTGACTGAGAATTTAGTATTCTGTGAGCGAGTGCCCTTCGTGAATGTGAAGGTTGTCGGTGTTAGTCCATTTTTTTGATCTTCAACTTATTTTATACTGAGTGTTCACTAGCAATGTTTGTGAGACCATCTTATTGAGTAGAAGCATCCCTCAGACATTCCATCTCTATTTATCCGATCAGTATTTAAATAACTATATCCACTGTTGGCCGTGTGATAGTCTAAACCTCATATCTTGACACTATATTGTGTTCCAGGCTGTTTAACTTGTTTTACCTCTTTATGAAAAGAGGATGGTTGCTCATGGGAGGAAAATGTAGTCTACTTAGATCCGTGCCCACAGAACAGGTGGTGTCTTTTTTGATCACAGGAAGGATAGAATCACATATTAAAGGCACATTTACACATTATTATAATTTGTCTATGTTCATCAAAATTAAAGAGAATGTATACGACTATGAGCGAATATATAGTTAAGTTTCTTATTGTTCCAGTGTTGTTTAGAGTATCTTATTAGACCCGTTTTTCTAAATGTGGATTACATGGAGGAATTGTTTCACTTTTACTTATGTTATTCAACATGTAATGACCCACAGTGCTCCTTTGGAAGAATTTCTTTTTGAAAGTTCAGAAAGTGAAAGAGAAGCACATGCAGTACGCTTTACATCAAGGCAAAGCTGTGTGTTTACAAAATGCCCAAAAAGTGTTCTACAGTCTCAACATAGCTTAGGATAATGGGGTTAGAATGGCTATAGGTTGAGATTGCAGGACCCTGTTATTGAAGCCAGGAATTCCCACCTTTGGCTTGAAGTAGATGGATGCATTGAATGCAAATGTTTACACCTGCTGTGATAAAGTATTTCACCAGGCTACAAGGACTTGAGAGAGAGCATACTTTACCCATGGAAAGAAAAATACTTGGGTCTTTTAGGCACGGCCTGCAGCAGCCAATTATCTACATCTTAGCCACTGCAGGGCTTAGGAGTATTATAAATATTCGTTCACCAGTTACCCTTTCCACTCTAGTATGTTAACAGACAGCAGGGTCTACAATGCCTAGTGAGGTCTATCATATAACAAGCTATATAAATTCCATTCTTCAATATTGTTAGAACTGGGGGTCTCTAGTTGGCAATGGTATACACCTTTGACCAAATAGGGACCCTTGCTTCTAGTCAGGGTAAGGGGGATACACTACTAAAATAACCCCTGCTCACCCCCTTGGTAGCTTGGCACGAGCAGACAGGCTTATCTCAGAGGCAGTGTGTTAAGCATTTGTGAACACATACAGTAATACAGTGAAAACACTACAGATGGACACTATACAGGTTTTATAAAAATAAGTATTCTTTATATAGATTTAACACAAGACCACAAACAACAAAAATCCACAATACTGTAGTCAAAATAGACTTAAAAGATGGTAGAAGTAACTTAGTTCAAGTTGATGGTAAATGCGACACGTTTCTCTCAAAAGTACCTGGGATGCGTAACGCAAAACAAACAAAGGGTCCGCAGGGAGGACGATGCGGTGAGCAAGCGCCTCGATGCGGTGCGACGATCCGGTGCAATGCGATGAAAGTGCGCCCTTGATGCGATGCTACGATGTGAAGACGATGCGTGCACACCCGACGGCCGTGCGGCGAACTCTATCTTTGGAGCCGCGACAGGCCCTGCGACACACTTCTCCGGTGATGCGACGGCAGACAGCTGCGACGGCGACACGCTTCTCTGGTGATGCGGCGGCGGCCTCTGCGGCGGCGACACGCTTCTCCTGCGATTCGACGGCAGCAGCTTCGTCAGCGACACGCTTCTTCTCGTTGGTCGCGCTTCCAGCTCCCAGCGACACGCAGGCTTCTGCAGACAGAATCTCCAGCAAGGGAATTCAGGAGGGAGCTGGTGGTGAAGTCTTGTAGCCCTGAGACTTCAGCAGGAGGCAAGCTCTAGTTCAAGCCCTTGGAGTAATATTCTGCAAGATGATGAAAGTTCTTTAAAAGTTCCTTCTTCTCTCCTTGACACTGAAGACACCACTGTAGGCCAACACAGCACACTGGCAGGGGGGCAGTCCAACTCCTACAGCTTCCTTTGGTTCTTCTCCTTGGCAGAGGTTTTTCTTGTTGTTCCAGAAGTGATCTAAAGTTCTGGTGTCAGGGCCCCAATATTTATACCCCTAAATACTTTGTCCTCTGAGGGCTGAGGGGCCTTTACCTGGTCCAAACCAGTTCTGTGCAGTCCTGGAGCACTTTGTTTACAGGAATCCTTCTTTCCTTTGACAGTGTGGGCCAGGGACATCAGACGCACCACAGGAGGTGGAGCCAGCATTGTGGAAGGCAGGCACAGCCCTATTCAGACCCAGGTGCAACTCCTCCCACCACTGTACATGCAGATAGGTCTATTCAGCCCTGTGCTGACTCACCCTGTCTCCTGGAATCCCCCGTCACTCACAAAACCAGACACACAATACACAACCTAGCAGAGGCAGGCTTGGACAGTTAGGCAAGAAAATACCTACTTTCTAAAAGTGGTATTTTCAAACACAGAATGTTAAAACCAACTTCACTAAAAGATGTATTTTATCATTCTGAGTTCAGGCATACTAAATTCGTTTTTCTACCATGTTCCCTGGGTCAGTTAGGACTATAAGATGTTATAATCAAACTGCCCATGCTGGCCTATGGGGACTGGTAGTCTTGCAATAATGAAAAATGAAAATGGCTGTAATTCACTATTAGGACATGCCACACACACCAGGGCATGTCCTACCTTATACTTACAATGCACCCTGCCCTTGGGCCTACCTTAGGGGTGTCTGATATGAAGATAAGGGAAGGTTTAGGCACTTGCCAAGTCGACATGGCAGTCACAGACTGCACACAGGCTCTGCAATGGCAGGCCTGAGACACACTTTACAAGCTGCTTCTGTGGGTGGCACAACCAGTGCTGCAAGCCCACCAGCAGCATTTGATTTACAGGCCCTGGGCACACCTGGTGCACTATACTAGGGTCTGACAAGTAAATCAAATGATCCAATCATGGAGTCACTAATCAATACATCAATTTATAACGGAGAGCATATGCACTTTAGCACTGATCAGCAGTGGTAAAGTGCGCAGAGTCATAAAGCCAACAAAAACAGGTCAGAGAAAATACAGGAGGAAGGCAAAAAGTTCAGGGATGACCCTGCAAAAAGGGTCAAGTCCAACAAATATGTCGTAAATGAATTAGGCTATTTGTATCACTGTAAATAAATTCCATCTAGGCACTTAAAAATAGACCTGGCAGGTGGTGTAAATGTACTAGGCAGCTGGAGCTCCTCTGCGTCTATGATGGAGCCCTACTAGAGGAGATCAGTGGTTAATTTGTAAAAAAATAAGTGCTGGGGCTCGAGGCAGCTTGCACCAGCCCATTTCTCCTGTTTGAGCTGCCTAAAACAGAACCAACTACTAACCATGAAAGTTGGGAGAGGATGTGGTGTAATGGCCAGAACGGCCAATTTCGGAGCTGGGGAACCAGGTTCGAGTCTCGGTGTTGGCTCAAAATTCTGTGATTCTGAGTAAATCACCCAATTTCCCTGTAAATGACTGTGTCCTTAACTGGTGCTCATGAAAAGTGCCAGTGTTGATGATTAAGTGCCGATGCTAAGCACCAGAAACCACCGGCTCAAATTAAGCACTGGAGGAGATGGAAGAAAGGAGAAGGGAGGAGTAGGAGGTGACCATCAGATTGCCCTGCTACATATACACTGCTGAGGTTGATAGACTTAGGGCAATGGGTGTGCAGCAGGGCAGTGCAAACTCTCTGCATATGAGTATAAGACACCTTGGGCTTTGCCAAAAATTAGCATGAACTATGTCTGTAGTGGGACAAATACAGAGACTACTGACAAAATTGGTTTAGCCTGTTGTTGGGGCTCACATAGTGTCTCACCCTCAGCATGAAAAAGAGCTTAATATATCCTACAGGCCCTTTGCTCATTTACTGAGCATGGCCAAGAGCAGGGACCGGAGCGAGGACAATAAGGGGCCGATTACGATCTCGTTAGAAAGGCCTCCAGACGGGTTCCGGAACGAGCAAATCTGATTTGGAGCCTATGTTTCCGACCGAATCTCCCCCCCCCCCCCGTTCCGAACGACCAAGTATGATGCAAAGATCTCGTCCGGGTCGACCAAATCGTTTCCGAACACGATCCTGTCAGTCCGACTCGTTCGCAGCCGAATCGTGCCACGCAATGGAGCCGGCTTCCTAACGAGCAAGTACGATGCACGATTCGGACAGCCGTATCGACTCGGTCTCGACGAAACAGCTGTGGGAATCGGACTTTGGGGGGCTGTCGCTGGCCCCCCTTCACCTGGGGCCATCCAAATCGGTCCCATGGGGGTACCTATGGGTCCCCCGTTTCCATGCCTGCACAGTGTGGCGGGCACCATGGGGTGCCTGCCACAGGATGTACGCTTTTTCCCACCCACCCCTTTTTGCTATGGGAGCCTGTGTATGCGTTCGGTTCAATGGGAGTCTGAGCAAACCGAGTCCGTCACCATACGGGTGCATCGGAATTAGTCGCTCGGACTCACAGAGCGCAATTCGCTTGGAAAGCCCTCCAGATCGGAGTCGTACGGAGGGCTTTGCTAGCGAGATCCTAATCGGCCCCTAAGTGTGTGCCAGCCATTGCTACTTGAGCCTGTGTCTGCCTCTGATGCTGCCTTGTGTGTATGTGTGTGCTCACAGACTCTGCGCCCTGCCTGTCTGGTTGCTGGTGCTCAGCTTGGCTCAGTAGGTAGAGATCCTCAGTATGGTGTATCTTTCATATAGGAGGGAAGTATAGCAAAGGCCAGGTAAGAGAATGTGGAAAGTTGAGACAAGAAGTGAGGAGTTTTGTGTATGTCTCTGTGTCCTTCTCAATGTATGTCTCTGCACCAACCTAGCATCTAGTGGCCATCCCTGTCATAATGTATTGTACCTATATAAGAAGGGTGCCTTGAACATCTTCTGGTGACCTTCCCTGGTGTAAACTGGCTACCACTGGAATCTGGTTCCCACCTATATTTTAAGGGGCGAGTCCAGCATAAAATAGGCACCTGTATAATCTCGTTGGCACCCCTGGCATCTGGGGTCTCTGCTATCTGTTGTCCCTCTCTGTCATTTGGTAGGCATCACTGGCATTTATTTAGTGCTCATCTATGGGCATGCAAAGCAGTATGTGTCCATATGTGTAAGCGAAAAGGAAATGTTGATGTTTGTGGTTCAAAATAGCATATTTATGAAGCTATACTCAAAACGCGTATTTTCAGAAAAAGAAAAATCCAATGTCTGTGGACAAACTGAGTGCATTTTTCGACGCTATATTGAAAGTTGATACGTGCATAGTCATTGTATCGTGGTCCTGTAATGCCAATGCTAATGCTATTTCATAGGTCCATAACTGTTTATTCGCAATGTATATTGATAATGTTTTATGACATTACGATCACTAGTTCTGTCTGATACCTGAGCCTGTACAGTTGGTGTAACCCAAAAGATGTGTCTGCTGTTTGAACCAGTTAGGTCTCTGGGAGTCGAGTGCTGGTTGTAATGTGTGGTCCGGTAAGGTTTGGCTAACCTGACTAAGATGTCTGCTGCCTAGGACCAAAGATTGTGAGATTAGCTTTTCTTTTTCCATCCTGCACATTCCAAATGGATGGTCATATGCTACAATGTATGAGAATATATTTAGAAGTGGCAGACTGCTGCAATTAAAGGGGAAAGTGAAGGAAGATGCTCTATTCAGTTTGAAAAATTACAGAAGCCCTTGTTGAATTGCACACTCTTCTGATTTGAAGTGTTTGTCAAGCTAAGGCTTTTCAACCAAGTATTTTCTGTCAATTTGTTCGGAATATGCAACGTTCGCTGAGTTTTCTTTAGCAGACAAATCCCCCAAACAGGTGTGGGAGGTAGAGCCTTATTTGCACACCATAAAAGTTTCGAAATATTTCATGGGTGCCTCTTTAAGAGTGTATGTAAAACCAAATGACCCTTTTATTCCATTCATTTGGAAGTTCTTCTGTACACAATTTGGCTAGATCCCTGGGAGGATTGACTTTGTCCACTTTGCTTGCTCTGTGCATGATGGCAAAATAAACTCCAACCAAAATTCATTAGCCACCACTAGTAGTAAGACATAATCTTGAATTGTGTTTGAGGAGTAATTGGCAGTAGTCTAGTTTTTAGGATGAAGAAGACTGGGGCACCTGCTTTCTTTCCTTAGTCGGTCATCTGCAGTGTAATGCACTCCGTAGCAACAGTTTAGAAGACTGCAGTTTTCACTGATGCTTCTGCATTATGAGAAATGGCAAGAGCATATGATTAGAACAGACCTTTTTAATACAGGTTCGCTCCCGCTGAAGGGGACATGCACTTAGTATTAATGTGACATTCATGGAATTTATTTTTAGCACAGACCTCATAATTCAATAAAAGGAAAACAATGATCATGTCACCACAATTAAGCAGTATACAATAAAATATATCATGAACTTGAATGCCAAAATGAATATTTCTAAGAAAAGTTCCCAAAAGCACCATACATATATCCAGACAGCACAACTTTAAAAGAAATTGCATTTCATGCTGTTGTGTTTTCTCTTCTGGACCCACTTTGGTTCTTCCTTGGTTGCACATATTACCTGCTCTAGGCTGCCTTTGTGTTGTACAGCCACACTTAATACATTTGTTTTGTGACAAATTACTTTAGAAGTATGCTGAATGTTAGAACTGGGGGTCTCTAGTTGGCAGAGGTAGGTACCTTTGTCCAAATAGAGACCCCCAGTTCTAACATTGGTGGTCAGCGGTGAGGATTCTGGACTTGCATTTGTGACTCATATACAGTGATTGGTGTACACTACTAGTGAGTGCAGACCAAATGCAACCACTTACATTTTGGTAGATTGTTGTTTCCTGGGATTTCTATTTTTGCCAAAAACTGCCAAGTTTCACCATGAGCAAAACAGCGTCCATCGCATCTGTTGATTTAAGATTTTGAGGAAGAGAAACTAGTTACACTGTGAAACAGCTGAAGCACTTCTGCAGGAAACTTAAAATTGCTATGACCGGTCTCTCCAAGAAGGATGAGTTCCAAAAGGCGATGAGGGCCTGTGTGGAAGCAAGGAGTACCCCTGAGCATGTGGAAGAGCATGAGGAGGGGGCTGAGGATGCAGGAGGGCAGCTAGATGGGCCACTGGGTCCAGTGGGGAGGAGAGCACCTTCCCCAAAAGGCAGCAGTGTTTCTTCCAAGGGCCTGGCCCCAGGAGAGCTGGAGGACAGGGAGAGAAGTAGGGTGCATGAAATGGAGCTGACCAAGCTTAAGATGGGTGTGCAGTTGGAATTGGAAATTAAAAAATTAGCCCTAGAGGAAAAGAGGATGCAAATGGAGCATGAGAGAGGCTTGAGGGAGTTGGAGTTGAAAGCTGAAAGCTTGGAGATTACTCCCTCTGGTGGCAGCACACCGTCCATGCCTGTTGAAGCAAGGGTGTATATACCTAAAGATGTGGTGAAAGAGTTTTATAAAAATGATGACATTGGGCAATGGTTTAAAGCCTATGAGGTAGCTATGACCTCACACCGGGTCCCTGAGAAGGATTGGGGAGCGGGGTTGTGGGGGCGGTTCCTTAGTGAGGGGCGGGATACCTTATTAGACTTGCCCTCTGAAGTCCACAATTCTTATGGTCATATGAAAGAAGCACTGATGTCCAGGTAAGGGTTGACTCCTGAACTGTATAGGCAGAGGTTCAGGAATTGCAAAAAGTTAGAGGGCAGTACCTGGGTAGAATATGGACTTTTTTTTGCAGAGCATTTGATGGTTGGGTGAAGGGTAGCAAACTGAATGATTTTGAAGCGCTCTTTGATTTGATTGCATGGGAGCACTTGTCAGGAAATTGTTTTCCAGAGCTACGCCAGCACCTTATTGATAGTAGGCTGACTAACCCTAGGAAGCTTGCTGAGGAGGCGGACCGCTGGGTGAGCACCCGGGTCCACAAGGGTCACGTGGGAGTCTCCGCCAAGGGTGGGCAGGGTCCCCAGCAGAGGAGTGGGGGGGACAAGGGTAAACAGAGGGAGTTCCAGAAAGGGCCCCAAAGCAATCCCCAAGGGAACCAAGGGAAGGGTTCCCAGCCTCCCCCTGAAAAGAAGCCAGGGGCCCCGACAGATAAGCCTGTTCACGGGGGGCCCAAGACTTGCTTTAAGTGTGGTCAAGTGGGCCACTGCTCCTGGGAAACTAGATGTCCCTTGTATGGAAAATCAGCACCCACTGGTGCACCACCCCGGCTGGTAGCTAGTGTAGCCCTGGGGGAGGAGATGGGTGCCCAAGGTGGGTGGGGTCCCGTAGCAATGTCCTTGGTCTCTTTAGGAGACAGTGAGATGGTCCCCAGGACCCAACTGCCTGATAACACTAAGAAATACAGGCAGTGGGTGACCATCAATGGCCAAAGGGTGGAGGCTCTGAGAGACACCGGAGCCAGTGTGACAGCTGTCAGTTGTCGGCTGGTGTCTGAGGAGCAGGTTATCCCCCATGCATTCTGCCCAGTAGTTGCCGCGGACAACTCCGAGAGCTACTGCAGAGTGGCTCAGGTTCCCTTTGAGTGGGGGGGGGGTCTCGGGTACCTTTCAAGTAGCTGTGAGGCCAGCCATACCTGTAGACTGTCTGTTGGGCAACGATTTGGAGAGTTCACCTTGGGCAGAGGTGGAGAGAAGGTCTCATTTAGAGATGTTGGGTCTGCCTGAGTGGGCATGCGCGACCACTCGGTCTATGGCAGCCAGTAGAGGTGTTCAAGAGGACCTGGAGCCTGAGAGGTGGCCCAGGTGCCTGCCTTGAAGAGAAGAGGCAGGGGGCGCGGGAAGCCGGCCCCCGTAGTTCCCACGGTCCAGGAGGAAGCAGAACCTGAGGGGGATGCTCTGGAACCTACAGGGGAGCAAGTGGCCGAACTGGGGGACCTACCTGAGCTGACCCATTGGCAGCAGGAGGGAGGCCCCTCCATGGAGGAGTTCTGTGAGGAGCAGAACAAGTGCCCTTCTCTTGTGGGTATGCGGCAACAGGCCACAAACTAGGCAGCAGGTGATCAGTCTGGATCACATTGGATCTACTGGGAGAATGGTCTCCTGTATAGCGAGCCTAAGGTTGCTGAGCCTGGGTCAGCCCGTGTGCTGGTGGTACCCCAGAGCTTCAGAGCCTTCCTACTGGGTTTGGCTCATGATGTTCCTTTAGCAGGACATCTGGGGCAGGGCAAGACCTTTGAAAGGCTTGTCTCCCACTTTTATTGGCCCCAGATGCGTAAGAGTTCAGACACTCATTGCAGGACATGTCAGACTTGCCAGGCAAGCGGAAAAAGTGAGAGGAAGCACAAGGCTCCCCTCCAGCCATTCCCTGTGGTCAGCACCCCCTTTTGAACGGGTGGGTATTGACATTGTGGGGCCACTGGACCCCAAGACAGCCATGGGCAACAGGTTCATCCTGGTCTTGGTGGACCATGCCACCCGGAAGCCATCCCTCTTCGGACAGTGATGGCCCCCGTGGTGGGACGTGCACTGATGGGGATTTTCTCCCGTGTACGGTTCCCCAAGGAGGTGGTGAGTGACCGTGGTACAAACTTCATATCCAAGTATATGAAGTCCCTGTGGCAGGAGTGCAGTGTTACCTATAAGTTCACCACTCCTTACCACCCCCAAGGAAATGGGCTGGTTGAGAGATTCAGCCGGACCCTGAAGGGCACGATTATGGGTCTGGAAGAACCCATGAGGCATAAGTGGGATGTCCTCTTGCCATGCCTTCTCTTTGCTTACCGTGAGGTGCCACAGAAGTCCTTAGGGTTCAGTCCCTTTGAACTGCTCTATGGCCACCCGGTAAGAGGACCTCTGAGTTTGGTGAAAGAAGGCTGGGAGAAAGCTCCCAGTAAACCTCCCCAGGATGTATTTAGCTACATGCTGGCCTTTAGAAACCAAACTAGGCGATTCAGACAACTCGCTGAGGCGAATCTGGAAGCCAGCCAGGAGGAGATGAAACGATGGATGGATGAGTTTCAGCCTGGACAGAAAGTGTGGGTCATGGCCCCTGTGGAGCCTTGCACGCTCCAGGATAAGTGGACCGGACCCTTTGAGGTGGTGGAGCGCAAGAGTAACGTCACCTCCCTGGTGGACTTGCGATCTCCCAGGAACCCTTTGCGGGTCCTACATGTCAACCGCCTGAAGCCCCATTTTGAGAGGTCTGAAGTGGGCATGCTCCTAGCAACGGATGATGGAATGGAAGAGGAGACACAACCTCTTCCTGACCTCCTGTCTGCAACAGAGCAAGATGGGTCAGTGGAGGGTGTGAACCTCTCTAACTCCCTGACACCTGAGCAGCAGGAAGACTGTCGCCAACTGTTGGGACAGTTTCCTGACCTGTTTTCCCTGGTTCCTAGTGTCACTGATTGGTGCGTCCATGATGTGGACACTGGGGACAGTCCTCCTGTCAAGCACAAGGCTTACAGAGTGACTGACCGGGTGAGATCTTGCATCAAGGAGGAGGTCTCCAAGATGTTTGCATTGGCGGTGATTGAGTCCTCTCAAAGCCCTTGGGCCAGCCCTTTGGTCTTGGTCCCAAAGGCTGCCGCGCCTGGTGCCACACCCGAACTCCGGTTCTGTGTGGACTACCGAGGACTCAATTCAGTCACCAGGACTGACGCGCACCCCATCCCCAGAGCTGATGAGCTCATTGATCGGTTAGGGGCTGCCCGGTACCTCAGCACGTTTGACTTAACGTCTGGGTACTGGCAGATTGCCTTGACTGATGGGGCCAAAGAGAGGTCAGCATTCTCCACACCAGATGGGCACTACCAATTCCGGGTTATGCCCTTTGGGATGAAGAATGCCCCTGCCACCTTTCAGAGGTTGGTCAACCAGGTGTTGGTTGGACTGGAAGATTTCAGTGCCGCCTACCTGGATGACATCGCAGTGTTCAGCGCCAGTTGGGAAGAACATCTGCGCAACCTCTGGGAAGTGTTGATGGCGCTGCGGAGGGCAGGCCTCACGATCAAGGCGAGTAAGTGCCAGATCGGGCAGGGTTCCATGGTGTACTTGGGACACCAGGTGGGGAGCGGCCAGGTGGCGCCCCTACAGCCCAAGATTGATACCATTCTGGCTTGGGAGCCCCCCAAGACCCAGACAGAGGTGAGAGCCTTTTTAGGACTCACCGGGTATTA
Source organism: Calotriton arnoldi (assembly GCA_963921515.1). Classification (NCBI taxonomy): domain Eukaryota; kingdom Metazoa; phylum Chordata; class Amphibia; order Caudata; family Salamandridae; genus Calotriton; species Calotriton arnoldi. Next base: position 1,210,130 of record CAWUFW010005177.1, read on the forward strand.
CAGGAGATTTGTCAAGGGGTATGGCAGCATCGTTGCACCCTTGACAGAGCTGACTTCCAGGAAGCAGCCCAACAGAGTGATTTGCACTGACACCTGTCAGAGAGCTTTTGACGCCTTGAAGACTGCCATGTGCACGGCCCCCGTGCTTCAGGCGCCCAACTTCTCAAAAGAGTTCGTGGTCCAAACAGACGCTTCAGAGCATGGTGTAGGGGCTGTTCTGGCACAGTTAAATGAGGAGGGCCTAGACCAACCTGTAGCCTTCATCAGTAGGAGGTTATTTCCACGGGAACAGAGGTGGAGTGCTATTGAGCGTGAGGCATCTGCTGTGGTCTGGGCGCTGAAGAAGCTGAGACCATACCTGTTTGGGACTCACTTCCGGGTTCAGACAGACCACAGGCCCCTCAGATGGTTGATGCAGATGAGGGGTGAGAATCCAAAGCTGTTGAGGTTGTCCATTTCCCTACAGGGGATGGAATTCACGGTGGAACACCGCCCTGGTACAGAACACGCCAATGCTGATGGTCTGTCCAGATTCTTCTGCCTTAGTGATGAGAACTCCCTAGAGGTAGGATAGTTCTCCCCATATTTCAGCTGGAGGGGACACATGTTAGACCTGGCATCCTTGGTGTGGGTCTCCCTTCCATTTTTCACTATGCCTCCACTGTTGTTGATATGTTTTTGCTGGTCTAGATGCTTTGGGCACTTTGCCACTGCTATTCAGTGCCAAAGTGCAAGTGCTGCCTAAGGTAAATTGATGTATGGATTAGTGACTCCATGTTTGGCCTATTTGATTCACTGTCAGACCCTAGTACAGTGCACTGGTTGTGCCCAGGGCCTGTGAATCAAATGCTGCTGGTGGGCTTGCAGCACTGGTTGTGCCACCCACAGGAGCAGCTTGTAAAGTGTGTCTCAGGCCTGCCATTGCAGAGCCTGTGTGCAGTCTGGTACTGCCATGTTGACTTGGTAAGTGCACCCACTTACCAGTCCCCAAGCCTTCCCTTTCCTGCATATTAGTCACCCCTAAGGTAGGCCCTAGGGCAGGGTGCATTGTATGTGTAAGGTAGGACATGCCCTGATGTGTGTAGCAGGTCCTGATAGTGAATTACAGCCAATTTTGTTTTTCACTATTGCAAGGCTACCTGTTCCCATAGGCCAGAATGGGCAGCATGATTATAACATTTTATAATCCTAACTGACCCAGGGAACATGGTAGAAAAGCGAATTTAGTATGCATGAACTCAGAATGATAAAATACATCTTTTAGTGAAGTTGGTTTTAACATTCTGTGTTTGAAAATACCACTTTTAGAAAGTAGGTATTTTCTTGCCTAACCATCCAGCCTGCCTCTGCTAGCTTGTGTATTGTGTGTCTGGGTTTGTGAGTGACAGGGGCTGGGGGATTCCAGGAGGCAGGGTGAGTCAGCACTAGGCTGAATAGACCTATCTGCATGAGGAGTGGTGGGAGGAGTAGCACCTGGGCCTGAATAGGGCTGTGCCTGCCTTCCACTATGCTGGCTCCACCTCCTGTGGTGTGTCTGATGACCCTGGCCCACACTGACAAAGGAAGAAGTTGTGCACTGGCAGAATGCACCCAGAACTGGTTTGGGCTAGGTACAGGACCCTCTGCCTTCAGAGGACAAAGGATTTATGGGTAAAAATACTGGGGCCCAGACCCCAAGATTTTAGATCACTTCTGGGAAGCAAGAAGAACCTTTGCTGAGGAGAGGAACCAGAGAACCTGAAGGAGGAGACTATCCCTATGCTGTGTGCTGTTTGAGGGATTGGCCTGCAGTGGTTGCCTGATTGCCAAAGAAAGGAGAAAGTAACTTTGTGCCTACTTTCATCATCTTGCAGAAAATCTCCAAGGGCTTGAAGATTGAGCTTGCCTCCTGTTGAAGTCTCAGGGACACAAGACTTCACCAACCAGCTCCCCTGAATTCCCTTGCTGGGAATTTGAAGTGCCTGCTGTTGTGTTGGGCCTTCTGAGAGACTGCGTGTCGCTGGGAGCTGGAAGCGCGACTCACGAAGAAGCGTGTCGCCGCCGCAGCAGTTGTCGATGCATCGCCGAGAAAGCGTGCCGCCACTGCCGCTGTCACCATCGCATCACCGAAGCGACTCGCATCACCGGAGAAGAGTGTCGCAGTCGCAGCAGACGCCGTCGCATCACCGGAGAAGTGTGTCGCAGGGCCTGTCGCGGCTCAGAAGATTCACTGAGTCGCCGCACGGCCGTCGGGCGTGCACGCATCGCCCCCTTCGTTGTCACATCAAGAGGAAGACGCCACTTTGTTTCATTGCACAGGGTCGTCATCGCATCGAGGCGCAGCTGGTCGCATCGCCACAGAAGCGCAGTAAGAAACCGACGCATCACCTCCCCACGCAGTGAAGAACCGACGCATCACCTCCTCTCCGGTAAGGAACCGACGCATCACCGTCCCCTACGCAGCAGTAGGGAACCGACTCATCATCCTCCCCGGAGCAAGAAACCGACGCATCACCGTTCTTGCGTGTAAGGAACCGACGCATCACCTTCCCTGCAACTCTTTTGTTTGTTTCGCATTACGCATCCAAAGGTACATTGAACGTAGAGTGTCGCATTTATCACCTGCATTTGAACTGAACTATTTTCTACCATTTTGACAGTCATAATTCTATTGTATTGTGGATTTTTGCCGTTCTGGTCTTGTGTTAAGTCTATATAAAGAGTACTTATTTTTATATACAACTTATGTGGTGTCCATCTGTAGTGTTGTCACTGTATTACTGTATGTGTTCAGAAATGCTTTACACACTGCCTCTGAGATAAGCCTGCATGCTCGTGCCAAGCTACCAAGGGGGTGAGCAGGGGTTATTTTAGGAGTGTAGCCCCTTACCCTGACTAGAAGCAAGGGTCCCTATTTGGATAAAGGTACCTACCTCTGCCAACTAGAGACCCCCAGTTCTAACGCTGAACAAATATTATTTTTTATTCAGTGACTCTTCTTGGGATTCAGTCTGAACATTTCATACAAGGTCGAATAACATGGTGCACTGTTTTTCTTGTGCCCGGTCAGAAACATCTCCTAACGTTTTTAGACACAACATGGCAGCACAGCTGCAGTTCTATAACACAATTGTTCTTATCATATAAACCGTTTTTCGCCCCATTGGAGAACATAGCATAGAGGAGAATTCTAGAAGAGAGACCGGTCTTGGAACAGAGGCAGCAGCCTTGCATAAATTGAGTTTATACCTATGAGGTGGGACGCCTAACTACACACACCAGATATGGGGTGAAGTGCTAATCCCAGAGATCACTAATATATCCCTGTACTCACATAGTGAGGGTAGGCCTAGATAGATATATTAGTTGTCATGGACAGGTTGTTCATAATTTACAGCCTGCTAGTAATGTTGATTTACATTGCTCAGCTGTATTTGTTTACTAATTGCAGCACGCTTGCTTCAAAATAGACTACAATAGTTTCAATAATTATATTGTAAACTTCCTTTGTGTCTTTCCTTGTTTGTTATGGACATGCATGAGTGAGAAGGAAAGGTGATGATCTGTTTCCACGGTTCCCTTATGAGAATTAGAGGTTCATGTTGGGGGTTTGCCTAAATCACCTGTTACTCTGGAAAGGTTAGGAGGTCAGGTGAGGCACTGTGAGCTAGTCAGACTTGGACCTACTAGTACTGATGTGGTAGAGAGACTCAGTCCCAACATTCTGACGTCCTGTTCTCCCAAGGCACAGTTCTCCTTCCCAGCAGAATCCTTAAACGGTGCCAAGCAGATGCAAAGTTTCAAAAGTGTTCTCCTGTTTGGCCCACACCCAGATATGTATTGAGGATCTGGAAATGGATAAGACTTGCTTAAGTAAAAGTCAGAAATGAACCAGAGCGGTATGTGTTCCTGATTACTTCCTTGTTTTTTTTTCAGTTTAGAAATGCTCTAGTTAAAAAGAATAACGAACAAAAGGCATTTACATCAAATGAATAGAAACATCTTAAAATCAGTCCAAGCAAATATAATAATGTGGGTTAGTACAAAAGTCTAATAAATAGGAGGAAAATGAACGTAGAAAAACCATGTAAAGTAAACATATTGTGTAATACTAAACTATGAACTTAATAAACTTGAATTGAAATATATAACTGTAATGCTGAAACAGATGCATTTTAATTATTTTATAGGGGTGAAAGAAAAAGTAAGCATAGAAAAGAGAAGGAAAAAAGGAAAGGCAGCGAAAAAGGGGAAGAAGAGAAGGAGAAAAGAAGAAATAATACAATTTTGAATTTATCGAGCGAATAGTTAACGACTATGTGGTACTAAAAATCGATATGAAATAGACATTCTAATCTTTAAGGGGGTTCCTAGTTAATGACCTTAGCAATGGGTCAAGCCGCATGCCTGGATAGGAATGAGGTAAGGGGTGACCATAATAAATCTTTTTTAACCTTTGAAGGAAGAGAAGTAGCATGAGCTCGATCCAGTCTATGGTGATGACATAACAGATTCCACCATGCGATATAGGAGATTTTAGTAGTATCCTTCCAGTTAGTTGTGATTATTTGTAAAGCTAGAGCAATCGTTAAGCCAATAAATTTCCTGACCATGCACTGGGAAATCCAAAGGGGGGATGCACCCCCCAGAAAAATGTGTAGGAAATCAAAAGGGAAGCTTGTAGACAGAATTTCATATTTGTAGCCAAAGCTTTTTGACTAAAGGGCATTCAAAAAACATTTGTAGGAGATCACTATTGTCATGAGCACAATACCAACATTTGGCAGTAGTGGAAAGTTTAAATTTAAATAAACTCATGGGGGTGACATATAATCTGTTATAAAAATAATATGTTTGTGTTGGGCTTGCTGAATGAGACGAGGTATGATTCTTAGCCCATATTGATTTCCAAGTATGAGCTGAAAATTCATGATGGAGATCGGATTCCCACATGAGCTCTGTTTTAGATTTTGTGTCCAACTTAGAGCAACCAATCAATAATTTATATATGCCAGAGGCCCTTATTTGTGAAGAAAAGTCTAACTGGGAAGAAGGAGGCTGTGTGTCTGGAGCAATATCAGATTGTTGAGAAATGTAAAGGAGAAGAAGAGGTTTAAGGCGCTGAAAATGGGAGGCATAATGAGTAGATATACTGTATTTTTCCTGGATGTCAAAGAAGTCTAGCAGAGAACCATTAGAGAGTAAGTGTCCTACGACTATAATTCCCTTATTGATCCATTCTTTCCATACAAGAACTCTATTATTTATTTTAATGTGTTTATTATACCAGATTGGAGTTTGTAAAATATTTTCGGAGCAGGAGTTGGAAGAGATAATTAAAGGTTTGACAATAGCTATAGAGTGAGTAAGTAGTGGAGAAATAAACACTTTTGAGGGTTGAGTGATACAAACCATTTTCTTGAAAGTAAAAGGTGTAAATTATGCATGTTCTAGTTGCCCCCAAACTGTTAAAGAGTCTGCATGAGTTTCCGAAAGGTATGGCCAAATATGTTTCAATGTGAAGACCGAATGATATACTCTAAAGGTAGGAAAATTAACCCCACCAGTATCTTTAGGTTGTTGAAGGCGGGCTAAAGAGATTCGAGGTTTGTGTTTGTTCCACAAAAATTGAATTAAAGAACGATTAATGGTTTTGAAAAAGGTATGCGGAAGAGATACTGGAAGCATAGACAAATAAAAATTAACGATTGGTAGCAACATCATTTTAATTGTAGCTAACCTACCCCACCAAGACAGAAATAAAGGGAACCAACCTTCTATCAGTGAAGTGATTTTTTTTTTTTTTTAAATAAATTTTCTTTATTAACATTTTCTTCAATTCAACATTAAGACAATTAACGTTTGCAGGTAATGGAAGCAAATTCTTAGTGACATTTTCATGGAGAGGCATCGATAATTGCAGCAGTGATATAGGTCAAAGTTTTATACTTCTCAAATCCCCCTTGTCTCCGTTCCCACCCCCCCACCCCCGGCATCCTTCTATTCTATGGTTGGGTGACTGTTTGCGAAATTTCCATCTCCAGGTCATAGTATTGTATCCACGGACTCCATATTTTCTGGAACTTTTTTGGGCACCCCCTGGCCACATAGGTGGTCTTTTCTCCTGTCATGTACATATCCATCCCCCTCTTCCATTCAGCCAATGCGGGTCCCTGTGCCGACCCCACTTACGTGCCAAATCTCTCTTGGCAACCACCAGGCCAAGATTTGTTAGTAATAGCTTTGGCTTCGGGAGGTCCACTTCTGTATGAATGCCCAGTAGCACAAATTTGGGGTCTCTAGGTATCGCATCGCCCAGCACGGCCTCCATCCCAGTCAGTATAGTCTCCCAATAAGCTCGTATTTCCCGACACTCCCATATGGTATGAAAATAGGTCCCTGATTCCTCATTACATCTGAGGCAATTAGGGGTGTCCGCCCTCCCTATTCTATGTAGATGGGATCTGTCATAATAAGCCCTGTGCAGGTATTTGAATTGAATAAGTCTAAGCCTCGACTTGATGACCACTTCCCGTGGATGCATCAGCGCAGTCTCCCAGTCCACATCTTCAAGGGCCCCCAGCTCAGTTTCACATTTAGCCCTAAGTTTCAGAAGCGTATCTGGCTGATTATTTATTATGGTCCTGTACGTCCAGGAAACGGCTTTTTCTGCAATTTCACCCATGAGGCGTCTACCCTCTAACTGGGCGTATTCCGGGAGCTTCTCCATATCTACACGTTGCGCCTCCCACGCGTGGGCCAACCGCAGGTATTTTTAGTGTTGTGTCTGGTGTAGATCGTACTCCTTCTGGAGGACGGTAAAGGTAGCAAGTTCGTTGTGGTCTAGTATGTCTTTGATTTGGGAAATACCCAGCAGATTCCATTTTTTAAACCCAGTCAATTTTGTGAATTCTTGGAGTCTCCCTCCCACCCAGAGAGGGGTTTCTCTAGTGATGATATTGGTCCATTTAATTTGTCTTTCTGCTTTTTTCCAGGCGGCAACCACCACCTGCATAGCTACTAATAATTTCGCAACGCCCTTCCCTCCATAAAGGTAGTGGGTGTGTGGATGTTTTTCAAATTGCGTGCGCTCCAACGTATAAGTAGGGTGGTCTCCAGGCATCTGTTCCCATTCATTAATCACCATCAGGTGGGAGGCCCAATAGTAGGCTCTAATATCTGGTAGCGATATTCCACCATTGTACTGATTACGTTGTAGAGTGGCTAAGGCCACCCTGGGGGGCCTTCCTTCCCAGAGGAATGTACGCAAAGCATCGTCTATCTTTACAAAAACGTCCTCTGGGATTGGGTAGTATGTGTTCTGGAGGATGTAAAGGAATTTGGGCAATACTGTTGTAGGGATTCTGCACATACACAGAGCTATGCACAGGATAATAGGACCTCGGAGTATAGTGGTGAGCCAACCATGCCCCTTAGTACCCACAATCCCAATCCGACTAGCTTTAGCGTCTCATTCGCAGCGCAGCTACCAATGATTAGACAACCCAGAACACGGTCTCTCTCAGGACTCGCGGGAGCAAGAACACTCTTTCATAACTCACTCATACTTGTCCACAACGCACGTAATAAGAGACACAGGATAGTTTAAAATGTTTATTTCAACTATCGTGCTCTAAGATACAGTACACGTGCCAGTACTATCAGCATAATGATAAAATAATAAGCATGGTTACAATTCCATTGAATACAAACGGGGACAGCATTTTATAAAGACAGTGGATATAGGACTAAATAGCCTTACCACCCTCCCCATGCAAATAACTAGTTTATTATAAAAATAGAAGACCTCTGGGCTTTGTCAGGTGGACCCCCATACCTCAATATCTAGATGCAAGGTTTACATCATCAGACAAGCACAGCTCTTCTCCCTGGAAAGGTTTTTCTCCAAGTCTCACAAACAGCGAGATCACAATATTAAAAGCACACGAATTTCTCCAGTGCAGCTGTATTCTGTGATATGTCTAAGTGCGAGGGGCTGACCAGAGCAGCAAGAACAAGGGACGTTGTTTTTCGACCTTGTACATGTTGTGCAGACGAAACCCACAGGGAACAGGAGAAAAGGTGAAAGGCAAAAAGGCAGACCGTTCTAATATAGTCGGGCACAAACAGGGACTGAACAAACAAAGTCACAGAGTAACGTGTGCAAAAAAGGCATCATGGCAGCCAGGCCTAAGCTAACTTAGCAATGCAGACGATGAGGCCACAAACCACACTACAATACTACCATTTTATACAGTGCGGCCCTGCCGAGCAGTGTCAGAGGCAATCTTCTCCACCTCTCAATGTCTATTTTGAATTCTCTAAGGACTCTATGGAGATTACAATTCAGGGCCTCTTGTCGGTCAGTGGATACGTAAATACCCAGATATCGCATCCCATGTTCTTCCACCTGGAGCTGGCTCACACATTCGAGAGGTCCCCATCCCCGATTCGCAGAATAGAGACGGGATTTCTCCCAACTAATTTTATACCCGGCATATCTACCATAACAATCGAAACTGTCCAGTATTCGTGGGAGTGTTATCCCAGGGTTCGTAACATAAAGAAGAATATCATCTGCATATAATGATATTCGTTCATCCATAGTCTCAGTTTTATTACGCCGAAACCCTATCATATCTGGATGTGCTCTAATGACGCATGCAAGGGGTTCCAGTACGAGAGCAAAAAGAAGGGGGGACAGAGGACATCCCTGTCTTGTCCCACGCTCTATTGAAAATTCCCCAGAGATCGCACCATTTACCCGTACCCTGGCCATCGGTTTCTCGTATAGAAGAGTTATCCATTGCCTAAATTTAGGACCAAAACCGAACCTTTCCAATGTAGCCATAAGATAAGGCCAGTGGACAGTGTTGAATGCTTTTTCAGCATCAAGTGATAATAATAGATGTGGGTCTGCCCTATTACTTGCTACCTCAAGCCAATTATGGACTCTCCGCAGGTTTAATCTTGTGGACCTCCTTGGCATAAAGCCAGATTGGTCACGGTGAATGAGACTAGATATGACTGTTGTCAGCCGGCCAGTGAGAATACGCGCCAGTATCTTCGTCTCTATATTTAGAAGCGAGATGGGGCGATATGAGCTGCACTTCTGTGGCGGTCTATCTTTCTTATGTATAACCACTATTGTGGCAGTACGGAGATCTTTCGGTAGGCTACCCACAGTTCGGGCCTTAGGTATAGGTTCAACAGATGGGGGCTCAATAATGCAGCATTTTGTTTGAAGAGTTCTGGTGGTAGTCCGTTGGGACCCGGGGCTTTCCCAGATTTCAGGTAACTGATAGCGGCTCCTACTTCCTCAAGTGTTATCTCTTTTTCCAATGCACGACCGTCCTCTATGCCTAGTCTGGGGACCTCTATCGTCCCCAAATATCTTTCAATCTGTGACGGACCCGCAAGGGGGTGCTTGGCGTAGAAAGCCTCGTAATAGTGAGCAAAGGCATTGGCTATCTCAATGGGGGTCACGTGTCTCTGGCCATCATCGGTATCTATCTGAGTGACCCATCTACTGTCCAATTCTTTCCTGCTGAGCCATGCCAGCAGCCTACCCGCCTTATCTCCCACATCGTAGAGGCGCCAATGCATGGCCTGTATCGCCTGTTTCGCATCGTCCCTTAGCCAAGTATTCCTGGCGAAGAGTCCTCATTCTCCGTAGCAGTACAGGATCTTTGCTTGTGAGGGCCTGCGTTTCTAACTGGAGGAGCCTAGATTCAATCTCCGCAATATCTTTCAGAACCTGACCCTTTTTATGGGCTATTATATTTTTGGCCCTATCTCGTAAGACCGTCTTATAGGCCTCCCAGAGTGTTATAGCCGATTCCACGAAACCCACATTTTGCTTAAAGTAGAGATCTGTATCTACTCTAATTTCTTGAGCTACCTTGTGATCCTTAAGTTCCCAGGCATTGAGCCTCCATTCATTGCCCGAGCGTTTCCTATTTCTCCCCACTGTAAGCCAGAGGGGCGAGTGGTCTGAGAGGCCTCTCGCTAAATTTTCCGCCTTTTGGATCTCCTGCACTTCTCCCGCCGGGGCCAGGATATAGTCTATTCTCAAAGGTTTTATGGGCTCCGGAATAGAAGGAATACGCCCTATTGCCTGGGTGATGCCTTCGCCATAAGTCCGTTAGCGCTAGGGTGTCCGTAAATCTCTTAAGTTGTGTTTCACTAGACCCTGCAGGCGGGGCCGTAGTACGATCGAATCTGGGGTCTATCACATCAATAAAGTCTCCTCCTACAAGGTGGGTACTGGAGTCTGCCTCCAGGAGAATACCTGCCAGTTTATTCAGCGTCTGCTTTTGTAGTCTTGGGGAGCATATATACTTATGAAAGTAATGTCCCTCCTATTCCATACGCCTTTTACTGCCACATAGGTCCCATTTGGGTCCGTCCATGTGCGTTCAATTCTAAAGGGCTGGGCCTTCTTTATTAAAATGGCAACCCCTCTTGCCCCGGAGGAAAAGCCTGCATGCGCCAATGTCGTGTAAGCTCCTCTACCCAGGAACCTACACTGCGTGCCTTTCAAATGTGTTTCCTGCAAGAAGATGATCTCGGGTTTCAACCTTTTAATGTATGCCGAGACTAAGCCCCTCTTTATTTTGTCCCCCAACCCATTTACGTTCCAGGAGAGGACTGAGTATGTCATTGTTATGCCTTGCCATGGTGTAAGTGTAGACGACAAGTGTCCATGCTGCAAACGCCCCTCATTGGTCCCTGCAAGAAACCCAAGAAAATTTTAACTCGAAAACCCCCAAACTCCCCTCCCTTTCCCTCTCTAATCCCCCACCCCACATCCTCACGTGCCCTATGCTCAACCCTGGAATCGCCAATATGACAACCAGCATAGGTGTCCATTGAGGTGTCTGTGGCCCCCTCCCTTCCCCGCCCCCCCTATCCCCAAATAACAACCAAAACTACAAAGGATATGTCTCTAGTCCGGGAAGATGGTTCACAATGTCTCCTCCCTGAACAGACAAGTCTGGAAGGGGTGGCGTCCGTACCGTTTCTGTATCGCCGGTTGGTTCTTCCGTCACGCCCATGATTTATGTTTCTTCGCCACTTTCGTGTTGCTGTAATTGATGGTCTGGTGCCACTGTCTGGCCCATCATCTCCGACCCTTCTGCCTGTTGTATGGCTTTGAGTAAGGGGTGGTCACCATCTGTATCCTCCGGGGAGTCCTGGTCGGATTGGTCAGCATGAGTGCTATCTCCATGAGTTGAGTCTCCAGTGGCAGCCCGTGCCCTCCCTGGTTCCTCCTCCTGGGATGCCATCCTCCGTCGATATGGTGTCCCTGGCTGCATTGACCCCAGGCGTCTTGAGTTCCTTGCAGTGAGATGCCGTCTCGGTTTCACCCTCTGCGGTCTAGGCTCCCACCTCAATTGTTGGGCTCCCAAGTGGGGTGCAGTAGCACCAGCTTCCGGTCCAAGTCTCGGGCATTCCTCAATCCATGCCCAGGCATCCTCCGGTGTTTGAAAGAATTGAGTCGAATCTTGGAAGATCACCTTGAGCTTGGCTGGGAATAGAAGCATATATTGAATGTGTAGGGCCCTGAGTTTGACTTTCACTGAGTCGAAGGATCGCCGCATCTTCTGCACCGCCCTTGAATAGTCAGGGAAGATCATGACTCTGGTGTTGGCCAGCTTAAGTTCACCCATCTTCTGCACTTCCCTTAGAATTGCATCTTGGTCCTGATAGTTTAGGAATCGGGCAATTAATGGATGGGGCGGAGCTCCAGGTGGGGGTCTCACAGCCGGCATCCTATGTGCCCGTTCAATGAGAAAGCAAGTTGAGAACTTCGCTCCCGGGAGGGCATCTCGCAACCATGTCATCAAGAAGGTGACGGGTCCGTGTTCTCCTGTCCTTCAGGTATTCCAATAAAGCGGAGGTTGTTTCTGCGTGCCCTGTTCTCCCCGTCGTCGACCCTCCACATGAGTTCCTTCTCAGTAGCCTGTAGTTCCTTGACGTCGCCCCTGGAGGTACGTGTCACGTCCTCTACCTCAGATATACGGGCCTCCGTTTCAGTGACGCGGTCTGCAATGTTGCGAACATCCTGTCTGAGAAGGGTCACCTCCGTCCTTATCTCCGCCATTTTGCCTTCAATGGCTTCTCTTGAGGCGTGAATCGCCTGAAGGAGAGCTGTTTTATCTGGTGCACTCGCGGCATCTCCCTCTGGTTCCGTGGGTGCAGGGAGCACCTTAGTGTATTTGTCCATTTTCCCCTGGCGGTGCATCTTAGGTTCCTTATCTTTGGCCATTTTCTAGACTGGGAGAAAAGTGTTTCCGCCAGCTGCCCCGCCGGGGAGTAAAAGCGCCAATGAGGAAAGTCACAGACTCTCGTCCCAGGAAATATCGCTGAAAGTTACGCTTGGGAGGCAAGCACGGTGCCCCCTCCTAGTGCAGTGAGCACGTGCAGGACCTACCGGTCGATGACGCCTCCCCGGGCCACACCATCAAAGGACCTCCTCAGCGGGTGAGTCAACGTTCAAAGCGGGCCTCCCTTTCACACCACATACCTGCGTCCACGGGGAGTGCAGTCCTGGAGGTAGCAGTGTCGCTGTCCTCGGAAAAAGGGGGAGTTTGCCGCCAGGCCACTACTGCAGCAGCGTTCAATGGATGTAGACTCTGTACCGCCACGTCGGGTCCCCCAGCAGCAGGGGTCCAGCTTCCTTTGCGGGCACCAATGCACCCGCCCTACGATCATGTAGCACGGCAGGGCCCCACAGCGGTCTGTTAGGCCCGCAGGAAGGAACAGCCAGACAAATGCAAGCGTGTCTGGCTCCGTTGCCCCAGGGGGTGTGTCTGGCCGACGTGAGAAGAATGGCGGAGCAGGCGTAGTGGATTTCCGGCCAACTATCCTTGCCCGGTGCTACCCTTGGGCTTCTATGTCGCTCAGAGAGTAAAGGTGGGGGCCCTTCCCCTGGAGTCACCAACCTTTGTTCACCTCAATCTTCGCCCCATAAATCGCAGCTCTGGCCCCCGCACCTCGGGCCACTGTCACCACGGCGTGAGTGCTCCTGTCCGGCCCTTTCGCTTGGTTCAGCGGTGCTCACCTCTGCAGCATGAGTCCCTCTCCCCTGCCTGTGCCCCCGACTCTGCGACCGGCTGTCCGCTGGCTCTTTGGGTCGCTAGGGGGGAGGGTGGCAGCCACAGCAACTCCAGCAGAGATCTCTGGGCCTCACACAATCCTCTCGCAGCTGCTCACTGCTCCTCTGATCTGGCACCTCAGCGATCCGGCCCGAGGGCATGGCACGCAGCTCCGGCACCCAGAGACCTGTTCGGCGGCGGCCTCCGTCCTAAGCAGGGTCCCCGTGCCGTCTTCCGCACTGCAGCGGACCAGGGGGGGGAAGGAAGGAGGCGGCCTCACCTCGGTCCGCGATGCCCTTCTCCCGTCTCAGCCAAGGGAGGGGCCGCCGCTCCTGGTGCGGGCGCCCAGCGCACGTCCCCCACCTCTCTGGTAATATGCAGCTTCGGATTTTCCCAAAAGGTAGGGACGGCAGTCACCACAGTGCAACGCAGGGACTTCTCATCTCCTCAAAGCGGGCGTCTTCCGTTGCAGTTCGTCCCCGTTAGGGCCGGGCGGCCACCTTGGCGATTAGGCCCCGTCTTCTTAGAAGTTGTGCTGGCCTCGTATTTCCCTTCGTTGCGGCGCTGTGAAGTGTTCCTGCTGCGGGCCTTGGGTTAATATATGTGCGACCAGCGAATTTAGCTCTCAGCAGTGGCTGGAAGACAGGATAAAAGCCAGGATCTATTTCGGGCGGCCGGAGCTCCGGCAAACGCGGCTAGTCAGCCATGGTGTTGGCCACGCCCCCCCAGTGAAGTGATTTTTGTCATAATCTTATTAAGGTTAATAATTTCTTTAATATTGTTGGAGTAGAGGATGCCTAAACATTTTAATACATTTCGAATTCCACTTGAAACCAGAGTCTTTGAACATATCTGGAAGACAATGTTTATTTAGAGGAAGGACCTCTGATTTTATCAATATTAAGTTTGTATCCAGAAACAACGGAATATGTATTTAGTAGTGAGAAAAACTCCAGTAGGGATGTATTGGGGTTGGACATATATAGCAAGATATTGTCAGCGTATGCTGTGTATTTTATATTCAGACTTTTAATTTGGAAACCAGGAAAGGCTGGAGATCTGTGAATTGTTTCTAGGAAGGGTTCTAATGATAAAATGAATAAAAGGGGAGATAAGGGGCAACCCTGCCTGGTACCTCTATGAGGAGGAAAGTAGTGGGATTGTTTGCCATTGACCCAAATAGAGGTATAAGGTTTGGAATACAATAGCTGAATGTATTGGAGAACATGGGGACTAAAACCATGCCATTTCAGTGCACTGAATATAAATTCCCAATTCACTCGATCAAAGGCCTTTTCGGCTTCAAGCTTTATGGCGGCTAAGGGAGAATTAAGTTTAGAGGCTAAGTGAATGATGTTAAGGAAGGTTCTAGAATTATCTGAAATAGATCTTCCCTTCACAAATCCTGACTGATGTATATCAATTAAATCAGGAATAACAGAATTAATACGGAGTGCCAGTAATTTTGCAAAGATCATACAGTCCGTATTAATCAATGAGATAGGCCTATAATTGCTACATTGAGAGAGATCTTTATCCTTCTTAGGGAGTAAGCACAGCATAGCCTGAGAGAAAGCCTTGCGTCCGTCCTGTGGTCAAACAATTATTAATAAGTAGTAACTTAGGAATTAAAAGATGTCTGAAATGTGAGTAAAAGCGTACAGTTAAGACATCAGGCCCGGGAGTTTTATCTTTGGGAAGTTGATTAATGGCAGTTAGAATTTCTTGCTCTAATAGAGGAGTATCCAGAGAAGACAAGTCTACAACATTATCAGGGTTTTAGGGATTGATTGAAAAAAGCATCTAATTGTTCAGTTGAAGGAGATGATTCAGGGGTATATAAGTTTGTATAGTATTCAGAAAAACATTCTAAAATTTTGGAGTCACTAATATGTCTGACCCCGACTGAATCTGTTATAGCAACAATCTTAGATTTGTTTTTTTTATTTTGAGATAATTTGCCAAGGGTTTGCCGGCTTTGTTCCGACCCCCATACATTTTTGCTTTAAAACGAAGTAGACTACCACAGGCGTTGTCCCAGGATTGTTTATAGTATTGCAGCTTGGCCTTAATAAGTTTAGATAACGTGTTGTTACGATTAGAAGAGAAATATTTGTGTTCTAAAACCTTGATCTGACCTAAGGGTTGCACAGAGTCCCTAAAAGCCCCTTCTTTTTAGCTACAAAATCTATTATAAAGCCTCTTGGAGTTGCTTTAAAAGCATCCCAGATAAGGTTCATTTGTGTGTCTGAGGGAAGATTATTCGTGAAAAATTCTTGTAAGAATACTGTAAATTGTTCTTTAAATTGGTGATCCAGTAGAAGGGTATTGTTAAATCTCCATCTGCGAGTGGGTGAGATGGGGTTAGGGTAGTCTAGATCTACAATAACGGGAGCGTGATCTGAGATGGGAATTGAACCAATCTCAGC
Organism: Calotriton arnoldi; assembly: GCA_963921515.1. Lineage (NCBI taxonomy): Eukaryota > Metazoa > Chordata > Amphibia > Caudata > Salamandridae > Calotriton > Calotriton arnoldi. Next base: position 1,225,638 of record CAWUFW010005177.1, read on the forward strand.
GTGGGTTAGGAATTGAAGTGTGTGCTGGGTAAATTATATATAATCTGTTCTACAGGGGGAATAATGAACAGAAGAAAAGAAAGTGAATTCCAAAACATCGGGGTGTGATGCCCTCCAGAGTAAATCTAGTCTGAGATCTACGGTCCAAAAAGTGGTCCATAATTTGATTACAATCTCCGCCAACTATAAGATTTTCTGATGCATGGGAAGTTAACCCTTTCGTTGCGGTCGTCGGCCAATGGCCGTCGCGAGCACTACCTCCGTAGTGCTGCGCACGTCCGTTGGCCGACGCGGCCCCGCCCACTCAGAACGCCCGCACCGCGGCAGAATTGCCGCCGTGGTTACGGTGTTAACATAGAAAAAAAGTCATTCCAAAATGACAGATCTACTCCATTTGGACTATAAACATTGCAAATTGAAAATTGTGTTATTTATCTTCATATCTAACAAAAGCCACCTTCCTACATCATCTTTGAAATCATTCAACAACTGAATGTTTACGACTTATGAAACAGTATAAGGACACAATTTTTGTTATTTACAGCAGGGGCACTAAAAACATTCCCAACCCATTGTTTACTTATAGAATTTATGTCTTGTTCTTTATGGTGAGTTTCTTGTAGAAAAGCAATTTGACAGTTTAATTTTGATAAATGAGATAAAACCCTTTGACATTCCATGACACAATACGTGAATTACTCATGGAGAAAAAACGTAAAGAGTAATTAGAGAACAGATAAAGTCTGGTGGCAAATATTGGAGTACCACAAGAAAAAATTACATAAGAAAAGTGTGCTGCATAGTAGGAGAAAGGAAGAAGAGGAAGATAAAGAGAGGAACCAGAACAAGGGGGATGAGAAGAAGAAAGGAAATAGGGAAGAACCAAGTCTCCCCTGATATAAATAGAAAATCGAGATGACAGAAAGCCGTAGGATTTTAGTCATAAAAATGAAGAACAAAAAGACAGTGTTGAGGGGGGAAACGAGGAGAAGAAAGATACAGACACCGCTCAAAAGATTGAGACACCAAAATTGGATGAATATAGTATCAACAAATAAGACGGGAACAATATAAAATGAGAAGACATAACAATCACAGTGCTAATGGAACGTACCAACCAGGAAGGGGGGACAGCTTAACTGAACAAAGTGCACACAGTGAACTAGAAGACACTATTCAACGGAGACGCCGACATCAAAACAAGAGGGAGCCGGGGAACATGTAAAAGAGAAGAAAAAATTTAATTGGCTACATTTTAAGGATTACTGAGTTCCATGACTTCTCCTTTGTGCATATGTATGAATTTCTTGAGCTCTGAGGGGTCTGCAAAAGTGAGAGTCCTGTCCTTGTACGTGACCTTAAAGAAGCAAAGATGTATAAGGCCATATCTAGCATTCATGGATCGCATCATGGGTCTGAGATCTAAAAATTCCTTCTGACGGTGAGCTGTAGCTCTAGAGATATCCTGACTGAAAATAAATCTTTTGGCCAGACCACAGCATTTGTTTACATTGTTTAGCCGCTGCGAGTATCGTCATTAAATCTGTGTCTTGTAGAAAATAAACAATGATCCCTTGTGGTTTATGTGGGGTTGAAGCGCCAAGGGGACCGTTCCTGTGTGTCCTTTGGATATTGAGATCTGTAAGAGTCAGTAGATGAACTATTTTCGGTATATGGATCTTCAAAAAGTTGATCATGTCGGGGCCTTCGGAACCTTCCGGTATGCCATATATGCGTAGATTATTTTGCCTGTTTCGGTTCTCCAGATCCTCTTATTTTCTTAAGTTGAATCACTTCTTTGAACAGATTATCAACCTTGGAAGCCACATCTTGAGCGCAGCTAACCCTCTGTTCGACCTCTGTTAGTCTAGAATCCAGATGAGACCATTTCTCCTCAATCCTCTGAAGAGCTGCATTGGTATCTACCATGAAAGGTTTTATGTTTTTAAGCTCATCCATGATGTCTTCCAGGGTCAAGGGAAAAGGTGGTTTAGTGGAAGAAGAGGGATCCTTTTTAGCCCTTTTATTAGCATGGCCTCCAGGTTCATTGCAACTGTTTGCAGTAGGGTTGCTAGAAGACTGGGATTTAGTTGACTGCGATACCTCCATATTTTATTGAGCATAAGGAGAACAAGCAAAATGGCTTGTGTGTTCTTTCAATATTTTCAAAAACAAATTGGAGACTGAGTATCTTAAATGAAGAGGACCAGTAAAACATACCAGTTGAGTATCAAACAAAAAGAGTCTCTTTCAAGGATAACAAATAAAAAATGCCAGTGCTTCTGTCAGGTTCACGCCGTATGCACTCATAACAGCCATGCTGCCCGGATAGCTTGCTCACAAAATATTGAGAATGTGGAAAAGTATATGTATAAACAGGAAAAAAAATGAGTTTCTTCCTTTTGGAAAGAAACCCTGTGTTCCTCCAGCTGACGTAGCCATTTATAAAACAAAAAAAAAAAATGGGCGCGCAAACGCCTGAGAAGTAAAACGAGCTCGGAAGCTCATAAAATGGCCGCCATTAACGGAGCGCACCGGGAGCGGCAAGGGAAAAGTTACTAAAAAAGGTAATTGGACCACTTCAAGGTCTACAAACCTACCCCGCCGCTCCCGGGAGTTTCCGACGCCTTCCGATGGGTTAACGAGCCTCCACTGTGCCGAATAATCATCCCTCTGAAGGAGAAAGTTGTTTGGCGTTACGGAGGGAAACTAATGAGCGGCCATCTTACGTCGCTGCCGCCGCGTGCCTCTCGCTGCCGCCACATGCCTCTAATTACTTCCTTATTAAAAAGAGAATGAAAACATCTGTGTGAGAAATCACAAAAAGGACATAGAGAGAAATTAATAATTGTTTTGTGTCGTCACATCTGCAAGAGGGTATCAGAATTACTCTGCCACCTGAAGTGTGTTCTTGCAAAACTCAAGCTTTTCAGCCTTAGAAACACCCAGAGCCTTATTCATAAAGGTAACTTTACGTGTGAGTAAATCTTCATGTCTAACTTTACTCTTATGCTTTGGCTGTTCACTATTTTTTAGGGTAAATTTACTACAAAGTGGGGACCTGCATGTCTCCACTCCCTGAAAATGGGAGTGGAGCCAAATTTATGAATGTAAAGGTACTAGTAGTAACAATTCACACATGGACACTAGGTTAGAGATTTCCGATTGGTAAAGTATAGGGAACTCTTAAAAAGTTTATTAAACTTTAAAAAGAATAGTAAACATATTTTATGTTCAATATTAATGTAAATGTATATTTGTTTTAATTGTAGAACAAAATACAAACAATGCTACAGGGCTAGTAATTTAATTACTTAACAGTAAATCCCACATCAATTAAAATTATTTTTTAAAGATTAGTTAAAACTACATCCCACCTACTGTAAAATGTTTCCATTTATTATATATTAAATATTGCTAAAAGTTGTGTAAAACTAATTTAATTTAAATATTTTATAAAAACCTAGTTACATTTATTTTTTAATTTAAAAAGGTTACCGAAGTATTTTACAATAAAATGATTATTTTGTATATGTGTGTATATGTGTGTGTATGTATATATATATATATATATATATATATATGTGCCTCGTTTTTCTCAACTCCTCTCCATGGGAACATGAAACGAGAGTAGACCCAAATTCTGTGCAAATTTTGTTTATTTACACCAAAGTTTCTCCGCCATGACGCGTTTCGGCAGATCCCTGCCTTGATCACACATATATATATGACGTTGGAGTTGCCGTCCAGTGATTGGTTACAGTCCCACCAATAAGAGATACTTTGAAATATTTAAATATTGCGAAGCTGTGCTCATTTTGTATTGAATTCTATGCACTGAAGAAGGCCGATGCCGAAATGCATTTGCATTAAAGAAATCAAATGAATTACCCCGTGAGTGCTTCGAGTTAGTAGTTGTTGTGGAACAAAGGCGATAGCACCCCCCCGTCATTAAAAGCACCCGCCGTGTGTTCGACTCCCAGGGTGGATCGTGTTAGCTGTTTATGTTGGTGAGTCTGAACCGCTGCTGTCAGGAGCCCGGCAACCAAAAGGATGTGGACTATACAAGTCTAAGGTGCCCTGCCATGAGAGGGACACCTACGGGATGACCGTGAGTGACATCAAGCAGCAGGCGAGGGAGATGGGCACAGCAGAATAATGTTAGGAGGTGACTAACGGCGGCATAGTAAAAGTGATTACAGTGAAGGGCAAAAACTATCATTTACCTGCATTGGCAAAAATGAAGAATTATGATTTATTACGGGACATTGATGCCTTCACGTTTCTTTCAGATATCCCTGACGTTGGAGATGCCGTCCAGTGATTGGTTACAGTCCCACCAATAAGAGATACTTTGAAATATTTAAATATTGCGAAGCTGTGCTCATTTTGTATTGAATTCTATGCACTGAAGAAGGCTGATGCCGAAATGCATTTGCATTAAAGAAATCAAATGAATTACCCCGTGAGTGCTTCGAGTTAGTAGTTGTTGTGGAACAAAGGCAGTAGCACCCCCCGTCATTAAAAGCACCCGCCGTGTGTTTGACTCCCAGGGTAGATCGTGTTAGATAGATAGATATATATTCATTACATTGATGTATTACATCACCTCTGGATAACGTGCCTCAAATCTGAGAAGATTCCCCGGAGGAAATTCCACATTTGAACCTGAAATCACTACGAAGTATCTCAGACCGACTAAAATCTGGTTCTCCTACAGACTCAGTTCCCCCTACCATCCTGAATCAGTTTCCCCAGTGATACTGGAACTGATTAATGCCTCGATCTTGACGGGAGTGGTCCCCGCCCCTTGGAAATGTGCCATGGTAAAGGCGCTGCTAAAAAAAACTAATCTTGACCCTGATCTTCTGGGGAACTATCGTCCCATCTCACTGCTGCCAGGGATCAGTAAGATTGCTGAGAAGCATGTTAACTCAGCTCTCTCTATATATTCCTGGAGTCTCATGGTTACCTTCATCCTTCACAGCCTGGATTTCGACCCCAACAAGGTACTGAAACTGCCCTCCTAGCAGTGGTGGAAGAGTCTAGGAAAATCCTAGATGGCGGAGGCTGTGCTGCTATTATCCTTTTGGATCTCAGTGCAGCGTTTGACACTGTTAACCGCCACACTCTGGTCCAGAGACTCAGGGATGTGGGAGTGACCGGGGGGGGCATTAAAATGGCTGCAATCCTTTCTGGAAGGTAGGTCTTTCCAGGTCTTTGAAGAAGACGCTATTTCAGAACATATGCCCCTCAGTTGTGGTGTCCCTCATGGGTCCTCCCTGAGCCCCACTTTAATTAATGTTTATATGAGCCCTTTAGCGGAAATAGTGAGGCCTTTTGGAGTTCAGATTGTTACCTACGCCGATGATACACAGCTTGTTGTTGCTCTCAACCACTTCGATAACGTTTCACCTGGTTTAGGCTTGTGTTTGGAGAAGGTAGCAAACTGGATGGAACGCTCATGTCTGAAACTGAATGGGGTCAAAACGGAGCTGATGCTCCTAGGTAACTCTCCTACTTTCAATGTGGGAACGCTGTGGCCAGTCTGCCTTGGTCCAGCTCCCATCCCTAAGGACCAGATTAAAAGTCTGGGCATTTGGCTTGACCGCAACTTGTACTTTAAGGAGCAGGCATGGAAGGTGGCAGCTAGTTGCTATGGAATCCTTAGGATGTTGCGAAAAATTCTCCCTCTGCTTCCATTCTCTGCCAGAAGACTTATGGTCCAGGCATTGATCCTGTCTCGCCTTGACTAAGCGAATGCTCTCTATTTAGGAGCACCATGTGATACCATTACTAAACTACAGATTGTACAAAACTGTGCAGCGCGTATGCTCCTGCGGATTCCCAATCACCAATCTGTGAAGCCAGCTCTTGCCACCCTCCACTGGCTTCCCATACAGGAGAGAATCAAGTTTAAGGCTCTCTGTATTGTACACAACACATTAGGAGGGAAGGGACCGTCTATTATTCGGTCCATCATTTTGCCTTATTGCTCGAACAGGGACCTGCGTTCGGACAATCGTCGTCTTGCCGCAGTTCCTAAAATAAGAAAGGCAAGAAGTGGAGGCCGGCTATTTTCCTATAATGCCTCCAGGTTATGGAACACCCTCCCCCTCCATATCCATCTTGAAACGAACCATCTGACCTTTCGGAAATCGCTTAAAACTTTGCTCTTTCCCTAATGCTGCTTTGTAGTTCTTTCTGGATGTGCTGCTACTAGAGCTGGGATGCCCTCAGGTAGCTTTGCGCTTAAGAAATGCTATATTCATTCATTCATTCGCATTTTTGAAAAGTCAAAATAATTTATTTTAACATTATTTCCTACAGGGTGTTATTTTATGTCCCTCCTTCCATTCTTTTCTATGGAAGGTTGTTGCTGTACTAGTAGTTGGTTATGTGTGGTGCTGAACTTACTCCAAGTTTGACCTGGAGTATATTTACCACTGTTTAGTGATCTTTTGGGTTCTTATAACTCTAGAAGTATAGTTTGTGAATAGCAGTGAGCTTGCTCTTTTGTGGGTAGGAGTTTGTATTTTCATGTTTCTCCCTAAACGCCTCCGCATCGCATTGCTCCCTAAAGCCATCCTTACTCCTCCCTAAACCTCATTTTTTTGTAGATACTTTCTATTTTCCCACCACTCCACCTGATCACTCCCATATGTACTACTAAATAGCAAACTCACATGTAGAGATCTCCCCAGAAAAAATATAGTTGAGGTGGAGGTGGAAATTTACACCCGTAAGTTTGTGAATAGCAGTTTGTACTAAGTAGTACTACTAAAGTACTACTTTTTGTACTACAAAATGCAGTTTGTGAATTGGGGCCCTATTTTTCTCAGTGGTGGGACAGCTTTACTTCATAACTTAACTATAATTTGTTTTCTCCTTGTGTTTCCAAGACTCTAATATAAGGTACTATTGATTCGGATGTATCATGCATATGGTTTAAATCCAGAAACCTTACCTGGGGTGAAACATATGAAAACCTATGAAGTCTGCCATAAAGCCTGGATACTAACTATTGGAAATCATTACTTGAGGACTAAGTTACAAACCCATCCATATCAGTAGTTGTTCCAAGCAGCAAATAATAGCATTTAATGTAAGTTCACGTTTTAGGTATATTCCTAGTCCATTTAAAGATGCCTCCTGAGAAAATTATTTCAGCAAGTGACTGAAGCCCTTCAAAAGAGGCAAGCACACTTATCCATGTCTGTGACTACATTAGAATTATGGGTGTGCAGAGGAGAATTTTGTACACGAACTTCCCATAATTCTTGCAAATACAATGGTTAATACCTGTAGTTCACAAAGTTTTCTGCGTGTAGATTTCAACTTTTAAAGGACAAATTATGTGCCCGATTTAAGTTGCAAGGAAAGTGGTTCGCAAGTTAAATTGCGAGGAAAAAAATGTAATCATTTTCAGGGCCAGCTAGAACTTGCGGGGCACCCATCAGGAAATATTGCCACGTTTGTGGGGTTGAACTACACAAGTACATCGATGTTGGAAAATAGGGAAGCTGAGAGAACCACAGGTAGTACACGCTCCAAATAAAACTAGAGATCCCATACCTTTTTATAACTTGAAGGCCCAACACTTGCTGTTTCATTATCGAACTCTGCAGTAGTGAAACCAAAACAGCAACTAAAAAACACCTTTCTAGAATAGTGCCACTGTCATAACCTTGCATTTAGTACTTTTAATAATCAGATTTTTCTTTTCACAACTGGGACCTTAGCCCTTTTGTGGCTCCTATTATCTTTTCTCTGAACTCTGCTTGCATGGGGATGCAATCCTTTTAGCTTTTCAGCATGCCTGTGTAAGATTAGATTTTATTTTACCAAACCAGTTCGCTTTTGTTAATCAATAAAAATGGTATATCATTGGCAGGTAAGCTTTTGAAAATAAATACAGATAAGGAAATCTTTTACAATAAATACTCTTAGAAAGTAGACAGTGTGGTAAGTTGAAAAGGCAAAAGGAAACTATGTTTTGTACATTGTTTCCTGAGCTGATGGAAGGCCAGCTCGGGGAAACCATGTACAACGAATAGTTTCCTTTTACCTTTTGATGGAAGGCTAGGTTCATCTTAACTCTCCTGGAAGAGTGTTCATGATTTGTGACATAGAACAAGAAATATTTGACTCCCGGCATTAGAAAAGTCCACAGCAAGTTTAACAGACCATTCCTTCAGAACAGTAAAGGCAGCGTTAGTGTTTTGTACACTGGCAATCAATTAATCAATTACTTCCAAAATTCTTTATTTCGGCCTTTATGGCCATAAAAGCACAGAGAAGAAAATACAGCACAGTTTATACATATAAATCTTACAGAGATAAAGTGCGCGTCCAATGCAGTATTTAAAAAAAGATTTCTGAATATGGGTATAAAAAAGGTACTACTTAGGAATACACATTTTATAACATTTAAAAAGGGAGTTAAAAATTATTAATAAGTTTTATTTACAATAAAAAGCTAAAATTATCCAATAGACCCAGTGTTCAATATGGATAAACGTACACACCACATAGAGAATAAATATCGGGAGACTGAATACACTATGGGCAGACTCGTGTCGTATTTTAGGAGCCTATAGGCCTCCACACAATGCTTTGTCCCAAGGTTCCGGCATACCTATTGTAGCCATCGGTATCTGACCTTCTTGTATGCCGGGCAGACAAATAGTACATGTTGATCCGTCTCTGGATTATCTGCACAAACCGGACAGCCGTGAGTCAGATTGTTTCCCCATTTATTTGTAAAGGCACGCAATGGTAATACACCGTGCCTAAATTGTAAATACAGTTTTTTTGCAAGGGGAGGCTGTATGACATCAAGAACAGGTTCTAACTTATATTGATCTTTGGTCTCTAAAAAAAATAGGGTCAGTGTGCCAGTGTCAGGATTGGCCTTTATCTGATTAAGTTTAAATTCTCTAAAAATCTTTGACAAGGCCTTCTTGGGAGTTACCATGCAAGTTGCTTCAGCATTAACCCATAGGTCACCCATCCTCATAGCAGTCAAGGTGTTTTTAATATAGGACAGCCATGGGATTTTGCCAACTCTCTGCAAATTTAGGACCTCCTTTAGCTCCTCTCTGAAGAACTCGAGTTCTGGAGTACTCCAGATACGTCTCCAATAGAGAAGGGGCCTAAGGGCAGCTTCCTCTGCAATTGGGCTGACCCCAAGGTCCATACGGAGGGGCGTCAGCGGTGTACTTTTGGGGAGACCTAGTAACTGCCTAATAAAAGAGTTCTCATTCTTTGAGAGGGGATCGGAAGGTCGATGACCCCAGATGTATGCCCCATACAGGGCCGCTCCCCTACCCTGGGCCTTGAAAATTTCCATTGCTGTACCAACCATTTTGTGAGTGCACTTCCTAGACATCTTTGCTATCCCCCCGGATGTCTGAGCCAGCTTTAAGCTAGCCTTCTTAATTTGTGCGTTCCACTCCATTTTATCAGTGAGTGTTAGGCCTAAGTAATCGAAAACAGTCACTTTCTCTAATGGTTTCCCATCTAAAAGAGGGTTTGGTCGCGTGGTGTTACCTACATTAAAAGCCATAAATTTTGTTTTTAATGAGTTTATCTCCAAACCCCTATTTTTACAAAATAGATGGAAAATATCCAAGGCCCTCTGTATTCCCATTGGGGACTTGGATAATAAGAGGGTATCATCGGCGAACATCAGGGCCGGAACCCTGTTGTTCGCCAGCCTAGGGGCGTCTATATCCCTCCCAGCATTCAGAGCCTCCTCCAGACCATTGATAAATAAGCAAAAGCGGGTCGGGCCAGGACGCATTCTTGTCTTACCCCTCTATCTATTGGAATGGGATCAGTAAGCTCACCGTTTTTCCCGTACCTAACTTGTGCGTAGTTGTTTTCGTGGACCCGCTGGCAACAGAGGTAAGGGGGGGGCCCCCAAATCTAATAAGATGGACCACAATTTGTCCCTAGGGACCAGGTCAAAGGCCGATTTTTAGGTCCACAAAGATCAGATAGAGGTTGCCTCCCTCCAAGAGCACTGTCTTCCAGTACAGAAGTTGCAGCCTGAGTATCTGATCTATTGTAGACATCTAGGCTCTAAACCCTACATGGTAGGGGCTGAGTATAGAATGCTCCTCCATCCAGCTTTCCATTCGATCCAATAGCACTCGTGCATATATTTTTTGGGTGACATCTATGAGGCTTATTGGACGATAGCGGGGAGGAGTGGTGAGCCCTTTTTATAAATTGGAATAATCTCTGCCCCCAACCATGACGGGGGAATCGGCATTCCATGTAGGATGGCATTAAACCGGGTCCATAGGTAAGGGGCCCAAATATTAGGTTTGTTGCGAAAAATATCACCCGGGATCTTATCTAGACCCGGCGCTTTTGAGGGGGATACCCTTCTCAATGCACCCATTATCTCTTTCAGGTAAATTTCAATGACAGCGGAATTGTGGGACTGCAGGTGAATGCACTCATTAGTAGCTTGCCCTGCTTCTTCCTCTTCCCTTGTATAGAGGGCCTCAAAATTAATCTTCCAGATTTCTGCCCCCAAATTTGGTTCTATTGCCAACTTGCCCTCTGTGGAGCCAGTATTTACTAAATTCCAAAAGGACCGCATGTCCCTAGAGCATAAGGCAGATCTCAAGCTTTCCCATTTGTCTACCTCCCTCTGTTTTTTTGCCATGTTAATTATATTTTTATGCGCCATCCGCTTGTCTTTTATCATGGGGCGATCTTTGATTTTGATAGCTGAGACTAGTGCTTTCTTAGCCCTCCGGCAATCACCATTATACCAAGGGTGGCCCGTAGGATCTTTTTTTCTTGGTTTTTACTAAAGGGGAAAAAAAGTTTGCCAAATCACACACTAAGCCTTGATGGTTTTCTCCAATTTATGTTCGGGCAATATCGGAGGCAACAATATAACTAAATTGATCAGCGGCCTCAAGGTAAGGAATGACAGTTTGGTAAAGGGATGATACCTTTTCCTGGGAATTGCAGAGAACCCCCCCATTTAACTCTCCTCCTGCAATTAGATAAGAGTGGCCTAGGTCCAATTGGATATTGATTTGCATGGGTTTCCATAGGACAAAACGATACCATCTCTAAAATCAAGGCATTGTGATCGCTATCGTGGCGGGGAATGACCTTAAAATCAATCACCCGGTGCCAGGATTTAGTGTCCAACAGGATATAATCCAAAATGGAGGAGCAGCCCGGTCTATTGTAAGTATGGTTTGCAGGGGAATCAGATTTAGTGCGTCCATTACAAGCCCTAATAGAATGGGTCAGTGTGAGGGTGTTCATTTGGAGTACCAATGGTGTCCAAGCCCGAGTGGCTGGTACATTCGGTTCTGGTATAGCCCAATGCTGGTCTTCCTCATTGGCGTCGCCCCCAATTAAGTCTTTCAGGGGTTCATACTGGCAGTTGAAATCGCCAGCGAGAACCACCGGGGTATTATCTGGAATAGTATGCAGAAAACTTGACAATTGTTCAAGAGTTGTCGACTCCTGGCCATAGCTAACTGGGCGGGAGTAGACATTGATTGTAGCCACTCTGATCTTAGTAGAAAAGGTCAGAATGACACAAAGTATATCCCGTGAAGATGTCTCAACCTGTTTTACAGTGCAGCCCAGATGCACGGCAATCCATGTACAAAGTCCTCCCGCAGGTCTACCCATTCCCCCACTGGTGGCTGCTAGGCAAAAGGTCGCATAGCCTAGTCTATGGGTGTCCTCCCTAGCCCAGGTTTCTTGGAGCATGCAGACATCATTTGCATGGATGAGGGCTCCCCATTCTGGATTTTCTAGCTTAGAGGTAAGGCCTGCAATATTCCACGATAAAACATGAAGTTTAGATAGATTTCTTGGTGGCTGGTTTAAGTTATCAGTAGCTACTACAGCCGGCTTGAGGCCATTCCCGTTCCCATCAGACTTAGTGGGTAGAGTTGCTATAGTTGACTGCCACTGGGCTATAGATGTTTGCACAGAATTCAATGATGTATCTGGTGTGGTATGGGTATGAAAAGGCCCCTCCATCCCCTCATTTTGAACACTTTCCTCCCCGACAACCCTCCTTAATCCCTGTATTAGTTTCTGTCTAGGACTAACAGAAGTCTTATACAGTTTCCTCCCATTCAGATGGCTTCCCCAATAATCCCTCTGCAAACTTGGCTCTGATTTTATTAGCTGAGATGGTTTTAGTCAATCAACCTGTTCTAGGGGTGCAAATCTATTTACAAGTGGAAGATTAAAAAACGACGGATTCAATTGGTCTTGGCCCACACTGAAATTTTGCTCGTACCGGTATCTGGGTCCTGCCCCACGGACTGTCCATGGGCTGCTTTCTGGGATAAATCTCGGGGGATAAAAATACCCCAATGGAAGGGGTCTTATACCCCCTTCATGCCTTTGATGGATTCGCATTAGGTGGGTCCTTACAACCTGGGGATTTCTAACATTGATTACAATAATATCACCAGGTATGTCTTTTATTTTTTGGCCCACCCATCCTACCCTGCGCGTGAATAAAATCTCGTTTGCATCTCTATAGGAAAATTGAAGTTGATTTGACAACCAGGAAATACATTTGTTTTTTAGGTCATAATGCGATTCCCTTTGTCCTTTTTTAAGTTCTGGGACTTTAGCTAAGATCAGGACATATGGCATGGAATCTGGGGGGAGATTAATGCATGGTAAGACTGGGCTACCCTCTAGTGCTTCTGTTCTTGGGTCCTGCCCCCCAGTTGCTCTATGCTCTGCGCCCGGTTTCTGTGTATTAGAGTCAACTTGGGCTATTTGTACAATAGGTCTTTGTTTCCTACCATCCTCCCTACCCTTTCTAGGCTCTTGGCTTTGTAGGCTAGTAGCCTCACTTAGCTTGCTCGATACATTCGTGTGGGCGGCCCCATCCTCCCTATTATTCTGTATTTGCGGGGGCAGGCTCAGGATAGGTTCCGAGGCATGTTATTTTTCCTGGTGGGCAGGGCAGGCAAGAGACATACATTGGTAGTGTGGGACATCCACCCTAGAGTCTACTTTTTCCATATAAGCATCTAATGAGGATGTCAGTTTGTCAACCCGAGAAGTCAGAGTAGTCAACTCCTCCTTAACTATGTTTCTAATTTCCGAGTGTAGATCCCTTACCAGATTAGACACCCACAGTGGTTTTTCTAAGCCTTCGTTCAGATCCCCGCCCGACACTTCCCTCTCCGAACCCCCATTTTTAGTGCCCCTCTTCTGAGCCCTCCCAGCTTTTGTAGCAGTTTTAATATTCCCTCTCTTCCGTGGACCTAGAGGGGGATCCTCGATATGCAAGTTCAAAGGCGGTGCTTCATGAACCAGGGCCCGGGTCCTAGAATGGGCCCTTAAGGAGACGGGTTCCGCAGATTGTTGGACCGGTAATAGTTCAGGGCTAGACAGGGGAGGGACTAGGTCCGGTGTTATTGATAACCGTCTTTCAGTTTGTTCAATTTCATTGGTGACTAACCCTATGGCCCTCTGCAGCATCTTGTCTATCGATGTTGGCTGATGGCTTGTTGGGGATTGCACAGTTGATGCTGATTTTTTTTTTTTTTCCCTATACAGGTACGTCTCCCCATTTTAACTGTCTAACAAGGATGTATTCTTTCTTATCAATATCCTTTATAGCAGATAGCAGTACAATACGAGGGGTGGGTAGAATCCGACCAAGGACTACTGTGTAGAACACAGGGCTCCCAAGCAGGGGAGGATACGCCCGAGTTAAGGAGGCGGGTAGTCCGTTGCAATCAGTCAGCTGGCCAATTTAAACTAAAAAGGCACCCACCTTATAAACCTGCTTCCTGCATATCTCCGTAGTTTGAAAACAGTTTTCCAACGGCGAGCCAAAGGGAATGGCCCTGCCCTGCCACCTCCTGTCGCGGACGAGTGCGGACGGGACTGCCTTTGGCCCGGGCTTTGCCCGGGCGCGTCCCGCGCTGTGGGACGTCAGGGGCGCTTTTGAGTGTGTTCGCGGCTCCTCCCCCTCCTGGGATACTTGGAGAGTTGTGGGCGATGTAGTCCCCACCAGCAGCACCGGCAAACAAAGAGACCCGCGCCGCGGGACGTCAGGGGCGCTTTTGAGCGTGTTCGCGGCTCCTCCCCCTCCTGGGATACTTGGAGAGTTGTGGGCGATGTAGTCCCCACCAGCAGCACCGGCAAACAGAGACCAGTTGACCAAAGTATAGGAGCAATGCACTTGTAATGAGATTGCATGGCTTCGAAATTCATTGTTTTTGGGAGGATGAAAATAAAAAACTATTTGAGTTGTGATATATTTAATATTAAGCACTTAATACCCAGAATCCAAAAACCAGGACTGCAATTACCTCTGGAGTTCCTCAGTAAATGAATCGGGAATCCCTGTTACTCCGACATTCGTCACACTGTGACCACAGCCTTTAAAATTTCCAATAAATTACGGGATTGCTCCTTATTCACTACTCTGCTTTACCCTGATCCTCCATCACCTGGCAGGCCATGTTTATCCTCACCCCCCACACCTTCTGACACGTCTCTACTTTCTCATTTCCCTTACATGCCTTTCTCTCACACCACCACAGAACCTCCAAATTTTCTAATTTCTCTTTTATTTTCCTCTTTGTCGTCTGGAATAAATATTTAGAAGGAAGAATAGAAGCATGTAAAAGGCAGTAGCCATTCTTGTTCCCTAAAATGTGTCAGTCCTTAAGAGAAACTAATGAAATCATGCAGACATTGTTCAAGTGACTGTGAATCTGTAGAGGAAGCATTGAGGATAATTAGAATGTTAGAAGAGAAGGCTATCTAGTAACTGTGTTAAAAGATGTGTTTGAAGGAACTAAGGTCGGAAATGATAGCAACTATAACTCTAGAACAGAGGTCTTCAAATGTTTTTGCTTTGAGACCCCCTCCCCCCACCCAAGAGGATTTGGGGAGTGGGAGGAGGAGGGTTGATCACAAGGGGCGGCGATCATGAGATAATTTTAGGGGTGCTTTCCTGTAGCTCGTAATCCACACTAAATGTGGGATTTATAAAAAAAGAACCGCATCAAACAAGAACAAAATTCACCAAACACACAGCTGCCCATAATGCGACTGCAGCACCAATGATACCTACAGCTCTGCAAATCAGGCAGTCTGCTCTGCCCACTCAACAGGGTCATTACTTCTAGGCCAGATGCCCAAAGCAGGCTTTCTGCTGCTTTGTGTAAAAGAAACAACTACAACAAAAAAGCACATTTAGCCCTACCCCCTCGCCCCCTTGTTGCTTGGGCCCTTTCCTGTTCGCAACAATGGTGACCTAATGCTAGCAAGGAAAATGTACCCTATGTTCTTTTTCATAGTAAGACTACCATAACTGGAGTCTAGTGCCCACTCACAGAGGGTGGGGGGGCCCTGTGCTGTGAAACAGATAGTAGAGAACTAAAAAACAAACAGGCCTTCTCACCAAGGTACCCGCTACCTGCAAGAAATGTAAATGTTTGCAGTGACTAATCGCCAAATATAAAGACTGATTGGAGCCAGTGTAGCTTTTAATTAATGGAGTCACTCGGCTTCATGGTGACAAATATTTATTCTTTTTGAGACGTAATATGTGTCCATTAAAAGGAGTGCACCCTTTTAATGGACACATATACAAATGCTTACACTAGATATAGTCTGAATGCTTATCGCTAAAATGTATAGTTTTAAAGCACTTGTTTCTTCTTAAGCAATATTTTGCCGTGTGTAACAATTTTAAAATAATGACATTCCCAGTGCTTTCTGTCACAGACTGAGACCTCGTAGCACTATAACAAGTCACTATCCCTCACTGCACCAATCGGGATTTAATTCTGTGACTCTCTGGTCACACACGAAGACCTCTGCAGTGATCACATTCGCCAACTGATGATTCATTAGGTAAGAGTATATTTCCCTTTGATTAGTTTAACTTGCATTTATTTTTCATTTGAGGTGTGTGCATGTTTTTATATGCAGTTACCCGAAGGTGAACAAAAAACAATTAACATGGCATTTTTTTTTCTTTCTAGCCAAGTCTTTGACCCCGACTTCACACTCACTGACCCTGCCTCATGCTACTCAGTAGTACCCTCCTCTCACTTTTTTATGGGCTTTAACTGCTGCATGTAAATGAAGACAGCCTAGAAACGCGCCTTTCGTGCTTGCAGGCTGTCTTCATTTACATGTAATTGCAGACCCATTTGCGCCCCCCCTGGAAACACATCCGCGCGCCCCCCTCCCCCGCCTTCCCCTCCTCCCCAGGGGGGCGTGCCGCACAGTTTCGAGACCTCTGGTTTAGAACTACAACCCTACCAGGAATGATACCAACTTCCTAAAATCTAGGGAATTAGATTTATACCAACTTTCAACATATTTCTCAAAGAAATTAAAGGAATACTGGGGTGTCTAGTACTGGACGATGACCTGAAAGAAGTGATCTGAATGAAACCAGCAATCTCATGCAGGAAAGCAAGATCGATCAAAGATCACATAGTAAGGAGCCACCTCATGGAAGGCAAAATGAGAGAAACCAGGATGCCTGAAATGGAAACAGAAAGGAATGTGCAAGTGCAGGATGTGCTAGGCACATAAATAGGGAGAAATAAATCTAAATATAACACAAGAAATGGGGAAAAGTGTACAATTAGGGAGAGAATAAGCTGTGACACGAATTATGTAATACATGAATAGGAATGACTTGATGCAAATCGGTATATGGAGACCACTAAATAAGTCCGAATATTTTGCGTATTTATGGCACTCTCCAGTAGAGACTTACCTCTCCCACAGGAGTATACTTTGGTTCCAGCTGGTTCATATAATATAATGTGGAATACATTATGAAAAATGAACAAGGTGGTAATAAATCGTGCTAGAAAACCGATAATACAGCAATGAGAAATTACACTGAAAATGGGAAGCGCATTTCCATGAGACACAATTTGCATGTAAAACTAATTGTACACCAAGGGCAGTGAATATATAAAAAATATATATATGTAAAGGAAGAGGAAAGCTATAGCTATTGAATCAGTTGTAGAACTCCGAGGTTAGAATGCGAAGGCACTACTGGATTCCGGGTCAGATTCTCTCGCACCAAAATGACGGAATAAAGTGTGTTGTGTATGTGTAGAAATCCCTCAAAAGATTGTGGCATTTAATTGATTGATCTACGCTTCACCCGCGGAGTATGAAAAGAGGTATTACATTTGGCGGAAATGAAATGTATTAAGAGATTAAAATTGAATAACAAGACAAACGTCACTATATAGAGTAATTGAATGCTGTGCCAGGTCTCTAAATAGAATGACAAATGAATGTACCTCAAAACTCTGGTAAGAATTTTGAAAGCCAAAAAATATAATTATGAAATATTTTGGATAACTGTAGAGAGAATGACATAACAATAGACATAATGGAAAGATCTATTGGGCCATAGGGAATATAAACAATGAATGCAGGTAATTACAAATGGTAAAATGTGTAAAAGATGAAATGCATACAAAAACAAAATTAAATGGGAAATTTATATGTGAAATGCGAATGGAATTGCAAAGGACCTGGTATGATGAATTGTACAAGCACTCTGAAATATTGTATGAGTTATAGGTCAAACAATATGAATATTTGCACTGTGAAGCAATATAGGTAATCCTAAAATGATTTAGGAGAGCGCTGTTGCTGATGTAACAAGCCAAATATGGATGTGCTCGGGGACAAAAGCATGGTCTGTGTTGACACTAGTAAATTCATGGAAAATTAATAAATACTTTGACTGTACCAGTCAGAAGAGGAAATTGTCTGATAATGTGAAAAAGTAACGAAGGAGAAGAGTAATTCAGTGCAGGTCCCAGCTTGAAGAGCATTAATGCATTGGCTGTAGTATTTTCGAATTGTAATTATTACCTGTTTTGGGTGAGCCCCGTGATGCAGAAATAAAACATATTTGAATTTTGGAACTCTGGAGTGCCATCTTTTTTCTTTCTGTGTGAGGGGGTGTGCAGTGGCGTAGCTAGGCACTTTGTGGCCGCGCTGAAGATAGGTGGTGGGGTGTTAGCGATGTTTTGTGCGTTTGCCGTCCCTGCGGCAAACTCATGTAAGAGCGGGATGGGAGCCGCCGCCACCCCCAAAACTCCTGCCTCCTGGGGCGGACTGCCACCCTTTGCTACGCCACCGGGGGTGTGAGTCACGGAGTTGCGTCTCTGTGGGTAAGGTTGACACCTCACTAATAGGATATCCTAATATTGCCCCCATATTAAATTTGACCTCCTCACCCTCATTGGGCGTTCCATTCCAAGCACCAACGTGCAGACGGGGAAAGGACTTTCTTATTTTCAATTTCAGCCGGGCCCAAATCAAAGACAGAATTTAATCCGTCATTGGCCCGCCTTTTGTTTGAGTATGATCCTGACTGGCAGCTATCACTAAGGTGCCAAAGTAATCAAGCCTGTTTCACTTCACAAGTATTAAGAGAAACATTGGAGACAGGTGTTTGACTTTTATCAACACGTGTAGGTAAGCGACATGCATGCAGTATAAAATGTCAGATGTTTCTCTCTGAGTAGTTGCACAATAACAATTAAAATTGCAAATTATTTTTTATTTAATTCTTTATTAGCTCCCCTTATCTCACTGTAGGGTGCCAGCGCTGTTTACATCACACGCATATACATTGACAATAAATCAGATGTGTGAAAACCAATGTACAGAATGTGTTATGTAAGAGAATGAGGGCTATATGGTGCAGGAGTCGCATATTGTATTAACTGGTAGGCAATATATGTTCAGAGTGATTGGTCGTAAGAAACACAGTCAGGATTTAAAATGTAATGCAGTGCTTGGGGTTGTCTGTAGTATTGGACCCAACTACCCAAAGGAACCCTTTTAAGCAGCCTTATAACACTATATTGAGAAAAATAAACAACAAGAATTTAAACATGTGCCTTCCAGTTTGCATTTAGCTCCTTGGTGCTGGTTCATAGCACATTGTGCTATATTAGGATTGCAATTTTTGAACCGCAAGTAACAAAGGTATCTGAGTCAAAAGCAGTTACTCACCTATCTACATAAAATAAACATCTACAGTATATGCATGTTCCACTTTATGCTTTGCAGAAGACACTTGCCCTCGATGCTACTTTATAAGTCAAAAGTGTAACTACACAAAAGACAGATCTCTCAAGCAATTGCATTAACCATCAGTCATCTTACCATTGTTGTCCCCTGACATTTACTGGGCACACAAAGATCTTTGCAGCAGGTTCCTTTACCCAATAATGTATTTTAAAATGCAGCCTTTGTGACCAATTAACCCAGATAGATTTCCCAAAGTGGGATTTTCTTTTTAAAAATAAAAACAACAGTGTTCCCCTCGCCCTGGGAATTTCCTCCCAAGGTGAGGGGGGCATTGAGCACTTTTCAGTGCCCTTTACCATCCGCACTTCCTGGCGATGACCAGCATCGAAAAATGTGTATGTAACCCCCCATCTAAATTAAGTGGGTGGATAAAAAGCCAAATCTCCCACGGCCCTTATTCCTGCAGGTCGTCAGAGAAGTGTCACCACAAAGGACACTGAGTAGTCTCTGCCGTCGTCAAACTATGGTCTATCCGAATCAAAATTGGTTGGGCGGACCATAAAGTTTATGGAGAGGGAACTCAATCTCCATTGCGATGGAGTTCCTTTTCTGCCTCTCTGATTTTAAATCAGGCCCTTTGTCTTTTTTGCCCCCAAATGCAGGCTTATTTTTGTCAGCGCGTACCGTGCTTCATGTGAAGTCACCAATTGTGCATGCTCGATTCTCTTTGCTGTATCTGCGCTGCTTCCACAAATCAAGCTACCGATTTCATTCCTTCGCATTTACAAAGCGTTTTCATTTTTAAGTTTGTTTCTTTGTATATATATTTATTAATCTACTAATATTTAATGTTGTAAACAGTTGTGTACCCCCTGAATAGGTGGTGTAGACACCAGTTTAAGAACCCCTGCTTTAAATAAGTCTGCCTATCTTTTATTTCATGTTTCTGGATTCTCTAATCTAAAGTTTATTCGAGAGCAGTGCTTAATATGGTTTCCTTGGCATTGTTGAACGAGAATTTTAGTGAAAGCTCCTTGAGTCTGAAACAGTCTCCCAGATGAACAACAAGACAGACAGTCTAATCTGGATAATGTTTGGTTTTTAAGCTGGCAATGAAAGAAAGGCCATGAATAACCAATGCTAGGACTATTATTGTTTTGTTCAGCACGAGGAGCTGCTTTGTTTGAATGGTTTGATTTCGCGTGCGCCGTTTAATAATGCAGCAACAAGCTTATCTGTAAGCTTGGAGCAGATGTTTTCAAACACACTGTGAACATACATAAAGGAGGGAGCATTATGGCCTGGGTTGCAGAATCCTTATCGTCTGTCACTCAGTGGAAATGTTTCCTTCCCCCTAAAATAAACCATTGTCATGTTTACTAGTTCTTGCCATACTGCGCTTGTTCCATCCACCAGTTATCTTTTATCTACCCTGTGATACAGATTGATTGTGGATTCGGCGACTGACAATTTCTTGTGATTAATTTGACTTATGTGGACGTTTTTTGTTATGGGGTTAGCTTAGACCATTTGATTTTACTGAAATTATATGTATAATTTACTTACATAAAGGGACTTTCAGCCACCTCTCTTCACCCATTGGCTGTTGTTGTGCCATTCACATATTGCTTCGGCCGACTACTGCATACAGCATGGGGCAATGGGTCGGCCTAATTCAGCAAGTAGTTAACTTCACTTTGAGTGCTACACACGGTGACCAACCACCTATCATTTTAAAACGGCAGTACCCATCCACTTTTTCCATAAACTCACTGGCTAACTACATCCTGGTCTTCCTTCTTCAAATTACAGGAATTACAGGGTTTTTAACTGGCCAACTATCTTTGGGTGGGTTGGTAACTCTGTGAACATATGGGTTTCTTGAGGCTGCTGAGGTTTTGCAACGTTATGATCTGTTCAGCATGTTGATATTGCGACTTGATGCATCATCTATCTACAATATGGACTGGGCAGTACAAATTAAATCTCACATTTTTTGTTTGGATTTCACATTGCGCTTGCCAACAGTCATTTGAACATTTACTATAGAGAAAAGGGGACAGTCCTGGTGTGCAGGCTGTCAGTTCACCGCACTAAGTGGGATTGCTTTGCTCATGCGGACAGTTGGAACTTCTACAGATGGTGTGGAAAGCAGAAGATGTTGGAACAAGGAATAAAGAGGGGGGGGTGTTTTTCTGATGGCTGGGTCCCCTACAAGTCCCTTACAAGAGTGAAAGTAGACATTGTGTGCTGACTCCTTGTTGGCAAGAAGGACCACCTTCAGGAAGAAGGTGGAGGGGGACATTTTGGATTTCAGGGAAAAATATGATTTACTTCCGTCAAGGCCGGGCCAGATCCTGAGAAGTTTTGAGACTCAGGGCCAGGTCTGGATTTGCAAATGAGGGTGAAAAAGCATTTTCTCAGCATCTTTTCTCCCGACAACTGTTTACTCTGCCTGATTTTATCCACATCCACAGTTTTTCGGCAGCCATGCTGCTATTCAAGAAAAACGTCCAGAAGACTGGACTGTTGGGTTAACCCTTTCTTCCTTCGACTTCCTCAGCATTTGCCATGTTCTTGTGTGTAGCAGCGATGTCAATTTTGTGGCCAATTATGCGGTAATATCTGTGCACCTCAATGCCTAGTGCACACTTTAAAAAGAGTCTTTGGGTTTGCATGTTTCACCACAGGCCTGGGCCAATGCAGTAAGTCATGGATGCACTCCTGCAATGGCTTGATTATTATCAGTGGGCATATATCACAAAATTCTACAGAGGATGGCTTTTTATCTTTCATTTGCAGTGATAGCATATAAGGTTGATCCTCGTCTTCCACATCAATAACAGTTGCTTTTGCTCTGAAAAGTCTTTCTCCTTTTTGTCTGGAAATGTACCATGCACAGTCTCTGAAGAAAATGCTGATCCTCTGGCCAGCATGGGATAGTAAGTCTTTTGCCTGTGTCTAGAGCACAGCAGTATTTTCTTATATCAACATTTTTTGCATGCTTGGCAGATGGCGCAGTCCTGTTCCTTTGGTTTACAGACTGTGCTGATCCTTCCCTGGAAGATGAGTGGCACTCTAGAACAAAATTTAAAGGAGCCGATTTCTATATATTTGAAGTTAAATCGTGCCATTATGTACAATCAATGTACCATAAGTTAGCCACCGGTGCTGGAATCTGTAAAGCATCCCCACCAAGGGGAAACCTCCATTACAACGCAGTCATTACAATGACCTACCTTCCCAACGCATGCCTTTACAACGCATGCCTTTACAACGCATGCCTTTACAACGCATGCCTTTACAACGCATGCCATTACAACGCATGCCATTACAACGCATTATAAGGTAAGTAATGGAGATTCTTTTAGTATTAGGGTGGGTATGGGTTTTGGGGTACATGTGAATAGTAATTTTTACCCCTACACTATCCAACACTTTCCCTACTGTTGCACTCACTGGAGTGGGAATAGTAATTTTCACCCCTACAATATCCAACACTTACCCCGCTGTTGCCCTAAAAGTATTATGCGTTGTAATGGTATGCGTTGTAATGGAATTTGTTTTAATAGTAGTTTTTAAAAATGCGTTGTAATGGCATGCGTTATAAAATCATGCAATGTAATGGTAGTTGCGATGTAAAGACTGCGTTGTAAAAGCATGCGTTGTAATTGCATGCATTGTAACGTCATATATTCCCACCAAGAGAGTTCTTTAAATCCTTTGTGGATTTAATTTTTGTCCAGCATCTTTCATTGACATGGTTGGTGTGTGGAAAAAAGACTACTGTGGCTAAGTTTCCCAGAAGCGGAAACACAGCTTCTCTTTCAAGTACAGTTTTGAAAAAAATACATTGACAAGCAAAATAAAAGTTGTGAACAACTTGTAAATATTCTGGACCTAACACTAAATACTGGGGTTATACACAGCATGCGACTCTGAAATGGTGGTAATAGGCGAGTAATTTGTGATTGGTGCTCCACTTGAGCCCAGTGCTTCTACCTCTTGCTGGCAGGTGAAGACAATACAAATAAGAGCAACAGCTTTGAGAAACCAACAACGGGTTAAAAGACTGTGAAGAATAATCAGTCCTGGTTAAAATACTTGGCAACTGTAAGTTGAGGTACGTTATATTGATAAAGCCTATTTGTGAAAAGAATGAGTGTTTACTAACTCAATGAGGTGGAACAATTTGAGATTTTGGGTTGGCGTAGGGGGTTAAGGGCCAGGAGCCAAGAGTTTATATATTGATTTATTTTGGAAGATATATCCAGAGTGTGAGTTGTTTGTTAATGCTGAAGTACAACATTGTCACTCTCTTCATAAACAGTCAAATTACTCCCAACCTAACGCCTTGTTGGTAGGTGCCAGAGTGCTTGGCACCAAAGTGGGCACACAGCTTTGAGCCTCCTTGTGTCGGGTTGTACATCTAGCACAATCGTAGCGGCACAAGACAACAGTGGAAGTTCCCCTGCCTGGGATTGCCACAGCTACAGCCCAAAAATGGTGAAATCTGACCGATCGGCCTACAATCATTCAAGGCCCAAGATGGCAGCCCCGGCGGGCTAGTGAGGTGAAGTGAGGAGGAAGGGATAGATTTCTATTGTGAACCTCTGGTGGCTGTCCCATCTCAGGTGAGTGACCTATATCCTGCTGGGACCACATGATGCGGTAGCGCTGTCCTTCAACTAACAGAGATATGATCCCCGATTGGCTCTTGGGTTAGAGCGGGAGAGTGCTGAAGTGCAGAGCAGACTGAGTGGCCAGGGGGTCGGCGTCCAAGGTAAGAGGAGTGCTGGGTGTTGGTATGGCCTCCACGAGTTCCCTGGTGTCAGTTGGGCCCCGGGTGAAATGGGGTGTGGGGCCCTCGCTTCCTTTCTGGCTAAAGCCCCCTGGGAAATAACTGGTGGGCCCATCTGGCAGCAGCTTATTTTTCTGGCTGGTTTACATATAGTATGATGCATATAACCGAAAATCAGCACTGCTCTACAGATGCATCTCATGTTCTGCCCATATATACTTGCTGACTACTACCACATCTCCAGATTAAAGTAGACGGTTGCTTCATGTATCTTGACATCAGTGGGGTGAAATGCTGCTACGAGCATGTTTATAGAAGGGCTACACAGCACACCTCTAGGGGCATCGAGACAAATGCTTTGGGGACATGCTAGAAAATATAAGCCCAATTAAAATTCTGTGTCTGCAGAGTAAGAGCATGTGTGCACTCCCAAGGTGGGTCGAGGGGCTTTCCTGACACTGACATGGACCCTGCAGATAAGAATTTCCTTTTAAACTACCAAGAAGGTAATGATCATAGTTTTCAAGATGAGCAAATGAGATCCCAAAGAAGCCAAACTCCCCTTTGTGTCGCAGCATATTGGCAGGGCCCAGTCATCAGACAGCGCCACATCATCTCAAGAGGTCAATCAAGACCATGACGACAAAGACAGTAAGCCACTTCTGCTCCACATATGCAAAAGAGCCTGCGTTCCATTGATAACAAGCTAGACACTATCTAACATAATGGACAAATGACAGCCTCACTGAGAAAATAGGAAAAACGTCTCATAACGGCTGAAACTGGAATATCCATCCTTGAGGATGACACTGCAGGCCATAATGAAAAACTATTGGACATGGCCAAAGTCCTTAACGTGATAAAAGCCAAGAATGAGGAATTGGAAGCAAGTCTAGATGCAATAATTTGTACCTGGTGGGCATTCTGGAACCAACAAATATTGGTAACATGGCTAACTATGTTGAGGTGCTCCTTATATCCCTATTTGGGACAGAACACTTCTCCATTCTGTTAGCAGTGGAGTGTGCCCACAACTCTCTTGGATCCAGAGACCGGCACTCGGACTGCTTTAACGCGGATACTCGCACACGCCACATTAACCATGATGGTTATAATGGGTGACAGTGGCTTGGTAGATATATGGTGGCATAGTTTCCCTGATGCTACTCCTGATGCTGATCCAATGCCTACTACATCTCTACTATGCATGGATGTTGGGCGAGGCTTGACTATTGGATTGGCATGCGAGATACATGTGGCTGGACTGTGGGGGTTGACCACCCCCCCCCCCCTCTCAGATCACTCACCGGTTAATCTGGTGCTGGAGATCCCCAGCATACAGACAGTGAGCGCTGCCATCAGCCCTATGAGATGTTGTTTTAGTGATGAGATCAAAACCAGCATAGTAAATGTCTTAAAATCCAGTACCTTCAACAGGCACTCTATGGTAAGCCTTGAAGGCTTACATGAGGGGTATCTGTATCACCAAGCAACACAGTTTGTGGGACCCTGAGGGAAAGACTCAATAGATTTGAAACTTAAGGATGCTTTAAATCTGCTATACTCCAATACATTCACCGCAGACCCTTAAGGAGATCAGGGCTCAACTGACAGAATTCACTGAGGCGGCTGACCAGGAGGCGCAGCATCTGCATAAACCTGCCACAGCACAAGCATACGGCGAGGCAGATGGATCTAGCAGACCCTAGCCTCACTAAAATGACACAGAAGGCCCCCCAAGACATTCTACAATTAGTGGGTAATGCATATACGAAGCTATCTTTGTCAAATACTTTACTGGACTATGTACATCCCAAAATCCACTGTGCCTGCGGACCACACAACCTATTACAACCGTGTAGAACTGGCCTGGCTGGAGGCAGTTCCTGGAGACATCTATTTCCCTTGACTCTATTATTACAGTCAGATCTACAGTCCCTTTGTGTAAGTTCCCCGCAGAGTTTTATAAAACCTATTCCCAACTATCGGCACCCCTACTTCTGCTGGTGTATAATAATGCAATGGATAAAGGTACCCTCCCACACTCCTTTAGGTAAACTGTCCTCCTCAAACTTTTGAAGTCCAAGAAACACCCCACACAACCTTACAAGCCATTGTCCCTCATTAACATGGAAACCAAGATATTGGCTAAAGTCTTGGCCAGCAGCCTGCTTCTCCTTCTCCTGAACCTGGTCTTTCCTGACTGGGCTGGATTTGTACTTCGAAGATCCACTGCCCATAATCTCAGATCAATCGTCGCTCTTCTGCATCAGCCAAACCCGGATGTGGAGGCTGCTACTACTTGTCCCATGAAAGCATTCAACTCCTTAGAGTGTGGCTCGTTTAGGTGATAATGTCTAGAATGGGGGTGCCTGAGAGCTTTGTGAAATGGGTTGTGTTGCTGCATACATGCCATACCACTAGGATTCATTTCAATGTTCTCCTTCCCTTCCCTTTTTTTATAAGGAATGGCACCCGAAAAGGATGTCCTCTGTCTCTGTTAGTATACGCACTGGCAACGTAACCATTGACCTGCCTGGAAATAGAGGACTAAGCTTTTTTCCCTGAAACCCTATAATCTCATTATATGCAGATGACATTTTGCTATATCTATGCAACCCAACACAAAATCTTAGTCTGGTTATAAGGTAGTTTACACTATTCAAGGCCTGGCAAGTACAATGATTTACTGTAACAAATCCAGGATATTCTCTCTCACACCCAATACACAGGTCAGAGAAATGGCCTCCCCCCCCCCCCCACATGGTGTTCAACGTCCTTCAAACACCTTGGAGTATGGATAAGCCCAGATCGAGTCACCAGTCATTTTCGAAACTGTGGAGTAGCCATGGTTAAAATAGATGAACAGATATGCAGATGGCTTCACCTTCCCCTGTCATTGATGGACAGGATAGCGCTTATGAGATAGCCTTGCCCAGAGTTCTGTACTTGTTCTATAATATCCTGTACTGCTAAGCTAACAATTTTTTAAGACATTCAGATCACACATGATCACGCTGGCCTGTGCAGGAAAGCGGGTTACAGTGAGGTGAAAAATACTGACACTAGCACATGACCACAGGGGCTAACGGGAACAGATTTTAAACTATACTATCACTGTAGCCAAGACTATTTTGCTCCCTATTTTTTGCACCCACACCCATGTTTGGCTCCCAAAGCAGTGGAACACAGTCAGCTTATCCATTTCTTCCGAGTGCTATGATTCGACGGATACCGAAACTCAGCTGTTCTGGGATAAATCCTGTAATGAGCACTCAGCTAGTCTGGGACTGACTTTGCAAAAAGCTCAAATGCCCAAAACTTTATTCCCAAGAGCAACGTCTAGCCTACTACCAATTGATGCACTTAACTGGGGACAAGCTGTCTACAGATATGCTGCGAAAATAGGGGATTCATCACATAGGAGATATATATCTTAACCGTCAATTTTTTAGAATGCCTGAATAATTGATAAAGGAGAATTCATTTCTCTAGTTACCTTCACATACTATTGCCTCCAGACATTATGCAAGGACCGTTACCCTTCTTTTCCATAGGAGGGGGTCTCCTGTAAAATATTGGCATTACTCATCAATACTGCATCCGACAAAAGTATAGTGACCAAACTATACTCTGCAATGCAAACAGAGGCCCCCAGTGTGGCCCTCAAGGCCAAGGTGAGATAGGAGGTGGAGCTGGGAGGGAAATTACAGAAAAGGAATTGTTAGAAATGGGGTTTCTGGTTGGCTAAGGTAGGCACCCAAGCCAGGCAGAACCGACTACTCTAGTCAGGGTAAGTCAGATACACACCAAAGATAACCTGTGCTCGCCCTTTGATAGCTTGGCTCAGAGCAAGCAGGCTAATCCGCAGAGGCAATGTGTAAAGCATTTGTACAACACACACATACAGTAACACAATGAATACAGCACAAAAAGATACTCCACACTGGTTTATAACAAAAAAAATAGATTACTATATTGAAAACATTAAGGCCAAAACAATAGAAATGTGGTACATACTCTTCAAGATATGCACTTTTAAATATATTGCATTCAGTTCGCAATGTAAATATAGGGCACAGAAGCTCCTGCTCTTCTATTCGATACTTTACAGTAAATATCTTTGTGGAAGTAGCAAGAATCCCCGTCGGGGATTAGTGAGAGGACTTCGTAAGGCGAAAGATAGTGTGCCACAGCAGGTCCTTTCGAGGGTTCTGAAGGTCCTCCAATTGATCAGGTACAGTGCTACCACTAGAGGCCCCCCAGGGTCTCTTGCAACGTTTAATCCAGCTGCTTGCTGGAGGCCGGTGCGGCCACACTCGCCCCAATTACCTCATTGCAGCAGCTGTGGGGATGATGGTCCTGGGTTCCTCGGTTTTCCCCATGGCAGGAAGGCGCTGCAGGGACAGCCACGCTGGTCCATCCTTGGGGGGGCCGCGGTAACGAGGCTCCTGATTGCACCAATCTCCGGCTTGACCCGGGGTTGATGTCAGCACTCAATGCTGGTGCAGCGAGCACGCCGGTTCGAAGTACGCAGATGTCTCCCTGGCAACGTGTCATTAGAGAATGTGGCACTGCTCTTGCTGGGGAAGCACTCTACGAGGGCATAGGAAACAGGAAGGGGCATGGGCCTCAGTGGATGGCCACATGCCACGCGCGCTCCGGGGAGAGCGCGTCCTTCGTGGAGTGAGAGGCTCCGGTTTCTTTTTGAGTCTAATTGCCCGACTCCGATTCCCACGGCAATAACGCTGGTGCAGAGTCTTTGATGGCCCAGAGAGACTGACAGAACAAGGGGCAAGCCAACAAGCCCTTAGAGAACACTTGGGGGCACAAAAGCAGGTAGCCAGCAGCAGGCCAGCACTTCCAGGCAAGTTGCAGAGTGGCAGTCCTTCCTGCAGCCCAGCACTCAGCAGGTCAACACAGCAAAGCAGTTAGCAAGAACGGTGGTTCCTCCTGGCAGCACAACAGTCCTCCTGGCAATGTGCAGATGTAGAGCCAGAAGTGTTTGGTTACAAGTCTCTTGCATTGTCTGATTAGATGGGGTCAGAGCCCCAGTACTTGTACCCAATAATACATTTGATGTAGGGGGTGACTTGAAAATAACTCTCTGAAGTGCACAAAGATCCCTTTCTGCCCAGCCCTGGCTTCAGGCCATCAGTAGGGGGTAAATCAGTACTTTGTGTGAGGGCAGGACACAACCTATTCAAATGTAAGTGTGAGCCACCTCTCCCTCTCCCTGCCCAGGAAGACTATCAGTATGCAGATGAATGCAGATGTATCCCCTGTCACACCCAGCCCTTCCTGTGTTGTGGCTGTCTGGAAAGAATGCACAAAGTGTAGCTGTCACCCAGCCTAGACGTGTATTGGAGACAGGCTGGAAACCACAAAAAGTTATAAGTGCAGAGAAATGCCCACTTCCTAAAAGTACATTTGTAGGTGTGGGATGCACTCCATTTCGTCAAAACTTAATCAAAACTATTCCTTGAGTGCGTGCAAACTGGAGTAGTGCCATTGCCCAAACGACACCCGAATAAACAACAATTTTCCAGAGTGGGGCGACCTCTTGCCCCAGCCAGTTGCACTGCTTATTGCGCCACATTGGCAATACGTTAACTTCCAAATTAATCCATCTTGTCCACATGCTCAAAAATAATCATTACTTTCTTTGGTTCAATATCTTTTTACATCCACACGCGGTATTCTGTGCAATTTTCCAAGTTTCTACTGTTCTGTCTGTGCCCCTCCGGACCTCTTGAAAGAACATGATCAATGCAAAGTGGACTTTGCATTGATCATGTTCTTTCAAGAGGTCCGGAGGCACAGACAGAACAGTAGAGACTTGGAAAATTGCACAGAATGCAGCGTGTGGATGTAAAAAGATGTGGACAAGATGGATTAATTTGGAAGTTAACACTTCCTAAAAGTGGCATTTCCAAAATATTGTGAAATCTGACTTCACCAGTAAGTTGGAGTTATCACTACCATTCTAAACATACCAAGCATGACAACGCTACTCCTTTCTGATCAGGAATTACCACTTAGAAGTATATAAGGGAATTCCCAATGCTAGCCTATGAGAGGAGTAGGCCTTACAGTAGTGAAAAATGAAATAGGCTGTTTGTCTCTACCGGGACATGCAAAACATAAGTACATGTCCTACCTTCTACTTACACATCACCCTGCTCATAGCACTACCTAGTGCCTACCTTAGGGGTGACCTATGTGTAATAAAAAAAGGAGTTTAGGGCTTGACAAGTGGTTTTAAATGACAAGTCGTAGTGACAGTAAACTGCACACACAGTCCCTACAGTGGCAGGCCTGAAACAGGTTTGTCAGACTACGTCTGTGGGTGGCACAATCAGTGCTGCAAGCCCACTAGTAGCATTTAATTTTTCAGGTCCTGGGTATATGGTAAACCACTTTACAAGGGTTTTAAAAGTGAATCGAATATGCCAAACAGGTGTAGACCAATCATATATTTAGGGGAGAGAGCACATGTACTTTAGCACTTGGGAGCATTGGTAAAGTGCCTGAAGTCCTAAAGCCAGCAAAAAGAGGATCAGATAAAAAAAGAGGAAGTATAAAAGGGAGGATGAAGGTGAAAAGTTTGGGGATAACCCTGTAAAAAAGGGCCAGGACCAATAGGAATGGAGGTTTTTCTGTGAGCTGATCGGTTGCTGACAACCTAATGGTCAGTTAAGACTAATGCACTTTAAGTTCATACATCAAACCTGCCACACTCCGTTAATGTTATATAAATCCAAATTGCGCAACGACTCGTGGTGCACGAGATGTTTCACACCAGACGCCGACTTTATACATTTGGCCTAGTTTTACCCTTTGAAAAGTTGATCCTGGATCAAGGTGTTTCGCACCTTCTATGCAGTGACTGGGAAGCATATGGTACCATCTCTGCTTATGGCCTTGTTGGGATGTAGCATAGATGTGCCTGTGAGTGTGTGGAGGTTTGCTTCTATAGCTTTGCTATTGGCAAAAAGGCGGGTGACTTGTACTTGCGAAGAGATCGTGCCACAACTGTTATAATGTGGATAAATGATCTAGCCTTTTGAAATGAACATACTACTACACTACTCTCCCACAGGCGCAGAGACCTAAAGACAGTTGGGTTCCATTTCAAGTGTATCTGCTAACTCAGAATGACTCCTCATTCTGAGCTGGTTGGCAAGGATACGTGATCTTTATACAATAAACTTATCAGTTGAGACTTTTTGGGGGTGGTGGCTGCTAATATGGGTAGCTGACATCAAGTCTTCGGCTTAATGTATTTATTACTTGCATAGGAAAAAACGTCTGTGCACTGCTTTTAATGCTGTAGTGTTGGGGAAATTATAAAAATTAACTAAAAGAAAATCTAACACCTTGTTGATATACATTGGAAAGTTTTGCTCTAAAAAAACTGTTGTAACTGCTACGCTTGATAAACAATTAGAGTGGCCTTAATCGTGTAAAGGAGCACAAAGCCGAACTTGCCAGGAAAGTTATTGGCAAGTTTGGCTATCATTGGCCCATTGCCATCTCGGGGGTAATTAATTTTTAGATCTTGAATGTGTGAGCATTTGCTAACGCATGCGCTCTCATTTGTAAGACTCTTCTGTTCTATAATGAGCTTGGAACATGCCCATTATTTACCAATGGTTTGCAGTGTTGTCACTCTTCTTTGCTGCCTTCTAATTGGGCAACACTTGCCACCATGCATCACTTTCTTTTCTTTCAGTGGTGCATGGACCAAGCACAGATTAATTACGTTTAATTAGTGTCCCTCCACAGGCTATCTGCTGTGATTCAGGTACTATTTCTTTTTTAAAAAAAGCTCTGACCCGGTCAGCGCTGGCTGCATCATAGCCCCTTTTTTACCTTCCCCCACCCGACCCATCCGGTTTCTTCTCCCCCTCTAACTCCTTCCCTCCTGTCTGTGTTTCTCTCCCCCCTCTCACTGACAGAAGCAAAACAAAAATGCTAGGAAATGGCCAGCGCTGACCGCTTCCTAGTGTTTTTTTTAAACTGTCCCATTACCCACCCCATCAGCTCCCTTTACCCACCCCCACCTGAGAATCTCAAAGCCAATAGCTTGCCCAAAGGCGAGAACTATTGGCTCTGCCAATGCTTGTTATTACAGTCTGCTGCCATGAAGAAAAAAGGACAAGACCGAAATAGTAAAAATGTGAGTCACTATGGAAGAAACTTGTATCCTCCTAGATAAAATGAATTTAGGAAAGTGCAGAGCCTGATTAAATTGGAAGTGAGCAAATGAAATGGCTGTAAAGCCAGAGCAATATCATCGATTCACTCCCAGTTGTAGCCAAGGGAATGCTTTCAAAAGTGAGACATTCCCCAAGGTTGTACCTCTTTATGACTAAGGCTTATGTGCAGGAGATACAGGCGTGGGCAGAGGAGTGATGGAGTTTGGTATAACTTGCTGTTTACTCTTTTATGTTTCTTTTGGTCAGGTAAAGATTAGTTCCTATTTTTTTCTGTAGCCTCTTCAAGGTTAAGCGTGATGTGTATATTTTCTTAAGAAGACAAAATATGAGAAAGTATGTACTTGGAAGGAACATAAAAGGTGTGTAGAACTGAACTACAAAGGCAAACATCTTGGTACTTGTCAAGCTTCTTAATGCAGACATGATTTTTGT
Source organism: Calotriton arnoldi (assembly GCA_963921515.1). NCBI lineage: Eukaryota > Metazoa > Chordata > Amphibia > Caudata > Salamandridae > Calotriton > Calotriton arnoldi. The sequence goes on from CAWUFW010005177.1 coordinate 1,258,167, forward strand.
CAATGAGTCATCTGAAGACTGATTAAATGAAGTTATTTGTATTGAGCTGTATTGTTTCTTGAGGAAGTTCCAGCCAAACACAATGTCTATTTATTTTGATTTCATCAGTATCTAAGTTTCATGTCTGGGATTTCATCTACATGAAATTTCAAGGGCAATACTGGACCACCTAATTCACCATAATGCTTAACTGGTAAAATAATCTTCTTTCTTACATCTCACCCACATATGAATGGACATCAACCTAACCATCCCCAGGGCCAGCTCTTTCTCATGTCTAACGCCAAACCCTTGTAAATGTGTAATTCTCATAGATCTCTCCATGTTATTCATTGTCATATTAAGTCCCACCCATATCTCTCGTTAACACTCTCTCATCCTGGATTATGATGGGCCTTTCAGTGATAGATCCCATGAACGAGTTGTTTATAAATGTATACTTTTTTTTTGCAAAGGTTCTAGGGCAAATATAGGCAAAAACACTAGTTAGACTGTTGTGTAGTTATTACTAATCTGTAGGATCTGCGCATTTGTTGGACAACATAGGGGCTTGGTGTCCAGACTGATTCCGGACATCCCCGCAGGATATGTCGGCCTATAGACCAGCTAGCTCACAGTGCCACCGTAAGCCCTGCTAACCTTACCAGAGAGCGAATGGTTTCTGGCAACCACTGACCATGACCACCCTGAAACCTCAGGGATCGTGGAAACAGTACAGAACCTTTCGCTCAGTCACTCGTGCTCACTTATTCTCAGAGAAGTATACAGAGAATACACTGTGGGACATTTTCGATACGTTTATTGAACCAACGTTATTCTTGTATAATTTAGGTGTGTTGCAGTGATTAACAGAAGCAAATAAGTGATTACGAGCACCAAAAGCGTAAATAGTAGATATAGTTCTACCATGGTGCTAAAACAATGTATATATGCAGGCATATAACGAGGCAGTAACCTGGCGTAGTCCTACTATGCGAACCCTACTCGAAGTGTACCTAGAGTGTGTGTAGGTGTGAAGCCAAGAATCCCCACAAGGGACGATCCAACCCCATTACCTGATGGGAGGGAATGAAGGACCTCGTCTTGGTTACGAACTGGACACCTCTCACTAGATGTCAGACCACTGCGTTATGAAGTCTCAGCATGCAGGGACTCTTGGTGTCAGCTGAAGTGCCTCCTCTACCAATCTATCGGGATGCTCATCTTTTATAATAGAAAGCAGCCTTGCAATATGCGTATAGATTAGTGATGTTATGGATATGTAGATAGCCCTGTCGCCCCGTGGATGAAAATAGAGATGACATTTGTACATAGTGCAAAAAGAGACCTTGTGCATGATGTTCAGGGCATTGTGATAATGTTGTGCAAAGCTAGATGTGTAAACAAGTTTAGTTTCAGGGAAACTAATCCAACATTGTTATGCACACAAATATGTGCAAACGTTCACGTCTGAAATGTTATTGTGAGGACAATGTAAGAAAAAGCTGCTTTGCTACATGGGCCTAACCCAGGAATATAACAAGACAACGCTATTCCAATTTCCATTGGACTGTCTCTCTGGCTTTTCATGATAACAACCCAGAAGAAACCCTAATTGCAGATATTGGACTGGAAGCTGCTGACCCCTAACCTTGGTATTTGTGAGCACCCGTGTATTCTGTTAGACACTCATTCAGTAAATCTTTGACTTAAGTCTTGAATTGTCATTTCCTGTTCCAAAAAATTATACAAGACCTGTAGTTCTAAAGACGTCTGGTCCAGATTCTGATTAAACAAGCTGACTGAGCATTAATGAAAGGGTGTGACAAAACAAGGCATTTTAGTTCATGTGAAAACAAGATCTTGTGATTATCATTTATGAATTTATTTCCGACAGTTTGGGGTTAATATAAGTATGTTAGTCTGCAAGAGCAGAAGCAGATAATTTGAGAAGTATTGACCAAATGATCAAACTGTGTTTCCTGCAAGCTACTGGCAAAAGTCTGAGTCAAATCTCTTCTTTTTTAAGAGAGACTTGGCCATGATATCTTACCCGAGAAGACAGTCTCAAAGATGCATGTATAAATTCCATCTAAAGTCAATTTGTTGTCTCCTATATTGTATATAAGGTATGATTCAGACTTCTTCTATCCAAACAGCATGAACCAAATGGGCCTTAATCTGTTTGAAATTACCCGGACTTCGGAAAAGTGTCATGCTAAGATGAAGACATTCTTACAGGAGAACAAAAATATGAGCAATAGAGTGGATTGGCTACAGGCTCGGGTCACTCTATTACCAGTTTCTCCTATTTTATCTTTCAGTAACTTTGGTCCACCACACCTCCATGTGTCCCAAGTCCCACTGCTGCTTCTGCCTTCAGCTAAAGGGTTCGGTAACATTAGGAACATGGGGCATGTTGTTTTGATAATGCACATGAATTGCGTATTTTTCTCAGTCAAGTGCAGTTCAATTACATATTCAACCTGTCTTCTTTTCCTAGTCCTCAGCCAATGGCAGATACTGCCATCTCTTATTGTAGTGGTGATGTCACTTCTGGGTATCATTGCTGATTGTGGAGGATTTATATAAGTGGGTGCCATAAAATTCAAATGAGTGATTTAGTGGAATAAATTTCTAAGGGAAACAGCACCACCTGGCTTTGCTTGTGGAACTGTCTAGTGATAGGAGATCAGACAGAAACAGGGGTACGCAAATGGTAACTTAGATCGTCTCCTGGGCCTGACTACTCTGATAACATGATATAGAGCTACTCATAGCCATCTCACAAGTGAGGTGTCGTAGAATCAGAATATAGCTCTAATACTTGCACACTACTGTCATCTGCATGCTGCCACCTACCCACTCCATGCATTTGCTGTGCTCGCCTCTGCTCCCACTATATGCATCGTCACTGATTATACCCAGTCCTCTTGTCCACAGCCTCATTAATCAGAATGGGGAAACTTAAAATATCTAGGAATTCTTCTCGTCATTAGTGATTTGGGAGAAAACATAAGGGGGAGGTGATGCAGTGGAGAATAAGCCCTAATTTTATCCCTCATTTGACTAATTTGGTATCACAGTTTCTCACATGTGTCTTTAAGACCCTTACCCTGAGATTCCTCATGGTGTTTTAAGGCATTCTCAGGCTAATTTCTTTCTATTTCCCTTTAAATTTATTTTTATGATCAATATCGAAGGCACCTTCCGCTGGAAAACATTTGTTCCCTTTATTACTCAGTACACTTGATCCAAATTTGTTTTAAACCTTCCCCTGCTTTTATCATACTGGGCATACATAAAATGGGTGGGACACCCTCTAAGCAGACCCTTAGTTGATTTGGATTTGCCTGTTCCCATATTCATTTGTCATAACCCCACTATTTCCACGGACAAAGGATTTTAGGTCGTCTGCTTTATAAACACAGCAGCTCATCCTGGTGGTGGGAGAGCAGAAAGATTTACCAGGGTAGGAGGTCTGATAGCTACCCTGACAAACCAGGGAGAGAGGAGGCAAGGTATGCATTCACCGGTTTTGAACCATCATGTTTACTAGCCCCCTTGCAATCTTATTACCTCTGGTCGCAACCTTTTCGGGTTTGCAGAGGGCCCGTGATGTCTACCAGCAAACCATGACCAATAGTATTCATCCAAAACTGTCTATACTGGGGAGTGAGACAACCATCTCACCCTTCCCAAGCCTCCTTCTCGTTTGTAGATTTACACTCACACATTTATCTCTTAGTATGCTGGACTCCCAACTTCTTACCTATTTAATTTAATTTTCTACCTACTATATTTATTATATTGAAATCGAGCCATATGTTTCAACAGTAATTGAGCACTGGGCTGTCCTACACCATAGTTTTTCTGCAGAGAATCCTCCACCTTACCTTTTTGCGCCTTGGATTGTCAAGTGGATTTCCAGTCCAGCTCCAACCACCAATCCTGGTCAAGTTGTTGCGAATCATGCCCAAAACACCCATCTGCTTAAGAAAACCCGGACTTTAAGTTTCAATTGAATCTGAATCTGTATTTATTTAAAAAAATGAATCTGCGAGACCCAGATTAAAACAGCGATTGGATCCCCCTTACACCTGCAGTTGGGACCAGCTCCTCCAAGGCATGGCAGAACACAGCTATATACCCCACTAAAGAAACTTCCAGAATCAGTCATTTCTGGGTATTCCCTAAGGTGCAGCCAGGTGTATGGGTGATATGGGAAAGAGTGCAGGGGGCCTTTTGTAAGTAAAACAATTAGTACACAGTCAGCTGAGTAATTAAAATCTGAAAATCCCACCTCTGGTGCGAAGGCTCTTCATGTTTCACCTCAGAGACGGGTACATCTGGTCAAGACAGCATGAGCAGGAAAAACATGGCAGTTATGAATAACTGTAGTCAAGCAAATTAAAATCGATTGTTTAAATTTCACACTCAGTTGTTGAGATATCTTAATGGGCGAATGGCCGTCCGACTTAGGTAAAACAGAGGAAGCATTTCCCAATTGAAATCCTTGTAAATTAGTTTTTACCCCAGAAAATTGAACAGTTTTTGTACCATTTTCTCCCAAAATAATGTTTTATCAGGTTGTCGGCTGTATAGCCACTTCTGTAGTGTGCCTAGATAGCTCCCAACATTTGGATTTTGTCAACATAACAAAATCTGTGGTTCCACGTACTCTAGCTGCCAAAGTTTCAGATTGCTTATTTGTGACACTTTCATAATTTCAGAGTAATTATGAGTGACATTCAATGACTATGAGTGACACTTTCTTGCGAGCAAAATCAAGAAATGAAGACGAGGGAAACATATAAATATCAGAAATTACACCCATTTGAGCAACGAGAAACTCTAAGAAGATATTAAAACTGCTGCAAAGCACCAGAAATGAAAGGACACTCATAGCTGCCAGGTTTTAAAATTGCTTATGTATGATATTTCCATGATTTTAGGGTACTTATGAGTGGCTTTAAGTGACCAAATGTGTGACACTTAAGAGTGACATTTTCTCGCGAGTAAAAGCACACACCCTTTACAAACATTAAAGATGAACTCTAAGGTACAAGTAGGATGTTAATTCAAGGGGGAGAGAAGTGGTCAATTAATCGTCTTTATATTTTCATAATGCATTTCTAAAAGTATTCTTTTATATATAAGAAAACAGAAGCTTTCTAGTTGCAAGTGTGGCAACTTCGCTGTGCTTACCACACATTTATTCTCTGTGTGGAATTGTACATCTGAAATATAAAGAAAATAAAGGACTCTGGTTATCAGTATAAGTAATTGGAAGTGCGGACTACTAGGTTATTGTACATGCTGAAGAGATCATACAAGCGAACTTCAGTGCAGAGATAGTGTGTGTGTGTGTGTGACTCCCCTGACTAGACTTGCAGTCCAGAAGTGCCTAGGGAGTGTGTGCACCAGGCTGAGCACTTGTCTTGAGAGTGTCTTCTGATTACTTTGGGTGGGCTGGACAGGGGGGCACCGGGCTGCTGCAGCAACAAGCAGGCTGTGCAGTTGGCGTAGGCTAAGGTCAGTAAAATCTGGTGGAAGGGTCGGGAGAGCAGGGAGAGACAGCGACTCCTTCCCCTGCTGCCTAAAAACCTCCTGCTCTGTGCCCGCCAGTAATGCTGCCAGCTTTGACCAGTGAGTCTATATCCATGGGTGACAAGGCAAGGTAGGGCATAACATAGTGATGGTGCCAAATTATTGGTCTTTTGTCTGTGAATGGGGAGCACTCCTGGTGGCAAAATTATATTTTGCCTCGAGAGATGACAAAGCTTGTACAGTTCCTCCTGTTCTGCTATGTTGGATGTCAACTCTTGGCTGTGTGTTTTATTCTCCTTTTGCCCATGGTTTCGTTCCAGCTTTTGCTCCTCACTGCCACGCTTACTTGTATCTCACTGTTACACTCAAGCCCCCACCTTTTAAATGTCTAATCGTTGTTCGAATGTTAGTGAGTTCATGGCTTCATGTTTTATTTTTGACCATTTATTTTAAAACATTTGAGACAGTACAATTCTTCCGCAAGAATTCATGTGATCGCCGAAAATAAATTATTAATGCCAGGCAGCTGTAAGAGGCCTGTTAATAAATATGTGAGAGATGTCTAATAAGAGCACTGAAAGGGCAAAACCACAGCACAGGCTCTGGTTGAAAGGGTCAGCTGTTCCTGAAACTCACTTTGACCCAGTGAAAAAACAGTAATGGTCCATTGAATATTGCCCTGTGAGTGGCTTTCTAGCCAGTCGGTGTATGGAATGACAATAGCGCAGTCCTTGGTCCCTCCTGGATACATAGGATGAGCTAACCAATCAGAAAATGCTCTGAAGTGAAGTTACAAGCTTAACATGGGGAAATTACTTTCCTCTTATGTTTTTGGAACAGCCCTCTTATCTTTTTCCGAATGTTAGGATGTATTTAAATGGCCAGTGTAGATAAAGGACATTTCAAATGTAAATAAATTTGTCAATTCTGCGTGTGAGGCATAAACATGGATTCAAATGTGAATCTGTTCCTCACATATACACCTTCTGCTGTAGCATAGACGCATTCCTTATGATTAGTGGAGTCTCATCTTTCAGAGCGGTTGGCCTAACCTCTTCTGAATCCTCAAACTACAATTACTATGCGCATTACAGGATAATTAGTCGTGGTGAGACTGATGGCCGGCACTCAAAAACGATCAGGCGGGCAATGTATGTATTACAACAATTTCTCTCCTGGGATCGGGGGCAAGCAAGCACTTAAAGTATCACCAATAGAGTTGCTGCCAACGCCCCCTTCAGCTTTTAGGCTTTAGCCGTACGCCAAATTAGGATTGCACTTTTACAAAGACAAATAACGGAGTTTGATGAATAACTTTTTTTTTTTTTAAACTGGGCGTGGCAGGATGGCAGCTGGTGCAGCAGACAGATGCACGAGCCGCGCACAATGCACGCTGCGCGCTCCTCGAGAGATTGAAAGGCCAGCTTGGAGGCGGCAAGATTGATGCGATTTTCTCCTGCCTTACGTGTGCCCGACCACAACCCTCTCTCCGAACCAATTCACTGTGCACCTATAATGCATGACAGTGCATTTCAGTGCCGTGATGTGGAGCACCACACTGAAATGCGTTAGTCTAATGCTTGATGCGTGATACTTGGCAGGAATGAAGCTCTTTTTCTGTCAGCCATCTGTCCCCATCACCGATTCCATCTACGAGTAATGGTGTAGGACCTTGTACACAACTCGAGCCAAAGAAGTTGCATCTGTCTGTGCAACGACACTGCTCGCCTTGCCAGACCATTTTGCAATAGACCCACCAATGCCGCAGCCTTTATACCCTTCTGTGATCACTATCATCGTGCATGGCCACATTTCAGCATCCTTCAGTTATGTCATTTGGCCTCATGCTACATGAGTGTAACACCGTACCCATGAGGCCCCCTATTGACGCACCTACCGAACTCCCCACACCTAGGGTCTGCTACTCTGAATAAACCGGATGTCTTTCTAGTAAGATACAGTAAGAGAGAGAGCACTCCTTCCCTTATTTATTCATTCTTCATCATATTTTTTATCGTGTCTATGTTGTGCGTGCTGACGGTGGCTGAGAACCGTCCCAAGTCCCGGCTATTTGACAAAATGTGTAGAAACGGGCACATAATTCATGAACCCCACCGTCGCACTGCTGAAACGGGAAATGATCCCTAATTAGTAAACCACTTGCTCCAAAGTTCGTAATTGATTATCAAATGTATGCCAAATTCTATTCCAATCCTTTTTACCATTGTTATTCCACTTATAATCACCACGGAGACAGTATGGTTGCACTTGAATGCTTTATTCACCCATTTCAGATGCCGCCTGCCGCCCATCCAAGCTATAAACAGTGGCTCGTGGAGTCAACCATAATTCGAAAGAAAGCTCTTTGTGTCATACCCAATGCATTTCGAGCCCTGTCGGCTCTTCGTCAGGGGTCACTGCAACACATAAAAAGGCCAGTTCAACTTACTGTTCAATGCAAGCATACTGCGCAAAATGAAATACTACATCCCCCAGTGTTTCACCCTAAACAACCCTCTTTTTCCTACCCCAACCTTATCTTTTAATCAATACCCCCTTACTCCAACTCGTCTAAACTTATGCCCTCAACCCTTCCCGTGCTAAAAGTGCCTCACTTCCCCAAACGGTAAATCAGATAACTAATAACTATTACCAGAAACAGATACTCAACCCTCCTTTTATCACTCTAACACCATTTATCCAACCCCAATTTTCCGTAACAACCTAACTGCCTTGTTTCACCTCAAATTCCAAGTTCAAACATGTTACCTCTTTCAGAACCTCCTCGTATTTCATTCCTTCTTCAAAAACCAGTAATCCTCCCTGTAGCTCAAACCGTTATTTAAGGTGTGTCCTCCCACATCTAACCCTCCCTACATCCTGATTAGTTAATTGAAACTAACCCAATCATCTATTCCGCCTACATCTGTGCCTGTATGCAAAAACCTAATAATGTGCACTTTAAGTCCCACAATGCACTTCACTAATAATCTGAATTTCAACGGCACCAGTTTCAAGCATGAACTGCGAGTGTGTTACTGTTGCGCACTGAAATAATTTCATGAGTTTCTACAGATTATTTTGAATTTTGATGTTCTTATATTAATGGTTTTTGTTTAAAAAAAAAGGGGGGGATTCACGGGGGTGAATACGTGAGTTTTGGTTTGGTGACATTAGTGAAGTGCATTGTGGGACTTGGAGTGCACATTATTAGGTTTTTGCATACGGGCACAGATGTAGGCGGAATAGACGATTGGGTTAGTTTCAATTAACTAATCAGGATGTAGGGAGGGTTAGATGTGGGAGGACACACCTTAAATAACGGTTTGAGCTACAGGGAGGGATTACTGGTTTTTGAAGAAGGAGTGAAATACGAGGAGGTTCTGAAAGAGGTAACATGTTTGAACTTGGAATTTGAGGTGAAACAAGGCAGTTAGGTTGTTACGGAAAATTGGGGTTGGATAAATGGTGTTAGAGTGATAAAAGGAGGGTTGAGTATCTGTTTCTGGTAATAGTTATTAGTTATCTGATTTACCGTTTGGGGAAGTGAGGCACTTTTAGCACGGGAAGGGTTGAGGGCATAAGTTTAGACGAGTTGGAGTAAGGGGGTATTGATTAAAAGGTAAGGTTGGGGTAGGAAAAAGAGGGTTGTTTAGGGTGAAACACTGGGGGATGTAGTATTTCATTTTGCGCAGTTTGCTTGCATTGAACAGTAAGTTGAACTGGCCTTTTTATGTGTTGCAGTGACCCCTGACGAAGAGCCGACGGGGCACGAAATGCATTGGGTATGACACAAAGAGCTTTCTTTCGAATTATGGTTGACTCCACGAGCCACTGTTTATAGCTTGGATGGGCGGCAGGCGGCATCTGAAATGGGTGAATAAAGCATTCAAGTGCAACCATACTGTCTCCGTGGTGATTATAAGTGGAAGAACAATGGTAAAAAGGATTGGAATAGAATTTGGCATACATTTGATAATCAATGATGAACTTTGGAGCAAGTGGTTTACTAATTAGGGATCATTTCCCGTTTCAGCAGTGCGACGGTGGGGTTCATGAATTATGTGCCCGTTTCTACACATTTCTAGTAAGATAGGCATTTTTAAATCCAGAGCTTCCTTAGTAATTCCCGCCTTCTGTAATATTTTTCTTGTATTTCACATCAGGCCCCTAGCTTCTACTTCAAATAAAGCTCGGTTTTTGGTCAACTATGTCAAAAACAGTGGGAAGCTCTGGCAACATAAGAATGTTTGTTATTCCCTTGGGAAGGACCAAAGTGATGTTCCAAATATGGGGCACAGCTGTGCCACGAGTGTAAGCAAATTGCAGGTGTTCCCAAAGTTGGGTAATGTGATATGTATTCCTCAAACATGGCTTCCTGCACCGGTTCACGTCAACTGATAAGTACATTAGCACTTAATTGTGTGATATTAAATTGTAAAAGACCCAAAAACGTCGATGGCATTTTCATGGTAAATCTTGCAGTCATGTTTAACTCATTGTAACTTATCGTTTACTCTCCAGTTGATTTTTAAAGAGTTACATTTTGTAGATACGCTTGGCGTGGGGCTCCAAACTTCCCCGCACGGACTTCAAGGTTAAGCATATGTTATTTTTCATCAGTTTAGATTATTTTATTGTTACATTGATGACTGGATGTCTTAGTGTTTGTGGAGAAGATGTGACACAAGGAAGTCAAGTCATCTTGTGTGATTCATACGAGCAATTCCTAGAAATGTGGTATGATTCTGAACAAATAATTTAATGGTCTCAAATAATTTATTAAAATGTACTTTATTTTTCTAAATTGGTCTGGGATTTTTCTTGTGTTGTGTCTTCACTTTATCACTGTTTGGGTGCTGCCTAAATACTTTACACAGTGCCTCTAAGTGAAGCCTGACTGTTTTTTGTGCCAAGCTACCCAGGGTTAGGCACAGGGGCCTTTTTGTGGTTCACTCTGGGGTGTGAGCCCTGGTCAAGCCACAACCCCTTTCAGTCACCCAACAACCCAATTGCTCACATTTTGCAGAAACCAGTCTCCCTTTTTTTTTTACATTATTGGGACTGTAATGTTGTCCCAGCATGGATTGGACATCTTCAAGGAGTTAGTAACATGTCTGAACATCAAGAAAAACTGCTGCGCCCTAACTTTCGGATTCAATTTCATAAGGGTGACATGGATGCCAACAGCCCTTGAATTGTTTGCTTGTTTTTCAACGCCTTAAGACGGTGGTTCTTAACCTCTGGTTCGAGGACCCCTTGAAGGAAGTGACCCGATTAGGGCCACCCGGGTCACTCGCGACCACCTCTCAGCCTTCCATACAAATGAAGAGTCGATCAGACAGTAGAGAATACAAACCAAGTAAGCTTTATTCAGGATACACTCGAGTGGAGTCCGGTCTGACCAGCCTCCTTGGATTGCTGCAGAGGGACTGACTTCAGCAAGCTTGACAATACAGATATGTACAATTCAGAACCATCAAAGGCACGCCCAACTGGAAATTTCCAGTTGGTAGCTGGTGAACAAAGGGGATACAGAAGGATCCCGAGAGGGGTAGGTTTGGAATTTCTGCTGCTCTCACAGTAGAACGGGTAGCACCAGTGTCCACAAGGAATGTAATATCATTACCTTCCACTTTCCCATCCACAAAAGGACCTTATTGATCTACCTCTAGAGATGCGCCAAGCACGCACTCTGCCTCCCCCCTCAGGCACCGTCATTGAGATGAATCTGAATCACTCTCAAGACATTGCAACCAATATTGCGAAACCATCTTTCCATTTTGTTTCTTACCAATTTGTTCACTCGCATGAAATTCAGCATTCACACTGTATCTCTGTACCTGAGCATTCACATTATTTGGCATAGAAGCTTGAGGCACTTGTACCTGTGGTGTAACTACCTGTTGCTGTTGCAGCTGTTGTTGATTCACAACCACCTCATTCTGCATCTGTGGATTAAAATTTTGAACCATTCCATTATTTTCTAACAAGAACTTACACTCGTTCTTCCAATGTCCTAACCTTCCGCACGCATGACAAGGGAATTTCCTCTTCATATCTTCCTTATTATTTCTACCTCTACCTTTTCCCGGTAATTGCACTTGAACACCACCATTCGGTACAACATTCATACCAGGCACCTGACCATTTTGAAAATTCGGATTCTGTCCTTTCATTTGGAAACCTGTTTGAGAAAAATCAACAAAATTCCCATTTTTCTGCTGTGCCGCTTTCACTTGCGCCCACATCATTTTCTCTTTCAATTTCTTATGCCTAGATTCAATATCATCACTACAATACTTTGCATACCTCAGTATTTCATCCACTGTCTTGTTCTGCCAACAAATCAAATGCTGCTGAATCATATTACTAATTTCAGGTTTCAATCCAAACACAAACTTATACACAAAATGTCCCATATCTTTGTCAGTTATGCTTTCAAAACCACTGTACTGTTTAAACACCTGTAAAAGTCTTTCGTAGTAGGCATGTACTGTCTCTTTTGACTCCTGTGTTGTCCTGTCAATCTTAACCCAATCTGTTTCTTTTGGGGAAATCTTAATCTTCAAATAAGTAATCACTTGATTATATTTCTTCATCACCTCTTCTGAAGGTGCTCCAGTTTTAACATCTCTAGGATATTCCTCTTTTGGCCAATCAATTGTAATCTTACACTCAGTCCATAAATCAGCTGGAACTACAATGTCAAACCATCCAAATCTTTCAACAAGACCTTTGAGACCTTTACAAACCTCTCTACCTGTTTATACCACTCAACAGGCTTTTCTCTCAACCTTGGGAAGTCATTTGTAAAAGACAATATGTCCTGTCTTGACCAAGGAATATGAACATATCCACCACCCGGGACTTCTCTCATTGGATATATCATTTCAGCAGGCTCTGTCTCTTTTAACGGAAGCAAAGAAGATGCAATCTCACCTTTACTTGCAAGCGCTTCTTCTTTCTTTCTCGCCCAACCACCTTTCCATCGTTCCAGATCACCCCATTTTATCAAAGTCTTAATCAACTCCTTTATTTGCAATCGTTTACCAGATGCATTCAAACTCTCTAAATCTAATAGGTATGCATTGTAATTTCAAATTATTCTTATAATGATGATAAATGTAATAATCTGAGTGATAAACTTAAAACTTATGCATTGTTTCTAAAACTTTATATAAACTTTATTATCTTTAAACAAATGACTCAGTGATTCTTTAGCTCAATAATTAAGGTAAAATGTTAAAGAGTTTATTGTGATTGAGCTGGTCTTAATCACCATCAACTGATTCCTACTAGTTGGTCCATCGACCAATGAGCGGAATACCTTAAAAACAATGAGAAACATTATGTCATGTTAAAAAGAGGTATCCCGTCTCCTTCCAGCGAATCGTTTTACTGTTTTTCTCCTAGGTTAAGGACGGAGGTAATCCAGGGAATAAATGGGTAAGTGAATGTATATGCGGTGTTAATGGGCCCCACCGTCATATGGATATAGTCTGTGTATTGGAGAGATAGTTGTACCTGGATGACCGAGTCCTATAGGAGAAGAATTTTTATTGTTAGCGCTGGATCAGATTTCTTGGTAGCAGAGTTATGGTTACTATAGATTAGTTTGGTGATTATTGATTATTGATAAGTTCATGTCTAACACTTTATGTTGAGTCGCGTTATGTTATATGTAAGTTTTCACGCTTCCGGAAAGTAGGAAGTGGAACACGTGTGGCAAGAGAAGTCACATGGAATAGTGCATTGTCTGAGTTCATATTGGTGATAACACAGGTTGTGTTATGATAGGGACATTTTCTGCATAAAAGGTGTGTAAGTGAAATAGTGACCGGTTTTCTTGTGAAACTCTCTGGCCTTAATTCTCAGGAGCAGTATAGTCTCCACATGTGTTTTATCCCCAGAGAAACGGGTTTACCGCTTGCTTGAAAGAAGGGTAAGGTAGAGGGAAGTGCTACTTTATCGGCGAAACGGGAAAATTCTGTGGTAGGGTAGAGGTAAGCGCTGCCTACTGGAAAATACAGAATTCTTGTGTAAATGGACAAAGCTATCTCTTTGGTTTAGCGAATCAGACAATGGAAATGTGTTTTAAATGTTGTAACTAACAAAGAATTGTTGAAAAAGAAATTGCTGATAAATTTTGTAGAGGAGGGGTCTAGAGCAGAACTGACGTAGACAAAAGCCGCGCTGGGATTGGACAGTGCGCTAGTCATACAGAGACAGGAGCAGAACTGATGTAGACAAAAGCCGCGCTGGGATTGGACAGTGCGCTGTAGACAGAAACCGCTCTGATTGGAGTGTTAGTGTGAGTCGCGCTAAGATTGGACAAATAGAATAGTGACGTGGAAGTTTATGATTGGAGTGTTGGTGTGAGTCGCGCTAGTATTGGTCGAATAACGCATAGAGAACAGTGTTGAATTGCGGATCGTTTGAGGAGAGAAAGCGATTGTGAATCATGTCTTATTATGAGTATGGTAGAGAGAAAACGTCGTGGATGTCGAAAGTTAAGAACTTCTTTAAGAAAGACAAAAAGGTAGTGACTAGAGAGGGACAAGTAATTCCTCCGCCGAAATCACCAGCTTCGCACATGATGCTGAAATATGGATATCATACATGCATATGGTTAGAAAATTGGACAAAATATACCAAGAATGATGGAGCATTGGCTTTTCCTGAGAATGGTTCATTTAGTGTAGCTGTATTACGGAATTTGAGAGAGAAGATGGCAATGTTAGAACCTAGACCTGACCGACACAGTTTGAAGCTTTAACTGAATGGGAAGATGAGATGTATGAACGAGAGAGATTCAGAGGATTAAAGAATCATGAGTTTGTGCCTGGAAGGTTATGGGGAGTAAATCATGAAGACAGAATAAAGCGTTGGAGATGTGCTAATATGACAGGAGGTTTGTTTCCAGCTTTTACAGTTGAGGAAGAAGCAAAGAAAAAGTGTACAGAGAAAAAGAAACATGTGGTTATGGAAAAGTATGGGTATGGTGGTAGTGAAACGGAAGATGAATTGCTGGAAGATATTTTAAACAGAAACCCACCTCCATACCAACAGACTTCTGCGGTGGTGACACCTAATGCACCGCCAATGGAAACTGGGAGGAATAAAATTCCCGAACGAAGAGATGAGATAAATAGGTCACAAGATCAATGAAAAACTTCACAAAATGAAGAGATAGAAAGTGACAATGCAACTGAATTAGCGAAAACCACAAGAGAATTGACTGAAAAGTTAAGAGAATTGACAAAGAATATGGAAGCTGTAACTGTACCAGTACCGATAGGTCCAGTAATGCCAATTTTTGAGAATCAGAAAATTGATGAACGTTATTTAGTGATTCCTATGAATTCACATTTGCAAAGAAAAAGAGAAGGGATGGAACTGGACAATGAAGGTGCACACCATTTGGTTAGTACCTATAGACCAAGCCCACCTACTAATTTGACGATAAATGAGAATGAGTTCAGGAGAATACCTATGGTAACGGAGTCTGCATCAGGGACACCAGAAAGAAGTAACAATTGGATAGAATTAAATAGTACGCCTGTAGGTCCGACTCCAGATGAGTTAAATGAATGGATGAAAACGCTAAAAACGAAAGAGACAGAAGTAAAACCATTAGATGTAATTAGGTTAAAAATAGACATGGAAGAATTGATTTTAGGAACGATTGGTACAGAAAAATTAAAAAATTATCAGGATGATGAGATTACGTTTTTGTGCAAAAGTCTTACATGGAGAGCTAGAAATGTCCATGACAAATTAGAAGAGACAGCAAGTGAACTGGGAGTAGAATTTGCAAAAGTGAGATCGTTGCAGAAACCATATAGAGTAGATTTTTGTGAGAAAGATATAGAGAATCTGAACACATCAGGAAGATTGACCCAAATAAAAGAATTAATTGTTTTGCTGAGAAAATGGGGTGATGTGGATAGATGGAGAAGTAGATGGATAAAAAAGAATGAGAAAGTAACAGATAAAGCATCTTTGGCTTTTGCAGTGACAGATAAGGAACCAGTTGTAAGGGAGTACCCGATGAGAGAAACTCCAGGAGGTAGTTATGTGCATGTTCCATGGTCTAGACAGGATATACTGTCATTTAACAAATGCTTTCCCACGTTGTGCGAGTAGCCATTCGAATGGCTTCTCGCACAACTTTGGGAGAGCATTTGTTAAAGTTTCAAAGGTGTTGTGGATAGACTTGGATGGATTGTTTGATATAGTAGTGCCAGCTGATTTATGGACAGAATGTAAGATTACTATTGATTGGCCAACTGTAGAATATCCAAGGGATGCTAAAACAGGAGCGCCAGGACCAGAAGTGATGAGAAAGTACGATCAAGTAATTACCTTTTTGAAGAATAAGATTCCACCTAAAGAAACAGATTGGGTAAAAATAGACAGAACCACGCAGGAAAGTAAAGAATCAGTGCATGCTTACTATGAAAGACTGTTGTTAGTTTTCAAACAGTATAGTGGTTATGAGACACTAAATGAGAAGGATATGAGTAATTTTGTATGTAGATTTGTATATGGGTTGAAACCAGAGATAAGTGAGATGATTAAACCGCATATGATTTGTTGGCAGAATAGCACAGTCGATGAAGTTTTGAGATATGCTAAATATTGCAGTGATGATATTGAGAGTAGACAGCGTAAATTGAAAGAAAAAGCCATGTGGGCACAGGTGAAAGTTGCAGAGAAACAAGAAGCTCAATTGAGTAATACAGGTAATGAAGCAGGACAGGCTAGATTTCGACCAAATATATGTAAAGGAAAAGGACAAATGAGCATAGATGAGGCAAAGAAAAAGTGGCCATGCCACAACTGCGGAAAGCTAGGGCATTGGAGAAACGAGTGTAAATTTCCTCCAAAACTTAATGTGGAAAATCAATCATTAAATTCACAGGTGCAGAGTGAGGTAGTTACTCAACGAGTCAGGTGCCACAACCACCACTTCCCAAGAGTGTTAACCAACAGAAATTCAGTGCAGAAACAGGATTCTACGGAGGAGAGCAGGTAACACAGTTGCCGCGTGCAGCTGCCATTTCTCAATATTGGTTACGACAGGATGAGGATGAAACGGATGAAAGCTTCTGACGGTGCCTAGGAGAGGGGGAAGAGTGCGTGCTTGGCGCAACTCTAGAGGTAGATCAGTCTGGTCCATTTGTGGATGGAGAAGTGAATGGTGCAAATGTAACATTCCTTGTGGATACTGGAGCTACCCGTTCTACTGTTAGGTCAATGGAAATTCCAAACCTTCCTCTCTCAGGTGAACATATCCAAGTAGTTGGAGTTTCAAATCAGCAAATTAAGACGCCTCTTACTAAATTAGTGGAGGTAAAGATTGGTCCATTTAGTGAAATGCACCGATTTGTGGTATGCGATTGTAGTCCTGTGAACCTATTAGGACGCGATCTATTGTGCAAAATGAATTGCACTATCTATTGTACTCTAGATGGAATTGCATTTCAGACCCCAGATGAAGATGTATTGTATAAAATGACACTGGTAAATTTAGAACCAGAAGTAAATGATTTGTTTCCTGTATTTGATGCAGAGAAAATCCCAATTGAACTGAAAAAGACAGTGAAAGAAGAAGTGTGGGACTTTACAGGAGAAGATATAGGATTAATGAAAGAAGTAGATCCCGTTAAAATCTCCGTAAAAGAGGGAACGAGTTACCCAAATACGCCCCAGTATAAATTGACACCAGAAATAATTGAAGGAATAACGCCAGTAATAAATAAAATGGTTGAACAAGGGATTCTAAAAGAAATCATGAGCAGTCCATGTAATTCACCAATAATGGGACTGAAAAAGCCAAACGGAACATATAGAATTGTACAGGATTTGAGGAAGGTAAACAAAATTGTAGTACCTTGTTGCCCAATAGTACCGAACCCTGCTGTGATTCTATACCAGATTCCACGTGAAGCAGAATGGTACACAGTAATTGATTTATGTCATGCATCTTTCTCTATTCCATTGCATCCAGATAGCCAGCCATTATTTGCGTTCAGGTTTGGAGAGCGTATTTTGGCATGGTGCCGAATTCCTCAAGGGTACACAGAAAGCCCCTCGATCTTTAATCAGATTCTAAAGAAATCCTTGGAAGATTTAAAAATGCCAGAAAAGTCAGTGATGGTTCAGTATATTGATGACCTACTGGTGGCATCAAAAACGAAGGAAGCATGTGTCAATGATACAATTGCTTTGCTGAATCATTTAGCCAAAAGAGGACATAAAGTGTCCCCATCAAAATTGCAGTTTTGTCAACAAGAAGTCCAATATTTAGGGCATAAAATTGAGAAAGGAGTGCGAAAGGTAACGACTGAAAGAATAAAGATGATTCAAGGAATGAGAGCTCCAATGACGCAAAGAGAGGTAAGAATGTTTCTGGGAATGGTTGGATATTGTCGACAATGGATAAGCGGATTTTCGTTGATCGCCAAACCGTTGCAAAAACTGACAAAGAAGGATGTTAAAGATCCTTTTGAAATGAATGATGAGGAAATGAAAGCATTCAGAGAGCTGAAAAAGAAATTGTGTGAAGCTCCAGCATTGGGAATGCCTGACTATGAGAAAGACTTTGAGTTGTATTGCAGTGAAAGAGATGGATGTGCATTTTCAGTCTTGGTACAGAGACATGGAACCATGAAAAGACCCATTGCATATTTTTCAGCTGTTTTAGACCCTGTAGCAAAAGCGTTGCCTGGATGTTTGAAAGCAGTTGCTGCTACTTGTGTGAGTCTGGAACAGAGCGAAGGCATAGTGATGGGATATCCACTGAGAGTATATGTTCCCCATTCTGTGGAAATTCTCTTGACAAGAACGAAAACCCAATACATGACACATAGTCGGCTGACTAGGTATGAAAAAGTAATTTTGAGTGCAGATAATGTGACCATTGACAGATGTATGAATGTGAATCCTTCGACATCATTGCCAGATGAAGAGCGTGTGATTGAAATGGATGAAGTAGATCACGATTGTCTGAATGTGCTTGAATATTGTACAAAACCAAGGCCAGATATACGAGATGAGCCCTTAAAAGAATCAGATTATATTCTGTTCGTGGATGGCTCATGTTTGAGAACAAATGATGGAGTTCTAAGTGCAGCGTATGCGGTTTGCACAGTAGCAACTGTAATGGAAGCATCTTGTCTGAAAGGGATACGGTCTGCCCAAGTCGCAGAACTAGTAGCTCTGATTCAAGCCTGCAAGTTGGGAAGAAATGTACGGGTTACGATTGTGACAGATAGCCAATACGGTTTTGGAGTGGTGCATGATTTTGGTCAGATTTGGTCACAAAGAGGTTTCTTGACGTCTGCAGGAACGCCAATTAGAAATGGAGATTTTGTGAAAAAGTTGCTTGAGGCGATACAGCTGCCTAAACAGATTGCTGTTGTGAAGTGCAATGCACATAAAAATGGGGAAGACTACATAACTGTCGGCAATAAGTATGCTGATGAAATTGCACAGTACTGTGCAAAGAATGTGGTCTCTTTGAACAGGAACCGAGAGAGGGAGCATATTTCTTGTCCTTTGCTTTTTACTAACCCTGTTGAGACATGGGATGAGGTGAGACGGTTACAGGAAGCAGCAGATGATGAGGAAAAAGATACATGGATAAAAGCAGGATGTAGAAAACATGAGGAAAATTATGTTTGGGTTTACAGAGATGAGACCAGTTATGCCTGATGTCAGAAATCATGCTATGGCACGGATGGACCATGGACAAGCCCATATTGGGAGAGATTCAATGATCAGACTTTTTAGACAAACATGGTATAATCCAAAATTCAGAGCCATAGCTGAGAGTCTTTGTCAAAGATGTCTTATTTGTCAACAATTAAATCCAGGAAGGAAGACAGTAGTGAGTCTAGGAACAATAGGACGAGAAGGAGGTCCGTTCACTAGAATGCAAATGGATTTTATAGAAATGCCCCCGAGCAACAGACTAAGGTATGTCCTCGTAGTCGTCTGTTTGTTTTCCCGTTGGGTGGAAGCATACCCGACCAGAAGGAATGATGGAATCACGGTAGCAAAACTTATGCTGCGAGAATTCATTCCGAGGTATGGTTTTCCAGTCACGATTGAAACAGATAGAGGAACACATTTCCAAAACGAATTAATTAAACTGATTTGTGAAGCACTTAGTATAAAACAGAAACTGCATTGTGCATACAGACCAGAGGCTTCTGGAATAGTAGAGCAAGTGAATGGAACAATTAAGAACAGGTTAGGAAAAATGTGTCAAGCCACAGGACTCAAATGGCCAGATGCTTTGCCATTAGTTTTAATGACAATCAGAAGTATTCCGGAAAGGAAAACTGGACTCAGTCCCCATGAGATAATTATGGGACGAGCAATGAGACAAGCACATGTACCTGTCAACAAACTACTGACTATAACTGATGATCTGGTGCTGGATTATTGCAAAGGATTGGCTGATGTGGTGCGTTCTGTGTTTCATCAGGTTGGACCGGATGCGACCACTCTTGAAAGAAAACCAGCTCACGACTTGAATCCAGGAGATTGGGTCCGCATAAAAGTCCACAGGAGAAGAAACTGTTTGGTTCCTCGCTGGGACGAACCACGACAGGTGATCCTGGTGACAACCACTGCAGTCAAATGTGCAGGAGTGAAACATTGGGTGCATGCCAGTCACACCATCAGAGTTCCAGAACCTGAAGATCGACATGTGAGTCGACATCTGGAAGTGTTGGATAACAGTTCAGCATCAGAAGCAGAAGAAGAAACGAACAGGGTGCCAGAATCTGAAGATCGACCTGTAAGTCGACATCTGGAAGACCCAACTACAAGTGCAACGACAGAAGAAGTAGAGGAAATAGCTGAAGTTCCAGAACTTGAAGATCGACATGTGAGTCGACATCTGGAAATATCAGATACCAGTTCAGAATCTGATACAGACCATTCGGATTGTGAGGAAATTCTGAAAAGAAATTGGAAATTTGAAAGCATAAGAGAAGAAACTGACCACGAAGATAGTAACAGTGAGCAACCAAGTACAAGTTGTGGTAAAATCCTTCGGAGATAATATTAATAGATGAAGAAGGGAGAGTTTCAAACAGAAAGTTAGAAAAATCGGAAGATCCCCGAGGAGCAATAGGGACAGATAGCCAAACAAAAGAACAGGGAAATTTAGAAGCAGATAGAGAGATTGACACAAATTCGGAAGAACCTCGAGGAGGGACAGAAATAGGTGAATGAAGGAAGATAAGAAAAGAACCACAAGTAGAGGAAGAAAATGAAATTATAAGATTCAAAAAAAGAGACAATAAAGAAAAAACTGAAACAGAGTCTGATGAAAGTGGAGAAGAAAGAAACCAAAAACTAGAGTCAAGAAAAAGGAATTGGAAAACAGAAAGAGAGGAAAAAGGAAGTGAGGCAAAAAGGCCAAGAAAAGGAGACAATTGGCCCAACGAAGTAAGAAAATTAAGATACAGGATCATAAGGTTAGATGGAAAAAGTGCTGAACAAGTGAATGAAATAACAAGTCAGAAAGAGCAAGAAAAACAAGGTGGAAAACACTTGCAGAAAACGAAAAGAGTAAAGAAGGTAAATCCGAAGTATAGATCGCCTGAATGGTTGTACCTTGCTTTAACGGATAACAAAGAAGAAAAGAACACTCACGAGAACCCAGAACAAAGAAACCTAATGGGTGAAGGTGAAGTGCAACAAACTTGAAGAAATTTAAACGAATTTCTACCGGACTTGACAAAATACTGGATTTGACGAATTTCTACCGGATTTGACAAAATACTGGATTTGACAAAGAAAGAATTCTGAAAAGAATTTTAAAAAAGTACCAAACGAAGACAAAAACATTGGAGTGCAGAGTGGCTAAGAAGTCATTTCTGAGGTGTAGTGACACAATTTTCTTGAAAATAAATAAATAAGGTTATAAAACAAAATGGAGGATACTAGAGATAGAAAATGTAGATGTGAGTTTTTAAGTAGATGGTGTAAGATGTGCTTCTTTTGTACAGGATTATTAATGACCGTATGGGTGGTTTTAGCAATCACTATTCCAATTAGTTTAGCTGTAGTAGAAACGTCTAATCACACAGAGAAAGAAAAAGGAGCTAACACTCAAGAAACAGTTATATTAAAAAGTAGTGCAGAATTACATAAGGACAAATCAATAACAGATTTTTCAAAGAATGTTTTTACTAAATTATTATATGAGTATGTAGAAACAATGGATGTAAGAGATTGCTATGTTTGTATGCAATTGCCTGCGTCTGTAGCAGAGGGTGTGACTTATCATCACCTTCCTTTGACGTATGGAATAACATGTAGTGTTTTAGCAAGTTTATTTTATAAAACAGGTAGATTAGAATATTATTACACTGACATAGATAAGATTTTTGCGAAAGTTTCTGTAGTTCCCGAACTAAACAAAATAAAAGAGGGAAAAACGTTTGGAGAATTTTTCATAGAAGATAAGATTTTAACATTAGATAATATAGTTAAAAACAACCTTACCTGTGAGTTAAAGAAGGAAGAAAAAGTATTTTTAGAGATGGTTGAAGAAAGAAGAGTGAAATTTCAAAGAAAAGTGATAGAAGAACAAAAACACCTCTTTGGGCGTTTGAGGAAGACAATCATGACAAGAAAAAGACAAATGCTGCTATGACTCTGGATTGGCCCCAACAGGGAAGGTTGTGCATTAGAAGAAATAGAACAAGATATGACAACTATTTTGTGGGTTCCAGTATTTGCCATGACAATTATCAAATTTTAGGCGGATGGGGATTCAAAGGGGGAAAAGATCCAATATTTCCAGGGATCTATTATGTTTTGCGGTAATAGGGCTTATTACAGGTTGCCGGACAATTGGTATGGGTCATGTTATTTAGGCCTGGTCTTTCCAAAGATTTTTCATATGGATAGAAAAGAAAAAGGAACACACAAAATGATAAATACCTTTACACGTAGAAAAAGGGAAAGTTTTTCAGAAATAGTAGGTGATATTTTGGAGCATTGATACCAGCCGTGGGAATATCTTTGAATGCATTTAAAATTGGGAAATTATCCACAGTGGTAGATCGTTTATCTACAGATACTGCTGGAGGGTTCTTGATGGTAAATACCGAGATGGTTGCCATGAGAGCTATGGTGATGCAAAATCGACTTGCCCTTGACATTATTTTGGCAAAAGAGGGTGGAGTCTGTGGAATGCTGAAAGTCCAACATTGTTGCACTTACATTCCAGATAAAAGTGAAAATATACAAAAGTATATAAAGAATATTACAAGTTTGCACAAAGAACTTGTTCCACTGGAGGTTGAAAGTGCATTTGGAAAACTTGGTAAAGGGTTTTCTTCAGTAATAAATTGGTTAACAAGAATGAGTGGATTAATAATAGGGAAAGTTATAATAATAGCAACCATGATAATCATAATAATTTTAGTGCTGAAGCTTGTAATTACATGTATAAAGAAAAGAAGAAGACAGAATAAAATAGAAAAGGAAAACATGATAAACAAGGAGAGAGAGAGAGAGAGAAATGGGTGAAATGGAGCTAGAAGAAATAAAAGAGAACATGTACAAGAAGACCAAGAGACTAGTTGAAAGGGATACAGTTGTGTAAACTAACAAAAGCAAACGGATAAAAGAAATATGCTGTCTGAGAGAATTGAATAACTTGGGTTTTGTGGTGATATTAAAAATCACCAAAGGGGGAGTTGATGGAGCAGGATAAATGAAATATTTTAACCTCCTAATAATTTACGTAAAATAATTAATTAACATGTTCGTTTAAGTAAATAACCAACAATGTATGTTACATGTGAAGGGTTAAAGGTAACACGCGATTTTGTGTGCAAATTAATCTACTTATAATTGTTGACGTGTCTAACATAATCTAATATTTGCGTACTAATAAAATAATAAACGCATGATTTGTGCTTTGAAAATAAAACGTGTGGTGGCAAAATAAAGCGATGGTAAGTAAGGGACGGCTTTATATGTTGCTTTTTGCTAGGTAATACCTAATTGGGGTACGTAGAAAGATGGGAGGGAAACGAAAGTGTTTATATTCTTTATTTTTAACAATATTTTGTTTATCTTTGAAAATAGTGCGCTTAGGCCTGTTGAGCAGCGATATAAAATGGCCGCCATGAGCTAGAGTACGCATGTGCAAGAAGCCGTGTGGAAAAGGAGAAAGGCTGTGAAAAAGAATGATCACGTGTTCGTGCTGAGAGCCTAGGATGGAAGTATGGTCAAGGCTATTGTGACCTTACTGAGCAAATGTGTGCCAAGATGATCAGCAAGAAGCGTGAGAAGTCAAAATGAATAAATGGACAAACGGAACTGTTGAACCTAAAAAGTATCAGAAAAAGATACAAATTAGACTGATCGAAACTGATGAGTAATGTCATGAACTGTGGGAAACGATGCAAGCATGGACATTCCACAAAGAACTGGTTAAGACAAGGAAGTTTGATAAAAATGTATATGGACTTAAATGGACCAATGAGAGAGAATCACGCCATAAAGAGGCAACATTTTATTTAGTAAGCGAGAATTAGGGTATAAGAAGACCTACTCCGGGTGGGAGGGATGAGTAGTATTATTATATTTTTATTGATGATGATGAGCGAGCGTACTGTTAGGAGAAGAGAGAGCTGAGATTGCTGATAGATGAGTTGCGTGTGCTGAGTTGCTGTTGCGGATGATCGAAGCTGCTGCTGCTATTTTTCTTAGGTATAAGATGCTGCTTTTTAAGAACCTTTTTACTCCTGATAGATTTTTCATTTAGAGCTATTAGATTTTCCAAGACCGATAGATTGATCTTTTTGGAGTTCTTGCTGTGACAAACTTGATCTTCCATCTAATAGGTATGCATTGTAATTTCAAATTATTCTTATAATGATGATAAATGTAATAATCTGAGTGATAAACTTAAAACTTATGCATTGTTTCTAAAACTTTATATAAACTTTATTATTCTTTAAACAAATGACTCCAGTGATTCTTTAGCTCATAATTAAGGTAAAATGTTAAAGAGTTTATTGTGATTGAGCTGGTCTTAATCACCATCAACTGATTCCTACTAGTTGGTCCATCGACCAATGAGCGGAATACCTTAAAAACAATGAGAAACATTATGTCATGTTAAAAAGAGGTATCCCGTCTCCTTCCAGCGAATCGTTTTACTGTTTTTCTCCTAGGTTAAGGACGGAGGTAATCCAGGGAATAAATGGGTAAGTGAATGTATATGCGGTGTTAATGGGCCCCACCGTCATATGGATATAGTCTGTGTATTGGAGAGATAGTTGTACCTGGATGACCGAGTCATATAGGAGAATAATTTTTATTGTTAGCGCTGGATCAGATGGTTTGTTTGAGATGGAATGGTTAGGCTGGATAATCATAATATTGAAATATACAGCCTTCTGGTCGGTCCAGGGTAGCGAGGAGGTTTTGGTCAGTGTAATGTCGGGGTTGTTAGTAAATATGCCATCAAGTGTGTGGCTGGCTGAGTGAGTGGGTTCAGACACAATTTGAGTTGGGCCGAAGGCTGCCAAATTATCAAGTAGCCTTATAGTGTCTGTGTTTATTATTTAGTTCCAGGTGGAAATTAAAATCACCCAGAATGGTGAGCATGGGGGATTCTAGGCATGATTCAAGTAAGGTCTGAAGAGCATGAGTAAAGGCTGCTCTAGGTCCAGGTGGACGATACAAGAGTAAACCATGAAAAGTAGAAATGTTATTTATTTTGAACGTAAAAACGCATAGCCTCCGCCGGAAGCTGTGAAATGGATTCTACTCGAACATTTAGGTAGGCGCGATGTATTATAGCTATGCCCCCTCCTTTATTATCTATACTGTCTTGGCTAGTCACTGAATAACCTGCAGGAAGTGCAATGTTCCAGTCAGGGTCAGAGGCCAGATTGGTCCAAGTCTCGGTCAAAAATACTATGTCCGGGTTGGAGAGCTGCAACAAACATTCGAACTGGTACTTATGCTTGACCAGTGAGCGAGTATTGAGCAATATGCATTGAAGAGACTATTCCTAAGTCGACCTAGTATTTCTGCCAAATTGTTGAAGACTACCTGATGAAATATCTGTGCCATTAATGGAGATCAACGGGACTACGACCCCTCCCCACCGGCCCCTGTCTTTGCAGCACCAGCAGGGACATTATGCGTACTTAATACCGTATTAAAACGAAAATTACAGCTAGTACACTTGAACTCCCCGTGCTTCCCCCACTTGTAGCAAACATCAGGAGTACAGCACTCACCTCTCCTGAGCTCAAGCAGTTATTTTTTAGTATAATTCCAGGACGCGAAAAGACCAGGGGTTCTGGAGCTGTGCGCGCTCCGTGCGGCAACTCATCATCCTGATATTTACTCAATCTCTCCGGACTTATTGTACCAATAATCATTTCTTCCAGATCGACTCTTAACCTACCTATGTCTATACTCTGTTTGGACTTACTAGGTGCCATTCCTCTAATCCAATCATCCAACTCTTCTGGTGAAGGTCCCACTGAACTCCCTGATACTAAAGTCGTTTCTCTCACATTTGGCATTCATTTTCTAGGATCAATCTGTACATTCCTTTTCGGCGTTTGTCACATTTCCATTTATTGGAATATTAATCAGTGACGTACTCATCTCATTTGATTCTGGTCCACTAACATCCCTAGCACTGTTCACTGGAACTGTCAATGCATGCACTCTCAATGTTTTGACCCTCACTATACAATGGAACTATAGGACTAATTGTCACCGGAACTGATAACGCTTCTGCATTTAAACTCATCTGACTAATTTTCTGAGTCAATTCTTCCTTTGCTCTATTGAGCATTTCGATATCTCTCTCCTGTGAGACTCGAGTAGCTGATGAAGACTGTAAAACTAATGGAACTTGTGAGGCTTGTGATACCTGTGAAACTTGTGGAGCTTCTATCTCAATTAATTGTGCACTTGGAGTAATCCCATCTGGACTCTCCTGATATGGTGGAGGTCTCTTCAATAGCATCTCATCTAATAACTCATCATCAATTTCATTTGGATCTGTATCTAGTTCTGAAGTCTCTACATTATTCTTTTTCTCCTTGCACTTTCCAGCAGCTTGTCCCTCGGCAACCGTTACTGGATATAATCCATCTATGATTACATCTCTCCTCCACCTTTTCATCTGCGCATCCCATTTAGCTTCTGAATACCATCTCATTGTATTCCTATATTTCATCCCATTCCTATCTCTCTCCCATCTGTACGCCTCATGTTCCCATTCCTCATGCGCCTCATACTGCATAGGTCTAGGATTTGGTTTTAACAAATTCATTCGTCTTCTCAAATTCTCCAAAACCTTTACATTGAAAGTACCATGCTCTGGGAAAGCTAAAACTCCATCATCCTCCGTATAACTCACCCAATTCTCTAACCATGTACACGTATGATATCCATGCTCTAACATCATAAAAGAAGCAGGCGATCTTGCAGGAGGTACAGAAATTCCCTCTCTAGTAACTATTGGCTTGTCTTTTTTAAACAAATCTTGTATCATTTTTATCAACTTCATTTTCAACTCTCTCTTTTCCGCTAAATATTTTAGAAATCAAGGAAATCCTTCCGTAATTCCGCTCACTCTATTCGCTTGCACTCATCCGATACCAGCGCGACTCACACCAGCCAACCACAGCACAATACACACCCGCTATCTGACCAATGCCAGCGCGACTTTTTGTGACGTCAGTATAACTCCTGCGACTGACCCTCCCTTTACAAAATATTACGGCAATGTACTACAAAGTCTTTCTAAATAAATTCTTATTAGAAACAACACAAAACGCTGCTACTTTGTCTGCTCCACTAAATGAAAGATAGTTCAGTCGTTCAAGAGAACCTTTTACAACCAGCAGAATAACGACCAGGGTCACTCTACTCTCAATCAAGTGAAAGGAGGTCTTGGTACTCCTTTAGGTGGGTTTCCTAAAGTTTCGGAAGAGGACTTTTCACAATAACAGTCAAGCGAAGTTAGGTCTTGGTACTCCTGAGGTGTACTTTCTAAAGTTTCGGAAGAGGACTTCACTATAACGTCCAGCTTACTTACATACTTTAGAATAGGTCCCTTAGAATAATATCAACAGCCTTTCACTGTTTGAAATTACAACAGACAAAGTACTTCTGCAGTGTGATACTTTTCCACACTCTTCCTCTGCCCCTGAGGCTAAATCAACATCCCGGGATCTTAGGTAACTCCGTACCCGTACTTCCAGACTACATAAAACAAAGACGCTAACTTTTCATATTAGTAACCAAAATCAATAATTCAACCATTAATTTGCCAACATAATCAATATAAACCATCAGGCTGCTACCAAAACTGATCCAGAGATCTGGGACTAATATTTTTCCACAGACTAGGCCCAATTTCATCACCCAACAAGTCCCTTCACGCTGGGTTAGTGAATTACTAAACAATTACCAAAATTACCAAAATCCAATTTGTATCTTCATTTCTATTATACCAATTATGGCGATGCGATCTTTATATAGTTGACCGGGTTTGGCAAACCAATACTTGTTTCTAGAATACTCCTAAACTAGAAAAACACCTCTAATAAAGACAGACACATTTGTATATTTATAATATTTATCTAAATGTGAAATAAATGCTCATCAATACCAAAATACAGTACAAATCATAGATCATCACAGAGCAACAATATCAGAGAAATAAAAACACATCTCAATTCGACAGCGCATAAAGGAGTAGAAAGGCGAAGAGACAAAATACATTTGCAAATGGTTATGCAAATTCAGTTTTCTGTCTATACTAACCCAATTGAATAGGAAATCTACTCCCTGGCCATGAGAGCAGTAAGGCCCCTCAAGAAGAGTTGAAGAGGCAAAGATTAAGTCAGGAATCAGCAGACCGGAACAGCCAGCTCAAGAATAGGAGACAGCAAAGAAGGCCTCTCCTCACGCAGGTAGGAAAGCAAGCCACCAACTAACCACCAACTAACTAAACCCCTCCCACCAGGAACCTCAATTATACCCTAAAACCCAAATGTCCAACCCACATTTGTGTCAGAACAGAGGATTTCTCTACACATGATTGGTTAAGGAAGGGGGTGTACTGTCACACCACTCTCGTCATGTCCATCTCACTCAATGTCCTATTGTTTATTTATTCTGCATATCTACTTCCACCCCAAGAAATACAAATTCGAGCCATTGTCATAGCATTTGTTTCCTCCATCCCAGTCATGTAGCAAACTCTGTGTCACATTTATCTGCTCGTGCCGCACAAAGAGGAAATGTTCTTTCACTCGAGGAAGAAAAATGTCTTTCAGCTGTCACTTGGCAGGCACACACGATCTGTGAAGTACACTTGTCTTCTACTTTCATCATCTTGTTCAGCTCTATTTTGCAGAATTTATTTCATTCTCATTAACCCCGTGTTTTCCCGCAGAACAGAAAACCATGCTTCCATGAAAAACAAACACAGGCATTATTAATCACTTATAATGCTTCTCATTACGCATCCACCCAATGCTGCATCTATCCATGCACAACCCATGTTAATATTACTTTCCTAGCAAACGTTCATAATGTGCACAAAAGCAGCATTAGTCTTTTATTTTTCGTTTGTCAAGAAGCATTTGCGGCCTACTCCAGTGCTTTAGTACGCACTTGCGCAGTAGCATTTTCCCTCATGTTAGGCTCTTTTCCACATTAGTTTTTCACCGCACACGGTTAGTATATGTTACTAAGGGTCAATTCGAGCAGGTTTTATTTCGCGAAAACCCTGCTCCATCAGGTTTCAGTCCTGAGACCGGGCACATGCTATCTCAGCGTCAAGGTCACTCTGCCTGCACTCGCGCTAAGGGTGGGAGCAGGCCTATCTAGTGGGAAAGGTATGTACTGACAAAGACATTGTATTCATTAGTACCGCAAAGCTCAACCTTGGGGAAATGAAAAAATATCGCAGCTGCTTCCAGCTGGAGCACAGAGAGAGAGACAGAAGTTCATTTCAATCATGGCCCAAAATGGCGGCCGAACCTAAAATGGTGCCTCGAATGCTAACTTAAAACATACAGTGAATCGATAATTCAGCGAAAACATTTTCATTCCAACACCCTTAGGTCTGCGAGGCCTACTTAGGGGGCCTGCAACTGCTTTGCAAAATTAAATATTATTAAAATGAATAGACAAAAATTAATAATTAATAAAGAACATTCAAATAAAGAAGCAATATTGGAAATGTGAAAACTTTTTATCTATGTGACTGAAGCAAAATATTTGAGCATTTGTTTGGTATGTACTTACTTTTATATTTTTGTCTATTGTTTTGGGGTTCAAATCATAGAAATTGCATAGCTCGATGGCCCCCAGCTTCAAAATGAATCCGTAGGGGTCCCCAGATTCTAGTAATGATTCATTGGGGATTCACAGAAGTCAAAAGATTAAATACAACTGCCTTTAGATATTGTATGATCCAACTTGCATAGAATGCACAAACTTCACCAAAGACATCAAACACGATTTCAGATTTCTTTCCATGGAGGAGTAAAATGTGGTCAGTCCGGGCATCCTAGGAGATACTGTCAAGTTCTCTATATTGATTTACTGTTGACTCATAACTTACTAAAGGCCAAAACCTGTCACTACCTTTTTTTCTTCAAAACAATCTACATAACAGTCCCCTGTTTTCATGCTGATATTTTGTTTGTGCAATAGCATCACAATTGCTTTTTCTGCACACCAGTAGGCTATGTTTAGAGGGAAGTGCCATGTTACCTTTCAGGTTAGACCTGAGAGCTTTCATAAGTTCCTTTTTTCTATACTCTAGACTCTATCATGTCTCTTTCCCACAAGTAGTTCTTAGATTGTACTTGCCTGATATGCTTGCATTTTTGTTCCAGATCCTAATATGCTTAATCATTGCCAAGCCTCAGAAGTATGTCATGTTTCTGTAGGTCCTATGTTGCTTGTTCAATTGAGAAATGGATATTGATTTCCGACAATTCAAACCTCCACCTGCCCAGGCAGTTGGAGACTCCACCTAATTCTTCTATGTTTGATAGCATAGGCAGAATATTGCAGTTTTATTTTCTACCCCTCTATACAAGAGCTCAAACATAGGAGTCTAGATGGGTAAAAGACAGTCAAGACAGTCTACCAAAATGCTTCCTACCCACGGCCGGTCTGGCTGTAGTGGGCACCGGGCATTTTCCTGGTGGGTCGGAAGGGTGGGTGCTGGTTTTGGACCCTAGGGGGCCAGTTTTGTTACTGTGGCTGGTTTTGCAGCAGTGCTGCAATATCAGCCCCCTGTAGCAAAAGCGGGAGCGGTGCTTCTCACTAGCACCCCCCGCTACTGCACCTGTTCGAGCAGATTGCCAGGGCTGGATGCTGTTCCCAGTCCGGCCGTATTCTCACCAGGCAGGAAAGGCAGGCAGTAATATACTGAACTCTGGTTGTAGAAGAAAATAGCCAAAGTCTAGGGTGCTTGCGTACAAATGAATTTGCAACTTGTGTCACAAACACAAAGTAAATGTTTTTCTGTGCTCTTTATCATGAACACAGCAACCATGATAAAGCTATTGGGATTTTCTGTGTATATGTCTGGTCCAATTGTGTACCTCCTTCACAGAAGCTCAGCAAAAGATGAGGACATTTTGACTAGGTCTAAAACTGTGGAAAGTTATGGCCATGTCTTTGTCTATAAAGACTCCCCAGAACCTGCCATTTCTGGCCGATTCATTGACCGCAAAATAGATCACAAAGCTCCTATTACTTTTTGACTTCATTAATAAATGCAGAAGCCAAACCAGAGCACTAGTAGTCGGAGGTATAATCCAAATCTTCTAAAGGTTTGTTGGGTCCCATCACTACAGCCGAGCACAATCCGCAGAACTGCAGCTGATATGGGGTGGGTCTGGCGTATAAACCTCATTCCTGCTCCAGGCTTGGAGGGAAAGATTTTCCTTGGGAACTGTGAATTATCGAATTAGTGTTCAGAGTAACTTTTATCTCCACGTTCTCGTTCAGTATTGGCAGAATGGCTTAAAGGTTCAGGAACTGCTCGAACTATTCGCTCTGAAACCAGGGTTTTTGGGCCCAGTGATCTAATATGTATTTGCTAACTAGTATGTGTTAATTGAACACTGACTGGTTTGCAAACACTTGTGCAACTTGCGAGGCAACCTATGTACAAAGAGGTTGTATCATAAATTGCCCATTCTCAGGATGTTGCTTAACCAACTGCATAATGAAAATTAATTAGGCAGGTCTCTGTTTGCCCAGTGAATAGCTATGAACGTAGGTGTGCTAGACTGCAAAGGACAGCAGACCTAAATCCATGCATTTGCATTCCCAAACTGAAAATATTTTTTTTAAAGCAGCCAAAGTGCCTCTTTGAAAGAAAAAAAGGTTTATTGTTTGGGAAGATATAGGAGGGTGGGAAGCAAGCATTTGTTCCCTGGACCATTGTCTACTACTTTCAAGTCCGCCTGGCACGATTCATTAAGGGAAGCTGTCCCTGAGGGAATCGGATACTACCCCAGCTAGGGTATAGGTATCTGATCAATAATAATAACTATATTTGTAGAGCGCGAACATATCACCCCTTAAGGTTTCAAGGCGCTGGGGGCCGTTGGGGAGATTAAGTGAGCTATTGCCCAGAGTTGCATGGTGCTGAGCTGAGCTGCCGCCGGTACTGGGAATCGAACCGTGAGTCCCGCGCTCCGGAGTCAGCCGCTCTGGCCGATGCACCACACCTCTCCCCAATCAATGGTTTGTGACCACAGTTTCAGTCAGAAACCATTAATGCATGTCATTGTGACTAGCAGTTCAGAGGGGACAGCCCTTTCACTCCCTATTGTGATTCGTATAGAGTTGCTGAGCCCGTTTGGCGAGTCGCAAATGCTCACTCACTAGAGGGGTGTAGTACTTAACAAAATATGCTTTTGCTGTTGCAGACCCTCTGCATTTGTGTGTCACAGGGATTATCACAAATATATGTTTTGTATATTAAGCCTGAGTCCCTTTGCAGGCATGTTAAGTCCCATAACAGTAAATATCACTGTGCCAATAATTGTGCAGCATGATCAGTGTTGTGCTGGCTAGTAGACATGCTATTGTGAGGGTGAATATTTTCTATGCTACTTGTATATTTGAGCTTCTGATATAAACATTTATTGCTTTGATTTTCCTTTATGAAAGCGCTCCCTTCACACCTTGCAAAAAATAATGTGAAAATCAGGGGGGGGAAAAAACTCCAGTATCCCAGTTACTTTCCACTCCTCCCATAAATGTGGCATTGTAGACCATGCCAAATTGGGGTAGTCTGGACATGGAGGGAGATGTCAATATATGCTTCTCTTACGGATCTCAAGTAGTGGACCACATGAGCAGGTTATTGACAACTCAGACCAGGCAGTGAAAATGTTTGTAATCATGTGGTATTCATGATTCAAAATAGGGATATGTGATGAGGCAATTCACATGTCCACTAAAGGTCTCAATTGTAAGGAGTTGGCAAAAGAGATATAGCTCAGTTGAACAGACAGTGACACAGTTGACACAAATTATCTCCTGTGGTTAGTGGTTGATAATGGTATTCTCCTTGAGGGAGAAAGGTTTACTCAGCAGGACTCTGTTCTTCTGCAGAACATTCATAGTCTGGTGAATTTTTGGACAACCCTAATCAAATAGAATGTTGATCATTTTGATAAGTGATGTTTGAAAAGGAGCCATCTCCTTTCTTTCTTGAAGGTATTGTCGGAAGGATTTGTTGCTTGGGTGGTGGTTGGTGTTCCAAGGTTTTGGTACACTACTTGTGAAGGATTGTTTGAGTTTCCTTTTCTTTTTGCAGATCAGTAGCTCAAGTAGAAGGGTGTCTGATCTACATAATTCCCACTGCTCACCTGAGATGACTAGTTTTGGGATAAATAATTTAGGAACGTCCAAGTGAAAGGATTTGTAAATGACACAAACTAATTTAAGGTGGCTCCTTGCTTCAATCAGAAGCCAGTTCAGTGATATCAAGATTGGAGTGATAATACTACCTGGCTCTGTGGACCATTCTAACCGCTGTATCAAGAGGTACGTTCTTGGGAGAAATGTGGCTTCCTGGTGTTTTCATAGTCTTATGTGGATAGGACAGTATATTGTACTACTTATGTGAAATTTTCTACAGATATAAAGTGCGCAAGACTCCACAGAGGTCTTATATACCTTTTGCCGATTCATTTTTGTGTTAATGGAGGTTGCGATTCTTGTCAAGTATAAAGCCTAGTGACTCGGCACATGCAGTGAGAGATAATTAACAGTCTAGTATGTTGAGGGCATGCAGCAATGACTGTTCTGGAGTTGTATAATTAGAGAAAGAGATTTAGTAAGAATTCTGTTTTCAAGGGGTTAAGTTTAAAGTGGTGGTGATTCATCCAGGCAGTGCTTAATTTGTTAAACAGTACATGCTGTTGTCCATAGTTTTGTCAGAGGCTGTCATTTTGTCAGAGGCCCGCGGTTGGAGCTATCAAATGTCTGGCTGGGAAATACCAAGGTTGCATAGTCTTGATTCCACCTCGTGCTTCTTTCAGCCATCAGACACTCCCTGCCCATTTATCTCACTTTTGCAGGTTTTTTTCATCTCCACTTTTTTGCTTTGTCACTGTTTTCCGTCTTTCTCTTTATCCTCCTTCCCCAGTTTATAGTTTTTCTCAATCTAGATCTGTTGAGATTAAATAAGTGCTAGTGGGCCCCACCTACAACCAATAATTAATCAAAATTAAACACTGCATCCAGGGATTAATTTTGTCCAAGATCTGTGTGAGGCCAGTGTTGTATTCCATGGACTTTATTTTCAAGTATGCCTAGATGTGCTATGTTAAGCTGGAGTTTTTTTGCAGCGATGTTAAGGGTTCATTGTACAAATTAAATAGGGTGGAGGATGGGATAGAACATTGATTTCCTACATAATGCCCACTAAACTCATGTGAAACTTCGTAAGCTAGGTTTAGAGGAATCAGACCTTTGAACTCCAGATTAGAGCTACGTGACATAGTACACATGCTATTTAATTGTTCACATTCTCCCACTATGGAATCAAATTAAAACCTTATTACAGCAAGTATTTAAGACTTCAGTCTCGTTGACACCATAACAGCTCTCATAGGTATCTATGCCTCCTCACCTTTACTGACTCTGAATTCTACAGAACTCAAATTAATTGACCTCCTGCTGTCCATAGGAACTAAGTTGATCCTTTCAGAACAGAGAAGTTCTGTCAATATCTCTTACCATACATGGTGGGCCTGGCTCTGCTTTTTAGAAGTGCTGACAGTACTTATTTCCAGAAGTCAAGCTCACTATTTTATTCCAGGAAATTTTGGAGTATTTTTAATGCATATCTGCAATAAATCAAACCTCCTTAATCATTCTAAGACTATTGCGCTTACATTTTTGGAGCAAGAGCTCCGCTCCAGCCCCTTGGCTCTATACCTCTATGAAAAGTACTTCAGGTTTGCTCACCATCTTCTCATCCAGGCTTTCTCCACCTTATTTCTCTTCTCCTTCTGAGTGTTCCTGTATCCGTATGTCTTTGTTAAACTGTTGGTACGTTAAGGTTCTGATTTGTGCTAACATAGCATTATTTATAGGAGACGGAACGGACATTATCGGACTATCTGTAGATTTTATTACACCCAATACTTTCATTTTTATTTTTTACTCTGTGACCATGTTGATTATTATACATACTTGTTATCTTTTTGCACGTTATAGTGTTCTCAAAATCGCACTATGTACATTTAAACCTCTTAAATATGTGTTACAATTCAATAAAATCTTTTGAAATGAAAAAAAATAATGGAACATTGATTTACACCCTGGTGAGGAGACTAAGGGCTGGAACACAAGTTTGCTATTGTTTTTGTATCTGAAACATGTATTCAGGTATGAGGAGAACCAACTAATGACCGTTAATCTAATTCCCTCCTCTCATTCAATGATTTTTAAGAGTAAACATTGGTAGACAGTATCGAATGCCTCGGAGTGATCTTGGAGAGTGAGTAGGTAGGCATCCAACCTTATCAAGAATATGGAGAGCATC
Source organism: Calotriton arnoldi (assembly GCA_963921515.1). NCBI lineage: Eukaryota > Metazoa > Chordata > Amphibia > Caudata > Salamandridae > Calotriton > Calotriton arnoldi. The sequence goes on from CAWUFW010005177.1 coordinate 1,293,823, forward strand.
ATCTAGGATTTGAAGCTTCGCAGTGCCCGAGCTACTGTCTAACCTGCTGCCTAATTGGTCGGCATCACAGAGGTTGTTTCCTGGAATTAATTGTTTGAGTTGGTTTTCAATGCTGCTTTCAAGAGCTTTGGCTAGAAAGATTAGATTCAATACAGGTGGATTGCTGTAGGGGTTGATTCAGTGAGATTTAAAAATCATAAAACACGACATTTATACATGGAGAACACAAAAAGTTGAAAGTATACATTGTGCACGATAGATACAGAGATATATGAAACAGAGACAAGTGTAGTAGGAGCACTGTAAAAGTGTGTTTTAAAATGAGAGTTTAAGAAAACATATAAGATGATATCAATACATATAAACAAATTTGCACTAATTTACTTAAGCTTATTAATCTATAGTAATGGAGTTTTATGCTAAATGAAGTGTCCTAGTGTTTTGTTGCTTTTTGCTAATATGCACCAGTTAGAAAAGACGATGCAAAAATATATAAGCAATGAAGTATACACTTGATTTTTTACAGAATTATATAGACACTATAGTTTATGAAAACCTTCAAACGATATTAGAAAAATGTTTTTGGAAAAAACATGCATGTATATGAATAATGTGAAAGTTTGTAGTATTAATATATTCCTAATGTTGGTCATTTCCATGTAATAATAATAAGGAAAGTTTTTATACATTTTTTTATGTAAATTGATTTAATTTAATTATATTTGAGGTAAAGATAAAGGGTTATTTCATGTAACTGTGTGATGTTAACTTAAAAGCCTTCTTTTCGCGATGCCTTTTTCTCTGGTGTTGACCTTTTCCCTGATTTAATACAATGGATCGTTCTTTGCAAAGAGTAATGTAATTTGTTCTGTACACTACAGTCCCTTGATATATTTTCATTTCTTTTTCAAATGTTTACAGTGAAGTTTTCTTGTGGGAATAGAATTTTAGCTATGACCATAAGTTGCAACTTTGTATTACTTTTTTAGAAATGTTAGGCCTGTGTGGACTCGCAAAGTTTCGCATGGGAAACCAGTTCGATGTTTCAATTTTCTTAGGTAACATGATGTGACCATAGCCATGTGATGGTCTTTCGATGGTGGTGTGATGTACGCCACTAGGACTTTACCAAAGAACATATAAAAGAAGCAACCCCAAAGGAGGGGCAACCCACCCATCTCTTAGCTCTCTCAATGCATGCATGCACTGCAGGAGACGAACGAGCACATGCAATCTCACACTCTTTGAGATGCTTTTTTTTGAAGCGCAATGCATTCCATTGTGGACTTGGATACTATTCTATTTTTGAACTCTTTACTAACTTTGAACTGTCTGGTCTATGCTACAGTCAGTAGAATCCGGACTGAGCCTCTATGCCGAACCTTTCTTATTTCTTATTCTGGTTATGCTTATGGACTCGCCCATAATGGACTCTAATTGAACCTTTCCATCCCCTTATAATCTGAGCTGTTATTCTACGAACTATCCTTCTGCCTATTTGGTGGTTGGACCCTGTAACTCTGTGGCTATTTGCTGATTTGAAAGCCTGCTTAAATGCTTGGCACTGTTATTAAAGCTTTGACTGACCTTCTTAAGAAAATGCTGGTTGTGATGAATTATGCATCTCTAATTCAATAACCAATGTATTCAATTTTTGTCTGAGTCTATTATTGAGTCCTGTTGATTCGTCTATTTGACTGTGATTAATGGTTTAAATGTATTGTAGGAATAATCGGCACGCTCTGACAGAACATGAGGTGTTACTTCTCTTATTCTGTGTAGCTACTGGATAATCCTTACTTGTCTCAACAACTTTAGGAGGTTGGGACTTCCTGTTGCTATTCTTTATATCTACAGTATGGTCTTGAGAATGGTGTATCTATATCTGATTTCTAACTTGTGAGTTGGCTGTTAATTAATGGACCTCATTGGACAGCTAGCAGAGATTTTAGTCATCATAATTTCCACTCCTTCTATTGGCGGAGAAAGATTAATCAGAGGATCTTTGCCTCCGTGGTAAATTAATTTGCTTTGATTGTCTAATCGTATAGGGCCCTGTACGGTGAGAGGAGTAATATGAGAGTAGAAAAGAAAGTAGAAAAAAATAAAAATAAATCTCGTAAGCATGCTTACGGTTGCATCAAGGTCTACTTCAGGTTTTTTAGTAGAGAAGTCTTTGACAAGTCTTTGGGCAGTTAACACCTTTAGTAAATAAGGTGTTTATTAAGTTGATCCTGAAAAGTGTTAAGGAGGAACTAAGGGGCTTATTTAGAGTTTGGTGGACAGGGTACTTTGCCACAAGCGTGGCAGAGTAAGTACCCTGTCCATCAAACCCTTGGTCCTCCCCCTCTAGTTTTAGTCGGGCAAGCTATCATCTTTCCAATGGCGGTGCCCACACTGGCTCCGCTGCCCGAAAGCTTACTCCACTGGGTCAATGGAGAGGAACCCTTCAGAGTAAGGACATTAGACTGCCTGCCCTATTAAGTGTGGACTGTCTGAAGTATTTTTTTCTGACAACCACCAGCGGGAGAAATCTTGGACAACTTGACAGGAAAAAAAGAAAAATCACCCTAGCACCCAAGGAGAAAGCTCCCAGCGTTTTGTTTTCAAGAACAAAGTCCTGTTTTGGGAGTCGTCTGCCTGGATGGAGGAGGCAATTCTTTCCTACAACCTGCGTTTGGGCAGGTCACCTGCAAAATTCAAATTGGACCGTAATTTCTCAAATAACAGCCCTCAGACTGGGTTTGATAAAGTGAGAGAGGGACCGAAGAATGGCAAGGGTTTTTCTTAATTCAGATTGAGAAATTGGTCTGAATTCAGACCATGTGTAATTGGCTTCTCATTTGCATGGTTTGTAAAAGACTGCATGATGGACAACTCGATCTGGTCAATTTTCTCTTTGAAGAAAGGGGCGTAAAGTTCAGTTTTCTTCACGTGAGTTATTGGGTAACGTATTTGTTAGATGTTTTTGTTGATTGACTAGTTAAAAACACGTTTTTGAGCTGATTTTTTTGCATAGTTTATTTCTAATAGAATGAAGATTTGTCTAAAAGGAAAGTTTCTTGTACTTTTTTCTCTTTGAGTGGTGTTTTAAGGTCCTCTATGGATAGATTGAGTCGCCTTGATCGTTTTACCTTCCTAAGGGCTTTTCTATTCTGATTGAGTTGTTTTGAGAACTATTGTGAGGAGGTTTTTTGTTTGACATTCCAGTTTTAAAGTGGCGACGACATTCATGATTGTAGGCAGTATTTCTGTGTATAGCTCAGCTCTTGTTATTTGGAATGCTGTGAATCTATTCAAGAGCGAGTTGAGGCTGATGTCTTTGTAATCTCTTATCCATTGTTTACGTTTCTTGTTGCCCTTTGATTATTGTTGAGTAAAGTGTAAATAGAACCAAGAAGTACCAAGTAATGTGAGCTGTCAATGAGGATTGACGAGTCGGCCTTAATCGAGAACTCATTCGCTATTAGGTCAAGAATAGAGCCCTTGATGTGTGTGGCAGAGGGAGTGTGCTCAATAGGAAGGCTGGCAATTGTGAGTCGTGAGAGTCATTTGGTCACCGCAATATAGCCTTGGAGCCCGCTGTAGCGGGCTCTACCGGCCATTAAAGGCCCGCTCCAGCGTTAAAGGCCCGAGCCGAAGGCGAGGGCCTATAACAAGGGAGCGGGCCTTTAATGGCTGGTAGAGCTTGCTACGGAGAGCTCTAAGGCTATTAGAACATTCTGCCCCTAGAAGGCAGAATGTTCTAATTTGTAAAACAAAGGCCTCACAGAGCCCGAGGGGGTTGAAATCCCCCGGGCTCCGTGGGGCCTTTGTTCACAGCAACAGTGGTGAATAAACATTGGAATGTTGGAGCTCCGGGCTTTTACCAGCCATTAGAAGCCCGGAGCACTCCATTGTTTTCAATGGAGCTTCCAACATTCCAATGTTCTAATATAGTCTTATAGCCCGCTGTAGCGGGCTATACCGGCTATTAAAGGCCCGCTCCAGCAACAAGGGAGCGGGACTTTAATAGCTGGTATAGCACAGCTACGAAGGGCTATAAGGCTATTAGAACATTCTGCCACTAGAGGGCAGAATGTTCTAATAAATAAAACAAAGGCCTCTCGGAGCCCGAGGGGGTTTAAATGCCCTCGGGCTCCGAGAGGCCTTTGTTCAAACAACATTGGAATGTTGCTCTGTGGGTGGTTACTGGCCCATAGAAGCACTGAGCACTCCATTGTATTCAATGGAGTGCTCCACATTCCAATGTTCTAATCTAGAATAAAGTCATCTAGGAAGATGTGGTTGAGTGAAGGGTATTGTTTTTACATAATGAATTCCCCAAAGGTTTTGATGTCTCGTGGAGAATGACAATTGAGGTGGAAATTTGTAGCAATCAGGCCCTCTGTTTTCAGTTCACTTGATGGATTTCAGAAAGAGAAAAAACCCTCGGTTTTTAGACTTTTGCACTGAAGGAACATATTGTGTAATATTGCTACCTCATATGTTTTTCTGGTTGAATCTAGGCAGATGAAGGGATCAGGAGGGATAAGAAAGTCCAGGACTTTAGCCAATGTCTTTTATAGGAATAAAAGATCTGCCCTTCCTGGTGATTAGGTCTGCTGTCTCTATTCTATGTTTTGCGGCTGATGTACAGTTATGAAGAGGGCATGTAAAGGAAGCTTGCATTAAGTGGTTTAAGGTGATCATGGATTGGATTTTAATAAGGTTACTTGAGTTACTTCTCTTTCCATTGCATTTGTGAGATTGTTTTCTATTGCCCACAAAGGAGGGCTTGCGAGAGCTTGTTAGGGTGGTGTATGCAGCATTATAATTATTGAGACGATCCTTGATGGCTAAGATTGGGTTCTTTTTGACTTGGCGTTTTGTTGGACTGAGGTGGGTAGATGAACCCTTTCTAATTTGAGAAATATGAGAGGAGAGCTGGTAATCATGTGTTGATGGAGGTTACAATAGATCCATGGATGGGTCCTTCTGGCTTGTGTAAGTACTATTACCATTTCTGTAGTATGCCAACAGAGTCTTTAGGTAACACAGGGGGTCAATTATTTTATATTCATGGTTGTCTGTCGAAGGGTGGGAGAACTTTAAGTTGACTGTTGGTGGGTCGTAGAATAGGTGGGAGGGAAGGTTTCGGAGTGTAGGAATAGGGTGTTTGTCCAGAGGATTTTTGAGACATTAAGTAGAGCAAGAGTTGAGTGGTTGGTAGGTGAGTGGTTATCTGTGATGCTAACATGATTGGGAGAAAAGCCAGTAATGCTATGGGGGGGAATAGATGAGTAGTAGGAGTGAGGTAGTGTTTCCTGCACAGAAGACACGGGCCTCCCACAATCCCTTTTGGAACTAACTGATGTAGAGGGAGACAGGAAAAGAAGAAGTAAGGAGAACAGAGGAGAAAGTGAGCAACATTATGTGGCATGCATGGGCAGGGGGGAGACTTTTGAAGAGAGAGGGAGGAAGGAGTAAGAGCAGTGTTTAATTTGAGCTGGTGGTTGCCAGTGGGGGGCATCTGTTCTTCTTTTTGCGGACCAACACTTATTTTTCTGCAACAGACATTTACCGAGAGAAAGAGAGTGAAAACCATACAAACGGGAAAAACTGTGGAAGAAAAAGACAAAAACCATCACAAATGGAGAAAGCAGGAATGTGCAATAGTGAGCTGTAGGGGGAGGGGTGTCTGTTCGTGGATTAAAGCAGCCTGAGGTGGATTTAGGACTACAAGCCTCGGTATTTAGTGCCCACATCTTTTATTGCCCCAGCCGTGTGTTTCAGAGCAGAGTTTTGGGCACCAGTACTCTTTTATTTACAAATTAAGCACTGGGTAAGAGGCAAGCGAGGGAGAGGTTGAATATTTTGGAGAGATTGGGGTCTGTGAAGAGAGGGGTGCAGAAGGTGGGGGGCAGGTGTGTTCGGAGTTAGTTTAGAGGTTCCAGGTAGGCTGTTTTAGGACCAAAATTGGAGTTTAAATTGTTCCAGCATCTGATTGAAGTATTCAATCATTATCCTCCAATTGTTGTAGAGGGATATAGAGGCATTGTATCTGAAATGTGTCGAAGGTAAGACAAATAATTTGTGGCCTTATTTGGACTTTGAGTTTCGAGGTACTTTTAGTTCTCTCTTGAAATATTTACTCCGAAGAGAGGTAACTATTTGAGAAAAAATCTGATTTGTTTGTAGTTTGCCATATCTCATACGGTGATATTGTACAGCAATAAATCCCATTTAGTATTTGTTGTTTGAGCTTCCTTTCTGTGTTCTTGGAGAGATTGGGTGGGTATTTGATTTTGAAGGAGCTTGGTTTTGATTTAATGGTGACAGCAGTAGAGACTTTAGCAGCAGAAAAGGGAGTTGGCACACCATTGTTAGACCGTGCAACCCTCACCCAGCCACATATGGGCTAAGGTGGTCCACTGGATGCTGTCCATTCTGCACTGATCTGCCTTAAGGACAGGCTAAGTCACAATTTGAAAGACCAGCTGAAGAACAAGGCTAGGATGTATGTATGTTTCAAATCACAAAACTATCTACAGAGCAATGGAATGCAGGGCAGCATAGTTATACCTTACAGGTTGGTGTCGGAAGGGAATCGTGGGGGAACAGTGTTATAAGCCGCTTTGAGAGGTGCCGCACTTAAAGTGACGTGTGTTTTGCAGAGTGATTTATGAAGCACCAAAGTGTTGTTTGTAAAGACAATCTTACACCACAACTATCGGACACCACAACAAAGCAGCTTCACTGCCGAGGGATCAGTAATATTTCACAAACGTGGGCCTGCATTTCCATTTCCTATGTTCCACGTAGTTGCTGAACAAGGTTGTAGTTGGTACCAATACATTTAAGTCCTTCTTTGTTGCCTTATTTTTCAAAAGTTAGACAGTTGAAGTGGAACTCATGTCTTCCACTGTTCCTTGCTGGGTTGTCATACAAATTTTCAGCTTTTTAAAAACGAAATCATACTAACTAAAACTTGTTTACATTTTTTTGTATTCCTAACGTATTTTGTAAGGCTTTTAATTACATTCTTTTTAATATTAAAGAACGTATTTGGTTACTTCTAACTTTTTAACAAATTTATGACACAAATCCAGTTTTTAATTTATAAAACCCTATTTAACTTTTTGAACTTTTTGATTTACTTTTGGGAATGGTAGTGGGTTGGAGCTTTTTCACTAAAACGTCCAACGTTCTAAAACGTCCACAAATATTTAAGAAATCCAAAAATGCAGTCAGTTTAAATACCAAATACCTTGTAAACTAACACCTGTAAAAGGGATCCTAAATACATTTTTTTTTAAAAACTTTTTATTCAACAAAATTGCATCGGTACATAGCATTTTCATAGCCGTATTAGTGCTCCCAATACAGGAATCTAGCATCATTACAACCACATAATATTGAGCAAAGGTTACATCATTTCGCTGCTTCTGGTCAGTGTCTAACCAACTGTGTGATACATCACTAAGCTGAGGAACCACATACAATGGCAAAATGAAATGATTGAGGCCAAGCGGACATATCCCTTCTAGCTTGCCAATGGAGAGGACTTAACTATTTCTGTGAGCTGGGCCATCAGTGTTTGCCTTTCACGCCGCAGCTCTATAGTAGGGGAGATGCAGATGTCCCCTCTGTATTTATTCCACTTTCCCCATTTATGATCCCATTTCCTGGGGCATCCTCGTCCCTTGAACACCGCCTTCTCTGCAATCATTGCACTATCCATGTCCTCTGCCCAATCACTTAAAAGCGGGACCGTGTCCACCCCCCATTTCCGTGCGATGTTGCGTTTAGCGATGATCCAGCCCATCGAGGTCCACGCCTGCTCCGCCTGGGAGAGGTCAGTAGCCTCCCATATATTAAGGAGGCAGAGTTGGGGAGATGGCTTTATGGGCTTATCACATGTCCTTTCCATTTGGCGAGTGACTTTTTCCCAATAGTGCTGAATTTGTGGGCATTCCCATAGTATATGAACAAAGGTGCCAGTTTGATTACAATGCTGGAGACAGAGCGGATCAGGTCGCCTACCCAGTCTAAACAGGAGCTTAGCATCAAAATAGACCCGGTGTAGGATTTTCAGCTGGATGAGCCGTAGCCGCATGGGAATGGCTACTTCCCGGGGGGAGGCCAGCGCGTCTCGCCAATCTTCGTCATCTATACTTCCCAGGTCTGTCTCCCAACCCACCCGTAATTTCTGCATCGGATCCGCACGGTTATTTACCAATTTCTTATAATTGAGGGATATGGCCTTGTGGTCCATGGGGTCTAACAACAATCGGTCTTCTAGGGGGGAAGATTCAGGGAGAGGGATCCCTTTTGGCAGGGCAGCCAAAATAGCGTGACTGATCTGTAGGTATCTAAAGGTCTCCGAGTGTGCCAATTGATACTTTGTCTGGAGGTCAACAAATGAGGCCAGCTTCCCTCTCACCCACATGTCCCCGACCGTGGATATCCCGATTGTGTCCCATTTATCAAATCCAGGGCATTAACTAAGTCGTCCCAGCATATCAGGTTCCCAAAGTGGAGTTGCCTTAGTCAGACGGTTATGCCAACCCAACTTTCTTGTGACTCCATGCCAAACCTCAATCGTACGGGCCGTGGGGCTGGTCAAGTTAAGTTTACGGGGATTGGTATATAGTGCCCTTTTATAGCCGCCCTGCCCCATGATAAATTTTTGAACAATTTAAACACCAACGGCTTTTACACCATATGATCATTCTTTTATTTGGTTAATGTACAGTCTTGTTTTATTTATGATTAGAAAACAATTTTTAGGAATCAATCATTTTTATTACGTGGCCGCTAGGTAGTAAATACACAGCTTAGCTGCCTACATCATAGCGCCGGCAGAGCGAATACTACTGAGAATGACACAGCGTTCAGGTCTACATCCCTGAGGGCGACCCCGCGATGAGTTCAATTCATAGTGAGTCTTTAAGGCGCTTAGCGAAAGTACCACTTTTATAAGAAACATTAAACAAACAAACAAAAAAACACAACCCCCTACCCACCCTCCACCCTCTCTCCGCATCAGTTCGAGTCTGTCTAAGCCAGTGCACCCTTGTCGCTAATCAATGGTCAACCATCTAACAGTTCAATCTGTGGATGCACCAGTTGGTTCTAAGGGTATGAGTCGCAAAATTTGCAGATATTTCGGGCACGTTACTTCTCTCATATCTTTGGTAAGGATCTGCAAGAAAGGAGCCCATAGCTTCATAAATTCTTTGCCTTTCCCATCTACACTGAGCGATAACCGCTCCATTGCTAAGAGTTGCCAGAGCTTCTGAATCCAATCTCGAGGGTCTGGAATCGACAGGGACCTCCACTGCGCTAGGAGCACCTGCCGTGCTGCAAGTAATGCCATGGCAATCTGTTTACCCTTCAGGGATTTCAGCGGGAAGAACTTAGGATGGGGAAGGCCTAATAATGTATATTCAGGAGTACGAGGCAATGTAATCTGAAATGCTGCATCAATGTCATCAATGATTGCTGTCCAATAACGCACCAGCTTTGGGCAGTGCCACAGCAGATGCACCAGTGTGCCAGTAAGCCCACACCCCCGCCAGCAGAGGTCTGACTTGGACTTGTCCCAACCCTTAATGCGCACTGGAGTATAATACCAGTGAGTAATCACTTTATAGGCAGACTCCGCCCCCTCTGTATTGGAGGCAGTATGGTGCGCTCTGTAAAAAATGTGTTCCCACTCTATGCGCGATAAGGGCCTCCCTAGGTCGGTTTCCCATCTAATTTGCGCTTTTGTGCGGTGCCACTGCGTGTGTGTAATAATCATGGAATAAAGTTCAGAGATGAGTTTATACACCAGCCATTTTTCGAAGGCTGACCGGGGGCGGGACATGAGAGCGAAGTTCTCCGACCGCGTAACCCAGTGTGCGACCTGTGCGTAGTGAAAGGCATCTGACGCTGGTAAATCATAATCTCTACTCAACTGACGAAAGGGGATCATGCCCTCGAGATCGAACAGGGAACCCACCCTTTTACATCCCTCCAGCGATGGAAGATCGGGGATGCACATCCCGGCTGAAAGTCGGGATTGTCCACAATGGGGAATATAGGGGAAGGAAAGGTGGTCCACCCGTTCGGGCCTGCTAACCGATCCCAAACCTTGAGAGTCGGGGAGGTAACCGGAGAGGAGTATAGCCCCCACGCTCTGTGCCTGCGCGGAAGCCACAGTTCTCGCCATATGTTCCGTCCGGCTACGGTTTGGTCCATAAAATTCCAGTGCTTGCTGGATAGGGGCCTGTTCCATTCCGTGATGTAACGGAGGCAAGTTGCCTGGTAATAGGCACTCACTATCGGGAAGCCGAGTCCTCCCTGTGCCTTCGGGGAGGTTACATGTGTAAATGCGAGGCGCGGTTTCTTATTGTCCCATAAGAATTTATTAAGGAGTCCCTGCAGCTTCCGAAGCGTGCCCGGTGGTGGGCTCAAAGAGAGCATTTGGAAGATGTATAAGATGCGTGGTAACACCGTCATCTTCACTGCCGCTATCCTGCTGTACCACGCCAGTTTGAGACTCGACCAGGCTGCCAGGGCCTTGGTCGTCTGTTCCATCAATAGGGTGTAATTAAGAGCGGCCGTCCTAGCGATAGACGAGGTCAGGCGAATGCCCAGATATGTGATATCGGTGAACACCCACTGGAATGCAAAATCTTGTTGTAGGTCCCGCACCTCCGTCTCCGGGATAGAGATATTGAGGATTTGCGACTTTGTAAAGTTGACCTTAAAGCCTGCTACGTTTCCAAAAGTAGTAAGCTCCTTATTCAAGTACCGCAGAGTCGTTCGGGGTTGTGTGAGTGAGAGGATGACATCATCGGCATACATACTGATTTTATGTATATCAGCTCCAAATTTAAGGCCCACGATGTCAGGGTTTGAGCGAATGCGTTGGGCGAAAGGCTCCATGTAGAGCGCAAACAAGAGCGGGGACAAGGGGCAGCCTTGTCGCGTGCCCCGGGCAATGGGGAACAGGGTCGACTTGCACCCATTGACCCGCACCGCCGCCGTGGGGGAGGCATATAGACGACGAACCCACCGGATAAAATTATCTCCGAACCCGAAAGTGCGTAGCACCGCAAATAGGTACTCCCAATCAACGCGGTCAAAAGCCTTCTCCGCGTCAATCGAGAGCAAGAAGGTCTGAGTGCGCGATCGGTGTATCAGGTCAATGAGGTGCAGTAACCTCTTAGTATTATCCCCTCCTTGCCGCGTTGGTATAAAGCCGGATTGGTCCGGGTCCACAATATTATCCATGAGGGGACCAAGTCGTGAGGCTAAAACACCCGCAAATATCTTCGCGTCTATATTAAGGTGCGAGATCGGTCTATACGACCCACACTCGCTAGGTTCTTTCCCGGGCTTAAGTATTACAGAAATTGCCGCCTCAGACATGGAAGGCGTCACTTCCCCAACGTCAAGGAAGGAATTAAAAAGCCGCGTTAAAAGGGGAGCCAGCTCCGCACAAAATGTTTTGTAGAACCCGGTGATTTAGCCACTTTAAGCCGCGCTATCGCCGATATTACCTCCTCAATGCGAATAGGGGAGTCCAAGTTGTCAGCGGATGACTTAAGCAAGGGAGTGATATCACAGGAGGCCAGATATTCCCCTGGATCATGCAAATGGGCGTCTCCCTTCGAGTAGAGGCGGTGATAAAACTGACGAAAGGTATCGGCAATAAGGGCATCTGTGGTATGTTCTACTGCATTCTGGTCCCATATGGAGGGGATTGCAGACGCCTGCGCTTGCGCCCGAAGTCTGTGTGCGAGCATCCTCCCACACTTATCCCCACTGAGGTAGAATTTATGCCGGAGCCGCAGGAGCGCATGCTCAGCCCTGTCTAGGTCCAGATGTTTCAGCATGCGGCGCCGCGTTTCCAGCTTCCTCCAGACTCTCGGTGCCCCGGTGCGCTTGTGAACTGCCTCTAATTCTCCCACCTCCTTTTCTAGCTCCACACGTTTCTCTTTGCGAAGTCGCGCGACAAACGCCGCAACCGCAATAAATTCCCCCCTTATTACTAACTTCAGAGCCTCCCAAACCGACGCGAGGGGCATGCCTCCCTGGTCATTCTCAGAGATGTAATGTTTTATAGCGTCCCGAATCCGTTGAGTGACTTCATCAGAGTGAAGGAGGGATTCCCGGAGTCGCCAGCCCGGAGGTACAGAATGCGCACATCGCGCTGGGAGCTGGACTGAAACGAGGGCATGGTCTGAGAGGGAGCGAGGAGTAATATCCGCGTCGTGTAAGTGCGGAAGAAGATATGAGGAGGCAAAAAAATTATCCAAACGCGCATACGTTTTGTGTGCCGCTGAGAAGTATGTATAGTCGCGCTCATTAGGGTGTTGTATGCGCCACACATCACACAGCCCGCAGTCAGTCAGCCATTGTTTCCCAGCTTGTGTTAGCGCCCCTGCGTGATGAGACCTCTGTCCTGATCTATCCATCTCCGGCTCCATCACAACATTCAGGTCTCCCCCAATCAAGAGCGCTGAATCAGGAGAAGCAAGAGCCTCGGACAGAGCTAGGCACAAGAAGGGTTCTTGTCGCTCATTCGGAGCATATAAGGACCCAAACATAAAATGGACATCTCCCCATTGCACCCTGACCGCCAACAACCTTCCCTTTATTTCCGTCACCGTAGAGACTACTTTGCATTGTGAGCGTGCACTAAAAAAGATCGCCACCCCATTTTGTTTGGACAATCCCGAGGACCAGAACTGTTGTGGGAAGCGTCTATCCCTCATTCGCTTGGTGTCTTTAGCTAACAGATGGGTTTCTTGGAGCAGACAAACATCACCTCCCGCATTTTCTAAAAGGGAGAGTATTGCAGATCGCTTGACAGGATTATTCAACCCCCGTACACTCAAGCTAACAATGTTCAGGTCTCTACCCATCAAAGCAGTGGGGAAGAGAAACGCTATGTACCGTCCCCAGACCACCAGAATCAGAGCCAGTGAGGGTCATTTCTCCGAACCGGGTTACCTGCCTGTCTCGCCCGTGAACTGATGCGGAGCCCCAATAGATCACCCGAAAATACCCCCTGTCAACAACATAAGAAACCCCTAAAGGAAACAAGACAGAGAAAAAACAAGAAAACCTGACAAATCTCAGTGGCCAGTGTCTAGGGGAACGTGGCCCAGGCCCAATCCGCACCAAGGTTGACGTGTCCATCGCCCCGATGTTCAGGGCGTAACAACACTGCGCTCAGTCGGATGGCCTCTTCCCCCCCCCCCCCCGACGCCGCCTGAAGCGCCCAAGTGGTCGCCATGCCACGCAGTTCAAGGTGTCTCGGGGTTATCCGTTACGTGTGCAACTGATGAGAGGGCCGCCTCCCTCTCCAGCTTGCTAGTAGCCGTGTCCGGTGCGGGGCTTGGTAGCGATCCCCCCACTCTTTGCCATTCAGTGGAGCGGCGTCGTCTGCGAGGGAGCGGTTGAGCATCGCCTATCCCAGTGGGGGGCTTCTCCCTACCCAGCTTGTCATACGCTTCCTCCAAGGATCGAATCTGAAGCAATTTGCCCTGATGCTTGAAAATGAGGTGGAACAGGTGGCCCCAGGAGCAGGGGCGGTGCGTCCATTGGGGCGTTGGGGCGTTGCCCCCCCACCCGCAGCTGCTCCCTCGGCGTCTCTGAACTTAAGTAAACTCTCAGTTTGTGAGCCCTAATAATGGCCCACTCGTAGTGTGGGCCTTAAGGGGCAGTATTCTGCGGTAAGAAATTACCAGATCGCACGGTATACATTTCCTTGCACGATTATCGATGCTCCTGTCCGCACTGCAAATAATGTTTACTCAGGCTGTTGTAGTGCGTACCCAGTGTTGTGGTTTTGTAAAGCTCTCAGGGACCTGTGCCTTTGCAGTGTCTGGTTTCATCCAGGCCTGGGAATCCCAGCCCTCTCGTGAACACTAAAAGTGCTGATGGATGTCTGTGTCTGGGCTCACTATTTTTATTTCGTGCATAGAAATTCCCACTTCTCCGTCAAAGAATGAGGATTTGCTGTTCCAAATTTAGGGCCAAATAAACAAAAGGAGTTTGCCATTGTAAACACTGCATTTGCTAAGTCATTGGGTTTGCGTTCACAAAATTGCTTTTTGTAATGTAGGAAACCCATTTTGAGTCGGAAAATATTTTCGAACTCGTAAAATAGGTTTTGCGATGCACAGGAAACTCCAATTTGGAAGGGGCGTAAAGAGGTGTTTCTTCCAAATAGTTCTTCGTTGTGCAATCTACCAATGCTTTACGACCACAGTTGTGGTCGCAATCATTGTACACTTACCGGTGCCTCAAAGGGGGTGGTAACAGATTCGTAAAAAGGAATGCCCCCTTCGGAACGATGGTGGCAATGTCTGCTCTCCATGGTGTTTTTCCAGCTGTAAACGTTTGTTTTTTAAAGCAGCACAGATTTCAATTGCCCACTTTGCTCATGCCTAGAAATGTCTCTGCCAACCTGGTAACACACGCACCATTTGTCCACTCTTTTTTTCAAAATTTTCTTGGGGGGGAAAACCCCCTTTAGGTAGTTCGAGCTCGCTAGGCTCGCTCGCTACGGTGCAGTATGAAAATCAGTTTCCGCCTCACCAGTTTCAAATGTCACCAGCCGCCACTGCCCAGGAGTAAGGGATCTTCTGATCTCAGAGATGGGTGGTGATGGGCTTAAATTCTCTGAGTTTAAGCAGTGTGGAAGCTGCTAAGTCTTGGTAAAGCGTAGGTTGGTGGCCGCGGAACTGCACTGGGTTAAGGTCCCTAGCCCCACGCAAGATGCGTTCTTTTAGTTGAAAATCATGCACGCAGACAAGTATGTCAGGGGGGGGAGCTTTAGCACCCCGTGGAAGGCCCACTCGGTGAACACTGTCCATTTGTATCTCCTTTACCTCCTCGTCCCCAAGGATCTGTAGGAACAAAGCGCTGACATAGGCACGGAGGTCATCCCCTTCACCTTTCCACGGAACCGCCCGTATCCGGATATTGTTACTTCTGGAGCGGTTCTCCAAGTCCTCCGCATGAGCTTGCAGATCTATGTTCTGCTCTCGAAGACGCAGCATCTCCTGCTGCAGCTGGTGCAAATCATCCTCCCTGCTCAGATCGTGCTCTTCCAATGTCGCCACTCTTTCCCCAATTCCATCAACATCACGCCGAACCTCCCGCAGATCCGCAGAGAGCTGTTAACGGAGGTTCTGAATGTCCTCCTTGATAGCGGAGAAGAGCTCGATCATGAAGGCCTTAGTCGCTGGCGCGTCCTCCCCCTCTACCAGCGCCGGTCCAGTTGTAGGCTGTGTTGCAGAGTGCCCCGGCGTTTTCTGCAAAAGGTCCTTCAGGGACTTGTCTTTCTTTCCCCTGGTCAATGACATACTGGCTCCGGGCGAGCTCCACTGGACACTCCTCGTGCTCCTTTCCATGGATGAGAGTAACGATCCAGGACCCACACTACCACCAGGCCTTTCTCGACGGGTCCGCGGAACTGCGCCAATATGCTGCCGGCGCGCAGGGGGAAGCACTCACTCAGCACCGCACAGTCGACTTGCGTCACCTCCGCACTCTGTGTTTTCTGCCGGTCCCGGGGCGGCCCGCTCACCCCCGGTCCTATATTCTCCTGTCCGGCAGCTTGGGACCAGCGCAAGGAGTATCTTGACCCGGCAAGGCACCGGACCCAAAGGTCAGCAAAGCTATGTAGCATCCAGGAGGAGCCAGGGCCACTAGGACGATCACCCCACCACTAGCGCACCTCAGGGTGTAGCACCGGCAGGGCGATGGAGCGCCGCAGCCACCAAGTCGTCGTCCCACAGCCCGCCACTTGATTGATCACACCGGGAGGGAGCATTCATTAAGGACCCATCGGGGCAGGGCCTACTCGGATCATGAAGACCTGCCGATCAGTGGGGGCCGAGGGTATGTCCTCAATCACTCCAGGCACCACCAAGGGCAATGTATGCTAGGCCACAGGGAGGAAGCGAGTGCTGTTAAAACCTTCAAGGGGGTGTTCAGTAGTCACAATGCAAGCTGCCTCGCTTAGTCTCTCCCCTTATGAAGCTCAAATCCCGTGGTCCTGCTGTTCCCACTAGGCCTCACCGTCCCCTCCACACCAGTGCTCCGCGCAGGGCAGCGCTGCAGTGTCCCGCTTTTCCAGCTCTCACGCACCGGTGGCAGCCCCGAGCGGGCCGCCGCTCCGTCCGCCGATTAGCGGACCGGGTCTCGCCTCCGTAGGCTGCGCCCCACACCCCCGGCCCGTCACTCCTCACCTACGGGCCCCCGGGGGGATCCTCGCTGCAGCAGCTGCGATCACTCTCAGCCGCACCACCAGTCCAGGACTCCGCACAGCAGTCGGGGATCCAGATCAGCAGCCCTCCCAACGCCGGAGCACAGGCTCTCCTGCTCACGCACTCTCGGCAGCCATCTTCTGCAGGGCTCGTGTAGGCCGTCACCGGGGCCCCCAAAATGGCGCTGTCTTCAGATCGCGTCCCGTCGCGATCGCGCCAGCTCTGCTTACGCTCCGGACAGTCTCACCGAGGATCCCATCCGAGAGGGGATGTGTGTGGCTGTTGCTGAGGGTTCTCGGCGCGGGACGCAGCGGGATCCCAGGCTGTCTGCGCGTCCACACGGCGGCCCACACGGCCGCCCTTCCCCCACCGGGCCGCAGCAATACCGGGGCCGGGAAGGGTTCGCACGGCGGTACAGGTCACCCGTGTCTCCCAACCGAGCTCGCCACCGAGTCCAGGGCGGTTCCGCGAGTCAACACACCCGCCGGTAAGCACGGATGGGCGCTTAAGTGGGCGATATTACAAGGCTAAGCAGCAGCGGCGCCGGAGGGATAGGGACCCATGTCCTATCTCGCTGCCATCTTGGCCACACCCTCGCCGCCATCTTGGCCACACCCTCGCCACCATCTTGGCCACACCAGAAAACTATTTTTGACCGAATTTACTTGCATAAGAGCTTAAAGCAATCAAAATAAAATTCTCTCACCTATATATGAATGTGTGGCTACTGATGTCCTGTGTTCTTCCAGGGAATTGGGGGTGCATTGAGACTGGCAATAAGGTAGTTTATGTTTGTCACAAACAGCTTTAGATGTCTGCCAAAAGCCCTTGCCATTGACATAAAAAAATCAAGAGAGGGACTTTGTTTCAGTTGCCTTCTTCCAGCTGTATACATTGGTCAGTCATTTTGCTTGAATAAAAGCATCATTGATATTTTGGATGAGGTCAGAGGAGCTTTTCAGTATGACTGTTGTTATTGGATATTAGATGTGTTAGTCCGCTTGTCTAACGAGTCCTTCACTGCATGGACGGTGAAGTGATGTGTGTGTCCATGCACTGTAATTCAGGTGTGTTTGTGCTACGAAGGGTTTCCACAGGCCTCTTGATACTGTACCAATGGCGATTTTGTACCTACATTTAATTTGTGATGTTTGCACCTTTATATAATTTGACTCCTAATTGTGATGCGACAATGCTGCTTACTTTGTAGCCAACAGTGATTTTGCACATAGAAGTGATTTTGCACCTAGATGTGACATGTACTCCTGAGTGTTTTCCACACCTGTAATGATATTACACTAAGGATGAGTTTACAGCTCACTGTGTTAGCATCCAAATGTGATATTGTATTGAAGCACAACTTTTACGCCTAATGCGATGTTTTACTGCAGCATTTTTTCTCTACCCTAAGTGATCATTCGCCTAAATTTATGCACCTAGTGGTTTTCTATAGCTTGGACCATCCCTGCAGGGTAATGAAGCAGACTGGAGGGGGCTGAGAGGGAGTATCTACATTAGTGATTCAGAACTTCTTCAGGTTTTTCACATGTTGAGAAAGAAGAGAGATTACATAGCCGTGAGAGGCTGGAGGAGGAGGTGGAAACAGTAAGTGGACCACAAACAGAGAGTAAAAGTTAACTTGAAGATCTAAAGGCTCGTATAGAGAGAGATGAAGGGGTATAGGAACAAGGTTTGGTTCTGCTCAAAATGGGCAGTGTGTTTGGAATAGTAGTGTGTTCAGTTCTCTGTGAAAGCAGTTTGACTTGGTTTGTCCGTAGTTTGTGTGGGAGGGAATTCCAGGTCTTCGTGGAACTTCTGGTGAAAGATTGACTGAGGGTTCGTCGCTTTTTGAAGAGGAGTTTCCAAGTGTGGGGAAATGTCTGGGAATGGTTGATCAGCGGACTGATGCATCCACTGCAGGCGTCTGTGTGCGATCTCATGGTCACATGTTTATATGGTTATATGCGTAGATGCATGTTATTTTAGTGCCAAGAGACCTAAGGGTAAATGTGTGCTTTGCAAAAACACCTTATGTTAAACGTGGTCCTACACTCAGTACTTAATTGGTAAAAAACATAAGTGCCAGGGCCTCGTTAGGAGGCCACTGGAGCTTGCGTCAACCATTGCCCCTGCCAGCGCTGCCATCGACTGTACCAACACAACTTCTAACAATCACACCTCTACAAGCTGACAATTCAGACTATTCCAGGCCCTCACAGCTATAAAAACTGCTGAGGGGGGAGGGGTGGGGGGCAAGTAGTAATCATTTTAAATGTAGGTTGAATTAATAAACGGCTGTTGTTGTGCTCAACACTAAATTAGACAAACCGCACTATCATATGGCAGATTGTATAAGTGTTGGTGCCCAGCACTGGAAACCACCGGCTCAAATTATGTATGGGCGACACTGCTCCGGACTGAAAGCACAAGACCTAAACGTGCTTGTACTTCTAAAAGTGTTTTGACACTTGTATTACTATTGCACTGTGAAGTTGGCCTGGTATATGCTGTCCACTAGTTAAAGTGGACACCTTGCACCAGTACAATTCGACTCTTATGGTAGGTAGGTTTAAGACAACCTTTATAGAAAGCTATCCTAGTGGTAGCTGTGGAGAGCAGCCTTCAGGCTAAGTCTTGGAGGAATGTAAAGCAGCTTGTTTTACCACACAATCTCTTGAATCACCAAATGAAAAGACACCACACAGGTATATATATCAAATATATATGTATTTATTACTAAACAACTCTCTACTAATCTCTTGTGAGATTAGAAGTCAGGAACATATGCATAAATCAACGTTTCACAATAGATTAAGCACAAATATGGCTGGGGCCCTAGGGCGTACCAGACCATATACTAAAAAGAGACTTAAGAACAACGACTTGCAAAGGGACAAGGCCTAGGGCCTTCAGAAGTGCTGGGGCCTCACGAAACCACCCAAGGCAGGTAAGTAAAGGACCCACGGGGGACGCGTGCAGTGAGTGAACACAGGCGCGGGTCGCCGTTGACTTCAATGCGGCAAGTCGCAGTTGGAAATAAAGAGTTTCAGGGCACTTCGGGAGTAGCTACAAGCAAGTCACTTACAGGGTAAGTAGTTCTAGGGCCAACACCCACAGGAGCACCGTAGTGCTGGAGTTACCTCACCCAGGGAAGCCGGGTGCATAGGTGTCCTTTGGTGTCGGGTCGCAGCGTCGTTTTCAATGTGAGCCACTGAAGACTTGCTGCTTGCGGCGACAGGAAAAGTGTCCGGTGGAATCCAAGCCGGGATTCGGAAGAAGGAAGACCTGAAAGCAGAGGGGACAGTGTTCAAAGTCACTGGGCAGTGACCCGGGGCAAGGAAGATGAATGCCCACCGTTGACAGATTCAGGTCGTACACGGGTGTCTTGACTCTTCGACCACGTGGTCCAGGCGGCGTCGATGATGACCAGGAGCTGGATTCGGTGTGTCCCACGACGTCTGCAGCTTACTGAAGTGTCGGCGACTCGATTGGAGCCAACAAGCCTTGGTAACAGCAAGTCTCGGGGAAAGTGTAAAAAGTCAATGGTGCAGACCAGCAAGGTCTGGGGAACTCACCCAGTGAGGGTAAGTCAGGGCAGGCCTGGAGCAACCAGGGGAGCCCTTTGGTTCTGTAGGAAAGTCTTCAGGGGACCCACAAGCCGGCTGGCAAGGGATCACGAAGACGCCTCGGGAGGATTCCTTCAACAGGGGCCCACGGTCACTCGGGACGGGGTAGGCCTCTGATCTTTGGAGGGATTCCTGCTAGAGGCTGGGACCACACGTGGTCCAAAGCACAAGTTCGTAAAACGTCGTGAAGGGGTTGCACTCGACAATAGTGCACGGTACGCAGGGACTACGGTTCCTCGTCACTCGTGGGGTCCACTTGCCTCAGCTTCGCTGGGGACTCACGATGGCCTTGGAGAAGTCAGGAAATCCTCTTCCTGGGCTGCAGGGACTTCGGGCTCCGGGGGAAGCGGCGTAGTTTGCGACCGTCGTTGTAGTTTTTGGTGCCTGCCAAGCAGGGGAGTCACTCCTTGACTCCAAGGGAGATTCTTCAGTCTTCCAGAGGTAGTGGAACGTCGAAGGTCCAGGATTCTTCTTAAGAGCGTCGTCCAGGGAGATCTGGGTTGCAATGCACAGGTTCCCCCTCTTATACTAAAAAGAAGGGAGGGACTAGCTCTATGACCCCACCTATGGGAGGGTCAGGGGAACGGGTGGCTACACCCACTTCCCTTTGTCCAATTTCGCGCCAGAGCAGGGGCAGGTAGCCCCTGCGCTGGTTTGAACTGGCATATGCACAGAGGAGCCTTCTGCTCCCCCAGTGCAGGACTTCAAAGCACTCTAGGAGTGCACCCACCCAGCCCCAATACACTAAACCCTGTCTGGGAGGTGGTCACACCCCCTTGGGACAGGATACCTATTGTTGGGTCTCCTCCACTGCGAGTGTGGGTCATCAGCAGGAGGGCAGCCCAGTGTCTGTGACTGGTGGCATCCATTTTGTGATGCCAGGGCTCTTCAGGATTCTACCGCGTTTCCACAGTAGGTACATGTCTATCCCTCTAGAAGGGTGGAATGCTACCCCCACCGCCAGAACTGGCAGGAGGGTAGTTTCCAAGATGTTTGACACCAAACACGACATGTTTCCGTGCAGCCATCCCAAAGTTAGCATTTAACGCGAGGTTATAATGCGCTTAAGAGTATATGGTCAGGCTGCAATACAAACCGCCTCAGAGAAGGGTCTCCGAATGCTGCAGAGCGGCTCTGCTCATGCAGGGGCACCCTCTCACATAAGAACCAAGCACTCTGCCTTCAGGATTGATAAGGCCTGACATAGGAGTGACTTATAGGTTTATATGTGTGTATCTATGTAGTGATATAGGTAGCCTATATCACAGTAAGGGGTGCCTGCACCACCTTACCCAGGCTGCAGTAGCAGACCTGTGATGTCAGATTTAGTCTGCTTCCCAGGGGTGGCATAATACATGCTTCAGCCCCTGGTAGGCCTGTGAAGTACCTATGCCCTTGGTACCTAAGGTACCATATACTAGGGACTCATAAGGTACCACAGTATCCAATCACTAGTGCACCTAGAGTGCACTCCAAATCGTTTAGAGAGAACAGAGAGGCTGGGGCCCTGTTTGGCAGGGTCCCAGCCAGACTATAGCCAGAAACCAGTGTAAACATCAGAAAAAAAGTGGGGGCAACATAAGAGGCAGATCCTACTCTCCTACATGCACCTATCATGGTTTTGTAAATTAATGTGCTTTTGCTCCGAAGTGCGATACCACATTCCTGCTTACTCTACCCCAATAGAGCCTGTGCACCTAATGTGATTTAACACTTAGATGCGATTTGTGCTTCTAAACCTTTTTATTTCCCACATTTTTGGGGTGTTGCTGTTATTGCAGTGTTGGTGCTCAGCAGCACTTCAATCTTAGGAAATTAAAGACGGGGCACAGAAATAGGAGGCACAGAGCAGCTATTTGCATAAAGGCATGGCAAAAATATTCTGTACACATTTATACATGCTGTTTTGCATGCATTAGCACTTTGCCAACACTTGTTTCAAAACAAGTTTAGCATTGTTGACTTCTACCCACTGAAAACGGACTGTCCCGTTGTAACTAAATTAGACAGTAGCCTTTAGTTCGTAGGGGAAGGCTTGTTGTTTTTTAATATACTGACTTTTGTGTATTCAAGCTTAAGACATTTAGGAAAGTGCTCCGAAAAGAAAAAGATATTAGGCACTATATTAGGACATTTAAAACAAAACAAATATTTGTAGTTTTAGAACACAAACTCCCGTTTGGATTTAATTACACAGAATCTTAACAATCACTTGTTGCAAGGTAATAAGTAACAAAATAATTTGGGGTTTTTAAGTGGTAAAATTAGCAGATGTGCTTCCCACCCTGCGGGAGCACTGCCTTCTGCAGAGTCTAGTAGAGAAATGTGATAGGCCACAGAGCAGTCCATGGTGCAACTGTATCCTTTTGTATTAAACATCCATTTAGCACATTCAGGGCTTTACTTATTTAGTGGTGTTCGGTGTCACCTTTCTGTGTGCTTCACAAGACGTTATTTATGAATGTACTTTGTTGTTGCTGCCTGCATGAACCTTTCACCTTAGAGGAGAGTTCAATTGTGTCCTTATTCGACACATCCGAAGCAGAATTATAAGGGGGGGCTGGGAGGAGGCAGGGATGGCAAAAGAGGAAATGATTTAGAGGACAGAGTGGGAGAAAATGACAGGGTGTCTGTCTGTCCCCAAATTCCAGCCACTGTAGCGGTCAGTGATGCATTGGGCTTCTTAGCATAGGGGGAAACATCCTTTATTACAAAGCCAGAATCACGCTGTGCCTTTACAACACTGGCAATAGAACAAATGCATTGTTACCACGCATTCGTTTAGCGTGCAAGTCGTTCTAATGACTCGCTTTGGGGGGCGCATTGGTGAAGTGGTGTTGGATTTTAACACCTTCCCTACAGTTGCGCAGACTGGAGTTGGAATAGTAAATGATAATATTCCAAAGTGCAGCACCCCCTTAAGGCAAGTGGTTGTAACGACTTGGGTGCTAAAGGAACATGTCGTAACGACGAGTTCAATCTAATGCCGGCGTAGTAAAGGCATGCGTGTTAAACACATGCGGGATTACGTCCTACAACCAATCATCAGACCTGAGTTACCATATATGTGTCAAGTGACCCACCTCATTTTGGTCATTATTACATGACGAGTGGAATATGTTTTACCTATTTAAAAAAAAAAGCTCTCTGCAGTATGTTTCTAACTTTATTTTTATCGTATTTCACATAAAAATTCTTCACAATTTGAAACACAATGGAAAATCAAGCAACACTTTGTAGCACTGTTGCATTCTCTAGCCTCTACCATCCATCAGCCACCTGTTACAACTATGCAGACGAGACACAAATCACTATAAAAATGGATGTCCCAGAAGACCTCTACAAGTCAAGACTTGATGATCATCTTTGTACCTTGAATTCATACATGCTGACAAACCACCTCAAACTCAATACAGCTAAAACAGTGATAATGATGACCTGTAGACAGTGACACAAACCCAGTTCTACCACCCAATGGCCCAAGGAACACATTGCCCATCCAACTACATCAAGAGATGTAAGAAGCCTAGTGCTAACCATGGATTAAGACCTATCCTTGGTACAGCAAGTCAACAAAGCTGCATAGAGTACCTTCCCCTACCTTGGATAACAATAAAAGCTACAATCTTTCCTTACACTCATAATTTCCAACTTGGACTATACCTCGGCATCCCCAGTTTCATTATACACAAAAAACAACCAATACAAAACTCTGCCACAAGATTTCTTCGTCATCTCCACGAAGACATGATACCAGTCCTGCAAACACTCCACTGTCAACCTGTAGCTAGACAATTGCGGTTCAAATTACTTTGCATCATCCACAGAGACTTCCAAGCGAAAAGCCCTACAAATTAAATTCAAGCAGTACACACAAAATAGGACACTTCACTCCAGACTTGACCCACAGATCATCATACCGCCTTGCTATAAGAACTCTATAAGGCACTGTTTTCTCAGTACAAAGCACTTTGGAACTCGATACAAGCCAAGATTCGAAAAAATCCAGAAGCATGTACAGTTCAGGAGAGAGGTGAAAACTTTACTGTTTCAAAGATAACTACTTAAATCATAGACAAATATTGTCCTAGGGAGAGAACATTAGCTGGACCTCTGGCGGACTCGTACTGAAGAAAGCCAATATTGGTGGGAAGGTCCCAATGTGGGCCTCTACCATTGGAGAATAGAGGAGCTCCTGAGAATGGAAAGCAGGAGAGCAACTCTTGGGAATGAGCTGGCCTCTATGAACTTGTGTTAGTGTGATATCTGAATGTGGGAGATTGGGGAAATGTTAAAACTACCTCATGGTAGACACAGGAATTTTATTATAGTCCCCAGTGGGTAGGACCAAAATAATCAGAGTAATATTTCGACCCTTACAAGGTAGGTCGACATGTTTCAGTCATATTGATTGTCCTCACAATGATGCTGTGGGCTTTCTTCAGGACCAACCCTCTCTACCAGTGGCACCCTGGTCGGTGTAGCAATCCTCCTATAAATTATGAATTGCATACAGAAATTAGGAACCCATACATCAATTATAATCTTTCAATACTGTATTGACCTGATAGAAATAGAAATGACAAACATTTACTAGAGAGTAAATAGGTGCTAGTGACTTAGTAACACTGAAAACTCTCACATGAGAAAAATATAGTGTGTTCACTCCATGTACATAAATAGTAAGATGTAAGTTCCAAATGATGTTTTTGGGCTTACTCTGGCTGGACACTCGGGGGCCGATTCCGATTCAGGCCGGAAATCTCCCCGACCGAGCCGGACCCGGAGAGATTTCCGACCGAATCGGACCCTAGCAGTCCGACCGAACGAGTACGATGCGCACGTATGCTATCGGACTCGATTCGGTCGGACTCTATTGAAGTCAATGGGAGCCAGTCGTACGACGCGTACACGGGCTCCCATTGACTCAATGGGCACGACGCGAACAAGGGCGCCCCCTACAGCGTGTTCGTGTCGATGCGGGTCGCACCGTACATGCACGTGTCGGGGGGACCCATGGGTCCCCCCTATGTGCGACTCGCGCACCTACGCTTCCAGGGGGGTCCGACAGGGACCCCTAAAGTGCGGCTCTGACAGCTCCTTGGAGCCGGACTGCGTGAGTCGGTTGGAGCGGTCGAGGTGCGCATCGTACTTACCCGGCCGGGGAACGTCTCCATTGCGCGGTGCGCGTCGTCCCCGTGCGAGTCGGTCGGAGCGGTCGGGTCCTGCGAACGAGTCGGTCGGAGATTTCGCGACCGCACGCATCGTACTCGCTCGCCCGGACGCACGTACGACTCGGTCGGGAAATTGGGCTCCGAATCGGATCCGGTTAAGCCGAATCCGATTCGGTGCCCTACCGGCCGAGATCGGAATCGGCCCCTAAGTGTCTTTACTCTTGATATCAGAGGGGAGGGATCCTGCTGAGAATGATAAGTATACTTTTGATATTAAAACATTGTTTGCAACAAACCATGTTTCTGTATTAGTATCTCTGTAAGTACTCTTTCTGGTAATTTACTGAAGAAATGTAACCTCAGCCTACTTGATAATCCCTACGGAATACTCTCTTTATGCTTTCAATTCAGTACTAAGTGAAAAGCAGGATGTACGTTGAATAAGAATCACCCTTTACGATGGCAGTTAGTATTCTCCGTCACATGGGGCCCTGTTTTATGCAAAGAAAACCAGAAGGTTAGCAGGAGCTCGGTGGGTGATGTATACAGTGTTTATATATGAATATACACACAATACTGGAGTTTCTTTCAGGAAAATGCAGTTTCTTAAAGATATGCTGTTAACGTATGCCATATAGACATGTTGAGTAGGTTGAACCAACAGTGGGAGGGCAAGATGTTGCACTGTTTAGTGCAGCTGCTTTCGTGACATAATGAAAGGTAAGAGACCAAGAGCAGGTCGCTGGCCTTGACATCAATTCAAAAGGGTGGTGAATCCCACCTTATGTGCAGCTTATTCTTCAGCTTGCTTTGGCAAGTCAAATTGTATGAAGAATATCCAAGATCACGGGGGATGTTATCATAAAGCAAAGATCCATCCTCGGGCTAGAAAACAAAGGTCAGTCTTGAATTTAAGTAACGCAGCACTATAACTGTTCATCGTTCAAACAGCTTCTCTGTGCAGTAGCACTTCTATGGCCCTCGTCAGGTAGATTGTCACCTTCCTTAAAACTACTGTGACTTCAAGCATGGGGTTGAAAAAAACTAGTATCTGACTACTAGTAGCTGTGGACTGCAGACTGTAAAGGTCTGCAACAGCAGAATACAGGCTAGGTGTGGCGGAAGATATTTGCAGTGATAGACGGACCACCAAAGGCTAAGGGGTGTGGAGACCCCATCTTGAATCTCTTCCGGTAGATGGCTTGAGACTTAGAGAAGCCCCGTCATTGGAAAGCAGCACAGCAGTAAGTCTTTTCCCTCGCTTGCTCCCTAAGAATACTGAAAGGCCTTGTGTTACTTCACTCACTCCCAGTGATGACAAACTCTTGCTGAGGAAGTATGGAGATGACACAAATGGGTGTGGGCTCCCTTGCGAAGACATCCAGCCCCCTTTCTAGAGTCTTCAAAAAAAGTCTGTCAGGCATGGATACCACCCCATGCTTCAGGTCATAGGATGTAAACTAATGCCAACCCTATCGTATGGAATGAGAACATTCAGAAATAAACTTGACAAATGGCTTGGTAAAACCCAGTGTAGCACCTATCAGCTACTTTTCCATTTACCAGAATCCACCGCTCAATCGCAACTGCATCTGAAATTGAATCTGAAAATGCAAAACCTAATGCTCAGTAAAACCTGGTCCTTATGTCCTTCTGATTTCTGGCTTTAGAGCTCTATTTATTTTCTGTTCCTGTCGTTGCCCTTAAGACCAAGGGTAGGAAGTGTAATGCCAGGAACAAGACTAAATAAAGAAAGGGTAGCAGCATTTGCGCTGCCTAAGAGATATCCATGATCAAGCTCATGACACAGCCATAGTGACTTAGAGGAAACGGCAGATCAGCCTCCCCATCCTATCCAATCTTAAGCCCAACGCCTGGAAAGATTGCAACAAAAACACAAGTCATCTCATAAAGTACACACAATGCTCTCATTACTAACATAGGTTGGTAGATGGGAACCTGCGAAGGCACTGTGCTTTGCTTAGTGTCAGGCTTGCCGTTGTCTGGCTCTGTGATATAATAAAGCTGGCGACAGTCCAAATCGCATAGCTGGAGCTGACCAAAACTGCATAGTATTGGCTGCAAATAGGGCCCGTTCCCTGCATGTCCAAGCATGTCTCTGTTCACCTCTCATTGTAATAAAAGATGGCTGTATAACTGGACTAAACACAAGGAGATGATGGACGGAGCGCTGAACATTTTCAGACACTCACCCCCAGTCACAGATCTGGGTTGAATCCATCATCATTCTTTAGCTCACATTGCCACCTCAGTTCAGACCCAGCTATATGCAAATCAGTCTTGACCCTGTGCCGCATGGGAACAGTCCAGCCCGAACTGCCAAGCCAGGTCTTCCCTGAACCGGAAACAAGCATCCTGGGACCGGTTTCTGGGTAACACCCTTCATCAGCCAGGCTAGCTTGAATCCAGTGGCAAAGTGAGCAAGGGACCCACGTCTGGGCATACCCTGCCAACTTAGGGCGAACAAAGCAAACACAAGGAGATGATGGACGGAGCGCTGAAACTTTTCAGACACTCACCCCCAGTCACAGATCTGGGTTGAATCCATCATCCTTCTTTAGCTCACATTGCCACCTCAGTTCAGCTGGACTGTTCCCATGAGGCACAGGGTCAGACTGATTTGCATATAGCCATGTCCGAACTGGGGTGGAGGAGTGAGCTAAAGAATGATGATGGATTAAACCCAGATCAGTTGACTGGGGGCGAGTGCTTGCAATGTTCAACACTCCGTCCATCATCCCCTTTGGTTTTGCTATGTATAACTGGACTCACCTCGTATCATTAACCAACTAAACAAGTACATCTGGTCTGTATCCCATTCCTTGGCCCTAGTGTCAGAAAATGTCAAAAGATTTCTGCATCTCTCTGCCCCACATTCAATTTTTCCATGAATGCAGCAGTGGTGGCTCCTCCGCTAAGGCGGAGGAGCGTCGCCCCACTGCTTTCCAGCAGTGAAATAAAGGAAAAATAAAATGATAACTCGAGGTTATCATTTTATTTTTTTCCTGCTGCAGTACCTTTTATGGGGTGAGGGGTGGGACTGCTCTGCTGACAGAGCAGGGGAGGAGTGGTTTGCATTCCTAATTGCGCATGAATGTTTGGCCGGCCGTCTCGGTCTGGCCAAACAGTCATGCGCACTTTGCACATTCTCCATTTCAGCCTGGGTGGAGAACATGCCCGGGCTTCCATTACCTGGCTGAGTGCCGAATCAAGGCACTCAGAACAATCACAACGCTGCATTTCAGCATTGTGATTGGCTCAGGGTAGCCTCGGCCTGGATGCTTCCTGTTCCTGGAACACCGGCTGGGAGACACAACAGCGGGACAACGGAGGAGAGGCGTTGTGAGGGGATACGTTTAAAAAAACAAAACATTTACACCCCCATTACCCCCAACAACCCTGCCCGCACCCCCCGCCCCACCACCCCCGATCCATGCCGGCTGCTCCTGGAATGCAACTGGCATGAGAATCACATAACGTACACCTGCCAATGGTCCCTTTCACTACTGTGCACCTTTTTGCAATGTACATACTTGAAAGAATGGCACACTGTTGCTATGTTACTTAAACTGAAGCTTAACAAACAAGAAAAACCAATAGGTTAGGGTTTAATGTGCAAACACATGAAGTGTAAGCATGTTAAGACCAGTCAAGATTTAGAAAATGAAAGACTGTCTCTATTGAAGGCTCCCTTGCCTTCAACACAGTCCATTTTTTTCTATGCCGGGTGAAGGCTGGATGAGATAAGGGGACCTTCATTGTAGTTCTTCTTATGTTTCTATGACATGGTACAAAAGAATGAGCAAAATCTTAATTTATATAGAAACAACAAAGGGCCTTACAGGCAAGGTGCTTTCATTATAGACATCCTTTAGTTTTTAGGCAGCCAGGATGAATATTGAATGTGCCGACAGGCCTGCACTTCAATGCAAGCACTACATTGGAGGCAGAAAGATATACTCTAAGAGCCAAAAGCATTAGGCAAAAGAAGAATACTCCCTTAGACTAAGCCTAATGTGACTGACAAAGTCTAAAGCTATTGACAGAAATAGACTGGTAAAAAAACGGGGTGGGGGAGAGGGGTGGATCAGATGTCCATTTTAAGTACATCGGAGGCTATTGAACTGTATGAGTAGCTGTACTGTCAAAAACCAGACGTAAAAATTTTAAGGATTGCTCTCACTTTCTTGGAGCAAAAATAATATTTAAGAAAATAAACCAACTCCAAATGCTGATTGTTTTCCCCAAACCTATAAAAGCGTACAAGCACTAAATTAGTGAATATACAATTTTATAACTCGCACAAAAGTGGAAATGTAAAGTTGCCTCCATTTTGCCAGAAGTGCAAAAGTGAAGTTTTTTGTTATTTTCGTTTTCGTTTGTAACTGATTTCTTTATCAATGATTTTCAAACCAAAAGAAAATAGAAGTACAAGATTGATGTGCACAATCTGAAAGTACAGCACAATAATTGTACAGGGAATTTGTTGTCTCACATAATTGTATTAAAGTGTACGACATCTGTAAATGCCATCACTGCACCACCCAATCCATTAATACTAGTATCTGCTTGCATACTTCCATAGCAGCCATAGAGCTGAAGGGAAGGGAAAGGGAAGGTCAGGATTGGAGAAGGGCAGGGTCCATATAGTCCAAGGCATGCCTGTACTGACAATGGAAATGATTTAGTAACAATTTGGACAAGCAAAAAGAAAAATGAAATGTCTAAACAGCAACTCTTTCATAAGGTCGAATTCTCATTTGAGAATGAAACTATTCATTTCAAATATGAGATCTGTCTGCAAATAGCTTCATCTTCCTCTGAACACATTTTAATATTTATTTATATAGAAAGCCAAGAAAATATCTTTTTTGTCTACCAAAATGTTACAGTTTTAATCTAAGGAGGTATTCGGTGACAGAGGGGTAGATAGGCTGAAGAAACTGATGTGGAAAGGGTATACTGGATGTAGGTGGGGATCTCTTTCATTAAGACTGTTCTCTTTAAAAATAGATTATGCCATAAATGTTTAAACCCCATACTTCCTATCACATTTTTCAAGCAGCTTGTTTCATATCTGCAACAACAAACAGAAGAATGTTACCCCTCATGTTGATCATTTACTGCAGCCTTATCCATAGGAAACATTTAAGCTCATTAGTCCTATTCTAGCAATATGGCATTCAGTTTTGTCATGAATACAGAATATTAGTGTTGCAGAAGAAGCCAGTACACTTATGAACATAACCTTAACACTACTACTGGGCCCATACAGGTAGGATTTTTACTCTGTTTCAATATTTCACCTTGCAGGCGATGGTCCTCCGATGGATCTTTCTCTGTCATAGTGAGGGTTGAGGAAACAGGATGTCCAAACTGTTAGCTACCCAATGAGGACCATTAATTGGTAGCCAACTCACAAATTGGTGATCAGGTTCAAGTATATCACTCTCAAAACCATGCTGTAGAAATAAAGTATTGCAATTGGTAGACTGAACCTCCTAAAGAAGTTTAGTCTAACAATCATGCAAACCAAAAGCTCTGCTGTGGCTACACAGAGCAAGAGCAAAATAACCTGATGTTCTGAAAATAATCTGTGACCATCTTGGTTATGCATTTAAATTCAGCACAGTTTCTACAGAAAGAACATTAGGCACACTATGACTCAGACAACTTTAGACATTTTGATTATTGTATTAAAGATCCAAAATCAATGCATATAAGTAACATTTTAAGAAGCTCAGTCATAAATCTAACAGTTCGAAATATAAAACCACACATCTAGTTAATATAGTCTATCCCTACATAAAAGAATTCATAAAGAGGATGGTGTTTGAAAATAAAACCATTTTCCATCACCAACAAAGCAAGAGGTTGGTTCTCAAAGGTTCTCCTAGCATGGTCAAGGGGATCAAGTTAAAGTCCACTAGGGGAAAAGACCATGGGAATGGACAAGGGGGAATGGAGCATAAATCAGGAAAGTCCAAGTCTGGTTTCTCACCAAACTGCTCCAAATCGTCCAATAGGCAAGTTCATCAGCAAGGGCAATAAGCAAGGGGTATAAAGTAAGACCGGCAGGCAGGTTGGAGGCAAGGGAAATGAAACCGGGGCCGTCTGAGCCTAGGCAAAAGCTCTCCTCCTGAACGACAACGTTTTTATAGTTCATATTTATTATGACATCAATGGTCGGTCCACAATGGTCTGATCGTCATGTGATCATCCTTCCGTCTTTCAGGTACAAATTGATACTTCAGCATATTTTCCCATGCACATCATGAGAAACGACTGTCCATTACATCCTCCTAGGTTAGTCGACAGTGAGCTTATTTTTTTTTTTTGCTGTCCACAGATATCGTAGGAAATTTACTTTCCCACCATTCACACACAATATAAGAAAGATCTTTGTTGTCCAAAGGAATGTCGCATGTACAAGAACAAATTGTACATTGTCGCATTGTACATTGTCACATGTACAAGAACAACACTTAAGAAATGTATCAAAGTTCATTGCACAAGGCTATGAAATGATGCAGCCTAAGGAGAAAAGACATCTCAATCATGTTTTAAATTCAAAATTTTATATTGAGTAAAATAAACGTGTAATTAAGTTTAAGCACAACAAAATAAATCACACATATATATATATATATAAGCATGTTGTAATGTCAATAATGGTTACACAAAAATGTTTAACTTTAATTGGGGCCTACTACCACAATTTCAAAAAGTAGCAACATGTAAATTAATTCTAAAAATCATTAAAATAAAATTGTTTTTGCACGCAAATTTCCTTTATACTTATATTGAAAGTTTCAGACATCTAACACATTTCTTTTAGGAATTGCACCAATATCGAGTATGTAAGGACACTCTGCAATGTAATCAATAGTAATGCAAAATTATCATTAGTTTTCATGACATCTCTGTTAATGATATAAGGTAATCAGGTAGTTAAACGTCTTAAATTTTCTATTTGAATAATCCTACTGTTTCTACCTAGTCAAGCACGCTTTTACGGTGCTGGTACATCAATTTTCCTCAGTTTCTGTGTCATTTTTCTAAACGTGTGCAAAGTGCACATTTATGTTTTCATTGTCGAAATAGATTTTAGGGTCATTTAAGGCAAGATCAGCTTTTACGCTGCATCATTAGCACTTTAGCTATTCATTAGAACTTTGCAGTGATGCTGCAGTAGAACACCGGTAAATCAACTGACAGACTGATGCTGCTGTTGGAAGTACATGTTTCACTCAATCATGTCAGATATTTTTTCACATGGATGAGGAAGATGTTTATGAATCTATATATGTTTCCTCATTTTAGCCTTCTGAAACACTTCTTAATTTCCATGACATCTTAAGAGATAGCTGTTGTTGCTTAAAAAAACTTTATCAAACACTAGAGGGGGGATTCACATTTTTCACCAAGTGAACTCACCACAGTCACTAATTTTTGTGCAGCACCACCAATACATGATTTAAATTGTGGGTAGAAACTTTCCCTCGAGTGCATTACAGCATTTAAAAATTGAAGCATTATCAAGAAAAATAGCAGAGGCTTCTCATTGAAAAGAAAGTAACTGCTATACTCCACATAACCTTCCACCTACATAGAACCAAGAAACCTATTTACCAAATAATTTTGTGAACTAAGGGCCTAATTTGCAATAGCAATATTATATTGGAGCCAGGCACTGCCAGATAGTTATTGATCAGGGGAGAGTAGGGCTCTGGGCTTCATCACTGGGTTGTATGTTAGACAATCAATGGCAAAAACATCGAACAACTTAATTGTTGTCTCCTAAATATTGTTTACAAAAACATAGTTACATTGGGTGTAGATTTTCTAAAATAAACTCCAATGGGCAGATATTTTTCTAAATGATAAATAACACACTGTTGTTTTGTCAGACGATACTTAGCCCATGATATTCTGGTACCATACGTCACTGGGGGTCCTCATATCTACCTGGGTATGCCCCCTCTCTTGTGTAATATATTATTATTTACAGCTCTTAGAAACTGTAAAAACTGAATTGTGAAGAAATGGCTATTATTATTATTATTATGTGAAAAACGCCACGGCAAAGGGCCTTCCATCTACAGTAAGGAATTTAAAGGTGAATGATGATCATGGGGATCAGATGGGTGACTTTCTCTCGGATGTCAGCTGACTTACTCTGTCTCTAATATTTTCTTGGTCCGTGTGGCTTAGATATAGTTTGTATTCTTCTACAGCTGCTCTGTCAATGGCATAATGCAGTTTATATAGTTTTTCTTTTGAGTTCAGTTGGAGATCTAGAAATAGGGTGTTAAAACAATCAGTTTTAAATGTCGCCCTCCCAGAAAGGGTGCAATCTTTATTATGCATAGTTTCTTGTTAAAATCCTCTGTTTTGGGAATAATCAAGTCCGGGCGCAATCATTGCAAGCTATGCATTGAATCTATATAAATTGTTCACAGAAGATGAAATAATAAAATAATTCCCTTTGAGGAACTTGTGCTAGTTATAATGTGGACTAACTTTTTAATATTATACGATCTATATATTACCTCAATAAGGTAAAATAATGGAAATCCTTTTTAATAAAACACATCATACAATATTTTCAACATAGAGTTTAGCAAACGAAGATACTATCTTTTTATAATTTTGCATAGATTTCCTTCCCTGATATTGGATTTTCTCAGACCCTGAGAGAACCAGTAGATCTGCAGACCAACGCTTCACCAATATGCCTTTTGTTTGGTTCCACATTCTTGTGATCTTTCTATTTGCAAAAACTGTAAGCCAGTACACACACAAATTCTGGTTAGAATGTGCACCTGGCAAATAATTTATTATAATTTGTGCACCTATCGCTCACACCTCATTTCCCAAGATGAGATAAGAGCACCTCTCTGGTCACTCATGCATGACATGAAAACGCTTCTCACATAGGATCTCAACAAATACAACAGTCGGCCAACCATACACTTCCCCACAGTGTAGCTGGCTACACATCCAATAATGCTCTTTGGTGCCCCACAGCGGAGTATGAAGCTCTATATGAATGCTACAATACAATATTAGCTGATGTTTAACTGTGGTACATATGTTTCCACCAGATACTGACAGCTTTTTTTGTCCAATTATTTATATTGAAAATGTTTCAGTCAACATAAAGAGGCACATTCAGCACATTGCTAGGAAGAGGCAACAAGGTGGTAATGCTACTAGTGAAAGTATACACCATATATTAGTGCAGTCTGGCTCTACAAGCAACATTGTGGGTGGAAAGAAAGTGCCAACAGTCAATTATAAAGAGCCCCTAACCCCAGTAGCCCCTCCCCCAAGTCTGTTCACAGTCATGTTTGCTATGATTATTTAGTGTGCAGTTTTGAAGATACTAACAACTATACTATTAGTAGACTGTGCATTATAGAAATACCAATAACATATAGCTTGAATTTTTTTATAGAGAGGCTTATCGGGTTGTTCTCTTCTATGCGTATCTTCCAGATGTTTCCTTCTGCTCATTCATAGCACTTCCCTCCTCACTTTTTGCAGTCATCAAAGCTTTAACTTGTACCAAGTATTGCATGCATGAAAATAGATTTTTGGATATTTTTATAATCTTATATCACATTAAATGGGATTTTACATTCCCTGTATAAAAATGAATCCCTAATTTCTTCAGAATCAGTAACTTGTGATGCACCCAGTCACCTATTAATAAAAAATAAAAATAAAAAGATGCCAGGTCATTGAAGCTGCTGCTTAAAGAAGGAAACTAAACAAAGCTTTTGGTTCTTCTGCTTAAGAAGAAATTCGATATTTATGGCAATATGTTATTATTTTGTACTCCTTAGGTAATTATAGAAAAGTTAGAATCTTTCTGCATGTTTCTACACTTTCCGAGCTATTGGGCTTTTGGCTTTTTTTATCATTATAAAAAAGCTCACTTGTATTAAACTGATTCTTATATCTTTTGCTACAAATATCTATCTGCATTTTTCATGTGTTGAGTTTTACAATAGATATTCTATTTCTATTCTTCATATTTGCAAACACGCTCTTTTTCATATGAAAAAGCTACGTACCAATGATGTAAGCGGTTTCTGGGAAAGGTGAATGCTTGACCTTGTATTATATGGGATAAAGTACCCCCTGCTGTACAAAAGGATATTGCAACTCCCCACGGAGTTCCATACCCTTATAAAGGAACTCAGCATTAGGGTTCGTTCCTCTGTATGGTCATGGAACTCCTTGTGGACTTGCAATATCCTTATAATGAACGGCGGGGGACACTATAGCCCATATCACGTCATGGTCTCTTCTTTCGTCTTCCCTTCAGTCTCTCACTCTGTTTTCACTTGAGTTCACTCATAAATGGCAACATTTTTGTGGGTTAAAATGAGCTAAACTTGAATTCGTCTTGTAAATCGTTGGGATTGCTGTACATTTTGGTATTTTTAATGCAGTGTAAAATACCAAAGCACAATGAATTGTTTCCATCTTGAAATCCATGATGTAAGTCTTGTAAAGTTATCTCAGTAGTTCCTGTTGTCGATAACGTGATATTTGGCACATTCGGAATCTGTCACGTTTGCATATACCATGCTGTTTATACATATTAAACCGTGCAAATTAGTAGTCTCTGATATTTAATAACTATGGCTTGGGTTGTGTTTCATATTTTGTTTAAAATGGACTGTAATAGTAAAAGCTTCTGAAGGGCTAGTTGAAAGTAACATCGACCAGCAAGGTGTAATTTCTAAATAAATACTGAATCTGTAACTTATTTTACAGGCACTCTCTGGCTCATATGTGAGGCATCACAAAACCTCTACCTGAACAGTCTAATCAGCATGTGTCTCTTCCTAGTGAACTCATTCTGTTAAAGAGAGCAAACCGAAATGGGCGGTCTGCTGGTGTTTTTGTGGTGTCCGTGGGAGCACAGGATTCACCCCTGTCATTTCCAGAAGTCTGGAGGCTTCAAAATAAAACGCTGCGCATTTTCCCTGACAGCCTGGCCTCCTACACACCAAGTGATCGTGTTGCGCTCGGTCGCTTCTCAGGAGCTGCTCTGGGCGCTGAGGCGTGGTTGAGGCCTGTCGGCTGGTTTTATACATTGTTATGCTTGGCAGGAGTGTGGAAAATATGAGCCTATGTGCGTGTCTCCTTTATGTACAACTTCAAAAGCACAGGATTTTGAAAGTGAAACGGCGTAGTCTGTGAAGGATCACATAATAATTTGTGTCGTGTTTTCCTCACGTGGAGCCGTTTCTTGTAGTCTTTGTTAATAACTATTTCATCGAGGCATTACCTCGTCTGGCAGAGACCAGCATCGGTCTTCTTAGCACTGATCCAACACGAATAAAATTAGGTTTCGCCTTGTGACATTATTTATGAAAGCTACAGAGAACCTCTCTCGTTTTCACGGTGCGACAAGATACCTTGATATCAGTTTCTTCTTTAATGTTATGTTATACAGATTTGTAGAGCGCAGAATCACCCAGGAGGGTATCCTGGCGCTGAGCAGGTGTAAGTCTAGCCAAACCTATGGCGGGTGGGTGTCAGTCCTAACTCTGTTGGCCCCAGGTGGAATCCCACAGTGCTCTTCCCGAAGATCACAATTTCGGTCTTGTTGGTGTTCAGCTCCATTAGGACCCAACTCCAGTCCTGTGTGTTTTTTTATTATTTAACTCCATAATGCATTCTGACACTGTAGTTTTGATTCCCGTTTATGAAACCAGTTCTGCTGAACTACTAAAGTAAAATGGATTGGAGCATTGTAGATTTGGTGACGTATCATCTGGGCCACTGGATTTGTGTGGCAATAGAGGACAAAATTATGTGGCATGTAGACATAACTCTGCAGAAAGCAAAGGGTAATTAAATTATGTTCTATAATGAGGCACATTTTGTTGCAGTACTATTTTTTTTCTTCTTATTTTAAGACACATTAATACTGTCTGGGTTAACCTTTCACCTTCGTACCAGTTTGGTATGAGACTACATCTATCAGCATATAAAAGATGACCATTTAACCTTTACAAAGCGTTGCTTTTTTAAGTAAAGTTAGAATTCTTTTTTTTTAGTCTGCAAATTTTGCAGTATACGGTAGATTATGTGATAAGTAAGGTAAATCCATTTTTGGTGGCAAATGATGACGTCACAGAAATTCATAAACTCAGTAGCCCAACATATTGTAATGGCAATCGTTCTCTTATTTATGTGTCTCCAATAGAAGACTAAAGGCCACTTCCGTTGTTGTTAATTTAGCAAGTTTTCCCTTTTTGGCAGCTGTGGACGCTGCAGGTAAGAGCGGTGGAGGGGTGGGTCCGGCTGGGGGGGATTTTGAGAGACGACCACGAGGGAAAATTAAATGAATTAATTTCCCCTCGTTGCTGTCTCTTGAAATCCCCCCCCAGCCGGCCCGACCGACCGCCCCACCGCTCTTACCTGCAGCGGCCGCGGCTGCTTTTTGGACGGTCTCTGAACCTGGTATTTGCCAACTGGAAAGCAACTGCACAATATTCCACTGATCAAGCCATACGCAACAGACGGTGTCCTGTCAGTGACTCCTGATATTGAAGACTGGAATACGGGGTCAGGCGGAGATGCTTTCTGTCAGCTTGCTTGTGTTTATTGAAATACCCAGCCATAAGTATCAGTGGTCAAGAAGTGGTCTCTCTCCAAGGCAGAGATCCCAATGTAGATCTGGGTTCCATTTTCAGGATAACTGCTGACAAGAGTAGGTAAAGGAGCCTCATTTAGACTCTTCGTATGTACATTTCTCTAATATGAATATCCTGAAACTATAGCATGGGTTTGCCACTCCTGGACCTAAGTCCAACACCCCTGCTCTTCTGCACACTACAATGTTGTACAAATTTGCTGATAACATCTACTTAGCGTGCCACTAGAATCTGTCCCATACTACATTTGGATCATCAATTACTACACCAAGGTGACTGGGTATGAGCTGTATAGGAGTAAGACTGAAATTATCTGAGCTAATGATAGGGATGTAAAACAGTAGTTGCTTAACTTATAAGAACTGTGTTTACTGATTTGTAATTTGCAAATTGTGGTAAGACTTGTGTAGATTTTTTGGCTCATTCAGCTATCTACCTTAATTACAGGGTCCACTGCCCCTTCCCTCCTGCAGAAGATGAAATTACATAGTTCATAGAGATGGAAGTGAGCATCTGCTCGTTTTCAAGGTTACCACGTGGGCACAAGCACACTCTCAATAGTAAATAAATGATGGGAAGGCAAATGGGGAAAATGTAAAGATATCGGAGATATTCTCTCTGGCAGTCTTGTAGTGAAACTCGAGCAGACACTATCTTCCGCATTTACTCTTTGATGCTAAAGGTCTCCTCACTGTACAGCTGACTCATTCACAGTCTTGTTCACTGCCCGTCTCACTCACTTATTGGTCATTTTAAACAATCAATCCCCCTTTTGGAGTGCTAGCTGGCTAGTGGACTCACTCTCTTATGGACTTGCTCACTACCACCCTTATTCATTGATTGACTAACTCAGTTATTGATTAACTCACTAGCTCAGAATGGTCTACGAACACTTGATGACCCACTCAATGGCAGAGCAACAGACTCACTGAATTGCTGGTTGACTCACTGATTCACTGACTGACTGACCTCTAGACTTTTAACATACTGATAGATAAACTTGCACACAGGTTCACAGAATTACTCACTCACTATGTTAGTTCGCTCACTCACTATGTTAGTTAGCTCACTCACGAGCTATTGGGAAGTAAGGCATTTACACTATGGAGTGGTAGTGCTTCTTACAAAAGAACCACTTGCGTTTCAAGTTCATTTGTCCTTGAGCACTAATACCTTCTCTTGATGGACTACAGAGGCCATTCCAGATCTGTGAAGATTCGTGAGAAGGGCCACTAAAAGGGTGAGGGCTAAAGTGGGCTTTTGTGCCTGACTCCTTTAACCCTTTCAGCACATTCTGATACCTTTGTTAAGTAAGATGCGGGCAATCCACACAAGCAGTAGCATTTCAGGACATATTTTTGCGCTTTATGGTAATCAAAACTGGTATAAACGTTGCATTATGTGCTAAGATATGTTGCTCAAAACACTGAAGAACCCAAAGTTGCTGGCAGTCTTACACAAGGTTATTGACGTTCTCATCGCCATCCAAGTGGGATTCTGCT
Source organism: Calotriton arnoldi (assembly GCA_963921515.1). Lineage (NCBI taxonomy): Eukaryota > Metazoa > Chordata > Amphibia > Caudata > Salamandridae > Calotriton > Calotriton arnoldi. Next base: position 1,333,088 of record CAWUFW010005177.1, read on the forward strand.
TAGGGAAATGTTTGTGGACGCAAAGGATCCTAACGCTGGGGGTACAGTTAGTGCTTGGTTGATTTGTTCCACTGAGCATCTGCCTTGTGTTGGATCATTGTTATTGCTTTCAAGTGTTCCCCTTTAAGGATTTTAGCGCACTGGGAAGTTGAGCTAAAGTGTATATGGGAAATCATCTTTAACCTTAACCCAGAGTCAAGTGGGTTCTAAGTTGCATACTCCTGTTCTTGGATGGATGTGCTGGTCTCCTTTGTACACACTGGAAGAAGCCTTCAGAGCATTGGACCCTAGAAGAGTCTTTATTCAACTGGATTAGCTGCCATTTGACAGTATCTGATATCCACGAGGGTCATTTCAAATGCACGTTGGCATAGAACAGGCGGGATTTTACCCAGAAACCCAGGTGAATATAAATCCTTCCTCTATGTTGCTTCATTTGTCTGGCCTTACATAAAGTAACCATAGAGGGTTATGCTTATGGAATATCATGCTAGGTATTGGATGTATGTAGTTTAACCAACACAGGGTTGCTTATCCGAATCTGATTTTTTTGATATTCAGAAACAAATAAGTGTTTACACAGTTAAGGTCTGAGAACATTGCCACGGCATACGTAAGGCCATGGAATGAGGATTGTGCACCAGTGCCTAAGATCACTCTCTTGGCATCAGTTGCTTTAGCCTAGTGCTTCATGGATGCTTGTCCCTACTTCGACCTCTATCATTGCAACCTATCAATACTACTTTTTTATCTCTTAAATTTCCCTTTGACTGACTATAATTGTCAATTAAATTATTATGATTGTTTGCCCTTTTCTTCAAAGCATCAATTGACTCCCATTTCTTTTCATTAAAATGGCTTTTTATCTCAAACCTTGATATGAAAAGAGTATGTTTATATGTTAATACGATTAAGTTAAAAGCCCTGTCTTCCACCCTATTGTAGACCTTACACATTTTGTAGTAATTAATTATATTGAATTAAATGCATTTTTTAAATTAATTGAGGCTGACAATTCCTTAATGAAATTAGCACACTTAATTAACCTATTGTTATACTTATTTTGTAATTAAATGTAACCAATGAAATTATATTATTTTTCTTATAATGGGAACCATTTCTAACCCTACATCCCAAGAAGATAATTTTATAAAATAAAAGAATTCACAAAGGAAACTCCACTTCCCTCTTTGCAGTTAAATGTGTTTCTTTTATGTGTTTTTCTAAAACAAAAAAAATATAATGTTCTTTTCTTTTACATTATTCAACATTTCAATGTCTTTTTTAAGTATCATCATTTTAAGCTTTGATTTTAATTTGAAAACATATTGCTGTATTGGTAAAGGTGATCGTACTGGAAGTAATGGTACAGGTCATAGTAAATGGGTTGAAGTGATGGGGTGCTACCTATTCGTGTATTATTATTCGAATTTTATTCTCTGCATCATTGGAAGCCAGTAGAGATCTTTGAGGGACAGATAAACGTGGTCACATTTCTTATACTGTGGGTGAGTTTGCTGTTTTCATACATAGACTCTGTAATTTTGTAATCAGTTTCATAGAATACCTGGTATAGACAATGTATTTTGTCTTGACAGCACCAAAGCAGTTTTCTTCCAAATACGTTGTGATGCATGAAGTATCAAAAGGATTCTGCTCAGCAGCATGACATGATTGTGGATATTGTTTGGTCAGAAGACAGTTTATTTTTGGTCTGTACTCCTAGGCTCTACTGAACAAGATTGAGCTGGGGTGGGGCCTAGTTTGTTAGACAATGTGAATGGACGGCTGTTATTTGAATGATCTCCTACTGTCAGTGCTTACTTTGTAAAAGAATGAGTGGTGGAGCCCAAAGGTCTGCTCAGAAGCCTGCAGGTGGTGCAATTAAATGTTGGCACGTTCAATACTAAGGCTGTGTAGTCTTTATTCCACCTCGTGCCTCTTCAATCCACTACCAGACACTCCCTACCCCTTTATCTCACTCTTGCAAGTTCCTACTCTCTTCCTGTATTATAGTTTTTCCATCTTTATTCTCCCTCATCTTTGTTTTGTTTGTTTTTCTCTCACTTACTCTCAGTAAATATCTGCTACAGAAGAATACGTGTTTATGCCCCAATATGAGTGCCGGTGGCCCCCACCAGCTTAAATTAAGCACTTCCTCCTGTCAGGATCTCGACCTTCATACACGAATAGCTCTCCTACTTCCAATGGGGTCCCTCAGTTACACAGGTAGAGAGGTCTTTCTTCTGATCTACAGAGGTCCCCAACCAGATGTGGAGTTGGATGTTTGCATACATTTGGAATTGATGGTTATGTTCGGTTAGTATTTGGGCTTGCAGTCTTGATGTCAAATAGGAGCCAGTAAATTTAAATCAGCACATTGTTCTTAAAAATTAGGCAGATCTTGTAAGGGGTCTCCAGATGTCTCCCTTGCCACCTTTCACTGTTGAATATATAATCATTAGTTCTAGCCATTAGAAAGATGTGTCTATAAGTCCCCCCTAGTTTTCCCATCAGTCCAGAAGCATATTATGATCCACTGTAAAATATGCTTCAGACAGATTAAGAAGAATGAACATTTCTGGTTTACCCATGTCTTGGCAGATGATATCTTATTTTGGCTATTCACATCTGCGTATCTCTCTCCGGTCTGTCTGAAACTTCATTGCGTATCTTGAAAGATGTTATATGTTTCTAAAAGTTCTTGCAATTGATTGTAGCTTTGACTTCTATAACTTTGCTAATGAAGAACTGGTTCAAGACTGTTCTATAGTTGCTTGGTCCAGTGGATTTTATAATGGGTTGTTCAATTGGGGAATTATACTGCATGTTTTAAGGTTTTGTGATCTCTATCTGGACAGTGGCAGGCCTTAATTCCATTTCTTGCTCAGTTTTGGGGGTAAGCCGGGGGTTATAAAAGAATTTCGCTTTATGTGGATGATATTCTGCTATATCGACACCTCCCTAATATGAATCAAACATATATTCAAAATATACTATGAACACTTGAGACCGAGAACTGGTAGAAATCTAGGCTCTTCCCATTGGGGTATTGGCCCCAGATGGGAACATACCACTACAGTTGAGAATCAAAACAAATGATTTTAAATATTCTGGACTATGGGTATCAAGGAGTGGCCAGGCGTATTATGACTATAACTTAGTCCCCCTGCTTCATATGTGAGAGGCAGATGCCTAGCATTTACAAAATATTCCAATGTTTCTAGTGTGAAGACCTGCCATATATATAAATCGATTGCCCTACTCAGATTCACATTTTTCCAACAGAACAGACCATATAAGAACTTTTTGAATAAACTTGTCCAAATAGTAAGGATACTGATGGCGACGGGTGGCCTGCTGCAAATAGCTCTGAGAATGCTGCAGCGATCCACCTTTGAGGGGGAAAATGCACTTCAAATGTCCAGAAATTACAAACTTGATAGGCAAGTGATGAGGAAAAATGGGTATCTGCATATTTTGTACAGCAGGAAGCTAAGAGATGAGTCCCCCCCCCCCCCCTACACCCATGGTGATTCAAATATGGCGTAATCTGCACAAGGAAATACTATGGGGGAAAAGATTAACCCCAAAAAACCCTTATGGGTTGGCACATGCCTAAACATGGCAACTCTGCTGCCTGGTTTCAAAAGATGGGATGATATTGGTATATCATCACGAGGAGTTGTTTGGGATGCAAATGGAATAGTACCATTCGCTCATTTGGAGATAGAATACGAGATGGACTCCTCACAAAATTTCAAATGCCTGCAATTTAAAACTTGCTCTGCGGTTCCAGATAACAAATGAGGAGGAAACCAAGGAGGACTCGCCACTAGAGAGGCGTCATGTAGAAGGGAGAATGATGGTGAAAGCAATCTCGTACACTTACAGTACCTTTAAGTAAAACATGCAGAAATACTTGCTCGGGTTAAAAACGTGACGGGAAAAAGATATTGGTGAACTAGTTCATGACATGTAGGCTGATGCACTAAGATTCCCCAGGGAGATAGCCATAAAAATCAGTTTTTAGACTTTTATACAACTGAAAATATTACATAGAATGTACTATAGTAAAACATTAACTCACTTATTGGGTGGAGCACTCAATGGTATATGTACTAGAGGATGTGGACACTGCACTTTCCTTCACATAGTATGGAGTTGTCTCAAAATTCAAGCATACTGGAGAGTAGTGACAACTGGCTGATGTCACCAAAATTCCCCTAGACATGAACACCTTTCTGATGCTTTTGGGCGTGAGGGGAGTCTCAGGTGCAACAAGTCATAAACAGACATTGATTAACTTGGACTTCATGGTGGCTAATACAGATATAGCACAGAGATGGGGAGGTGAAGAGATGCCCCGTATTCTTGGATTCGAGAAGGGAAATGGATAACTGAATGGTAATGGAAAAACAGATTTACAAAGGCTAGGTTTCCCAAAAAAGTCGAGAAAATATGCAGAGGGTGGGTAGAGACATAGGGAGAAGATATATTATCGAATATTTGCACGGAGCAGGGACTATCATGCAACATGCTTGTTACAGGAGTAGCACCATGTTTCATTTGGGGTTTCCTTGCTGCCCCCCCCCCCACACCTCCTTCACCCTTCTATTGCTGAATGACCCTGCACAGTGTTATGTGGTGGTTCTCTATAGATGGTATGTAGGAAAACCTGACATGTTATCATGAAATGGTTGGATAACATACTCCAGATTAATGTGCCTGTGCCAAAGATATACATAATAACTAGATTATTTGTTAATGTTTGTTTAATAAATAGAAAAACCAATAAATAATATACAAAAAAACACAATTTAATTTTTTTTAAGACCCCGTGATGGCAGGTAGTCCCTAATTGTTGTAGGAGAACAATCATCAGTCAGACTATACAAAGCTTTCTGGTCACCGAGGCTGATGGAATGCATTTCTGGGCTTATTTATAATGCCACCCAGTATCTTGAGAAATGTGTTCTGAAAGAAAGACATTCGGTTTTTGCAATGTTGATACACAGTGATCGGTGCCTCCTTTTGTTCTTCTCTTTAGTTTGTAGCTTGGTTAATTGGGACTACACAATGCTCTTAATTTGCTCTATTGTGGTACTCCAGGTGGGCTTTACATGTTTCTTTGTTGGTTTGTAGTTGAGATTTATCCACCAATGATCCATTTTCATTTTTGTCTCTCTCTATTCATAATGGACATTTCTAAACTAAAATGCTTGCAAGTCATCTTCTCCATGGATTTAACTTTTTTGCTCTGAAAAAGAGGGCCACTACAACTGAAGTTCTTTTGATTTTGTTATAGTTTCAAGAAGAATATAGTGGCTAGTAGTTGTAGAGTTAAGAGGGTGGGTCACCATAGTAGACACTTTATGAAACATTGCTGGTGCAACCTTTCTTCAGCACCACAGTTAAACAGGTATTTCATTTTAGGGTAGATGCAAGCAAATTTTATGGAGGCAGCAATCAAGAAGTGATAAGTTCTGAATTTTGGTATGATAGCATACTGTGAGGTATTAATACCACAAGTGAAAACCAACTCCAGTGAATGGCCTGCTGATTGATTGGCTACTGAATTCAGAAGCTTAGAAACTCTAGGTTTTCAACCATTTCCATGACTTGTTTGTTGCTTGGTGAGTCTGCCAGAGGTTAGAATTACCCAGATGTGTGAGGAAAAGGAAGATGACGGAGTAGCGCCGCTTGTCTGAGGACGCTTTCCATGCCTCCCCCGCCGAGCCTCCTGTGTCCCGACATCTAGCGCTCAGCACACCTCTACCTGCCGGTATCGCCTGACCTGCTCATCCCGCTTGTCCCGTATGTTTTCCTGGATTAGCGAGGCATACGGTTAGCCGTTTGGTTTTTCCTGCGTCTTGTAGGCGTCCTGAAACGGCAAATGTGCCGCATCTCCTCTGCTTGCAAGGGAGTTTCTGCTTTCCGAGCCGCATGGTGGTCTTCGCAGCCGGCTCCATTCCAGGCTTTCCGGACTTCCCCGACATCGTGTGCATTGCACGCATTGCCCTGGCGTCTTCTACGTCTTCCAGGGTGTGTTTCTTCATCAGTTGCAGTTACGGAGCTGCGAGCTGCCATGTCCCCACCTCGCACCAAAGGTCGCCGAAATGAAAATACAAACCTGAGTGCAAGTGTGGTTGGCAAAACTGCTAACAAGGATAAGGATATTGACAAAGAAGGAAACGGTGCAGAGACTCTATTAATAGGTGAGCAGAGCCTTTGTAGTTCCTCTACTGATGCCATTCAGATCCATGCTGATCCTGTTATTTCCACTAACTCCAGGGCTGCGTCTGGCACAGGGACACAGCTCGGTAAGCCAATCCTGAAATTACTTCAGTCAGGGAGAGCAACTGAACTGCTTCGGTCATGTGGGTCTGAAAACTCCATTCCGGGTGTTGTGATGGCCGAAGTGCTGAATGCTGCAATATTAGATGTAAGAAGCAGTGATGATTGTTTGGTCAGCGCTAGGGCCACGCCTGCTGCTGTGCATCATCTATCTGCACTTCAGGAAACTGGAAAAGCACCCAATTTAACTAATTCAGCAACTAGTTTGGCTGGTGATTTTGTGTTGGAGAAAGACAGTCTACTGGGTAAAATAATGGATAGCCCCGCAACAACTACGGCAATAACTATTGGACATAATGATTCAACTATGCAGGAACGCAAGGATCCCGTGGAGATTCCAGATCAGATACAGAAGGGGAGCAGCAGGGATAACTGCAGCAGCTCCGGCGTCATTAGTACTGACGGTGAATCACAGTTGGAACAACCTGAGCAAACAGGGCAACATGTCTATCATCTCATCGATTCATTCGCTGATACCGTCTCTGATGTTGGTGCAGTTGGACCCTGCAGCACCTCGACGGCTCCTGATATAGGATGGTTCAATATGGCCCAAAGCTGGGAGGACGTCCAAGATAACCAAGATAGTGCCCCTGGCAGAGGGGGCAGAGGTGTGGTGAAAAACGCAAGAGTTAACAGTCCTAAAATCACCAAGATATGTAAAGGTGGCAAAAGCGGGAAAAATCGAGGTGGAGGCCGGGGCGGGGGTGTAAAGCAACAAGTGATCGATACAATGGGGCGATTTAAAGGAGGCTTCAACTAGTACTTTTAAACCCGGTTCTGGAGCTAGCCCATTGCGGAAGTGGGTATCTTCAAAGGGGAAGTCAAAACATCATCTCTAGGCTTCCTAACGTCAGCAGTACAGCAACTACTTCTACAGAACTATCAGAGGAGGTTAGTGCCGATATTAACCAAGCAGATGGTGGGGGAAAAAAATCTGCATCTCCCGCCAGTAGCAGTCCCCCGATGCCCCCAGTCTTCTCCCCAACAACAAACTTTGTAGTGCCACTAACACCATCATCGGTGCCAGGATCAGCTCCAATAGTTCCCAAGTTAACAATCCGGAGCAGACAGGAGAAGAACCATCACTTTCTAGTATCATGCAAGCTTTATGTGCTCAGAGAGCAGAGGCTCAGGCATACTTTAAACAGGCGAGCGACGACAGCAAGGAGATTAAACAAGCTTTGGCAGAGGTAACATCAAAAGTTAGCCTGTTATCCTCTGAAGTGACAGACCTACAGCAGCGAGTTGCTGCAGTTGAGGAATCTAATTCGTATACAGTCAATCAGGTAAAGATCCAGGACTCTCAAATGTTAATGCAGTCCAAGATCGAAGACCTCGAAAATAGACAGAGGCGTCAGAACCTACGGATCTTCGGCATTCCAGAGGGGAGGGAAGGCAATGACCCACGGACTTTCATAGTTAAACTTTTGCAGGAGGCCTTCCCGGATCTTGGGGACTGGGATATGGACACGCAAGTGCAACGAGCACATCGATTACCATTATCAATTTCCCAAGGAAATCGTGCTAAACCTAACTTTGCTAGACCTATTCTTGTCTGCCTAGGCAACTTCTTGCTACGCCAAGCTATATATTTCAAGGCGCGTCCGTCATCTCCAGTGAGGGTGGACGCAATGTCAATCTTTGTGCGGTCCGATCTCTGCAAGGTAACCATGGACAAACGATGGAAGCTCCGTCAGCTAATGGATCCTTTCAAAAATGTATGCTCACAAGTGTTCCTACAAGAACCTGCCCGTCTTAAGATTGTAAAAGACGGACGACAACACTTTTTCTTTAATGAGCAGGACGCAAAACAAGCTCTCTCAAGACGGCAAGCAACCGGCAAGGATTGACTCTGAGATGAGAGAGGGGTTTTTTTTTCTTTCTCTTTTTTTTTCTATTGAAATTTTTTTTTCTCTTTTTTCCTGGATTTTATATCCAAGACTCATGATGTTCAACGACTCTGACAATGGTTGCTGTCTTATTAGATACAGGTTACTAAGTAGTATTGGCGGGCCGGGTTGTGCTGGGTTGCTTTGGGTGATGTGGGCATGGGGTGGTGGAGGGGGGATCGAGAGGGTGTCTTCAGCATGCTGTCAACATGGGACAGCCAAGAAGGGGGCGATTCCTTTTCGTAGATACTGGGGTGGGGGGAGGGGGAGAGGGGGAGAGGGGGAGGAGGAAGGGGAGGGGTGGTTGGGGAGAGGGGGGTGGTGGAGAGGGGATTTAAAAAGCCACAGTTTATTGGATTTTACATGGGCAGAGCACTGGAGGGAAGGGCACGCACTTGGGGAGAGGACGACGGGACCAGGTCTACACTTATTATCCGATGTCAGAAATTAAATGTATGTGTTGGAACGTAGCCGGGCTCAATCAAGCTAGTAAGCGACGGTTAGTGGCAGAAGAGCTATGCGTATTTAAGCCCCACATAGTGGGACTGGCGGAAACGCACATCGCATACAAAGATGGAGCATTGCTAAAGCAGCTGGGGTATGATGTTATTCTCTGCACATCACAAACTATTTCTATTCGGGTGGTGGCTTTATTGAAATCTAAGAGATGTGGGGCTGTTGTCCTCCGATCTGTGGCCGACTCTAAGGGGAGATGGGCTATCTCACAGATGTTAATTTCTGGGCGTACGTTTACAATATGCATGGTATATGGTCCGAATATCGACTGCCCGGACGTCATTCTTCAGTTAACCTCCGAGCTCCTCGAGTGGTCTGGTGAAAAGATCGTGATGGGAGATTTCAATTGTATTTTGGATAGGAAAATCGATACTACTAATGTTGCTGCACGCTTCAGAATGTGCAGAACCAGGACCGCAGTCTTACAACTTCTTCATTTGCTCCAGTTGGAGGACTCGTGGAGAAGGCTATTTCCAAATGTACCAGGTTTTACTTTCTATTCCGCACCGCATAAACATTATTCAAGGATAGATATGATATTTGCTGGTAGGGCTATTCTAGAGAATGCGCTTGTTACGGTGTTTCCCAAAATCACATCCGATCACAATCCGGTCATGCTAACATTGCAGCTGCAGTCTAATCTTCACGAACCTGCTAGGGAATTTACTTTTCCTAGGCATCTCCTCAACAACTTGGAATATCTTGATTTTTTTAAAAACTATATTAGAGGAGTATATAGATAATAACAGGGCCACGGCTACTATTGCAATAGTATGGGATTGTCTAAAGCATGTGTAAGAGCGCCACGCTGCAATATGTTATTAAACAAAATCGACAGGATTTTTCCATCTGGAGCAAGAACAAAAACGCTGTTTAGATCTTGAGCGCTTACATGCAACAGCCATAGTTTCTAAAGATCCCGCTGAACAACTGATGTACCAGCAGGTTATCGAGGCTAGAGCCAAGATTATGAGAAGGCTACGGGACAAAGTCGCATATAGTTATCATAAGTTTCTAACAAATCAGTACGAATATGGTGAAAAAGTGGGTCGATTGCTGCCTAATCAAATCGCTGATCGAAGGGCTAAATCTTCTGTCAAATCAATTAAAGGGGTAGATGGTTTGACCTATACAAGATCTACAGATATTTTAGAACAATTTAGGATATTTTATGCCGACCTTTATGGTGATTCTGTTCACTTTGATCAGCAAGTTGCCTCGGCTTATATACAGGAGTGTGCAATGCCGGTTTTGGACTCTTTTTATTCTGAGCTTCTGCAAAAAGATATCGGGGTTGGGGAGGTTGAGGAAGCAATCGCAGCGCTGCCCGCTGGCAAGGTAGTCGGGGAGGATAAGATCCAGCTGGAATTTGATAAAGTCTTCAAAACTATATTAGCCCCATTATACTTGGAGCTTTGTAATTCTATTATGGAAGGCGGTGAAGTCCCCCTTTCCTGGAATGGCACGAATATTGTCGTCTTTCCCAAAAAGGGGAAGCCTATTGATGAAATGGGTTTTTACCTGCCAATAGCACTGATAAATGCTGATGCAAAACTTTTTTCGAAAATTCTTGCCACACGTTTGGCCCCCATTCATCTGTTGGTCTCTGACCAACAACACGGCTTTGTCCCCGGAAGAGACACGGCGGAGCATATCAATACTGTAATTGCGGCATTTGACATCTCTGGGCAGATAGGTCAGCAGTTGGGGATGTTGATGTTAGATGCCGAGCAGGCCTTTGACCGAGTAAGCTGGGGAGCTTTGTGGACAACAATGACTTCCATGGGCCTCGGTCAAAGGTTTATCTCAGCTGTACAAAAAATGTATAGGAGCCCAACTGCAGTAATTAAACTTAATGGTCAGTCATCCACCTGTTTTACAATACACCGGGGTACGCGGCAGGGCTGTCCGCTATCCCCGTTGTTGTTTGCGATTTATATTGCGCCATTCATCAAACACCTATTATTAAGTGCTGACATCCTGTTTACTTTAAATGGGATAGATCTTAAATTAACCGAATATGCAGACGATATCGCGGTATTCTCGAGTCAGCCGATAAATGCTCTGGCTGCTATAACCATCGAGGCACAGCGATTTTGGCTTTTTTTCTGGGTATAAACTCAACTTGAACAAAACACAGACATTACTGAATTTCCAACTTGATAATCTCCCAACGGCTTTAGGCGTCACAAAAATGCAGTATACTTGGGAGTTACTCTAAGTAGTCAAGTCAGGGATATCATATCTTTGAACTACGAACCTCTCTTGAGGAAAGTAGTTGCTAACTTACGGTGCTGGCACCGGCTCCCACTAAGTATATATGGGAGGTGTAATGTCGTCAAAATGAATGTCCTCCCGAAATTTTTGTATTTTTTTCGCACCATCCCATTGAAGGTGCCTCAAACCTTTTTTAAGCGCTTGGATGGCGCTGTAGGTAGTTTTATTTGGGGATATCGGCGTGCCAGGAGAGCTCTACGATACATAAAATTGTCATTCAAGCAGAGTGGCTTTAAACTCCCAGACTTTAAGTTATACTTTTGGGCTGCGTTCACGGGGCGAATACAGAGTCTTGTCAAAGGACTCGAAGTCGGTCCCACCTGGCTTTCATACCAGCTAGCTTGTGGATCTGACTCTGGGTACTTGCTTTATAAAACTTCCGATCCGAATTATTTTAAGAGGGTGCGATTTAAGATAGTAAGGGACATAGCTAGTATATGGCGCGAAATTTCGAAGGCATACAAATTTCCTGACTTGCACTCTTATACTGTATTATGGGGGAATCCTCTACTGCCGAGTATATTTCACGATCGTGTTGGGAAAAGAATGGCAATGTAAGGGTGTCACTCGGTTGGGTCATCTTTACTATGGGCAGGGTTTTCGATCCTTTCAGTCTCCGAGAGAGGAATTTAGCCTGCCACAAAAATACTTCTTCAAATACTTGCAAATCAGGGATTATTTTATCCGAGGCTTAGGTATGTTAGAGCTGGAGCTATCTGGATCTTTTTCTGAGGTTCTGTCTGCTTTTTTTGGGGCAGCCAGACGAGGGGCCATCGGCAAAACTTATCAGAAACTAATTGGGGGGGGTTAGTGATGATGGCACACAGATTGCGGCTAAATTAAGTCGGATTTTTAACTGTAATATTACTAAGGAGGAGATTAATGAATCTCTGGAAACAATAGACTCGGCGGTAACCTCAGTTAATCTGAAACTCCAGCAAATTAGATTAATCTTCATGCTTTATTAAACTCCGGAGCGAATATCTAAATGGGCTACCAGCTCAAACACAAAATCATACTGTCTGAAATGTCAGGAATTTGCCGCGGACTTATGTCATATGTTCTTTTCCTGTCCTAAATTGAAGGAATTTTGGGCTGGTATCACCCTCGCTCTCGCTGTCTGGGCTGGGTACGATAAAGTAGTCACTGAGAAAGAGCTTGCCCTGGGAATGTTCTCAGAGTTAGGCTGTCTTACTTAATCCTTTGCTTCTATCGTATCAGCTTGTGCCCGCTTATGTATAGCTCGCTCTTGGATCCAGAGCAAGGGTCCAAGTGTCAATGAATTCTGGGGTTTATTAAGAGACATCTACGCAATGGAGATGGCATTAGCGAAAGCCAGACGTCCTCGGTCTTGGCGTAAATTTGAAAGGACATGGTCTTGCCTTCAATGGGATTGAGAGTATAATTTCTAATTTTTTGCAAATTGTAATGTGGATATGTCCCTGTTTTCTGTGCATGCTTTTACATGCTCTCTGGCTTTGATTCTCTTTGGTCCCCCACTTCTTCTTTTTTTTCTGCTTTTTCTCTCTTTGTTGTTCATGATCATTATTGGTATAATGGTATATTGTTTAAGAAATCTTCTGTCCATGTAACTTGTTTCAATTTTATTTCTGTTTGTGGCTATAAAATAAAATAAAAATTAAAAAAAGAATTACCCAGATGTGTCACTCTGTGAGAAAGAGCTTGACTCTTCTGTATTAAGCCCACTATTTCCTTGGTGATGGAATGATTGTAAACCAGCTTGTAGAAAGATGGAGTAGTTGCACAAGAGTGTGTGCCCAGTCATGTCCTCAAAGGAAGTATAGTTCTATCCTGGTGTTTCTGAATATGTTAGTTATGTGTGAGAGAGGAGCATCAATTCGTCACCTCTGGCACATGGTCTGTTCCCATTAGTATTTTAAATTGAGTTGGCAGAGGAGTGTCAATCAAGGTCCGAGTATCAGAAGCTGCCCAGATTTCTGTAATCCAGTATATTCTTCTTCTTTGATCATGTTTTATCTTTCAAGAGATTGTTTAACTACCTAATTTGCATTTATAAATAATGTCCTGAGTGCTTTGCATCCTGGTTTGGAAAGTCTAGCATTAGAAGTTGCAGGGCTGTAGGACTAAATTGGAGTGAGCCAGTGTGTAGTCTGATGTTTAGTATCTGGTAAGAGTTTTCTGATTTAAAAACGGACAAACCAAAAGACAAACAATGGAATGTTGGAGCATAAGGGCAATACTAGAAAGTGTTGACTCTGCAACTGTTGTTTGCAGATCGCCTCTCAACATTCCACTGTTCTAATAATTGTTTAGTTACTTATTTTCAGTAGCTCAGAATACACATTTTGTGTCATTATATTATCTCAATGATCCTTGGTTCGTTAATTAACTTGGATCACCTATACCCATACATTTTCATTGAATTGTGTGTACATACATAGTGTGTACATACAAAGACAGCTACAAGTGTATGTGGATCTCCGGTTCACAGAACCGGACCATGTTTATTATTGTGTAGAGCTTTTTGTGATTGCTGGGTCCTTGGCGAGAGTGATATTTGCTGGTGTGGGATTGGTTGACAATGGGTTTCACACAGAATGGTTTGAAGTGAAGTATAGAAGTGACCGCTCTGTTAGGAAACAAAGATGAGAGTGCCTCCTTTAAGGTACATAGACTAGAAACATTTGTGTGTATGATAATTACATTGTTTCACACTGTATGCCTGCTCGGCTACTTACCTTTGGTTAGTTCTTTTTTATAACTGTGTTTTTATACTCTTGGCAATTGATTTTTGCAAAAGTTGTTTTTTGCTTTTAGATTTTGTGCATGGTTTATCTGGTGCTTTCACTGTTCTTGTTTTACTGCAGCAGCCATATTGAGGAGGTAATTACTTTTTTGTGTTGTTAGCAATCCTGCTTAGGCGCTATAGCTCTGGGCATGTGCAAAACCATGTATATAAATATCGCTGGTGCCCATCAGTGCAGCACAAAGTTTTGATGAAAGCCTGTCTGCTCTGTTCCACCACTGAACAGGACCAAGGACTATCCATTATCTTAGTCATACAATTCAAAATTATTTCCATTAGGAAAAAAATGGATCACTGTGAATACAGAAGCAAATATCGAAACGTAGAAAAAGCAGAAATGTATGTCTGAACTCAATAGGTACTAAACTAAAATCAAATGATTTAAAAATGGTGCCCATGGCATACCTAAATATGTGTTCTTTAGTAAAAATGTCTTAGAAGTAAACGAATTAAGTAGACATAATAATATAGATATTCTCATGCTTACGGAACCCTGTCTATTTGATTTTACTACACCAGAAATCGTCCTGAAGAGTATCATATCATTGATTTAAATAGACATGATTCAAAAGTGGGTGGGGTGACAGTGATAGCCAGGAAAGGTGTTACTTTATCTACAGTGATGATCTCCACAGTGAAGGAGATGGATCACGTACTACTACTAATGTCATTATATCATTCAAATACCATAACTATACTTACCCATATTTAGCTTACCTATTTCCCGGTTCTTACATGGGCTCTTTCCCAGCTGAGTACTTTGCATTGGTATCTACTTTTTCCATCAAATACACAAAACTGTTTCTATTTAGTGATTTCAGCTACTGTACCAATGACTTAGCCAATCAGAATGCAGAAGAATTTAATAAACGTTTGTCTAGCCCTAATCTATTCCAGATAATTATTTCCCCAACACAGAAGAAAGATCACAACCTAGACCATCTTTGAATGGGCAATCTTTAAGTGGAGGAATTGGAAATTAGCCCCTGTATTTTATCAGACTTTTACATTATTAAATATACCCTTCAATCAATTGTATTAAAGTCCTCTCCATAAAACTGATCATGAATATAGTTGGGAATGGAATAAAATGAATCTTAATAAGTTAACAGAAGCATTTGACAATATTGAATAACCGGTTGACTTTCTTTTGGAGGGAAAAAGTATAGCATTCCCGAATTGGATTAAACGACTCCTAATTTAGCCACCCCCACCTATTCTCCAATTCAGCAAATTATGTAGAAAGTCAGATCTTTGGCTTAGTAAGGTCAAGGCTTATTCAGTATACCAAAATGGCCAACTCCACTTTATGATTGAGGCAAATGAAGACTTAGTTACACTGAAAATACAAATCTTTTATTTAAATTGACTATGCAATACTAGAAATCCAATATTAAAGAGGCTAAACTAAAATATTACTCTAACAAAATTAACTCTTCTAATAACCCCCAGAAAGCTGTATTTCGAATTATTAAAGAGCTATCTAATGGGGAGTTTCATCGGATCCCTGCCACTTATATTTTATGAAACAAATATGGCTTATGATTACAGACCCATTAAAACACTGATCAGCTTCTGATTAGAACAAGGAATAGTTTCACAAGCCTTCAAATCAGCCCCTCCAATTCCAATTCTGGAGCTGACCCAAATGTGATGAAAAACTACAGATCAATTTCTTCACTACCAACCATGACCAAACTATTTGGAAACATGTAGCAAAACAAATGTGTGCACATCTAAACTCCACCACCACTTTTGGAACTATTCAGACTAGCTTTGGACAAGCCCTGAACACAGAATCAGTTCTCCTAGTGGTCCAAGATGATCTGAGGTGCAACTCAAATTGTGGTAATACCTGCACCCTGGTCCTGTTGAGCTTATCAGATGTGTTTGATAAAGTAGATCAATTTATCTTACCAGTCTGCATGAATGTAGTTGATATAAAGGGAAATGCCCTAAAATGGTTCAAGTCCTTAATTAAACTATCTTACGCTGAGACAATTTTTCTGTTTACAGCATGAAATATTCTATTAAAGCATAGTGTTCCCCAAGAAACTGTGTTTTCAGGCCATTTATACAATATATATCTGAGCACCCTTGTTAAGGAATTACAAAAAAATAGGTCTAAAATTAAACATGTAAGCAGACGATACACAACTTTTAGTTCAGCTAGGAGGACCGCTAAACTCTTAATGTATTCATGTAATTGGATATGGTCACACACAATCAATAAATACAATATTTGTTTTTAATTTCTTCAGTTATGCACTTTCACAATAACAAATGGGCATTGTAAACACAAAGCATGAAGTATGTGCCATTTATCTTCTATTCTTACCAGCCTACTTGTACAGTTTTAGTAACCCTGCCCATTATTGTGTTCCCATCCTGTCCCTCTCATGTGATTTATCAACCATACCCCTCAATTAATCTTATTCATAGACACATCCTTTCCCTTATCCGTTGATATCCCTGGATGTCCCCCCTGAGTCCTTCCAAGTTCTGCTGCACCAGGCCAGTGGTGTTGAGGGGCTACGGAGGAACCCTTTCAGTTGCACTGGATGCAGGCATCCGGTCCCCTCCATCAGTCCATGCCTGTTCAAATAAAGTCACTATGTCCCCCCCAGACTTCTAAATCCTCATTGATCTTCTCATCTCTGAGACAGCCTGATGTGTTGTCTTCTCTGCCAAAGACCATTTAATAGTGTTTCTTGCCCTGATTTCTACCTTGGGACCCTTAGTACCTAGATACCCTATAGGAACATGCCATTTTGCCAGGAGGAGTGTGAGATGAAGGAATTTCTATTGCATCTTTCCATTTTTAGGTCAACCTACAATGCCCTACAAACATTACGTAGGGGACCGGTCTAGGATTAACCGAGTTACTCCCTGGATCCACTCAAACACCGCCCATAAATACTTCAAAGCTTTGCCACAATGTCATGCCAAATGCAGGAATGTATCTCTACCCTGTTCACAGCGAGGGGCATGCTGTAGAGCGACCCCTATAGATACTGTGTAGTTTAAACAGTGTGAGGTGTGTGCAATATACATAATTAAGCTAATTAGATTAAATCTGCCATTCCCTGAGACCCCATACCAATAAATAAATGCAGTCTTGACTTATACATGTAGTCAATTGTAATACAGACAGTCGAGAAGTCACATAAGCAATAAGCACAGTGCAGGGATGTTCATAAACATAATTGCACTAACATTCAGGATTAGCGTGGAAATATTACATCCCGAGTCCTATTAAGGCACTTCCCTCCCTTGTTACCTCTAAGCCTTCGAATGGCAGCGTCAGGTTTACATATCTGGGAGAGAAGGAGCCACCACTCATGTATATAAAGTGCAGTCTAACTAGTCCAATTCTGTACAATACACAAGTGGGCAGCGACAATTGCAACGGAAATAATTGTAGAAAGTTGATGGTCCACCTCCGGAGCGATTCCCAACATTATGGCAGATGCACATCGCTTTCTAAATGTTGAGATAGTGTCAGGGCAATATCAGACCAATAACAATTTAGGTTTGGCCATATAGCAAATATATGAATAATATCTGCAGCTCAAATCCCACATTTCAGACATCTGCTTCTTTTGCTTGTGTTAGCATTGGCCCAATTATCAATCTTCTCCGCTGTATAATTTAATCTGTCAAGGGTTTTACATTGCTACAGCTTCAAGCATGTTGCTACTATGGAAAAATTAATTATATTAAAAGCTACCAAAATGTCACTTGGAGGGATTGTCTGGCCAATCTTAAGGCTCCACTTATGTGGAAGGTTTTTCACATCATCCTCTCTGATTGTTCATAATTCTGTAGTAATCTCTGATTGTTAGTTTGCTATCCATAGAACAGATATACGTCAGGATCTCAGAATCAGTAAATATGAGGGGTAAAATGAAGCTAGAAGTGGAGAAGTCCCACTCGGCTCCCAAACAAGTAAGAGTAAAAATCAAAAGAGAGTAGGATATGTGTCCTGGAGGAATCCCTTAGGAAAAAATCTGTGGGACCCTCAGCAACTGTTGAGGGTCCCACAGGATCTCAGAATCCCCAAGGGCACAGTTATAGCTAGAATCATGCAACAAATAGTTGCCCATTTGTAGATGGCTAAAAAGTTTGTTGCGGAATGTTATATAATAAGTGCAATGTTTCAAACATAAATAGTCCTTTACCATCATACAGCTGCCATATTGTTCTACGTCCACAGCGATACCACCCCAGAGCTACTGCATCGTGAAATACAGAAGGAAGGGTTGGATTGTCCCAAAGTGGTGCAAATGAGTGCACGAGGGGAATTTGGAATAAGGTACAGATATCACCCATATCATTCGTATATCTACGATGACCTTGAAGCGAACCCGCTTAAAATAGTTTGGATCAATTCCGTCTACACAGCAAAAATTTCCAATCCGAACCCACAGCTATTTGATACCCGAATGTATTAAAGTTGGGATTAAAGTCAGTAAGAAGGCACCTAATTTGTGATCTAAATGCCATCGAAAATAAGTTTTAAAGTCGGGTAACGGCCAACTACTTCAGTTTGGAGGAAGCGTGATAAGCTGAATAGCATGTCTAGCCTTCTTTTAGCCCCAGACAAAACTGCTAATTTTGCCTTTCAGCCGCTTGAAGAAAGAGTCCGGCATACATATTGGAATGGCTTGAAAAAGAAGTTTAGGAGCACATTTATCTTGACTATATTGCAGCACTCTATAATACTAATTGTGAGCCAGGGGAGCAGCAAATCATGTACATTCACGGCAAGCCGCATAGCCAATACTTTGGGGTATATTTTGGCATTCAAATTGTTATTTGTATATATCCAAGACTCCGGAGCTTAACCCACTTGGTCGATGCTAGCTATGACCGACATAAGCACTGGTGTAAGTATATGCATAAATGTTTTACAGAACTCGAGTTGTATAACATTGTCACCTGATGCTTGTGGTAGATACTTAATAGCCACTTCTATTTCTGACAGAGTGATGTCATCTTCATGAGCTTGCGCCTGGCTAGGACTCCTCTGTGGAATATTAGCATTTCGTAGATATGTCAATTTTGCTCTGCTGGGAGGATGGATGGGTGAGCTACCATATATCACTTGGTAAAAATCTCTGAATTGCTGCAGAATGGCTTGTGGATCAGAATACCGTTTATACGGTTTCCCCTATTTATCCCCAGTACACTTAATCGCTTTTTGGGGCTTCTTTTCTGCAATTTTTTAAGCTTGTACTCTTCCAATTTTCTCTCCATATTCACACTGGGATGCCTTGTTAGCGCTAAATACTGTGACAACTTTCACCCTGTACATACACCACCCAAGCTACTACGATTTTACACCAATTTAGTGGAGATCTTTGACACGTCAGGGTGCCTATGCATGGTTCCACTCTAGTTTCTGTTGTTCTACGTGAATTTTCTGGACCCTACTTTGTTGCTGCTTGTTTTGTTCAGAGGTAAATGGTATGGTTGCCGCCGTATATAAGCCTTTAGTGTGTTCTAGGCCACACTTGAGGGCTGAAGAGCCAGTATTCATCTCTATCATTTCAGTTAGAAGACTGGTCATTTTCATGATATACTCTGGGTTTGTTAATTATACCCTGGGGTACGTCATGTGGAACTGGACGGGAAGCATCTGTCTAATGTTAAACGCAAACAAAACCGAAGTACTTGTGGTTAATGATGATCAAAACCTGTGAACCCATCGCTATTGGACTGTGGAGATTAGGGATTTCCCTACACCAATGACCACCGCAAAGAGCGTATGAGTCGCCTTTGCATCTAATGTATCAGTGAGCGCCCTCATCCACACCATTGAGTCTATACGTGCATGTTTCTTAAAGCTCTTGAAAAATCTCATCATATTCCTAAACATTAATGGAAAAAGAAGCGCAGTAAATGCCATTATCAGATTTTGCTTGAATTATGCCAACTCCCTTTACCCTGGATGGTGCCCTAACTCAACATCTTCAGAAACTTCAAGTTATTCAAAACACTGCGATATCGGGAGCCTCCACTTTCACCCATGCTCGGCCTCTTCCCTCCCAAAAGCACAAAGGAGCGCGTCAAATGTAGGATAGTGCTCAATGTACATCACTCCATATAGGGACAGGCCTCTATATTTATAAGTAGACTCAGTAAGCATATGCTACTAAAAATCTTGCGTTCCAGCTCAGTAAACCAGTTGAATATACCTAAGTTTAACAGGGACACACACGAATGACGCAGCTTATCAGTCTGATGCTCTAGGCTATGTTTTGTGTTACATGGTGAAGTAAAAGCAAATATTACTCAGAGCCATTTCCGATGCAAACTGAAAACGTGGCTGTTCTCCAACGCCTTCAGTCTAAATTGTCTCTTTTTCAGTAACTATCCTCTGCCCCGGGAGAGCATTGGTGAAAGAGCACAGTATAAGGATGGCTAACATAACATAACATCATGGAGTTTCATGGAATGCAGTGAGCAGCGGCAGTTGTGGAGGAGTGTTGCCCCACTGGCTTGGAGACAGCAGCTGAAAAATAAGATAACATTTTATCATTTTATTTTTCAGCTGCTGGTTGAGCCAGCATGTGTAGGGAGGGGCGGGGCCGGACCATGGGAGGGAGGAGTGGAGTGCACTTCTAAGTACGCATGTCTGTTTGGCCGGCTGTCTTAGGCCGGCCAAGCAGACATGCACAATTAGGTTTCTCCAACCCAGCTGTATTGTTGTATTGTTGGAGAAACAGCACAGACTCCCTGTGCCTGTGCGAGTGTTAAACCAGCTCGCTTAGGCCAATACCCGTGCTGCTCTCCTAGCATGAGAGCAGCGCAGGGATTGCACAAGGAGTCTCTGATGCTGTCCCAGTGTCTGCTGGACCACGAAGCAGAGGAACACTGAGGCGCGAGGTGGCCGGTATCTTAAGGTAAGTCTTATTTGTTTATTATTATCAACCCTCCCCCTCCCCCCCCCCCGCCCTCCGCCTCCTGCACTCTCCCCGAACCCCCTCCACCCGCCTAACCACTTTTTGTTTAGGTCAGCAACCACTGGATGTGAGAGGGATTTCGAAGGGTGCAACTCTGGAACAGACAAGAATTATGTCTCTTGTGGTATGATTGTTTGTAGAGATGGATAGGGTAAAAGCTGGAGCTGCTTGTGAGTTTTATTGGGTGCCCAAAGCTTGACATCCCTGCTAAGTAAGATGGAGCAGGGAATGACTGGGAGCGCCCCTCTGCGGTGATGGTAGGTATTTATGTAAGATTATGCCTCTTACAGGGCACTTTACTATTGTTAGACCACCTGTATTGCAGCTGCTGTTCCTCCACTAAGGCGGAGGAGAGACGCCCCACAGCAGTTCAAAAGGGAAAAATAAAATGATAATGGCGCAGCGTTATCCTTTTATTTTACCGTACTGGCTCAGTTGTCTGGGGGGCGGGTGAGGCTGGGCTGTTGAGAGCTGGGGGAGGAGTGGTAGGCACTTTCTAAGTGTGTATGACAGTTTGGCCGGCCGTCTTGGTCCAGCCAAACAGTCAAGGGCACTTAGCATGTTCTCCACCAGGCTGTATTGCACAGCCTGGGTGGTGAACATGCACATCCTCCCATTCCCGCTCTGAGCCCCGAACCACGGCGCTCAGACCAATCACAAAGCTGCTGTAAGGCAGCAACGTGGCTGGCTAGAGGATTCTGGGATGCTGTGTGCTTCCTGCTGCCAGAGAAGAGGTCGGAGGAGAGGCGGCGGTCAGACCAATCACAACGCTGCTGTAAGACAGCATCATGATTGGCTACTGGATTCTGGGAGGCTATGTGACAGAGAAGTGGACGGAGGAGAGGCTGTGGCAGCCGACGACACCCAGTTAAGTCCTTTTTTAGGTCTCGGCCTGCACCAGCGCTTGCGCTGGTCTGGCCGAGAGTTTTAGTAAGCGGGTTTTGGAAGTGCAAACACTGGCTTTCGGCTGGCGACCAGCTTGAGTTCACGATGGCGTGCACGCGCAGCTGGCATCTGGGTTTCCTATCTCTTCCTCATTTCCTCGTCATGGCTCATTAACTCTCTGGACTCTGATGTTTCAATCGCAGCAGCAGCTCACATTACCAACTGACGGCCTTGGACTACAGTCACATGAAAAACAACAGCGATTAGCATTGAAATGCAAGCTTTTTTTGTCTAGTTAGAAATATTGCTTCGGTGGGTTGATTTCACCTTATATCGCTATTTGTTTTATATTGGGAGTCACAGCCTAATTACCAGTATTTTTGTCTCACTCTGTTTTTTTTTTTTATATTTATTCGCGCAAAGCACAAAGCTATATTTAAGGTTACTTTTTCCGCGTCACTTCTTCACTCTATGTAAACTCCACACCCCCACTCTTATTGTCTCTCTCCTTCTCTCTCTCTCCCCTCTCTAATTCTCTCTCTACTTAATTAACTCTCCCCTCTATCTTTTTTAGCCTTTCATTCTCTCACCCCTTTATCTGTTTCTCTTTCAAACTCCTTCATTCACTCTCTCTCCCCTTCTTTCTCTCTCTCTAGCCCGCTCCACTCTTTATTCTATGTACACCCTTTCTCTCTGTTTCTCTCTCACCACCCTCTCTAATTGGGCATTATATCTTCACTCTATCTCTCACTGGCAACACCACAGCATCACTCAGCGCAACCACAGCATCAATCAGAGCCAGCACAGCATCAATCAGAGCCAGCACAGCATCACATAGCACCAACACAACATCTCTCAACGCCATCACAGCATCACTCAACGCCATCACAGCATCACTCAGTGCAACCACAGCATCACTCAGTGCAACCACAGCATCACTCAGCACAACCACAGCATCACTCAGCACAACCACAGCATCACTCAGCGCCACAACACCATCACTCAGCGCCACAACAGCATCACTCAGCGCCACAACAGCATCACTCAGCGCCACAACAGCATCACTCAGCGCCACAACAGCATCACTCAGCGCCACAACAGCATCACTCGGCGCCACAACAGCATCACTCGGCGCCACAACAGCATCACTCGGCGCCACAACAGCATCACTCGGCGCCACAACAGCATCACTCGGCGCCACCACAGCATCACTCGGCGCCACCACAGCATCACTCGGCGCCACCACAGCATCACTCGGCGCTACCACAGCATCACTCGGCGCCAAGACAATATCACTCAGCACCACCACAGCATCACTCAGCACCACAGCAGTATCACTCAGCAAGACCTGAGTATCATTCAGCATCACCTCAGCATCGTCTCCGCAACAGTCACCACCACCACCACTACCACCTCAGCATCACTCAGCACCACCTCAGCCTGCTCTCGGAGTCTGGCATCTGTTGATTCTCCCCTAGCAGATGGCCGCTGCTAGTGTTATAATACAGGTACTAGTTCCCAACCTTCACCCTCCGATTGTTTATGCCCCCTCAAAAAAAAGCTTTAACAAACAACCATTGCAATAGGCAGAAACAAGTTGCCAGCATTGCAAGAACAAAAGAAAACTGAGGAAATTTTTTATTGTAAATACTTTTTAATATGGTCGTTCAGTTTTACATAATGCCTTCTTGGTCATATATAAAGTAACAAAAATGCTTCTGACACTTTTTTATTATAACTTTTCAGCATGCCGCACAGCAGCTACACTTCTCTACAGCACAGCTTGAAGACATTGGCAAAGTCAATAGCTCTGGCTAAACACTTATAAGGCCCCAAAGGCGAGACCTATTGGCTATGCCAATGCTTGTTTTATTTGTATCCCTCCACCTCTCCCCCCGCCCCACTACCACTATTCGGTTGCAGCCGCTACTGCTGAATTGTGAGGTAGTCAGCTGGGCATTCTAGAATGTTGGGAATGTGTGCAGTTAACAATCATATGTTGAGGGGAACTGTCAAGAGCAGAAGCGATGTGACAGAGTGGCTTCTTGTCCTCCCTTAAGTGTGTTGAAGAACGTGACTTTGATCATCATAAGAATGTTCTAATTAAAGAGTGTAGGAGTCAATCTTTACACCCTCCTTCCCCTACTCTTAATCTGACGAGTTGTATCCTGGGCCCGAGAGACCTTTGAAGACTTGGGCAATTGCCCAGGGCCCCCACCTTCCAAGGGGCACCTCTCACCTCAGTATTATTACTTAATAATAATATCCTACATGATTTGGCGTCAAGGAGATTGAAATAACAGAAAATAGTTAGTAAAATACAAAGTTGTTTCAAACAGGGGCCCCTAAAGTATGTCTTGCCCTGGGCTCACAACATTCTTAAGACGATGGGACCCTGCGCCTTTCTTTCTTTCCACATGTGAAGCGCTACGCTGCTCATTTTTGTGTTTGCAATATTAAGGGTATGGTTTTCACTGTACCGTGTGTTTTGTCATTGAAGTAGCCTTGTTACTCCCGGGCATTGCCCCGTTTTGGGAATATGTGAATGTGGTGATTTACAAACGACATAAAATCTTCTCCCAAAAGAAAAGCGCAGTTTTTGATGTTGTCGTGTTATTCGTTCTCAGTCAGTACATTTCAAAGCTTCCTGTGTGAGTTGCACTGCGGGGAGTGTGATTTATTTCTGGAATGGAAGGTAAACCTCTGAGGAATACAGTATTATTAATGTACTGTTTTTCTCTACACAATTAATTGTGCTCATGTGCCAGAAATGCATAGCCACATTGAAATAATTTCTTCTCCCCCTGACGTGGCAGTAAATAAAGCCTTTCTTGATTTATCTGTTGAGTGCGCTGACTATCTCCCCATACAACTGTGGGCCCGGGGATGGACAGCTGAAAATGGTCCTGCCACATTAAGCTGTTTTTCTACTACTCGTATGATTGCAACTTGAGCTCTTCACTACCCCATGATCATTCCTTATTACTGTCTTCTAATTTTAGGAGCTTTAGGGGCATCAGCCTCCCCCCGCTCTTAGTTTTAAGTAAAGCCCAGTTGTGATTCCACTGTTGGGTTTGTTGCTTGCAGTGTCACTGTAAGGATTTATGGGACCCTGGCCAACACATATTTTTGGCAGTGGCGTAGCTAGCCCTCTGGCCGCCCGTGGCGGTCCCTGCGTTTGCTGCCCCGCGGCAGCCGCAGTGAGGAGCGGGGGGTTTCTATTGCCACCCGAGATGGCAGGTAAGAGCGGGGGAGGCCGCCGCCCCCAAAACTCGTGCCGCCCGGGGTGGACCGTCCCCACCTAGCTATGCCACTGATTTTTGGCTCCCCTCTTTGAAACAACTTTCAATTTATGAGCTGTTTTCAGCTAATTCAGGCTCTCCTGGTGCGGCCAAACAAAACTGAATTATGCATTAAACTTTCAGACAAGGTAGAAGAATGAAGAGTAAAGTTATGCAAGTACTTACAATTAAACGTGCAGGTATTATATATTTTTTTATATATTTTCTAATACACAGTCTGTGAGAAGCAAATGCTTGTGGGAACCCTGATGTCAACTGGTTGTGCTCGGGAGCCATCTCCAGTCTGATCGTCTTCTTCACATTCATAGGACTAACTGTTTAGCTATTGGTACACTCTACATACCCAATAACCAACCCATTTCCCTGTGTGGGCAAGTGGCCCAGCCACCACCCCGCCTATAGCCCTTTCAGTACCCTGACAATCTCAGGACAACCTCACAGCCTACTTCTGTCCGGCACATCATGCTGACTTCTCCCCTACCATGCTAACTAATCACCTAACATGCCTTAAGCTGTACCAAAGAGTTTTTCAAGGACCTGGAAGAGCAGTATGGGTGCAAACACATGTAAGGACAGTTGGCCATCACTTCTCCATTGAAGATCGAAAGATTTGCCTAGAACAGATTCAAGAATTTAAGACTTTCAAAATCAAATACATTTCAGAGAGATATGGTTCAAGAAATAGCCAGATTTAATAGCCAGACATAGTAAAACATCTAGAAATTCATGCTATGCATTTCAACTTTCATGCCTTAGGAAACAAAGAAATGTTTCTGCAAAGCTGAGCTTATTACATTGGTCTTCTTAAACCCTCTAAAAATATATTGATTGCAATACTACGATTTATCGTGTGCAGTTTTTTAAACCACAACACTACTCTCCATGTTCACAGAAGATATGTTGGGACACACTACAGGTTGCAGCGTCTTCCCAGCCTGGGTACCTGCCAATGACCATGCCACACACGGACCTTAGTATTACACGTCTTTATTCTGCTGCATGTGACTGCAAACTCAACATTCTAAAACAAGCTTTCATGGCATTGCGCCCCAACACCTACCTCACAGCCTTACGGAGTACGTTAGGAGCCAAAAGGGTTCCGTCATAGAATATCAGAAAACAATACACAAGTGATTGTTTCTTTACCATCCATTACAAGCTGCAGGAATTCAGTGCAGTAATCCGTTTAGAGGGAAAGATTTCCAGCTCAGTTTTGAGGACTTGGGGGGGGGGGGGGGTAAAAGAATAATGGCTTGTTAACCAGTGAAGAAAACTTGTATTAGGTGAGGGAAACGGCAGCAGGCCTGACAGTCAGATGCAGGGGCCCCACTACCTGCTGCCAGCACTACCCAGAGTCTAATGGAGCACCTTGCTGGACAGCTGGTGAGTGTGAGGGTGTGGGGATGGGTCCATTGTGCCCGGCAGCAAGTGTGGGTACTTGAATTGAGAGTTTGGACTGGGCTGCTACAAAGGTATTACCAGGAAATGCAACATGAAGGGCTGCTGGTGGGCTGCTGGGAAGGGGTGCTCCCTTTGGGACAGCAAGTGAGTATGCTGAGTGAGGGTGCTCTTGGTGTGCAGTTTGTGAGGATGCTTGTCTGGGGTGTTACTTCCTGACTAGCTGGTGAGGCTGGCTAGTGACGCCTCTTGCACATGTAATGAGATGCTGGGGCTGGCAGGGGCTCCTTCTCGTTGGAGCCTTGGCTGGTAGGTCCCTCACTGGACTGACAGCACAGGTGCTTCCAGCTGGTTAAGACGCCAGTGAGCCTCCTTTCAGGCCCCACTACCCCCACCTGCTGTCTTCCTTTCACAAGAGCTCCCCAGGCTGTTCTAGGCTAAAGGGATTAAAATGTTTCTGGGACCACTGTCCCTGGCACAATGACTGACTCTATCCTGTAAGGAAAGACCGGTGGCATCACCACCCTGGCATCTCTCTACCACTGTTCTTCTATGTGGGCATAGAGTGTACAAAGGAATGGATCCTTGGGAGAAGGAGGGGTGTGCTGGCTCTGCAGATGGGCCTCGCAGATTTCATGTAACTATTACTTTGCACACAAACACAACCTCCCTAATAGTCACATGGTCTCTTTAGTTTGATTTGACCATATTTCACACATTTAAACCCTTGCATCCCGGGTTTGTTGAAATACGTTTGATTAAAACAAGTACACATGAAACAATACCATGGCATAAACCATATAAGCACACGTGTAGAGTATAACATGCTAATTATCACCATTGTTGAGGTAAGGGAGGGGCTTCATGACTCACTCGAGGCTTCGCCCATCATATGTGTGGTTCCATTTTCAATATATGAATAGATAATGAAGTAAGGGGACAGGGCAATAAAATAAAGGGGGTAATAAATATAACTAAAGGAAGGGGTATGGGGGAGCTCCCTCATTAGAAAAAAATTATAAAGTAGATTAGGCAACATTGCCAACTACTGGAAAAAATAAAACTTTGCAAACAATTAAGACACTGTCATATTGAAGCGAACTTATCAATGAAATATTATTGCAAAACAAAGGGATTGTATATGATACTGAAATTAATTACTCTATTTTAAATCCCCCACGATTAACAATGGAGTAATTAATGGATCTGAACAAATAACATGGAACCTCCTCACTGTGCTGTAATATAAATGTATATGAAAACTACAAGGAATGGACAATTTTGTTTAACTTTAAGCACACTTTATATGTTGAAAGTGCGACCTTAAGAGCCACTACCTAATATGGCCTTGGACATCTTTTCAACAAGAGGCAGGGCCACAGAGAAAATTGCATTATGCACCAATCGCGTAGCAACAAATGCAATTTTTCACTCACAATTTGTACTGAATGAGTAGCACAGCATGATGTTTTTGTATTTTGTGAGATGTGAAAAATAGAGCAAAACTACTCTAACAAAAAAAAAAAATAGCTTTTTGCGCAGTTCTGCATCTCTAACACACAGCAACAATAGGTATTCTAGAATGTTCATTTGTTTGATGATGCCATTTGGGGTTTCGAGATCTACTGTGACATAATTCACCGGATGACCCCTATATATCAGTACTGTAGTGTTTTCGATTAGTTTGCGCTATACAAAACTTTTTAAATAAAAAAAATAAAAATAAAATAATCAATTTCGTCATTTTTGGGATTTAATGGGTAGCGAACCTTGTTTTCCTGAATTTCCTAAGTGAGTTTGTGTAAAATATACCATCTTTGTATTCATACTCTCTCTGCATTCTTCTTGTAAACACCTTGTATAAAGCATCTTGTTTTTCTCCCACAGCACAGCCAAGTACAGTGTTTTAACATTCCTACCTCGATTCCTGTATGAGCAGATCAGAAAAGCGGCCAATGCTTTCTTCCTCTTCATTGCCTTACTACAGGTAAGGGTATCAAACTGCTACTAGTCATGAGTATCATATGTTACATGTGTAACTATCTTGGGACCCTCTGAATGTTTGAAAAATGAACATGCAAAGGCCTGCACGGTCTCAGCCTCAATATTAATCTGCATCATTAATGGCCCAGTGGCATGTTTGATCCAACCCTTGCCAGGACTTTCTTTGACAAAAATTCTCTCAGGCCCATCCTTCGGCAGACACTTCACACAAGCAGAGGGCGCTGCGGGTCTGTTTTTGATTTGAAGGTATAAGTCATTGTCTACTTAAGGTCAGGAAGAAAAGAATTACTTTGTATCAAAAGAAAGGAATTATAAATAAAGCCTTCTTTTTGTTCAACTTTCGGCCTGTGGTCGAGAAGAGATTTAAGATGATGGCGCTGGCCCTGAAAATACTAACACATTTAGACCCTCCAGTCGCTTGTTCGGCATTTAATTTAAAAAAAAAAAAAAAACAGCATATTTACGGGCAAGTTATATTTCCTTTGAGGAAGGGTAAACAAGTCTAAAACAATTGGTCTCAAATTCCTCCTTCACATTGTATTGCAAACTTATTAGTCAGCAATACCAGCAAGGAATTGAGGGTTGGGTGGAGGGCCTACGCGGCCTGTCTTTTTGGACAGAGGATACACTGTATTGGTTAACATTAAATGCATCAACTGATACAAAGGAAATGGGAACAATTAAATTAAACCGTAATCAAAGTTCATTGCCCAACATCTTTCATCGCTTTTTGTAAATGTATCACTAGACAGTGTTAGGAACGGATTCTGGTTCTCTACAGCAGTTCATCTTTCACTTGAAACATTTAAAATATATAAAACAGTGCTTTCCTTTAAGTATGGCAGGAAGGGGCTGGTGTTAGAAACACGCAAAAAAACAACAACGAGGTATGGCAAGTGTCATGTTATGAGGAAGAGGGAAAATAAGGGGGAAGAACTTTTGGATATTTGAGGATAGGCCCCTGGGTAACTACTGCTGCAAAGGAAATTGTCATGGTCACCATAACCGGAAATGGCACGAGGGCCAGTGATGGGTCGGGTGTACTGCCTGGCGCACTTGTGGGTATCTACTGTGGGTTACTGCTGTATAATAACATCCGATGTGCTCCTTAAGACTGCACTGGAGCTAAAGCCAGACTCTGGAACAGGTAAACACTCTAATCAGACTGGTTCTGGCATCTCTAGTACCAGGGCTTGTATTCTTATTCTTTATCTAAAGGAGGAGTTGGCATCGGGTCTGTTAATTTAGCTACTCAAAGGCGTCCGCAGACGCCAGCAGCACCGGGGTGAGAGCCACGCGCAGCGGATCCACAGGACTCCAATTCCCAGGCTCCCCTGCACCGCCTTGTTACGCCAGCAGCGCCCGGAGACGCCCGGAGGCGCAGTTAAGCACCGGCGGGCTCCCGCAGCGCGGGACGCTACCACAGACGCCAGCAGCACCGGGGTGAGAGCCACGCACAGCGGGTCCACAGGACTCCAATTCCCAGGCTCCCCTGCACCGCCTTGTTACGCCAGCAGCGCCCGGAGGCGCACTTGAGCACCGGCGGGCTCCCGCAGCGCGGGACGCGCGCGGGCGAAGCCCGGGCCAAGGGCAGGCCCGTCCTTGCCCGTCATTGTGAGGAAGAGGCAGGGCAGGGCCACCCCCCTTTCATCTGCGGACGTGGGTTCTTGTGCAGTGTTTGGAGTCTGACTGCAGGTACTGTTGTTCCCTGATGCTACCGCCTTTCAAGCTCACCAGCAGTCTGGGTGTTACTTTATCACCAGTATAACCCCAATGTACTATGTTCTATTGGACCAGGTGTGACTAAAACCTCCTATATTGAACTTGGCTCTAGAATTTGTTTTTTGACTCTGGGTCATGTACCGCACTTTGCACTTTTTTGCTATCATATTGTTCTAATGTTTTTTAATTCCATTGCTGTTAAACAATGTATACGCACTTTGCACGTTTAGGGTAAAAATAAGGTCCTGTTGAGTTTTTGGTATCTTTGATGTATGTCTTAGTACTGTTTTGCATTTTCCACACTGTATATTGCACTAGTCACTTTGTCTTAAAAACGGTTTTAGCTTTTAACAGGGATTTGCGTAAACCTTTTAGTGTGTTCAGAGGTAACTAACATGACTATGCGGAGGCCAAATCAGGGGAAAAGTGTGGTGGGAACTTTAGATGCCTTTATACTGAGGGCAGAGTCAGCCCTCATTAACGAAATAAAACTCACTGAACGCAGGCTATCTCTTGAGCCCCACCCCTCGCAAGATGGACTTTCTCTAACCCCCGCAATTTCTGACTCTATGATGGTTTCCAACCAGGATGTATCTCCATCCCGGCTGAGTCAGTCCCCATTTGTTGTTCCAGTGATGGAGCAGAGAAAATAATTTTTTTTAACCCCTAACAAATTTTATAAATAATTAATAAAATGTTCGTTTAAATGTATTAATCAACACTGTACGTGGGGAAGGGTAATACGCAAGTGTATGTGCTGAATAATCTATTAACGGATGTCTGTGTGTCTAATTATAACATAAAAATAATTGCGTACTAATTTATAATAAATGCATGATTTGTGCTTCATAGAAAATAAACGTGTCGTTGCAAAAACAATAGTGATGGTAAGTAAGGAACAGCTTAAATGTTGCTTTCTGCTAGGTAATAACTAATTGGGGTACGTAGATGACGGGAGGGAAACGAAAAGGCTATGTTTCTCTATTTTAATTGTTTTGTTTATTTCAAAATAGTGCTTCTAAGTATAAACGAGTGGCGATATAAAATGGCTGCCAGTTAATGAAGTGCGCAAGTGCGGGGAAACACGTGACAAGGGAGAAAAGTTGGAGAAAAGCTAACCTCGTGATGTTGCTGAGAGGCTAGGATGCGAGAATGGTTAAGGCTGATGTGACCTAATTGAACTGATAGTGTGTCGTGGTGATCAGCAAGGAACCGTGGGAAACCATTTTAAGAGAAAGGACAATGCCTGCAGAGTTCTCGAATGTATCGAAAGAAGTTACAAATGTACTGATCGAAGCGGATGGAAACATGTCTTGAACTGTGAGAAAGGAAATGATCCAAGGACCAGTTGGATCCAAGAGAACTTGATTTAAAGAATGAATAGATGAAATGTATGAACCAATGATAGAAAAGCGTGTTATTAATGTTGCAACAATTAGTTAGCAAAGTTAGAATTAGGGTATAAGAGGGCCTACTCTTAGTGGGAGGGGGTCACAGTCAAGATCGGAGTTGGAGAGTCGTATTGGTGTTGGTGGCTTCCAGTGCTTGGTGGTCCTGATCGATCCATTACTGAGCGGGAGATGCTGAAAGACTGTTAGATGAGACGGGTTGCAGGTAGCTGATGCTGACGAGCTGAAGTTTTTGTTGCTGTCTTACTTTTCCAGTTGAGTATGAGAATCAGGTTATTTTAATTCTTAACTTAGGTTAGAAATCATTAGGCTAAATATGAAGGTAGGCAGGTAATTAGGGTTTTGCTTCATGACAAAAAATTTCCTTTCTGCAATAAAATTGATTATGCTTAATAAATATTTGAATTAATAATGAATGAATAATTGAATAAAAGTTTAAATTCTTTCTCATGCTTTTAAAATTATATAAAATTTAAGATTCTTTAAATCAAACGACTCAGTGGTTATTTTACTAAATGATTGTGACACCAGTGATTGGTTATTGTGATTTAGCTGGTCTTAATCACTATGAACTAATTTCTTACATGAATGATTCATCGACAAAACAATGAGCAGGAATATCTTAAGAAATAACTGAAAAGAAAACGATAGTTTTAGGTAATAAGATATCCCGGCTCCTTCCAGCGGTACATAAATGGTGTTTTCCATTTAGTTCTCATGCTTCTCCTAGGAGTACAGATTTTCGTAAAAGTGTAAAGGAAATCCAGGTGTGTGCGTGTGTGATAGGCGATGTTTATGGGCCCCATCGTCATGTGGATGTGAGAAAATATAGTTTGCCCCTGGATTGACCAATAAGTGACCTAGGAGGAGAATAGTTTTATTGTACGCGCTGCATCAGATTTCTTGGTAGCAGAGTTATGGTTTTCTATAGATTAGTTTAGTGATTATTGTTTATTGATAATTTTTAATGACTAACACTATATGTTGAGTCGCGTTATGTTATATGTGAGTTTTCACGCTTCTGGGATGTAGGAAGTGGAACACGTGTGGCAAGAGAAGTCACATGGAATTTGGTACATGGTCTGAATTCATTTTGGTAATAACACAGATTGTGTTATGTTAGGGATTTTCTGTACGAAAAGTGTATAACTGAGATAGCAAATCACGTTTTCTTGTGAAACTTTGGCCTTAATTCTCAGGAGCCTAGTCTCCACATGTGTCTTATCCCCAGAGAAACGAGTAAATTGTTTGCTTGAAAGAAGGGTAAGGAAGAGGGAAGTGCTACTTTATCGGCGAGAGTTGATAATTCTGTGGTAGGGTAGAGGTAAGCGCTGCCTACTGGAAATACAGGATTCTTGTGTAAAAGGACAAAGCTGTCACTTTTGTTTAGCGAATCAGACTATGGAATTGTTTTAATTGTTGTAACTAACGGAGAAAACAGTGAAAAGAAAAATTGCCGATAAATTTTGTAAAGGAGGGGTAAAGGAGCAGGAGTGACGTAGAAAAGTGCCGCGCTAGGATTGGTTGGTTCGCGGACGAAGGGAATTGTTCTGATTGGTGCGTTAGTGTGAGTCGCGCTGTAATTGTTTGAAGTTCCGTACACAGAACAGTGCTAGTGTGAAGAGAAAAACAAATCGAAAATATGCCGTATTACGAGTATGAAAGGGAGAGAACGTCATGGACGACAAAAATAAAGAATTTCTTTAAGAAAGACAAAAAGGTTGTGACTAGAGAGGGACAAGTAATTCCTCCGCCGAAATCAGCAGCTTCACATATGATGCTGAAATATGGATATCATACATGCATATGGTTAGAAAATTGGGCAAAGTATACGAAGAATGATGGTGCATTAGCTTTCCCTGAGAATGGTTCATTTAGTGTAGCGGTTTTGCGAAATTTGCGAGAAAAGATGACAAATCTAGAACCTAGACCGACACAGTTTGAAGCGTTGACAGAATGGGAGGATGAGATGTATGAGCGAGAGAGATTCAGAGGTTTAAGAGATCATGAGTTTATGCCTGGAAGAATGTGGGGAATAAATCATGAGGATAGAATAAAACGTTGGAGATGGGCTAACATGACAGGAGGTTTGTTTCCAGCTTTTACAGTGGAGGAAGAGACTAAGAGAAAACTGACTGAGAAAAAGAAACATATGGAGAGGGAGAAATATATGCATGAGAGCGAAACGGATGATGAATTGCTGGAAGATATTTTAAATAGAAATCCACCTCCGTATCAGCAGAGTTCTACAGTGGTGACACCAAATGCGCCGCTAATAGAGACTATGCGAAATAAAAGTCCGGAAAAAGAATTGAAATAAATAGGTCACAAGATCAAATGAGAACTTCACAAAATGAAGGAATAGAAAGCGACAATGCAAGCGAACTAGCAAGGACAACAAAAGAACTAACTGAGAAGATTAGAGAATTAACGAAAATATGGAAGCAGTGACTGTGCCTGTAACAATAGGTCCAGTAATACCAGTTTTTGAGAATCAGAAAATTGATGAACGATCTTTGGTGATTCCCATGAGTTCACAATTTCAGAGAGAAAAAGAAAGGATGGAACAAAGTGCAAGCACAAGTAATTTGGCTAGTACTTACAGACCAAGTCCACCTACAAATTTGACTGTGAATAAGTGCAATGGTAGGAAAATGCATATGGTAACAGAATCTGCAACAGAGACTCCTGAAAAGAGTGGTAATTGGGTAGAACTAAATAATACACCCATAGGTCCGACTCCTGATGAGTTAAATGAGTGGATGAAGGCATTTAAAATAAAAGAACCAGAAGAAAAACCATTAGATGTAATTAGGTTAAAAATTGACATGGAAGAATTAATTCTAGGAACGATTGGTACAGAAAAGATAAAAAATTACCAGGATGATGAAATAATGTTTCTGTGCAAAAGTATTACATGGAGAGCAAAGAATTTACATGACAAACTAGAAGAAGTAGCCAGTGAAATTGGAATAGACTTTGCGAAAGTGAAAACGTTGCAGAAACCATATAGAGTAGACTTTTGTGAAAAAGATATTGAAAATTTGAACACGGCAGGAAGGCTGACACAGATAAAAGAGTTAATTGTGTTATTGAGAAAATGGGGTGATGTGGACAGATGGAAGGTTAGATGGACAAAAAAGAATGAGAAAACTACAGACGAAGCTTCTTTGGCTTTTATGATAACTGAAAACAACCTGTTGCCAGAGAATACCCTATGAGAGAAACTCCAGGTGGTAGTTATGTGCATGTTCCCTGGACTAGGCAGGATATACTGTCATTCACAAATGACTTTCCGAAGCTAAGAGAGAAACCAGTTGAATGGTACCGACAAGTAGAGACATTTGTAAAGATTTCAAAGGTGTTGTGGATAGATTTAGATGGATTATTTGACATAGTGGTACCAACTGATTTGTGGTCAGAGTGTAAGATTACAGTTGACTGGCCAACTACAGAATATCCAAGAGATCCTAAGACAGGAGCTCCAGGTCCTGAGGTGATGAAGAAGTATAATAAGGTGATTACCTTTTTGAAGAATAAGATTCCTCCTAAAGAGACAGGGGGCCGATTCCGATCTCGGTCGGAGGCGCACCCAATACCATTCGGTCCGGAAAAAAGCCATGCGAAAGCCTGTTTCCCGACCGATCCGTACAGCACACCGAACGAGCAAGTACGATGCGCACAACAGCAAAAATTCCGGCCGAGCCGTACTCACCCAAACCAGGTCCTGTTCTCCGACCGAGGCGAATCCGGAAACGCCGAATCGAGTCGCACGGAAGGGAAAATGCAGCCCCGTCCGGCCGGACAAGTACGATGCGCTTCCCGTACGCGCCGAACACGCCGCTACGCACGGCACGTCAAAGCATCCGGGAGAGGCGCACATAAGCTCCGATTCGCGCCACAACACGATCCACGGCTACGAGACGAACACGGCACCGACGAGGACGACGCGAAGCGACGAGGACGAAGCGAAGCGACGAGGACGACGCGAAGCAACGAGAAGGACGAACGACACGAACCAACCATGAATCCCTTCGTCCCGATCATACCAATATTCTACATCTACTACCGGAACAGGCACGGACGCGTACGGCGCAGAAGGTAAGTCAGACACCAACCACAAAACACATACAACACATACAACACGTACACGACACATCACACACATACACTGGGAATCTGAATATACTTACACCAGCAACAGCAGCACCATAGGGGCGGGATGCCCATCACCAATGCCACATATGCACACAGGGGCCTGAATGCGCGCCACCACCCCAACCCAGGGGGCTGGATGCCTACCACTACTACCACCCTTAGCCAGGGGGCAGGATGCCTACCACTACTACCACCCTTAGCCAGGGGGCAGGATGCCTACCACTACTACCACCCTTAGCCAGGGGGCAGGATGCCCACCACTACTACCACCCTTAGCCAGGGGGCAGGATGCCCACCACTACTACCACCCTCACCCACGGGGGCAGGATGCCTACCACTACTACCACCCTTAGCCAGGGGGCAGGATGCCCACCACTACTACCACCCTTAGCCAGGGGGCAGGATGCCCACCACTACTACCACCCTTAGCCAGGGGGCAGGATGCCCACCACTACTACCACCCTCACCCACGGGGGGCAGGATGCCTACCACTACTACCACCCTTAGCCAGGGGGCAGGATGCCCACCACTACTACCACCCTCACCCACGGGGGCAGGATGCCCACCACTACTACCACCCTCACCCACGGGGGCAGGATGCCTACCACTACTA
Source organism: Calotriton arnoldi (assembly GCA_963921515.1). Taxonomy (NCBI): domain Eukaryota; kingdom Metazoa; phylum Chordata; class Amphibia; order Caudata; family Salamandridae; genus Calotriton; species Calotriton arnoldi. The sequence goes on from CAWUFW010005177.1 coordinate 1,369,374, forward strand.
CCACCCTTAGCCAGGGGGCAGGATGCCCACCACTACTACCACCCTTAGCCAGGGGGCAGGATGCCCACCACTACTACCACCCTCACCCACGGGGGCAGGATGCCTACCACTACTACCACCCTTAGCCAGGGGGCAGGATGCCCACCACTACTACCACCCTCACCCAGGGGGGCAGGATGCCTACCACTACTACCACCCTTAGCCAGGGGGGCAGGATGCCCACCACCACTACTACCACCCTCACACACGGGGGGCAGGATGCCTACCACTACTACCACCCTTAGCCAGGGGGCAGGATGCCCACCACTACTACCACCCTCACCCAGGGGGCAGGATGCCTACCACTACTACCACCCTTAGCCAGGGGGCAGGATGCCTACCACTACTACCACCCTTAGCCAGGGGGCAGGATGCCTACCACTACTACCACCCTTAGCCAGGGGGCAGGATGCCCACCACTACTACCACCCTTAGCCAGGGGGCAGGATGCCCACCACTACTACCACCCTTAGCCAGGGGGCAGGATGCCTACCACTACTACCACCCTTAGCCAGGGGGCAGGATGCCTACCACTACTACCACCCTTAGCCAGGGGGGCTGGATGCCTACCACTACTACCACCCCCACTCATAGGATGGACAATGCATGACACAACAAGCACACCACAACCTAGGGAATGCAAGATTAAGACATCCCCCACCACCATGACAAGCGTGTGAGCAGGCTGTGTCAAATGCCTACAACACCGAACATGACTTTGAACATACAATGTGACCCCCTAGCACATGTGCCACACATATATGTGTGTGGCACCCACAATGCAAGCAGCCCATGACCAATGTGGCAATGGGGCCTAAACCCCCATCATCACAGTGACCAAAAGGTAAGTGTGGGGTCCATAGCTGAAGCACATTTTGACCATTGTGGCAATGGGGTCTAAACCCCCATCATCACAGTGACCAAAAGGCAAGTGTGGGGTCCATAGCTGAAGCCCATTTTGACCATTGTGGCAATGGGGTCTAAACCCCCATCATCACAGTGACCAAAAGGCAAGTGTGGGGTCCATAGCTGAAGCACATTTTGACCATTGTGGCAATGGGGTCTAAACCCCCATCATCACAGTGACCAAAAGGCAAGTGTGGGGTCCATAGCTGAAGCACATTTTGACCATTGTGGCAATGGGGTCTACACCCTCATCATCACAGTGACCAAAAGGTAATTGTTGACAAAGAAAGAGCTGCAACTGCCAAACTGCATGGATCATTCCTGGTCACAGAACCAAAAACTCATCTGTGGCAAAGTAGTGTATGTGTCCCATTGCAACATAAATTGGGGGAGCCAAATACTGCAGTGCAAATGAAACATTCCTTTGGCCATGTGCAGACAAACAACACCCATGGGGGCTGAGACCGTCAACAGTCATCAATGACACAATGACAGAAGTGACCATCAGAATGCAGAACCACATATTTGCACCAATGGGCACACAAATGCAGATACCCTGTGGAGACAGCAGATGTGAGGTGAACAGATACCATACCATGGCAGCAATGGGACACACAAACCATGATCACTGTGCTGACCGATGACCTAGGAGTCCCAGGGACAGCAGGGGAAACACACCAAACAACATACAGCCAATGGCACACCCAAGATATGCCAATGCAGTGGTGCAGATGCACAAACACAAACAGGCAGACCAACACTGTCATCATACACAGCAGGTGAGGGGTGGGGGTGCCAGTGTCCCCAGGCAACAACACAACACATGAGGAGAGCTGAATACCAATCATACAGATGTGCATACACTGCCACACTAAGGTAACTCATGGATCCAAATCCCCTATGTGGGCAAGCAGGCATTGACAGGTGAGAGGGAGCACAAAACACACATGTCACACAGGCACGTAGGAACAACAACTGACACAGCAAGTCACAGACACACCACAGCACCACCCCCAGGGCCCCCACAATGTGGTGACCCTGGGCTGAATAAAAATACCACTGTGATGACAAAGCTAAATGTCGTTCACACTGTGAACCACAGTCAGGTGTCCTGAGCAACAAACTACCATCACACCTACACAAGCACAAATCAATCAGCATGGCCAGTAAGCCAAGGCCAACATGGAGGCAGGGGACTAGCCGGGCAACAACTCTCATCTGCACACACTCAAGACCACACCCCTCGACCTCCAACAATGTGCAGCAGTGAAGTACACATGCTCTGGTGACATTGCACATGCACCCATGACTATTCCAGGGTGGTGGGTGGGAACCAAGGTGTAGAAACACATCACACATGGACACTCAACAAGACTCCTGAATGTCTGACACACTGCACACTACGCTGTACATGGACATGACGGCAATACCACACCGACCAATGGGATCCCAGCCACAGTCACACACCAATGAAGAAGCCAAGGTCACCCACAAAGAACACACATAGACAACAACCAACATTGCAGCCCGGACCCTAAGGAGTGCCAGCAGTCACACACACAACGTGTCACAATCACTGAAAGATAACACAAACTGGAAATCACATGACAGGGGCAAACAACAAGTGCCAAAGGGAAACCTGACTGTGACCCATCTGTGTCTGCACACAAACTCTGCCCTGACAGCAAACACACCTATGGGTGACACCCTGATGACCAGTAATGTGCCATGCACCCACATCACAGAGAACACAGGGAGAAGACTTTGGGGGAACATAGCTCAAGTCAGCAAGCATCACAAACAGGTACAACACTAGGGATCACAGCATGCGCAGATGAATGGAAGTGAACACACAGACATGCACATACAACACACACCTTGGGCGCAGGCAATGTCACACGTGTACACACTGCCATGAGGGGACTCCACTCCTGTGTGAGGAAAGCTGTGCCATATGTTGCCTCAGTAGGGCCCCATCATGTCAGCTGAGCACTTGGTCACACAATCAACAATTAGCACCAAATGAGGGCTCCCATCACATCAGCCTGGTCATGGATGTGCCAACGGAATCATCAGCACAGATCCAACACACTTGTATAGCAATGTTGCACTGACTACACGGATGAGTCCCTCCCCATTGATGCCCAAACCTGCATGTCCACTGGAGATGGCAACACGCTCAGGGAAGTAGACAAATGCAACGATGGCAGGCACAACAGATGTGCAGGGGTGGAAGCCACAGATATGAAATTGCCAATGTAAGTAGGAAACCCATTGCCAAATACTGAACACATGACACCCTCAGATGCTGCTATTGATGACATGGATACACCACATGATAGGACACATTCCCCCTGGACCACATGGGTTCCTGCACAGTAACACTTCATAATCATGAGACCAGATATCACCATCACTGCAGCAAGGGCATGGTTAGCTGCACCAACAACATGTACATCTGAAGCATGAGCACTAGAGAAAAGAAAGTTGCTTTATTCAGCATATGTGTTGTTTGATAACGACGTCCAGAAGAAATTAGAGCAAAGGCCAATGGCCAGTCCATTGTCAAAGTTCAAACAGGGTGACACTGGCAGATGTCACCCTACGCATGCCTGCACAATACCAGGGACAATCCACTAGGAGGGGCAACCGGGGGGCAGGCCAGGCACCGCAGGGACAGGATCAGGGCTCACCAGGGGGAGTCAGGGAAGGGGTGGTGGGTGCTGGAGAGCCACTGACAACTGCAGTGGAGGTGTCTGACATGGTGTGTGCCGGCACAACTGGGGGGCATGACACAGATGTCGTGGGTGCCGGCACAACTGCAGTGGACCCTGCAGATGGGGTGGACAGGTCCGCCACTGCAGTGCCCAAGTCAGACAGGGCGGTAGTGGACTCCACTGCAGTGCCTACCTCCAGGGGAGGAGAATGGGGAACAGGCAAGGTGGGTTGGACAGAGGGGGAGGACACCCTCACCACATCAGTGGCACAGACAAGCGCAGCGGGGGTGTGGTGCTGGGAGAGCAAGTGGCAGGGGAGAAGGCCGGAGCATCTTGGGGATGGTATATCTGTGGGTGGGGGAACCTGGGGCAGGGTGTGGTGGGGGCACCTGTGCAGTGGGGGCCTGAGGGATGGAGGACGGAGACCTTGTGCCTGAGCTGCAGGGCGGTGGCGGGGTCTTGCTCTTAGCACTCCGGGGGGACTTGCGGGTGGGGGCCTCAGTCCGTCTGCGCCTGGGGGAGGGTGTCCGGGGGCGAGGGGCACTCTGCTCCGTGTGGGTGGGCTTCCTCTTCCCCGGGATGCTGGAGCAGCTTCATCGGTGGGGAAGAGGCCGAGGTCACAGAGGAAGAGCTGCTGTGACTTTGGGGTTGCAGGTGAGGCAAGGGAGGGTGCTTTGGAGGGAGAGGGAACTGAGGACTGCGCAGTGCATGTGGATGCGTGTGTGTGTTCCAGGGCCCCATCCCCTGTGAGTCTGGCTTCAGTCCCCTGAATGTGCGTGCGTGTGCGTTTTGTCATTGGCGTGTGTGTCAGTGTGCTGGATGTGTGTGTGCTGGTGTGTGCCTGTGCCGGTGTGTGTGTGCCTGGGATGGGTAAGGTGCTGGGGAGTGTGGATGGAGCAGAGGCAGGAGGGGTGAGGGACCGTTTGAGGAGGGACACTGCTGCCGTCAGGGAGGAGTCCATGGACCTATTGCCCCTCTGTAGGTCAGACATGCCCGATGAGATGCCCTCCATGAACGACACCAGCTGAGTCAACAGCGCGGTGTGCGCATGGAGGACACTCAGCATGGCTGTCTGCCCTACATGGAGCTGGCGAAGGAGGTACACAGACTCCTCACTCAGGGCAGCAGGGGACACAGGGGCAGGGGGTGCGGTGCCTGGCCCAAAGGAGACACGCTCCCGGACATGGGAGCCTCCACGGACCTGGGGAATGGGAGCCGATGGGAGGGCGGTGGTGGTGCTGGTGGTGGCGGGGACAGCAACACTAGCTGGGGTGTGGTGGCTGCTGACACCCGCCTCCACAAGGGAGTCATCCTCCGAGTTGCTCTGGTCCTCAGCTGAGGTGGATGCTGCTGAGGACTCCTCGGTGTGGCTCCCCTCGCCCTCCGTGCCACTGGGTCCCTCCGACCACTCCTCGGCTGCTGACCCAGTCTGGCTCTCCGGCTCCTCCTGGTCCGTGGAGCTGTCCCCTTCCGTGGCCGTGGATGTATCTGCAAACAATGGGGAAACAGACAGACATCAGTCACCTGCACATAACGCACACACCACTGTGAGCACAGCACATCCCAGAGCAAGCCCTGGCATCATTAGTTGTACATTGCTAAAAGTGCACTAATTGAACAGGAGAAGTCAATTGTCAGTCTGATGCCAAGCATGGCACTCACATCCCACATGGCCTTGCACCCATCTGTCTGGTGTCTGTTGGATTGCAACACCCCAGTGTTGACACATGCACCAAGTACACAGTAGTTGGACAGTGCAGAGGACACGGTGTGGACACATCACAGCTCTTGCCACTGAGTCAGTACAGGTTTCCGGATGTAAGGGATGCCCAGAGTCAAATAGGAAATGCATGTGATGCATACCAGCGACAGACACCATGATGCACCCATGTCCTGATAGCCAGCGCCACTATGGTGTGCATGTAGCACATGTCACTCCCCTGCAGGCTCACCAATCAGTAGACACATGCCATGGCGGAGGCATGACTGCAAAGTCATACATCACTGGCTCAGTGACGTATGACTTTGCAGCCAGACAACAACACTCTGCACTGTGTCACAATAGTAGGTCATGGGGAATGCAAGTCCTGGAGCTGCACAAGTGCACATGTACATCCCCCCACAACACATCCTCTTAACCCTCATCTGTCCAGGTCATACCTATTGGACATATGGGAGACCTGTGACACTACCCTCTGAACCTGAGCCCCTCACACTCTGCTGTGCATGGGGAACAGCTGCCTGAACTTCACATTTACATGCCCCAGTCTGCATGGGCAGCTAATCAGACACCTATGTGTCACACAAGTATCGTCTCCTATGGTCACATCTCCAGTGGCATGCTGAGCCCCTACCAAGAAACTCCACAGCAGTCCTGGCGAATAATCCACAGCACACTGACACAGAGGCAGACACCTGAGGGGTCAAATCACTGTGCACAATGTGTCCGCTGATACACGGGAGTGGGAGTACAGAGTGTATTGTATGGCCTGGAGTAGGCATGACTGTCCAGCCCCACATGAATGAGGGATGAGCCCTGGACTGTAGGCAGCTGGCTAAGTATGTGTGACACACGTCATATACATACTCCTGGGGCCCAAACATTGTTCCCACCCGCAGCATGGGTGTGTGCCAGGTACCCCAGCCACATGTGGTGGATCAGCTCAGCAATTGGACCACAGATCAAAGTAACACGCTGAATACATGTCAGAATACAGGCATTGTGTAAGCAATGGACCCACCCATGATGCCCACCACAGAGTCAGGGAAACAGATGCTGTCTCCCACCTTGAGTCAAGCAAACTGCAAGGACACAGTCCTAAGTGACAGAATTCCCTGCATGTAAGGGCCACACCTGGGTATCAGATGAGGAGTGGGCAGTGCACAATAGAGGGACATGGCTCCTGGACAACATGACTGCTGTACTGTGGCAGTTTAACCAGGCCCGAGGAGGGCACATAGCATGTTAGACAGAGTACACAGTGCAGTCTTTGACTCACCCCCTCCTTGCTGCTCTCTGGCCTTCAGCTGCCCATCCAGGTCTGGAAAGACCACCGCCAGGATCCTGAGCATGTGGGGGTCAGGGTCCGTGTTCCGCCCCTCCTGCGAGGAGGCGACAGCTTCAGCTGGACCCGTGCAATCCTCCGGGTCCAGCCCCGAAGGTCCTGCCACCTCTTTTGGCAGTTGCGGATCCGGCGCTTGTAGACCCCCACGGACCGGACAGCCCGGACGATGTCCTTCCATATCTCATGCTTCCGATGGGCAGAAGCCTGTCAGGATGACAAAGTGATAAGGCCATTACTACACATGCAACATATCCGTGCATGACACAGTTGCATATACATGTCGCAATCACAGGGGCACATGGTGTACCCAGGCAGTGCACGGCTGCCCATGGACAGTTTTCCAGAAGTCACTACATGGTATCATTGCATGGGGAGTAAAACCCTGTTCAGAAGCACTGTCACTGCACCATACCTGTCCAGTGCAAGTCACTACACACTATGGGGGGTGACAACTACTCAGTGAGCCTGCTAGCCAGTGGTGTGCTGACTCTCAGCCTTGCTAGTCAGACAAAATGCACATTCAGAAAGGCAGTGCACAGAACACTCACCTGCTCCCCTGGTGTCCCATACAGCTTGCTGTACTGTGGAAGTAGGCTGTCCAGCAGGGCCTGGTTCTCCTCAAGGCTGAAGGCTGGGGCTCTCTCCACAGTACGTGCCATTGCAGGGTCCAGAGGGGCAGAGACAGCAGCAGTGCAGTGGCAGATGTCGTCCTGGAGCATGTAGTGCAGGCAAGTGGGCTCTCAGGGGAACAGGCAGCAATATATATGTGCTGGAGAGGCAGATACTGTCCCTTGTGTCCAAAGTGATAGGTCCAAGTCGTTTGCATCTTCTGAATCTGGCCAATCCATGGAATAGCAGCACCAAAACACGCCCACAGCATCCTTCAAAACTTCAACCTCATGACATACATGATTTTGCAACATTGTTGTGGGTGACCAACTGATTTTCCAGCAACCGACTCGTTCGAAATTCGAAAACGCGTCCGTTGCCAGGCAAGCCCATTGTCAATGGGTGCGCACCGATCGGTCCATTGAGGTACAACGCGCACAGGGGTACAACGCGTACCCGCACACATTGAAAGCAATGGGCCGGCCGGAGGCACCGATCGGTCCATTGCAGTTCAACGCGCACAGGGGTACAACGCGTACCCGCACACATTGAAAGCAATGGGCCGGCCGGAGGCACCGATCGGTCCATTGCAGTTCAACGCGCACGGGGTACAACGCGTGCCCGACACATTGAAAGCAATGGGCCGCCGAGGCACCGATCGGTCCATTGCAGTTCAACGCGCACGGGGTACAACGCGTACCGCACACATTGAAAGCAATGGGCCGGCCGTGAGGCACCGATCGGTCCATTGCAGTTCAACGCGCACAGGGGTACAACGCGTACCCGCACACATTGAAAGCAATGGGCCGGGCCGGAGGCACCGATCGGTCCATTGCAGTTCAACGCGCACAGGGGTACAACGCGTACCCGCACACATTGAAAGCAATGGGCCGGCCGGAGGCACCGATCGGTCCATTGCAGTTCAACGCGCACAGGGGTACAACGCGTACCCGCACACATTGAAAGCAATGGGCCGGCCGGAGGCACCGATCGGTCCATTGCAGTTCAACGCGCACAGGGGTACAACGCGTACCCGCACACATTGAAAGCAATGGGCCGGCCGGAGGCACCGATCGGTCCATTGCAGTTCAACGCGCACAGGGGTACAACGCGTACCCGCACACATTGAAAGCAATGGGCCGGCCGGAGGCACCGATCGGTCCATTGCAGTTCAACGCGCACAGGGGTACAACGCGTACCCGCACACATTGAAAGCAATGGGCCGGCCGGAGGCACCGATCGGTCCATTGCTGTTCAACGCATCACTGTATATGTGACTGGCATAGGTCAGCATGCCTGTCTCAGATGGACATATGCCAGCCACAGATAGCTCCCAGGGAGTGAGGGGCACACCTACATCACGACAGCCTGTCCAAACCTTATCATAAGGTATGTAAGGCTGCATTTCCTATTGTGTGTATGTTGGTGTACATGTTGTCCTGTGGGTGTCACCTGTGGGCAGCCACCCCCAGGCTGTGCACGTGTTCATGGGGACAGGATCCTGGGTGTTACGTGTACGTGACCACTGTGATGTGCAACTGTTCATATCTGTGCATGTGTCATGGTCACATTTCACAGTGGTGTTTGTGTATGTCATGTCACATACCCCGTGAGTCCCATGTGGGACGGTATGTTTGAGCCAGGGTGTCCCAGTGGCACAATAGTGATGGCCCTCCACAGTCTTTGTGCATGTAGTGTTTACAATGTCTCTGATTTCATGTGCACAATGGGAGACAGTCTCCACATCCACGTTGTGTGTGCATGGACTCTGATGTTGTGCGTGTGTGTCACAGACGTCCATGGCTCTCCTGCCATGGCAAGTGTGGCCACTACCTGTGGGGGTCATGTTTGTTTTGCTGTGGTGTACACATGATACTCCAGGTGATGCCAGTGTCCATGTGGCATTACAGGGTCCCTGGGAATGTGCCTGTCGTTGAGCTGTGGTGCCTGGGGCACATCTGTCCTCACATGTCACTGTGGGGGTGACTGTGACACAGCATCATGATATCCAATGGGCCAACCTGGGACAAATTGATGCCACCTGTAGGACCGTGTTGACAGATGTTGGCCATGTATGTACCATACATGTCGTTCCGGTACTGCACACTTCATGTAGTTGTGCCTCATGATGATGTATGTTGGGATCTTGAGTGTGTTCAATGCCGCATATGTGGGGTGACTGACGATCTTGCTTACTTCTCCTCTGCACTGCAGGGCTCCTGCTGTCCATCGGCCATTCCCAGACCTGGCAACGATGGTGGAACGGGACAGCATCCGACGGTACCGCTTCACCAGGCAGCTGATTGAGGATTTTGCAGTGCAGTTGTCCCCACATTTGCAGCCTGGCCGGCCGTATCCTACAGCGCTGACCCCCAAGGTGAAGGTGATGGCAGCCCTACACTTCTTTGCCACCGGTACCTTCCAACATACTGTGGCGTCTGCTGGTGGGATGTCACAGACCATGTTCAGCCGTGTGCTCCGCGATTTCTTGGCGGCAATGTTGCTCTTCCTGAACCGGTACATATATTTCCCTAGACTGCGACGACTCACTGACGTGAAGAGTGACTTTTATGCCCTGGGGAGGATGCCGCATGTAATTGGCTCCATTGATGGGACACATGTGGCTTTGGTACCACCACAGGCCCAGGAGCAGGCCTACAGGAACCGCAAGCACTACCACTCGGTCAATGCACTGGTGGTGTGTCTTGCAGACATGACCATCACACACGTGTGTGCCCGTTTCCCTGGTTCAGCACACGATGCCTTTGTGATGAGGAGTAGTCGCATCCCCAGGTTGATGGCACAGATGCAGAACCAGCGTGCCTGGCTTGTCGGTGTGTACTGACTTTGTGCCATTGTGTGTGATCTGATCTGTAGTATTCCGCCCACTTTTCCAAGTCAGCTGATGTGCACTTGTCTGTCCGTAGGTGACTCGGGATACCCCAACATGCCGTGGTTGCTGACACCCCTCAGGAACCCTGTGACACCTGCCCAGATGCGCTACAATGAGGCACATGGTCGGACCAGGAGAGTGATTGAGCGGACCTTTGGTCTCCTGAAGAGCCGCTTCCGCTGCCTGGACAAGACCGGAGGGTCCCTCCCATATGCCCCTGCGAAAGTGTGCAAGATTATCATCGTCTGCTGCATGCTCCACAACCTGGCAGTGCGGAAGGAGTTGCCTCTCATCCAGGATGACGATGACCAACATCCGCCACCTGTGGAGGATCCTGGCCTGGACCACGATGCCAGTGACGATGATGATGATGATGATGGTGATGGTGATGTCCGCACACAGCTCATCACCAACTTCTTTAGCTGAATGTGAGTATCCTGAGGTGTTATGTGAATGATGTGAGTTGGCATGATGTGTGGGTGGTGCTCTGGTGCTGTTGGAGTGTGTCCATGGGCTACTTGACAGGATGTGTGTTGCGATGTGTGGTGACAGGTGGGCTGTACTCCCCAACAGTGTTGACATGCTAACTTGGTTCTGGGTGGGTATCTTGTAACATGTATTGTGCATGAGTTTTGCTGATCTGTCCTGTACTGCATTGCTTTTGACTGTGTGTCATTTCTGTCCTTCACAGGGTACTTTCAGATTCGTTTGGTCAACTGTGTCCACCGACGACGTGATTGCACATCCAGGCTGGTAGCTGTTGTGTCCCTACAGGTGATGTGCGCCACACCCATGGACTTCCTTCCGTCTACAGTTGTTGACTGTGTGCCCGCTACCAGGTGGGGTTACCTTGCATCTGTAGTGGTTACGGCATGTTGCTACTGTGTAATAAACCTGTGCTTCACTTAGTGATGTGCGTTGTCTGTGGTCACACATTTGACTGCCATTTGCTTACTGCACCTGTGGGCTACTTGACTACAACTGGGAATGGGTGTGGTGTCTGTGCATTGCACCGTCTTCCCTGGCAACATCAGTGTAGGCAATGAGTCAGATGGCCTAGGTGTGTATGTGTTGTGTAGCCCTGGTGGTGTGTCTCCCTCATATGTGTCACGTTGCCTGTACTCACATGCCTGTGTTGTCCTTGCTGTTGCAGTTCGCATACACAGTGTAATTTTGCAGTTCATCATCCCCATAACAGCACCCACGTTGGAATCACGACAGAGGCAAGTATGGTGTATTAGTGTGTTTATTGTGATACATCTGTGTTAATAGTGCATAGGATGGATTGTGCTGTACATGAATCTTGCAATCCCAAGTTCCTAGGTGAATTGAAAGTCCAGGTAGACAGGATCCCCAGTATCGGGGCCACAGTTGTCTGACACATTGTTCCAACTTGTACTCCCCATGCAATGTGTGGGAGTAGTGTTGCCATCAACAGGGTGAACAGTCTGTGCACAAAGGCGAAAATCCAGAACAGGTTCAGGCTTCCTGGGAGTTGCGCTTGGCCATCAGCCTCTCACTTTCCCCTCCTCGGACGACCCCTCTTCTTGGGGGGGGGCCCTCAAGTGCAGGCTGCTGCGGTGCAGGGGACTCTCCGCCAGAGTCCTCCTCCCTCCCTGTGGCAGTTGCAGTTTGTAAGGTACCAGATGTTGTTGGCACACAGGGAGGTGTGGACTGGTTGCTGTTCATCTGGCGGAGGCATTGTAAAATGTCCCTGTGCACCGCCGTCATCTCATGTAGTACATCCCACTTGGACTCCACGCGGGACATGTGGGAGTCCACACGTGACATGTGTGACTCCACGTGGGACATGTGGGAGTCCAAGCGGGCATGATGGGCAGCCTGCTGCTGTTTGATGTCTCTGAGGAGCCCCACTACCTGGCTGAGCTCTCCGGTGCTGGACTGGTACGCATCAGCTATGCGTACCAGTTGTGGGTCTTCATGCACACCAGCAACGTCTGCAAGCAGCGACCTCTGTCTCCCACCCCTCCCACCACCCCTGCTGACATGTGCAGTGTGTGCAGTTGCACGCACAGATAACCCTGGTCCACCTTGGGGGGGGTGGTGGTGGTGGTGTCCATGGCCCCAGGTTGGTCCAGGGTCACTGCGCTGGTGTTGTTCCTTATTCTGTCCATGTCGGCAGGGATGGTATTCGTGGTGACAGTCGTTGGAGGGGTGGGTGCAGAGGGTGCAGCTGGTGGACCTGCTGGTGCTGCAGCTGGTGGTCCTGCTGGTGCAGCAAGTTGACTTGCACCGGATGTGCCAGGTTGTTCATCGTCCGAGGAGGACAGAGGCTGTACGACGCCAGTGAGCTCGGCATCCTCTTGAGCCTGGGACTGGGACTCCTCAGCGTCTGCTGCTGTGTCCCTATCATCACCTGTTTTTGGGAGACACAAACAATGTATTTCATGTTTCTGCAGGCATCAGTGGTTGACACACCTGACAGTTGTGACTGTGCCTCGGGGTGCGGGCCTGTACATTGTATTGTCCTAAGTCGTCAAAGTCAGGGGTTGATATTGGTGTGGCACATAGTCCTGCATTATTTGGGCATTTCTATGTATTCTCTGGGGTGTGAACATGGTCTGCATTGATTGTGTTTGGTTGACAGCCAGACCTCCTTCCCACCCACCCACCCACCCAGTCAGTTATCCCACCATGGAACGTGCTTGCATTGCAGGGAGTGGAAGTTGTCTCTCAGGATGTCAGTCAGTGGTGTCCTGCTGTTTGTTGGTGCACAGTTGCCAGCAGGGCCTTGTGCTCCCCACAGCAGTAGCCAGTGTCAGCCATCTTGTGAGTCCTTCTCCACTCCCTGTGATGTGAGCATGGTTCAGGGTGGTGTTGATGGGACAGTTGTGGGGGTGAGCTATGTCTGTGACTACGACTCCCATCATGCTATTGCCTCCACCCCCTTCCCAGCATGCCCATGCTTCCTTCCTTTTGACTCTGCTTCCCTGTGGGGTGGGCTGGCTGTGCTGACAGGATGGCTGGGAGTGTTGTCCTGGCAGTTGTTTGGCTAAGAGTCCCAAGAGTGTCCCTGTGCTTCACACAACATAACCCAGGGTGGTGGTGCTTTGTGGGATCTTGTGTTAGGATGGAGGGCATTGCATTCTACCAGGTGGGTACTGTGGAGTTTGTGTTGGGGGGGGGGGTATGAGGGGAGGTGCTGGTGACTATAGTCAGTGCTGCAAGTCCCCCTTCCCACCCAGCCAGCCCGCCAGATATCCCACCATGGAACGTGCTTGCATTGCAGGGAGTGAAAGTTGTCTTTCAAGATGTCAGTCAGTGGTGTCCTGCTGTTTGTTGGTGCACAGTTGCCAGCAGGGCCTTGTGCTCCCCACAGCAGTAGCCAGTGTCAGCCATCTTGTGAGTCCTTCTCCACTCCCTGTGATGTGAGCATGGTTCAGGGTGGTGTTGATGGGACAGTTGTGGGGGTGAGCTATGTCTGTGACTACGACTCCCATCATGCTATTGCCTCCACCCCCCTTCCCAGCATGCCCATGCTTCCTTCCTTTTGACTCTGCTTCCCTGTGGGGTGGGCTGGCTGTGCTGACAGGATGGCTGGGAGTGTTGTCCTGGCAGTTGTTTGGCTAAGAGTCCCAAGAGTGTCCCTGTGCTTCACACAACATAACCCAGGGTGGTGGTGCTTTGTGGGATCTTGTGTTAGGATGGAGGGCATTGCATTCTACCAGGTGGGTACTGTGGAGTTTGTGTTGGGGGGGGGGGGTATGAGGGGAGGTGCTGGTGACTATAGTCAGTGCTGCAAGTCCCCCTTCCCACCCAGCCAGCCCGCCAGATATCCCACCATGGAACGTGCTTGCATTGCAGGGAGTGGAAGTTGTCTCTCAGGATGTCAGTCAGTGGTGTCCTGCTGTTTGTTGGTGCACAGTTGCCAGCAGGGCCTTGTGCTCCCCACAGCAGTAGCCAGTGTCAGCCATCTTGTGAGTCCTTCTCCACTCCCTGTGATGTGAGCATGGTTCAGGGTGGTGTTGATGGGACAGTTGTGGGGGGGGCAATATGTGTGACTGCGACTCCCATGATGCTATTGGCTACACTGACTTGGCCAGCATACACAGAATTCCTTCCTTTGAGTGGTCTTCACTGTGTGTTGGTGTTGTTGTGGTGGCTACATGTGTGGATGTGTGTGTTAGTTCTATTTGTGCCACTGCCTAGCTGTAGTTGTGGTTGTGTTTGTACATGTGTTGGCACAGTTGGATGTGACTTTTTTGATGGCATGTGTTGTGTTTATCTGACTGACATACACATTTTGGGATGATTCTGTTCTAGTTGCTGTGTAATTGCTATGAGTGCATGGTTTGACTCTCCCTTGACAGTGATGTGTGTGTTTTGTGGCAGTTTATTGTGTACATTTGTTGTGTACTCACCAGGCTCTGGGATGTTCTCTAGTCCATATACGCTCACTGGCGGAAGGATGGCCCGCACCTTCTCCTCCCAGGGCCTGAGGTATATTGGCTTGGCAGGAGGGCCACTGCCGGTGTGTTGGCTGTTGATGTAGTCTATCTTCAGCAGGTCCCGTACCCTCCTGCGCACGTCATACCACCTGTTCTGGATGTCCGTCTTTGTGCGCCGACATGGTGATTGGGCGTTCACCCTGTTGATGATCCTCTCCCACATCTTGGTTTTCTGCGACATGGGGGTCTGTTGGACCAGAGTGCCAAACAGCTGTGGCTCCACCCTGAGGATCTCGTCTACCATGACTTCCAATTCACTATCTAGGAACTTGGGATTCTTCTTGGGGGGCATGGTGATGGGTGGTGATGGTGGGTGATGTGTGTGTTGGTGTGCAGGTGAGGGTGTGTGGGTGTGTGTTGTGCTGGGTGTATGTGAGGTAGGTATTTGTTGGTGTGCTGATGGTGTGTGGCTTGTGTGAGGGATGAGCTGTGGGTGTGTGGTTGCTTTCTCTTGGGTGCTGGCAGTGGAATGGCATTTGCAAAGGCTCATGGTAGTGATTTGTGTCCTTTATATAGGTGGAGTTGTGGGTGTGTCTTTGTTCTCTGTCCCCACCCCCCCAGTATTTATTGGCTTGGTAATTGCTTGTTTGGCCTTTTTTTGGTTGATTTTTCCTTTGTGCTGTTTGTGTATGTTGGAAACGTTCTTGTGACCGAGTCGGACCCTGCATTGGTCTCGTACGGTGTTTTCCGTTTCGTTCACGCTGTGTTTGTGCAGTTTTGTATGCTGCGTACGCGTCGGTCGCGGTGTATTGTGTTGCTTCGGCTCGGTTTTGTATGCGTGTCGGTCGTACGGCTTGTCCTCCGTCCGACTCGGTCGTGTTTTCGCGCCTTGCATCGTACTTTGCGGTTTGGAGTTGGCGGGTACGATTCGGTCGGATTTGTTCCGGGTGCGTGTCGGTCGGTTGGATTCGCGTGTTTTTCCGGCCGGATTGCTATTTTCCGAGCGGCTCGGTCGGTCGGCTTGGTTTCCTAACGTGTCGGTCGGATTTATCGCGGCTTGCATCGTACTTGGCGTGTCGGGCGCCACTGGTACGTGTCGGTCGGTAATTTTTCCGGCTCCGAGTCGGTCGGTGCTTTTTCCGGCCCGAATCGGAATCGACCCTCAGATTGGGTAAAAATCGATAGAACTGCACAGGAAAGTAAG